>CM071599.1:49818802-52218802 GCA_036435485.1 Saposhnikovia divaricata
TCGATTCCAGGTTATGGTATGAAACAAGAAACTAAACTATACAAATTATTACAATTTCTTTCACTACCCTGAATACAATTAATATACCGTCTAATCTGATGCTTAGTTCCAATCCGTGCTTACCCGCTCTGACTTCGAGATCTATCCTGTATAGGATGCCTCATTGCTCTCATATGATTTGTAAGATGTAGACATCCACCCTTAATCCTAACTGAAAGGTTAGGGAAAATAAAGCAAGAGTGAGCCAACAACGCTCAGCAAGTTAATAATATAGTGAAACAATAACATTTCAATGGTTCATTGATGAACAATATCAATGACCAACTTATCCCAGGAGAATAATTCAATTATCATCATGGAACATGGCTTTTCACTTTTTTCAGTCATAGCTTCCCAATCAAAACATTCTTTTCATTAAAACTGTTTTATCATTGAACATATTTTTCATAAACCTTTTCAAAAACATTTAAGTTGATTGGAGTTTTTCCACGACTCCGGACAATACGGGTGATCAGCCACGTAAAGTCCCCCTTCCTTTGAAATTGGGTTCCCAATTAGGCAGCACATTGGCCTTTCAAATGCTGGACTGGGCACTCCCCAGCCTCTTACGCTAAAAAAAATGCTGGACCGGCGTCACCCGGCCTCTTACGCCTCCAATCTGAAGGAATCCGTAGAAAATCTTTTGACGAAATTCCCCCACATTAAAATCTTTAAAATATTTCACTTTTAAGTCCTTTATACTCACTAAAAATAGATCAGCCCAGTATAAGGAATTTTAAAACATCTTTAATTAATTAAGTCATTTTAATCAGCAACAATAAAAGATTAAGGGTCAGGGAAGCATTCGATATAAAGGATCATAAATGACATATCAATAAGATTAAACTAAGCATGATAGGGTTCAGCAAGATAGAATCATTTATCAAGGAAACATGATAAATTAAATAACTAAGCAATTATTTAGAATCTAGAAATGGAACAACAATTATAAAGAAAGCAGGGAATAAAGAAAGTTCGAAGTTCAATAGAAGATTTAAGTCACTGCACTGGATATAACCACTTATTTCAAAGATTTTCAATTTATGAAATTACACTGTAAAGTTTGAACAACCATAATAGATTTGAATAGAATTAAATGAAGATTTAAGAAATTCTCAATTACCCAAGGTCTCACTCCTGTCGGCTAAGCACTCATAGGCTTTAGCTGCCAGAACCGGCATGACCATAATGAGTTTGAATAATTAAAAAGATCTCAATTCATTCTCGGTTTTAACCGTCACTGAGCAACACATGCCTCAACAACAGTATAAACCTCGAATTAGTTACAATAATTTGAAGAAAAATATGCTCTTTGAAAAATATTTATAAAGACGAGGAATATTGAAATAAATTAATTTTATAAGAATCCAACACCTGAACAATAGGTGGGGAAAAATGAACAATGACTGAATAATTTGAGAAGGAGTGTTGTAAATTTAGTAGACGAAAAATGTCACTGGGAATAAAAATGAAAGGTATAGGCACTAGCAAAAAGATCTGAAAGGAACGTCATATAATTAGAAGAACAGTTTCACAATTATTCAGAATAGATATGAGGAATACAATTATTTGCAAGAAGGGATTTCAAAAGAACAATTAAATAATACAACATGTTTCACATCACTTGAACAATAAGTGAGGTATAGTAAACTTGCCTCAATACATGAAGTTTCCAATTCCAATATCTTAACTCTTTACTCTCTTTGTACATCAGTCTCTATTCTTATTTGGCTGGCTTTGTACTCAGTCATCCATTCCTCTTTCTTTATCACTAGTCAGCTTCTACATGCACATACTCGTCTACTTCGATGAATAACTCGTTCCTCATAATTTCCACCTTTACATACACTGGCTCTGAATCGGCCTTTTGCTGGTACCTATATCAAAATAAAGTACTACTTCAGTACGCTTATAACCGTAACCGTCTAACTCTGTTCCACCCGAACGCGTCCTAATACGATTTACAATTAACACATATAGTTCATACAGATCATATTCTCGAAATAATAACATTGTGATTATAATCACATAAGCACTGAGCACGTATTATTATCTTACAATTATATCTTCTTCTACTACGTATATCACATCAGTTTACACATAATTCTTATCAAATTACTATAACAATTATAAAATAATTCTAGTAAAAATTGGACAGCACCTCCTCTAAAATATGACCTAACCTGTCAGAAATACTATTAATCCATTCAACAACCAAATATCCCTGGCTTCAATAGAATACACAATCATATCCCTTTGAACTAATATACCTCAATTGTAAATCTCTGGCAATCCACAAACTTAATTCATAATGTACATAATGATATCTTTCACAAACCATGTCACCACATGTACATTCCATTTTAGTACTTAAAATCCCGCTACTACTCTTAATAACAATTATATTTATTACTACAAACACTATGTATGAGTCATAAAGCAGATAACATGTCGACTAATTATAAACATTTATACGACACATAATAATATACAACTTACCCCCTTAAACCAATGTCAAACCAAATCAATTCATAATTTATAGCCATCACTTAAATACTAGATAAAAACATAATTATAATTATTTGCTAAATATGAATATACTATTTTTGGAAAGTTTATAATTTTAGAAAATTCGGACAACATCCCTTTATACAGGTATCCTTCCCGTCGGAACACAGTCAACAACAATCAATAATAATCACCAATTATAAACATCCATACATCAACCACTAATATCACACCTCAATATTCTAAAACAATAATAAAATTTCCAATCAATATCAATACCCCGAACTAAAATCTTTCCAACATATAATAAATTCCACAACCAGAAACAATATATTACATAATTTAATTAGGACTCAGAATTAATCATCATCGTCCACCGTCGGCTCACCGAAGCTCATTGCTGACGGCAGCAAAATTCGGGTTTCCATCAACGGATTCCACCAATTACAAATTACAGACCATATTCAGCGAGTAATTTCATAATTAAAAAATTCAATTAACAACCTATAACTCGAAATAAATCGTACAGGGCATAACTTGTAAACAAAAATCACGGCAAGAATTTAACCGAACACAAGTCTGAAACATCATAGAACCACAAGAATCATACCCAAACCAGTAGCTTTATACGGCCTATTGATAAGTGGATTTTATATCCACTTGGAACGTTCCATATCGGCTTGAATTGGTGTACTTGGACTTAAGTTTTTGGTATTTTTGATGTGTTTTGTCTGAATGTGCAGGTTTGCAAGAATGTCGATTAGGGTTGCAGTTTTCGTCAAATTTGAAGTTGATTTGTGCAAATGGAATGAAGTTTGGAGTCAAGCACTAAGATTTTATGATGGTTCCAAGTAAAGTTAATTGACTATGGAAGCAATGGCAAAAAGAACGGATGAAAACGGCTCAAAAACGAAGAAATTGGAGGAAAATCAGTTTCGGCAGGAAGTTTGCGCGACTGGAATGCGTAACCGTGCGCCTGGAACGCGTGAAACAGCAGAAGCGTGTGCCTGGAGCGTGTAGCACGCGCCTGGGGCGCGTAGGTCCGACAGAAAATCCTAAAAATGTCCGTTTTAACCCTATTTCGAATTCTAGTTGTATTTTTGGTATCCAAACCTATTTCTAATTGTATTGTAGGTTGTTTTTCTTGCTGGGCAAGATATCTAGGCCTATAAAAACACAACTTAGCCTTGTAAATTGGGGGTTTTTATTATTGTAACATAGAATTACAAGGGAGAAAAGGAGAGAAGGATTCAACGCTCGTGACAAGCAACGGATCTAGATCTACTTCATCTTTTGTGTTATTCTGGATTCTAGATTTGTTTTCTTAACTCTTTGTTTTATTAATATAATTACTTCTTCCATTCATATCTTGTTTTATTTCATGGTTTCATCAGATCCCATGATGACGAGTGGTTCGATTATGAGCTAATCGTTGTCATGGGATTCTAACGGATTTATCTATGTAGTTTAGTAGTTTGCATGCTTTAAAGATTTATGTGTGGTGAATTCTTGATATCCTCGTATGGTTGTGTTTCATGTATTTAGATGTGTCGCGAACATCTAATTTGTTAATCTCTTGCGAAATGAGAGTGGATCTTGAGATTTAGAACTTGCCATGCTAGCATAGGATATGTTCATATTATTATCATGATTTGTGGCATACATAGAGATATGATGCTACCCTATGTGATCTATGTGGATAACTTGTGCTTCAACCTTTATGTTTTCAAATTCTATAGAGATATAGGGTCTAAACATAATAGGTGTCTATTCATCTTCTATCTCTTTTGTGGATGAATAGACACCTATTATGTTTAGACCCTATATCTCTATAGAATTTGACGGAATTAGGGGACTTAGTTGAGCTCTATTTGGACGTATTGCCTTCTTTGAGATATTTGCTTGCTAGTTGGTTTTGGTTAGTTTGAGGGGATCATTGCATTTTCATATTAGTTGTATTCATGCATTGCATTGCATTGGATTTTATGGGTACATTCGCTATAGGCCCTTATGAGACCTTACTCGTCCACTAGGGCTGCGTAGGGGTTTAAAGGGCTTGTTGCATATGCCAAATGCAACCGTGATCACCTACGGAAGTGGTACTAGTTAGTTAGTTAGTTGTAATTGTTTATGCTTGAGGACAAGAATCGGTTTAAGTTTGGGGGTGTGGTAAGTGGATTTTATATCCACTTGGAACGTTCCATATCGGCTTGAATTGGTGTACTTGGACTTAAGTTTTTGGTATTTTTGATGTGTTTTGTTTGAATGTGCAGGTTTGCAAGAATGTCGATTAGGGTTGCGGTTTCCGTCAAATTTGAAGTTGATTTGTGCATACAATGAGATATGATGCTACATAATAGACATAATAGGTGTCTAAATTCTATAGAGATATAGGGTCTAAACATAATAGGTGTCTATTCATCCACAAAAGAGATAGAAGATGAATAGACACCTATTATGTTTAGACCCTATATCTCTATAGAATTTGAAAACATAAAGGTTGAAGCACAAGTTATCCACATAGATCACATAGGGTAGCATCATATCTCTATGTATGCCACAAATCATGATAATAATATCAACATATCCTATGCTAGCATGGCAAGTTCTAAATCTCAAGATCCACTCTCGTTTCGCAAGAGATTAACAAATTAGATGTTCGCGACGCATCTAAATTCATGAAACACAACCATACGAGGATATCAAGAATTCACCACACATAAATCTTTAAAGCATGCAAACTACTAAGCTACATAGATAAATCCGTTAGAATCCCATGACAACGATTAGCTCATAATCGAACCACTCATCATCATGGGATCTGATGAAACCATGATATAAAACAAGATATGAATGGAAGAAGTAATTATATTAATAAAACAAAGAGTTAAGAAAACAAATCTAGAATCCAGAATAACACAAAAGATGAAGTAGATCTAGATCCGTTGCTTGTCACGAGCGTTGAATCCTTCTCTCCTTTTCTCCCTTGCAATTCTTTGTTACAATAATAAAAACCCCCAATTTACAAGGCTAAGATGTGTTTTTATAGGCCTAGATATCTTGCCCAGCAAGAAAAACTACCTACAATACAATTAGAAATAGGTTTGGATACCAAAAATCAACTAGAATTCAAAATAGGGTCAAAACGGACATTTTCAGGATTTTCTGTCGGACCTACGCGCCCCAGGCACGTGCTACGCGCTCCAGGCGCACGCTTCTGCTGTTTCACGCGCTCCAAGCGCACGGTTACGCGCTCCAGGCACGTAAACTTCCTGCCGAAACTGATTTTCCTCCATTTTCTTCGTTTTTGAGCCTTTTTCTTCCGTTCTTTTTGCCATTGCTTCCATAGTCAATTAACTTTACTTGGAACCATCATAAAATCTCAGTGCTTGATTCCAAACTTCATTCCATTTGCACAAATCAACTTCAAATTTGACGGAAACGGCAACCCTAATCGACATTCTTGCAAACCTACACATTCAAACAAAACACATCAAAAATACCAAAAACTTAAGTCCAAGTACACCAATTCAAGCCGATATGGAACGTTCCAAGTGGATATAAAATCCACTTATCACACCCCCAAACTTAAACCGATGCTTGTCCTCAAGCATAAACAATTACAACTAACTAACTAACTAGTACCACTTCCGTAGGTGATCACGGTTGCATTTGGCATATGCAACAAGCCCTTTAAACCCCTAGGCAGCCCTAGTGGACGAGTAAGGTCTCATGAGGGCCTATAGCAAATGTACCCACAAAATCCAATGCAATGCAATGCATGAATGCAACTAATATGAAAATGCAACGATCCCCTCAAACTAACCAAAACCAACTAGCAAGCAAATATCTCAAAGAATACAATACGTCCAAATAGAGCTCGACTAAGTCCCCGTATACTAACAATACATGAACAGAAACGTGGGTGTGTGCGATGCTCTTTAGAAATACTTCCAAAACTAGATCAAAATCATACATGTTCTTTGCCAAGACAATCACAAGTTTATAACTAGAATAGACGGTAAATACTCCATAGCCTAGAAACACCTCCATCCTTATCCAAGGTAGACAGAAATTCATGCTTTATTACTAACTACTATGACACATATATACAAGCATGCTTATTTAACCGTGCAATGGTTGAGACCCCGAAAGGCTTATACAATAATACCCATGTAGCGAGCGTTGGGTTAGTGGATCCCAGACTATAAAAGCCTTAGGTCACTAGGCACAAAGTCCCCGCGAACTTAATTGCTCGAGTATTAAAGAGCTCACCCTGGTTAATTTTGCATTTAACAATTTAACGATTGACTCTTTTTTTTCATTTTTTTTCTGCTTTTTTTTCCTTTTTTTTTGCGATCTGGAATGAGCCTTTCTCATTTCCAACCCTAGACTACTCATATAAATATGAGCCGGCTACTAGCCATTTGACGCCTAGCCATATTGACAATTATTTACAATTAAACATGAAATCCATGTTTTCCCCCAAACTTAGACTTAAGTGATCCTACGTCATCAAGGGAATAACGCAAATTCTAACTATAATCAAGTGATTAAATCTCAAAGCATCCAAACAAGCATAATTCTAACATAGCCCAAAAGCACCCAATGAGACTAGTGTAATTATTTTGTTCCCGTAACATGCAAGTCAATTCCTAGGGACTATAAATCAACCCTCTATTCATCATTACCACACTCAATTAGACACCTACCTACCAGTCAGAAATGGCTCGTTCTTAAAGGATCATGAATATGCATGCCATGCAATGCAACTAACATGAACTCACATGGTATACGAAACAAAAACAGAATGCCCTACATGAACAAACATAATTAATACGAACATATATGCATGAATTACTACTATTATGCAAACATGATATCTATATGAACACAATGACTCACAATCACAAATAACTACATATACACTACTTATCCCCCAAACCACCTATACACACAGCCAACCCCACACATATTCACACAACTTGCCCCTAAACTCGCATACACAGTTACGATTAACACACACCGAGCACACCCGGCCATGCCCACCTTACGAACACACACACACGCTGTTTATATATACACACAGAACTCCCAGCTTACCCACACACACGAATCACTTTTACAAACCCCTAATTCGACCCGCACGCAACTGCAGCAGTAGATACAATAGCGGGGTGAACAGAGGAGAGTGAGAGAGGGATTTTACATTACTACCGAATGGTCACAGTGGTAACAGCCGAGGGACATGAGAGAAGGGAGTGAGGAAGAAAGAGATTTTAGATAGAACCGAAGAGAGATTGAGAAATGTCGAGGAAGAGAGATTGACTTAATTAGAGAGAGAGCACAGATGCTTCTAGAGTGAACCAGAGAAATGGAGAGACCGTGGCAGTGTTTTGAGGATTAAAAGAGAACGAAATAAATTTGTAATTACTTTTTGTTGAAAATAACCAAATAAAATCAATTAAATCACTCTTAAAAATCGAAATTAATTTGGAAAATTGGTGAAATATTAAACTTTAAAATTTTAAAATAAAGATTATGGAATTAAAAACACCCACATATTTTTAAAATATTTTTAAAATAAAAAATGAATTAAATATGGATTTTACAAGTTTTGAACCTTTAAATACAATAAAACTCTTAAAATCATTTTAAAATACATAAACACCCAAATTAATTTTCCCAATAATTTTAAAAACCAACTAAATTTACAAAGATGACATTACAAAATATTTTATGATTTTTACTAACTCCAATGATTTTATAAAAAATTTCGAAGATTAATAAGGCATGATTTAAATAGATTTTAATCATTAAAACTTCAAATAAAATACACGGACTTACATGTCACACATACATCATCATATAAACACGTAATAATATAATCCACATCATATAATCCACATTTCCACATCATATAATCCACATTTAACATTAAATAATAATATTTATAATTACAATATTTTCTAGGGCGTTATAAAAACGCAGCTGAGAATACTAACATTTGTATTCACAGTTTGTAGCAAATCTTTATTTAATAAAATATTAAATTAAAGTGAGTGATCGTGTTCTTGTGTTTAGATTCCGTACTTAAATATTTTGTTAAACACAAACACATACTTTGCTACACAAACAGATTCAAACCTTCAAACAATCATTCTTAATATTCACCTTTGAAGAAAATTTTGAAAATACATTCACCCCCTCTGTATTTTCTTGTCTGTGTATTCCATACTCAACAATTATCTCAATTTTTAAATATAGAATATGCATTCAAGGAAATATGAAACTATGATAGACTATTGCAGATAGCAGACTCGGGTAAGTGTTGTAAACTCTGACAAATCTGAATTTTTAATAAACTCTGGTACATAGTAGACTATTGTACACAAAATCTAACAGAGAGATATTCCTATTCTAGTTTACATCATCAGTTTGTTTCTAACAAACTTTGCTTTAACACATGAGCATATTAAATCTTGGTTGTTTTGTGTTAAAATTATCAAAAATATATAACTAGCATCTAACAAAGATGTAACCACGATAAAATATAAAAATAAACTAAGAATAATATCTTAATAAAAATATATGACCAATATTCAATACTTATCTATAACACATAAGATTCAACACATATATAACTTAAATGCATCATGCGATCATGTTGAATTGTAGTTAAACTAGCATAAATACCCGTGCAAGGCATGGGCCACTAGCTTAAATTGTGTTTTAAAATTAAACCGTGTATGATCAATGTTATTTGAAGTATAAAATTGATTTTCATAGAGTTTTGCTTGTTAATGATATATGTAACTATTGCGTGCTTACTTAAATATGTTCAAGTTTGTAATTTGGAAACTAATATAAGTAGCACCGATAGCAGTCATGTCAATTTTTAATTTTATTGTGGATCATTGAATAGAATCTGAGTGTTCAATAGGTGATGTCTATAGTATATAAGTTCCGCAAATCATATATTATACATGATCCTGTATATATATATATTTGAATTACCTTTATAAATAATACACCATATATTATATATGATCCTTCTTTTCTTCAAATGTCATGTTTTAAATCGAACATTAGTTAATTTGTATGTAAAATGTAATGTGTTATTTTTAGAATTCTTCTTTTCAAGGCCAAATACTTTTACTACCCGAAGGGTTTGACTGATAAATTATTGCATCTTGTGTAATAATATACAATTTTCATATTACGTTAAAAACTCATTATTTTCATTCTAATATATTGTTGGATAGCATCGATAATATTAATTAAAATATCATTTTATAACCCAATTATATATTTTTTGTGGTTCTTTAATCAATAAATGAAAATCAAAATAAAAGTCCAAATCTCATTTAATACCCAATAATATTTTACTAATATTATTTCATATATCATACACATACACATTGTGTGTATAATCTAAAACACATGTGAAAGTGTGGCCTAGTGGTATGTAGATGCACAAGTTAACTTGATGGTCCAAGTTTGATTCCCACTACTAATGAATTCTTTATATATAAACAATAATATAGGGGTAAATTAGTCATTTTAAATTCCGAATAAAATATCTCATGAATTTTAGGTCTTCTTCGTGTATTATATATAAAATAGATTTTAGATATTAGTTTTACAATCAATTAATCTTACATATTTATTTTGTTTGTTGTTTTAACGAAGAAGTTATGTATTTTTTCGTTTTAAAAAAAATACATACGTTCCAACTATTTCTCACTCAAGTCGCACATACGCATTCATATATTATGTGTATAATTTATGACACAATGAATAGCTAGCCTAGTGGTATGATTGTGTCCAAATTTGTTAAAGACCCAAGTTTAATCCCCACCAACCAAAAAATTCAATTCAAATAAAAAAATTATATTACAAAATTCTGTGCGTCGCATGGGTTTTAAGCTAATTTAAATAATTCAGGAATATGTATAAGTAGACTACATACTATATATTATTAATTTATATATAAACTAGTCGACTAAGTCGTGCTTCGCGACGGCCTTATAACTTTTTTTTATAATTTTAAATAAAGATTATTTAGGAAAAAATTGACAAAAATACATGTATAATATCAATATAGATTGGTGAACAAAATATCGTATAAATTAAATGTTCATAGATAATAAGATGTATTATTCATATATTTTTCTATATCAATTTTTGTCTCACGATTTTTTAGGTCGACACTCATTGTATATATTATAAAATGCGTACACACTAATAAAAATTTAAATACTAAAATTCTCTTTGATTTTGATTTCGATTTGCACGTGAGATTTTCTTAGGATTCAATTAGAATTGGGAGATACTATTGTTAAAAAAAAAGGTTATAACTTCTTTTTATATTTTAACTATAATATAATTTAGAAGCGAGACTTGCATTTAATAACATCAATTATTTCCTTAATTGCATATTTTATGTACATCAATTATATCCTTGATTGCATATTTTAGTTCGAAAATTAAGATAATTTAGAAAATTAGATAAATAGCTTTCAAGTTTTAAAAAAAATCTACAAAAATATATATATAATATCAATATAGATCGGTGAATACAATATTGTATAAATGAAATATACATGATAATAAGATAAACTATTCATATATTTTGCTATACCGATTTTGTCAAACTATTTTTTAGGCCGACACCCGTTGTATATATTATATAAATACTAAACGTACACAATAATAAAAATTTAAATACTAAAATCCTTTTTGAATTTAATTTCGGTTTGCACATCGGTTAGATTTTCTCATGATTCAATTAGAATTGAGAGATTTTGTTGTAAAAAAAGTTTAAAACTTGTTTTTTATATCCTAACTATAATATAGTTTAGAGGTGAGACTTGCCTTTAATAACAACAATTATTTCCTTACTTGCATATTTTATATTTAAAAATTGAGATAATTTAGAAAATTAGATAAATAGCTTTCGAGTGATTACAAAGGTCTACCAAACGCTTTTAGTTTGAAAATTGAGATAATTTAGAAAATTAGATAAATAGCTTTCGAGTTTTTAAAGAAATCTACAAAAAAATATCTATTATATCAATATAGATTGGTGAACACAATATTGTATAAATGAAATATACATGATCATAGGATAAATTATTCATATATCTTTCTATACCGATTTGTCAAACTATTTTTTAGGCCGACACCCGTTGTATATATTATAAAAATACTACACGTACACAATAAAAATAATTTAAATCATAAAATCCTCTTTGAATTTGATTTCGGTTTGCACACCGGTGAGATTTTCTCATAATTTAATTAGAATTGGGAGATTTTGTTGTAAAAAAAAGGTTAGAACTTATTGTTTTATATCCTAACTATAATATAGTTTAGAGGGGAGACTTGCCTTTAATTACAACAATTATTTCATTGCTTGCATATTTTATATTTGAAAATCGAGATAATTTAGAAAATTAGATAAATAGTTTTCGAGTGATTACAAAGCTCCACCAAACGTCCGGAGAATTTCCTTTATATAATATAAAGATGTACAAATAAAATCGTGACTACACCTATACTATTATATAAAAACCGAAACATTAAAAGTTTTGGCACCTGTTTTTTGGTACTTCATGAATTTACTTATTTACCCTTCATTAGAAAAAAATAAAAACACCTAAAATAAATAATAACATAATACAATTAATGGTAATTAGTCGAGATATTATCTTTTATAAACACCTAAAAACATCAATCGTATCATATCTTTCCATCAATAATATTTCCTTTCAAATTAAAACACGTTATAATTAATGGTAATTAGTCGAATAACATAATAAAATTAATGGTAATTAGTCGATTGTCTTTTTCACATTAAAATAATAAAATTAATGGTAATTAGTCGATTGCCTTTTTCACATTTAATTTTAGTTGAACATATTACCTTTTATAAACACCTAAAAACATCAATCGTATCATATCTTTCGATCATTAATATTTTCTTTCGAATTAAAACACGTTACCTTTTTAATTTAAAACAAATCTTACAATCATTAATATATACCCGAAAAAATCACATCATAATTTTCAAGAAAAATATAACACCAAAAATAAATAATAACATAATATAATTAATTGTTATTAGTTTATCTATAATATTATATAAAAGCTGAAACACTGAAAGTTTTGGTACCTGTTTTTTAGTATCTATTTTTTTGTACTTCGTGAATTTACTTATTTATCCTTCATTATAAAGAAAAATAAATACACCTAAAATAAATAATAACATAATATAATTAATGGTAATTAGTTGAGATATTAGCTTTTATAAACACCTAAAAACATCAATCGTATCATATCTTTCCATCATTAATATTTCTGTTGTGGAACGAAAAGTAGGGTGTATTTATTGCGTATTGAATTCTAGGGTTAGGGAGAGCTTCGAGCTTCAATGGCTGATCAAGTGTTTCGTGACTTAATTCGGATCCTCACAAGATGCCTACGTATCTTGAAATTTATCAAGAATCAAGCCAAAAAACGTAGTTCTAGGTTGAAGGATCAGGTCCTTTATATAGGCATTGGATGCCTTGGAGTTAGAGTAGAATTAGGTGTCTTGATGGGCAAGCCACAGCTTAGGCCCAATTCTAGAGCCTTCTAACAGATAGGAAGATAAGAATTGGAATTATATGCCTTTAAGATCACTCCTAATATGATTAGGTTTCCTTGTTGACTCAAATATGGGGTCTTTTATTTGTTGAATAATCAATTGCGAAACTAATAATTAATTAGGGTTTTGGGCCCTATTTAATGGGCTTCTAACCTTGGACCATTCTAGGTTCATTTAATGCAACATTAAAATGTATTCTTAGGGTTTATTTTCAGCCCATATCATTTGCCCCCCAACTTCAAGGAAAACTGATCAGGTTTTCCTTCGAGTTATTACGGCCTTGTTCGAGACTTAGGTCAGGTTTTATCTTTGATATCGTTTTGATGTAAAGCGTGGAGCGACCGACGCGTATACAACGACGTTAGATTATGCCAACGATATTGAACGGTGCTAGACGGCACTAAACGGCGATAAACAACCTTAAATGACGTTTAAACAATGTTAAACGACATTAAACGGCGTTAAACGGCGCTAAACGGCACTAAACGACACTAAACGGTGCTAAACAGCCTTAAACAACGTTTAAACGATGTTAAACGACGCTAAACGGCGCTAAACGGCACTAAACGGCACTAAACGGCACTAAATTGAAAACATTGAATTGCGCTTCGAGCATAAAATTATTTTTCCATATTTATGGAATTTCCAATTTTTCTCAACTTCAGGAATAATAAGTATTATTCTCAATTTCCTTGCTTTTGATCAATAATAATTGAAAAGAATAACCATTTTTTTTTGTTGCCACCAGGCTTTAGCTGTATATTCAACCTACTCGTGGTTCAAACACGAGCAGGAGACACTCAGTACATTACTAGCTGAATTTTAAGACTCCATTTATAGATGCATGCATGGCTATGAAAACAAGCTACTCGTTGTAAGATAACGAGCAAAAGCCAATTTACAATCCACGAGCAGGAACATCACCTGCTCTCCGTAGTAGCATACATGCATGAGTAGGTATATAATTTCTTTTAAATCCCTAGTTGGTCGCAGCCTTCTCTGTCACAGTTGTTTGCAGAGATGGAAATACAACTTACTCGTGGTTTAACAACGAGCAGAATACACACTTTTTGCCACGAGCAAATATACTATATTTACACCTAGGGTTTCTTCACAAACCTGGGCCTGGGCTTGGCCTTTAATAATTATTATACAGAGTTTTGTCATACTCTTAAATATAATTATTTTTTAGCAAAAATAAAATCCTTCCTCAATCTGAAAATACAAGCTACTCGTAGTACAACCACGAGCAGGAGACATGCAAAAACCAACGAGCACCATTGATGCCTTCCAGTATTGGATTTTCTCATTATTTGCATTGTACTCGTGGGTTAACCACGAGCAACCCGGCTCTACTTGTAACAACTTCTACTATGTCTTTTTATTGTACTTTCACGTATCCTTCTGGAAGATAATTAAATAATTAATTTCTTATTTTTTACGAGGAATTTCTCCTTAGAACAAATGGGTTTCAGACCTTTTCTTGGAATTTTCTTTGGGCCAGGCCTTTATATCATATAGGTTTAGTTCTTTTTAAGCCCACGAACCTTTTTTACTCTGACTTTCAATATATTTGCTTAGAATCTTAAATTTCTAACGGTAATATGTCCGTTAGAAGCTTCCAGAATAAGTTTCTGACTTGGGCTGGCCCATAAACCTGAAATTTTTATGGGCTTTCACTTTTTACCGCGTACAGGCAATTACCAGGTGATATCAACCGGCTGTTTTGCAGCTACATAATAGTGAGATGAGGCACTTGTTTTCTCACTTTTCTTCTCTCAAAAATTTTCTCTCTAAAATTTCTCTCATTCAAGTGAAGTTTAAAAGGTTCTTCCTTAGGGTTTCAAGAGCATTGATCTAGGGTTCCACCCAAGGCGATCACCATCCACCGTGCTTTACCAGTTTCCGGTTGAAGATTTAAAGAATCTTCATCTTTTCCGTTTGCTCCTAATCAATTTCTGGGTCTCAAAGCTTCATCTTACCATTATCAATGGCAGATTCCGGCAATTCCCAGCAATCCGAGCAATCTCAACTCACCCCAACGGTGGCTTCAACTAGGCCTCCAAGAGCTGCAAGAGGTAAAACCAAAATCTCTCTTGTTCATAGCAATGTCGTTACACTTAGGGACTTGTTAGAGGAATTTTCTACTGCTTTCCCCAATATCGCTCATCTTGATGCATACAATATCCCTAGCAAATATGATCAACCAAAAGTAGATTTAATATCCACTCTTTTTGGTATTGTAAGCCCTTATAGGGCCGTAGCTGCTAGTCCATTTGATAGAGCCTGCAACCCTAAAGAGGGTGCCATTTGTCTATTTAAGGAGACATTTTATGCTGGGTTTAGGTTGCCTACTCCACCCTTTATCTTTCTCCTCTTGGCTGAGGTAAGAGTTTGTCCAACTCAACTATATCCTAATGCTTGGAGATTCATATATTGCTATCTGGTTCAATGTCGTAAACACAAACTTGAGCCTAGTGTTTCCGTATTTAGATATCTCTTTAAATTCACGAATTCCCCAAACAACACGGGTTGGGTTCAGATCTCTCATAGGAGCCTTTCTCGCACTTGTTTCATCCCTGGTACTTCCCCAGATTCTCTTCCTAATTGGAAAAAAGAATTCTTTTACCTTTTCATGGATGGGGCAAATTGGGGAGACTTTTTTAGGCTTAACTTTTCTAAAGCCGTAGATGGGTCTATGCGAGACATTAAATTGGGTGTAGACGAGCGAGCTGCTATTGAGATCCTTACAGCTGATGGCACAAATCATTGTGCTCAATTAATCTCTGAGGGGTCCCTTCAAGCAGCAAAGCTAAGTGATTTGGGAGAACAAGGTAGACATGCTTTCCTTTAACTTAATTTTATGCCTCTTTATTTTTGTTTGTGGTCTTATATATTTTCATGTTTATAACAGCCTTGACTGCGCTTAATGCTGTTTTCCAAAAGAGGGAGAGGATGGCAGAACAAAGGTCAGGAGTGAACACACAACGATCCAAGAAGGTCAAAACTGGCCTTACTACTGAGGCTGAGGGATCTGAGGTAGTTCCTGCCTTTCTCACTCACTCTGAGAGGATTGATGTTTCTGAGGATCCCTCCTCTTTCGAAGTTGGTTGGGGACTTCGAACGACTGAATGGTCTCGAAGTATAGTTACTCCTCGTGATCGGGTTAATGTGGTGGAGTCTTCTGATGACCTCCAGGTTGAGAACCTTGGGGCTCATGGCATTGCGACGGTATTATTCTTCCTTTCCCTTCTCGTTGCCTTAATTTCTTTATTCTAATTATTTCTTACCACTTTGTTTTGTGTTATTTTTTAGATTAACGCTTACTTCCAGGCTGGGCTTCATAACCTAAAAAAAGTTCACCAGGATCTAACTATTGCAGAGAGGGACCGTGACAGAAACCAAGCTGATGCAGATACTAACTTTGCAAGGTTTCGAGCTATGGAAATGGAACTTGCTACGGAGAAGGAAAAGTCTAGAAGATTGGAACTAGAGCTTGCCAAGGGTAAGGAGCAAATTTTGAAGGAGTATCGTTCCTCTAGGGAGTTTGAAGAGCTCCTTAACGCTGAGTACGATGCTAACTTTCCAGCAACTTTTAACATGTGTTGGGAGAAAATCATTGAAGAGCTAGGACAGAATATTTCTGGGGTCACCTTAGCAAAGTACCCCGCACCTGCCATTCCTGGTGCCTCCAGTTCTACCCAGGAGACTGTTTGTGAGACAGCTGCTCAGTTCTCTACTCAGCTAGCCAGCGATTCCCAGCCCTTGCCTTCCCAGGAAGGAGTTTCATCTCCTATGGTTGAAGACTTGGAAACTTTCCCTGTGGTGGATGACCCTGCTTTCACCCATTCCACTGATGTGTGTGACTCTCTTAAGGATCTCGATATCTAGATAGCCTTGCACGGCTTACTTTTGTACTTATTTATTTGAGACTTTTACCCTTCGGGGATTTTATCTTATCTTCAGCTTAGCTCTAGCTTATGCCTTGCATGGCTTATTTATGTATCGAACTAAACCTTCGGGGGTTTTATTTATAGTTTGTTTATCATGCTTTTTAGAGTTTTCTTAGTACTTGGCCTTATGGCTCACACACACCCATGCTTTGGTACAACATTTGCTTTACGTGTCTATAATAACAAAACTAAAAGAATAACTCAATTGAAAACATGAAACAAACTTCATTAATAGGTTTGACGAAAAATGTCAATAAATAGGGGTCAACCCTTACATAGATACTCTACTTCCTATTCGGAGTTTTTAAACTCTGATATGGTTTCATCGACCTTATTTCTAGTTACCTATGAGCTACGTCCTACTTAGGATAATTAAACATAATAGACCTTGAGATTCGATGCATGCCAAGTGCGAGGCACCTCGTTTCCTTCCAAAGTCTCCAACTTGTATGATCCTCGTCCCAGCGTACTTTTGACCCGATATGGGCCTTCCCAATTCGGTGCCAACTTCCCCCTTTGTCACAACTCCGGATGCTTCAATCTTTCTGAGTACTAAGTCTCCCTGGCGGAAAAACCTTTCCTTTACCCTTAGATTGTAATAGAAGGAAGCTTTCTTCTGATGTTCAGTATTCCTAGCACGGGCTTCATCCCTTACTTCATCGATCAAGTCGAGGGCTAGTCTCATTCCCTCCTCGTTAGTGTCTGGTTCAAAGGCTTCCACTCGTGGAGATGCATGCATAATTTCCACGGGTACCACAGCTTCGGCCCCGTAAGCTAACATGAATGGAGTTGCTCCAGTAGTCACCTTGCATGTGGTTCGGTATGCCCAGAGTATGGGTAGTAACTCATCCACCCAAGTATTTCTGGAGCGTTCCACTCTTTTCTTCAGTCCATCAAGGATGATTCGGTTGGCAACCTCAGCTTGACCATTAGCTTGAGGGTGGGCAACTGAGGTGAATCGAAGCTCAATCCCATTCTCTTCACAATAGTCCTTGAATTCTTTGTTGTTAAATTGTAATCCATTGTCCGTAACGAGGACTCGTGGTATTCCGTATCTGCACATGACATTCTCCCAGAAGAATTGCATGATTTGCTTGGTTGTGATTTTAGCCAAAGGTTTGGCCTCAATCCACTTTGTGAAGTAGTCAATAGCTACAACTAGAAACTTCCTTTGAGCAGTGGCCACAGGAAAGGGCCCAAGAATGTCCATCCCCCACATAGCAAACGGGATGGGGGAGCTAACGGATGTCAACATCTCTGGTGGTTGTCTAACCACTGGTGCATGTTTCTGGCACCGATCACACTTTTTCACGTACTCTTTGGCATCAGCCATCATCTCAGGCCAATAGAATCCAAGCCTGACTATCTTGTGAGCTAGGGACCTGCCCCCCAAGTGTTGTCCGCAAATTCCCTCATGGACCTCCTCAATAGCTGATTTGGCCTCTTCGGGCCTCAAACACTTTAGATACGGAATCACAAAAGATTTCTTGTAGAGTATCCCTTCAATCAGAGCATACCTCAACGCTCTCACAGATAATTTTCGTGCCTCCGTGGCATTAGTCGGGAGCCAACCAGTCTCGAGGTGTGCTTTTATGGGATCTATCCAACATTCCCTCACCCCAATAGGTGCGACTAACTTTGAATCGATGGTAGGGGTTCTCAGAACTTGGAAGTAGACACTTCCAGAGTAATTTTCTATCTCAGAGGAGGCGAACTGGGATAAGGCATCAGCCTTGGTGTTTTCCTCCCTTGGAATGTGCTCAATGTTGCACTCATCAAATTGAGTCATCATTGCCTTCATAAGCCTTAAGTATTTAGCCATGGTTTCATCCCTTGCCTCAAACTCTCCATTGACTTGGGCCACTACTAGCCTTGAATCTCCACAAACTTTAAGGTTTTTGACCCTTAGGGCTCCTGCCAAGCCAAGTCCAGCTATCAGAGCTTCATATTCTGCTTCATTATTGGTTGTTGGAAAGTCTAACTTCAAGGCGTATTCAATCATGAATCCATCGGGACTTTGTAAGACAAGACCTGCGCCACTTGTTTTCGTTTTTGATGCCTCATCAAAATAGAGCATCCAGAATTCCTTCTCCTCTATTATGGGTTCCTTTTCTTCCTTATTGCCTTCCTGAGGTATCTCCTGCCCCCCGACTTCTTGGTTGTCAATGGTGCATTCAACCACGAAGTCAGCAAGTGCCTGAGCTTTGATGGCCATCTTTGGCTTATACTGAATATCGAATTCTCCCAACTCAATTGCCCACTTGATGAGCCTACCACTGGCTTTAGGGCTGTGCAAAATATTCCTCAATGGTTGTCCCGTAAGGACCTCAATCTTATGTGCTTGAAAATAGGGCCGTAGTTTCCTAGAGGCAGTTACCAATGCTAAGGCAAACTTCTCAATGATGGAGTAGTTCAACTCTGCTCCGTGTAAAACTTTGCTCACGTAGTATACGGGTTTCTGAACCTTGTTTTCCTCCTTTACCAGCACCGCACTCACAGCTTGACATGAAATTGCCAAGTAAAGATAGAGGATTTCTCCCGTACTTGGCTTGGCCAACAGCGGGGCCTCAGACATATACTTCTTCACCTGCTCAAAGGCCTCTTGGCTTTCTTCAGTCCACTCAAAGTTTTTTACCTTCTTCAAGGTTTTAAAGAACGGCAAACACTTGTCCCCGGATTTGGAGATGAACCTCCCTAACGCAGCAATCCTCCCGGTTAACTTCTGTACATCCCTTATAGAACGTGGTGGTTCCATGTCCAAAATAGCCTTGATTTTGTCGGGGTTGGCCTCAATTCCCCGTTTTGAGACCATAAGACCCAAAAATTTCCCAGACCCAACACCAAATGCACAATTGGCCGGATTCAACATCATCTTATGGTGCCTCAGCACTTCGAAAGCCTCGCCTAGGTGTTCGATGTGATCTGCCCTGTATAGGCTTTTCACCAGCATATCATCCACATAGACTTCCATAGTCTTTCCAATGAGATGAGCGAAAATCTTGTTTACCAACCTCTGGTATGTAGCTCCTGCATTTTTCAGCCCAAAAGCCATGACTAGGTAACAATACACACCAAAGTCAGTGATGAACGATACCTTAGGAATATCATCCTTATGCATCTTGATCTGATTATATCCACTAAAGCCATCCATGAAGCTTAACATCTCGTGCCCAGCCGTGGCATCTATCAACGTATCGATCCTTGGCAAGGGAAAACAGTCCTTTGGGCATGCGTCGTTTAGATCAGTGAAGTCTATACACATCCTCCACTTTCCATTAGCCTTCTTGACCATCACAGGATTGGCCAACCATTCCGGGAACTGGATTTCCTCAATGAACCCTGCCTCTAGGAGTTTGTCAACTTCCTGTTTTATGGCTTCTTGCCTCTCAGGTGCGAAATTTCTCTTCTTTTGTTTTACCGTCTTCCGGTTTGGATCCACATTCAGGCTGTGTGTTATCAATTGGGGATCTATCCCTGGCATGTCAGCCGCTGTCCACGCGAAGACGTCACTATTGTCTTGCAGAAAGGAGATCAATTTGCTCTTCAAGGGGTCTTTCAAAGATGCCCCGATGTAAGTAACCTTCTCAGAATCTCCCAACTCCAAAGGTATGGGAATCAAGTCCTCTGCTGGTTTTCCTCTCCGCTCTTCATTCTCCCGAACATCCATATCCTCGATTGGGAGGACCTGCCCCCCGGTTCCATCCGGCCTTAGTGCGGCCACATAACAACTCCTTGCCATCCTTTGATCCCCTTTCTCTTCTCCTACTCCATTTCTGGTTGGGAGCTTAACCTTTAGATGATAGGTAGAGGCAACCGCCTTGAAAGCATGTAGTCCTGTCCTACCTAGGATAGCATTGTATGTGGATGTAGCTTTGATAACCAAGAAATTTAACATCTGAGTTGCCTCCCGTGGCTCCTGCCCTATAGTCATGGGTAGCTGAATTGTTCCCTCAACTTTCGACTCCACCCCGTTGAACCAATATATGGGCATGTTTGACGGTGTCAACTGAGAATCAGTGTATCCCATTTTTAAAAAGGCATCGTGAAACAAAATGTCCACCGATGCTCCATTGTCAATCAAGACTCTCTTCACTTGGGAGTTGCCTATCACAGGTGAGATAACCAGGGGGTCATCATGGGGAAACTTCACCCCTTCAAGGTCCGAATCATCGAATCCAATTGAGACCTCCGTCTTTGCACGTTTTGGCGCTTCCCCTACAATGTGCATCACTTCTCGTGCATACGCCTTTCTGGAATTTCTACTTGTCCCAGCCGCTGTCGGGCCACCGAAGATCATGTTGATCACCGGTCCCCGGGGCTGCTGATTGCGGTTACGATCCTCATCTTTTCTATCATAATCTCGCCTTGGATTTCCCCGATCCCCATCTTTACAGAATTTATTCAATTTTCCCTTGCGGATCAAAAACTCAATTTCATCTTTCAATTGTCTACAATCGTCGGTATCATGTCCCACATCTTTATGGAACCGGCAATACTGATTCTTATTTCTTTTCTCAGGATCAGTCCTTAGTGGCTTCGGCCATCTCACATCCCTATCTTTTTCTATCTCCATCAGGATTTGACTTCTTGGAGTGTTTAGTCTGGCGTAATCCGTAAACCTTTGCCCGGGACTCCCCTTTTTAGGGGCTGAATCAGAATCCCTGCCCGTGCGCGGGTACTTATCTTTAGCATCATATTCCTGTTCCGACTTCCGTTTCTTAGAGTTGTCACCGTTTCCGGTGTTCCCCGTCCCTGGATCTTTCTTCAGACTATCCTCCGCCTTGATGTACTTGCTCGCCCTTTGCTGGAGCTCAACCATATTTTCCGGGGGATGCTTAGCCAATGACATTTTGAAATAAACATTCGAAGTTCCATTCTGCAATGCCACCATGGCTACCTTGTTTTCCAGGTTTGTAATGTTGAGTGTTTCCTTTGTGAATCGCTTGAGATAGTCTCTGAGATTTTCATTCTTTCCTTGTATCACAGTCATGAGAGATGCGGAATCTTTCTCATGAATTCTTCCTCCTATGAACTGGCTGACAAAAGCATTGCTTAGTTCTTTGAAGGAGGCAATGGAGTTTGGTGGTAGGCGGCTGTACCAACGTTGTGCCATGCCAGCTAATGTTTGGGGAAACGCCCTACACTTCAAGGCATCACTGGCGGGTTGCAACAGCAATGCGTTAGAGAACGTCCTTACATGATTATCGGGATCTCCCGTTCCATCGTAAACCTTTATGGTAGGCATCTTGAACTTCCGTGATATATGCGCATTCATTACCTCCTCAGTGAATGGAGGGGTTGGATCATCAGGATCTCCCAGTTGCATCAAGTCTTCAGGATTGCCTCTGGGAGTTTCGACCCTCGTGGTTCTACCTCTAGGGACTTCGGTCCTTCTCTCTCTCCTTGGGGTGCTTTCCAAATCAACAAAAGGAATGTCTTCTCTCGTCACTGGTGGGGGTCGATTTTGATTCTGTCTTCGCTGTTCCCTTTCTATGTCCTCCTTTAATTTTTGGATCTTGGCCTCGTGAGCCTTGATTTTTTCAGCAGCCGTTAAGGGAGGTCGGTCATGGGTTCTTCGGCATCCAACGGGTTCCTTACTTGGACGACGTCTTCTCGGGGCTTCGTCCCTATCTTCTTCCGAGGATGAATCATCAGAGTACGGGCCTGAGTAGTCATAGTATTGCTGGCCTTGATTGGGTCCTAAACCCCTGATGTAAGGTGGATTGTATGGCTCGTGTATCTGGAAGGCGTGACCACTCGGTCCGGCCTGATACGGGGGATAATTAGGCAACCCATATAGCGGGTTCGTGCTTGCGGGGATCACTATAGTAGAGATCTGAGCGGTGGGTGGAGCGGACTGCCCTCCGAGAGGGGCGACCACCATCTGAAGGGGATTCGTCCCTTGGGTGGTGGGACTCGTGATCAGGGGTAACGACTCATGAGGTTGTGCTTCAGTTCCTTGTGGCCGAGTGACCTGCGGTTGAGAATTCGTCCCTGGGGGCACTTGTTCCCCAATCGGGGGTGTGGTGGTGTTAGTGATGGTTTCAGAAAGTGTTGGTGTTCTCCGGGTGGTAACCGTGGTTGATATCCGAAAGTCCCACAGACGGCGCCAAATGTTGTGGAACGAAAAGTAGGGTGTATTTATTGTGTATTGAATTCTAGGGTTAGGGAGAGCTTCGAGCTTCAATGGCTGATCAAGTGTTTCGTGACTTAATTTGGATCCTCACAAGATGCCTACGTATCTTGCAATTTATCAAGAATCAAGCCAAAAAACTTAGTTCTAGGTTGAAGGATCAGGTCCTTTATATAGGCATTGGATGCCTTGGAGTTAGAGTAGAATTAGGTGTCTTGATGGGCAAGCCACAGCTTAGGCCCAATTCTAGAGCCTTCTAACAGATAGGAAGATAAGAATTGGAATTATATGCCTTGAAGATCACTCGTAATATGATTAGGTTTCCTTGTTGACTCAAATATGGGGTCTTTTATTTGCTGAATAATCAATTGCGAAACTAATAATTAATTAGGGTTTTGGGCCCTATTTAATGGGCTTCTAACCTTGGACCATTCTAGGTTCATTTAATGCAACATTAAAATGTATTCTTAAGGTTTATTTTCAGCCCATATCAATTTCCTTTCGAATTAAAACACGTTATAATAATGGTAATTCATAATAAAATTAATGGTAATTAGTCGAATGCCTTTTTCACAGTAATATAATAAAATTAATGGTAATTAATCGATTGCCTTTTTCATATTACTTTTAGTTGAACATATTACCTTTTATAAGCACCTAAAAATATCAATCGTATCATATCTTTCGATCATTAATATTTTTCTCGAATTAAAACACGTTACCTTTTTAATTTAAAACAAAACTTACAATCATTACTCCCTCCGTCCCGCTAATATTGGCCAAAATTTCATATTTGTTTATCCCAAAACTATTGTCCACATTTCAATTATGTGTCAAATTTGTTAAGTTTTCATAAATATGTTAATAATTATGGTTAAATATGGTAATTATAACTTAAACGCTAAATACATGGATTTTGGATGGTGGACAATATTAGCGGGATGGAGGGAGTAATATATACCCGAAAATATCATACCATAATTTTCAAGAAAAATATAACACATAAAATAAATAATAACATAATCTAATTAATGATAATTAGTCGATTGCCTTTTTCAAATTTACTTTTAGTTGAAGATATTACCTTTTATAAACACCTAAAAAGATCAGTCGTATCATATCTTTCAATCATTAATATTTCATTTACAATAAAAAGACATTACCTTTTTAATTTACAACAAATCTTACAATCATTAATATATACCCGAAAATGTCACACCATATTTCTCAATTATTAATAAAATATATTAAAAAACGTATACGTTGTTTATAATAAGAAAACATTAGTATAATCCGTAAACATGAGTATATTAAATTATATCAAATTAAAATTAAAAAACTTATTAAAAATAATGATTATATAAAAACATAATTATAATATTAAATAAAAATTTTAATATAATACAAGAAATCCATGCATTGCACGAATTATAAGCTAGTATTATTAATAAGTCTAAATGATCAAAATACTAAATATTTAATATTCATGCAACACACACACACATATATATAATTGATTACACATGTCTATTGTGCTCAAGTATTATGAACATGTACACTTTAAAAATATAACCTAAGTTTAATTTAGCTCTATAGTTATTTTTATATGTTTTGAAGTTAGACAAATGTATTATTGTTAAACGACATTCACATATTACGTGTATGATTTGAAAACACATGTGACAATGTGGTGCAGTGGTATGATAATGCATAAATTACTTGATAGACTCAAGTTCGATTCCCACAAGCTACATTTTTTTAACAAATATCAAGCATGGGGACAAATTAGTCATTTTAATACATTAAAAAGTCTCATGAATTTTATCTTGTGATGTATTACTGTTAAACGACATTCACATATTACGTGTATGATTTGAAAACACATGTGACAATATGGTGCAGTGGTAAGAGAATGCATAAGTTACTTGATAGACTCAAGTTCGATTCCCACGAACTACATTTTTTTAACAAATATTAAGCATGTAGACAAATTAGTCATTTCAATACATTAAAAGTCTCACTAATTTTATCTTGTGTTGGTGTATTATAAAAAGTCTCACGAATTTTATCTTGTGTTGGTGTATTATATATATACTAGCTTATAACCCGTGCGATGGACGGATTTCTTTTGACATGTAATAAATTTTACTTTATATTATAATAATATTTTTATACAATTATTATTTACTATATTTTATTTTAATTTTAATTTAAATGATTTAATATAAATTTATTTAATGATAAACATGCTTTAAAACTTATATTATAAAATTTTAAAATAAATATATCGTTAATGGGGTTCAACCTTGAAATTTTAATAAATTAATTTAATTATATAATATATTTAATCATTAGAACTAACGGTTCTGATTTTTTACTAAAAACTAATGGTTATTATTCGTAATATACGGATTTCTATTATATTATTTTAGTGATTAAAAGATATGGTGTGACATTTTTGAGTATATATTAATTATTGGAAGATTAAGTTTTAAATTAAAAGTTAACGTATTTTAATTAGAAAAAAATATTTTTGATTGGAAGGTATGATAGGTGTATAAAAAGTAATATCATCAACAAAGAATAAACATTTTTTAATTAAAAATGGCAATCAGTTAAATATCATTAATTATATTATTTTATTATTTATTTTAATAATTAGGATGACCGTGCCGAAAATTGAACCGACAAACTTTCAATACACGTGCGATGAACGGGTTTTTTTATTATGTTCTAAATTTTATTCAATATTGCAATTATGTTTTTATATAATCATTATTTTTAATAAATTTTTTAATTTTAATTATATAATTTAATATACTCATTTTTATGGATTATATGAATGTTTTCTTATTATAAACAACGTATACAAATTTTTAATATATTTTACTAATAATTGAAAAATATGGTGTGATATTTTTTGGTATATATTAATGATTTTAAGATTTGTTTTAAATCGAAAAGGTAACGTACTTTAATTCGAAAGGAAATATTAATGTTTAGAAGATATGATACGATTGATGTTTTTAAGTTTTTATAAAAGGTAATATTTTCAACTAAAAGTGAATGTGTAAAAGGCAATCGATTAATTACCATTAATTTTTATTTAATATTATAATTACATTTTTACATAATCATTATTTTTATTTTTTATTTAATACAATTTAATAAACTCATGTTTACGGATTATATTAAACTTTCCTTATTATAAACAACGTATACGGATTTTTAATATATTTTATTAATAATTGAAAAATGTGGTGTGATATTTTCGGGTATACATTTTAGTAAATTAATTTAACCATATATTATATTTAATCACTAGATCTAATGGTTCTGATTTTGAACTAAAAATCTAATGATCATTATTCGTAGTGTACGGATTTCTATTATATTTTGTTAGTGATTAGAAGATGTGGTGTGACTATATATTGGTTATTGCAAGATTATGTTTAAAATTAAAAGTTAACATGTTTTAATTAGAAAAAAAAAAATTATTGATTGGAAGATATGATATAATAAGTGTTTATAAAAAGTAATATCATCAATTAAAAGTAAAAAAATTTTAATTAAAAAAGGCAATCAGCTAATTGTCATTCATTATATTATTTAATTTTAATAATTTGGATTACCTTGCCGAAATATGGTGTGATATTTTTAGCTATATATTAATGATTGTAAAATTAGTTTTAAATCAAAAAGGTAACGTGTTTTAATTTTTTTTGACTATGTGAAAGAAAATAATAATGATTGTAAGATATGATATGACTGATGTTTTTAGATCTTTATAAAAGGTAATATATTCAACTAAAAGTAAATGTGAAAAAGGCAATCGACTAATTACCATTAATTATATTATGTTATTATTTATTTTAGGTGTTTTAATAGCACGTATATATTTTTCTTTATAAATGAAGGGTAAATAAGTAAATACACAACGTACCAAAAAATAGGTACCAAAACTTTTAATGTTTCGGCTTTTATATAATAGTATAGATATAATAGATAGATAGATAGATAGATAGATAGACAGATAGATAGATAGATAGATATATAGATAGATAGATATCATGCTTTTTTTTTTTTTAATAATTATGCTTATATGCCTTGTAAATAAGTATTTGTTTTAACAAATTTTGGGATTGAGCGATAATCAAAACCAAAAATTGGGACGACAAGATATAGGTCTTAGAGCATCAACGAAAAAGTCCATTTTTTACATTTTTGGATCCCATTTATCTTCCATTTAAGTAATAGGTGGTAAATGAACAAGTTGGTCCCATGCAAATCCCATTTTTACATTGAAGTGGTCTTATTTATATTAATAAAATATTAACTTACAAAATTAAAACAAAGAAGAAAGAAGTGAAATGGAGCTTTTTTATCGCACAAAAAAAGCTGTTCGAGCTCGAGCTCGTTACCAAACGAGCCGCACTCGAGCTTTTATCGAACAAAAATGATCCGAGCCGATCTCGAGCCCTTAACAAACAGCTCGTGAATAGTAAAATTTAACATTAAAAAAAAGGTTCAAACCCACTTAACCCAACTAATTATCACTTTCGAATCAACATAGCCTCAAATGTTAATCAATTATTCCCAAAGAATTCGCGATTTTGATATTTTGATTATAATTTTAAACTTAAAATGTGAGAAATATTATGAAAAATCAGAATATATATAATTATTTTCGAGCTTTAACTAGCCGAGCTCGAGCCAAACAATTTCGAACCGATCTCGAGCTCGAGCCGCACATGCTAATAGCTCGGCTCAAGCTCGTTAGCTTAACGAACACATTTTTGTGTTCGAGCTCGAGTTCTTAACGAACCGAGTCGAATTAAGCCCTTAACGAGTCGAGCTCGAGCTTGTTCACGAATAGCTCGGTTCGTTTACAGCTCTAATAAAAGCAGAAATGGGATGGACCCGGGGTGGTGGGATGGTCCCTCCAGTTTTCATTTGGACCAACACAAAAAGACGATTCCAAGTCGCTTACATGGGGATTAAAGCAGTAAATGAAACTCTACTGGAGGTGCTCTTATCACTTGATTTATTTCATCAAATATCATGCTGAACCAATCAAAAATTATCCAAAATCTAGTTCAATCATCTCTCACACAATTCATTAAACACTTTCACTACATTTTGAAGGTCCTACTGTTACGAAAACAAGATCTAACAGGTTGAAACTATCATTATTAATACTATTTTTCAACTTGTGCAAAAATAATTAAGATTCAATATATTTAACATGTGGGTTCGACATCGTAAATAACTCAGATTCAATGCGTGATTATGTTCAATCATAGATATTTATCGTGTTGAAATTGTAAAATGTATAACTTAATATCCACAAAGATATAACTATAACTGAACATTAAAATAAGGTTAATCATTATACAAAAAATATCTAATCAATTTAATACCTCTATATAATATATTAGATTCAACACATACGTAATTCAAATTCGTCAAATGACTATGTCGAATCTTAGTTACATATTGTGTTGAACCTGTTAAAAAAATGTCAAGTGATAATACTTTCACCATTTTTGAAGAATTTCATAAAACAAATATATTATTTCTAATTCAGATAAAAGTTTTGGAATAGATAAATTTGAACCATTATGTTAGTTATACAATCCTCTATTATCTAAAATATTTACAAACAAATTGCAATTCATATCAATACATGATGATCAAAAATTATAACCGGAATAAATTACACCACATGACATAAAATTTCCATTGAAGTGGTTAGCGCTTCTAAATGATTTATCCGTCAGAGATTTGTAGATGATAGTGGAGTTTACGTTATGCTCCACCTTTCGTCGCCGCTTCTCTCGTTGATAAAATTTCCGTAACAACCTTGAATCTAGATCTAACATATGTATAACTTTTTTTTTTTTTTTTGAAAAGAGGTGGTAATTCAATACATAAAAGCCATACGGCATCTACAAGAATGATCGAAACGATCAAACATAGAACAGGATGACACGCTCGTCTTCATAATCAAAATGAGACAAATAAGCATATGTCTGAATAAAATGATATATCTATAAATACTTGCTCTGCGCTCAATATCTTCTCCAAAATCCGTTTGAGCTAACGACCACAAATGAAGTTCCGCACAAGCTCTTATCGTTGAATCGAACCAACTCTCACAAACGGAGAGAAAATCACACCTCTCACCAAGGAGAGAACAACAAAACTCTCACCAAGGAGAGAAATCAAACTGAACTTACAAAAAATTGAAATTACACAACAAACCAAACTAAAAGAAATCTTAGATCTAGAAAACAGATCCTCAAAAACTAGAGAAACCAGACCCTCTTGAGATCGAAGATCCACCAAGAATCTGCGAAGAAACCGAGGATCCACCACAAATCGGAGAAGAAAAATTCTGGAACTCCGAGGAATCAGATCTAAGCACAAGAAGAAACTAATTATTGAAGAAAACAAGAACAAAAAGGAAGGAAATTGGGCCTCCGGTCGGTGGAGGAGCCACCGCCGAAGGAAAAAGGAGACAGAGCCGGTTGTTTTAGTGGAGAGAGAAGAGAGAGAGTTAGTAAAGAACATATGTATAACTTAATAATGTACTTATAAAATAGATAAACACATCAGTTATAATAAAAATAAGGTAATGATGTTTGCACACCCACAATTAATTGTTGCACACCGTTTTATTGTATTTGACCATAATATCCTTAATCTTCCCTTTTAATTTGTTTGTCAAATTTCTATTACACTTGATGCTTTGTTTTTGCTAAATCAACTAATGCTTTTATTTGATACAAAATAAATTATAGTATTAAATTTTTAAATCAAAATTGATTTAAATGTAATAACCCAATATTTTAGTCAATTATTTAATTATTAATATTTGTAAAATATATGTTAAAATATATTTGTTCATATTATATTCTAGAAATATCTAGAAGCTAGTGTTGGAGTCCTAATCGAATTCTATAAAATATTGATAAGAATCGTTAGTTCATTTTAGATAATATTTCTAGAACCTACTTCTGGTTAGGTTATGTTTATTTTTACAATCATATATATATTTGGCAAAATATGTGTACACAAGTTGTACAGCAACACATAAAATATATAGAGTATTGGTGAGAAAGAGGCTCAGAAAATATTATGTAAATTATGTATATGTCCCTGTATTGTTTATTCAATTTAACGTTTATATATTTACACTACGTGCCAACAACATGTTGGTGCAGTGGTTGAGTCACTGGCCTCCTTTGAAGGAGGTCAGGGGTTCGACTCCTGCGTGTGCGTGAGTTTCTTAGTTTGTATTAGGTTTCCTTTCTGTATTTGTATTTCTGTATTTGTAATGGCCGGGGGTCCTTCGGAAACATCCTCCCTATTGTATAGGGGCATGGTCTGCATACAGCTACCCTCCTCAGACACCACTTTGAGTGGTATTATAACTGAGTAAGCTAAGTTATATTTACACTACGTGTCCACCTACAGAGGCTAGGCCAAACGAGTGCTAATCTGGCCGGTACTGACCTATACTAAAAGAAGGGAGGTATGTTAGTTATACTATGCTGGATTATATATTAGATGAGTTTAATATAATATTGACAAGATATTCTATATATGTTTTCAATGTTGTGTCTTTGCCGTCCACACAACCCACTTTTGGATCTCTAGTTTCTCAGGACATATAGTAATAGTAAGTACATTTTTTTTCCTATTTATATGTTTTCAATTTGTCCAAGTTGTTCATGCATGATTTTATATTATAATTTATTCTTATAATTTTGATGGATATGTGTGTACTAATTTGTCATGGGTGCTATATTATATTAATTTTGTTTTATTTTAACATGGAGTGCATCATGAATTTAGTACCTTTTATGATTTTCAAATTATTGAATTTTGAGAGTAGAAACATATATAGTAGCATGTTATTTTTGACATTTGATCGAAAATTATATTATATTTTATTTTACTTTTATGAAATAAAATACAAGTTTTTAACATTTTCTTTAAAAATTTAATGTTCTGTTTTTGTTTTGGTATCATAGCATAATCAGTGTGTTTATATATATTTAATCTCAGTGCTATCATTTTTATAGTTTATTTAGCAGTATGTTACTGTGTATGCATGCATGTTTCTGCAGTGAAGCCCCGGGTAATACTACTACTGTTATTTCATGGATATATGATTTGTGGTTATTTATCGTAATCGTAGTATTTAAACTTTAGTATTGTTAATTTATTTAATAAAATTGATTTGTCAATCATCTTTATATAAGGCCACGGTACTATTTTAGGCCGAGTAGCTATATTCTATTTGCCATATGAATTAATTGTGTCACTTAATTTTTATTCTTTAATGTTATTTTAATATTATTATTTTTGGATTCCGATGAATATAATCTATTTTGATAGACATGTTCTGGTCATCTTGTGTGAGCTTATTTTCTAAGTAGTGTGTGACTATCCGGCTAATGCTTGTTAGTTGATTATTTATTAATTTGTATTTTCTTTATTTGGTTCAATAATGATTGTTTTGCTACTTTTATTTTTGTTAGAATCGGTTGCTTTCGGTTTAATGTGATGAGATGTGATACTAGTTTCATGTGGGAAGTCTGAGCAGTTCGTTTATATTATTTTATTAATATTGTTGTGGGCACTAGTTCACTGGGAGGTAGTGATCATCATGTAATTATTTATTAATATATTGATATTGGTATTTGGATATATTATTATTTAATTTAAGATTTAGTAATATAAGAAAATGTTCTTCAATACTAATATATGGTTACGAAATTCATTTTAGATTCGAATAAGGACTATTAGCAGTACACCTGATTTTGGATAGTATATAGTTAGCTCAATATTATTATCAGGTACGAATTCTTGGCTCTTTCTTTTTAATTAATAAATATTCGTTAAACTTATTGTGGATTCGTTTTCTAAAATTGTGACCTTCTTGTACTCCATGTATACCTAATTGTACACATTCTAGTTTCGTTTCGAATTCCTTATTTTTGGATTTATTGTTGCCTTGACTCGTATATATTGTTTTATTTTGAATTTTCTTTCGACATTGTTTATTTTGTTTCATTTCGTGCAACGAGTCAAGCAACCTTTGTAACCTATTTGTTGGGCTCTTAGACTGATCTGTGTGGGCTAATCACAGACAGTGTTCACATGGAGTTTGGAGTAAAGGTGAACTAGGCACCTACTCGTATCAGTGGGTGAGTATGCGAGCATGTCTCTGGGGTATGGGATGTGATTAGATCATGATCGCTATTGTATCGTTTAGATGTTTTATACATTCCTTATTTCTTCTTATGCATTACCGAAGAAGAAACCATTGTCCTGTACTTCGTTGGTGATTGGAGTTAGCGAGTATAGTTTTGTGTAAGAGACCCATATTGTACCCACCTTACTTGCTATTCGGCCTTATTTAAGTTTCATTATTAACTCAATTATTTTAAATTATTATCGTATTAATTCGTATACCATTGATAATTGTTTCAAATTTATTATTGATCTCTATCTCATTTTCAATTAAAACTCGGTGTCGGTAAGACATGATTCACTTATACTTAAACTTCATATTTTATTTAGATTATATTCGTACATAGCATTTGGCTCACTCTTTATTGTTTCCTTTCTGTAGGTAAATAGGGGTAAAGCGGGAGGAGTGATGAGTGTCACCCAATCTTTAGTAGAGCTTTGGATTTTGTGAATTTGTTTATCATGAGAACTCATTTAGTTGGTTTCGAACTTCATTAGTTTCGTTATTTTGGATATTTGGACCTCGTACTTTTAGTTGGGTTATTGACTTGGTTTATTAAAGCTTATTATGATTTGGAATTGTTTAATCTATGTAGCCTTATTATTAAAATAGTATGATGTTACAAAATTGGTATCAAAGCTAAGGTTATAGATTCTGTAGACTGTCCTTTATGCATTGACCTGTGAGTTGGGTTGACTTCACATGGGTAGGATTAATACTTTTAATATCGACTTGTGATATGATTGTTTCGTATGTGACTCACAAAAATTTTGCAGGATGCCGCCAAAGAAATCTAATGCGAGCCAAAACACTGGGGGAAATGTTACTCAGCAGATTGTGATGGATTAAAACACTTTTATGCATATGGTGGAGCAGGCGGCGGCTCGACAAACTCAGAATCCGGGTGGTAACACACAAAATCAAGAAGGCCACTATGTTTGATCGCTTTATGAAACAAAGGCCTAATTGCTTCAAGGAGGCTAAGACCCCGATGGATGCTGAAGCGTGGATTGATCATATGGAGAAGATCTTCCGGGTACTTAACTGCTCTGAGTTGGAAAAGGCTCGTTTTGGCATTTACCTTCTTGAGGGGGATGCTAGCATTTGGTGGAAGTCAGTGGTGGCTTCCCACGTAGCTGGATATGAGAATAATGTCACTTGGGATGTGTTTAAGGCACAGTTTGATCAGAGGTACTTTCCTGCCAGTATCCGTGAGGAGTATGCTCAGGAATATCAGAGCATAACTCAGAAGGAGGATGAATCGGTGGCGGATTTTCAGATCAGGTTTCAGAGGTTGGCTGGCTATGCACGATCCATTGTTGGTACATAGGAGGATAAAATCATAAAATTCAAGTGGGCTCTAGAGACTTCGATTTGTAATCACATCATAGCTAACCGCTACACTACTATGGATAGTTTGGTGGACAGTTCCAGAGACCAAGAGCTTCATCAGACTGACTTCCGTAAATAGAGAGACTTGCAGAACCAGAAAAGGAAGAGAGAATATGATTCTTCTAGATTTCAGAAAAATGGGGGATCTACAGGTAGATTTAAACAGAATGAACAGAGGTATAACACTCGTTTTCAGCAGAAGAATGGAAATCAGGGTAATCAGCAGAACAGGTCAGGGACTCAAGCTGGGAATCAGAATGGAGGAAAATCTAATTGCGAGCATTGATGCACAGTGGCGTCTGTTATTGGCTTACTAGATCATGCTTCAACTGTGGCTAGAAAGGCCATATTATTCGAGATTGCAAGGTGCCATTGAAGAAATCTGCAGACCAGAATGAACAGAGTGGGAAGAATAATCAGAAAAATGGTGGGCGTGTCTTTTCTATTACCGCAAAGGATGCTGCAAATACCCCAGGTACCATTATAAGAACACTTTCTATTTGCAATAGGAATGCTACAGTTTTATTTGATACTGGTGCAACAAATTCATTTGTCTCTACATCTTATGCTAAACATCTATGCATCACACCTACTACATTATCACCAGAATTTTCTGTTGGCAACCCTACTGGGGGAAAAATGTTTGTGAACTCTCAGTATCATGATTGTGTAGTTATAGTTGAGGATAGAAAATTATTTGTGGACCTTTTACCTATTCCGTTGCGAGACTTTGATGTAATTTTGGGGATGGACTGGATAGAGCGACATAAGGCTACTATTGATTGTCAGGGAACGAAAATGATTTTCGGAATTGGTTTGGGGAGATTTGTGACGGCCATCAAGGCCAAACGGATGCTTGCGCGTGGTTGTGAAGGATATTTAGCTCATGTGATTGATTCTTCCAAAGAACTATCTAAAGTTGAAGATGTCAGTGTTGTTTACAAATTTTCAAATGTATTTGCAGATGACTTGGATGGACTACCACCACAATGAGAGGTGGAATTTTCTATTGATCTGCTACCTGGTACGCAACCTATTTCTAAGGCCCCGTATCGCATGGCTCCACTAGAATTGCAAGAGTTAAAGGAACAACTGCAGGAACTACTTGAGAAAGGTTTCATTCGGCCTATTGTTTCCCCTTGAGGAACACCTGTCTTATTTGTGAAGAAGAAAGATGGTTCAATGAGGCTCTGTATTGATTATCGGGAGTTGAACAGAATCGTGAAGAATAAGTATCCATTGCCTAGGATGGACGACCTGTTTGATCAGATGCAAGGAGCAAAAAAAATTTCGAAGATTGATCTACGTTCAGGCTACCATTAGTTGAGAGTGAAGGAAAGTGTTATCCCGAAGACCGCATTTAGGACTCGATACGGACACTAGGAGTTTCTTGTTATGTCTTTTAGGTTAACCAACACACCCGCAGTTTTCAAGGACTTGATGAACAGGGTATTCAAAGAAGCATCTGAGAGTATGTGCAAAATCAGAAGGTGGATGTTACAACCATGGTCAAGAGGGGCATCAACAGATGAATAGTCCTAGGAAGGGAGTACTTTGTTACAACTGTGGAAAAGAGGGTCACGTCTATAGAGACTGTAAAACGTCAGCGACGGGACCAGCTGCATCACGACAAAGCGGTGGCGCTAATAGCATCCAATCAACTGCACGAGTTTTTTATATGACGTTAGCCGATGGCATAAAGGAGATGGACGAGATGGCAGGTACACGTTTACTTAATATTGTAAATACGTATATAAATGATGAGCCGATGTGGACATAGAGGTATGATAAAGAACGGGAGAGGAGTATCGGAAATAAAATAGACGATATAGCATAAAGGTTTATAATCGAGATATGGGAACATAAAACTGGTAAAAGCGATGAGATGATATTGGAAAGTAGAGTACGAGATAAGCAACCTCAGTTATTGCCTATGTTGATTCCGACGACGGAATCCTTTTAAGGAGGGGAGATTGTAATAACCCTAATTTCTTTACTTGAGAAAAATTTCCATTTTTGGGATGAATAGTGATTTACATGGATGAATAGTGAAATTATGGATGAATAGTGATTTTGAGGACTAAGAAAATTTTCATGTCACCCTATGTACGGGATAGGAAATGGATATTTCGAAGTTATATTAGTAATCTACGAGGTAAATAAGTGTATGTAAACGCGATTGGAATTCAGAAAATCCAAAGTTTATTTTTATGAAATATTTGACCGGGCAGTGAGGAGCATATCAATGCGACCAAGACACGTGATATATTTAAATTGAGGATTCAAGGATTTTATATTTTATTATTTTATTTAAGGTGATTTAAGGATTTAGAACGAAAGCCCTTGAGTTAGTATAACGAACGTTCTAGGAATCGCTAGAACTTTATAACGAGATTAAGCGACTAAATGAACGAATTATAGATTATGGATTGAGTTCGTAACGATATTAGATACCATACATGATCATCAAGTGCATCATATCAAGGGATTAAAAGATTTAATTCAAGGATTAAAACAAAACAATTTAGGATTTAAGTGATTTAAATCACTTTAAATCAACCAAAAATCAAACAAATATCAACCAAGCTTCTTTCATACTCTTTGCACAAGAACCAAGGGTGATAAAGTAGCTTTACTACATCTGATCTAAAGTATGAAATATCCCACAAATTCGTTTAACACTTAGCCAAACAAGAGAGAAAAGAGAAAGAAGCAAAAACACCAAAATGTCCAAGTTTCTGCCAGTAGAAAGAACGGGATCAAAACCCTAGCTAGGAAGCTTTGTTTTTGGTGATCTATAGCTCAAAAGAAAGCCCTTGAAGAGTAGAAGGTGTGGTAAAAATTTGAGAACCAAACTCCTATTTTTCGATTTTATATGAATTTTACAAGATGATGATGAATAGTGGTGAATAGTAACTTAACATTGTTTTCTTGTTTTGATCTTAAGGTTTAAGCTTCATAAAGGCTACCTAAGGCTTGTTAAGTGTTTATAAACACTTGTTAGTGTTGCTAGAGCTCCCAAGAAGGTAAAAACCCTAACCCACCTTTGAGTTTTTATGAGTTTTGGTGAAGTTTTGATGTTAGTTTAAAGGTGTGTTCATGTTACTGTACTTAGTGATTGTTTGGCTTTGTTTTAATATGAAAAATGGTGGGTGTTGGATTGTAACCACACCACTGACTTTAGAGAAGTACAAAGGTTGTTTGTTGAGGTTGTGGATGTATGGTATGCCCGGTGTGGCTTGGTTAGGTTGTGACAAAATGGAAATATCCGAGTTATAGCCATCGTAATGGCGAAATTCTGTTAGCCCTTAAAATCAATGAAACCCTGAAACCATAAAATTGTTTCGGGACTTACCACTACCTATGGTTGTGTAGATATTGTTGTCTAGTTTACGTGGTCACAAGAATCGTGTCAAAAGAGTTTACGGTTTAGGAGATATGACCATTTTAGTGATAGTTGTTCGAGGGATGGAACTGCAGAAATGTACCTACTTTGAGGATATAAATGAGACCCTTAATAGTCGATTTATAATATGAAATTTTGAGGACAAATACTAAGGTCAGTTAGTTAAGTATGTACGAAGGTTTTTAGTTAAAAAGATTATTTTACGATTTTATAAAAATGCGTAAGTTGAGGTTGCGCAAGTGAAAACCCCTAAGAACACGACTTAGAAACCAAACTTATAAGTGTTTAAGTATAACTTGAATTCGAGGATTGGTTTCGAACCAAACTTATGACTTAAGTGGTTGTCGACTAACGTGGACTTAGTACGAGTCTAGAGGGACCCCTTAGTGCCTTGTTTGTGATTGGCTTAAGTGTCTGAGCGTTGAGTTATAAGTGGATCGTATAGGGGATTAATCGTGTGTTTTCTTGACTTGTTTAGATTGTCGGATCCCGCTACGAGCCCCTACTACATCTGGAGCACCAGTCAAGTATACTTAACCATAATCTATTGTTCAGAGTATATATGTTTCAACGTATGGTATATGTCAGTTCAAATGTTTTCTTTACAAGTTTCAAGTATTTAATCTCATTACTCAAATATCAGATATTGATGCAATTGAATGCATGTATATATATTATTGTTGTGAATTTTATCCGGATAGTATATAAGTATAGTAGTATGTATAAGAGTTATTGGTCCATATGATTGGGACAAGTATCCAGGTACATTGTTCGTACTCGAAGGGAGATAAATGTTTTGGAAAACTATTTTGTTAATTATTGGAGGTGATGAGATATTTGATCTGGATCATTTTATTCGAATCCATGATCAAAGCAGTCATTCATAATTCTGCTCTTATATTTCGAGAGGAGAGTGATTTATTGGAAGTAGTAATCGTTCGTTGTTCCGAACGATGATAATTATTATAAGGAGTATATTGAGGTGCACATGGAATTATACGTGACATCTAAGGTGATAAGTGTTAAAGGTGCCCAGGGGTACTCTGGTACCCCAGGTTCTGGACTGGAGATAGTGTAAAAGACTGGTACGGCGGCCAGCCCAACAAAGGTGTATAAAAGCCCAGATGCGGCTTAGGGTGTGATAGGCGGATCATCCTTCTACCGGTAGTAAATTGCAAGATGTATGGACTGATCATCCATTACAACCCAGCGGATAAGAATCTCCTGAATATAGTCCATCAGCAGTGTAATTAATACCACAGGCGGGTATTAATTGCAGTATGAATATTATATTCTTACTCAATTTTTGCGGGTAAATTTCAGTATGATGAGGAAATTACAGGGAGTCTTTTCTCGAAGAAGTTTGTGGTATATATATGTGAGTAATATCCAAAGTGGGAGAGTTTAAGGGTTCAGTTGTTTGTTGTTAATCAAAAGAGGAATATATTTTTGAAATGATTTTGATAGTACATTGTTGAAGTACAATTCATATCTTTGAGTATAAATATATATGATTCTGGTGTATAGATCTTGTTGGGCATTCTTTGGCTCATTCTTGCTATTTATATTATTAAACAGTGGCGATCAGAGTTGGCACTAGTACGGTGAACCGTGATAAGAAGAAAGGTCCTGCAACGGAAGTAGAATGCTAGAAGAAAGGTTCCGGATATGAGAATAAGGTGAAATACGTATTATGAATTATATTGTGATATATGGGATTAACTGTTAAGTATTGTAATAGCTCTAGTGCTTTGAAGTTGTAATAAGATTCTGGAGGATACTCTGATGTGTAAACACTTTTGGATTAGTAAGTTCTTGTTCTAAGATTATAACCCATGGAGTAGATTATGGAGTGTATTATGAATATTGTTGTAGATTATATTGTGAGCAGGTGATTTAATATTCCGCAAAGGTATGTAAGTGTATGGTTGAGGATGTGACGACCGGGATTCCTGGTAAGGAATTAGGGGGTGTTACAGCATGCGAGGCCCATGTGAGCTCTCCTTAGCCTCGCCAGTGAGGCCTCATGATTCCAGCATCATGTTAGCCATAGGTAACCTTTACTGGGCCATGGGTCATGAGCAGAATTAATGGACTATTAGCATCAGCCCAAAAGTGAGTGGACTTGGGCCAAGACGAGCCCACAGAAAACCTAGCCCGTCTAGGTAACTTCTTCTCCAAGAACTACGTGTGGCTTGACTCCCTATAAAAAGGGTGCGTAGGCCTCTTGTTATGTTGGATTGACAGTTGGCAGCAAGAGAGAATAAGCAGTTTTTCTCTGACATTCAACGAATCAACAAACAAGATCAGCCACAAAAATCATCAATCTCCTCATGTGTTCTTAGCAAAATATCTCTATTTTGCTCCGTGATTCCAGCAACCTCCAAAAATATTGTTATACCAATTTCTCCCTATAACATAGTTAATGTGTTTATATATATTTAATCTCGGTGCTATCATCTTTATAGTTTATTTAGCAGTATGTTACTAGTATATGCATGCATGTTTCTGCAGTGAAGCCCCGGGTAATACAACTACTGTTATTTCATGGATATATGATTTGTGGTTATTTATCGTAATTGTAGTATTTAAACTTTAGTATTGTTAATTTATTTAATAAAATTGATTTGTCAATCATCTTTATATAAGGCCACGATACTATTTTAGGCCGTGTAGCTGTATTCTATTTGCCATATGAATTAATTATGTCACTTAATTATTATTCTTTAATGTTACTTTAATATTATTATTTTTGGATTCCGACGAATACAATCTATTTTGATAGACATGTTCTGGTCATCTCGTGTGAGCTTATTTTCTAAGTAGTGTGTGACTGTCCGGCTAATACTTGTTAGTTGATTATTTATTAATTTGTATTTTATTTATTTGGTTCAATAATGATTGTTTTACTACTTTTATTTTTGTTAGAATCGGTTGCTTTCGGTTTAATGTGATGAGATGAGATACTAGTTTCATGTGGGAAGTCTGAGCAGTTCGTTTACATTATTTTATTAATATTGTTGTGGGCACTAGTTCACTTGGAGGTAGTGATCATCTTGTAATTATTTATTAATATATTGATATTGGTATTTGGATATATTATTATTTAATTTATGATTTAGTAATATAGGAAAGTGTGCTTCAATACTAATATAAGGTTACGAAATTTATTTTTAGATTCGAATAAGGACTATTAGCGGTACACCTGATTTTGGATATTATATAGTTAGCTCAATATTATCATCAGGTACGAATTCTTGGCTCTTTCTTTTTAATTAATAAATATTCGTTAAACTTATTGTGGGTTCGTTTTCTAAAATTGTGACCTTATTATACTCCATGTGTACCTAATTGTACACATTCTTAGTTTCGTTTCGAATTCCTTATTTTTCGATTTATTGTTGCCTTGACTCGTATATATTGTTTTATTTCGCATTTTCTTTCGACATTGTTTATTTTGTTTCATTTCGTGTAACGAGTCAAGAAACCTTTGTTACTTATTTGTTGGGCTCTTAGACCGATCTGTGTGGGTTAATCACAGAAAATGTTCACATGGAGTTCAGAGTAAAGGTGAACTAGGCACCTACTCGTATCGGTGGGTGAGTATCCGAGCACGTCTCTGGGGTATGGGTGTTAGGAGTTGTCCCACATCATTTGTGGGAGGGGCAGATTGCTAGTTTATAAGCAGCCAGTTAACTCCATTAGAATGAGGCCTTTTGGGAATGACCCAAAAACAAATCCGTGCGGGTTCGGCCCAAAGCGGACAATATCATACTAATGTGGAGTTAAGGCCTGCTTAGCAAGCCCAACAAGTGGTATCAGAGGTTCAGGTTATAACAATCCATAACAATCTCGGAGGGCTCCCAGAATAGGCCAAGGAAGAGGCAGATAGGCTATCCTAGATTGGGCTTAAGGAGGAGCAGGTGGGCTTTTCCAGTATGGGCCGGGGGAGCCAGATAGCCAAGAACTTCTAGTATGGGTCAATGGGAGCAGATCACACAAAATGGTGGCAGAATCGACAGGTGTCGGGCCCAATGTGTGAAGGAGAGATTGTTAGGAGTTGTCCCACATCATTTGTAGGAGGGGCAGATTGCTAGTTTATAAGCAGCCAGTTAACTCTATTAGAATGAGGCCTTTTGGGAATGACCCAAAAACAAATCCGTGCGGGCTCGGCCCAAAGCGGACAATATCATACTAATGTAGAGTTAAGGCCTGCTTAGCAAGCCCAACAATGGGATGTGATTAGATCATGATCGCTATTATATCGTCGGGATGTTTTATACATTACTTATTTCTTCTTCTGGATTACCGAAGAAGAAACCATTATCCCGTACTTCGCTGGTGATTGGAGTTAGCGAGTATAGTTTTGTGTAAGAGACCCATATTGTACCCACCGTACTTGCTATTCGGCCTTATTTAAGTTTCATTATTAACTCAATTGTTTTAAATTATTATCGCATTAATTCGTATACCATTGATAATTGTTTCAAATTTATTATTGATCTCTATCTCATTTTCACTTAAAACTCGGTGTCGGTAAGACACGATTCACTTATACTTAAATTTCATATTTTATTTAGATTATATACAGAGCATTTGGCTCACTCTTTATTGTTTCCTTTCCGCAGGTAAATAGGGGTAAAGCGGGAAGAGTGATGAGTGCCACCCAGTCTTTAGTAGAGTTTTGGATTTATTGAATTTTTTATCATGAGAACTCATTTAGTTGGTTTCGAACATCATTAGTTTCGTTATTTTGGATATTTGGACCTCGTACTTTTAGTTGGGTTATTGACTTGGTTTATTAAAGCTTATTATGATTTGGAATTGTTTAATCTATGTAGCCATATTGTTACGCCATATTTTCGGTTGCCTCTAATATCTCCCAAATTTCCAAATATGAATCTAATAATAATTAACTTAATCCCCAAGTTAATTATTTCCTCTCTCTGAAACGAGGAATTATCTCCAATTTATGATAGAAAATATCTCTAAACGATATCCTTCAAATCAGGAAGGTATCCCAACGCGAATATAATTTTAAGAGATAAAATCTACTAATTCTCAAAATACATCTCTTAACAATCATAGGGATTAAAAACCAATCCATAACAGAACTGCGTTGGCTTGATCCTTATAAATATAAGGTACGCAGGCATCTTGAAAAAGGATCCAACACATCTAACAAGTCGAGACACCTCTCAAGTCCAGCCCCAAACATCCAAAATCCCAAATCCCCCTATTTTCATAATTTCGTTATTCCAGCAACCTCCGAAATCTGTAATCACCAAATTTCTCCGTTAACAATTGGCGCTAGAAGGAGGGGATATATTTTTTGATTGTGGAGGACAATCAATTCATACGCATGGGGGGTTATTATGGATCTGGAGCTGCTTTAATGGAGGAGCTAAACGGTGGAGGCGCCGTGGATCTATTTCGAATTAAGATAAGTTTTCTTATGATTCTGTCCAAACAAGTTAGCTATCTTATAAAATTCGTAGTAAATTCAATACATGTTGGATTTTTATGATTTTTAATGATTCGGAAAGCTTTTTAAATTGCCTATAACTTTTGTTATTTGAGTTTTCTCAGTTTATATGTCGATCTATTCTCGAAATCACAAAACATAATCAGATCTCGTTTTTCAGCATCGAGAAGTTAATCATCAGACGTTTTATTTGATTCCCGATTCGTTATAAGTCCGTTTTTGATGAGACATATATTGCCGAAAAGATCTTGTCATTATCTACAACTTTCGTGTTTTGTGTTTTCCAAGAAAAAATCGTTTAGATGGTCAAAAAGTATAAAAACAGATCTGGGCAGAATCTAAATCGTGAAGATGTTCCAGATTTGAGATACAATTTCGTGGTTCATGAAGAACAAATAGAAGCTTGGAAAATTTTGAATTTAATGGAAGTAAAAATTGAGTTTTTGTTCAAAATTACACAAGAAGGCCCTTTGGGTGCTACTATATTTTTTAGAAGACTCTATGGTTGATGCTGATATTTTTTAGAAGATCTTTGGGTGTTGCTGATATTTTTCAAGAAGACCCTTTGGGTGTTGCTGATATTTTTTGGAAGACCATCCGGGTGTTGCTGATTTTTTTTTAGAAGATCCTTTGGGTGTTACCAATATTTTTTAGAAGACCCTTTGGGTGTTGCTGATATTTTTTGGAAGACCATCCGGGTGCTGCTGATATGTTTTTTAGAAGATCCTCTGGGTGTTGCCAATATTTTTTAGAAGACCCTTTGGGTGTTGCTGATATTTTTTGGAAGACCATCCGGGTGCTGCTGATTTTTTTAGAAGATCCTTTGAGTGTTGCTGATATTTTTTCTGAAGACCATCCGGGTGCTGCTGATATTTTTTTTAGAAGACCCTTCAAGTGTCGCTGATATCTTTTTTGGAAGAATCTTAGAATATTGATATGGCTTTGGGAAGATGACCTCTTCTAAGGAGGGTCTCCCTTTATTTTGATAGACGACCTCCTCTAAGGAGGGTCTTCGTGATTTGTTTTGTAAGATGATCTCCTCTAAGGAGAGTCTCAGTAAAAATGAAGTGATCTTGGGAAAATCCACCTCCTGTGAGGAGGGTATTTCTGAAATGGGGAGCGACCTCCTTTGAGGAGGGTATTCCAAATTTTTAAATCCTTGAAAAACCGTACTTTCGGGGGGATGTCCGTACTTCCGGCGCCTCATCAAGGTATGGTCTTCGGAAAACCCACCTCCTGTGAGGAGGGTATTTCTGGAATGGGGAACGACCTCCTTTGAGGAGGGTATCCCAAATTTTTAAATTCTTGCAAAAATCGTACTTCCGGGGGGGATGTCCGTACTTCCGGCGCCTCATCAAGGTACGATCTTCGGAAAATCCACCTCCTGTGAGGAGGGTATTTTTGGAATGGGGAGCGACCTCCTTTGAGGAGGGTATCCCAAATTTATAAAATTCTGAAGAAAATGACCCCCTTGGAGGGGGATACTCTCGAGAAGACATGGTAGATATGACCTTCTTCGACTGGAGGATATTTCTTTGAATGTATGCTTTTCAGGATATTGCTCGGAATGCTTTGGATGACTTTATGGAATAATGCTTGGATGACCCTACAGGATACATTCTCTCACACCTACAAAACTTATTTTTTTACATCTCGCATATTATCTTGTTTACATCTAACTGCATATTAAGGGCACCTAGGTGCTCCATATTTTCTACTAATCTTCATCTCCTAGTTGTTTCAGTGACTCAAGAAATTTGGAAGATCGAAGCATGCTTAGTTCTCCAGTCCATCAAGCTGCACTGATGAACTAGGGGTAGTTGTTACGCCATATTTTCGGTTGCCTCTAATATCTCTCAAATTTTCAAATACGAATCTAATAATAATTAACTTAATCCCCAAGTTAATTATTTCCTCTCTCTGAAACGAGGAATTATCTCCAATTTATGATATAAAATATCTCTAAACAATATCCTTCAAATCAGGAAGGTATCCCAACGCGAATATAATTTAAAGAGATAAAATCTACTAATTCCCAAAATATATCCCTTAACAATCATAGGGATTAAAAACCAATCCTTAACAGAACTGCGTTGGCTTGATCCTTATAAATATAAGGTACGCAGGCATCTTGAAAAAGGATTCGACACATCTAACAAGTCGAGACACCTCTCAAGTCCAGCCTCAAACATCCAAAATCTCAAATCCCCCTATTTTCATAATTTCGTTATTTCAGCAACCTCCGAAATCTGTTATCACCAAATTCCTCTGTTAACACTTATTATTAAAATAGTAGGGTGTTACATGAAAACCCGTAATGAATTTTTCATTCTTTTAATTCTTTATTTTCTACAAATATTTCTTTGAGTTAAACTTAAGTATATCAAACATATAATAAAAAAATAATAATAAAATTAAGCATATTAACCAGTATTAATTTTTTTGATTATTTTTTTAAATGTCGTATAGTTTTTGATTAATGATATTTTTTAACTATTGAAAAGAAAAAAGTAAATAAAGCATATTGTCTTGATGTGATAATTTGTATTTACAATATTTAATTGTGTTAGATTTTAAAAAAATTGCAATTTCTTTGCTTTTGTTATTCTTTGTTTCTTGCCAATTGTGTTGTTTTTTTATTTTTCTTTTTTTATAATATTTTATTAGAATCAATGCTCTTTGTGATAATTAATACCACATTTTTATTTTTTTCACTAAATCTTTCTAAAAAATCAATTTTTTCATGTTTCACATTTGTAATGAGATAAGAAAAATTAAGTATGAGTCACAATGTAATTTGCACATAATCATATTAATTAAAATAATAATTCTAATTTAACAAATATTTGAATATGAGGAAAAAGTGAACAATATGAGATAAAACAAGAATGATAATCAATTTAGGGTGTGCAACCATTATGTGCTAATATCAGCACCTAAAGTTATGAAGTTATAATGTAGTTATAAAATATGAAGTTAGAATGTAGTTATAAAATTTTTAGAAAATCTACGCCCTTCACTTGTTTTTGATCTAAAAAGTTTTTGAATTGGAAAATGGTAGAGTTACATAAAGTTTTTCAAAAAATTTTATAAAATGATACGTGTTTTAATTTGATTGTTTATAACTCAATGAACGCATTTACATTAATATCAACTAATAAAAACCCACATTAGTGGAATTCAACTCATTTTGTGCAAAAATTATATAGTTAATTTTGTGCACCTGATATTATTCTTTTAAATTTTTAACTTAAAAAAATTTGTATTTGATTCCATCCTTCTTCACTATTGCTCTTTTTTTTTATGAACAAGAAGATTTTATTAACATTAAAACATCGGAACCTAGCCGGGACAAACCCCCGAACTGTAAACTAATTGTGAAACAAAAAACAAGCTAAATAAATAATCGGTTTTATTTTCAGATTGTTTAACACATATAATATTCAAATTCTTTAATCTAAAAAGTATTACATCCCATCTAACCACGTCACTCCATGATAATCTGACCAAAAAAAAGGAGATATCATAGTAACCTCACTTCTTTATATTTTCATTTTATTCTCAAGAACAACTACTTTTATCAAAAATGCATAATTTATATGTTTCGACCCTATTTAACTTGAACCAGGAAGTTAACAAGAAAGTCATTAGTCACGGTTGTGAGTGATCTTTTTTATATGGAGGTGATGGAGTGGAGAACAGAAGTCATCATAGAAAATTTTAATGAAAGAGGTGTATCCTAGCTATTTCAATTAGTTGGCTACGGCAAAGGGATAAATTTATCCAGGCTTTATCAAAAGAAGGTAATTACACACTCAAATCCGTTATATGTTAGGCAAAGGTTGTAACATGGATAATTTAATTTCATCTTGTCCAAAAGTACGACATTCTTTATGGAGGCTCTGCACAGGAACTCTACCAGTTCGACAGCTGTTACACACGAGGCACTTGATTGACGATGCTAGATGTCCTTGGTGTAACTCAACAGAAGAATCAGCTGCGCATGCAATTTTTGGATGCTTGCCGGTTAAAGTCATATGGGAAAAGTGTGGATTATCAATTATGAAGGAATGGGAAGCAGCTGGGAGCATGTGTGATCTTTTAGAGAATTGGAAGAGTCTGAACATGAAAATAAAACAAAAAGGTGCCACTCTGGCATCGTGCATATGGGCTGAACGCAACCAAAAAGTGTTTGAAAATATGCAACTCCAAACTCGGTGATAACTGAAAAGACTTGTTGAAGAACACGGAAGATATGCTGGAAAAATTTATAAAGTAGTAAATCCACAGAATGCCCCAAGTCCAAGGTCCTGGCAAGCTCCACCTGCTGGAATCATCAGACTACATACAGATGCTTAGTCAAAGAAGAAGGATGGGTGGGGTTAGGAGTGGTAGCCAGAAACCATTACGGGGAAGTCGTCTTTTCTGCAACAAGGAGGGTCAGAGCATATTGGTCACCGGAAATTGCAGAAGCCAAGGCCTTGGTAATGGCAGCCAAGCTGGGAAAACGGTATGATGTTAAAGATGCGAAATTAGAGTGTGATTGCCAAACCCTTGTCAATCGCCTCACTAAGGGTGCAGTCCATTTAACTGATCTCGATTCCATGTTGGGAGATATTTTAAAGTTGTGTAGCTGGTTTAACTCGGTAGTTTTCAAAAAAAAAAAAAAAAAAAAAAAACTAAGTTGGCTACATGTTCGAAGAGATGGCAATTGTGTGGCTCATCACCTCGCAAATTAGTTCCTTTTGGCTTAGAACACGTATAGGGGAATCATTATCCCTGTGAAATTGCTCCACAGTCTTTGTCAATGACATTGTACAGCTAACGTGACCAGTCTTTGTTGCTACCCAACAGTCCCAGTTATCACTGTTGAGTATACAACAACGCAAGCAAAACCCAAAGCGAATAAACAAGAACAAGAAAATAACGAAAATCACACAAGACAAAGATTTACGTGGTTCGGAAATTCCTACTCCACAAGCCGCACTAATTTTGTATTGATCTCTCACAATTGTGTTGTGTTATGTTACAATTACATGAGTATTTATAAGAGAAGAAACTTGGTCAACCAATCAGAGTCTAATTCTGAAATTCCTAACTCTAATTCTAACTCTAATTAGAGTCCAATTCAGAAATTCCCAAGTCAAATCAGAAACCAATTCTGAAACCTGATAGACTCCACAAACCCAACAATCTCCCACTTGGAGTCTGACCACATCTTCACTTCACTCTTGTAAATCTAGTAACAAATAATCCCTCGATCAATAACTCTAACTAGTGCAACGCCTTCTCATCAATCAGTTCTGAAGGCCAGTTGAAGCTATGCAAAGCTTCAATTTTTCATTAGTAACCACCTTAGTCAACATATCTGCAGGATTCTTTGAACCAAGGATTTTCTTCAAGGACAAAGTACCATTGCTAATCAACTCTCTTGTAAAGTGATATCTCAGCTGAATATGCTTCGTCCTAGCATGAAACACAGGATTCTTCGCAAGATGAATAGCACTCCTAGTGTACCCATTCTTCATCATAAAGCTATCAAACTTCAAGTACCATTGTCTTGGCGCTTGTTTCAAACCATACAAGCTTTTTATAAGCTTGCAAACAAGGTTTTCTTTCCCAGCTACCTGAAATCCTTCTGGTTGTACCATGTAGATGTCTTCCTCAAGATCACCATGTAAGAACGCGGTCTTAACATCTAGTTGCTCTAGATGTAACTCCTCTGCAGCCACAATACTTAGCACAATTCTAACAGTAGTCATCTTAACAACCGGAGAAAATATATCAGTATAGTCAATACCCTTTTTCTGTTGATAACCCTTGACTACTAACCTCGCCTTGTATCTCTTGCTGCCATCAGGTTCTTCTTTGATCCGGAACACCCACTTATTCTGTAAAGCCTTCTTTCCTGCTGGTAACTCTGTTAAAGACCAAGTCTCATTCTTCTCAAGAGAACTCATCTCTTCTTCCATGGCTGATTTTCACTGAACTGAATCATCCACCTGAACTGCCTCTGAATAACACTGAGGCTCTCCATCCTCGGTCAATAACATATAATATGCTGAAGGAGAAAATCTTTGTGGTGGCCTCACAATTCTGCTAGATCTTCTTACCTCAGTCTGTGGAGTAACTGGAACCGTGTCATTACCATTCCCCAAACTCCCACTATTTCCTGCAAGATCTTCTTCTGTAATCTCTTCAAGCACTGCTTTCTCTTTTTCATGTTGTTCCTTTGCAAACTCAGAATCGACTGCAAACTTATCCTTGTACACTGCACTTTCGTTAAAAGTAACATCTCTACTTCTAACGACCTTCTTCGTTAGTTCATCCCAGAAACGGTAACCCATATCATCTGAGCCATAACCAATGAAGATACACTTCTTTGCTTTTGGATCAAGCTTGTCCCTGTCAGAATCTTTAACACGCACATAAGAAACACAACCAAAAACTCGCAAGTGTGAAAGATTTACCTCCTTTTTCTGCCACTCTTCTTCAGGAATCTTGAACCCCAAAGGAACTGAAGGTCCTCTATTTATGAGATACGCAGCTGTGCTAACTGCATCTGCCCAAAAAATCTTTGGCAACCCTGCATGCAATCTCATACTCTTGGCCCTCTCATTCAAGGTTCTATTCATGCGCTCTGCAACACCATTCTGCTGCGGTGTCTCTGGAATAGTTTTGATCATTCTAATTCCATATTCTGCGCAATAGCTTTTAAACTCATCACTACTGTACTCACCACCATTATCTGACATCAAACTCTTAACCTTCAAACCGGTCTGATTTTCAACTTCGGTCTTCCACTTCTTGAAAGTAGCAAACACATCTGATTTATTCTTCAAAAAATAAACCCATACCTTTCTAGTGGAATCGTCAATGAAAGTGACATAGTAGCGAGATCCTCCCAATGACGCAACTGCTGTTGGACCATATACATCTGTATGAACTAGCTCTAACCTCTCAGCCTTGGGTGTCCTCCCTGATTTTGCAAAAGTAACTCGTTTCTGCTTTCCAAGAACACATGGCTCACAGAACCCAACTTCCACATTCTTCAGCTCTGGAATCTTACCCTTCGAAGTTAATAGCTTCATACCTTTTTCACTCATATGACCAAGTCTTTGGTGCCACAAAGTTGAAGACCCAATCTCATCAGCAACTGTATTTGCTTCATAGCTAGATTGTTCAACTATGTACAACGTCCCCTTTTTCTCTCCACGAGCAACAACTAGATTCCCCTTTATAACCTTCCACTGTCCGTCTCCGAAAGTAACTCGATACCCTTCCTTATCTAACTGACCCACAGATATCAACATCTTCTTCAGTCCAGGAATGTACCTTACATCTTTCAACATCCAGCTAGTCCCCAAAGAGGTCTTGAGATTAATATCTCCCATGCCCGTAATATCCAGAGTCTCATCATCAGCAAGACGGACTTTACCAAAATTTCCAAGTCTGAAATTTAACTTCAAATCCTTGCAAGGGGTAGCATGGAAAGATGCACCAGAATCCATAACCCATGATTCAACCGAACATTCAACACAACAAATCAAAGCATCGTCACTCACCACCTCTTCAACTACATTAGCTGAATTATCCTCTTTCTTCTTTCCTTTAGGAGCTGCGGGAGCCGTACACTGATTTCTGAAGTGACCTTTCTTCTGACAATTCCAACAAACAATCTCCTTGCGATCTTTGGCTTGTCCTCTCTTCTGTGACTTCGATCTGCTACGCCCCAGATTCTGCCCCCTATCGGACTTTCTGCCTCTACTCTCAGTACTCAACAAGGAACCTGACGACTCTCCTGAGTTTCTCCTACGAATATCTTCTCCAAGAATCGCATCTCGAACTCCATCAAAAGTCATCTTACTGCTCCCAGATGAATTACAAATAGCAGTGACAAATCCTGACCAACTGTCAGGTAACGAGGATACCAACAATAAGGCTTGTACTTCATCATCGAATTTAATATCCACTGATGTCAATCTTGATAGAATAGAGTTAAATTCGTTAACATGATCAGCAACAAAATCACCTTCATTCAATCTCGTGGTAAACAACAAGCGACACAAATATACCTTATTCGAAGCAGACGGCTTCTCATACATATTTGATAACGCCTTGATCAATCCATAAGTTGTCGTTTCCTTGACGATATTGTAAGCAACGTTCTTCGCCAAAGTCAATCTGACAACACCCAGAGCCTGCCTATCCAATAGCTTCCAATCTTTCTCATCCATCTTTTCTGGCTTCTTCTCCTCCAGCGGTTCGTGTAGTTTTTTCTGATACAAATAATCTTCAATTTGCATCTTCCAAAACCCAAAATCTTTGCCATCAAATTTGTCGATCTTTACTTTCCCTTCTTCTGCCATCGCTCCCACTCACCTGAAAACCTAGGCTCTGATACCAGTTGTTGAGTATACAACAACGAAAGCAAAACCCAAAGCGAATAAACAAGAACAAGAAAATAACGACAATCACACAAGACAAAGATTTACGTGGTTCGGAAATTCCTACTCCACAAGTCGCACTAATTTTGTATTGATCTCTCACAATTGTGTTGTGTTATGTTACAATTACATGAGTATTTATAAGAGAAGAAACTGGGTCAACCAATCAGAGTCTAATTCTGAAATTCCTAACTCTAATCCTAACTCTAATTAGAGTCCAATTCAGGAATTCCCAAGTCAAATCAGAAACCAATTCTGAAACCTGATAGACTCCACAAACCCAACAATCACAATCGTTGTTGCGCACCTTTCTTTGTAGCTGGTTCTGGTTCCTTGCGAGTTGCGAGGGAGGGAATTTCAAATATCTAGGTGTTAGTGTCAACTATGTTCTCTTGTAGCACGGGCGCTGACTGCTGATGAACAGGCTCCACCAAGGTGGAAGATATCGTCCAATCCCCCTCACTTGAGGAGTAAGGATAAAGGTCTGCACAAGCTTCTTCTGTCCACGAAATTCCTTAGATTTCACAGAGCCTATGAAAGTGCAGAGCTTGGTTTTGTATTAAACTGATGAAAAAGGAGTACACTTGTTGTCATACAAAATGAAAGAACATGAATATATAAAGAACTACTACTACACGTACCAACATATGAAGATGGTAACATCTATAATCAAATAACTAAACTATATATTAGGTAACCCATACTGCATAGAACAGAGTGCTGGACCATGCTGCTTTATAACCCATGATGCTTTAGTATTTATGGAACATATTTAATACTCCCCCTCAAGTTGGTGTGTATATTGATCAAACCCAACTTGCTCAAGAAGAAATTGAACTGCTTTGTGCTCAAGGGCTTGGTAAACATATCCGCAGGTTGTTCGTGTGTTCGGATGTGAAATGTCTTGATAATGCCTCTTTGAACCTTCTCCCGGACAACATGGTAATCAAGTTCAATGTGTTTTGTTCTTTCATGGAAAACAGGATTGGATGCAATGTGAATGGCAGCTTGATTATCACAAAATAATGGGATTGCAGTCTCATGATCAACATGTAAATCGCTCAAAATATTAAGTAGCCACGTGATTTCACAACAAGTTGCAGCCATTGATCGATATTCCGCCTCGGCACTTGATCGAGAGACGGTGGTTTGTTTCTTGGTTTTCCAAGATATTAGTGAATTTCCTAGGAAGATACAATACCCTATTGTTGAACGTCTTGTATCTTTACACCGTGCCCAATCAGCATCACAGTAGGCTTTAAGTTGTAATGAACCGCCAGCGGGTAAAAAAATGCCTTGGCCTGGTGAATATTTGATGTAGCGCAGCACTTTGTAAGCTGCATCCAGATGTGGTTGACGGGGTTTGTCCATGTATTGACTCGGAATGTTCACTGCATAAACAAGGTCAGGTCGTGTGACGGTGAGGTATATGAGCCTCTCAACCAATCGCCTATATTGTGAAGCATCCTGCAACAATTGGCCATCATCCCTGGTTAATGACAGGTTCTGTTCTACCGGACAGTTGGAAGGTTTTGAACCAAGGAATCCTGCATCTTCTAATATTTCCAAGGCGTATTTTCTTTGACACAATGATATGCCTGCTTTCGACCTCGCAACTTCGATCCCAAGAAAGTATTTCAACTCCCCCATGTCTTTTAGTTTGAACTGCTCGGCAATGAATTGTTTTACATCTTTAATATCTTTGATATTATTTCCTGCCAATATGACATCGTCAACATATACCAAGAGAGCCAGAAAATTTCCATTTTATTCTCGTGTGAAGAGACTATAGTCTGACAAAGATTGCCGAAATCCAGCTCCTAGAAGTGCTTTGGTGAGTGTCAAAAACCACTGCCTTGAAGCTTGTTTGAGGCCGTATAGAGATTTAAGTAACTTACAAACTCTATGCTCCCCCTTTCGTCCAAACCCCGGTGGTAGTTTCATGTACACGTCTTCATATAGATCTCCATTTATGAATGCGTTATTGACATTTAATTGATAGAGATGCCATCCCAGTATCGAAGCAAGACTAAGAAGTGTTCGGACTGTTGTGAGCTTGGCTACTGGTGCAAAGGTTTCGTTGTAATCAATGCCTTCGACTTGATTATATCCCTTTGCTACCAAACGAGTCTTATATCGTTCAACACTACCGTCTTGGTTGTATTTGATCTTGTAAACCCATTTGCATCCGATGGGCTTCTTGTGAGCGGGAAGAGATACTAAACTCCACGTATTATTATTTTGTAACGCTGTGAGCTCGTCATTCATTGCTTTTCTCCACTTGGGATCCAAGGTAGCCTGGGAAAAATTTTTGGGTTCTTTCTCAATGGAAATTTTGGCTGTGAATGCTTTATGGTTAGGAGACAGATGATTATAAGACAAAACATTTGATATGGGGTGTATAGTGGTACCTGTATGTTCAACCTCATTCGAAGAAGTCGATGGGCTAGGTCGTGAGGGAAGGAATGCCTCAATGTGGAAGTCCTGCAATGTAGTTGAAGTTCTCGTTGGGCTTGTTGACCTACGAGGTGGTGGGGGTTGTATTTGAGGTGAGAGATTTTGAGATGTATTCTCATGAATATAACCAAGAGGATACGGTGATTGAAAGTCAGCGGAAGAAAATGAATTTGGATTTGGTTGGATTGGTGGTGTCATGTTAGAATGATTAATGTCTAAAATAATGGAGAATTTGGTGGAGGGTCAACATCATCCGTGGAAGGTGTTTGAGTTGGAGGAGGAAATAATGGAAAGGAAGAGATGGAATCACGTTGTTGATAAGGTAATGATTGATGAATATCATTTTTATAAGGAAATTCATTTTCATGGAAAATCACATCTCTAGAGATTAGGATCTTTTGATCATGCAAACTGAAGACTTTGTATCCTTTCTTTCCATATGGGTACCCAAGGAATATGCATTCCTTTGCTCGTGGGTCGAATTTTGTGGGTCTGAGTGGATGTGTAGATGAGAAGCATTTGCACCCAAACACTTTTAGATGAAAGTATTCTGGATTTTTATCAAACAGTTTTTCAAATGGAGTTTTACCTTTAAGGATGGGAGTGGGGGTGTAATTAATGAGATATGATGCTGTGAGGATAGCGTCCCCCCAAAACTCTTTAGGTAAGTGTGCTTGAAAAAGGAGGGCTCGCGCAACGTTCAACAAATGTCTGTGTTTACGCTCAGCAATGCCATTTGTGGGGTGTTAATGCAGCTAGTTTGGTGGACAATGCCCTTAGATGAATAGAATTCCGAACGTTTGAATTCTGGGCCATTATCGCTTCTAACTATTTTGACTCTTTTGTTGAATTGATTTTTTGTTAAGTTGATGAAGTGGATGAGAAAATTTCTTGCTTCGGATTTATGTCTCATGAGGTAAACCCATGTGGCTCGGGAATAATCATCTACGATGGTGAGGAAGAATTTTGCCCCAGAATATGTAGGAACATGATACCCTCCCTATATGTCCACATGAATTAATTAAAAACAACAGTGACTAAAGGTATGACTTGATGAAAAACGTTTTCTGGTAAGCTTAGCAAGGGGACATATTGAACATGTACTTGCATTGCAAGATTTCTTTGCAGGAAAAGGAAATAAAGTTGAAACTTTGCTCGATAGATGCCCGAGCCTTTGGTGCCACAGATCAGGTGAATGAGATTTTACTACATTGCATGTTCCTTCCTTGGAAAATTTGAGGTAGTATAGTCCTTCATCCTCAATTCCAGTCCCAATCGTCTTCCCCTTTTGTAGGTCCTGAATGAAACAATTTTGTCTCAGAAAAATGGTTGTATAAGATGAGTCAAATGCAAGCTTACTTATTGAGATGAGATTGAGATAAAAGTTAGGAACACACAGCACATTGTGAAGGGTGAAATCAGAATTAAATGTGACAGTTCCAACATGAGAAACTTTGAGTTTGTTTCCATTTGGTAATTTAACAAAATTATTGTGTGTGGGTTTAGCTGTGGTGAGCAAGGAAAAATCACAAACTATATGGTCACTGGCACCGCTATAAAGTATCCATATCGTTGTTCCTTTATCTTGATGAATTTGTTTTATTTTACCTGAGAATTCTTCATAGTTAGGAATATTACCAACCACGTTGACTGTAGATTCCTTGCCTGCTCCTAGCTGCTCAAGTAACTGGTCTCCCTTTGAGGTGCCTGCTTCATTCTTCATTTTGTTCAAGATTCCCGGCATTTGTTGATACTCAGTTTTCGAAAAAGGAAAGCTTTCATTGTTGCTTGAAAGACTTGTCTGGTTGGCTTTAGCATACTTCCTTTTTTGACAATCTTCTTGTGTATGACCCTTAATATTGCAGTAAGTTTTCAGATGAGCGCGGCAGTGCTCTTGGGTGTGGCCTTGTCCATTACATGTGGTGCATTTTAGATGCGCACGACAGTTCTTGGTGCTATGATTTGTGTAATTACAAATCTCACATCTTGATTCTCCTTCATACTTTGTGCCACCTTTATTGAATTTTCTGGTAGCAAATGCAGTAGCCTCAACCGACTGTGTTGTCTTGGTGCTTGATATCTCAGCTTATTTTTCATGACGCAAAGCTGTAGAATATGCTTTGTTGAGTTCAGGTAAGGGGTCCAAACCGATAAGATTGCTTCGAATAGAAGCAAAGTGATCATTCAGCCCCATTAAAAACTGCATAGTCCTTTGCGTCTCCATATACTTCTTTATCTCTGCTGCTGCCTTACATGTGCAAGCAGGAAATGCGTAAACAGAATCTTTTTCATCCCATAACGTCTTTAGCTTTGTGAAGAATGTTGTGACAGAGGTTGTGTCTTGCTCACAGTCATGAATGGCCTTTTCGATTTGGAATAGCTGGACTGTGTTGGTATGAGAGAATCTCTCTTTTAATTCCAGCCACATAATTCTTGCTGTGTTGCAATGTCTGACGCTTTTTGACATTTCCTTTGTCATGTTTGTAAGCAGCCATGCTTTGACAAGCATATCCACTTTATCCCATTGGTGTTGATGTGTCTCGTTGTTGGTGGGTCTCATGATCGTTCCGTCGATGAGACCTTTCTTGTTTTTGATTGCGAGTGCCATAGTCATTGACTGTGCCCAATCGCTGTAGTTGTCTTCCATCAGTGGTTGCGGAACAAGAACAGCTCCGGCTTGATCTGTATAGTGTAAGTATAGAGGATGGCTTTGTTTCTCCCATGGTTCTGGGGTATGTGAGGTTTCAGGCATTTCGTTGGTATCCAACTTTGTAGTGTCTTTCTCGTTCATGGAGTGAAGACTTGATGTTTGATTTGGTTTTAGGTCTCAAGAATGATTATGCTCTGATACCATATGAAAGTGCAGAGCTTGGTATTGTATTAAACTGATGAAAAAGGAGTACACTTGTTGTTGTCATACAAAATGAAAGAACATGAATATATAAAGAACTACTACTACACGTACCAACATATGAAGATGGTAACATCTATAATCAAATAACTAAACTATATATTAGGTAACCCATACTGCATAGAACAGAGTGCTAGACCATGCTGCTTTACAACCCATGCTGCTTTAGTATTTATGGAACATATTTAATAGAGCCGCAAACAACAAGTACACCTCCATTCCAAGAACGAAGAGAATTTATTGTTTTGACCTCGATTCCGGTAAAGTTTGTTGACATTACAAGTCTATGGATTTGCTGCAGACAGATAACTACACATGAGATTTACAAGCAGTAGCAACAGATACGCTACAACAATATGACCAAAGACATAAATTTATAAGATTTACCAATCTTTACAATGTGCATATACAATTCTGCAAGTTTATACCATTTTTTGAAGTAGAAGTTGAGCATTTTCATTTAGCATATAAGATTTATTAATTGCGTGAAGAAGTAAAATGTATTTATCAAGGTTCCAGCCTTCCAGGGTCATTCAACATGAAAGATCTTTTTGATACCTTGACAAAATTTTCTCTCATGCAAGTCTAAAAGCCACTAACTATTTATGTCAAAGGAACCTTGGTAAAAATATAAAGTCCATGAATACAACATTTACATTAACTCAGTAATAATATTATCTCAATGGTAAGACTTGTAAAAGTTAGACTTTGAGCCCATTGCCTGAGAAATCAATACAGGCATCCTTCCATGTATTTTAGCCTCGCCGTCTGTTTTTATCATCTCTAAAATTTGTCACTGGGAAAAAAAATTATAGACCATTAGACCTAAGTGATGACACTTTCCCCACACATCCATTTAACGTGTTTAGCTGGTTAAAGATCTGAAAAACAGAGGTTTTTCAAATGTAGCAACATAAAGCTAGTAATACAGAATGATTAATGGTAACAAAATTTAACTTAATAGGTTTCGACCGTATGTAGCATCAAGACCCATAAATGAAAGTCTCTGAATACACCATTAACATCCAATTACGATAACATGATACAAAAGCGAAAATTACACATATTTGTAGGCATTGATATTTAGCCTTATACATGTTATGTTGGACATTTTTAATGTATCCGGACACAAAATTTGGTTACATAGAGAATGCCCAAATAAACATTCAGGTATGGTATGGTAGTGTTAGGATAACTAAAATCAATTCTTCGGAAACAAACGAATAGCTGCTGGTAAAAGAAACTACTACAATTACAACTAAACAAACATGCAATTCCAGTGACAACAAATAAATAAACACATTCATAATCATGTCTCCAGTGGAAAATTAGTAAGAGTTGCTTTTGAGAGATCATCCAAAGTAGACACAGCAGGAAACAAGAGCAAAATAACTTACATAAGAAAAGAGTTACGGAAGCAACATTGCCCGGAGATAGAAGCACAGAAACATCCAATGACAATCATAAACATAGAAGATTTGAGTTTGATTACTCTAGTTATGAGACAGTGCAAGTCTGAAGTCAGAGAATTTGACGTAGGATCTTGATGTAAGAGGCAGAACAGATCCCCCATCACATGAAACAAGGAAACGTCCATTTCGTCATCCAAGAGTGAGTTCAGAAATTGCGTATACTCCAACCCAATTATTGGACCAAACTGAGTCTCACAAGTCTAATGAAGTGGCAAAATATAATGTTAAGTCTCAGGAAATAAGTTGTTGTGTCAACATTTGTCTTGTTCTGGTTTATCAGTCTTTTATTGAGTCTTGTCTCCTAGTTAGTAGTGCATGGTCCTTACTGTCATAGTGGCAGCGTTAGTTATGCTTAGTAGTGATGCAGTATGGACTGAAAAGGATATAAGGACAGTTGTACTCATGCTATCAATTTGAATCAAGGAGCATATCTTTTTGTGCAAGAAAATAGTCTCTGTTCTCTCTCACTCCATATATTAGTAATATGCATTCTTATAATTAATCTTTATGGTATCAGAGCTGCAGTTACTTTCTGAAGAGTAAATCGAGAGTTCTTTTTGTGACTTTGCAGATATTGTCTCGATTCCTTGTGTCTCTCTGTCTAGTTTCATTGTATTCCTTGTTGTTTGTCTATATTTGAGTCCTTGTTGTTCTTGATTCATTTGCAGATATGCAAAACCCATTATTTGTTCATCCCTCAGATGGGCCACAATCTGTCGTTGTTCCAAAGCTTCAAGGTCCTGGAGATTATAGAGCCTGGAAGAGGTCAATGGAGATACAGTTGTCTTCAAAGATGAAGTTGGGGTTTGTGGATGGTTCTGTGACAAGGAGAACGACTAATGAAACTGATGCAGCACAATGGGACACCTGCAATAATTTGGTAATTTCATGGCTCCATAATAATATCTCAGACACTATTAAAGGCTCTGTTTTGTTTATCAATCTTGCTAGTGAAATATGGAAACAGCTAGAACGTAGATATATGATGACAAATGGGTCAAGAAAGTATAAGTTAAGCAAAGATTTATTTAGTCTAAGACAAAATGATAAGTCTCTTGCTGATTACTATACTGCTATGAGTAGTATTTGGGAAGAGATTGAGTCTATGAATGTTTTGCCAACCATAACTGCTGTTACTGAAGAAATAGCTTCTCTTTTAAAGGCTATAGACACTATGAAAGAAGAGTCTAGGCTTTTTCTGTTTCTAAATGGGTTGAATGAAATGTATGTGGCTCAAAGAAGCCAATTGTTGATGTATGCACCTCTGCCTACGGTTGAAGTGGCTTGTGCTGCCTTGCAGCAGGAGGAGTCACAAAGAGAGGTGTTGAATCAGTCTAGTATGCCTGAGGTGGAAATGCTAGCCATGTATAGCAAAGGGAGTCAGGAGAAGATGAATGTGTGTATTGCATGTGGAGTGAAGGGTCATAGCTCTACTAAGTGTTGGGTTTTAAATGTCTACCCCAAATGGCACTACAAACACAATAGACCTCCTCCTAAGATTAATCCTGGTGCTAATATTGGTGGCTTTTCTGGTGGTAACAAATGGAGTGGTAAGTCAAAAATGGCTAATGCTGTTCAATTAGCTGAGGTCTCAGAAGCACCCGAGGTGTTTTTCACTCCCCAACAGCTGCAACATATTATGTCAATGATGGCAAACAATGGAGGGTCTGGTAAAGAGGTTGATAATACTGAACTTGACAGCCCTTTCTCTGGTATGATTCATAGTGGAGCAGGGGGGGCACATCTTGAGAAATGGATAATCGATTCTGGAGCATCCGATCATATGACCTCAACCTTGAGTAACTTGCAAAATGTCAGGAAAGCACCTCAAAATTTCACTATTAAGTTGCCTACAGGAGATACAACGTTGATTACACATGTTTGAGATTTGATGCTTGAGAATGGTCTACTGAAGCTGAATGTTTTTCATGTACCTGGGTTCAACCATAACCTTCTATCTATCCACAAACTTGCAAAGGACAATAAGTGCGACATAATGTTTTATCCAGACACTTGCATGATAATGGACTCTGAGTCAAAAGAAGTTCGAGGGATTGGCAAGATGATGAATGGTTTGTACTACCTAGTGAATGGCAAGGTGCACACTACAAAACAGATTGAATGTCATCAAGTGAATTCAAGGGTCTTAAAGCAATCAAGTGGCAAGAAAGAAGTCAACAAGTTTAGTCTGTGGCATCATAGACTCGGTCACACGCCTGGTAACAAATTGCAGCTCATCTCGTCAATAAAACCTCAACTCAAAGGGCAACGGCTGGTGTGTTTACGTGGGGGCCATACAAAGTGTGCACACGAGGCAAATACAGGTACTTCTTGACTCTTGTAGACGATTTCTCTAGAGTGACATGGATATACTTGTTACAACATAAGTCTGAATATGCTAGCACTATTGTTATGTTCTGGAATTATGTGAGAAATCAGTTCAAGTCCAGCATTAAGATCATTCGATCGGATAACGCTCTAGAATTTTCTGATAAATCCTGTAAAGAATTTTATGCTATGAATGGAATTATACATCAAACCTCTTGTAACTATCGACCACAACAGAATGCTCGAGTTGAGCGTAAGCATAGGCAGATTCTTGAAGTGGCCAGGGCCTTAAAGTTTCAGTCAGGCTTGCCTCTCTCTCACTGGGGTGATTGTGTTCTTACTGCCGTGCATATCATCAATCGTCTACCAACCACTGCCTTGGAGAATCGAGTTCCCTATGAAGTGTTGTTCAATAAGCCAGTTAACTATGATGAGTTAAAAGCATTTGGGTGCTTGGCCTTCTCTTCAAATCCCTCTCACAGTGGAGATAAGTTTTTGCCACGTGGAGTCCCATGTGTATTCCTGGGATATCCCTCTACTCAAAAAGGATTTCGCCTTCTCAACCTCATCAATAAAGAGGTATTTGTGTCTAGGGATGTGATTTTCAATGAAGAAATCTTCCCTTTCAATAAAGATCACAATGAGACATATATGCAACCCTTACCAACATCCTTGACCACTCCAAATACCTACACATTTGAGGATGAGATTGAGTGTTTTGAAGCTGATGACACTACCAGTGATGAGGATGACAATGTCGAGACTGAAGTACAGAATGAAGAAACGCACACAACTATAGATCCAGCTCCTGTTCTGAGACGTTCATCAAGGCTGAACAAGCAACCCGTATGGATGCAAGATTATGTGGGACAAGGTGCTGGCAATGGTACTGGAAATGCTCTTGCTGTCACATCTCACCTAATTGCGCCTCAATTTCATTGTTTTTTATCTGAACTAGTGCCAACTGCTGATCCAGTGACATTCAATCAAGCTGTGAAACAGCCTCAGTGGATTTCTGCAATGAACACTGAGTTGGCTGCTCTTGAAAGTAATGGAACATGGGACATTGTCCCTCTACCTGCAAACAAATAAGGCATTGGGTCGAAATGGATCTACAAGACAAAGTATAATCCAGACGGGAGTGTGGAGAGGTATAAAGCAAGGTTAGTAATACTGGGAAATAAGCAAGTGTATGGCATTGATTTCTCAGAAACTTTTGCTCCCGTAGCTAAGTTAACAACAGTTCAGGCACTTCTCGCTGTGGCAGCAATACAAAATTGGACAGTGTGTCAAATGGATGTTAGTAACACATTCTTAAATGGGGATCTAGAGGAGGTAGTCTACATGAAAATGCCTCCAGGCTACACTGGGATGGGAAGTCGAATCTCATCTGTTGCTAATCTAGAAGCTTGGGAAAACAAAGAAAATTTGGTGTGCAGACTTAAAAAGGCTTTGTATGGGCTACGTCAAGTGCCACGACAATGGTTTTCGAAATTATCTCTTACTCTCAAAACCATGGATTACAAGCAGTCAAAAGCAGATTATAGTCTTTTCTCCTACAATAGAGGTGACAACATTACTGTCGTGCTGGTTTATGTAGATGATATCCTCATCTCTGGAGACTCTCAACAAGACATAGCTGCTCTCAAACAGATGTTGTGTAAGAACTTTCACATGAGGCATGGGCTCTCCACGATATTTCTTGGGACTTGAAATCGACATATCCAGTTCTGGCTTCTTTGTATCTCAGAAGAAATACACAGTTGATCTTCTAAAGGAGTTTGGCATGCAGAATGTGACACCCCTTAAACTGCCTATGGATGCACACTTGAAATTGGTTCCTGACAAGGGTGATCTCTTTTCTGATCCTGTGATCTACCAGCGTCTAGTGGGAAAGCTCATTTATCTTACAATTACACGACCAGGCATCTCTTTTCCTGTTCATATACTCACTCAATTTATGCAACAACCGACCTCAGTGCACCTTCAAGCTGCTAAACGTCTTCTAAGATATCTAGCTGGGAATACAGGGCAAGGCATACTGCTAGCATCTTCATCTGCTGCTGAACTCACAGCGTATTGTGACAGTGATTGGGCAAGCTGCCCAACCACTAGAAAATCAACAAGTGGTTTCTGTGTATTGCTTGGTAGCTCTCCCATTTCCTGGAAGACAAAGAAACAATCTCTGGTTGCTCGTTCTACTGCTGAATCGGAATATAGAGCCATGGCATTAACTGCTTGTGAGATAACTTGGTTAACTGCTTTGCTCAAAGACATGGGCATCCATGACCTTCCACCGACTCTGTTAAAATGTGACAACAAGGCAGCTCTCTCCATTGCTGCAAATCCTGTACTCCATGAGCGCACGAAGCATATCGAAATCGATTGTCACTACATCCGGGACAAGGTTGCTGCTGGTGAAATTGTGACACAACATGTACCAAGCTATGCTAAAGCTGCAGACATTTTCACCAAACCCCTGACAGTGAAGCAGCATTACGGTCTTCTTAACAAGCTTGGAGTTACCTCTCAGCTTGAGGGGGAGTAATGAAGGTGGCAGAATATAATGTTAAGTCTCAGGAAATAAGTTTTTGTGTCAACAATTTGTCTTGTTCTGGTTTATCAATCTTTTATTGAGTCTTGTCTCCTAGTTAGTAGTGCATGGTCCTTACTGTCATAGTGGCAGCGTTAGTTATGCTTAGTAGTGGTACAATATGGACTGAAAAGTATATAAGGACAGTTGTAGTCATGCTATCAATTTGAATCAAGGAGCATATCTTTTTGTGCAAGAAAATAGTCTCTGTTCTCTCTCACTCCAGATATTAGTAATATGCATTAGGGGAGAGCACGGTTCGGTTCGGTTCGGTTTTGCCCCGAAACCGAACCCGAAACCGCATGTCTTCGGTTTTTAAAATTGAAAACCGCAACCGCAACCGAACCGTCGGTTTCGGTTTCGGTTTTAAAAAGCTCGGTTCGGTTTTTAACGGTTCGGTTTCGGTTTTAAAACCGAACGAAAAAATCATAAATATATTACAAGATTTTAAATTTATAAATTACAACGCTCTCGATTTTTAAACAAAGTAACTGAGTTTTTGAATGAATACACTCTGTGTATATGTTAGTGGTAATGTTATATGACAGTATCATATGACATTAGTAAGCTAATAAGTTATACAGGGCTCACAATATATTTTAACAAAATTTATACATGCATGTGTGATAATGTGCAATGAATAAATCATACCTAATTAAGTCTTAACTTGCACAAATTTAATGCCTTGCATGAGTAAATGACAAAATGTACTCTGAGTTGCTAATACAAAAGCAAATTAGAACTTTCTCATGTAATATGTAAATTGGTTGCAATATAATCTTAGTTTTAATACAATTTACATGATAGTATAAACCTATATATATAGTTTACGAAAATGAGAAGTTACCAGCCGGAGCAGTCACCAGAAAGTTTTATAAATTTATATAAATTATATATTTATTTTAATAATCGGTTCGGTTCGGTTTTAGTCGGTTCGGTTTTAACCTAAAACCGGAACCGAAACCGAAAATTTCGGTTTTTAAAAATCAAAAACCGCAACCGCCGGTTCGGCTTCGGTTTCGGTTTTTTCGGTTCGGTTTTGGTCGGTTTCGGTTCGGTTTCGGTTTCATTTCGGTTTTTTGCTCACCCCTAATATGCATTCTTATAATTAATCTTTAAAGTCTCCAAGTCATGAGCATATACACGACCCAACTTACTGATCCAATAGACCGTGGACTCTTCTTCAACCACAGCCAATTTAACAATAATATCCCACATATTCAAATGGACACCAACAGGATGCTTAAACCACTCTCCTGTTTCCGTGTCGAGATAATACGGAGGTGGAGGTATCCATTGTCCAGATTCATCATTGAGCATCCAAGGTTCAGGAAACGTTAATAAAATGCCACCCCGAATGGAAGCCGTTGAGAAACTGGGTTGGAGATGAATATCTACATCAGGCATTGTTATAGCATCCCATGAATCTTTTTCGGGGTCAAAAATAAACCCGAACTGTGAGCCTGATGCACCCCCTGTATCATCATCAACTTTACATCCAATTATTAGAGTCGTCCTTTATGATTTAAGAGTTTAGGTCGACAGCTCATTAGTAAAGGAGTGATGCAGGGAGAGGAGGGGAGAGGTGACCAAGAAGAAGGGGCATTGAGATCAAAAACATAACCTTACTATGTATTATTTTGTACACCTTGTAACCAACAACAGCTGCACCAGGCACATCCCTGGAACTATAAACTTCGAACTGAATGTCGCTGATCAACACGTACGGGAGACGGAGGATTCATAAATTTGTAATGCTGCGGATCAACAGCGTGGTCATGTCTGTTATAATCAAAACTTCCATCAAGACTACTACACTTGTTGATGTTAATGTAAGGCTTGACATCTAAATCAATTATGTACCAATAATTTTTTTTATCATCTTCAGATTCTATCACGATACTGAATTGCGTGCTCCCCAACTCCTTCGTTAATGATAACATGTTGGTTAATCTTTAAAAAGAGGGGAGCAGGGGATCTCATGACATAAGGAGTGCGTTATGTGGACGATGGACGATAGTTAGTAATACGATTTTCCATATTATAACTTAAAATCCTGCCTTCTTTGTTTTACACTACTTTACCACATGCCTTTATTTACACCGACAGCTTTTTTAAGAAAGCTATTTACACCGATAGTTAGAAATTTCTTTGTTTTCGATGTATATCTATGCTGCTATTTGTTTTTGGATATTCATTGCAAGTCGATTACAAGAGAAGTTTATATGTACTATATATTGTTGGATCATGTAATGATATCAAGGATAATATCAAAATATATTTGGATTATAAAAATAGAATTCCTATATTATACTTAGATAATTATATTGAGTAATCTGAATATAGATGATCAATCTCGTTAAATATTTGCAAAGAAACAATTAAATTGTGACACATGAGATTATTTTGGGTTCTACTGGTCCGGTAAGACTCTTGATCAATTGAATTAGGATTACTAGCTTATAATCTGTGCAACGCACAGCTCCTTTTTTAATATATATAATTATATTAAATTTTTAAATTTTATTTGTTATTAATTTACATATCAAATTATTATTAAAAAATTGATATATATATATATATATATATATATATATATATATATATATATATATATATATATATATATATAAGATTTTACACGTTCAATTTAATGTTTCTACTCTATTTTGAATTCTTGAAATTTGATTTGAACGATTACAGCCCACGTGAAATTAACAAAATAATCTTTAATTTAGTGATGGTTTAATAATTTTTTCTAATTAAATCTACGCAGAAACAAAGAAGATAAGAAATTGACGATTTTTTATGCTGAAAATTCTATTTGATTTATGAATTCTATTTGTAATTCGTTTTGATTATCAAAATACCCTTGTAATTATTTAAAGATAGTTCTAATAACAACCAAAAACAATTTTAATAATAAGTGTAAGAGAGATTTTGTCCAAAACTTTGATAATCGGTAGTCTGGTCCTCCGTATGACAAAGATCTTAAAATAAATAGATGAAAACCGTTTGATATAGCATAAAAAAATATTTAATATTTTTATATGTTATAAACTAAAAAATGTATTTATATTGTAATACGAAAATGTATATGTCAATGATTTATATCATATATAATTATGTTTTCTAAATTGAATAATATTATCAATGTAGGACTTCTATTTTGAATAGGATTAATGTACAAATTCGTAATTATAATTTCTTTTAAGATTTTCAGTATTTTCCATTTGAATAATAATTATTAAATCATTACTAAATTAAAGATAATTTTATGAGGTTCGTGTGGATTGTAAAATCATCCAAATCTGATTTATAAATCTCAAGATAAAGCCCAAATCGTAAATATGAATTTTTTTAAATACTAATAAAAAATATATAAAATTTAATTATAATACAACCTTTTTAATTATAAATCATCACTAAATTAAGATAATTTTATGAGGTTAGTGTGGATTGTAAAATCATTAAAATCTGATTTCTAAATCTCAAGATAAAACCCAAATATTCAATATGAATTTTTTAAAGAGCTTTTTTGATAAATATATTGTCAAAAGTAATTTTTTGCAATTTTATTTTTTATAAGAAGAGTTATTTGCAATTTTACGATCTTAATTGCAATTATACTAATTTCTTTTTAAAAATTGCAAAAATACTATCTTTCCTAAAAAATATACATACATCTTGTTAATAACGCGTTGTCGAAATTCAGCTGCTAGCTGGCTCCTCTAATCGCCACCGCCATCGACAGCTGATTCACCGCCTTGTGTAGCTCTCCAATTCAACAACAAAAAACACACATAATCAAAATTAAATTAAATAAAAAAACACTCAATTCAACCCTTAACAAATTAACATACCTCAATTTCTCAGTTTCTAATCAATCAAAGCATGTGCGAGAATCAAAGACACGTTGAATTGAATAAATAAAACAATCTGTATGTATGTGTGTATGTATGGAGGTGGTGGCCTGCAGCCCCAGTGGGCAGAGATCGGAGGCGGGCAGCGACGATCGGGGTTGGTGGGTGGGGTGCGTGAAGAAGGAGGAAAGAATGGGGGTTGGAGAATAATATAGGTCGAAGAAGATGGGATATATTTGCAATTTAGATAGTATATTTGCATTAAATTATGAAAGATGGTATTTTTGCAAAAAGAATCTTTAAATGTAGTATTTTTGACAAATATCCTAAAAAATAAATAAAATTCATTTCTAATATATCCATTCTTTATTGGGAATTTACCAAAAATATTAGGTTTAAAGTTTCTCTTTGCAAAAATACCATCTTCTTTAATTAACTGCATATTTACTATCTTAATTGCAAAAATACTATATTTCCTCTTCCAACCCAATTTTAAATTTTTTTTTAAAAAAAAAACTTTTTTAAAAAAATAATTCGGATGGACATTAACATGCCACGTTGGCAGGTTACTGTTCATCGGTTTTTTTTTCTTGCTTACTAGTTGGATGTGGTTGCATTCAGTTGTATGTGGTTGCATTCAGTTGCATAAGAAATTTACATTTTTTTGCCAACTTTTAGTTGTATATAAGGGCTGCGCCAGCAGCAGAAAAATTGTAATTTGAATTTTCAATTTTTAGTTGCATTCAATTGCATGTGGTTGCATTCAGTTGCATGTGGTTGCATTCAGTTGCATAAGAAATTTCCATTTTTCAGTTATATATATATATAGGCAGGTGCTCAAATGAGACCCCCCTTATAGTGAGAACTGAGACCTTTCCATTTTATACTATATTAGCCCACAATCTAATCTAATCTAATTATATGACGTACTGTGTCAATTTCCTACCCCCTGACCCCCCACCCACCCCACCCCACCCCCCCCCCCCCCATCGGCACCGCATCGGAATCGGTCATCTTCTCCGGCGACCGGCACCACCTCCTATATATACACTGTCGTTCTTCTCAATGATTCCAGCAAAATCATCATCATCATATATACATATCGTATCTATATACACATGTATATATACGTATATCTCCTCTCCATCTTCATCTCTCCTTCATCACTGACGGTAATGCATCGATAATCAAAGTTCTTTTAAAAAACAATCAATGATTTGCGACCTCGTCATGGAAGTAATATACAAATCTGAAAGTTTTTAAGAAATTTCTTTCAACAAATTTAGTGATTTGCGCTAAAAGAATTATTGATTTGCTTATAAATTTCAGTAATTTGAGTTTAATTTACGTCTGGCCCCGCAAGGACACCATCTCTATCGTCTTCCTCCGGTGAGCTCCATGGTTCGATCTTCGTCCATGATTCGATATTTATCCGGTGAGCACATGATTTATGATGAAGAAGAAAGTGGAGACTTGACTGAAAAACTCGTCACAAATCTGAAATGAGCAGGTGGTTAGTGGTGGTGGTGGTGGGGACCGGAGATGGTGGTGTAGTGACTTGTCTTGTCTCATATCTGGATTTTTTTAGATGATTTATGCTCGAATATTTGATGATTTGTATTGAATTTTTTGGTGATTTGCTTTGAATTTTTGGTGATTTTAACCGAAAATTAGTGATTCTGTGGGTAATAGGAGTGGTGGTGATTTGTTGATATGTGGTTTGTGGTGTGGTGGTTGTGGAGTGATGGTGGTTATGGTGTGATGGTGGTAACAACGGTGGTGATATGGTAGTGATGTGAGGGTGAGGGCGGTGATGTGCAGTTCCGGTGGTGGTAGCATGGTCGGAGGTAAGGTTGAATATGGTGGCAGCGTGGTTGATTGTAGGTGAATGTTGTTGCCGGAGGCTGGTGGTGTGGAGTGGTCGGAGGTGAGGTTGATTGGGCAGAGAAGAAGGAGCAGAGAAGCATATACGCGTCTTTTTGTTTATTGGGCTTTTTTTAGGCGGCCCAATGTGCAGTTCTCAGTATAACAGGGGTCTCACTAGAGTAGCCCTCTATATATATATATATATATATATATATATATATATAATAAGCATAAGAGGGATCTTATCTAAATTTTTGGTCCAGTCATTGTACTACCAAAATCATATGATCCGTTGGATTAAAAATAAACGATCAAGATTTGATCATATTAAAAAGAAAATTATAATCTAAAAAGGATGTAATTAGAAAATGTTGTATTAGAAGTGAATTTTTTTTAAAAAAAAATATAATCTAAAAAGGATATAATTATAAAACTTTGTATTATAATTGAATTTTTAAAAAAATTTTAATTTGAAAAAGATATAATTAAAAAAGGTTGTATTAGAATTGAATTTTTTTTTTTTATTAGTATTAAAAAGAAATTCATATTTACTATTTGGGATATATATTGGGATCTAGAAATCAGATTTAGATTATTTTACAATCCTCGCGAACCTCAAAAAATTATCTTTAATTTATTGATGCTTTAATAATTATTATTTAAATGGAAACACTCAGAATCTCAAGAAAAAATATAATTATGAAATTTCACATTAATCCTATGCAATGTAGAAGTCTTACATTGATAATGCTATTTAATGTAGAAAACTTAATTATATTTAATTTAAATCATGACATTAATATTTTCGTATTTCAATGTAAATATACTTTTTAGTTTATAACATGTTAAAATATAAAGTATTTTTTTATGCTAGATACAATGGTTTTCATCTATTTATTTTATTATCTTTCTCGTACGGAGGACCAAACTACTGATTATCAAAATTTTGGACAAAATCTCTCTTACACTTATTATTAAAATTGTATTTGATTGTTAGTGGAACTATCTTCAAATAATTACAAGGGTAGTTTGATAATCAAAAGAATTATAAGTAGAATTCATAAATCAAATAAAATTTTCAATGTAAAAATCGTCAATTTTTGCGTAGATTTAATGGAAAAATAATTGTTAAACCATCACTAATTAAAGATTTTTTTGTTAATTTCACGTGGGCTGTAAAATCGTCCAAATCAAATTTTAAGAATTTAATATAGAATATAAATATTAAATCGAATGTGTAAAATCTTATATATATCAATTTTTAAACAACAATTTAATATGTAAATTAATAACATATAAAATTAAAAAAATTAATATAATTATAAATATTAAAAAAGGAGCCGTGCAACGCACGGGTTATAAGCTAGTATTATATAATATTATATAATAAGAGTAAGAGGGATAATAAACGAGTACTACCATAGGTCAAGGGTTCGACACCTAACAACAACATATATTTTATAAATTAAATCTAAAGTCACTAATACAAAGTTAATTAATAAGCGGATTAAGTTTACACTTTTGATTTGTTTATGCCTCAGCCTAAAAATCTTCTAATCATATTCTATTAATGACATAATAAGCGTAAAGGGGATCTTATCCATAATTTTGGTCATTGTACTATCAAAATATTAGAATTTTTTTATTAATATTAAAAAAAGTTCATGTTTACTATTAAGGTTCTATATCGAGATCTAAAAATCAGATTTTGATGATTTTACAGCCCACGCAAATTTCATAAAATTATCTTTAATTTAATGATGATTTAACAATTATTATCTAAATGAAAACACAAAGAATCTCAAGAGAAAATATAATTACGAATTTTTACATTAATCTTAATCAATGTAGAAGACCTACATCGATAATTCTAATCAATGTAGAAAACCAAATTATATATATGATTTAAATCATCAACATTCACTAATTCGTATTCCAATATAAATATATTTTTTAGTTTACATGTTAAAAAATAAAATATTTTTTATGCTAGATCCAATGTTTTTCATCTATGTATTTTATGATCTAACGGTTCTTATTTATTTTGTCGTACTGAAATTCAAAACCAGACTACCGACTACCGTAATTTTGGACAAAGTCATTGTTACACTTATTATTAAAATTGTATTTGTTTGTTAGTAGAACTATCTTCAAATAATAAGAAAAATATTTTGATAATCAAAACGAAATATAAGTAGATTTCATAAATCGAATTGAATTTTCAACGTAAAAAATCGTCAATTTCTTCTGTCTTTTGTTTCTGCGTAGTTTTAGTTGGAAAATCATTGTTAAACCATCAGTAAAATAAAGATTATGTTGTTAATTTCATGTGGGCTATAAAATCGTCCAAATCAAATTTTAAGAATTCAAGATAGAGCATAAATATTGAATTGAACGTGTATCTTATATGTATCAATTTTTTAGCAACAATTTGATATGTAAATTAAAAACATGTAAATATTAAAAAAATTAATATAATTATAAATATTAAAAAAGGAACCGTGCGTTGCACGGGTTATTAGCTAGTATATATAAGCGAAACAGGGTATAATTGGTTGGTTGGTCAGTCGGTTAACACCTTCCCAAAAATTTTGCTAACACCTTCCAAATATGAAAAAATAAATTAAAATACATATAAAATGTAATTTTACAAAAGATAAACCACATATTTAACTTTAATAACAAACTCTTTTTATTACACTCCAATTAATATTCAGTTACATACTCTTTTAGTTATATTTTAGTTAAAATCTTCAGATACACCCAACTTTTTTACACTCTTTCAATTACTTGAAAACCAAATATTTTCAAAATCATTTTTAATAATTTTAATATCATATATTTATTAGCAAATTTACAACATATTATAAATCAACAAAGTGAAAACAAACTAAAACTATAAAATAAACAATAAAAATTTTACACAATTATAAATTAATATTAAATTCTATTTTAAACAAATACGGAATGTTACATTATGCATTATTATGGAATCATAATTGGAATATGATAATATCATAAAATTTTGAATGTAAGTATATACGATACTTTCATTTATATTTATATTATTATGATAGTCATAATTCAAATACTATATCATATAATTAAACGATTATTATTAAATAATATATATTATGCCAATATAATATTAAGGAATATATATGAGATAAATAATTATTAAAATATAAAAAAAATTATTTAATTTTAAGAAAGCAGTGCATCGCACGGGTTATAGGCTAGTATATATATATATATATATATATATATATATTTCAAAAAACTGGTCGAAAATGAAAACTGAAAACTGGAACTTGCAATCGGAAATTTAGTTACATTCAGTTGCATGTGGTTGCATTCAGTTGCATAAGAAATTTCCATTTTTTTGTCAACTTTCAGTTGTATATAAGGGCTGCGCCAGCAGCAGAAAAATTTTAATTTGAATATTCAATTTTCAGTTGCATTCAGTTGCATAAGAAATTTCCATTTTTCAGTTGTCATTTTCGACAAATTTTTTGAAATATATATATCTATATATATATATATATATATATATATATATATATATATATATATATATATATATATATATATATAGATTTCAAAAAACTGGTCATATAGATTTCAAAAAACTGGTCGAAAATGAAAATTGAAAACTGGAAGTTGAATATGAGATTGCATCCAGTTGTATATGCAACCACATGTAACTAACCTTATACACAATTGAAATTTGAGTTTTCATATGCGGCTGCGCCGCCCTTATATACAACTGGAAGTTGGCAAAAAAAATGAAAATCCCACTTTTAATTTTCAGTTACATATGAGGTTGCATTTACAACCACATGCAACTAGCACCAGCAGTAAAAAAAAAAAAGTTACATATGCAACCACATATGCAACTGAATATAACCTGCTGCGCAGCCATTACAACTAAGATAGTATTTTTGCAAATAAGATAATATTTTTGTAAATAAGATAGTATTTTTGCAAATAGCTTTTCTTAACAAAAGTAAAATTGCAAAAATTTACTTTTTTATATATATTTATAAAAAAGCCCTTCTTAATTATATCATTTTCAGATTATAATTTCCTTTTTAAAATTCAATTTTAATACAACCTTTTTTAATTATAGCCATTTTAGATTATAATTTTATTTTTAAAATTCACTTTAAATGCAACCTTTTCTAAGTATATCCTTTTTATATTATGATTTTATTTTTATTGTGATCTAATCTTGATCATCTATTTTTAATCCAACGGATCATATAATTTTGGTAGTACATTGACCTGACCAGACAAAAAATTTGGATAAGATCCCTATTATATATAATTTTTTATAAAGAGGACCAAAGTCGAAAAAGATTTTCTACAAATCTTTTTCTTTACATTTTATAAAGGAAATTTCCCGGACGTTTGATGAAACTCTGAAATTACTAGAAAGTTATTAATCTAATTTTCTAAATTATTTCAATTTTCAAACATTATATATATATGCAATCAAGAAAATAATTGATGTTTAGAACAGTATCTCCCAATTCTAATTGAATCCTAAGAAAATTTCACCGACGGTGCAAACCGAAATTAAAGTTAAAGAGGATTTTAGTATTTAAGTTTTTATTATTGTATATGCTTAGTATTTTTATAATACATACAACGAATATCGGCCTAAAAAAATCGTGAGACAAAATCGGTATAGATAAATATATGAATAATATATTTTATTTGGTGGAGCTCTAAAATCATTCGAAAGCTATTTATCTAATTTTCCAATTACCTCAATTTTCAAATATAGATTATTCAATCAAAGAAATAATTGATGTTATTAAAGGCAAGTTTACATTTAAATTATATTATAGTTGGGATATAAAAAAACAAGTTCTAACCTTTTTTTGCAATAGTATTTTCCAAGAAAATCTCACCGGCGTGCAAACCGAAATCAAAGTCAAAGAGAGTTTTGGTATTAATTTAATTTTTTATTATTTTGTACGCTTTGTATTTTTACAATATGTAGAACGGGTGTCGATCTAAAATATTGTGAGACAAAATCAGTATAAAATGAATAATTTATCTTATTATCAACGTATATTTAATTTAGACAATATTGTGCTTGCTAATTGTTATTGATATTTATAGATATATTTTGTTGACTTTTTTATTAAATGATCTTTATTTAAAATTTAAAAAATGGTTATAAGGTCGCTGCGAAGCGCGGCTTAGTCGACTAGCATATATAAAGGAGGATACTCGGGAGGTCAGGTGGCGCCTCTAAGATCGTTGATATGGGCTGAAAATAAGCCCTAAAGATACATTTAATGTGGCATTAATTAGACCCAGCATGGTCCAGACGTGGGGCCCATTAATGAGGTCAAAAGCCCTATTTTATTTCGTAATTAATATTAAGGGTAATAAACAGCTCAGCAATTAGAGTCAGATAAGGATATTACTCCTACCAGACTTAGCCTCCAAGGCACAAAATTCAATATGAAAACTGACTCCTACAAGATAAGATCTGGAACCTTCCTCAAGGCGGTGACTTGCCCACCAAGTCTCCTAACCCTATTACGATTCTAAGGCTCCTACAGCCTATATAAAGGGCCAGACCCCTCATCTCAGAACTACGTTTTTTGGCTTAATTCTCAATAACGAGATATGTAGGCATTCTGTGAGGATCGATCAGTCTCAAACACGGAAACAACCATTAAAGCTTGAAGCTCACCATCCCTTAGCATTAAATACACACAAACCCTAGTCGCAATTCGATAACTCGATTTATATTCCACAACATTTGGCACCGTGTGTGGGAAGACAACATCAACCATGGTTGAAACACGAAGAACAACATCAACCTCGACTAAGGCCATACCCATTAGCTCTGCTCCACCTGCCACCTCTGATCCGCTTATCACTACTGAAGAACGACAATTACCCCCATCAACAGGGGCGATCATTCAACCTCTAAACTCACAACCCCCAGGGACGATTCCCCATGTTGAGGGAACTCTACCCGTGGATGTCCATCAAAACCAAGAAGCTAACCCTCTTCAGATGGTGGTTTCTCCTCTTGATAACGTTGATCGTACGCTACCCCCGGGAATACAGATCCACACCACGGATCTCCCCTTGAATACCAACCCGATGTATGGGCTGCCTAATTATCCCCCTCGACAAAGGGAACCTGGACCAAGCGGTCACGCCTTACAGATCCAAGATCGAGAGTACGATGACTACTCCGGTCCCTATACTGATGATTCGACATCTGAGGATGACGATGATGATCGCGAAGAAGCCCCAAGGAGGCGACGTGCTAGTAGAGAACCTCGAAGGAGGTCCCAAAGAATCCATGATGGACCTCCACAAACGGCTGAGGAAAGGATTAAGGCTCATGAGGCTGAGATCCAAAGGATAAAGGATGATATTGCTAGGGAGCAAGCAAGGCAAAGTCTGATTCGACCTCCTCAGTGACAGGGAGGATTCCCATTATAAATCTGGAGAGGCCTTCAAGGAGACAGCGAAGGGACAATGCCCCAACTGAAAAATCAACAATGGTGGAGACCCCCAGAAGCAACCCCAAGGATCTGATGCCACTTGGGGATCCTGATGATCCCACACCTCCGTTTACTGAAGAGGTGATGAATGCCTGCATCTCAAGGAAGTTCAAGATGCCAACGATTAAGGATTATGATGGAACGGGCGATCCAGCAAACCATGTCAGGACATTCTCCAATGCACTGCTGCTACAGCCTGCGAGTGACGCCTTAAAGTGTAGGGCGTTCCCTCAAACCCTGTCGGGCATGGCTCAAAGGTGGTATAGCCGCCTACCTACAAACTCGATTGGATCTTTTAAGGAGTTGAGCGCTGCCTTTGTCAGCCAGTTCGTTAGTGGGAGAGTTCATGAAAAAAGTTCTACATCTCTCATGTACGTGGTGCAGGGGAAGAATGAGAATTTGAGGGATTATCTCAAGCGATTCACCAAGGAGACGCTGAATATCACTGATCTGGAAAATAAGGTGGCCATGGTAGCCCTGGAACACGGAACCACTAATCTCTTCTTTAAAAGGACTTTGGTAAAACATCCTCCTGAAAACATGGCCGAGCTCCGGCGAAGGGCCGACAAGTATATCAAGGCTGAGGACAGCATGAAGAAGGAAACCGTAGGAGGCAATGGCAAGGGTTCCAACGACTCAAAGAAACGAAAGCAAGAGCAAGAGTACAACGCTAGGGACAAGTATCCCCGGACTAGCAAGGACTCCGAGTCACCACCAAAGAAGGGTTTGGGACCAAGATTTTCTGATTATGCAAGGCTGAACGCTCCTAGGAGTCATATCTTGTTAGATATTGAGAAGGATAAAGACTTTCGATGGTCGAAGTTACTTAGGGGTGATCCCGCAAAGAGAAAAAAGCATCAATACTGTAGGTACCACCGTGACGTGGGGCATGATACAGATGATTATAGGCAATTGAAAGATGAGATTGAGTTCTTGATCCGAAAGGGAAAGCTGAGCAGGTTCACGAAGGGTGATGATCGTGGAACCCAAAGAAGGGACTATGACAGAAGAAACAATGACAGAAGGGATAACGATCGTGAACGTGATCGTAATCCACAGCCCGAGGGCCAATTATTAACATTATTTGGGGAGGCCCAACAGTGGCCGGTACGACTCGAAACTCTCGAAAGGCGTATGCCAGAGAAGTGATGCACATCGTGGGAGAAGCCCCAAAACGTGCTAGGACTGAAATAACCATTGGATTTTATGATTCAGACCTCGAAGGGGTGAAGTTCCCCCATGACGACCCGTTGGTCATAACCCCTGTGATTGGAAACTCGGAGGTGAAACGAGTCTTGATAGATAATGGAGCTTCTGTTGATATCTTGTTTCATGACGCGTTTGTGAAGATGGGGTACACCGGTTCTCAATTGACCCCGACCAACATGCCAATCTACGGATTTAATGGAGTTGAGTCCAAGGTTGAAGGAACTATTCAGTTACCCATGACAATTGGACAAGAACCTAAGGAGGCTACTTAGATGCTGAATTTTCTTGTGATCAAGGCATCCTCGACTTATAACGCGATCCTGGGAAGGACTGGACTTCATGCATTCAAGGCTGTTGCCTCCACATATCACATGAAGATTAAGTTTCCAACCAGGAATGGTGTTGGAGAACAAAAGGGTGATCAGAAGATGGCAATAAGTTGTTATGTGTCCGCATTAAGAGCTGATGAAATCGGGGGGCAGGTACTTCCGATTGAAGACATGGATGTCCGTGGTGATGATGAACACCGAGGGAAGCCAACAGAGGACTTAATCCCCATTCCTCTGGAGCTAGGCGACCCTGAGAAAGTAACTTATATAGGAGCCTCTTTGAAGGAACCCCTGAAGGGCAAGTTGATAGCATTCTTACAAGAAAATAGTGATGTGTTTGCTTGGACGGTAGCTGATATGCCAGGGATTGATCCCCAACTCATAACTCACAGATTGAATGTCGATCCTAACCGGAAGACAATACAGCAGAAGAAAAGGAACTTTGCACCTGAAAGGCAAGAGGCCATAAAGCAAGAAGTTGATAAGCTCTTAGAGGCTGGATTTGTTGAAGAAATTCAGTTTCCCAAATGGTTGGCTAACCCTATGATGGTCAAGAAAGCAAATGGGAAGTGGAGGATGTGTATAGACTTCACTGATTTGAATGACGCATGTCTGAAAGATTGTTTTCCCCTGCCGAGGATAGACATGTTGATAGACGCCACAGCTGGACATGAGATGTTGAGCTTTATGGATGGGTTCAGCGGCTACAATCAGATTAAGATGCACAAGGATGACATCCCAAAGGTATCTTTCATAACTGACTTTGGTGTTTTCTGCTACCTTGTTATGGCTTTTGGTTTAAAGAATGCAGGAGCTACCTATCAACGACTGGTGAATAAGATATTCGCCCATCTGATTGGAAAAACCATGGAGGTCTATGTTGACGACATGTTAGTCAAGAGCCTGTTCAAGGCAGACCATATCAAACACCTCAGAGAGGCATTCGAAGTGCTGAGGCACCACAAGATGATGTTAAATCCAGCCAAGTGTGCTTTTGGAGTTGGATCAGGAAAATTTTTGGGATTGATGGTTTCGAAAAGAGGGATTTATCTCCAAGTCTGGTGATAAATGTTTACCATTCTTTCAAGCATTGAAGAAAGTGAAAAATTTGGAGTGGACCCCTGAGAGCCAAGAGGCCTTTGAACAACTGAAGAAGTACATGGCCGGAGCCCCATTGCTGGCCAAACCTAGTCCCGGAGAGACTCTTTATCTATACCTGGCGGTATCTGAGCAAGCGTTGAGCGCCGTTCTCATTCGAGAAGAGGAAAAGGTCCAGAAGCCTATCTATTATGTGAGCAAGGTGTTGCACGGGGCTGAGTTGAATTACTCTCCCATTGAGAAGTTTGCCTTGGCATTGATAACAGCCTCGAGGAAGCTACGACCGTACTTCTAGGCACATAAGATTGAAGTCCTGACGGACCAACAGTTGAGGAACATATTGCATAGCCCGAAGGCTAGTGGAAGGCTAATCAAGTGGGCGATTGAACTTGGAGAATTTGACATCACGTATAAACCTTGAACAGCCATTAAGGCTCAGGCATTGGATGACTTCGTGGTTGAATGCACCATTAACAACCAAGAAGTCAGGGGGCAGCAGATGGTAACTACCCTTGGGTAAGAGGATAAAGATGAAGAGATTAGGCCTGATCTGAAAGAGTATTGGGCGCTCTATTTTGATGGAGCATCAAAAACAAAATCTAGTGGTGCAGGTGTGGTTTTACAAAGCCCCGATGGGTTCATGGTGGAGTATGCTTTGAAGTTGGACTTTCCGACAACCAACAACGAAGCTGAGTATGAAGCCTTGATAGCCGGTTTAGGCTTGGCCAAAATCATGAGGGTCAAAAACCTCAAAGTATGTGGGGATTCAAGGCTAGTGGTATCATAAGTAAATGGTGAATTCGAGGCCAAGGATGAAACTATGGCGAAGTATTTGAGAGTTGTGAAGGCAGTGATGACTCAGTTTGATGAGTGTTATGTGGAACACATTCCGAGAGAGGAGAACGTTAAGGCCGATGCCCTGTCCAAGTTCGCTTCTTCTGAGATAGAAAATTACGTGGGAAATGTTTACTTCCAGGTCTTGAAGGCCCCGACCATCAACTCAAAATTGGTGGCACCGATTGATGTAGGATGCTGTTGGATAGATCCTATCAAAGCTCACCTCGAAACCGGATGGCTCCTTGGCAATGCCTTGGAGGCACGAAAGCTGTCAGTGAGAGCATTGAGATATGCCTTGATTGAAGGCGTCCTTTACAAAAGGTCTTTTGTCATCCCATACTTGAAGTGTTTGAGGCCCCAAGAGGCAAGGGAAGCTTTGGAAGAAGTTCATGAAGGTATCTGTGGGCAGCACTTGGGGGGCAGAGCCCTAGCTCACAAAATAACTCGTTTGGGATTCTACTGGCCAGAGATGTTGGCCGATGCACAGAGCTATGTCAAGCGGTGCGATAGATGCCAGAAGCACGCTCCGATAGTAAGGCAGCCGCCTGAGATGTTAACGTCGGTTAGCTCCCCTATTCCATTCGCAATGTGGGGAATGGATATACTTGGTCCTTTCCCCGTAGCTTCAGCACAAAGGAAGTTTCTGATAGTTGCCATCGACTACTTCACTAAGTGGATTGAGGCTAAGCCTTTGGCCAAAATAACCACCAAGCAAGTTTCCCAGTTCTTTTGGGAGAACATCATTTGTAGATATGGGATCCCTTGAGTCCTTGTGACGGATAATGGGACACAGTTTAACAATGAAAAATTTAAGAAGTACTGCGAGGAAAATGCCATTGAGCTTCGTTTTACTTCAGTAGCACATCCGCAAGCCATTAAAGCTCGAACACGGAAACAGCCATTAAAGCTTGAAGCTCACCATCCCTTAGCATTAAATACACACAAACCCTAGTCGCAATTCGATAACTCGATTTTTATTCCACAACAATCGTCTCAATCTAATTTTCAATTTTTTTAAAATTTTAGGATTTTAAATACTAAGAAAGATAAAATTATCTTATAACATATTAGAAATAAAATAGGTATTCAATCTAATTTTAAAATTTTTTAAAATTTCAGGATTTTAAATACTAAGAAAGATAAAATTATCTTATAACATATTAGAAATAAAATAGGTATTCAAATTTATAGATGGAAGAGTTCGAATTTATAATGAAGACATCTAATTAAAAGTTATATTGGAATTGGAATAGGTGTTTCTAAGGCATTTAATTAAAAGTTTTATTGAACTAGAATAGGAGTTCAAATTTATAGATAATAATAGTTATTTTATAGAAAAAATATATAATTTAAAAGTTTTATTGGAAGTAGAATAAGTGTTTAAATATATTGAGCAGACATAGAATTAAATGTTTTATTGGTAGTAGAATATAAGAATAGTTGTGACATCTTTTATTATATATATATATATATATATATATATATATATATATGTAGAGAGAGAGAGAGAGAGAGAGAGAGAGAGAGAGTTGCACTCCTGGAAGAACATCTTATATAAAGAACAATAAAGAACACTATCATAAAAATTTTTTAAAAAAAATTAATTAAAAAAATAATTCGGGTGAACTGTGATTGATGACGTGGCACGCCACATCAGCAGTTGCCCACGTGGCATTGCCACGTGTCACTGCCACGTCACCATTTGATGAAGAACACCCTTATATAAAAAACAATAAAGAACACTAGAGAATCAATCTAAACCATTGAATCAATTATGATCTAATGGCACCGCCACAGGCACCCACACAACTAAAATGCACCCTCACATACTAAATCAAAAAAAAAATCGGTTGAACAGTGATTGATGACGTGGTAGGTCACGGCAGCAGATTCCACGTGTCACTGTCACGTCGGTAAGTGGACCCCATCTACTGCTGTGGCAATGCCACGTGGCACTTGTTGGCTCGTACTGCCACGTGGCACTGCCATATCATCATTTGCTGATGTGGCAGTGTCACGTCAGCAGGTGCCACGTGGCATTGCCACGTGTCACTGCCACATCATCATCATATGGTGACGTGGCAGTGGCACCTGCTAACGTGCCCTGCCACGTCATCAATCACTGTTCACCCGATTTTTTTATTATTTTTTTTTTAAAAAAATTATGATAGTGTTCTTTATTATTTTTTATATAAGGTGTTCTTTCTGGAGTGCAACTTTATATATATATATATATATATAATCAAAAAAATTACTTTAATTTTGTTTATAAAATAATTATATTTTCATTAGTAAAATATATTTATAAATCCAATTCTATTCTCGCAACAAGGAGTTTTCATATTTAAAAAGAGAAAATTGATGTGTTAACATAATAGAAAAACATTCTCATGCGGGAACCCTATTTAAATAAAGGAGTATCTATCATATATATGGGTCCTGTTAACCACAACCCTTAGGGCTATGTTTAAGGATTAATTTTTGTCATGTGGTGGATTTTTATTGGATGATTTATGTGAATGCAGGGGGCACATACTTTTTTGCAAGTGGGTCACAACCTTGAGCCAATTAAAAACTGTCACGTGACAGCTTAACCATAGCCCTAAGGGCTGTGGTTAACATTTTCCTATATAATATATAGAGAAAATCTGAAAATGAGATATATTTTCATTTTTTAAAACTCCATAAATTTATATAACTAAAAAACTATCCTTTAACATAATAGAAATACTAGCTTATAGCCCGTGCAAAGCACATGTTATCATTAAATACTTTTAAAATTATATGATTAAATAAAATAGAGTATAATAATTTATTATGGATATAATTTAACTTTGTAATATTAATTAATAAAATTATTAGTAATAATAATTATTATTATTATTTAATAAATGATATGTATTGATTAGAACTAATGTAAATTTGTAATAATAACTTTGTAATGTAAATTTGTTGTTGACGGGATTCGAACATTAGATCTTTTGAAGAGGGATTTAAATATAAAATATTCCTTATTATTATATCTAACGGTTATCTTCTATTTACTAAATATCTAACGGTCACTATTCTTTTAGATGGTTGAACCAAACAACCAAATTATACCCATGTTCGCTTATTATATATTAGTATAGATATTTATACTTGCAATAAGGAAAATATATTCATAAATTCAATATTATTACCATAACGAAAAATCTTCGTATTTAAAACGAAAAAAAATTAATTTGTTAACATAATTGAAAGGCATTTCCACGCGTAAGCTGTAAATAAATACATGAATATCTATAATATATAAAAAATTGTATTTGAATCTTTTAAAACTCCATAAATATTAGAAAGTTTAAAGAACGTAAAAATTGGAATTTTATCTCTTTTGAGGTGTTAATTTTTAAGGAAAGAAAGTTATTTTATAAGATAAGTATCATTAATAATATGTAATGAGGTTAGAATTTCGGTTCCAAATGAGAACGGTTCGAAACATGTTTAATGGGAAGACGGCTCACTAGAAAATATTGTATTAACTATTAGAGTTTGATATTAATGTTATAAATTTTATTCTATTTATACTGTTCGGTTTTTATGGATAGAAATTATTATATAAGTATTTATAATATATGTTAAAGTTGAAATTTCAATTTTAACGAGAGAGGGGTTCAATATAAAAAGAAAGTGGTTCATTAAAGAAGATTATGTAACTTTTAAAATTTAATATTGATATTACATAAATATATATTGAATCTTTTTTTAAAAAATTATAATGCCGCCGCGTATGATAAGTGGATTTTATATCCACTTGGAACGTTCCATATCAGCTTAAATTGATTCACTTGGCCTCAGGTTTGTTGTAGTTTTGATGTGTTTTTGTTAGTTGTGCAGGGTTGCGAATTATCGTTTAGGGTTGGTGTATTCTGTCGATTTTGGAGTTGATTTGTGCAATGAATAGAATGTTGCAATAAGCTACCATGAAGGTTTGAAGTCGAAGTAATGAAGCGCGGACGTATATGCCAAAGAAACAAAAGAAACCGGTCTAGAAACGAAGAAACGGAGCAAAATTTTCTGCCGACAGTTTTTCTGGTATGCCGCGGCGTAGGGGGTATGTTGCGGCGTAGCCGCGTAGAGGGATGAGCAGAGAAGGAAGTACGCTGCGGCGTAGCTCTAGTACGCTGCGACGTAGCTCTAGTACGCTGCGGCGTAGTTGTGATTCTGGAAATTCCGAATTTTGCTCTAAAAATTATAAATTCTTTCCAGTTTCGAATTTTACTTGTAATTTAGGTATTTTCTTGTTGGCCAAGACTTCTAGGGCCTATTTAAACACATTGTATCATTGTAATTATGATCATTACTTATCATAACTTAGAATTGCAAGGGAGAAAAGGGGAGAAGGATTCAACGCTCGTGACAAGCAACGGATCTCGATCTACTTCATCTTTTGTATTCTTTTCTTAGGCAAATTCTGGATTCTAGATTTGTTTTCTTAACTCTTTGCTTTATTAATAATATTACTTCTTTCTTTCTTATCTTGTTTAATATCATGTTTTCATCAAATCCCACGGTGACGAACGGTTCAATTATGAACTAATCGTTGTCATGGGATTCTAACGGATTTATTTATGGAGCTTTAGTATTTTGATGCTTTAAAGATCTGTGTGTGATGTATATTTGATATCCTTGTATGGTTATGCTTAATTGATAGATGCGCGCGAACATCTAATTTGTTAATCTCTTGTGAAGTGAAAGTGGATCTTAAGATTTAGAACTTGTCATGCTAGCATAGGTTCATGATTGTTTATCAACATGATTCGTAGTGTAAGATGAAAATACTTATATTGCCCTATGTGATCATTATGGATAACTTGCTCTTCAACCATTATGTTTTCAAATTCTATAGACATATAGGGTCTAAGCATAATTGGTGTCTATTCATCTTCTATCTCTTTTGTGGATGTATGAGTAGTTTGGTATACGTATGCTGACAGGTAGCGTGTACTTGTTTCGTCTTATCCGATCAGATATCATAACCATTGCATATAATGATTAAAGACGTCAGATCTAAGCGAAGTATTTAATGAAGTTAGGATCACATGTTTATTCTCATATAAGTAAATCAGTTTAATTCACTTTAGTTAATTAATTCTTAGTTTAATAATTTGCATATTAGTTTAATTTAGATAATTAAAAATCACAATTTGTTATTTATCTTAGCAGTGAATTAAAACCATACATTGTTGAATAGGTACATTAACTGAATAGAAACTTAACCAGATCTCTGTGGAACGAACTTGAATTATATTACTTATGACCATGTATACTTGCATGATATTGTGTTAACAGCGTAACGCGACTTTATCACTAATTTTCATAATATGACCTGATCACATTTTCATAATTAGATTTTTTTTGAACATCTCTAACTTTTGCCCAACATCCTCATCAAGATTATTGGCCTTTTGAAAACAAAAAGATGCTCTTTTTAAAATACTGATTTTTCTTGTGAAAATTATTTATCAAGATGTACATATAATACATTAGATGAAATTATAAAAAAAAATTAAAACTAGTTAATGAGGAAAGAGAATACAGAAACTATTTACACCAACAAAAACATATAAAACACAAGGTAAACTTGGAAACTCATTAACTACGCTACAACTAAAGAGCCTCTAAAAGATGAACAGAACATGTAAACACGAGAGTTCTAAAGAGCCTCTAAAAAAAGAACAGAAGATGTAAAACCGACGAGTTGCTGGGAACTATAAGCTGTATTTGGCCGAGGTTCAATCTTCGCTACTTTATGAAAATATAGGAGAACTATATATTCTTAACAGCAGAAGATAACCAATATGCTGCTGACTACAACAAAACACAAGTACGTAAAGATAACTAAGCACTACTTCAAAGCTTGCTCGAGCTAACAATTTTCATATAGAGATGAGATGGTGCATAGTAAACATAGACGTCAAAAGATTTTCCGCTCGAGTACGAGCAGTTAAAAATGGCCACAGATAATCATTCACCCCCCTTCATCAACGAATTGCTAGATAAAGACTTCAAAAGTAGGTGGCAACAAATGAGTTTCTAACGCCATTCCATGTTACAAAGGTTCTAAACCGAAACACTAATTTCCACTTATTTTGTCTTTGTCTCAAAAGATTGATTACGTCTACTTATGGTCAGGTTTTTATACCCAAAAATCAACTATTATATGTGTCACCGGAAATCTTGAAATTCTACTAAACTTCGAGACGATTAAGTACACTAAACCTTCCTTGATGGTCAGATTTGCATACCCAAAAAATCAACTATTATATGTATCCTCAGAAATCTTCAAATTCTGCTAAAATTCCAGACGATTAAGTACACTGCACCTTCCTTCGATCAAGTACACTGCACCTTCCTTTGTACCTGAATACGATCAATTGGTTCCCATTCCTTTGTATATTCATTATTCTTAGACCACCTGTTCTTTCTCAGCCTTCAGAGCACCTTCAACAGTATTAACCACACCTTTTCTTGAGTCACCTTGCAGTGTTTTCCCCTCGACAGCTGCAACTTTCTCGGTTGCAGGCTCCCCGTCTATTTTTGTAAGCACTTGTAAAAACTCCAATGGCGTTGCTGCTGGATCCAGTTCAAGGTAGCCTTTCGGAGCATTTTCAGCTTCTTGGCCTGTAAGCGTGTAGTGTGGGATCCGATGAGAGAACCTGAACATCTCTTCTTTGTGTATTCTCATTACCTTATCACAATCTCGGTGTGGATGAAAGACTGTCCTGAAGCCAGCAACTTTAATAAGAGGAGTTACAGACACGCCTTGTTCTTCACTATAGTCATCATGAATTTCCACCATGTCATATTTGTGAATTACTTCATCAGGGGTATGTTCGTTCCAGTCACTAGACCAATTTCTGTATAGAGCCCAGATGTCTCCCTTTTGGGGGAGTATCTGTAGGACTCCACGAGTGCCCTTCGTCCAATTAGCCCTGTGTGAAAATGAATTCAAAGACTTGTTGATTTCATATTTCCCAACCCTAAATTCTCCACAGCTTTTGGAGAACCCACAACCTACCCACTCCATTGGACCAAATTCACTATTTGTTCTCGAATTGAGCCAACTGATCCTCATTTTGAATGGCTTCCTGGAAATAACCTTGTGAATGAAAGCATAATATCGCGGCATGCCATCATCATCATCATAAGCAGCCCAGATTTGACCATCTCCGAAAGAGCTTTCTGTCCTATCCATATCAAAATCATGGAAATCGGGATCTGGAACGTCCATTGACTGTGCTACATGGTTTTCATTTTCACCATCAGCAGAAGTGCTAATGAGATGCTCTGCATTTTTATCTTTGGCAGGGGAGGACTCGCCATTCAACTTGTCATCAAACTTCGTCCCATTTTTCAATTTTTCTTTCTTTGTTTGTTCTACCTTCCTTTTCTCTTCAGCCTTCTTAGCAGCCTCGACAGTCCATTCATTCAATTTCTTCTTGACCTCTTTTTGAGCCTTCTCCATTAGCATGTTTCGGGTCTCGAGAAGCGTCAACTCCCTGGTGCCATTAGGCCTATTATTGATGCCATAAAACCCATGCAACCCAGAAAGGTTGCCAGCTCCAGCACTTCTAGACGTCTGGAATGGTGCCTTCTCTCTATTAGGATGACCATTACCATCTACTAATCTTCTCTTAAAGGGCATTTCTTCCTTAAAACTAGAACCTTGTGACTCTTCACGCGCTCTCTTAAGTCTCTCATTTGCTTGCTGAACAACATTTGCAGCTTTCACAGCAATGGAAGGCTCAGTCTTGCCAGTTCTAATTACATTAGAGTGGGTTCCTCCTTGCCGTACGTTGGGTGTTGATGTAGTATTTGAACCTAGTTTACTATTAGAAGGTCGTTTGATTGTATTCTGATAGGTTTGCTCAGAACTTGGACTGGAAGACTTGGGAAAATTGTCAGGCGGTGCCACTTCTGCAGCCAGAAAAGCCTGTTGACAATTGGGGCAAAGGAGGGTGTGGTTAAGGTATACATTCAGATATTCATAATGCATCTTGCACCGGTTGCAAATAGTCCAAAATGTATCTGTTCTACGAGATGTTGGCGGGGGAACAGTATTCTTATGAGTTTTTGGCTTTGAATGTGGCACCCTATTTGTAACATTATGGGACCCATTTCCATGGGGAGCAGCTGAAGGCCTTCCAGTTTGAGATGGTACTCTCTGTTGGAACCCATTTATACTCCTTCTCTGATTATAAGCTAACCTCTTCGCCTTATCAGATAACAAACCCCAGGCTTCAGAAAGTAACTTAAATGCACCATCAGCACCAACAGACTTATTTTTATCAGGGTGAAGCATTAGAGCCAACTTCCTATACTGCTTCTTGATTGTTTCATCATCAGATGAAGGGGTTACGCCTAATACACCATACCAATCCATCTCCCCACTAATTTTATTCTCTGCTGCAATATACACATCGAGTGTGGTTAATATTTGGGGAAGACCCTCGAGGGAAGGATACAGAGTTTGGGCCTTCAAGGCAAATTTCTTTGCACCAGCAAAATCTCTGTCTTCTAATTTCTTCTCGGCAATAGCTTTTGCCCGATCAGCTTCATCTTTGTTGCATTCCATAACTTTCAGAACTGATCGGCAATGTTGACTTCACAAAGCAATTCTTCACCAGAATTTGCTACAATGCTATGGACGGAACAGGGACACCCAAAATTCACAGGTAACAGATTCTATACCAACACAGCAACACACCTAATCATCTATTACCTGATTCAGACAAAATAACAAAAACCAGTTATATTAATTAAATACCAGTAAACAATGGAATTGTACAATTAGAAATGGAAATGGCCACTAACATGATAAGAAAAACCTATAATCTAGACAAAATAATCTTCTAGCGCAGCTCAAGCATTTCTTTTTTTTTTTTTCCAAAGACATCTCAATATTAAATTTCACTTCTTTGAATCTAAAGCAGCATGCCCCTGAATAAATTAGTTAAGACATGCAACACTGCCTTGAACATCTTATCTAATCACACAAAATGATCCCAAAAACCGAAGTGCAAATCCTTCAGGACCACAACACAATTCGCCATCCAATAAAAATACAAGAAAGCATATCTTTTACAACAGCTCAAGTGTTACTTTGTTCTCCCAAAACTATTACATTTACTTTTTCGAATCTAAATTAGCATAGCATCAAGTGACCTAATTTTAACATAACACCACAAGTTTCTTAATCCAATCACACAAATGACCTCAAAAACCAAATCACAAATCCTTCCGGACCACAACAACAATTCACTACCCGACTAAACTACGAGAATCCCCCTAACCTTCCTTACCCATGTCTCGTATCATACATGCACTATCATCACCTAACACAACTACTAATCCAATCATCATTAACAAATTCAAATCATCAAACATATACAAACTCCACGCAATCAAACAAAACACACACCAATTCACCGAAACAAAAACCAAAACTCGAAAACAAACACGAAAACTCAAAATCACAAAACCACCACTTCAAATTCACAATCTGGCTTCGAGATCCAAACAAATTCAAACACCACATATCCAACTAACGGTCGAATTTCACCATACCAATTTCACACATTCACTTAGATTCACTAACAAAATGCATTATATTACAACAAATTGCATATATTAAAATCAAAAACAAAGAGTGGAAAAAATGAAATACCTGTAACGGTTGCGAAATGAAGAGATAAATAATTAGAATCGTCGTCACCATTGAATTGAGCTGAAGCTTGTAAATTTGTATAATAATTTTCCCACGAATTTTGGTCAAAACCCTCCTGTTTTTAGAGAGATCCTATTTGTAAATACTGCTATAAATCTGATTGAAATCAGCATTTTACAAGGCCAAGCATATATAGGCCTCTAATTTATATTTTTACCCAAATCTTAACTATGGTTAAATTTTAACTCAACAATATGGTTGGTTACTTTTTTGTTTTATTTTATTGTGAAATAAAAATATTCTCTGAGATATTAGTTTTTTCTAAAAATGTGTTTTTGGGTTTTTTACCTACTCATGTTATAGTCAGAATTTTGATGGAATTACATGTTTACAGCTGTGGTTAGTCAATGATATGGAAATGTTTTATGAATTTTTGATTATTTTGGAATAATGGGGGAGAATTGTTTTTGATGATATGGAAATGTTTAATATAAATGATTAATATATGGTTACTTTTTATTTTATTTTAAAATATTTTTAATGGTATATATGAGATACTAGCTTTTTCTAAAAGTGTGAGTTTGGAAATTTGGTTTGTTTATGTTTTCAATTATATTTTAATAACCCTATTATCGATATCTTTTTTCCTTAATATAATTTATTCAAAAGTATCCCTTAAGTTGCCATAAAAAATATTAGAAAAAATAGTACAATCGGATTGTTTCTAAAAAAATTTGAAAGCAATACAATCAGCTTCTAAGAAAATTTGGAAAAAGTACAATCAGCAAATAACAGTATCACTTATGTTTTGAAATATGAACTTTTTGCAAATTTCTATTCATTGAAGTTAAAGAGTTATTTAGCCAACAAATAATTTATAAAAAAGTTTATTAGTTGTTTTTTTTTAAGATAATTATTATTATAATATTCTCAATGGGATACTACTAAAAACAGATTTAGTAATTTTACAAAAATAAAGCTACTCCCACAATTTTTTCAAAGTCTAACTTCTTCAAAAATCCATAATGATACTCCATATGTTGATTTATGACATGTACAAATAAACCACCAAGTGCCCTTCCGTTCCAACCCAGCAACACAATTTAATACAAAATCAAACATCATGTGCCACAGATATTTTCTTAAACTTAAAAGCTAATTGCCCAGGCAAGGCTTATACCGGCATGGATCAACATATACACAGGCCTGGGGAAAAACGATGAAGGTTCATTTTCCTTCATTGCAACAGCAAAATAAGAAACAAAATGGTGACACAGCAGTTCAACATATCACCTAGCGTCCTGCAAGGTATGTCTTCTTGACTACCTCAGTCAGCTGACGAAACCTTGAACTCTTTAGATTCAAAACAAGCAAAGCCCCGCGGTATTTCAATCTTTTTTAGGATCAGCTGGGTTTGATTTGTTCCGGTGAAACTTTACTACGATGCAAGTGATATTATCAGCACTCCCGCGGGTATAAGCAGTCTCCGTCAACTTCCTAGCAGCAGCTTCTGGTTCTTCTTCACTTGTTGCAAGTGACACAGCATCCTGTGACACAGTAACGGTACTTATTTATTTAAAATTTGTATGCGTTTAGGGTGACAATCTAATGGACCAATATAAAATTATTGTTTGCAAGCCCAGACAAAGAAAAATTCTTGGTTCAACTATAATGACTGTGGGTCTCTGGGGTTTGAATCCTGTTTTGAGTAATCTATAAAAAAAATTTCGTTTGGCCAGAAAACCAAAAAGTTCGTTTGCCCTGTACAGCTGTACCTCATTACTCTAAACAGATGAATTACAAAATTACCAAAATCTACCAAAAAAATGAAAACCTATATAAAAAAGAGAGGAGAAAAAGTCAATTAACGTAAATCTAATCAAGTTACAATCAAATTATAAATGTAACACTTGGTCTCACAAAATGAGTAGTCCCGTTCGAATGTTGACCTATAATATGTAGGTCCATATATATATATATATATATATATATAAGATGACCATCTACAGGCTAAAACTATTAATGCACAAAAGAGTACTATTGTTTATAGTTAAAAAGTAGTCAATATAACTTATGGATCCATTGGATCCTCTTTTGCCAAGACCAGCATATACACTAATGCACCTGTAGTTGGCTCGGCACTCAGCCAGTTTATTTCAAATTACGTATCATCACTCTATACAAGAAAAAAACTACGTATTTGTTTTGAATGACATTAGCATCAAATGCCTTGCATTACATCAGTTATACCTCATTTGGTACGACATCCCACAGTCCGTCACTTGCCAGCACAAGCAATTCGAATTCTTCATCAATCACTTGATCCTAAACATAAAAAAAGAATAATATGATTTAACTGAGAACATAAGTGAAAGTGAGCAACATATGATCGGTTGGTCCAAAATTTACATAAATATAGTACATGTAAACGATCACACAAGAGTTCATTACAAAGAAAAACCAGATTGCTCTATTCTGGTTTTTACAACAAGTGGGTCACATTGAACTTAATTATCAGACTAATCAGCATTCTTTTAAGGCGCAAATATAGGTTTTCTCCACACATGTGAAACTGCTTGCTGATATTTTCCGAATATCACAACTACGAAAAGTACAATAAAAGATATGCAGTAGAATAAATGTGGACCTGCTTATGGAAAAAAATTCTACTCATTTAACGCAGTAGATGACGTGATAACCAACTACATTATAATGAACAATGAAAAATAGAGTGCTCTATTCTGGTTTTTACAACAATTGGGTCACGTATGAACTTTATTATCAGAGTAATCAGCATCCTTTTTATGCGCAGATATAGGTTTTCTCTACACATGTGAAACTGCTTGCCGATCTTTTCCAGATATCACAACTAAAAAAAGTAGAATAAAAGTATGCAGTAGAATAATAATGGACATGCTAACTTAAAACAATTGTACATATTTAATGCAGTAGATGACATAATGAAGACAATATAGTATTCATGATTCTGGTTAGTCTTGCGTCAAATAGAAACTTGAAAAGAGCATACATAAGGGAAAATTGAACTGTTCAAGTACTTGGTTACTAGGCCTATACGGTACTTATGGTGGTGGTTTTTGGTTGTTAGTTGTTACTATCGGTGTGTAACATATAATCTGGCACAAGATATTTTCTTAAGTTCAGAATTATAAATATACATATATGGCATTCCATCTATATCCGACAGACTGCCAGTTGAATTTTCTTCCAAATAAAAAGAAAAGGGAACAAAAACATAACAGATTATACCTAATTCGGAAAACCAAGTTAATATAATACAATAAATGTCAAAATTTAGTAGGCATCAACAAACAAGGAAAACAACAAAGTGAACTGTCATAAAGTCATAACCAAAATAGGAAAGAGAATGAAGAGTTTGTTGTGGTTTCAAGGTTTACCTGAATCTCAGGTTCTGCCACGACAAATTGTTTGAGCATGCGATTTCCAAAAGCACGAGACATTGCCAAGACTCCGCCTACCCGCCATGTTCCTGAAAGATAGTCAAGAAATTGAACTTAGACTGGGTATCACCTATATACATATTACACTTCACAACTTTTGCTAAATTCTTGGATCTGTTGAAGACTCAACACCCTAACATTCATTGTACAAACACAATGCATGTAGGGCGTACTACCATCAATTTGAGTGTGAAAGTATTAAACCCTGTAATATTTATACATAATACATCAGTTGATGTTGGTGCTTTTTCTTTTTTTTGCAACTTCTATTGTCAGAGTAATAACTAATTTTTTCCAAAGTAAATGCAACTTCTTCAATACTCTGCATGCATGCTTGTTTTCAGCAATCATTTTCACTGTCAAACACAGTAAATAACAAATTTTCAAGTAATGAAATAACTACTTGATCAAACATTTATAATGCTATAGGCTCTCGTTAGTTTACACAAAAGCGTATAGCATAATGGTTCTCATATGCTACTTTATACTAGATTAATGAAGTGTATAACACTAACAACTATTATTACCTGCCCACATTACAACACCACCAGCATTTTCAATTCTCTGCCTCTCATCACTTCTATTTGGTTTGTGATCTTCAGAAAGCGGAATTGCTGTGAAACATAAAGTGTGAAATTTTATTAAGAACTGGAACCACTGAGACTATACCATTGATTAGTGGTGTTAATGTTATTGCTATTTATTCACTAATCACCATCAACCAAACAGATAGTGATCATTAAAAAATAGTAATAATATATACTACTGGTTTGCAAGCAGGGAAGGAAAAAAGTAGCTTAGTAATAATATATGATCAGGAGTCAGGGCAACAAAAGACTCTTGCAAAACATGTCTATTTCTCTCTTTAGAATCAAACAACTAAATGATGCTTTAAAAAAACCTTGTACTTTTTTTAATAATATTTAAAGGTTAATACAGGTAGACGTATCACAGTTTATGCAAGCTAAAATTCACTTAGCAGGTAATTTAGTCCAACATACTTGGTAACTACTAGGATGAAATAAAGTAATAACATTTCAGTAATAAAACTAACATCTAATCAAGAAAATATTATTTTTAGCATAGTAAATACTAAAAGCACACTGACAAGGCCAATCCCGAATTAACAAGGACCAAAAGTAACTCTAGTGTACAACAAAGTTGGAACCGATGGGGATAAACAACATACATGTATAGACCATATCCTATAAAGAAAATGCCAACAATTGTTAGCCAATACTGAGATCAAAATTTTGGCACCAATATGACTTTGCAATCATCCATCGCACTAAGAAGTGCCATTAGATTGACATAATAACAAGTTAACTCAAGTTATGTAAAATTGTAAGCATACAATTTAAAATCAACTTTAAAGTCTTTATACTTATAATTTCATGGCCCAATTTGGATTGGCTTTTTTACAGGCCAACATGCCTTTTCCATTATCATCCACCATATAACACCAGTCATGTCTTATAGTACCCTTTACAGATGGGCTAAACAAAGTTAAAGACCTAAGGTAGTTTACCATCTCAATAAAAATCTTTATAATGCATCAAATAAAGGTATACCTTTCCCTGCCTTAGATATGACAGTTCGCGAATCTCCAACATTTGCAACATATAGATGGTTTCCAACAAGAACTGCCGTCGAAGCAGTGGAACCATCATCACGAAAAGTATCCTTTTCAGACTCCAAAAAGTCTGTGTCAGTCTGTTGATATGTCTGACCTGCACGTTTGTACAAGCAGTAAGTCACACTAGATGTGTATGATATATACAGGCAGTTATGCAAATCCCTGATTAACAAAATGATAATTTGAAAAGAACCCAGTAAGCAATAGACTATCACAAAGCTATGGCATGCATCAAGAGATAATAATGAGCTCTGAGACCTACTTCCATAGGATTGAAATTTTAAGTGCCGTAAGAAAATTAGTAAATATAATTTGGATGCCAAAAACGCTACATACTTATTGCCAATTTAGTGTTCGTCAAAAATTCTGGATGTTTCATTAGTTTCTCAAAGAGATGGTCCTTAAGAAACTCCGCTGCACGTGAACCTCCATGACCTATAAGACAATAAAACCTTATTACATATGTGAGGAATAAAAAAGTAAGGATTTTCCAACTGTTTTATTGTAAATTAAATATCAAAAGCTATGAAATTAACTTCTGCATGTACCAGGTAAAACAGTTCAACGATAAATAATTACATATAGAAGGGCAGTTAAGAAGTTTTGGTAACAGCAATAGAAGGGCAACACCTGTTGAAAATAATTCATACCCCCACCTGGCTGCCTCTAAGAAAATATACCCTATGTTGACAAGTATTCTTCCATGCCAATAGTTGTTGACTAAGATAGACTACTGCCTTGATTAGGACTTGTCCAGATATCCAACATCTTCACAATTCAATATTTCCACAATTGCTTTATTGATCTACTAGTTTAGCTCTCATTACATACAAAGACAACACATCAAAGTAACTGCAATCCACTTGCTATATACCAGCCATACCTATTTAACAAATAATTCTGTATAGTTATTGCCCGCGATAGACTACTAAATAATGACAAACAGTCCAGTTTTAGAAACTGACACAATTGCAGTCATACTTTTGTACGTCGTTTGGTTACCTTTATTTGATGACTCAAAGGTGGGTACGGAATCACTTGTCTCAAGTGTGTCTATTTTAAAGTTTAAACCATAACTCCTTTCTTAATAGCGGAGTAACTCAGTTTTCGACATCTGGTTAATCCTACATGGAACACTATGTTAGAAAAATGGCTTCTAGAACGTAACGAGTTTTAATGTTAACCTTGCCACACAAAGATTCTTCATTTACATATAAGCCATATATGGAAAACTTAAATGTTAAATGATGACGAAAAACCTAACCATCGAATATTCCGAAAAGACAGACTGATTGCCCATCAATCTTGGAAGTCTTAACATCGTAGAAATCCTCCATACTGGCACGCTTCCCCCTAAAACTCGAATACCCGCAGCTCAATTTTCCATCTTCACTGCAGCAAAAGAGGAACATTAGGTAGGAGCACCTTAAAGGATACATTACTAATTGCATAGAAGTGGTTATATTCAATTATATGTTGCCACAAGAGGTTTTAAATGCATTGCCTTCTACATGGCCAAGGCGCTAAAATAACATTTATCATTCACTAAATCCATAAAACCATTAGAATGTGGAATGGATTATAGGGTTCTATAACATAATAACACATCTTCGTACAAAAAAGTAATATTAGGAAATTACTTTATTGGTTTTAATGCTGGACCAGACATGCTATTGAAGATTTAATCGAAGGTTCAGGACACTGCATTCGAAAACAATCTCTTAACGTACATAGAGCCATGCCAGTTTTATTGACTGTACATAGAAATATAACAATAATGACCGTCAAAACATCAAAGACATAGGAGACAAATATATTCAAGCCAACAAAGAAGCTCATGAGTTCACATCCAGCTATAAGTTACTAAAGTTTAATATTATAGCATGATACTCCAAGGAGTTCAATTCTGACAATCTATTGACGGAACACTGGAAATGATGATACAACCACCTCTTCCATCCTCCACTAGCATAGCCACCTTCCCCATCCTTTTCTGGCAATATACTAATACTGGATCCTCGACTAGCAGTAGCACCCGAATCCACCATCATCTTTCCTGATGTTCTAAAGTCACGGATCCCCAAATATGCTAGGCTGTAAGCTGCATCCAAACTTCTCCTGATGGCCGTAAATCGAACTTTTTGCTCAGCTGTTCTTCCGACAAGCCCAAGTTGAGGAATCACTGACCTTAGGCAACTATGCATACCATATAACTTGACCACCTAGCTTGCTTTTGACGGATTTACAACCTGGTAAATCAATATAACATAAGAGAATCACTAACTAAATTTACATTAAAAAAATGATAGTAACTTTTAACAAATACACAAATGATCAGCCACTGCCATATATACAAGTAAACACATGTTGATATAAAGAAATGAAGAAACAATAATACAAATGCACATTTCTCTATTTAGACAACGAAAGCTACACACTATCATAGAAGTCGTAATCTCCTCTATCGCGAAAACTGTCCTCAATAGCTACACACTCAAGTACATTCAAACAATTTGATAAGCAATAATCGTATCAAAAATGGCAGCATAAGGTGTTGACGTATGAAGCTTCGATAAGCATACTTTACTTTTTCTCAGTTGTTTACATCTCAAACACACACAAGCTCGTAACAGAATGTAATTCAAATTAAAAAAAACAACATCAAAATCGACAGAAATAAATCAAACCGAACTCGAAAACACATCTCTAAACTATCAAAAAAAAATGATTGAGAGACAAATCATGGACATATGCAACACAAATAAAATCAATCACTGAATTAATCACAAAAGACATAATAAATTCACCAATAAATTAAATTAAGTAAGGAGCAAAAATAAATGCAATCGGATCGATGAAAATGAATGAGCAACTTTACAGGATCCGAATCAGATGCGTAGAATAAACAAATAAATAAATAAAATGATTGCATAAAAATCAAACACTTGATTACTTTAAAGCTTTCCATGTGAGCAAGGTGTGTGTCGAGTACATATGTATGTATATACCTTTGTGGATATGGCAGGGGGATGGAATAAGATCTGAGAAGCCTAGATTCAGATATTCATTTACAATTATACGGACTAAAATAAAATTGAATCAAGAGAAAATATGTATGTATCATGTATGTATTATTAATCATTATTTAGAAAAAAAGAAAATTTTATGAGAATATAATTAATTTAAATATAGAATTATTTATTCGTCATTTTATATCAAATGCAATAATATTAATATTATCACGCGATTATCATAACATCCACATCTCCCGTTGAAACGTTCTAAACCCCTATTTATTGTAATTTCTTAATTTTATTTTTCATTTGATTTTTCTCATTTTTCGAAATCTTTCTACCAAGTTCATAAGTTTTTTATCCGTATTTTAAGTTTTGTTCTTTTGGAAATTTGGTATATTTAAATGTGCAGTATTATGGGTTTCTAGAATTTCATCTATTAATTTCAATCAAAAAATTTGTATGGATTGAGATCAATTTTTCGAATACATATTGAAAATTCATAAACACTTATTTCTCACTATCGCTATAAGTCATTAGAGTGTCTCTCAAAAAAAGTTTGCATATTTCAGCAATGTGAGAAACGATCTCTACTGTGCAAGACCATTAAAAGAACATAGTAATGACAAAGAAAACTTTCTTCTAATCTAGTTTCATATGTGTTTGTTCAATATCATTTTTAGAAATTATATTTTCTTTAATTAGTAAATTGATTTACTATAGAAAAATAAACATTATCAATCAACCAAACATATCCAATATATCCATTCTTAGATGAAGATATGCCTGTTATAGTCTATAATGACTTTCCTCAACTTATTTTTAATTTAAACTTAAAATGTGTATATTCACTTTGGAAGTTTGAAAGTTGATTTTTTTATTTTTTCCTATTAGAATATAGCATGTTAAATATTAGTTTACTTTACCCATAAATAGAGGTGACAAATTAATCCGATCTAACGTTACCTGATCCAAAACCCAAAATTTTGAATATACCGAACCCGAATTTTTGGATTCAGGTTTGGAATTAAATTTTAAACCCGAAGTAGTTTCAATTTGGATTTGAATTTCAGTTGTACCAAACCGATATCTGATCTGAAATCCGATACATTTGTTTTGTTTACACAAAAGAAAACTAATAAATATTTTTGTTTAGAATCTATCTATCAAGTTATTAAGTTTTTTTACCTATATTTAAAGTTTTGTTGATAATAAAAATAAATATTATCAACCAACCAAGTGAATTCGATATGTATGTTCTTAGATCATGATATGGAAATTGAATATTATTAATTTAATTCAAGAATACAAAATTAAAAAGAACACCTTTTATTAGAACAATATATATTTATGTATTAACCTATCTAATTATCAATATTAGTGATTTTTATAACGAAGGTTGTCACCATTAATTCCTCTCTCTCATCCTCTCCCAAAAAATACTAAACTAAAGTTTAGGGGCTGCATCTGTTTTGGTTGATGATAAGCCCCCCCTTAATTGTATTCCCTGATTTTGCTTTTATTTTTCTATAAAAATCTCTTTTTATTGAGAGTGTAGTACCCTGTTGGTGGGTTTTATCTACTGGTATATTGAATTTTGTACTTCGTCCTTGTGAATGATAACTTCTGTTTCTTTTCTTTGAGTTATTTTTCAATAAAATATATCTCTTTATTGAGAGTCTAGTATCCTGTTAGTGAATTTTTTCTTTTCATATTTTGAGTTTTGTTCTTTCTTTTTGTAAGAATGGATTCTTTTATTTTGGCATCTGGAATCTTAGATCTACGGGATTTTGTTATATTGGTTCATTGATTTGAATAGTATAGAATCGTAGTTATGGTCGGTTGTTTAAATACGTTATATATATATATATATATATACTAGCTTATAACCCGTGCGAAGCACGGGTTTCTTTTGATAGATTATAAAATTAATTTAACATTATAATTATGTTTTTATATAATCCTTATTTTTAATAATTTTTAAATTTTAATTTAATATAAATTTATATAATGATATGCATGATTTAAAATTTATTTTGTAAAATTCAAAATTAAAAATGTCGTTGACGGGTTTGAACTTTGAATTTTTAGTAAATTAATTTTATCATATAATATATCTTATTATTAGATCCAACGATTCTTATTTATTACTAAAAATAATGATTTGAATATATGGTGAGAAATTTTTGGGTGTATATTAGTGATCGCAAGATTAATTTTAAATTAAAAGGAACGTGTTTTAATTACAAAAATTACTACTAAAAATAATTACGGAAAGATATGGTGTGATATTTTGGATATATATTACTTATTGTAATATTAGTTTTAAATTAAATGGTAAAATGTTTTAATTAGAAGTAAAATCATTAGAAAAATTGGGTAATTGATTTGTTGGAGGAGAAAAAAGAGTCCAAGTAGAAGCATAATGTGGATGAAGGAATTTTAATCGGAATATAATTACGTTATATTAATTATTAGTTTTAAATTAAATAGTAAAGTGTTTTAATTTAAAGTAAAATCTTTAGAAAAAATAGGTAATTGAGTTGTTGGAGGAGAAAAAAGAGTCCAAGTAGAAGCTCGATATGGAGGAAGGAATTTTAATCGGAATATGATTACGTTAACATTAATAATTAGCTTTTTGAGTTATTTTTGTAATTTAATTATTTATTTTAATAATTAGGATAACTAAACCGAAAATCAAAAACTTTCAATGTTTCGGTTTTAATATAATAGTACTAGCTTATAACCCGTGCGAAGCACGGGTTTCTTTTGATAGGTTATAAAATTTATTTAACATTATAATTATGTTTTTATATAATCCTTATTTTTAATAATTTTTTAATTTTAATTTAATATAAATTTATATAATGAAATGCATGGTTTAAATTTTATTTTGTAAAATTCTAAATTAAAAATGTCGTTGACGGGTTCGAACTTTGAAATTTTAGTAAATTAATTTAATCATATAATATATCTTATTATTAGATCTAACGATTGTTATTTATTAATAAAAATAATGATTTGTATACATGGTGAGATATTTTTGGGTGTATATTAGTGATCGCAAGATTAATTTTAAATTAAAAAGTACTCCATGTTTTAATTACAAAAATTACTTTTAAAAATAATTACGGAAAGATATGTTGTGATATTTTGGATATATATTAATTATTGTAATATTAGTTTTAAATTAAATGGTAAAGTGTTTTAATTAGAAGTAAAATCTTTAGAAAAAATGAATAATTGAGTTGTTGGAGCAGAAAAAAGAGTCCAAGTAGAAGTGGATGAAGGAATTTTAATCAGAATATAATTACGTTAACATTAGTAATTAGTTTTTTGAGTTGTTTTTGTAATTTAATTATTTATTTTAATAATTAGGATAACCAAACCGAAAACCAAAACTTAGGATAACCAAACCGAAAACCAAAACTTTCAATGTTTCGGCTTTAATATATACTAGCTTATAACCCGTGCTTCGCACGGGTTTCTTTTGATAGGTTATAAAATTTATTTAATATTATAATTATGTTTTTATATAATCCTTATTTTTAATAATTTTTTAATTTTAATTTAATATAAATTTATATAATGAAATGCATGGTTTAAATTTTATTTTGTAAAATTCTAAATTAAAAATGTCGTTGACGGGTTCGAACTTTGAATTTTAAGTAAATTAATTTAATCATATAATATATCTTATTATTAGATCTAACGATTGTTATTTATTAATAAAAATAATGATTTGTATATATGGTGAGATATTTTTGGGTGTATATTAGTGATCGCAAGATTAATTTTAAATTAAAAAGTACTTCATGTTTTAATTACAAAAATTACTACTAAAAATAATTACGGAAAGATATGGTGTGATATTTTGGATATATATTAATTATTGTAATATTAGTTTTAAATTAAATGGTAAAGTGTTTTAATTAGAAGTAAAATATTTAGGAAAAATGAATAATTGAGTTGTTGGAGCAGAAAAAAGAGTCCAAGTAGAAGTGGATAAAGGAATTTTAATCAGAATATAATTACGTTAACATTAGTAATTAGCTTTTTGAGTTGTTTTTGTAATTTAATTATTTATTTTAATAATTAGGATAACCAAACCGAAAACCAAAACTTAGGATAACCAAACCGAAAACCAAAACTTTCAATGTTTCGGCTTTAATATAATAGTACTAGCTTATAACCCATGCGAAGCACGGGCTTCTTTTGATAGGTTATAAAATTTATTTAACATTATAATTATGTTTTTATATAATCCTTATTTTTAATAATTTTTTAATTTTAATTTAATATAAATTTATATAATGATATGCATGGTTTAAAATTTATTTTGTAAAATTCTAAATTAAAAATGTCGTTGATAGGTTCGAACTTTGAATTTTTAGTAAATTAATTTAATAATATAATATATCTTATTATTAGATCTAACGATTCTTATTTATTACTAAAAAATAATGATTTGAATATATGGTGAGATATTTTGGGGTGTATTTAGTGAGGGCAAGATTAATTTTAAATTAAAAAGTAACATGTTTTAATTACAAAAATTACTACTAAAAATAATTACGGAAAAATATGGTGTGATATTTTGGATATATATTAATTATAGTAATATTAGTTTTAAATTAAATGGTAAAGTGTTTTAATTAGAAGTAAAATCTTTAGAAAAAATGGGTAATTGAGTTGTTGGAGCAGAAAAAAGAGTCCAAGTAGAAGTTCAATGTGGATGAATGAATTTTAATCGGAATATAATTACGTTAACATGAGTAATTAGCTTTTTGAGTTGTTTTTTTAATTTAATTATTTATACTTACACTTTAATGATATATATGGTGTTGCAAAAGAAGAGAAAAGCCGAAGAAACTTGTGTATTGAATTGATGAAGATGGTGTAAATTAGGTTTAGAAGAATAGAGTTATGTGCGCAGTGTTCGTGAAGGCAACGGATGTTTTAAGTTTAGCTGTATTAGTAATGGTGTAAATATAAAATACTATTGTGTCTTTAGGACTATAGCCAATAACGGATTAAAATTGATTTATTTTATATTTAAAATTAATTAAAAATTAAATTAACCAAACCGAAAACCAAAATAAATAGGATAACCAAACCGAAAACCAAAACTTTCAATGTTTCGGCTTTAATATAACTAACCCGTGCGAAGCACGGGTTTCTTTTGATAGATTATAAAATTTATTTAACATTATAATTATGTTTTTATATAATCCTTATTTTTAATAATTTTTTAATTTTAATTTAATATAAATTTATATAATGATATGCATGGTTTGAAATTTATTTTGTAAAATTCTAAATTAAAAATGTCGTTGACGGGTTTTAACTTTGAATTTTTAATAAATTAATCATATAATATATCTTATTATTAGATCTAACGATTCTTATTTATTACTAAAAATAATGATTTGAATATATGGTGAGATATTTTTGGGTGTATATTAGTTATCGCAAGATTAATTTTAAATTAAAAAGTAACTTGTTTTAATTATAAAAATTACTACTAAAATAATTACGAAAAGATATGGTGTGATATTTTGGATATATATTAATTATTGTAATATTAGTTTTAAATTAAATAGTAAAGTGTTTCAATTAAAAGTAAAAATTTTAGAAAAAATGGGTAATTGAGTTGTTGGAGCTGAAAAAAGAGTCCAAGTAGAAGCTCAATATGGATAAAGGAATTTTAATCTGAATATAATTACGTTAACCTTAGTAATTAGCTTTTTAAGTTATTTTTATAATTTAATTATTTGTGAAAACCAAAATAAATGGGATAACCAAACTGAAAACCAAAACTTTCAATGTTTCGGCTTTAATATAATAGTATAGATATATATATATATATATATAATATATATATATATATATATATATATATATATATATATATATATATATATATATTATATAGATATATATATATATATATATAATATATATATATATTATATATTATATATATAATATATAATATATAATATATATATAATATATATATAATATAAATTTTTGAATTATTTCGCCCAAAAGGCTATAATTTTAGTGATATAAGCGAGTGATGTACCAAAATTTAAGATCTGATCAACGATTGTAATTTGGATGAAAGAAACCTTGACATGATCTATTTTAATATGCGTTTGTCCAATCTTGATTATTTTTGTAGATGTTGTATGACGTTTTACTTATGAATTAATTACATAAAAAAATAGCAATTTATAATAGAATTTTAAAATTTTAATTATTTTTGTAGAAGTTGTATGTCATTTTATTGATAAATTAATTATCTATCAGGAAAATAATGATTAATAAGAATTGTTGCGCTGAGTTTACCAATTTGGTATGAAAATATTCACAAACAATTTTTTCATTGATTGTGTAGTATGATAATTTATACACCAAATAATGTCCAATACTATTTGAGAGTATATTTAGTATTTTGAATAATTCAAATATATTGTGAGGTCAACTTGTTTGTCCCATTTAATTATTTCATAACTAAAAAAATCGTTAAGTAAAATGTTAAAGATAATTAGTTTAAAATTCAAATGAACGTGTATTTAGGATAGTGTAGTAAATATTTTTAATTTTTTAAAACTTTTAATTCAATAATGAGATTAGGGAGTCTGAGATGTATCTCAGGTAAGTTCCCTGAGATACATAGAATTTATATGGAAATATGGGATGGACATTTTTGTAAAATCAGAATTTTTAATTAGCCCTGCGGGCCCAATCAAATTTAAAGTGTAATTTTTAAGTATCTGAGGAAAAGTTCTCTGAGATCAATCTCAGGGTCCTTTTTCTCTTCAATAATAGTAGATTTATTCAAATTTGATTTCACCTTATGATTGTAGACCGAGAGTTTGAGATATTAAACTACTATATTATATAATATAAATAAAATAGACTCGGGTATTAAAATAAATATATCTATATTAAAATCAATTAATAAATACACAATTTTGGAAAATGGCTCATAAGCAAAGAATAGATGTGTCATTATATAATGATATAATTGTAATTAATTTAAATAAAAAATTGTGATTAATTAGTTAATAAGTATTTATGAAAATTAATTCGTAATATATAACAGTATAATTTTGATTGACTTTAAATTAAAAGATTGATAAGTTAGTAAATATTTTAGCACTTTAAAAAATAATTAATTTATGCATGTACTAAATAAAATAAATTTTGTATTTTAAAAAAATTGTTAAGTAACCAAGATAAGAAAATTAGGATGAGAATGATAATTAATCCGTAATATATAATCATGTAATTATGATAAATTGTAAATCAGAATAATGAAAAATTAATGCAAAAATCTCTTAATAATAAATTTATGTATAATCCTTATTGATTTTAATTTTATATTAATTCATTATGATTGTTTTTTATATTAAAAAATATGTAAGATATGGATATGATAAATCAATTAACTACTTTTTTAAAATTAGAACTATTAACGAACCATGGTTAGTATAATAGGATAAGATTGATAAATAAAGAAAACGTTTAATATAATATGATTGGTCTAAAAATTAGGAATGACCGATCCTAAAATAATTCATGATTTCTGATTGGTTGACTACATCTAACTATATATCTGGGTAGACTCATGTTAGATCCCGTAAGAGGGCTATTTTAAGCTAGAAGGGGGGTTGAATAGCTTAATATCCAATCTAAAAATTATTATGACGTTTTAAAATAATTTTTCCTTTTTAAAACTTTACCGAGTCGTTATGCAGTTTATAAGTGTAGAAAATAGAAGACAAGGAAATAAAATACCACACAGGAGATTTTATCTTGGTTCGCGATGGCGTAACCCCTAATGGATTCGCTCACCCCTACTCTAGTCCCCAAGCTCCTCTCCGGACTCGAGATTTTTCCCTTAAAAATAACTCGCTCCTTTAGTAGGCGGAGAAGCCTTTACAACCTTATAAATATTGGTCTTGGTACGTGTCTCCCCGACACTACCTCACAATAAAAATAAAAACCACAAGACTCGTCTTGGGCCGTAACTCCCCGTTACACCCTTAAAGTCGTTGTGAAATCCTACACAACTTATCTTAGACAGCAACTCCCCGCTACTTCTTCAAAATTGATGTAGAACCCTTGGTGTAGTCTTTGAATCCTTAGCTTTTGCCGGTCTTGGGTCTTTCCTCTTCTTCACGGTGCAAAGGCCACTAACTCCCCACTAGTGCCTAGGACTTGGGTCTTCGAAAGAGAATCACCTCACTGCAAAACTTAGAAAACAATATCTACGAAACAAATAGTAATGTAAAGAGAGGTTTTGGACTAATATGTCCGAGAATGACTATAATATTCTTGTTAGTCACAGAGACATGCATGTACTCATATAATAACAAGCCTAAGTATGTGTAATGCTATGCATTACCTATATGACCTCTTAACTGAGGGAACCTCTAGTTGTAGAGTTTCTATTTGTTTAGTACTTGTAATAGGCATCAAATTGTAACTGTGAGACTGTACTTAAAAGTCAAAGAATAATGCTTGGAAGAAGATCCAAGGATCATGCCTCAAGCTTAGAGATAGAGACTTTCAAATAATCACAGTAGGGATTTGAAGAAATGAAGAATTTGCCTAAGTACTAATTCGAGAAGTATGTTTGTTATATTCGAGAAGTCAGGGATTCGATATCTCAAAAGACATTATTTGATATCTCTGAATTAATGCAATGTTCGATATCTCAGAGATTCGATATGTCTATTACTCTATTCGAGAACTCAGAAAGTCAACAAGTCAAAGCATCATTCGAGTTCCCTAGGAGTCAACAAGTCAAGGTTCATTCGATATCTCAAAGACTCAGAAAGCTATTCGATATCTCAGGGATTCGATAAGTTAAATGCTCTATTCGACAACTCAAGGATTCCTGAAGAAAAGAGCTATTCGAGAAGTGATTCGATATGTCAACTTTGCAATATTCGAGAACTCAGAGTTATCTAATTCTAGTTCTCGAACCAATCACTTAGCCACTTCTCGAATACAATCTTGGAGACAAAATATTGGAGAAATTGTACAAGTCAGAAACCTGCAACAAGCTAAAGCACTTTATGGACCATAAACTGTAAAGTACTTTGGAAAGCCTACAAGGAAGCTTATAGAGATGTACAAGAGACAAAGAGCTAAAGAAGTGGATCTAAACATAACCTCAAGAAGTCAAATCTGTAGCCGTTTGAATGCTTACTCAAAAAGGATAGACACACTAGAAAGTAAATTTGTTTAACTACCTTATTTGTAGTAAGTAGGTTGTATTCATGTTCTATAAGAATACAGCCTCACTTCTCTAGCAGTTAAGTTTTTCACATACATATTCAAGATATACGTCTCTCTGAGAAAAACGAAGCTGAGAATACTTCCATTTGTATTCACAGGTTGTAGCAAATCTTTATCTAATAAAATATTAGATTAAAGTGATATTGTGTCTTGTGTTGTTCATTTTCCGCACCTATATTTCTGCACACACATAACACATATCTTTCTACATACATCAACCAGATTCAAGAACAAGAAAAGTTCAAGAATCCATTCACCCCCCTCTGTATTCTTTTGTGTGGTCAATACTCAACAAGTGGTATCAGAGCAGGCTGTTTATTTAAAAACAGAAAACGATCATGAATACACCAAAGACTACAGGAACATTGAAGGTCCCCAAGTTCGACAAAAAGAATTACAACCGCTGGAAGATTAAAATGCTGTTGTTCATCAAAGCTGCCAACCCTCTGTATCCTGAGATACTCAAGAATGGTCCCTTTGTTCCACAACAGGAGATTCCTGAAAAGACTGTTGGAACTGTAACCATTCCAAGATCCTATGTGGCTAAAGAACCATCCAAATGGACAAAGACAGAAAAAGAGATGGTTGCTCTTGATAGTCATCTCATGTTATTAATCATAGATTCTATGGAACTGTCAATGTTTGCTAACATAGCCTCCTGAAAAACAGCAAAGGAGATGTGGGATCATATTGAGGTGTTATGTGAAGGAACAGAGGAGGTTAGAGAAAATAAGAAACAGATACTGGTCACACAGTATGAAGCTTTCATGGCTCAGACCAAGGAAAGCATTACTAACATGTTTGAAAGGTTTCACAAGCTGGTGACTGAGCTACAGATGAATGGCAAGGTTTACAGTACTAAGGAGTTGAACATGAAGTTTCTATTATCTTCCCCAAACCATCTAGACCAAAGAGTCATTTCTCTAAGGGAAAGAGATTTGAACAAAGTCACATATGATGTGCTCTATGGGGTTTTAAAGACTCATGAGCTTGAGTTGATTCAGAAGAGGGTTATCCAAGCCAACCAAGGCAGAATGATAAACACATCATGTGCCTTGATTGTCAGCAAATCTGTTCAAGACCTAGAAGCATCTACAAGTCAGCTGAGGATAGAGGAGATAGTAGATGATGAAGAAAACGAAGGTGAAGTGACTGAACCTGTTGAAGAGAAGGAAGAAGAAGAGTTCTATACTCTTGAAGAGCTAGATGGCATGGAAAACACTTCATATGCTTTCATGGACAGAAAATTTCCAAACATCAGATTCAAGAGAAACCAACCCTTCAAACCTAGACCCCAAAACCATTCATTCAACAAGAGCAAGACACTTGTGAAAGCAAACAAGAATAAATTCAAAACCAGCCATGTGGATAGGTCATCTTTAAGGTGTTATAGATGCAATGACCTAGGGCATTTTTCCAGTGAATGCAAGAAGCCTAAAAAGAAGGATAAGGAGTTTCTAGAGCTTGAAGCTGAGTATGAGGCCCTTCTGAAAAAGCAAACACAAGGCAAGGCCTACATAGCTGAAGGGAAGTGTTGGGATGACTCTGATAGTGATGGAGAAGAGCAAGAATTCTGCAACTATGCCTTGATGGCTGATTCCAAGGATGAACAATCTCCATCTGACTCTCATAGGAAAGGCTATGCTGTCATTGAAGATGACATAGTTGTTCAGGAGGAAGTGCCTCACATTTTGAAAAAGACTGAGTCTCCAATTTTTTAAGAACCAACATTTGAAATTGATGAGGATGCCTTACTCATTAAGCAAATGATGAATGACGAGGATGAGGCACAGTCTAGTGAACAACCAGCATCCTCTAAGAGTGAGAGTGTCAAGGCAAAAGCCAAGAAGCCAGTAGGAGGTAAACCTAGACCTGAGAAGTTTGTGAAGTTTGTTTCAGCTGGGAAAAATGAATCTGAGAAGAAAGTGGCTAATAAGAAACATAACAGGAATGGCAAACTAGGGATAAACAAGAATAACAATTATGCTTATGTGCCAAATGCCCCTAGGAAAGTTTGTAAAAACTGTTTTAGCATTAATCACTTAACTCATGCATGCAAGAAACCAACTGGTAGTGTAGCTAAACCATTCTATGATTGCTCTGTGCCTTTAAGACATAGAGATTCACCTTTTTATGATAAACTTGACTGTATGCCATGCAATATGAATGTTATGACTAGCTGTTTTAATTTGAGAAGACAATTCATGGATGGTTGCATCAGTCACAACATTCACACACACTACACAAGGCCAGAGTCTTCAAGTCCTCCTAGAGCTAGGAAGGTACCTCTATCACCTAAGTCTGAGACCTCAGTTTCTAAGACTTCTAACATTGACAAGAAGACTAGTCCTAAGAAAACTAATAAGCATGCTGTTTTTGATAAATCTATTTCTAAGCCAAGTGGACCCAAACTTGTTTGGGTACCAAAGGAGAAGTAATACCTTTATGTTTGCAGGGCAAAGAACAAGAAAAGAAAGTCATGTGGATTTTGGACAGTGGATGCTCAAATCATATGACTGGTGATATGGCCTTGCTATCACAGTATGAGGAGAAGGCTAGCCCAATGGTTGCCTTTGGAGATGACAGCATGGGTAACATATTGGGATATGGCAAGTTGAAAGTTGGAAATGTCATCATTGAAGATGTAGCACTAGTCAAGGGACTCAAGCATAATCTGCTAAGTGTTGGTCAGTTTACTGATAGAGGATTCAAGGTAAATTTTGACAAAGATGAATGTTTGATCACCCACAAGAAAACTAGTGACTTTGCTCTATCTGGAGTAAGGAAAGGAAGCCTGTTTGTAGCCAATATGGATTCTGCAAGCAAGGACAAAGTTTGTTGCTTCTACTCAAAAGCATCAAATGAAGATTGTTGGCTGTGGCACAAGAAGTTATCACACTTGAACTTCAAGGCCATTAATTCTCTGGTCAAAAGAGAGTTATTAAGAGGCATGCCCGCACTTGAGTTCTGTCAAGAAGGAGTGTGTGAGGCTTGTCAAAAAGGAAAGTTGAAAAGGTCAAGCCACAAGTCAAAGAAAGTGACATCAATAACCAAGCCCCTGCAACTAATTCACATGGACTTGTTTCGGCATGTCAATATTATGTCACTCTCAAGAAAGAAGTATGCCCTGGTGATGGTTGATGACTACACAAGGTATACATGGGTGGAATTTCTAGCATCAAAGGAAGAGGCTCCACAAGTGATCATTGAGCACATAAAGAAAGTTGATAAGGAAAGAAAGGCCAACAATGCAAGTGTGATTGCATTGAGAAGTGATAATGGAACAGAGTTCAGAAATGCCTTACTTGAAGCATTTTGCAAAGAGAATGGCATTTCACAACAATTCTCAGCTCCAAGGACTCCACAACAAAATGGAGTAGTTGAGAGAAAGAATAGAACTCTAATTGAGGCTGCTAGAACAATGTTGCTTGATGCAAAGATGCTTACATGTTTTTGGGTTGAGGCTGTGAGTACTGCATGCTATATCCAGAACAGAACTCTCATCAACAAAAACATTGGAAAAACACCTTACAATTTGATGACTGGAAAGAAGCCTACTCTAAAGTATATTCATACTTTTGGAAGCAAATGCTTTGTGTTGAAGGATAATTCAGAATATGTTGTAAAGTTTGATGCAAAGGCATTTGAAGGAATTTTTCTTGGCTATTCTATGGAGAGAATTGCATACAAAGTTTATGTTATCAGTCAATAGAAGGTTATGGAAAGCACAGATGTGACATTTGATGACAGCAAACTACCTGGATTAGTAGAAGCCAATGATAAAGACAAAGATCCATTAAGGTTTGAAAATCTAGATGATTCTGATGAGGAGATTGGAACTGAAGTTGAGACTACAATTTAGCAAACTCCAGTGAATGATGAAGCAAGAGAAGAATTTGTGCCAATCAACAGTGAATAGACTAGCATCCAAGACACACCTGTGAATAGTGGCAACTTCACAGGGGGAGAAAATGAAAATGATCATGACTTGGATGATAAAGCAACATCAAGGTTGAGAAATCAAACTGAGCATTTAAGGAAATGGGATAGATCACACACGACAAAGCAAATTATTGGAGATCGAAATGCAGGAGTGAGAACTAGGAGAGCAACTCAAAATGAGTGTCTCTATGGTTGCTTTCTATCTCAGATTGAGCCTAAGAAACTTGATGATGCACTGTTGGATCCAGATTCGATTATTGCTATGCAAGAAGAGCTGAATCAATTTGAAAGAAACAAAGTATGGGAACTTGTGCCTGCACCAGAGAACATAACCATTGTTGGAACTAAATGGGTTCTGAAGAATAAGATGGATGAAGATGGTGTAATAGTATGAAACAAAGCAAGGTTGGTTGCAAAAGGATACTCTCAACAGGAAGGCATTGACTATGATGAGACATTTGCCCCTGTTGCTAGATTGGAAGCCATCAGAATCTTCTTGGCATTTGCTGCTCATTCAAACTTTAAAGTCTATCAAATGGATGTCAAGAGTGTATTTCTGAATGGAGAGTTGGAAGAAGAAGTTTATGTGCAACAACCACATGGCTTTGAGGATCCATATTTCCCAGAATTTGTCTACAGATTGCTTAATGCATTGTATGGACTTAAGCAGGCTCCAAGGGCATGGTATGATACTTTATCACAATTTCTTCTTGAAAATCAATTCACTAGAGGCACATTGGACAAGACACTATTTTACAAGAAGCATGGTAATGATATTATCCTAGTTCAGATCTATGTGGATGATATCATATTTGGCTCTACAAATGAGATGCTGTGTGAGAAATTCTCTAAGCTCATGCAAAGCAGATATGAGATGAGTATGATGGGAGAGTTAACATTCTTTCTTGGATTGCAAGTTAGTCAAAGGAAGGATGGTATCTTCATCAGTCAAACCAAGTACATCAAGGATTTATTGAAGAAGTTTGACTTAGAAGACCACTCACCTGCAAAGACACCCATGGCCACTGCCACCAAATTGGATGAAGATGTCAAAGGCAAGAGAGTAGATATCTCAATCTACAGAGGCATGGTTGGTTCTCCACTCTATCTCACTGCTAGTAGGCCAGACATCATGTTTGCTATATGTCTCTGTACAAGGTTCCAATCAAATCCAAAGGAATCTCATTTAATTGCTATCAAGAGGATCTTTAGATATCTAAAGGGCACTCCAAACTTGGGTTTATGGTATCCTAAGGACACAGGGTTCAATCTGGTTGGTTATTCTGATGCTGATTATGCTGGATGCAGAGTGGATAGGAAAAGCACCTCAGGTAGCTGCCAGTTTCTTGGACAAAGGTTAGTCTCTTGGTACAGCAAGAAATAATAATTTTTGTCAACTTCCACAGCTGAGGCTGAATACATAACTGCTGGAAGTTGCTGTGCTCAAGTGCTTTGGATTAGAAATCAGCTTAGAGATTATGGACTTCTATTGGAAAGAATTCCAATCATGTGTGACAACACAAGTGCAATCTCTATAGTTGCCAACCTTGTCAATCATTCTAGGACAAAGCACATTGACAGCAGATATCATTTTATTAGGGAGCATGCAACTAATGGAACTATTGAGTTGCATTATGTCTCCACAGATAAACAATTAGCTGATATATTCACTAAGCCATTGGATGAAGCCACCTTCACAAGGTTGGTTAGTGAGATTGGAATGCTGAATTCTTCAGAATCTGGCTAAGTGAAAATATCAACTAGATTGTTGCAGCAGTAAACACTTACTTTATCTAAATGCTCAATATTTTTGAAGTAAGTGTTGGCTGGAATATGATTTATAAATATTTCAGATTTGTTGCATATGTTGAAAATCATATTCAGTTAGCTTGAAATTTCTATGAAATTTTAAGGTAATCACTATTTAATTTGTTAGAATATTCTTCATTGAATATGTCTGGTAAATTTTAAAAGATAGTGAAAATTGAATTTTTATGAGTGAAAAGAACATTTCGATAAGTCAGACTTCTCTAATGATTCACTACTCGACTTCTCTAACAAGTCTCTTTGGAACACTCTCGAGTTCTCGAATAGAGCCTTTTAGAGATATCGAATAGAGGTATGATTGACTTCTCGAATATGGTAATTGAGTTCTCTAGTGACTGAGTTCTCGAATCATTTGAAAGGGCTGAATTCTCGATGAATCTTAGTCGTTTTTGGATTTTTATTCAGAATTTTAATTCACTCATAAAAGAATATTCTATTTAATTTAGAATTATTTCTAAGTTAGATAACTGCCAGCTGTGAGTTACAAACTTCTTGAGATATCGATTAAGCCTTTCTTGACTTATTGAATAGTTGATTTCTACTTCTCGAATACTTGACTTGTCGATACAAAACATATAACTAATCGACAATTCAAGTACTTCATACTTATACAATTATACATCTATTCGATTCATTTCATTCGATTTATCAAGCATCTAAAGTTCCAAAACCCCTGAAAACCCTAACTTCAAAAGCTAAATTTCTTCTTCAACCTACATTCTCTTCTCTCTTTTCTCTGTATCAATGGCAACCGTGAAATTCAACACCAACTTCATCGCTCTCTCAAGTGATGTTGAAGCCCCAAATGCTAACTACAAGTGCTTTGTGAAATGGATGTATGAATCATATATCAAAGGAGCACTTACGGCCAACCTAACTCTGTATCTAGACATTCTAGAACAGTTCTGGAGCACTACAATTACTGAAACTGTTGCTCTTGAAGATGGCAGTATGAGTTATGTCATAAACTGTAAAGTTCTGGGTAAAGAGTTTAACATCACCTCTAAGGACATGAGTAAAGCCTTGGGTCTTCACCAGAATGAATACAACAAACTAGTAACAGATGATCAACTAGTGGAAATCTTTGAACTCATAAGGTACTCAGATACTATCAAGGTTGGGAACCTAAATAAGAAGCATCTGAAAAAAAGAGTGGAGCTATGTGTTTGCCACACTCCTGCAAGTATTCAGTGGAAGGAAATCCAACTATGATCAATTAAGTGCACCTGTTGAACAGATAGGCTACTCACTTGCCTATGACAGAAAGATAGATGTTGGAAAGCTCATAATGCAAGAGCTCTATGGAAAACTTGGTAAGAACACAACCAAGAGAGGTAATGGTATGTTCTTTCCCAGATTCATTTAGTCTGTACTTAATTATTTAGATAAGAATTTGGTCGATTTACCTGGTTTAGATAAAAACTATAATAGGCTACCCTAGGTCCATGACCAAACTCATTTTTGGTAATTTGGACGCTAGGAATGATATGGATGTGAGACTTGTAATAACCCCTCATATGCAAAGGTTATTTGAGTCTTACCCCTACAACATGCCAATATTTGCCTCCAAATCTGAGTTAGCACAGCCCAAACAAGTAGAACAAAATGCTAACCCAGGACTTGCTAACCAACCCCCTCAAACAAACACTGTACCAAACACAGAGCCACCTACATCATCCTCTCAACAGGGTGGTGTTAGTAAAAAGGAGAAGAAGAAGAGAAAACAGATTGAATCTGAACCCTTGAATATCTTGACAGAAGCAGCATTAGCTGTAGAACTAGGTCTAGAAAGTGAGGAACCCGAGTCACCCTTACAGAGACCAAAGAAGAAGAAATCTAAAGTCACCTCTTCAGTCACACAAATGGTTGAAGTTGTAAAATCAAGGGCACACAGCTCACTAGATGTATCCTCTCAACAGGGTGCATCTATAGAATCAAACATCCTCCCCAATGCACCTACTTGTAATGATTCAGCACTTGGGAGTGATAAGGCTGGCACAACACTGAGTGGAGAGCACATCACACCTGAAACTCCCTCTATTTCTCAGGGGGAATTGCCAAAATCCATTCTTAAAGACACTTCTCTTCCAGAATCTAACACTGAAATTTCTTTGGAGCCTGCAACTCAAGCAGTTGAGGAGCAAGGCATTAATCACCAAGAATTCTCTTCTCTTGGTGAGCCAATGTGTAACGCCCCGACTACCCACTAATAAACATATAATTTATATAATAAAATACTCATAAACACCTGAATAATTATATACATATAGATATGACAACCTCAAAACCTTTTTAGATATATAATAAAACCATGATTTAACCATATATTATTTTTTTTAAAAACAGTCTGAGAATTTTAGAAAATAGAACTCAATGCACACACAACTCTTATCAATTAGGCTTGCTATCTTTTATTGAAATTGATTAGATAAATAAATAAACTTTGATACAGGGAAATTTTTAGAAAATTTCGGCATGAAGTATTCGTAATACGGACTATCCACCTGTATTCTGAACCAACCAAATTTCATAAAAAAATGACAATTCCAACTATTTAAAAAAAAACAGCACATGTTCAACCTGTCCTAACCGATCAGGTGAACCATACTACTATGCCCTCCCGATCAAGGAACAAGATCGGGGCACCACAAATCAAAACTAAATACATAACACTGATAACCAGACATTAACACATAATACAACACCCCACTCCTAACCCGGATCTCTAGCAGGTAGTGGTATGAAACAAGCAGCTACTAACTAAGATATTACACTACAATACTAAAACCTTAATTAAAAACTACATACACTCCACAATATAATTACAACTAACTGGTACTATTGTACAATTCTTGACTGATATCCAAAAGTCCAACCTTCTAGCAGAGCAAATATAGGCTGTCTATGGTCCACAACAAGTTCTTCTCCCGATATAGCTTCTAATTTGTATCCTTTTCTTCTTTAGATGAAAAAGGGTTAGAAACAATAGCAAGAAGTGAGCCAAATGCTCAACAAGTATCAAAATGGAGATGAGAGTCCATAACTGAATACTGAATACAACAATATAAAGGTACCAAAGGTAATTCAGGATATTCTGATTAGTTCACAATCTCAAGGTAAGTCAGTCTGGAAATAAAGTATTTTGTTCATGTCATTTTAAAATCATCCTTTGAAAATTTCTGAGATCTGTCCATTTGAGACAGAAAACTATCAATTCTCTTTTAAATAAATTTTATTTTAAAAAAAATATTTAGATTTGATTGGAGGTTTTTCCCGATTCCGGACAATACGGGTGATCAGCCACGTAAAGTCCCCAGCCCGTACACTCGGTCCGACGTCACCCGGCCTCTTACGCTAAAAAAAATGCTGGACCGATGTCACCCGACCTCTTACGCTCTCCAATTTGAAGGAAGCCGTGGAAATCATTTTTGACGGAATCCCTCATAATAAAACCTTTAAAACTTTTAGAAACATTTCACTTTTCGATCCTTAAACTCACTGATAACAGATCAGCCTAGTTTAAGGAATTTTAAAAACATTCTTAAATAATTAATCCATTTTAATTTACATTTATAAAAGATTAAGGGTCAGGGAAGCATTTAGGAGTAATTGTATAAGGTTCACAAGATAGGGATTCAAGTATGATTCAAAGTATTTAAGAATAAGGATTAGTCCCGCACATAATAATATAAGGAGGTAATGTGAAAGAAATATGTAATTAACTCGGGTAGGTTTCAGAAAAACAGGATTAAATCAAATAAAAGGGTCACAAGCTAATGATGAATAATGTAAATGTTAAGGTTTTAGAATTAAGGCTCCAGGGATTACAAGTAGTGTTTCTATCTGTATGGTTTAGGGAAATAGGCATAAGGAAGGGTTTAAGTTGGAGCAAGGTATAAATTATAAATCAAGGTTTATAGTTCAATTAGAATTAGAGCAACATTGTGGTACAGTAGTTTAATTAATTATTCAGAGGTACAAATAGGAAGGTACAAGGGTTTAAACATCAATCATAAGAGCAAGTACTAAGGTACAAAAGCTAAGCAATTATTAAAAAGGATAAGCAAGGTACACGAGTTTCAACAATGAATTATAAGTAATAAATAACAAGGTACGAGAGATTCAACAATAATTTAAAAGGAAAAGCAGTGGGTTATAAGAATTTAAACAACAATTTATAAGCAGTTGAATGAATCCGAATTTAAATACAAGGTTCAAATCACTTGCCTTAACCAAGTACTTTCACGCTAGTCACTTAGCTCAAAAGTCCTCAACCTTTGCCTTTCCTTTACCCCTTGAGTCTACGTCCTTCGAATCTACACATAAAAACACTACTTCAGAATTCTATACAATACTCGACGTTCCTCTACGAACGTTTAATCTAAATCTACCCTTGCGATAATCCCTAAATGTAAGAACCCCAAATTTTGGATATAATTAAAACTTTTTATTATGTACTGAGGTAATGGTGAATAGTGATTACGACTACGATGTAACGATTGAGATAATTAATAAAAGGAATAAATTTGGATTCAAATGTTTATATGCCATGAAGAATACTATTGGTTGACACTTTAGATAAGAATTATCTATCTCCTAGGGAATTGAGATTTGATAATTCTAAAGGAGAAGATTATTCTAATGTCATCCAAATCGATATCTGTTATTGGTCCAGTGGGTCCGTAAAAAGGTAAGGAACGATCGAAAGAGATCAGGGACAATTGTACAACCCTAAGAGGATGAGTAAAGAAAAGGGATGAATAGTGATTTTGGTGGACATAGGAATATTATTAGACGACGCGATATATAAGTATCCGGAACAAAATTCTGAGTCCGTATTATTGATCCAGGGGGAAAAAGAGTGTATTTAAAAGCTGTCGAATTCTGAAAAACAGCACATTTATTTTCCCCGAGATTTCCCCGGATACTGAAAGACTTAAAGAATTATTAAAAGGATTTAAGGAATATGGATTCAAGATTTATTAAAGAGAATGGAGAATGATAGTCTAAATATTAAGACGGATTCCGGTAAAAGCCTAACTAGAAACGAATGAGTTATTTCTCCGAACGATCAACGAAATTGAGCGATAACCGGGCAAAGAAACAATTAAACGATCAAGAGGCAAGTGGATACAAGTATCCAAGGAAGGAACCAAGTTAGCTGCATGATTCCAACCATCCATAAGAAACTAACCAAGTGGTTAGACAAGATTACATCACATTCACCACAAAAACACTAACACATGGCCTTGGATGAGATCACTAGAGTGATGCAAGCACTTTAATAAAGCAAATGGATAGATATTATGTCAATGATACACCTTTATTCATTATTATCAAGAAATCCAAGCAAAGCAAGGCAAGCCAACCAACTTTTCCTTCTTTTCTCTCCCATTTCCAGCAGTTCAGATTTTCCAGGGCAGGGGTCTTTTCGATTTTTTTTCACCCAGTTATACTCATCTAAAAATCATGAAAAAACGCACGGAGCTCCTACACATCAAGAGGAAGTTGTGGATTTAATTTCATAATTTTTGAAGGTCGTTTGAATGGTTAAATAAATTCGGGAAAATCACTCTATTTTGCCTTAAAGAACAGCCACTTCGAATTTTCTCTTTAAATGGAGTTTTAAGATTTCAAAACCCAAGCTCTTGTTCTTGCAAAAATCCAAGGTAATTCCTATGATTCCTATATTTCATAACTAAGATCTCCTAGAAGTTTGAGACCAAACAAACATCTTTAGCATAGCTAATTAATTCACCAAAGTTTAGGGTGAATAGTAACTTTCAAGAGACTAACTTGTGTTCTTGGTTTTAATTTGATGGGTTAAGCATTTTAAGGTTATATAAGGATGATTCAAGGCTTGTTTATCACTACCCACTCATCAAGGAAGGTACATCTCTCAAGAACCTTAGATCTTACTTTGAATTTTATGAATGTTCTTGGTGATTTTAGCTTAGTTATGATTATGGTGTTAATAAAAGCATGTGAGCATGAGTATGTAGTGGTTTAGTTAATCTAAGTGATATGATGAATGTGATGGTTTAATGAGATGTTCTTGGACATTGTTAAGATGTATGGTATGCCCGGTGTGGCTTGGTTTGATTGTGAAAAATTTGGAAATGTTCGAGTTATAGCCGTCGTAATGCCCGAATTTCATTAACCCATAGAAAACCGTGCATAAAAGTAGGTATAAACTTCTGACCTTAATGAGTTTATGATTTGTCCTTATAGATCTCGAGCCATAGATCGTTTTGGAACGAGAATCGAAACATTCCGACTTACGGTTTAGGAGTTATGGTCAAATTACTAAAATTGGTTCCGAACCGTAAGTAAAAGTTCGTAACTTCAATTGAACCCTCGTAAAGCATGTTACTCAGTGGCGAATCTTGGTAAATAAATACTAGGGGTCATAAGGAAGGTATGAAAGAAAAGCACATATCAAACAGATCGTTTTCCGATTTTATAAAAATGTTGGAATCAAAGTTAAACGCGAACGAACCCCTAAAAACCCGCTTGGTTATAACTTTGGTAAAACACTTAGAAAACGAACGATAAAACTCGAGGTTTAATCTCGGTTCGTAATCGATCGACTTTAGAACTTATACGACTTAAGTATATACCGAGTGTGGGTATGATGACATGTCGTAATAATGAACAAATGTCGGATCATATCAGTAATAAAAAGAGTTACACTAAAAGGTGTATAACGAGATAATTCGAAAACGTGTTTCGATTTAAGTGAAGTTATACTTAGACTTTTAAAACGTGTTAAGTGGTTAATCTCGAATGTTCTGATTGTTTATAGATCATCGAGCAGACCCAGGACACGCTATCTCCACCCACACCCGATTACCAGGCAAGTGTTCAAAACTTTGAACCTGTTGTTGTGATAATATATATATATATATATATATATATATATATATATATATCTGTGTGTGTGTGTGTGTGTGTGTGTGTGATTGCCATTTTACATATGCCATAGCATGCATGCCTATTGTCAAATTATATTATGATACCTGTTCCATGAATTGATATTGGCTTATAGACTAGATACGAATTATCAGTTATAAGCCGGATTGTTTTGATAAGACCCTTAGCGAAGGGCATATGATATTCATTCGAGGATTACTTACGAGCAATATTATGAGTTAATAATATTCCGTAATTATTATTGAGTTAATAAATATTCTTGGAATATTTATTTAATTCTTTTAAATTCTTTTTAAAATGATTTATATTATTCGGAGATTATCTTTCACCTCCAGATATTATGTAAAATATTTCGGAGTCTATTTACGACTATTTTATCAAGGAAAGGTTCCCAACTCTTTATTTTTCATTAAAATCTATTTAAAAAGGATTTAAATGCTCGCTCAAACTTCCATATTATAGGGGAACCTACTTGAGCAATGTTATTTATCTGGTTGACTTCCCGGTCATAATTTATCCTTTTCACTCGCAACTTGGTTGCTATGGACTCATTAAGTCTGTGTGTACCTTCTCATTATTCTAGGGGTAAGATTGTTGGAACAAGTTGATATCTATTAACAAGCAAAAGCTTGGGAAATGTTGGTGAATTTTCCTTTCCACCTAGATACAACTACTTTGTGGAGTCTTATCAACAAGTATTTCACTTGGGGAAGGGAGGACAAACTCTACGTTTCAATGCGATGGATTTATTCGAACTAGGAGTCGTGTGAAAGAGGCCGAGTCGCGCGGTCCATCACAAGGCCTAACCATTGGCCAGGGAGTTACTATTAAAGGTAATCTACAAGTGGAGCCGTCAGTTCTTCCTTCTACCGGTAGTAAACTATATTGGGCTGTACCCTCCCCGACTGATCATCAGGGAGTGGGACAGCTGGCACGTGATAACTCCAGTATTGGTTCATCTCCCAAATTGGGAATTCCCTGCAACAAGTATCGAAGAGACTTCTTTCAGATTGACGGTGTCTTCCGCAACACGTATCGAAGAGACTTCTTTCAGGTTGTAGGACTTCAAAAAATGTTAATAACTGGGATTGCAATATTTTCCTTGCAAGTTCCTCTTTATATGATAAATGATAATATCTGGCTTATCTTTGAAATAGCAGATATTCCCACCTATATATGCATTTTGAGTTACCTCTTAACTTCATCGTTCATGTTATTCTGGCATCATTTCCGTAAATGCATGGCATATGGTTTGAAAGATACTTTTAAACTGTTATATATTATCGTTCAGTTAAATATTATTGTTGGTGGGCTATTGCTCACCCTTGCTTTATTATTATATCACAACAACAGCTAGACCAGATGATTCGCACAAGGCGCACTCGATGCTGGCGAGGACGATGAGACTACCAGAGCCGAAGAGAAAGCTATTGGTAGGATAGATTCATTCTTTCAGTACCAAATATATGGACTAGTATGACTTATGTAAATGGATGGCAAAGAGTATGTGTTCATATTGTAACTCTTTTGGGTTGTAAGAACTCATAATGTGTTTAATAAAATTTGATTGTTACTCTGATTTCATCTCTGGGACTATAGCGGGTGTGTTTTATATTATTGTGTTGGGTCATAAAGATGTAAATTATTTTATGTTGAGGTAAGTTCAAGTATTGTGGACAGAATTGGAGACCGTAACGATCGGATCCCGGACCCCGGATCTGGGGGTGTTACAATAAATTTATTCACTTTAATCATATAATATCAACCATAGGCCACTGACATAAATAAATCAATATATAATTAGAGCTGGTAAGCATTCAACAAGAAATTACATAAATAAAAATTGTAATTCAAATACCGCCCCAAATTAGAAGTATATATATATATATATATATATATATTCAAAATATATAATTAAGATTTTTAAAAAAATTTGACGCCATCCCCTTTATACGGGTACCTGCCAGTCGGAACATAACCGACACAACCAACCAAACATCTCCACATTCCAAATGAAATTTACAACCAAGTCAAGTAATAAACAATTTGAACTACCATTATACATTCTATAATTCACAACTAACCACGTACTAACAATTAGAACTAAAATTATTTAAATCCGAATAATCCAGAATACTCTTAATAAATATACTAATCGAATACATAATTAAAATAAATCACGGATTAGTTTAACATAGTACTGAATTGTTTCAATAAAACTCGAACCACAACATTAAACCAACTTAAATTATAGCAGAAATATAACAGGGTATTTAATTCGAGTCATAACAGAATTTACAAGAATTTGTTACCCAGCTACCAGCAGCAATTTACACGGCCAAACCCACTCATATTCACACAATACCTCACACTTTTTAAATACTAACACATCACCTCAAGAAACGCACACACACAGCTAGTTTACATACACACAGCACATCAAGCTCAATATATACACAGCCTCTCACACAATTACATGAAATTCGCACTACCAGCTGTAACAAACAGGGGAAAAAAGGATTAATACATACCACCACGGAAGCTTACAAGGGCAGGAAGAGAGACACAGCTTAAACTCACACACACTCTGAATACACACGCACACCACCCTTAACGCGCACACACACACGACCCACACATCACATACACGTTATATACACATGCACACACAATTAAATTTGAATAGGGGAGGGGAGAGAGTTAATAGTGAGTAACCCAGCATAATTGAGACTTACGGGAGGAAATAAACCACGAGAGAGATTCAAGAGGGAGAGGGGGGAAAGAGAGAGACAATACCGAGAGAGAGAGATGCATGGGAGAGAGGAGAGATTGTTTGAGAAGTTTTCAGAATATTCCAGAGAAAGAGATTGCAAACTATCGGGGAAAAACTGATTAGGTATTGGGGTTATATTAGATTGGGGGAAAATAAAATGGTTTAACCGCTAGAAACATTTTAACTTTTAACACTTAAAATTCTATCTCGTAAAATAGTAATTAAATAAGTAGCTGCTTGAAAAATCAAATTTTTATTTTTAAAACGTAGAGAATGAAATTATCTACCTCCCCATATTTTTAAAATATTTTTATGATCGAAAACGAATTAAATATGAATTTTACAAGATTAAATTAATAAAACACAAATCAATTCATAAAATCATTTTAAAATCCTTAAAGATAGAAAATAATTCATCAAATATTTTTAGAAGTCAAATAAACTCATAAAGTTAATATTACAAAAGATTTCATAATTTATACTAATCCCGATAATTTTATAAAATTCTCAGAAGATAAATAACTCATGATTTAAATAGGATTTAATCACCAAAAATAAAAATAAAAATACATAGACTTATCCGACACACATAAACATCAAATAAACTCGCAAGCATGATGGCACACATATTCTTCCTCAACAATAATCACGTCGCATAATTCACATTTAATATTAAATAAATAATTATAAATATCAAAAATTTTCTAAGGCGTTATACAATGGACTCAAGTGACTTAGTGCATGACACTTTGTTCACCACCCAGGAACCACATTTAGATGGTGAGGGAATGCAAGCTGGGGCATATCCTGATGACACCATCACAAACACAGAGGATTCACTAGTTTTCACTAGAGACTCCGTGCCTGTGTCAACTACTGTTGTAACTCATCCCACTCCTGTGGAGAAAACAGTAGTAGAGTCAATCCATCCGGTTACAGAAGTTGCATCTGTAACTGAGGAGTCTAGCTTGCCTAGCTCTAGCTCTGACTTTTTGTCACATTGGCTGAAGCCTGTGCAACATGATAGTGCTTCAGGATCAGGGTCTGCTCCACCACAATTGACGATTGAAGCACTTCAAATCTTAGTTGTGGATCAGATTCCTGAGTTTGTTAAAATAGCCCAAAACCTGGTCACATCCAACATATCAAATCCAGACTATGAAGCCATTCTGCTGTGTCACAGAGATGATGTGGAGATGCAAAAGGAGAAAATAGCAGATAAAGCTGAGAGAGATGGCAATGTAGATGCCTGGCTGCAAGAAAAATATGACATTACTCTCAATGAAGCTTTACAATACCTAAGAGAGGAATACATCACTTCACTGGGCTCTAATGCCAAATCTCTGACTTCTGGTGAAGTGTATGAGGCTATAATTGATTCTTACAAGGGATTCCTCAAGGCTGCTCACTATCTTGGGAAGGGAGTTAAAACAGAAGTGAATAAAGTATGTGATGCAACAGCCAAGGAAGTAAGTGCAATCAAGAGAGAATTTGCTGCCAAATTTCCCACTCTAGATCCTGTTCTCAAGACTATACAAGAATGCAAATCTACCTGCACCAAGATGGACAATGGCTTGGCTTTGCTTCATGGAACTGTCAGTAATCTAGCAACTCAATTTCAAAATCTATCTGGTCAGACAACTGATGCCAATGCCATGCTGAGGACTCTTTTTGCAAATCAATATGGAGATAAGCTGGTGACTGAAGTCCCTGTTCATGAAATGACCAAATTTGAGGTATTGAGGCTCAAGGAACAATCACTGTCTAGTTTTAAATCTACTGAGTTATTCAACAAGGTGGATGCTCTGGAGAAAGAAGTGATCTCTCTCAAACAGTCAAATGCTCATCTTACAAACATAGTTGTAACCCTCTCTAAGCAGTTGGACACTCAAGCAACCACCACAGCTTATGTTCTTCTTCACCAACAACAAATGCTGTCTGCTATGATGAAATACATAGGGCTTTCTCTTCCTGATGAATCTGCCAATTCCACCTCTTCCAACCCAAAGGCCACTACTACAGCCTCTGTGTCTGACAACAAGCCTAAGGGGGAGAAGAGGATCTTAAGGAACTCAAAACCTAAGGGGGAGAAACCTAAAGAGGAGAGACCTAAGGAGAAAGGCATAACCATTTCTGAGGGTGGTCATCCAAGAACAAGATCTACACCTCAAGTTCAAGGAAAAGGCAAATCCAAGGTCAATGAGCCTATCACTTCTCTACCTATCACCTCTCTACCATCTGTCACCCTACCAACTGTGTATATCACTACCCCAAGTCGTTTAAAGCAATCAAGTACATCCACAGTGGTGGCAGGTTCCATGCCAATTGATCAAACACAAGGCTCCAGATATGAAGATGATCCAGTTGAAGTTAATGTGGTTACAGAGGCTAAACTGATAGGAGTAGCAAATTCAGATATTTATCATGATGCTGCATTCTTGAAGTTTCAGCAAGCCTTAAAGGCAAAGGTTGGAGGAGATACACTTCTGTACAGAAGGAGCCTCAAAAATCAAATCAAATATCTAACAGAGGTTCCAAGAAAGCTAAATCAAATCTTTCTCAAGGAAATTATGATGGTGATCAATGGCAAAATATGGCATCTATCTTATGACACCTTGAAAGTCCTAAAATTCACTGAGATTGATGTTATCTTGGAACTAATTGAGCAGAAAGGGGAGAACAACAAGAGTCTGTATAATGAACTGAGAAATGGTCAACAAGCTAGACTTCCTGAAGTATGCATTAATCCAAGAACCATTCTCTATCAGTCTGGTACAAAGATAGAAGATATCAATCAGCTTGTCATTCCTAAGGATCTCACTACCAAAAATCACAGACTTATAATTGACATCATTGAACAACTGTAAAAGAAGAATGGGATAAGGACTGCTGAAGAGTTGGAAGCATTGAATATTCGATAAGGACTGCTGAAGAGTTGGAATCATTGAATATTCCCAGATCTTTCATAGCAACTGGCTCTGTCCCAGAGATGGCTAAAGCAAAGAGGAATAAGGATGATAAAGATGAAGACAAGAGTGATGGGAGGAGAAGACATCACAGGAGTGATAAGGGTGATGAAGACAAGAAGAAGAAGGATAGCAAAGACAAGAAAGGTGATGATGACTAAGGCAAAGTCTATGAGAGGAAAAGTGGAAAACAGCAAGCCTTAGGCATTACTAACTATAATCTCACCATAACACAAGACTCTAAGTCTATGGTGAATACAGTTAGTAGTGACCTACCAAAATCTAAGCCCATGGCCTCTGCAACTGCTTTGCCACCTCAAGAAGAGAAGAAGATACAAATCAAGAAACCATATGTATGTTTCCATAAGAAAACTGCTAATGGTATACTACAGTGGTCTACAAGCAAAGGTCATAAGTTTCTGCCAAGCATTGGAGTGAAAAAGGTTAAATTCAAGCAAGCTGCAAGAAGAGTAAAGCCATCTAAATCAAGGGCCCTAACAATCATTCCAGGATTAAAACTCCAACCACTAGATGAAGACTTTGATGAAGACCAACTGCAATTTCTAAGAGCTCAAAGAATCTACTATGCTGCAATTGTGAATGACTGCCTTGAAATCAAATACACTGATTGAAAACAGATGAAATTCAAAAAATGGGGTTGTCAAAATTGGGGCAAACTATATGAGATAGAAAGAATTATTGCATTATTGGATTCTGAAGACAAAGTGGAGAGAGTATGAAAGCTGGAGTTGATTGATTTTGTGAAGATGAAGAGAGACTATGCTGAGAAGATAAGAAAGGGGTGATTTGAGAAATAGCTAGAAAGGGAGAAGGAGATTGATAGGCTGGAAGTTGAAGCAGAAAAGCTAAGGGCAAAAGGATTGTGTAGAGTTCAATTCAATCCCTATGTTGTGAAGTATAGGAGAATAAATGGAGATCAGGTCAATATAATAATGAACCTACTCAATCACTATCCTGCTGACATTCTGAAGCCAGTACTTGAAGACTTCAAGAACTCTATTCTGCTTGAAGAACTAGATGCTATGGCAGAAATCATAAGAGCTATGGATGAGAATGCAAGGAAGGAAAAAGAAATAAAATAGAAGGCATATGATGATCTACAAGCCAGAGCTATGGAGAAGGAATCAAATGAAAATGGCTAGTATTTCACCATATTGTGTAAGATTACTCACCTTGTAATTCTATTCATGTTCTTAATCAAATTTCATACATGTACTGTCAAAGTTCTATCTTTATGTATGTTAGGCTTGTTATCAGACATGAATTTGTGACTAAGGGTCTTACTCACAATTTGGGGGAGATTGTTAGTCACAAAGACATGCCTGTACTCATATAATAACAAGCCTAAGCATGTGTAATGCTATGCATTATGTTAGGCCGAATACACAATTAATAATCAACTTCGTATGAGAGTTTAACAAGTAAAACGTTTATGCACTTAAAAACTTCTTGTATTAATAACCCTCTTCGTGATGTAAAATATCACAAAGAGCTGCTAGGTTACAATAAAGATAATTCGTTGATACGATACCCTTCTAGGGTTAACCTAACTGTATTTATATAACATACAGCTACGATACAATCTCTAATTGATATTCCTAATAATCAACTATACAATGATATCAATTACAGATTGTCACACGTCTCCTAAGTCAACTCGATCTCTTTGATAGCTATCCAATCTTCAAAGATATCGCTTCCATAATAAATCTTCAATCACTGTCGACCAGTAGACGCTGCCTCCAGACAGAGTTTGACAAACTGTGTCGAGCTTCCATCTGTCAGAGTTTACACTAAACTCTGACTGCTTCCAGCTAAACTCTGATAATTCACTGTAACACTTAAACACTGATTAAAACACATCAATTATATTTAACAATCTCCCTCAACTTGTTCATTAGCAAAAATGCACAAGTTAATGACAATAATTGATGATGTCAAAACAAATAGACAAATACAGTGTTTATACAAATTCAGAGTTTAAGCTTCTACTTAACAAAAACTATAGAGAATAAGAAAATCCTTACAGACCTTAATCTCTTATCACTTCAAGATCTGGCATAGCTCTGAGATAATCTATGAGCAATCTTCTTTCTGCATTTTCAAGCTCAATCTTCATAGCTTCTTTAATTTCTCTGAGCTGAGGATCACTTTCATCTGTCTGGTAGATAGCAGCCCTAAGATCATAGATTTTGTTCCTTCTCATCTCATTTTCCAGTCTGATAAATCTGACTTTTTCTGACTGTGAATTGAAATCAAGTACTGTGACTCCCAAATCAGTCTTTAACTTTGCAGTACCTTTCTTCATTTCAATGAGATTTCCTTTGTAATCCCTGTACTTAGGAACATATCTGCTATTATATTTCTCTCCTCTGATTGCCAGATTCTGAAGCATTCTCTGTCTGAGCACATTAGCAACTGATTGAGTCCTTTGACTATTCACCTTGAGAAGATATAGAACATACTCTAGTTCTTCCCAACATTTCAAGCCAATATCATTCTCACCAACTTTAAATACTGTCCCATCAGCCATGAAGTACAAGAGAAAATCCTTGCTTAAACTCTTCTGATGAACTAACTGTACTGATTCCAGTCTGTCCAAACTCTCTTGAGAAACACCACGACCTGGAACAGCCAGTGAAGAAGGATTTCTAGGACCAGTATATTGCCTTTTGTCTCTGTGTGAACCTAGTCCACCCTTATTATTTCCAACTTTGCCAGACAAAGCTCTTCCATCAGAAACATTCATAGAAACTCCAGATAATACATTTGGATCATAAATTGTTCCTTTCCCAAAAACCGATTTCAACTGAGAAGAGTGTAAAGGTGTGATCATTACTTGTGATGCAACAGAAGTTGTAGCTTTCTTCTGTGAATTTTCTCCTTCAATGCCTTTCAGCTTGAGTTTAGCTTCTGCTGCCATTGTTTCCTTTGAAAACCGAGATCTTTGACTAACATCAGCCCTTTCTTTGATCACAACACCTTTAACAACAGGTCTAGGAGCTTTTCCTCTTTGTAACTTACCAGACTTTAAAGCCTTGAGATGTTCTTCTTGTAAACTCTTTTCTTCAGCTTCAATGTCCTCAATCGTAACTCCTTCCTCATTCTCTTCAATAAACAGCTTAGCAGCCAATTCTTCATCAGTTTGTGGATTAGAAGGTAACAGCAAACTCTTGGTCTTTGAAGTACCTTGAGTATCAGTATTTCTCCCAACAGACTGTGATTTAGATGACTTGCTAGTTCTCAAAGTTTGAACCTCTTCAGCCTTGTTCTTTCCTTTACTACTTGCCCCTCCATCTCCAGCACTATCCCTTCTGACAACTCTCTCCCCCTTTTTGACATCATCAGGCATAAGAATAGATGTAATTAACTCCAAGGATGTAGCAATAGAATCAATTTTAGCAGATAAGTCAGACTGATTCTCTTCAACTTTACTCAGCCTGGCAAAGAGATTGTCTTGAGCTGTAGAGAATTTTGTAGTCACTAGTTTTGAATCTCTTTCCATTTTCATTTCTCTAGCTACAACCTCATTCCGCAAAGCAGTGATTGCCATTGTAGTGTCATCAAATCTTCTATCCAGAGTTTTGACTTGAACTACAGTTGCTTTCAAGCAAGAAAGAATCTCTGGATTGGAGATAGTATCAGCATTTTGCTTAACAAAATCAGCTGCTCTTCCTCGTGGAAAAATACAATCCTCTTTGTACCATTCAGCAGCATTCTTTGCAAATTGTGCTCTCTCAACTTCATGAGACGTACAAGGTTGAGTGAAAGGTGTATGTTTATTGTCTGTTTGTACCGGTGCACTCAGAGAAGAATCAGAGTTTGCACTACTTTCACCTTCAGGTTCAACACTTGTAGCTTTAGCATGTTCATCTTCAGCCATAGTTTTAGCAATTTCTTCTGTAGGCTTGTCAATATTTTCTCCATGTTGCTCAGGCTCAGCAACTAGCAAAGACTGAGAAGTAGCCTTGATTGCTTGATCAATTTCATCTCCTCCTTCAACAGTTTGGTGAGCATCAGATAATAACTCAGTATGGGATGCCACAGCTTCAGAAAGAACAACCGTAGGTTGATCAGCTACACCAGTATCAGAGATAGGATCAGAGAATGGCATAAATGAATCAAGAATATCATTTATTGGAGAAAGGCCATCTCTAGCATCCTCTTCTGCAGGCATTTTGTCCTCTGCAGGCACTTCATCCTCTGCAGGTATTTCAACCTCTGCAGGTATTGCATCTTTCTCAACTTCAACAGGAGGTAGTTGCTGTGAAACTACCTCTGGAGCATCAATATCTTCATCCACAGAATCAGAGAATACCAGTTTTCTTCGCTTTGCTAGAGGTACATTATCTGAATCCTCTTCACTAGATGGTGGAGTTTGTTCTACCACTGAGAGTGATTTAGGTATGTTTGCCGTTTGTCTTATTCTTTTCACTCTTCTAGTATAAACAGCTCCAGGAGATGTCTGTTTTGATTTTCTTTGTGTCTCTTTCGCCTGCTTAACCCTTGCATGTCGTTCAGTAATTGCCTTCTTAACTCTTTGTGCTTTAGACTGTGATTCTGGTGGAGATTGTGATGATGTAGAGTTTGTTTGTGGAGTGGGTGAAGGTTGTTTTGTAGGTGCTGAGTGAGCAGGTGATTCAGTGTTTGGTTTTAGAGTACGATCAATGTTTAACGGTTCAGGTTGAGGTTCAGGGTGTGGTTCAGGTTGTTGTTGTGGTTGTGATTGTGGTTCAGGTTGTTGTTGTGGTAGTGGTTGTGGTTCTTGAGGCTGATTGAGAAAATTTTGCAGAGCAAGTGGCATGACAAAAGCAGGGAGATTTGCTTTACCAACATCCTTATTAGTCATATCAGAGAATATTCTCTTATTGACTCTAAAAGGATCAATTTCATCAGTATCATCAATTTCTAGACCAGGTACACAAGCATTGAACAGCATTTGACAAAAACGAGCATAATAAACAGTAGTAGATTCTGACAGTTTATCACCTAAGTTCATCAGAACATATCGACCAAAATCAAAATTACTACCATAGAGTAGAGAATACCCGATTTGGAGACTGTCTATTGGAATGGCATCCCAGTTGGTGACTTTCTTCTGGAACGTCCTTGTAATGCAATCAAAGAAAAAGTTCCATTCCTTCCTGAGATTTGGTCTCTTTATACCGCCAAGCTTGTCAAGAGATTCCATGTAACCTATCTCTTGTAGCATCTCTCTCAAATAAGTTTCATTAACCAGAGTATAAGAAGTATGTGTGTCAAACCCCATTGTATCTCGTACAGTTTGCGGAGTTATCACATAATCTTGTTCTTCATAAGTGAAGATGATGTTAGGAGTCCCATTCTCTCCTCCATCCACATAAACTGAATTCTGCCAAAATGTAGCAATTTGAGATGCAGAGAGAGTATCAGGTCCAACCAGAGCTTGTCCAATCTCTGAATCTCTCAAGAAATTCTGCATTAGATGAAACGGTTCTGGAACACGTTCATGATAGAGTGGAGCTTCATAGTTGTTAGGAACAAACCGTAAACCAAGAGCAGTGAATGCTTTAGAAGCCATTGAGTTAAGAAATTTGCAAGAATTTCCAAGAGAAATGTATGTAGAAAAGGTGTTTGCGAGAATGCCCAAGAGAAAAAATGAGAGAACTGTGAGATGTAAGAATAAAACACAACCGTTTGGACACAAAAGTAATTAGAGTAATTAAAAACCCAATCTCTTATGTAACAAACACTCAATCAGTTCCTAGATTAATGTGTAGTGGGACACAATAATGGGTGAGTGGGACACATTAATGGGCAAGTGGGTCACGTGCGCTTATTTTTAAGAAGAGTATTTTGCAAATTAAAACATTAAAATATTTGATTTAAACAAAAATCAAATAATACTCTCTTAAAATATCTGGACCCAATTAAAACCAGAATATCAAGCGTTTACCTGTTGCCTTTAATAACCAGAATACGAAGCGTTTAAGGACTTCGTTGCTTACCCATCTCTATTTAAGGCCTAGAGACTTGCTCAGATTAGTTCATTAATCCTATAACCTTTCAGTTTCCCCTTCATCTTGTCGAGAATAGGGACATCTTCAGCTATACGCGTGAAGAATTTGAAGCGTTTGAGTGGGAAAGGCAGCTTGAGACGCTGTGGCTGCAAATGGATGCCGGTCTGGAAGAGATCGAGAGAGAGAAACCTGCAAGGGTGATCGACATCGATGCTGCTCTCCAAGCAACATTTGCATGGCTCTCCTCGAAGGCATCCTCATCCAACACCACCAACCATTGTTAATGAATATGTCAGCAAAAATAACCTTATCCCTTCAACTTCCACCCAAATAAAGTGGCAAAGATGGGATCTGGGATTTTTTGCTAACAATGGAGTGGTTTGGACTGACCTTTTATTTTCCTGTTGAATAGATTAGCAGATAGAGAGAACAAAAAGATGTAATATTTGCTTGTAATCTCTTTCTTATTATCAATGAAAAATTATGTTTCTCTAATCTTATTCATTGTGTTCTGCATTTTTATTTATGTTTTATGAACTGTTCTTCAAGGAAATAAATCAAAGAAGAGAATATGAAAACTAATTAAAGTAATCATATAAAGAACACATTCATCAACAATCCACTGATTAACAGTTGTCAAAATCCCTATTTACTCCAAAATTTTCAAATTATCCAAGTGAAAATTTACCTTAGAGTACAAATCACGAATCAACAGCGTTTGTCAATTCTCCAACTTTATCACCGAAATCCTTTCATAAATTGCACAGTTGTGAATATATGTATGTGTGAAGTAGAGTTTACTAAATCAATTTTTAGAGCATCTAATTTTTCATAAAATCCATAAAGTAAATCAATAAACACTGGATGCACAAACTGTCATAGTAAACACTGACTGTATGATGAAAGCTAAACTCTGAAGTAATCAGTTTATATACAGTAACTTTTATTTTATACCCCCTTTATATACAATTTTTTTCTTACCTTTTTTTATTATTATTTTTATTTTTATTTTATTCATTCCAGTAATCAGAGGTTGAAACCAGTCACCAAAAATCCAAAAATTTTAGCCCTTATCATTTTGATAAGTTCCTGGGTCATCCTAGTATTTAACCAGTCACCAAAAATCAGAGAATTTTAGCACATATTATATACCAATAAGTTCCTGGGTCATCCTAGTATCCAACAAAATCTCAAAGGAGTATAACAACCTATATACATTTTCTTTGGGGTATTGCAGTAAGCATTTTATTCTATTAGAGTATAACTAACAGAGTTTAGAGTTCATCAACATCAGTAGTTTTTCATGTAAGGTAATGCACACAGTATTTATAGACTCGGAGTTTAGGATAGAATAAACTAAGAGATGCTATAAATATGAGCCAGTATCATGCTGTGTTAACTTTCTGCACAATCTAAGATTAGACCACAATAACTCAGAAGGATTCATGATTAATTGCTGAGAATCATGCTTCATACATATTTCTTCATTGGTGTTTTTCATTCAGACAAAAATCAACTCAGAGTTCACAGAGTTTAACAAACTTATTAACAGTGAATGACATACAGGCATGCCGACAGAGTTTAACAGAGTATGCATAACAAAGTTTAATTAACAGAGTTCACTTAGCATTTAACAAATCAGGAAATATGAGTAATACACTACATAAGTAAAATTTGAATCTAACCAACATTCCTAGTCAGAACCAGAGACCATTCCTAGTTCATTGACCAGTCTTGTAAATGTAGCTTCACTCAATGGTTTAGTGAAGATATCTGCAAGCTGTTGTTCTGTAGACACAAAATGTAGTTCAATATTCCCTTCTTCCACATGTTCTCTGATGAAGTGGTATCTTATGCTGATGTGCTTGGTCATTGAATGTTGTACTGGATTACCTGTCATAGCAATAGCACTTTGATTATCACAGTAAATAGGAATTTTACTGTACCTCAATCCATAATCCAGCAATTGATTCTTCATCCACAAGATCTGTGCACAACAGCTACCAGCTGCAATATACTCTGCTTCTGCTGTAGATGTGGAGATTGATTTCTGTTTCTTGCTGTACCAGGAAACAAGTCTGTCACCAAGAAATTGACAACTTCCACTAGTGCTCTTTCTGTCTATCTTGCAGCCTGCAAAGTCTGCATTAGAATACCCAAGTAGCTTGAAATCTGATTCTCTGGGGTACCACAGACCTAATGATATGGTGCCCTTGAGATACTTGAAGATTCTTTTCACAGCTGTCAGATGTGGCTCTCTAGGATCTGCCTGAAACCTTGCACAAAGACAGGTTGCATACATGATGTCAGGCCTACTAGCTGTCAAGTATAGAAGAGATCCTATCATGCCCCTGTAGTTTGTCATATCCACTGAAACTCCTGTGTCTTTGTCCAATTTAGTTGCTGTTGCCATGGGAGTTGATGCAGATGAACAGTCAAGCATACCAAATTTCTTGAGAAGATTTCTGGTATATTTTTCTTGATTAATGAAAATACCATCATCTGTTTGTCTCACCTGTAGGCCTAGAAAGTAACTAAGCTCTCCCATCATGCTCATTTGATACCTGGACTGCATGAGCTTGGCAAACTTCTTACAGAGTTTGTCATTAGTAGACCCAAAGATAATGTCATCAACATAAATCTGAACTAAAAGGAGGTCACTTCCTTGATTGAAATAAAACAGAGTTTTGTCAATTGTTCCTCTGTTGAATCCACTTTCTAGAAGAAACTGAGCAAGTGTCTCATACCATGCTCTTGGTGCCTGCTTAAGTCCATATAGTGCCTTATCTAGCCTGTAGACATAATCTGGATATTTAGGGTCCACAAATCCTGGTGGTTGTTCAACAAACACTTCTTCTTCAAGCTTTCCATTCAGAAAAGCACTTTTCACATCCATCTGGAACACTTTGAATTTCTTGTGAGAGGCATTTGCTAGAAAAATTCTAATTACCTCCAATCTTGCAACCGGAGCAAATGTTTCATCATAGTCTATTCCTTCCTACTGTGAATAGCCTTTTGCTACCAGTCTAGCCTTGTTCCTTGTGATAACACCTTCACTGTCAGTCTTGTTTCTGAAAACCCATTTAGTACCAACAATAGATCTGTTCTTTGGCCTTGGTACAAGGGTCCAAACTTCATTCCTTTCAAATTCATTCAACTCTTCCTGCATTGCTGTTATCCAGTCTGCATCTTGAAGAGCTTCTTCCACTTTCTTTGGTTCATTTTTAGACAAGAATGCATGAAACAGACATTCACTTGCAGTAGCACTTCTTGTCTTCACTTTTGCATCTGGATCACCAATTATCAAATCAGGTGTATGTGATTTAGTCCATTTCCTAGCTGAAGGCAAATGACTTCTATCAGCATGTGATCCTCCCCCTTGATCCATGCTCTCCTGATTTTGTTGTGATCTATCTTCGTTTTCTGAGACTCCCCCTGAACTTGACTGCCCAGAGTCAGAATTTGAATTTTCAGAGTTTGAAGCATCAGAGTTTGATCCAGATTTTTCAGTTGACTCAGTATCAGTGTTTGAGTCTTCATCTTGATCATGCTCCCCCTCAACTGGATCTCCCCTTTATTGTGGCTGAGAAGTTTCTTCAGTGTTTACCAGTAGAGGTTCAGAGTTTGTTTCAACAGAGTCTGTCAGAATTGTTTCATCAGAGTTTCCTTCATCAGAGTTTAAATCTTCATTTTCAAAGTTCAGTTGATCATATTCATCTTTGTCTTCAAGTCCAGTTATCTTCTTATCATCAAAAGAAACATGTATAGATTCCATGATCACTTTAGTTCTCAGATTGTAAACTCTGAATGCCTTTGTTGACAGTGGATAGCCAACAAAAATTCCTTCATCTGCCTTTAGCTCAAACTTGGTCAACTGTTCTGGATGAGTCTTCAAAACAAAACATTTACACCCGAAAATATGAAAGTATTTCAGGTTAGGCTTCTTTTTCTTCACCATCTCATATGGTGTCTTTCCATGCTTATTGATCAGTGTTGCATTTTGAGTAAAACAAGCAGTTTGAACAGCTTCTGCCCAGAAATAAGTTGGCAATTTTGCTTCATCAAGCATAGTTCTGGCAGCTTCAATCAAGGTTCTATTTTTCCTTTCAACTACACCATTTTGTTGTGGTGTACCAGGTGCTGAAAATTCTTGCTTCACTCCATTGTCCTTGCAGAATTCTTCCATTGTTGCATTTCTGAACTCAGTTCCATTATCACTTCTGATGATTCTGACTTTGTTGCTTGATCCTTTGTCCAGAAGCTTCACATGCTCCATCAGAGTTAATGCAGTTTCATCCTTCTTTGCTAGAAAGTACACCCAAGTGAATCTAGTGTATTCATCAACAATGACTAAAGCATATTTCTTCCTTGCAATAGACATAACATTTACTGGACCAAAGAGATCAACATGCAGAAGATGATAGGGATCAGTGATAGAAAATTCTGTCTTGCTCTTGAAAGATGACTTCCTTTGTTTAGCCTTCTGACATGAATCACATAGGCCATCAAAATTTAACAGAGCCTTTGGGAGTCCTCTTACAAGATCCTTTCTGATCAATTCATTGATGTTGTTCAAGTTCAAATGTGAGAGTTTCTTGTGCCACTTCCAACTCTCTTCACTAGACATTCTTGTAGACAGGCAAACAGCTTTTCTAACAGAGTCTATCAAAAGCTTGATTTCATAAATGTTGTTTTGCCTATGACCAACTAGAACAACCTTTCCTGTAGATTTGCTGATAACTTCACAATATTCAGGTTGAAAATCTACATGATATCCCTTGTCACAGATTTGACTCACAGATAACAAGTCATGCTTGAGTCCTGGGAGATGAGCTACATTGTTGATGATGACATTTCCAAGATTAATATTGCCATATCCCAATGTTCTTCCTACATTGCCATCACCATAGGAAACTTTTGGGCCAGCCTTCTCCTCATAATCTGATAGCAGGGCTTTATTTCCAGTCATGTGTCCTGAACATCCACTGTCCACGACTAGGGTTGCCTCCCTGTTACCCTGCAATCACAAACAATTACTGAGGATTAGTTTTAAGGATCCAGACTTGCTTGGATCCTTTGGCATTCTTAACTTTGTTAGCTTTTGCAGCGGAATTAACATTATCAGAGTTTGAGCTAACAGTATTAGTGTTTACACTTGTAGTATCAACTTTAACCCATTTCAGATTGGGTTTCAGTTCATAGTAATTATGATAGATAGCATGATATTCTCTGCAAGTATAAATGGAATGCCAAGTGCTTCCACAGTGTGTGCATAAAGTCTGTGGCTTAGTTCTAGCAAAATCCTTCTTTACCTCAGACTTTGTAGGTAAAGAATTTATATTTTTATTTTTCTTGCAGAAATTTCCAAGATGCTTAGTACTACCACAGTTATGACATGTCTTTCTTGGAGCATAACTAGCAAGCATTGGTTTATTTCCTGAAGTGATGCCTACTTTTCCATTTCTGTTCTTGTTTGACACTTTCTGTTTCTTAACAGATTTTAACTCCTTCAGTTTATGCTTGAGTTGTTTATCTGTCATTGAACCAATATTAACCTGTTTAACACTAGTTTTTACTGGTCCACTTTTAACAGCTTCTTTTTCCTTTTCAGACAAAAATTTACTGGTTCCATGTACAAAATGAGTTCTGATTTTAACTTGATTTTCAAATCTAAGTTCATCTCCCTCATTATAACCTAGACCAACAGTGTCTGTTTGAAAAATCTGTTGAGTGTCCTTTCCAGAATTAGTCCAAGTCCTAATTTTATTATTTGCTTCCTCCAACTCTGACTCTAGTTGTTTATATTTCTGAAGCAAATTCTGTTCTTTACAAACAGCATCATCTCTCTCTTTCTGAACTTGTTGCATGTTTTCAAGTTTTTCTTCAACAAATTTATTTCTTACCTTAAGTTCAGAATTTTCAGCTTTTATCCTCTCATTTTCTAAAGTCTGATCCCTATAACTTATATGCAATGACTTAAGATAAATTCTTAATTGAGCAATGTCATCAATATTATAAGCATAGGTAGTTAGAGGTACCTGATTTTCAGAAGTTTCTGATTCAGTAGTAGCCATGAGAGCATAGTTCACTTCTTCATCAGAATCTGAAGTATCTGCCCAATCTCTGCCTTTAGTGTAGAGTACCTTTCCAGTTTTACCTTTCTTGCACTCAGGAGCATAGTGACCCATCTCCTTACACTTGTAGCATTGAATTTCAGACTTATCCTTCTTCCCTTTAGAATCTCTCTTATCAGACTTCCTGAAGCTTTTCCTGTCTTCATTTGAATCTCTAGAAAACCTTTTTCCTTTCTTGAAATTCTTGAAGCCCATTTTCTTGAAGGTTTTCACCATCAACACAGCCATTTTCCTCATTTCTTCTTCATCATCCTCAGAGTCAGATGATTCAGAAGAATTTGAATCACACTCATAGTTTGATGATTCACTTTCTGAGTGTATGACCAAAGCTTTTCCCTTCATTTTCTTTCTTGATGCCTCTTTCTTCTGAGGCTTCTCTTCAACATTAAGAGCAACAGAATTTCCTTTCCTACTTGATCTCCTGTTTCTCTGCTCCATTTCCAATTCATAAGTTTTGAGCAGCCCATAGATTTCATCAATCTCTGTTTCAGCAAGATCATAGTTGTCTCTAATAGTGGTTGTTTTCACATCCCACTTTTCAGGTAGAGAAAGAAGAAACTTGAGATTCGAGTCTTCTAGATCATACTCTTTGTTGACCAATGACAGATCATTGATCAGTTTACAGAATCTATCAAATGTTTCTGTCATGGTCTCTTCAGGTTTAGCCTCAAAATGCTCATACTCTTGTGTGAGTATGTTTCTCCTATTCTTCTTAATAGCCGCAGTTCCTTGACACCTGACTTCAAGAGCATCCCATATCTCTTTTGCAGTGGTGCAGTTAATGACTTTGTTAGACATAACATTGTCTAAAGCACTATGCAGTAAATGCCTAACTTTTGCATCCTTAGCAATTGATGATAGATCTTCAGGAGTCATGTCCTTCTTTTCCTTTGGAACCATTTTTGCTTCTTCACCAGCAGCTGCAACAGATAGCTTTGTAGGATTGTGAGGACCTTCATAAATCCTGTCAAGATATTCTGGATCTGTAGCCTCCAGAAACATAGTCATCTTGACCTTCCACATAGCATACTCTAATGGCCTCAGAATAGGAACCCTGATTGGTTCATAACGACTCACAGTAGTAGGAGCCTTTTCAGAAACAGTAGGTGTTGGTGGAGGAATTGCTGCCATGATTATTTTTGTGTTTGGATCTTAACCTGTAATAAAGTAACAGATTGGCTCTGATACCACTTGTTAGGCCGAATACACAATTAATAATCAACTTCGTATGAGAGTTTAACAAGTAAAACGTTTATGCACTTAAAAATTTCTTGTATTAAGAACCCTCTTCGTGATGTAAAATATCACAAAGAGCTGCTAGGTTACAATAAAGATAATTCGTTGATACGATACCCTTCTAGGGTTAACCTAACTGTATTTATATAACATACAGCTACGATACAATCTCTAATTGATATTCCTAATAATCAGCTATACAATGATATCAATTACAGATTGTCACACGTCTCCTAAGTCAACTCGATCTCTTTGATAGCTATCCAATCTTCAAAGATATCGCTTCCATAATAAATCTTCAATCACTGTCGACCAGTAGACGCTGCCTCCAGACAGAGTTTGACAAACTCTGTCGAGCTTCCATCTGTCAGAGTTTGCACTAAACTCTGACTGCTTCCAGCTAAACTCTGATAATTCACTGTAACACTTAAACACTGATTAAAACACATCAATTATATTTAACACATTACCTACAAGACCTCTTAATTGAGGGAACCTCTAGTTGTAGAGTTTGTATTTTTTTAGTAGTTGTAGGCATCACATAGTAACTCTGAGACTGTACCTAAAAGTCAAAGAATAATGCTTGGAAGAAGATCCAAGGATCATGCCTCAAGCTTAGAGATAAAGACTTACAAATAATCACAGTGGGGATTTGAAGAAATGAAGAATTTGCCTAAGTACCAATTCGAGAAGTATGTTTGTTATATTCGAGAAGTCTAGCCTTCGAGAAGTCAGGGATTCGATATCTCAAAAGACATTATTCGATATCTTTGAATGCACTGTTCGATATCTCATTCGATATCTCAGAGATTCGATATGTCTACTACTCTATTCGAGAACTCAGAAAGCAAACAAGTCAAAGCATCATTCGAGTTCCCTAGGAGTCAACAAGTCAAGGTTCATTCGATATCTCAAAGACTCAGAAAGCTATTCGATATCTCAGGGATTCGATAAGTTAAATGCTCTATTCGACAACTCAAGGATTCCTGAAGAAAAGAGATATTCAAAAAGTCAAATCTGTAGCCGTTTGGATGCTTACTCAAAAAGGATAGACACATTAGAAAGTAAATTTGTTTAGCTACCTTATTTGTAGTAAGTAGGCTGTATTCATGTTCTATAAGAATACTGCCTCACTTCTCTAGCAGTTAAGTTTTTCACATACATATTCAAGATATACATCTCTCTGAGAAAAACGAAGCTGAGAGTAATACCATTTGTATTCATAGGTTGTAGCAAATCTTTATCTAATAAAATATTATATTAAAGTGATATTGTGTCTTGTGTTGTTCATTTTCCGCACCTATATTTCTGCACACACATAACACATATCTTGCTACATACATCAACCATATTCAAGAACAAGAAAAGTTCAAGAATCCATTCACCCCCCCTGTATTCTTTTGTGTGGTCAATACTCAACAATTCTTACACGAATATTAAGTGAAATAAGTTCGATAAGCTTTATTTGCTTACGACTTTATATGTATTCTTTTATTCGATATGACTTGTAGATCGAAGAATACTTTAGTACAATACTCCATTTTAATGAGATTCAAATATATCTCGGAGTTTGTAAATATCGATTATGCCCTTTAAGCTCGTAGGCTTATAAGGTTTATAATCGTATATTTTTGTCCGATGTTTGTAAACGTTAGTGTATACCTTAAAATTACTTCGTTATTGAAAAAATATATATTTTCGAAGTAATGTATAGATCAAATCCTTCGTTAAGCTCTTGTAGCTTTAACGATGTTTGATTGGCAACTTTAATGTTTTGCACTTTAATATAATTTTGCTAAATTAACACCACACACAAATATAACACACACGTGCTAAATTAACAAGGATTTATTGCCAGCTGGACATGATGACTATCATACTCTGCTAAGGTCTAATAATTATTTTCTTTTTAACTTTTATTATAGAGGTTATTGTTAATTTGGTTGTGTTAAGATGATATATGAAACTGGACAAGCAGTTAAGAACATATGTAGTACTTTAATATTCCTTAAAATTTATGAGACAAATGAGCTATACAACAAGACCTTCAAGCTTAGCATGTACTATAGCACTAAATATCTTTATGTATAATGTATACCCACAAGAAAATTCCAAAACTTTAGTTCATACAAACGAGTTCCAGTTACTAATATAGTGGAACAGAAGTATCAACACATTTTAACCACACTACAATTACATGTGCTACTTCGGCAGTCTTTTATTTAAGGTTGGATAACAAGTATTATCACATACTAACAACTTCGAGTCCCAAAAAATCAACATCATGTCTTCTTTCATGTGCATATAGGTGTGTAAACTTCCAACAATGAATGCTATGTCAGGAAGAGTATAAACTTAAGCATACATTAGACTTCCCACAGCCGAGGCATATGGTATCCTTTGCATTTCCTTTATCTCAAGTTCATTCTTGGGACACTGTTTGGGACTAAATTTGTCTCCCTTAGACACGGGTGTATCTATATATTCCTGTATAGTCTTTCATGCCATACCTTTCCAGGATCTTTTCGATATAGCTCATTTGTGATAATCCAATGATACCTCGAGAGCGGTCCCGATGTATTTGAATTCCTAATACAAAAAAGGCGTTACCAAGGTCCTTCATCTCAAATTGACTAGTGATAAATTTCTTGGTATCGTGCAATAAGCCTATATCATTAGTGGCAAGTAAGATGACATCAACATATAAGAGAAGAAAGATAAATTTGCTCTCACTAAACTTGTGATATACACAATTTTTCACCAAGTTCACTTCAAAACCATGTGATGTGATAACATGATGAAACTTGTGATACCATTCACGTGAAGCCTGCTTGAGATCATAGATGGACTTCTTTAACCTGCAAACTATAGTCTTTGGATCTCCAAAGACAAAGTTTTCTGGATGCACCATGTAAATTGTCTCACCAATGTTACCATCGGGAAACGCCGTCTTTACGTCCATTTGATGTAGCTCTAGGTCATAATGAGCCATAAGTGCCATAAAAATTCTAAATGAGTCTTTCGAGGAAACTGGAGAGAAAGACTCACTATAATCGATACCTTACTTTCGATTGAATCCTTTTGCGACTAAACGAGCCTTATATCTTTCGATGTTAGCATTCAAATCCCTTTTGGTTTTAAATACCCATTTGCAACCAATAGGTTTTGATCCTTTAGGCAACTCGACAAGATCCCAAACGTCATTGTCTTTCATAGATTGCATCTTTTCATTCATGGCATCAATCCACTTCTGAGAATGAGGACTCTGCATGGCTTGTTGAAGACTAATAGGGTCATCTTCTCCAATGCCAATTCCATCTTCGTGTTCTTGTAGAAAAACAATATAATCATCTGGAATTGCACTTTTTCGCTCTCTAGTGGATCTCTTTAATGGCCCTTCTTGCGATTCAAGAGGTTGTTGATTTTGCTGAATTGGTTCCTCATGGGGAATGTTAGTGTTGTCTTGAATCGGAAGGCCTTGAACAATGAAGGTACGATAATCTGATCATTGTTCTCAGCAATGTCATGAATAGAATCATGACTATCTTCTTCAAAGACAATACTTTTACCTATACCTTTCCTCCCAAAATCAACTTCCTCAAAAAATCTTGCATTATTAGTCTCAAAGAAGGATCTAGTATGGGATCATAAAATTTAAAATCCACGAGTACGTTCCAAATATCCAACAAAATAGCAACTGACCGTCCTAGAGTCCAGTTTCTTTTCATTCGGCCTATATGCCCTTGCCTCAGCTGGACAACCCCAAACATGAAAGTGCTTAATGCTAAGCATTTTCTTACTCCAAAGTTTGTAAGGGGTTTCGACCACTGCTTTTGTTGGAACCCTCTAAGGATATAAATTACAGTCTTTAGTGCATCTCCCCAAAGTGCCTCAGGTAAAGAAGAATGACTTATCATACTTCTCACCATATCTTTAAGAGTACGGTTTCGCCACGACACCGTTCATATTAGATTTTCCTGGCATGGTGTACTGAGGGACAATTCCACACTCCTTTAGGAAGTTAGCAAAGGGTCTTGGACGTTGCTCACCGATCCATCATATCTGCCGTAGTATTCACCACCACGATCAGACCTGACTGCTAGTATTTTACTCTTCAACTGAAGCTCAACTTCAGCTTTATATACTTTAAACATGTCTAAAGCTTGGGACTTCTCATGTATCAAGTATAAGTAACCATACCTTGAGTAATCATCTATGAACGTGATAAAATATCGTTGACCGTTCAATGAGGCCGTATGGAATGGTCCACAAATATCGGTATGAATCAGTTCTGTTAGGTCGAATACACAATTATAATCAACTAAGTATGAGCGAATAACAATAAGTTCTTAAAAGACTTTAAAAACTGTTTTTATATTAACTCCTCTCTCAGTGATGTAAAATATCACAGAGACCTGCTTAGGTTACAATGAAATGATATTGCGTTACACGATACCCTTCTAGGATTAACCTAACTGTATTTATAAAGATATACAGCTATGTACAATCGATAATTGATTCTCTTATAAATCAGCTATACAAATATTATCAATTACGATTGCTACACGTCTTTCTAGTCAACACGACTTCTTTGACAGCTATCCAATCTTCAAAGATATCGCTTCCATAATTATCTTCAATAATTCTGTTACTGACCAGCAAACGCTTCTCTTCAACAGAGTTTAGCTGCTTCCTCTTGTCAGCATTTAGCAGACTCTGTCGAGCTTCCAACTGTCAGAGTTTAATTAAACTCTGACTACTTCCAGTTTTAAGTTAAACTCTGTTTCTCCCCCAACTTGTTCATTAGTAAAAATGCACAAGTTAACAGTAATTGATGATGTCAAAACAATTTTATACAAATAAGCAGAGTTTAATCTTGACTTAACAAAATTTACAGAAAATAAGAATTACTTACAGACTTTTCTACCTAACCTCCTCAACATCTGGTGTTGTTCTAAGGTAGTCTATAAGCAGTCTTCTTTCCGCATTCTCGAGCTCTCTCTGCATTATCTCCTTGATCTCTTTCAGCTTAGGATCATCTTCTCTAGTTTGGTAGATAGCAACTCTCAGAGAATAAATTTTGTTTTTCCTCATTTCGTTTCCAAGCCTGATAAAATATGCTTTCTTAGATTCAGAATTGAAGTCCAGCACAGTTATACCTAAGTCAGTCTTCAGACGAGCACTATTCCTTTTCATTTCAACAAGATTTCCATGATAGTCTCTGTACTTAGGAACATACTCTTCTGTAGTCTTTGAACCAGTAAGTACTTTGGCTTTCTTCATATGTTCTCTTATAGAATCAGCAATAAGTGCTGTTCTTCGATTTGTAACCCTGAATAAGTACAGAACATATTGAAGTTCTTCACACAGCTTCAGCTTGATGTCATCTTCATTCACCCTATACAATGTTCCATCCTCCATGAAGTACAGTAAAAAGTATATATCCAAACTCTTCTGATGAACCAGCTGAACTGACTCCAGTTTGTCTAGATTTTCTTGAATCATACTAGCTCCAGGAGAAATAAGTGATGAAGGATTTCTAGGACTGTTGCTTATTCTGACATCTTTGTGAGAACCCAAACCAGATGTGTTCTTACCAGGAGGCTTTCCTAAGCAAGCTCTGTTGTAACACCCCCAGATCCGGGGTCCGGGATCCGGTCGTTACTGTAAGAACCCCAAATTTTGGATATAATTAAAACTTTTTATTAAGTAATGATAAAATGAGGAACAATGATTCCTGTACGTGCATAGTATTTCCTGTACGTGCATAGTAATTTGGTGGATGAATAGTATTTTGTAAGTTGGAAAAATTTTCACGCCACCCTATGTACGGGACGTGATATGGATGTTTCGAAGTCATATTAGTAATACGCAGAGGAAATAAGTGAATGCAGAGACGATCGGAATTCAGAAATTCCAAATTCTTTCTCGGTATAATATTTGACCGGACAGTGGATTAAATATTATTATAATCCAAGAATTGAGATATTAACTTTGAGGATTTGATATTTTGGGATGTTATTATATTTGATTTAAGAATGAAGGTAGGAAACCACTGAGGCAGTGAAACAAGCGTTCTAGAAACCGCTAAAATGTTATAACGAGATTAATCAATAAAGCGAACGAATCCTAGATTACGGATTAAGTTCGTATCGAGATTAAATATCCTGCATGGTCATCACGAGGATTATATTAAGGATTGGGGAAGGTATTATGAATATCGAGAAATTTCCCGGTAAACCCTAGAGGTGAAACTACTTAGTTATTCGTCCGAACGATCAATGAATTGAGCAATAAACGGACAAAGAAACGAGCAGAGAACCAAGATGCAAGTATGTGCAAGTGGATGAGATCAAGTAACTAAGCTATTTGCAAGAGTAACTAGCACACTAAGAATCAAACCAAGGATACAAGATATTAGTACATGACACACCACTTGTCCACTTGTTTAAACATCATCCATGACATAATCACTTTATTAAAGTGACTTTTGGCCAAGATATTATCAAAACCTCATCCCAATAATTCATTTAGCACAAGCAACCAAGTAAAAGATGCAAACAAACTCTTTCCCCCTCCATTTACCTCCATTTGGACCTGCCCTCTTTTTCAAGAGGAGAAATCCAACTTCCATCCATGGTTAAATCTCAAGAAAATTAAGGTGAGTCCTATATTTCATAACTAAGATACCCTATGAATTTCATCTTCAAATTCCATACCAATCTTGAGATATAAAATAAAGAAGATGATGATGAATAGTAACTTTTAAGTATTAACTTTGTGTTCTTGTTTTCTTTTGAATGATTCAAGTATACTAAGGCTACTTAAGGATCATTCAAGGCTTAACAAGTGTTATTCACTCTCCAAGAAAGGTATAAAGCTCAAGAACCCTTAGTACTACTTTGAGTTTATGGATTTTTTTTGGATGGATATATGATGGAGAGGTGTTAGTATGTTTAGATCCATGTATGCATAATTGGTTGTTATTGATGTTTCATACTTGTTGGATTTGAATTGTTCTTGAGATATCATGACTTAGAATAGATGAGAAACTATAGGTCTTGAATTGGTTGTTGTTGGAGGATGATTTGATGATGATAAAAATTTGGAAAAGCATGTAAACATAGCCGTCTTAATGCCGAATTTTCGATAATCTTTAAAAACCGTGCATCACAGTAGCATGAACTCACTGTCCAGTGTTGTATTTTCCCACGATAAGATAGGTTATGTTATAAGCTTCGTTTTGATATAAAGAACGCGTGAAACGGACTTACGGTTTAGGAGTTACGGTCGGTTTACTAAAAGTAGTTCGAATCCGTAAACGAAAGTTCGTAACTGAAATTGAACCCCGATAAAATACGTAAGTCAGTGGAGAATCTTGGTAATTAAATACTAGAGGTAAAAAGGAAGGTGTGAGAGAAAACCTCATGTGAAAAGGATCGTTTTCCGATTTTATAAAAATGTTCGAATCAAAGTTAATCGCGAACGAACCCCTAAAAACCCGCTTGATTATAACTTCGGTAAAACACTTAAACAACGGGCGATAAAACTCGGAGCATAATATTGATTCGTAACGATTGACTTTAGAACTTGTATGACTTAAGTATGTCCCAAGTGTAAGTACAATGACATGTCGTATTAACGAACGAATGTCGGGTCGGATCGAGGATAAAAGGAATCCACTAAAAGGGGTATAACGAGATAACTCGAGAACGCGTTTCGATTTAAGTATAACTTAACTTTTAAGATGTTAAGTGATTAATCCCGAATGCCTTGGCTATTTTTAGATCACCAAGCTGACCCGGGACCCCCTATCACTACCCCTTACCGTACTCGACTACCAGGCAAGTTTCAATTCCCTTCTTTTAGGCTGTTGTTGTGATTGAATAAATTTATATATATTTTTTCTGTTATACATATGCCATAGCATGCATGCCTACTTTCAAGTTATATCATTATGCTTGTTCCCTGATTGTTATTGGCTTATAAATTAGATAGCTATCGTATCAACTATAAGCCGGTTATTGTAAGACCCTCGTAGAAGGGCGTATACATCTTATTCATCAAATATAGACCGGGAGTCAATATTTCTTGATATATCGAGATTACCTCGGAGGAAAATATTTAAGTAAATATTTTCCATTATTCGGGCGATGAATATTATTTGAATATTCGTTCGAGATTATTTATTTTAACGTTCCTTACTTCAAATAATTATTTGAACGTAACTATTCGACGAATAATATTTTTAATATTCATTCAGAGTCGAATTATTTATCGATTATTATTTCGAATATTCTTCTAAAGGTTGGACTACTAAATGAATATTATTTGGATATTCATTTAGAATATTATTCATTAAATGAATATTACATTTGAGTATTCATTTAAGATAGTAATTACCTGTCGAATATTATTTTAATGTTCATGTGAAACTTGATTTATTTATCGAGTCTTATCTCGAATATTCCCTTAAAGCTTGAATTACTAAATGAATATTACTTGATATTCATTTAGAATATTATTCATTAAATGAATATTACTTTATCAATATTCATTTAAATTCCTAATTAATTATGAATATTATTTTGAATATTCATCCAGGGTTCTATTTAATCATCGAATATTATTTTAAATATTTTAAATATTCCTTTCAGGTCTTATTAAGTAATGAATATTATTTTGAATATACATTTGATTATTTAATTATGCAATAAATATTCTCTCGATATTTCTTCAAGAATTATTTGAGAGATACTCTGATTAAAGATATTCTTTCATATTCCTAAATATTCTGTAAAATATTTTAATTCAATAAATATTCTCTGAATATTTATTCTATACTTAGAATAACCTCGATAAGGTTTATCTTCTTCGATTATTACAGAAAATATCTCGGAGTCATATTATTATTAACCTTCTATCAAGAAAGGTTCTCAGACATCATTCTTCTTTGAGTCTACCTCTCTAATAATAAGGGAACCTTACTTGGAAAATGTTATTTATCTTGTCGACTTCCCGGTCATAAAGTATTCTCTTCACTCGCAACTCGGGTGCTATGGACTTATTAAGTCGTTGTTTACCTTCTCATCTTTCGAGGGGTAAGATTGTTGGAACAAGTTGATATTCGTTACCAAGCAATAGCTTGGAAGTTATTGGTGAATTTTCCTTTCCAACTAGATACGACTACTTTGTAGAGTCTTATCAACAAGTATTATACTTGGGGAAAGGGGGACGAACGTTACATTCAGAATCATGAATTCTATTTGAACTAGGAGTCGTGTAAGAGGCCGAGTAGCGCCGGTCCATCCCCTTTGGCGCAACCGTTGGCCGGGGAGAGCTAGTAAGGCGGTATACAAGTAAAGCCGTCAGCTCTTCCTTCTACCGGTAGTAAATCTAAATTGAGCTGTACGATCTCGACTGATCATCAAGATTGGAACAGCGGGCGCGGTGAATACTCCATCATCGGTTCATCATCCAAACTTATTTATTTCCTGCAACATGATTACCGTTGGCAGAGCTGGAAAAGTGTTCATAACTGGAATTGCAACCTTTTCATGCAAGTTCCTCTTCTTAATAACAATGAGAATATCTCGCTTACTTTTGATGTAGCAGATATTTCTATAAACAAATACTTTAAGTTACCTTGTAACTTCATCGTTCATATTATACTGGCATAATTTCCGTAAATGCATGGCATATGGTTTGAAAGATACTTTTGAACTGTTATACATTATCGTTCAGTTATATATTATTGTTGGTGGGCTATTGCTCACCCTTGCTTTATTATTATATCACAACAACAGCTAGACCAGATGACTCGCACAAGGTGCACTCGACGCGGGCGAGGACGATGAGACTACCAGAGCTGAAGAAGAAGCTATTGGTAGGATATATTTATTCTTTCATTACCAAGATTATGGTCTTGTATGACTTATGTAAATGGATGGCAAAGAGTATGTATTTATATTGAAATTCTTTTGGATTGTAAGAACTCATAATGTGATTAATAAAAATTTGATTGTTACTCTGATTTCATCTCTGGGACTATAACGGGTGTGTTTTATATTGTTGTGTTGGGTCACAGAGACGTAATTTATTTTATGTTAAGGAAAGTTCAATTGTTGTGGACAGAATTGGAAACCGTAACCACCGGATCCCGGACCCCGGATCTGGGGGTGTTACAGTTACGGTTTCCAATTCTGTCCACAACACTTGAACTTTCCTTAACATAAAATAAATTACATCTCTATGACCCAACACAACAATGTAAAACACACCCGTTATAGTCCTAGAGATGAAATCAGAGTAACAATCAAACTTTTATTAATCACATTATGAGTTCTTACAATCCAAAAGAATTTCAATATAAATACATACTCTTTGCCATCCATTTACATAAGTCATACTAGACCATATACTTGGTACTGAAAGAATAAATATATCCTACCAATAGCTTCTTCTTCAGCTCTGGTAGTCTCATCGTCCTCGCCCGCGTCGAGTGCGACTTGTGCGAGTCATCTGGTCTAGCTGTTGTTGTGATATAATAATAAAGCAAGGGTGAGCAATAGCCCACCAACAATAATATATAACTGAACGATAATATATAACAGTTCAAAAGTATCTTTCAAAACATATGCCATGCATTTACGGAAATGATGCCAGTATAATATGAACAATGAAGTTACAAGGTAACTTAAAGTATTTGTTTGTAGAAATATCTGCTACATCAAAAGTAAGCGAGATATTCTCATTTCATTAAAAAGAGGAACTTGCATGAAAAGATTGCAATTCCAGTTATGAACACTTTTCCAGCTCTGCCAACAGTAATCATGTTGCAGGAAATAATTAAGTTTGGATGATGAACCAATGATGGAGTATTCATCGCGCCCGCTGTTCCAATCTTGATGATTAGTCGAGATCGTACAGCTCAAATTTGATTTACTACCGGTAGAAGGAAGAACTGACGGCTTTACTTGTATACCGCCTTACTAGCTCTCCCCGGCCAACGGTTGGGCCAAAGGGGATGGACCGGCGCTACTCGGCCTCTTACACGACTCCTAGTTCAAATAGAATTCATGATTCTGAATGTAACGTTCGTCCCCCTTTCCTCAAGTATAATACTTGTTGATAAGACTCTACAAAGTAGTCGAATCTAGTTGGAAAGGAAAATTCACCAATAACTTCCAAGCTATTGCTTGGTAACGAATATCAACTTGTTCCAACAATCTTACCCCTCGAAAGATGAGAAGGTAAACAACGACTTAATAAGTCCATAGCACCCGAGTTGCGAGTGAAGAGAATACTTTATGACCGGGAAGTCGACAAGATAAATAACATTTTCCAAGTAAGGTTCCCTTATTTTTAGGGAGATAGACTCAAGAAGAATGATGTCTGAGAACCTTTCTTGGTATAAGATTAATAATAATATGACTCCGAGATATTTTCCGAAATAATCGAAGAAGATAAACCTTATTGAGGTTATTCTAAGTATGGAATAAATATTCAGAGAATATTTATTGAATTAAAATATTTAAAGAATATTTAGGAATATGAAAGAATATCATTAATCAGAGTATTTCTCCAAATAATCCTTGAAGAAACATCAAGAGAATATTTATTGAATAAATAAATATTTAAATGAATATTCAAAATAATATTCATTAATTAATAAGGAATTTAAATGAATATTCAAAAAGTAATATTCATTTAATGAATAATATTCTAAATGAATATCAACTAATATTCATTTAGTAATCCAAACTTTAAAGGAATATTCGAGATGATATTCGATAAATAAATCAAGCTTCAGATGAATATTAGAATAATATTCATCAAGTAATTAATATCTTAAATGAATATTCAAAAGTAATATTCATTTAATAAAATAATAGTCTAAATGGATATTCAAATAATATTCATTTAGTAGTCCAATCTTTAGAAGAATATTCGGAATAATAATCGATATTCTATTCGACTTTGAATGAATATTGAAAAATATTATTCGTCGAATGGTTACGTTCAAATAATTATTTGAAGTAAGGATCGTTAAATAAATAATCTCGAACGAATATTCAAATAATATTCGTCGCCCAAATAATGGAAAATATTTACTTAAATATTTTCCTCCGAGGTAATCTCGATATATCAAGAAATATTGACTCCCGGTCTATATTTGACGAATAAGATGTATACGCCCTTCTATGAGGGTCTTACAATAACCGGCTTATAATTGATACGTTAGTTATCTAATTTATAAGCCAATAAACAATCAGGGAACAAGCATAACGATATAACTTGAAAGTAGGCATGCATGCTATGGCATATGTATAACAGAAAACATATATATATATTCAATCACAACAACAGCCTAAAAGAAGGGAATTGAAACTTGCCTGGTAGTCGAGTACGGTAAGGGGTGGTGGTAGCGGGTCCCGGGTCAGCTTGGTGATCTATAAATAGCCAAGGCATTCGGGATTAATCACTTAACATCTTAAAAGTTAAGTTATACTTAAATCAAAACACGTTCTCGAGTTATCTCGTTATACCCCTTTTTGTGGATTCCTTTTATCATTGATCCGACCCGACATTCGTTCGTTAATACGACATGTCACTGTACTTACACTTGGGACATACTTAAGTCATACAAGTTCTAAAGTCGATCGTTACGAACCGATATTATACTCCGAGTTTTATCGCCCGTTTTCTAAGTGTTTTACCGAAGTTATAATAGAGTCGTCTTTTAGGGGTTCGTTCGCGTTTAACCTCGACTCGAATATTTTTAATAAATCGAAAAACGATCCTTTTGACATACGGTTTTCTTTCACACCTTTCTTTTTACCTCTAGTATTTATTTACCAAGATTCGTCATGACTTTACATATTTTACGAGGGTTCAATTTCAGTTACGAACTTTCATTTACGGATTCGAACTACTTTTAGTAAATCGGTCATAAATCCTAAACCGTAACTCTGTTTGATTCGATTCTTTTTCCAAAATGATCTACGACTCAAGATCTACAAGGGCATGTTAGATACTTGTCCAGTTTCAGCCATTAGACCTACTGTGATGCACGGTTTTCAATGATTAACGAAATTTCGGCATTATAACGGCTATAATACGAACGTTCCAAAAATCGCAATCAACAACCCAAGCCACACCGGGCATCAATACAACTTATACACATAATAATCATCTCACAAGTCCAGAAGCTACTGATCTTAGCATCAAAATCATCATGCATCTTAAATCATATAACTAATTAGATAATCATGCTTATAATTATCACTATAATCATACCAAGCTAAATCCATCAAAAACATTCATAAATCTCAAATCAAATGCTAGGATTTCAAGAGATCTACCTTCCTTGGAGTATGATATAACCTAAATAAGCTTGGTATGGTCCTTGTCTAGCTTAATCAAACCTTAGATCATCCAAAGAAATCATGAAAACAAAGTTAGTTTCTAAGATCCACTATTCATCGTCAATATTGTAAAAATCATATAAAATCAAAAACTAAGAGTTTGGTTCTAAAATTTTTACCACACCTTCTACTCTTCAAGGGCTTTCTTTTGAGCTATAGAACACAAGAATCCAACCATGGGAGCTAGGGCTTTGAGCCCCATCTTTCTTCTGATCAGAACCTGGACAGTTTTGGTCCTCCAACTTTAAGCATGGATTTGACTAGGCTATACTACTTGGATTTCCATGAAATTTGGAACGAATCTTGCCCATGGAGTGGAGAAGCTATGATTAAAATTTGGTGATTTAAGGATGGATAGAAGTGGAGATATGAATTTTTCTTTGTGTTATGTTTCTGCTGGACAGTTTGTATGTTCTATGTTTTCTTTTGCTTTTCTCTCTTTTCTCCCACTTGATCATCTACTTTTTGCTCATATAACTAGATATTATCATCTTGTAGGATGAGATTGATAGTATTGGGGTAAGAGCCAAGAGTCTTGGATAAGTTTTGATAGATATTTGTTTTGTTTCTTGTTTGATTTAAGTGATTTAAATCACTTAACTCCTAAATTGTTTTGATTTAATCCTTGATTAAATAATTTAATCCACTTGATATAATTCTCTTGATGATCATATAGGATATTTAATCTCGATACGAACTTAATCTGTAATCTAGGATTCGTTAGCTTTATTGATTAATCTCGTTATAACATTTTAGCGGTTTCTAGAACGCTTGTTTCACTGCCTCAGTGGTTTCCTACCTTCATTCTTAAAATCAAATATAATAACATCCCAAAATATGAAATCCTCAATGTTAATATCTCAATTCTTGGATTATAATAATATTTAATCCACTGTCCGGTCAAATATTATACCGAAAAAGAATTTGGAATTTCTGAATTCCGATCGTCTCTGCATTCACTTATTTCCTCCGCGTATTACTAATAAGACTTCGAAACATCCATATCACGTCCCGTACATAGGGTGGCGTGAAAAGTTTTCCAACTTACAAAATCACTATTCATCCACCAAATTACTATGCACGTACAGGAAACACTATGCACGTACGGGAAACACTATGCACGTACGGGAAATACTATGCACGTATGGGAAACACTATGCACGTACGGAAAACACTATGCACGTATGGGAAACACTATGCACGTACTCATTTCCCTTCAAGGATCCATTAGCTCCTTCCTGGATGGTAGATTATTCTTATCTAGGTCCTCAACCATCGAATTACTCTATTCTGACAATATACCAATGCATCAGGATCATTGTCCAAAGCAATATCCATTCATTACAATCATTGTTCTTTGAAACCACCATTCATTAGTGCTCTTTAACCACAATAAGAAAAGTTTTAATTCTACCCAAAATTCGGGTTATTACATCTGTCATGCTGAAAAGTACCAACTCCTTTCTTCTGAGCTTGAACAGGAATTGTAGGCTTGGAGAAAAATCTTTGCATTTGAGCAGGCAATGAATTATTTTGAACAGTTAGGGGTTCACTCACAACATGTGTAGCAACAGAGGTTGTATCTACCTTTTTCCCTTTGTCTTCTTGACCCATTATACCTTTAAGCTTCAGCTTGGCATCAAGTGATGATTTTCTTGTCAATTTTCCTTCTTCTTCTTCTTCTTGACTACCAGCAAGATTTTCATTAATCACTATCCCTTTTAGAACAGGCCTTGGGGCTTTAGCACTTTTCTTGGCCTTTCCAGATTTCATAGCTTTCAAATGCTCTTCTTGTAAGAGTAATTCTTCAACATGAACATCTTCTAAGGTAGCTCCCTCAGCATTCTCTTCCAAGAAAATCTTAGCAGCAAGCTCTTCATCAGTTTGTGGATTGTCAGAGAATAACAAATCCTTTTGCCTTGAAGTACTCTGTACATTTGTATTCATTGTTGTACTTGATCTTGTAGACTTGCCAGCTTTCAGATTAACACCAGACTTTGATCTCAGCCTCCTCTCTGAATTAGTTCCTTCATCATCAAGATCATCTTTCTTTGACAGAGTTTGAGGCTGCAGCTTACACTTGGATCTAGAAACTCTCTCCCCCTTTTTGACATCATCAGGGATCAAGATTAAAGTAATTAACTCAAGAGAGTTGGCAATGGATTCGATCTTGTCAGGTAACAAAGTCTGATTTTCTTCAACTTTGCCCAATCTTTGAATCAGAGTCTCCTGAGCCTTTGAGAAGGTTTGAAACAACCTGTTGTTGTCTCTCAGTAGACTCATCTCTCTATTTACAACCTCATTTCTCAGATCTATAATTGACTTCTAATTTTCATCAAATCTGTGATTCAAGGCCTTAACCTGAATCACTGTGCCTTGCAAGCATGTCAGAATGTCTGGATTTGAAATCTTCTTAGAATTATCCTTGAGAAAAGTAGTTGCTCTTCCAGTAGGAAAGATGCAGTCTTCTTTGTACCACTCTGCAGTTTGTTTTGCCAGATAATCATCTTCAATATCTCTTGCAGAAGGTCCAGCAAAGTCTGTCTTCTCCCCTGTTTTCAGTCCATCAGTCTGAACTTCAACATTTTGAGCAGATCCAGCTTCTGCACTCACTTCTTTAGAAAGATCATTTTCAGAATCATCTGCACCTGGAACTGAGGTAGTTTCTTCATTAAGTTCAGGAACAGGTTCTTCTTGAGCAACTTATTCTTCTTGATTAGCAGAGTTTACCATGACAATCTCTGAAGAGAAAAATTTGGCAGGCTGATCTATTTCCTCACCATGGTCAGAGACTTGATGTGCATCAGAGAATAACTCTGTGTGAGATGCAACCTCTATTTCTTCTAGCACCATATTAGGTTGATCAGCAACACCAGTATCAGTAGAGTTTGCAGCCATGGGTGTTGGAGTAGGATCTTCAACTTCAACAAAGAATGACATGAAATTTTTATCAAACTCTTCCATTGCAGGTAACTCAGTTCTAGCATCTTTTTCAATCTGAACCTCAGCAAGTACAGGTTCAGCAATTCTTAGTTCAGGTTATGCTACAGTAGGTTCTAAGATAGCCTCTGTCTCAACAGCAGGAGTCTCCTTAGAGATATCCTCTGAAGCTTCAATATTCACTTCTTCATCAGAATCATCAAGAATTAATCTTCTTCGTTTAACCTGATACACTTCAACTGTCTCTTCTTCAGTAGAATCATCTAAGACAGAAGGTGATCGAGGTTTGTTTGCCCTTTCCTTTCTAACCCTTTTAGATCTATCAGACTCCTTTTGAACTTTAGCAGAATCTCTTTTTGCCTTAGCCAATCGATGATGTGTATTTGCTGTTGTGTGTTTTCTTTTACCTCCATGTTTTGGTTTGGATTTGATAATAGATGGTTGTTGTGCAGGTTGAGGTGAAGATTGAGGTTGGGTTTGTGTTTCAGAGTTTAGAATTGGAGGTTTAGTGGTTTGAGTTTGAGGTTCAATGTTTGAAGTTGATTATATAGGTTCAGTGTTTAGAGTTTGGTGAGGTTCAGAGTTTGTAGGTTCAGAGATAGTCTGTGGTGGTTCTTGAGGTTGTGGAGACTGTGGAGGTTCTTGAGGTTGGTGTAGAAAGTTTTGAATTGCAAGTGGCAACACCAAATCAGGTAGTTGCTCCTTGTTAGCATCCTTGTTGGTTTGGTCAGAGAATATCCTCTTATTAACCTTAAAGGATAATATGGTGTCATCCTCAGAAGTTTCAACACCAGAAACACAAGCAGTAAATAATAATTGACAGAATCTAGCAAAATAAATAGTACTAGACTCTGACAACCTATCACCTAAATTCATTAAGACAAGTCTCCCAAAGTCGAAATTACTTCCATAGAGAAGAGAATACCCGATTTGAAGACCGTCAGTGGGAATGGCATCCCAGTTGGTGACTTTCTTGCCAAAAGCTCTTGTGATGCAATCAAAGAAGAAACTCCATTCCTTCCTGAGCCCTGGCCTTTTAACATTACCAAGCTTGTCTAAGGAACCAGAAAACCTCAGCTGCTGCAACATCTCCTTCAATTCATTCTCACCAGCAACAGTGTATGAGGTGTGAGTATCAAAATCCATAGTATCTCTAACAGTTGCTAAAGTAATCACATACTCTATCTCCTCATAAGTAAAAATAATTGATGGATTCCCATTCTCTCCTCTATCATCATACACAGAGTTAGTCCAGAAGGCAGCAATATACGTAGCAGAAAGCGTTTGTGGTTCGACTAGAGCTGTTCCAATCTCTGAGTCTCTCAAAAAGTTCTGAATCAAGTGAAACGTCTCTGGAACTTTTTCATTGTTCAATGGGGCTGCATAATTGTTGGGAACAAACAGCAAACCTTGGGCAGTAAAAGCTTTAGTGGCCATTAGAATCGATTTGAGAAGAAAATATGAGTGAAAAAGATATGTATCAAAGGTATTTGTGAAAATGTGTAAAAAAAGAATAACAGAGAAATTGTGTGTAAAGTTGTGTGTTCGTGGGTGTAAAAGTGAAAAAGTGAATAATGAACCGATTTTGATTAGATCTGTAATTGAAAATTAAAAACCCAATCTTTTTAGACATTAAACATGCAACCAATTTCTTGTTAAGTGTGTGAGTGGGACACGTGTCACGTAAATAGTGGAACAGCCGTTTACACGCGCAATAATAATGGCTATTATTACTGCTATTCTCTCTCCTATTACCAATACGCTTTAACTGTTTGACACCATTAAACAGTTGGCACATAGCACATGCAAATTTCAAAAACTCTTTGTACTCCAAGTATATACTCTGTCTGAAATAAAATATTACCTTAGAGTACTCAACAGAATCCAACAGTGTTTACCAATTCTCCAATTTTATTACTATAATCCTTTCAAACACTACACAGTTGTGAATATGAGTGTGTGTATAGCAGAGTTCACTAATTTAATATTTAGAGCATCTAATATTTTATAAAATCCATAAAATAAATCAGTAAACATTGTTTGCACAAACTCTCATAGTAAACTCTTAATATCTGATGAATGCTAAACTCTGTAGAAGATGAATAATATACAGTAACTCTGAATTTTCCTATACCCCCTTCTACCTAATCTAAAAAATATATATATTCTTTTTTTTTCTTTTCTCCAGTAATCAGAGGTTGGAACTAGTCACCAAAAATCCAGTAATTTTAGCCCTTATCTTTTGATAAGTTCCTGGGCCTTCCTAGTCTTTGACTAGTCACCAAAAATTAAAGAATTTTAGCCCTTACTTTTTACCAGTAAGTTCCTGGGTCGTCCTAGTTACAACATAATCTCAAAGGAGTTCTAAATAGCCTATCTATATTTGCTATGGGGGTAGACTAATAACAGAAACTAACTTATAAGAGTTTGAACTAACAGAGTTTATCTTACAGAGTTTAGGAGTCATCAACATCAAAAGTTAATCATGAGAGGTAATGCACACACTGTTTACAGATTCAGAGTTTAGGATAGATAACCTAAGAGATGCTATAAATATGGAACAGTATCATGCTGTGTTAACTTTCTGCACAGTTTAAGATTAGATCACAGATAACTTAGAAGGATTCATGACTAATTACTGAGAATCATGCTTCATACATATTTCTTCATCGGTGTTTATGTTCAGACAGAAACAGAATTAGAGTCTTATCAGAGTTTAATCATTTTTGCAACAGATTTTGACATACAGAGCATGTTAACAGTCATAGTAACACATAAAAAGTTTCTAAGTACAGACATGAAATCACAGAAACATGAGCAACATATTTTTCAAGAAAATTTTGAAACTAACTATTATCTCTAATCAAAACCAGAGATCATTCCTACTTCATTTACCAGCCTTGTAAATGTAGCTTCACTCAAAGGCTTGGTGAAGACATCTGCAAGCTACTGTTCAGTAGACACAAAATGAAGCTCAATGTTACCTTCCTCTACATGCTCTTTGATAAAATGATACCTTATGCTGATGTGCTTGGTCATTGAATGTTGTACTGGATTACCTGTCATAGCAATAGCACTTTGATTATCACAGAAAATAGGTATTTTGCTATACCTTAATCCATAATCCAGTAATTGATTCTTCATCCACAGAATCTGTGCACAACAGCTACCAGCAGCAATATACTCTGCTTCAGCTGTAGATGTAGAGATTGATTTCTTTTTCTTGCTATACCAAGAAACAAGTCTATCACCAAGAAATTGACAACTTCCACTGGTACTTTTTCTATCTATCATACAGCCTGCAAAGTCTGCATCAGAGTAACCAAGTAGCTTGAAGTCTGATTCTCTTGGATACCACAAACCTAAAGTTATGGTGCCCTTAAGATATTTGAAAATTCTCTTCACAGCTGTTAGATGTGGTTCTCTTGGATCTGCCTAAAATCTTGCACAAAGACATGTTGCATACATGATGTCAGGTCTGCTTGCTGTTAGATAAAGAAGAGACCCAATCATCCCTCTATAGCTTGTCATATCTACTGGTGAACCTGTGTCTTTGTCCAACTTTATTGCTATTGCCATGGGAGTTGTTGCAGATGAACAGTCAAGCATGCCAAATTTCTTGAGAAGATTTCTGGTATATTTTGCTTGATTGATAAAGATTCCATCATCTGTTTGCTTCACCTTTAGGCCTAGAAAATAACTAAGCTCTCCCATCATGCTCATTTGATATCTGGACTGCATGAGCTTGGCAAACTTCTTACAGAGTTTATCATTAGTAGACCCAAAGATTATGTCATCTACATATATTTGAACTAATAACAGATCACTACCAAGTTTGAAGTAGAACAAGGTTTTATCAATTGTACCTCTGTTGAACCCACTTTCCAAAAGAAATTCAGCCAAAGTCTCATACCATGCTCTTGGTGCCTGCTTAAGTCCATAGAGTGCCTTGTCAAGCCTGTAGACATAATCTGGATACTTGGGATCTACAAATCCTGGTGGTTGTTCAACAAACACTTCTTCTTCAAGTTTTCCATTCAGAAAAGCACTTTTCACATCCATCTGAAAACCTTGAATTTCTTGTGAGAAGCATATGCTAGAAAGATTCTTATTGCCTCCAACCTTGCAACTGGAGCAAAAGTTTCATCATAGTCTATGCCTTCTTGTTGTGAATAGCCTTTGGCCACAAGTCTGGCCTTGTTTCTTGTAACAACCCCATCACTGTCAGTTTTGTTTCTGAAAACCCATTTAGTACCAACAACAGATCTATTCTTTGGTCTTGGTACAAGGGTTCAGACCTTATTTCTTTCAAATTCATTCAACTCCTCCTGCATTGCTGTTATCCAGTCAGCATCTTGAAGAGCTTCTTCCACTTTCTTTGGTTCAGATTTGGACAGAATGCATGAAACAGACATTCATTTGTTGTAGCACTTCTTGTCCTGACTTTTGCATCTGGATCTCCAATTATTAGATCAGGTGTATGAGATTTTGTCCATTTCCTAGCTAAAGGTAAATGACTTCTGTCAACAGTTGATCCTCCCCCTTGATCAATGTTCTCCTGATCATCTTGTTGCCTTTCTTCATTCTCTGAGGCTCCCCCTGAATTTGATCGCTCAGAGTTTAAGTTGTCAGATTTTGAACTATCAGAGTTTGAGTCATCAGAGATTGATCCAGATTTTTCAAGTGACTCACTTTCAGAATGTGAGTCATCAGAGATTTGTTCTGCATGCTCCCCCTCAACTGGTTCTCTCCTTTGTTCTGTCTGTACGGTTTCTTCTGTGTGTACCAGTAGAGGTTCAGAATTTGCATCAACAGAGTTTGTTGGACTGGTTTCATCAGAGTTTATTTCATCAGAGATTAGATCTTCATTTTCAAAGTGCAACTACTCATGTTCATCAACATCTTCAAGTCCAGTTATTTTCTTGTCATCAAATGACACATGAATAGATTCCATAATCACCTTTGTTCTCAGATTATAAACTCTGAATGCCTTGGTTGACACTGGATAGCCAACAAAATTCCTTCATCTGATTTAAACTCAAATTTGGTCAACTGTTCAGGATGAGTTTTCAACACAAAGCATTTGCACCCAAAAATATGAAAATATTTCAGGTTTGGCTTCTTTTCCCTCACCATCTCATATGGTGTTTTTCCATGCTTGTTGATTAGTGTGGCATTTTGAGTAACACAGGCTGTTTGAACTGCTTATGCCCAGAAATAGGTTGGCAATTTTGCTTTATCAAGCATAGTTCTGGCAGCTTCTATCAAGGTTCTGTTCTTCCTCTCAACTACACCATTTTGCTGTGGTGTACCAGGTGCAGAAAACTCTTGCTTCAATCCCCTGTTCTTGCAGAATTCTTCCATTGTTGCATTCCTGAATTCAGTTCCATTATCACTCCTGATTATTTTGACTTTGTGTTTTGATCCTTTGTCCAGCAGCTTTACATGCTCCATCAGAGTTAATGCAGTTTCATCCTTCTTTGCTAGAAAATACACCCAGGTATATCTAGTGTGTTCATCAACAATGACTAGAGCATATTTCTTTCTTCCAATTGACAAGACATTCACTGGTCCAAAGAGATCAACATGTAGAAGATGATAAGGATCAACAATTGAAGATTCAGACTCGCTCTTGAAAGATGACTTCCTTTGTTTGGCCTTTTGACGGGAATCACACAGGCCATCAACATTTAATAAAGACTTTGGAAGTCCTCTTACAAGATCCTTTCTTATCAACTCATTGATGTTGTTCAGATTAAGATGAGAGAGTTTCTTATGCCACTTCCAACTCTCTTCACTAGACATTCTTGTGGACAGGCACACAGCTTTTCCATCAGAGTTTGCCAATAACTTTGCTTCGTAGATATTATTGTGCCTGTGTCTAACTAGAACAACTTCTCCTGTAGATTTACTGATGATTTCACAGTATCCAGGCTGAAAATCTCCATGATATCCTCTGTCACAGATTTGACTCACAGATAGCAGATCATTCTTGAGTCCTGGAACCAGAGCTACATTTGTGATTATGATACTTCCAAGATTGATATTGCCATATCCCAGAGTACGTCCTATGTTGCCATCTCCATAGGAAACTTTTGGGCCAGCCTTCTCCACATACTCTGATAGCAGGGCTTTATTTCCAGTCATGTGTCCTGAACATCCACTGTCCACGACTAGGATACTCTCCCTGATGCCCTGCAATCACAAACAATTTTAGATTTAAAGATCCAGACTTGCTTGGATCCTTTGGCTTTCTTAATTTTGTTAGCTTTAACAGCGGAATTTACACTATCAGAATTTAAGCTAACTTTATCAGAGTTTACACTTGCAGAATTAACCCTAACCCATTTCAAATTGGGCTTAAGTTCATAGTAGTTATGATAAATAGCAGGATAATCCCTGCAAGTATAGATTGAATGCCAAGTACTTCCACAGTGTTTGCACAAAGTCTGTGGTCTAGGTTTGACATTATTCTTTTTAACTCCAGACTTGGAGGGTAAAGAATTAATGTCTTTGTTCTTCCTGCAGAAACTAGCAAGATGATTAGTACTACCACAGTTATGACATGTTTTTCTAGGTGCAAATGTAGCAAACATTGGATTTTTTCGTGATATAATGCCTACTTTACCATTTCGATCTGTTCTTCCTAGGCATTTTCTGTTTCTTGACAGATTTTAACTCTTTAAGCTTATGCTTAAGTTGTTTATCTGTCATTGAACCAATATTAACCTGTTTTGCACAGGTTTTTACTGATTCACCTTTAACAGCTTCTTTTTCATTCCTAGTTTTAGATTCACTTGTAGCAGAAACAAATTTTCTAGGTGGAAGATGTGTTCTAATTTTCACATGATTTTGAAATCTAAGTTCATCTTCCTCACAGTAACCTAAACCAACAGTGTCTGATTGAAAAACCTCATGAGTGTCTTTTCCAGAATCAGTCCAAGTTTTAATTATATGATTAGATTTTTCCAACTCAGATTCTAATTGCTTATACCTTCCAAGAAACTCCTGTTCTAGATAGACAGCATCATCTCTCTCCTTTTGAACTTGCTGCATGTTAGCAAGTTTTTCTTCTACAACCTTATTTCTCTCTTTGTGTTCAGAATTCTCAGTTTTTATTCTCTCATTCTCTAAAGTCTGATCCCTATAACTGATATGTAAGGCCTTAATATAAATTCTAAATTCAGATACATTATCAGTATTATAAGCATAGGTAGTCAGAGGTACCTTGCTTTCAGAATCTTCAGCTTCATCAACAGTAGTAGCCATGAGAGCATAGTTCACATCCTCATCTGAGTCAGAGGTGTCTGCCCAATCTCTGCCTTTAGTGAAGAGTGCCTTCTCAGTTTTACCCTTCTTGCACTCAGGAGCATAGTGGCCCATCTCCTTACACTTGTAGCATTGAATCTTAGACTTGTCTCTCTTCCCAGATTTGGTATCCTTTCTCTCAGATTTGCTGAGATTCTTCCTGTCAGACTTTGAATCATTCTTGGAGAATCTCTTTCCCTTCTTGAAGTTCTTGAATCCCATCTTCTTGAAGGTCTTTACCATAAAAGCATCCATTTGCATCATTTCCTCATCATCTTCAGAATTAGATGATCCATCTGTGTTTGAGTCAACATCAGAGTTTGATGACTCACTTTCAGAATGAATGACCAAAGTTTTTCCTTTTGCTTTCTTCCTTGATGCTTCCTTCTTTGAGGGTCTTTCTTCAACTCTTAGAGCAACAGACTTTGACTTCCTGCCTGATCTTCTGCTTCTCTGTTCCATTTCCAGTTCATGAGTCTTGAGCAACCCATAGATCTCATCAATATCAGTGTCAGCCAGATCATAGTTGTCTCTAATAGTGGTTGTCTTAACATCCCACTTTTCAGGTAGAGAAAGAAGAAACTTGAGATTTGAATCTTCTAGATCATATTCTTTATTAACCATTGACAGATCATTGAGTAGCTTACAGAATCTGTCAAAGGTTTCTGTCATTGATTCTTTAGATCTAGCCTCAAAGTGTTCATACTCCTGTGTGAGTATGTTCCTTCTATTCTTCTTGATTGCAGCAGTTCCCTGACATCTAACCTCCAGGGCATCCCAGATCTCTTTTGCAGTTTTACAATTGATCACTTTGTTAGACATAACATTATCCAATGAACTATGAAGCAGATGTCTAACCTTTGCATCCTTAGCAATGGATGAAATGTCCTCAGGAGTCAAATCTTTCTTCTCCTTTGGAATAGATTTAGCTTCCTGTCCAGCAGTAACGACAGATAATTTTGTAGGCTTATGATGGCCTCCATAAATTCTGTCAAGATATTCTGGATCTGTAGCCTCCAGAAACATAGCCATTTTCACCTTCCAGGTTGAGTATTCTGCTGGCTTGAGAATAGGAACCCTGATTGTCTCATATCGGCTCACAGTTGTAGGTTGAGCCTTCTCAGCACTAGAGCCTGTTGTTGGAGGAGGAATTTCTGCCATTGATTATAGTTGTGTGTGTGGATCTTAAACTGTATTAAATTAACAGAATGGCTTTGATACCAATTGTTAGGCCGAATACACAATTATAATCAACTAAGTATGAGCGAATAATAATAAGTTCTTAAAAGACTTTAAAAACTGTTTTTAAATTAACTCTTCTCTCAGTGATGTAAAATATCACAGAGAGCTATTTAGGTTACAATGAAATGATATTGCGTTACACGATACCCTTCTAGGATTAACCTAACTGTATTTATAAAGATATACAGCTATGTACAATCGATAATTGATTCTTCTATAAATTAGCTATACAAATATCATCAATTACGATTGCTACACGTCTTTCTAGTCAGCACGACTTCTTTGACAGCTATCCAATCTTCAAAGATATCGCTTCCATAATTATCTTCAATAATTCTGTTACTGACCAGCAAATGCTTATCTTCAACAGAGTTTAGCTGCTTCCTCTTGTCAGCGTTTAGCAGTCTCTGTCGAGCTTCCAACTGTCAGAGTTTAATTAAACTCTGACTGCTTCCAGTTTCAAGTTAAACTCTGTTTTTCCCTGTAAAACTTAAACACTGATATTAACCACATCAATTATATTTAACAAGTTCTAAGACACTCGTTGCTCTATTGGCACTTAACTTTCTAGAGTTTGTTTGTTTTCCCTTAATGCATTCTATGCAAACCTGAAAATTACTTAAACCTAAGGGATCAAGAATTCTATCATCCACAAGCCTTTGAATTCTCTGTTTAGAGATGGGACCTAAACGCTTATGCCACAACATGGCAGAATTCTCAGTTAACTTAAGCTTCGTACCTCTTGCACTAGAGTGTAAAATCTCATAATTAAAAGTAACAGTATCAAGAAAATAATGATTATCAATTAAAGAACCAGTGCTAACCAAATTTGAATTTAAAGAGAAACTAACTTTATTATTTCCAAAGGAACAAGTGTAGCCAAATTTGTCCAAACAAGAAATAGAAATAAGGTTCCGTCTAAAAGACGGTGCAACAAAAGTCTCAAATAAATCCAAATAAATGCCAGTTTTAAATAATAATATAAATGTTCCAACAGCTTCAACTGGAACTTTATTGCCATCGCCCACATAGATGAATCTTTCAGCATCAATTGGCGATCGACTCTACAGGCAACCCTTTAATACACTTATGTGAGTAATAGCACCAGAATCTACCCACCAAGTATCCTTAGGTACAGAAGCTAAATTAACTTCAGAACAAACAAAGACAGAAGTCTTACCCTTCTTCACACGCCAAGCAGCATATTTGGAACACTCTTTCTTCATGTGTCCAGCCTTCTTACAAAAGTAGCAGGTTGGTCCCTTATCCTGCTTCTCTTGATACTGCTTGGGTTTTCCACTTGTATTATCCTTACCTCTCTTTCTCTTCTTATCATGAGAGCTAGATGCCAAGTGAGCACTTTCAGTCTTGTCTCGCAATACCCTCTCTTCCTCTTGAATACAGTGTGAAATGAGCTCATTAAGAGTCCATTTTTCCTTCTGAGTGTTATAACTCACCACAAAGTAACCAAATTGAGGAGGGAGTGAAATAAGAACCTAGTGAACAAGTAACTCATCTGAAAATTCCAACTTGAGTTCTTTAAGTTTGCCAGCAAGAGTAGACATTCCAATGATGTACTCCCGTATGTTCCCCTTTCTGCTTTCTCATTCTTAGCAAAATATTGCTCAATTTCAGAGAGGAACTTCTTGGAATTTGTGCTCTCAACAATAGAGCCCCGAAAGCCAATTGGAATCGTCTGCTTCATGATCGCCATGCACATGCAATTAGAGCATTCCCATTTCTCGACTTGATCCGTTCTCGAATTAGTCGCAGTAGAAACAAGTTGCTCTTTCCTTAGCGCAAGGTCAAGATCCATGCACCCAAGAATGATTTCAACATTCCCTTTCCATGTGACATAGTTTGTCCCATTCAACATCGGAATCATGCTCAATTGAGCAGAAGCAGAGTTAACATTAGCAGTAAATGTAATAGAAAACAAAAAATACAAAAATATGCTCAAAACTACATATTTGTGATAAATTAAATATTGGCAACACCATCACAAGATACCTAACGCAACACTGAATTTTAGTCTTTGGACAGAAAATCAATTTGCAAGTGGTACTCTCAATGTAATATAAAAAATTAACAATAAATTTCTGTAAAATAATACGCCTTTCTTTGGACCGATCTATTATTCACATGAAAATCTTAATATTGCTACCCACTTATTATTACAAGAATATTTTAATTTTGGCCAAATTATACCTTCCTTTGGGCCGATAAAATTTGCATAAAATTAAATATTCAAACATCATAATAATATTTTTAAATTAATTAATCTACACAAAAGAGGTTATTTTGGCAACATATTGCTTCAATCAACTAATTCCAAAATATTAGACCACTTAAATAAATAAGTTAATATTAATTTTCCAATAATTAAATTTAAATCACAAACTATCAAATTAATGTACTTATTCGTATTATACAGGATTATCAAAAAAGTTACAACTATATAATTTGGATTGTCATAATCAGTTAAACAAATAATTTAGGTTGATATTACAACAAGTGACAAGTGCTCTCATAAGGACTCTGGTCACCAAAAAAAACAAGCATGACATGTAACATGAAAATGGACACAAGTATCCATGTTCACTAAAACTTATTACTATAATACACTTAAATCATAACATGAATATTATTAAAGTTAATTTCACTTTGCAACCCTTAACTTTGGACGAAACACAATTTAGTACTCATACTAAACTGTGTTTCGTGGCAGTTTGGTTCCTATACTTCAATTCCTCTTTCAGTTTGCAACTCCTGTGTGTAATTCCGTTAAATACTTCCGTTAACGTTAAATTTTAAATGCAAGGGGTGTTTCAGTCATTTTATTAATAAATATATTCATTTTACATTAAATATATTCACTAATTTTAAATAAAAATATTATAATTTAATTTTATATTAATAAATATGATCGTTTTTATTTAAAATTATTGTTGCACTGTTTTATTTAATTGAATAATGCGAGATGTAATTGTAAACTAATTTTTTCTAATCATTGAATAATTATTCACGGTAATTATAAGTTTGTAAAAAAATTAGTTTACAGTTACATCTCGCATTACTCAATTAAATAAAATAGTGCAACAATGATTTTAAATAAAAAAGATCATTTTTATTAATATAAAATTAAATCATAATATTTTTATTTAGAATCTGTTGTAAAATGACTATATTTATTAATAAAATGACTAAAACACCCCTTGCATTTAACGTTAACGGAAGTATTTTGATGGAATTATGCTCAGGGGTTGCAAACTGAAAGAGAAATTGAAGTATAGGAACCAAACTGCCACGAAACAAAGTATGAGTACTAAACCGTGTTTTGTCCAAAGTTAAGGGTTGCAAAGTGAAATTAACTCATACTATTATAACATGTCAAAGAAAAAGGCCAATTAAGCACACGAAAGGATTAACCATGCAATATAACTTCACCATGCCCTAGTGCACACAGGCATAATGTGCAAGACTTGAAACCAAAAACCATGCCCACTAAACAATCATATGATATAAAATTATTAAACCAAAACAACGTAATCATACAAAAAAAATCCTGACTTACATGAGTCAATTATAAAATTAACCATGTTATAATAAACCGATTGCATATATAATCATGGGCTCGTGGCAGCGCAAAACGAACTAAAGCACCGAAACTAGTATCAAGATCAGGACATACATATCACAATCTTAAAATAGACAAAGGATTGTAATTCCGATAATCAAAATATGAAGAGGCCCTGATGCCAATTGATAGAATCTAACAATTCTATAAACGCTTAATTCTCTAAAATAGAGATAAGGATCCACTCATTTAGTCCAAACAATAATTAAAAATCTAAATGGGCTTCTTATTTGATCACATTATTTAACCAATAAAATAAATAGCAAAATATAATTGAATATTAATATGTAGCCCACATAAATTATTATTATTAAAATAATAATAACAATTTGCCATTATTCCTTTCATGAGTTCCTCTAACTCAATCAAATAATTGCTTGTTACCAAACTTATATTTCACATGCTCTCTATTCTGAGCATCACTTTTCAATTTGTCTCGAAACAATTTATTTCAATCTGCAAAGATAAAATCAAATTTTATTTTCTCGCTTCAACTAGCAATGTTGGCATTATTTTTTTCTCTCAACAACCAATTCAAACATAACCAATATGTTTACCATTTCCGGTGAAATTTTTATTCTCGTCATTACAAATTTGTTGAAAATTAATCCATTCCGTTTTTCATATTTTCCAAACTGAAAATATATAGCCAACTCATTATTATTATTATTATTATTATTATTATTATTATTATTATTATTATTATTATTATTATTATTATTATTATTGCTCAATTTCCAAGCATTAATAAAATACTCCCTAATTAATACGATATCGTCTTTATCACCGATAAATTTTCTGATTGTCTTAAAAAACAATCCATATCTCTTCCCCATTTTTTTTAAAAACTCCATTTAACAAAAATGGTGCCATTTAAATTTACAAAAAAACAACATTTTCCACTCACTATTCCGAGCAAATAAAAATTCTTTAGCACATGATTCCATCTATTTCAACAACGAGGCACAATTCAAAATTATTTTCTTGCTCCATGTGCAGTTATGGGTGTTAATCAATCTTCCACTTGTTATCAATTTTGACATATCAACATCACTTCTCGGAACAAAAATTCACTATCATTGTTGGCACCATTTTTCTCCTTAAATTTAACGAAAAAGTATAATAAATTAAACATGGCAACAAAGAGATTAGAGAATCAAATCATATACCCAAACAATAGCATATAAATTGGATTCGACTATAAACAAGGTTGAGATAAGTTTGCATAGCACATGATCCCATCTATTTCAACGACGAAGCACAATTCAAAATTATTTTCTTGCTCCATGTGCAGTTATGGGTGTTAATCAATCTTCCACTTGTTATCAATTTTGACATATCAACATCATTTCTCGGAACAAAAATTCAATATCATTATTAGCACCATTTTTCTCCTTAAATTTAACGAAAAAGTATAATAAATTAAACATGGCAACAAGGAGATTAAAGAATCAAATCATATACCAAAAAAATAGCATATAAATTGGATTCGACTATAAACAAGTTTGAGATAAGTTAGCCAAGTCAAAATAAGCAACCAAGATTAAAAGGCTACGCAGATGGACCACCAGAAAATGACGAACAAGATCAATAAGACAAATACAAACACACCACAAGAATGACACGGGTAGTGGGTAGTGTAAAGAAGACACCTGGATCAGAAAATAAAAAAATAATCGGAAGTTACAAGTCATCGCCTGAAAAATCCGTAAAAGACCAAGCTTGAAAATTTGAAAACAAACGAACCATACAACTTCAGCAAGAGGGTCGAATATAGCAAGGCTCTGATACCGATGAAGGAATAAAAATACCTAAAAGATAATATATATTACAATATTTGTATGAAGAAAAAGAAGAATATTGTTTATGGGGTTCCGAGTAAGAGATTGAACAAAAACTTTTCTGCTCTTTTTCTTTGTGGACATCTCCCTCTATATGTAGGCTATAACTTCTCTTTTCTCCACCCCAAAAACCAATTTAACAGCCTTAATCAGTCTTGTAATAAATATATCAATCAATGATATGTAGCTCCCACATGTACTAAATAAATATATCAATCAAATATATGTAACTCCCACATTTACTAATAATAATATGAGTAATATATTTTTATTTCTTTTAGATATTATATTTGATAAGAGAAGTCAAATATAACACTCTTGGCAGCAGGGGTCCTCTTCATTCTATTCAGCTCTTCCATCACAACTTTCCCAACTTCTTCGATGCAGTTCAGGATCTTCTCCTCTGGTGTGAGAAAGTCTGGCGGTCCATCGGGTTAATTCACGCAATATATGCCGAATTCTTCTTGATGGACTTCGATGGATAATAGACATTGTCTGCTCACTAGTACCAGATACAGCAGAAGTAGAAGGAGTAGTAGCATCAATACTTTGCCGCCCTTGAGGTAAGGGACTCGAAAGTTGGTGGCCATTGACTTCTCTAAAGGGAGCCCTTACTCTTTCCCAGGCATGTTGAAGGAGTACTTTTAGATTAAATATTGAATCAAATTACAATGATTACAATAAACAATCCTGTTCAAACATTAATCAAATACTAGCCAAGACGAGTAAATTGCATAGCAACATTTAACATGTCTTAAAACTTTTAAGTACAAAGGTATGGTTCAGAAATGAAGAATATACATGTAAAAACACAACTCAGCAGTGGGCACATATATAGTAAAATCACATAAACACTTATTTCTTCTATAGATAAGTGCAGTGCAATTACTGTCAAACACCAAGTTATACTTTTAACTATAACAAACTAGGAAACAAAATTCAAAATTGATATGCTAATGATATATATAATTTAGGTGAACAATGCATAGCAAAGAATAAATATGTTAAACATTTAATTTATATTTGTTTCGGGATATTGCACGTTTATTATGTTAATGATAATCTCAAGTTCCTTCGATGTTAATTATTTGTACAAGTGTTGAACTTCCATTACAAATCTGTTGAACCCTAATGAAAATTAATACATACAATATTGAACCCGCATTGTGAATCTGTTGAAACATGTAACTAATAATAATCTCATATATGTGAGATGTTATTTGTATAATTGTTGAATATTCGTTCTAAATCTTTTGAATCATAAAGAAGAATGATAATGTATGATGCTGAACTCATATTATAATTTGTTAAATTTCAGTGACCTACACGTATATTGAATGTTGTTTTTTTTTTTGCTAAATATGTAATATATTAAGAAAGAAGAATCAGGGATAAACCCTTGCTCTAAGCCAAGGCAAAGAGAGAACCAACAACAAGAAAAAACCTAATCCAGAGTGACAATGATCCTCAGGAATCAAATATGTATCCACCTATACAAATCTAAATTAGCATGCTTGAGAAACCATTTCGAACCAAGAAGCCTAGCCTTAAGATCCGTTATAATACTTTGTATCAACTTGTTTGGTCCCGCAGCCCCCAAGTCATGTAGTCGAGCATTCATTTCTTTCCACAAGTGATATGAGAAGATCTGTGCCACAAGGAGCGCAACATTTCTAAGAGTGTGATCAGATATGTCTCCCAAGGAAGTCAAGACTTCTAGCCAACTTGAACCATCAAACTCAACCTTGAGAAGGCCTGACAATTTTGAAAGGATGAAGCTACTATACGGGCATAGTACAAATAGGTGGGAATCAGTTTCGATGCCCCCTATACAAAAGTTGCATAGCTGGGAAACATCAAGACCAAACGTAGATAACCTATGCATCGTTGGAAGGCGACCATGACATAAAATCCATTCATTATGAGCATAACGAAGAACTCGAAGTCTATGCCAAACATATTTACTCCACTCAGCCACATTAGAAGGAGCTCGGAGAGAATCCCAGATATGCCAGGTCTTGATTTTGTGGAGGGGCAAGCCATTTCACAGGATAGAGTCAACAGAGCTAAGATCAAAAGGAGGGTAATCGAACTGCTGAAACCAGTGACTCAAACCCGGATTAATGTGATGAATCCTATGCGTAGGTTGAGGTAAGATCCAAGCTCCAGTATGGATCAACGTATGCACCGAGTCATCTGATGTTGCATTAGCTTGAGCAATAATAGGATCATGATTATTAGTCGCTAAACACGAAGAATTCCACCAAGGGTCGAACCAAAGAGAGGTGTCCCTGCCATTCCCCAACTTGAAGGTGATAAACTGACGTGCCAGAGAACGTAACTTAAGAACGTTACGAAGAATCCACGAACAGTCATTTGGCATGGACATATCCCAGAAATGATGCTTCTTTAGCACAGTTTTATTGACCCAAACAGGCCACAGAGCCTTGCTTTTTCGAACAATTCTGCAAAGGTGGTTTAAAATCTGAGCTTGGTTCCACAGCATAGATTCCTTAAGACCCAGGCCCCCCTCCTCCTTAGGCAAACAAATTGTGTCCCAGCTGATTTTGGCTCACCCTTTAGAAGTAGCATTGCCTTTCCATAAAAAACGAGTGAAAACTGATTTAAGGCTGCAATGAACTGAGTTAGGAAGAATGAAATGGTTTGTCCAGAATGATTGCACAGCAGTGAGAACGGACCGCATAAGCTGTACACGTCCAGCAAGAGACAAAAGCAAAGAAGTCCAACAAGATATCCTGGAAATAATCCTGTCGAGAAGGGGAAGACAATCATTGTGTCTCAACCATGAAGATATTAGAGGGATGCCTAAAAATCTAACGGGGAGAGCACCATGAGGAAGGCCATACGAAGAATCAAACCATCTTATAAAATCCTCATCACAATTTCCAAAGAAAACTGTGCTCTTGGCAATGCTTGGATTCAACCCACTAGCAGCAGAAAACCTGGAAATGCAATTCATTAATTGATTAACAGAATCCTTGTCACCCTTGGAGAAGAGAAGTACATCATCAGCATAAAGAAGGTGCGTAAGCTTCAATTCTTTACACTTCCAATGGAATTGAAAGTTAAGAGGGTTCTTGGCAAGCATTGAAGACAAAATGGTCATAGCAATGGCGAAGATATAGGGAGAGATTGGGTCTCCCTGTCGAATCCCCTTTTTTCCTTCAAAAAACCCACACAACGATCCATTCACCTTAACAGAAAAGGTAGTGGTCGAGATACACAAATGGATCCATTTTATGTTTAGGCGGGAAATTCAGCTTTTGCAACGCACCCAAAATGAAGTTCCAACTTATAGAATCAAACGCCTTGTAAAGGTCAAGCTTCAAAGCACACTTCGGCACACCACTGTCTCTATGATAACCTCGGAATAACTCTTGAGCCATAAGTATATTATCAGAAATATTACGCCCCGGAATGAAAGCAGATTGGGAGATGTCGATGATACTGGGCATGACAGCTTTAAGGCGAGATGCAAGAATTTTAGCAATACACTTATAAGGAATAGAGCACAGGAAGATAGGGCGATAGTCTGACATAGAGGAGGGGGTAGAGACCTTGGGAATCAAAGCAATACTAGTTGCATTTATTGGTTTAAACAGAGAGATATCTGTAAAGAAACTTTTAATTGTAGCACAGAAGGTGGCACCGACTATGTCCCAAGTTGCCAAGAAGAATTCCACCGTAAAACCATCCGGACCCGGGGCCTTGTTCCTTTTCATAGCCTTTAAGGTCGCTAGGATGAGCGAGTCATTGACAGGAGCCTCAAGAGATGAAGCTTGAACATTAGTAATCGAAGCACAGTTGAGACTGTCAAAATCGCAGGAGTGCAAATTATCAGAGGTACCCAGCGTGTTATAGAAGAAATCAACTGCAACTTGCGAGACATTGTTATGACCCTCAACCATGACCCCATCTTTATTTTCAATCGCAAGCAGCTTATTAACATTCCAATTAGCCTTCGTTTTGTTGAAGAAAAATCTATTGTTTCCATCACCAACATTCAGCCAATTGACCCTCGCTTTCTGAAGCAAAAAATGCTCCTCCACAAGCAGAGCCGTCTCAAGGTTACCACAGGCCTGGGACTCTAACAGCAACAAATTTGGATTTTCACAATCCGAGATAAGCTGATCTTGCATATCTGATAAAGCAATACGAGCCATATCAACATTATTGTGGACGTCACAATGATTTTTGTTGAGGATAGATAGACCTTTCTTAACATCTATTAATTTACGAACCAAGATGGCCATCGGATCGCCATACCAACAACTCTCCCATGCTTCAGAAACTGCTTCTTTGAACCCTTCAATTTCAATCATATAGTTGAAAAACTGAAAAGGTTTTGATAATCTCTCTACTTGCATCGGAATGGAGCAAATAAGTGGATAATGATCCATAATCCCTTTATTTTTTACCGTAACAATAGTTTCAGTAAAATCATTAAACCAATCCTTGTTCCCCAGCATTCGATCCAAACGTTTTTGAATAAGAGCAACTCTTTTGTTAGTCCAAATGAATAAAGGACCAACATTTTTAATATGACCAAGGGCAGAATTTGTAACACAGTCAAGAAATGATTGCATGCCAAGAGTCCATTCTTGGCGACCCCCTTTCACTTTATTCAAGGACAAGATGCAGTTAAAATCACCATTTATACACTAAGGGACATTAATTGATTGACGAAGACGCTTAATATCTCTCCAAAGAGGCTCTCTCACATGGTGTTTATTCATAGCATAAACAAACATTACGCAGAAAGAAATTTGTTTCTCCAGAAATTTAACAGAACGTGTAACTTGTTGAGAGGATTTAGATAGTACATGAACCGACCAAATTGAAGGATCCCATCCAACCCAAACACGCCCATAATCATGCTCATCATAATTGAAGACCCAATTCCATCTCTTGCTAATACGATTGGAGATAGCAACCGAATTCTGAACTCTGACTTTGGTTTCAACTAAACACATAAAAGTAATTTTATTGGTGGAAATAAAATGAACTACCTCATCTTAATGAGAGGACTCATTGAGACCTCTAACATTCCATACTGCAAAATTCATTGAAGATGATGAAGAGTTGTTGACGTACCAGCCAACCTGTTACTTCTCTTGATTGAAACTTGAGTAAAACCATCGGCATCAATAATTTTTTTCCTATTGCTAGCTTTAGGTGTCTTTTTTAGATCTTGTCTGATAGCCAAGGTTTGGATTGGAGATTGACTACGTTTTCTTTGCTTGCTTGGTGACTCATATGTTGATAAATCTACAATGAGATTAGAGAATGGCCCATTACCGTGATCAGAAGCGATAGGCAACATATTTTCAATCTCTAAACCCTCATTAGGATTATTTGGACTTCCTGGTATTCTATCAAATTCGTCTAAGTTGTCTTCTTCCTGATCCGCTTCTGAGTTTCTAACACCATCAGCCAATTTGTAGTCTCTTTCTCAATCTCATCAATAATGTTATCATCGTCCATTACTACATCACAACCACAGAATTTGCCAATGGAATAAGGAACCATCTCCATGTTATTTAAGTAATCATTCTTGGAAGGCAAGACAGGAGATTTATTTGAATCTGAAGCTCCATCATTCCGGGTTCTATTTTGATCTCTTCTACGTTTTTTACTCACTCTTTCAGGGTTGTTATTACACCTAGGAAAAGAGTGACCAAAAGCTTGATAAATACTGCACGAGAAAGGTAACTCACCATACTGAATTTCGATTTTCACTTCTTCCTTTGAGTTTGGTAGAGGAACTCTCACAAAATCAGGTCGTAAAGCAGAGTATGCCAATTCAACTTGGATTCCAGCATACTTTTTGGGTTCAAATCGAGCCGTGACTGCATCAAATTTCAATGGTTTACCCACCGTTCTTGCAATAGAGCTCAAGCCTTCTCTGAACTAAAGGATATCCGGGACATCCACCAACCGAATCCAACATGGAACTTTGTCAATAATGTTGCATTTAAATTTAGTTCCATCCGTCCAAGGCATCAAGAACAACGTTTTCCCACCCATTTGAATTGTGTTCAAGCTTAACGCTTTCTCCTTCTCTTCCAAGGTACTAAACCTGAAAGTGTAGTAACCCTTTGAATTGAAGTAAACCCCTATCAGTCCCCTATTTTTCCAGAATCTTTGAGCCTGCTCCCGGATGTATTTAAAGGCAAAAGAACCACCGATGAAATATCCTATTATGCTTGTTTCCCATTGCTTTTGCGCTTTAACAAAAAATTCATCAGAGAATTTAACCGTGGCTGCACCATCTTCATTATTATAACTGATAGATGCATTTCCATCCACCGGTTCCTCATTAACCAAATTATTTGAAACAATATTGCTCCAAGTGACCATCTTTTTCACAGTCTTAATTTGTTGGAATTCATTTGCAATTCCATCATTCTCCAAGTTTGGCACAGATCCCTCTCCTACTTGGTTTGAGGTAACCTCATCAGGAGAGGCTGCTGGGTCATGACTGGATTTAGATGAAGCTGCAATAGTGGGACCACTAGTGAGCAGCTCAGTTCCATCATTAAGAATCAACTGAATCTGGTCTCGCATTCTTTGCTGAGCCGAGGGAGAAAGAGGCTCCCCCATTACATTATTAGCCTCAAGATGGGGTTCACAGTTAGAATTGAAAGCAGGTAATATAGGTGCTATGTAATTATGACCGATGAAGTGAGAAAACTCATCAGTGTCCATAGATCCAGAGTGCTCAGAATTATGAGAGCCCATGAAACAGATCGAGAAAGAAAAGCCCAGGAGATAGGAAAACAAAGAGCGAAAAACAAGAAAAGAAGGAGCGTGTATACCGTGCTGCAGCAGAGGAAGAAAAGATAGCGGTCAACTATGGTCAGAACAGAGCCAAGAAGAACCTGTAAAAGAGAGCATTTCTTTTGCTTTGCAAATTAAACTATATTGAATGTTGTTAATTGTAATTTCAGATCTATGTTGCATCCTTGTTACAAATTTGTTGAACCATTGAAAAATATTACATATGATATTTTGCCTATGTTACAAAGATGTTAATTATATTTAGACATATTAAAAAATGGCTATGATAATGGCATATATGCATGATGTTATTTGTAAAAACACGAAAAGGGAGATTTATGAACCCTCATTTTAGACATTTTAAAACACGAAAAAATATGTTATACAAGATGTTGAACACACATCCATGAAGACACAAAAGACGAAGTTGAAGAAAAAAATGAAGAAGATTTATGAATACGAAGAAAAAAATATTGAATTATTAGGTTGGAAGTTATCGACCAAAACTGAATTTTGAAAAAAGAAATTACAACATATAAAGATTCACACAATAAGTGGTATTGTTCACTTGATTTTAGGTAAAATTTTAATTGGTTGGTATACTTTCATGTATGTTTACAAATAAATAATTATTTACAGATTTAAAATTTGAAAATATGATTCAAAATTGAAAAGCGACTATATCTTGAAACGATGGATAAGTATAAAATGATTAAATGAATTATAAAATAGATAATTCGTGAATTAAAAAAATAACTTAAATGTAGTACAAAATAAGGGAGTTTGGATAAATTTCTTTACCCATTATATCCTTATATATAATAAGCGTAAGAGAAATCTTATCCATAACTTTGGTCCTTGTACCGCCAAAATAATCTCAACCATCGAATCTAATCTATACTATTATATAATAGCCGGAAATATAAATAAAAATTTTGGTACCTATTTTTTGGTACTTCGTGAATTTACTTATTCACCCTTCATTAAAAAGAAAAATATATTCAATATCTATACTATTAAAACACCTAAAATAAATAATAACATAATTGTTATGTAATAAATTGGATGACTTTTGGGCTTTGTTGTAATATGGATGTCCCTATGTCTTTCTAGAACAAAACTCTTGACTTTCTAGTTCTATAACCTATGCCTTTTGGCATTTTGGATCCTTGTAACTCATTTATAAATAGCCTATATAAAAGCCCCATATTCTTACTTGTAAACACAACTCTCTCAAATAGAAATAGATTGTTCTCTCTCAAACATGTTTTATCTATAATTTCTAATACGTTATCAGCACGAGTTCGCTCATTTTTCATTTAAAAAAAGGTAGAGAGTATAGAAGGTATGAGTTGTTCATCCATCTTACGTCGGATATCATCTCTTTCGAAGTCTAAGGTATGCAACCTTTACAACAAGTGTTTTGTTTTATTCTTTTTTTTTATTGCTTGCAAGTGTGATTTTATAATATATTCATGTATGATACATAGCAATAGTCAAGTTAAATTGAGATATAGTTAACAAATAATCAAGATTTTGTTCATGGATTCTAAGACCTTACGAAGGTGTGGCAACATAGAGATATAAGATTAGACATAATCTTAGAGAGTGACACAAACATACTTAATTTTACTGGCTCAATAACATGCATAATAGAGTAATGCATGTAGCTTTGGTATGACACTTAGTACTGACTAGCTACTATATTGTTTTTCTTTTAATTCAGAGCTTATTCACTAATCTTTGTTACTCTGTTTTAATGACTCATATTGCCTTAACCTGTTATCTTTTATATAAATTGGCATCTTTTTATAGAAGTAACGATCATCGTTCTCTATTAAATCTGAACTTCTAGTGTTTACTTATTTAAAAGATTAATTTATACATTTAAAAAAAGGAGTTTACTTGTGTACATCTTTATGGAAATATTTATTCTTTAACATAATGTTCGATATGTTCTTGATTATTATTGAAAATTTTATTATAAAGATTTCTATGATGTCACAAAATTTTATATGTGATTTTTCCATTATTTATTTATTTTTGAAATTAATGTGTGTTAATCTTTATTTTAGTAATTGCAATGTCGAATCTTACTAAGCTTGAGTTCAACGCACTTGATGTCACCGGCAAAAATTATTCGACATGGATTCTTGATGCCGAAATCCATCTTACCGCTATAGGCCTTGGTGACACTATAAAAGAGGGAAATAAAACCTCCGAACAAGATAAGGCAAAGGCTATGATATTTCTTCGTCATCACCTTGATGAAGGCCTAAAAACTGAATATTTAACTATTAAAGATCCATCAATTCTTTGGAAGGATCTCAAAGAAAGATATGACCATAAAAAAACGGTGATACTCCCAAAAGCTCGCTATGATTGGCTACACTTGCGATTGCAAGATTATAAAAGTGTGAGCGAGTATAACTCTGCCATGTTCAAAATTACATCTCAATAGAAATTATGTGGCGAGAATATCACCGATAAAGATATGTTGGAAAAAACATATTCCACTTTCGATGCCAATAATATGCTCCTACAACAACAATATCGTGAACGTGGATTCACGAAATATTCTGAGCTGATTTCTGTATTGCTTCTTGCTGAGCAAAATAATGAACTTTTGCTGAAAAATCATCAAGCACGTCCAACTGGTTCAACACCATTCCCTGAAGTGAATGCGGTGACTAACAATGAATATGGAGATAATAAGCCATTTGGACGTGGGCGTGATCGTGGATATGGACGTGGACGTGCCCGTGGTCGTAATTTTGGGCATGGTTGAGGACATAATCATCAAAATTTCACCAACTTTAAAAGGAAGCCTCACCACCAGAAGTGGACAAAAAAGGAAGAGAAACCCGAGGGAAGTACAATGGTGAAAAGGGTTGAAAGTGTTTGTAGTCGTTGTGGAATGAAAGGTCATTGGAGACGTACATGTCGTACCTCCAAGAACTTTGCTGACCTTTATCAAGCCTCTTTAAAAAATGTTGAAACTAATTTTGCTGAAAAAAATGATCCCTTGGGAATTGCTCATCTTGAAGCACACCTTAGTGGTGCAGATCGAGTTGATCCTTTGGGACTCACTCACATGGAAGTTGGTGATTTCTTTGAAGATGGGAATGATGAGATGGCCAAATCTGGTGGTGGCAATAATTAGACCATATATTAAAACTTTGCTTTTGCTTATTGATTATTTAATATTTCTGTTCGAACTCTATAATGATTGGCTTTGCTTTATGCCTTCTATATAATTCTCTTTTAGCATGAATGAGTTGTTTTGGATATTATTCTAATCTTCATTTATATATTTGTTTTGTGAAGAATTATGGCTAGTAATATCTCATTATGTGCTATGAAAGATGAAGAATCATTTTGTTTGGCGGATAGTGCAATAACACATACAATTTTGAAAAATAAAGAATATTTTTCGCATCTCATATTAGCTAAAGCTAATGTAAATACAATATTGGGTGCATCAGATATTATTGAAGGCTCCGGAATAGCAAGTATAGTGTTACCTAATGATACACATTTATTTATTTAGAATGCAAAGAAACCTTTGGAGTTTCAAAGATATACGCCATAATGGCTATCATATTGAGACAACAAACGAAAATGACGATGAATATTTATGTATCACGTCTATAGTCTCTGGAAGGAAGCAAATAATAGAAAAGCTCCCATCATATAAATCTGGATTATATTATACCTTTATTAATCCATTAGAGACACACATGGTAATGAGCCAACAATTAGCATACCTAGAAAATTTTCTTATGTGGCATAATCGCTTAGGTCATCCGGGATCAACAATGATGCGAAGAATTATTGAAAATTCAAATGGACATCCTTTAAAGAATAAAATTGTTCCATTGTCCAAAGATTTTTCTTGTGTTGCTTGCTTTCAAGGAAAATTAATAACAAGGCCATCGCATGTGAAAGTAGCAATTGAATGTCCATTCTTTTTGGATCGAATTCAAGGAGATATATGTGGACCTATTACACCATCAAGTGGACCATTTCAGTACTTTATGGTAATTATAGATGCATCGACACGTTGGTCGCATGTTAGTTTATTGTCCACTCGTAATATTGCATTCGCAAGACTCCTTGCTCAAATAATTCGACTAAGGACACAATTCCCAGATCATGCAATCAAGAAAATTTGATTGGATAATGCAGGAGAATTTACTTCTCAGTCTTTTAATGATTATTGCATGTCAATTGGGATTGATGTGGAACATCCGGTTCCGCACACGCATACCCAAAATGGTTTAGCAGAATCTTTTATTAAGAGGCTACAATTGATTGCTAGACCCTTGCTTATGAAAACAAAATTACAAAATACTGCTTGGGGATATGCAATATTACATGCTGCATCACTTGTTCGTTTAAGACCGACTGCTTATCATATATATTCCCCAATGTAGCTTGTAAATGGTCAAGAACCAAATATTTCTCACTTGAGAGTTTTTGGGTGTGCAGTTTATGTTCCGATATCTCCTCCCCAACGAACAAAAATGGGACCCCAAAGAAGATTAGGGGTATACGTTGGGTTTGACTCTCCCTCAATTATAAAATATTTGGAGCCCATGACTGGTGATTTATTTAAGGCAAGATTTCCCGACTGTCAGTTTGATGAGACAGTTTTTCCTACATTAGGGGGAGATAAGTCAAAATTTGAAAAAGAAAGACAAGAAATTTTGTGGAATGCAGCATCTCTGTCTCATTATGATCCTCGCACAAATCAGTGTGAACTTGAAGTTCAAAATATTATCCACCTACAAGAGGTTGCAAATAAATTGCCTAATTCATTTACCGATGTCAAGACAGTAACGAAGTCACATATACCGGCTATCAATGTTCCTTGTAAAATAAAACTTCCTGATGAAGAAAATAAAGTCTTGCTAGCAAATGAGTATAAAGCACGCCAGAAGCGTGGTAGACCTATTGGATCCAAAGATAAAAATCCTAGAAAATCAAGGAAACTTGATAAACAAGCTGGTACATCAAATGACATCATTCCAAATGAAATAGAATTGATCACTGAAGAGACGTCTTCAAAGGATGATCAAACACCTGAAATTGAGGACAATGAAGAGATCTCGATAAATTATATCATTTCAGAAAAAAGGTGGAATAGAAAAGAAATTGTCATGGATGACATATTTGTATATGCAGCTGCACTTGACATTTCTGAAGAAATCGAGGATCATGAACCTAGATCGATCTATGAATGTAAAAGAAGAAATGATTGGCCAAAATGGAAAGATGCTATTGAGGCAGAATTGAAATCACTTGAAAAATGTCAAGTTTTTGGACCTATTGTCCAAACACCTGCAGGTGTGAAACCCGTTGGATATAGATTGGTATTTGTGCGCAAAAGAAATGAGAAAAAGGAAGTTGTGAGATATAAGGCACGCCTTGTTGCACAAGGCTTCTCACAAAGACCGGGAATTGATTATGAAGAGACTTATTCACCGGTAATGGATACAACAACATTCAGATTCTTACTAAGTCTATCAATTTTAGAAGGGCTCCAAATGAATTTGATGGATGTTGTGACTGTTTACTTATATGGGTCACTTGATAATAACATTTACATGAAAATCCCCGATGGATTAAAAATTCCTGAAGCATGTAGTTCAAGACCCCGAGAAATTTATTCAATTAAATTACAAAGATCATTGTACGGGTTAAAACAATCAGGTCGAATGTCGTATAATCGCCTCAGTGAGTACCTTTTGAAAAATGGATATGTTAATAATGTAATTTTTCCATGTGTTTTTATTAAAAGGACAAAAATGGGGTTTACTATAATTGCGGTTTATGTTGATGATCTAAACATCATTGGGAACCAAGATGAGCTTAATGAAACAATTGAATATTTGAAAAGAGAATTTGAAATGAAAAACTTGGGCAAAACAAAACTATGCGTTGGTTTTCAAGTCGAACATCGATCCAAAGGAATTTTTGTCCACCAGTCATCATATATTGAAAAGATCCTTAAGAGATTTATTATGGATAAAGCATATCCTGTAAGTACACCTATGGTTATTCGCTCACTTGAAAAGAAAAAGGATCCATTCCGCCCAAGAGAAGAAGGAGAAGAACTTCTTGGTCCTGAAGTACCATATCTTAGTGCCATTGGTGCACTAATGTACCTTGCCAATTGTACACGACCTGATATTGCTTTTTCTGTTAATTTATTGGCAAGGCATAGTTCTGCTCCAACTCGAAGACATTGGACTGGTGTGAAACAAATTTTTAGATATCTTCGAGGTACAATGGATATGGGTTTGTTTTATTCTAAACACTCAAAAGTAGAATTAGTTGGTTATGCAGATGCAGATTATCGATCTGATCCCCATAAAAGTAGATCACAAACAGGTTATGTATTCACGTATGGTGATACTGCAATATCTTTGCGGTCTACAAAGCAAACACTTGCAGCAACTTCTTCGAATCATGCTGAATTATTGGCACTACATGAAGCTAGTCGAGAATGCGTGTGGCTAAGGTCTTTGGTCCATCATATTCGAGAATCATGTGGTCTTTCAGTCAATAAAGGAAGTCCTACTATTTTATTCGAAGATAATGAAGCATGTATTACCTAAACTAGAGAAGGCTACATCAAAGGAGACATGACAAAGCACATTGATCCAAAATTCTTCTTCACCCATGAACTTCAGCAAAGGGGAGAAATTGATGTCTGTCAGATCCGCTCATGTGATAATCCGGCTGATTTATTCACAAAGGCACTTCCTACATCTCCCTTCGAGAAGTTGGTGATGATTTATATAGTCATGCTAAAATGAGGGGGAGACACTTCACTTTAATATATGTACAACACATGTACTCTTTTTCCTTCACTAGGGTTTTCCCCACAGGGTTTTTCCTAGTATGGTTTTAACGAGGCATGGGGAGTGTTATGTAATAAATTGGATGACTTTTGGGCTTTTTTGTAATATGGATGTCCCTATTTCTTTCTAGAACAAAACTCTTGACTTTCTAGTTCTATAACCTATACCTTTTGGCCTTTTGGATCCTTGTAACTCATTTATAAATAGCATATATAAAAGCCCCATGTTCTTACTTGTAAACACAACTCTCTCAAATAGAAATAGATTGTTCTCTCTCAAACATGTTTTATCTATAATTTCTAATAATAATATAATTAATGGTAATTAGTCGATTGTCTTTTTCGCATTTACTTTAGTTGAAGATATTACCTTTTATAAATACTTAAAAACATGAATCGTATCGTATCTTCCAATCATTAATATTTTCTTTCCAATTAAAACACGTTACCTTTTTGATTTAAAACTAATCTTACAATCATTAATATATACCCAAAAATATCACACCATATTTTTCAATTAAAACACATTACCTTTTTGATTTAAAACTAATCTTATCACACAATATTTTTCAATTATTAATAAAATATGTTAAAAATCCATATACTTTATTTATAATAGAGAAACAATAGCATAATTCGTACATGAGTATATTAAATTATATTAAATTAAAATTAAAAAATTATTAAAAATAATGATTATATAAAAACATAATTGTAATATTAAATAAAATTTATAACATAATAAAAGAAACACAATACCAATAATCTATACTATTATATAATAGCTGAAACATTAAAAGCGTTGGTACTCATTTTTTGGTAGTTCATGAATTTACTTATTTACCCTTCATTATAATGAAAAATATATACGATATCTATAATTTTAAAACACCTAAAATAAATAATAACATAATATAATTAATGGTAATTAGTCGATTGCATTTTTCATATTTACTTTTAGTTGAAGATATTACCTTTTATAAACACCTAAAAACATTAATCGTATCATATATTCTTATCATTAATATTTCCTTTCGAGTTAAAATTCCAGCTTTTCTTCAATAATCCTGATATTACAATTGTTCACGATTCTATCTGTTATGATATACATAAAACTGTGAATCCTTCAGTTTTGCGAAAATTTTGCAAAAAAAAAAATAAAAAAAATTCGCCCGACCACTTTCGTTTTGAAAAAAAGGAAATTTTAGGGCTTCAAGGTCCATAAATACTTCTTCAGGTTTCGAAATGGATTTCCAAGTGTTACCTATGAGTAACCAGATTGATTAAACTTCCCTGACTTTGACAATCCAATAAATCGTGATAAACCTTGTCTTTCTTATTATTAGCAACCTGCCACCAAGAAGAATGGAAACTAGGGCGAACCCCGTGGATTGGAGGGGAACAGGTAGCCGCTATGTGGACGGTGGATACCTGAACTACAGTGATCCAGGAGATAACCTAGTAGGGAATCCCATGGACTAGGTTATGCCTCTGCTTAGGCAGAACTTGGACCAACACCCAAGCCTGCAGCGACCAAACGATCCGGTTTCGAATGCCTGTAGATATTTTCAATCACTAAAGCCCTCAGAGTTCCAAGGAACTGTTGAACCAGTAGAAGCCAGAGCATGGTTAAGAGAAATGGAGAAATGCTTCGAGATGTTTAGGGTTATGGAGGAACAAAAGACTGTTTTCACCTTCTACCTTCTAAAAGGAGAGCAAACTACTGGTGAGAAGCCAAGAGGGAATTGGAAGGTTGAGGTGTTGTGACATAGGAGAGGTGTAGTTATTTATTTCTGGACAAGTACTTTCCTAGGTTCATAGAAGTCCAGATGGAGTTAGAGTTTCTAGAATTGAAACAGGGTAACATGACTGTGTTGGAATACGAGGCAAAAATTTTGAACTATCTAGATTTGTACCAAGAGAGCCCGAAGGTTTTAGAACGGGCTAGAACAGTGGATTCAGAATCATGTGGCAATCTTTGAGTTGATAGACCTTGCTGCAGTAAGGTGGAAGGCATTAATTGTAGAAGTAGGAAGTGAACAGATTAGGATGGAGAGGGAAGAGAGGAAAAAAAAGATGAATCCCTAGAAAAGAAAATCCGCAAGCAGGATTTTTCCAAGTAAGCTTAGCCGAAAGGCAGTATCCCAGTCCAATCAAAGCTTTGTACCTAAGAAAACTGGAAGTTGGAGCGTGGGCCAAGGCGGCCGACAGATTGGGGTATCCCACTTCAACCCACCCCAGCCCCCAATCCTAGAGCGTAAGAAGTGTGGGAGGAAGCATCTGGGCGTGTGTAATACGCCAGCTATTAGGTGTTTTAATTGTGGGCGAGAGGGGCATTATGCCTCAAGTTGCCCTGTGAACAACTATAAATGCTTCCAGTGCGAGAGGTTAGGACACATGAAGAAGGATTACCCAACTGTAGGCCCAACTGCATTAGGGGTTAGTAGAATTGCCCCCAATAGACCACCCACTGCCAACCTAACCATTCTGAACACCATGGAGGACGCGGACACGATAGCAGGTACCCTCCTACTTAAACTCAATTAGTGTTAATGTTTTATTTAATTCTAGAGCTACTAAGTCGTTTATATCCCAAGATTTTGCTTGTCGATTAGACCTTAAGGCTAAACCCTTAGGAGAGCAATTACAAGTAAAGATAGCCAATCGAGAGATTTTTCCTGTAAGATTAGTACACCCAGGTTGTGACCTAGAGATAGGAGGCCGACATTTTTGATAGACTTAATTCCATTTATATTGGGAGAATTTGATATGATGATAGGGATGGATGGGTTAACATCCAATCGAGCAAGATTGATTGTAAGAGAAAGAAGGTAACTTTAGAAGAACGAGGAGAAAAGGAAGTAGTAAAAGGGCAGCGACAGATTCAAAATTTTTTTTACCCTAGTTCAGACTAAGAAAACATTGTGCCAGAGATGCGAGGCTTATTTAGCTTATGAGGTTGATATCCAGAAGGAGACCCCTAGTATGAAGGAAGTTTGAGGATGTATATCTAGAGGCTTCACCCGAATTACCACCAGACCGAGAAATAAAGTTTGCTATTGAGTTAGCCCCGGGCATAGCCCCAGTTTCAAAGGCACCGTATCGATTAGCCCAGTGGAAATGAAAGAGTTGGCGACTTAGTTATAAGATTTGCTGGATAAGTGTATGATAAGACCCAGTGTATCACCGTGGGGAGACCCGATGTTGTTTGTGAGAAAGAAAGATGGTAGTATGAGGTTGTGTATCGACTATCGAGAGTTGAACAAGCTTACCACTAAGAATAGGTACTCGTTACCTAGGATAAATGATTTTTTGATCAGCTGAAAGATGTTCTGTATTCCTCCAAGATTGACTTGAGGACTGGATATCACCAGTTGAAGGTTAACCCCGAGGATATACCCAAAACTTCATTTCGCACTAGGTATGGGCACTATGAGTTTTAGTGATGTCATTTGGGTTGACTAATGCACCCACAGCTTTTATGGATTTAATGAATCGAGTCAAGGAGTATCTAGATAGATTTGTTAATTCTTATATTTATTGATGACATCTTGATCTATGCAAAGACAGAAGAAGAGCACGCGGAACATTTAAGGATAGTGTTGGAAATAATGCGAAAGGAGAAGTTGTATGCCAAATTCTTGAAGTGTGAATTCTAGCTTAAGAAAGTCCAATTTTTAGGATATGTGGATTGTATAAAGTAGTGCTAGTGGAACCTGCCAAGCTAGTGGCTATTTCAAATTGGGAGAGACCGACTTCACCGGCAGAGGTAAAGAGTTTCATAGGTTTGGCAGGCTATTATAGAAGATTCATGCAGGATTTTGCTAAGATAGCAGCACCATTGACACGACTTACCAGAAAAAGACTGAGATGTTTGAATGGACACCTAAGTGTGAGGAAAGTTTCTAGGAATTGAGAAAGAAGGTGGTGTCAGCCCCTGTATTGATCCTACCAGATGATAAGAGAGATTTTGTGATTTATAGCGACGCTTCTCATAAAAGTTTAGGTCATGTACTTATGCAACATGGTAGGGTAATCACGTATGCATCCAGATAGTATAAAGGATTACGAGACGAGATACCCCACCCATGATCTAGAGTTAGCCATGATAGTTTTCATCCTAAAGATTTGGAGACATTATTTGGATGGAGAAAAGTACGAGATCTATACTGATCATAAGAGCCTGAAGTGTATATTCACCCAGAAAGATCTAAACATGAGATCGAGGAGGTGGTTAGGATTGATAAAGGATTATGACTGTGAGATATACCACCCAGGGAAGGCCAATGTGGTGGCCGATGCCCTTAGTCGAAAAAAAAGACTTAAGATGATAACGTCGTCAGACGAGTTGATTAAAGATTTTGAGAAAATGGAAATCAAGGTAAAGATACCAGGAGGAGGCCAGGAAGGCCTAAAGGAAATCAGAATTCAACCACCACTGATGGAAAAGATTAAGTAATGTCAAGAAAAGAAAACAAAAGAGGAAAACAGTTCCATGGACAAGATAATGATGGGAGAAGTGATAAAATGTAAAAAAGATGGAAACGGAGTTATGAGATACGCATCGAGGATATGGATTCCAAATGTTCAGGAATTTAAGGATGAGATTTTACACGAGGCCCATAGTTCAAGATATTCTATTCATCCAGGCATCACAGTAAAATATATAGAGACTTGAGAGAGTACTACTGGTGGCCTAACATGAAAAAGGATGTCACTGAGTGGGTAAGAAAATGTCTAAAGCAGAGCACTAGAGGCCCAGTGGATTGTTACAACCCTTAGAAATTCCCGAGTAGACATAGGAGCATTTCACGATGGGTTCTATGGTAGGATTACCAAGGACTAGAGGGAACTAGGATACAATATGAAGTCCCCGTAACCATTGCGTCGGATGGAGACCCGAGATTTAACTCCAGATTTTGGAGGAGCTTCCAGGATTGTGTTGGAACCAAGTTTGGTATGAGCACTACCTATCACCCACAAACAGATGGACAAAGTGAGAGAACCATCCAGACCACAGAAGTCATGTTAAGAGTCTGTGCTATAGACTTTAAAGGAAGTTGGGATGATCACTTACCATTAATCGAGTTTGCTTATAACAACAGTTACAATGCAAGTATAGGGATGCCCCCTTATGAAGCTTTGTACGGAAGGAGATGATCACTTACAAGTTACACTACCCTATATATGGGCTACGGCTACTCCTAAAAAAGTGTGTTTATAGCCCAAAAACTGTTGCTAAACAAAAATAAAAGGATATAGCTACACTTTGACCAAATTTGAGGGTGTTACAAAAATGGTCGCTACCATAGGGATCTATGCTAACACTTTTCTGATTTTTGGTAACATGGGAGAAAATGCCAACACCTTTATGATTTGTGGCTACGCCTTATAAGATGTTGCTATAGATATATGGCTACACCATTATCTTTGTAGTAACACTATTAAAAGTATTGTTGTAGACCTATGCCAACACCTCTTTAGTCCTACTGTAACATCAATTTACGAAACATTTTGGTGTTTTTACCAACACTCTTATCATTATGCCTATACTTGTTTATTAAACATTTTTATACTTTTTAACAACACTTCGTTATTCTTTTGCCAACACATAAAGATTATTAATTTAGAGCCAATGGCTACATTTTTGCAAGCTCCTTACCAACATTTTAAATAAAGAAAGGCAACATATGATTACCAACACTCTTATCACCATGCCTACAATCGTTTATTAAACATTTTTACACGTTTTACCAACACTTTGTTATTCTTTTGCCAACACATAAAGATTAATAATTAGAGCGAATGGCTACATTTTTGTAAGCTCTTTACCAACATTTTAAATAAATAAAGGAAACATATGATATTGAAAAATAAAAGTACCCATTCAAAATATTGTCAAACATTCCAATACATAAAGGCTATCCAAAAGCCATTGCAATACATAAAATCCCATCCAAAATAACTATATATAACAAAAAGGCTTAATGGCCTTTTAGCCCTCAAAATTTCCACCAAAATACCCATCAGCCCTCACTGTTTCAAAACGTTCCTTTTGACCCTCCAAGTATCCGTAAAGGTCCAATTAGCCCTTATACCGGTATAGGAAATGGTGAGTTTGGGTGATTTTTGGTTCGTTTTAATCGACACAACAACAATACAGCAAAATTTCGGCTAGAAACCGATTAAAACGAACCAAAAGTCACCCAAACTCACCATTTCCTATCCGGTATAAGGGCTAATTAGACCTTTACGGATACTTGGAGGGTCAAAAGGAACGTTTTGAAATAGTAAGGGCTGATGGGTATTTTGGTGGAAACTTTGAGGGTTAAAAGGTCATTAAGCCTAATAAAAATTGCTGAAGTTACTTAGCATAGCGTAAAATGATCTGACATAGTCATCTCCATGGGACACTTCGGTTGATTTCAAGTTTCTCCATTTATGTGCCTCAAAGATGTAGTTTTCAGGAAGAAAACGTGCTAGGAGATTCCCCAATACATGCGATACAGAAAAGAGACCAATAAATAATCCAACTAAAACCTGCAACTCGCTTGCTCTTATCAACATCTTCCTGAGAAGCAAAACAACAAGTGATCTACTAGTGGCCTTAAACACATACAACAGTAGGACATCAAAAAGTTTATAAAGATAGGGAACACTATCACATATTTGTTGCACTTGGCCATTTTTTGGATATATTAGTGACATATATTGTTATTGAGAGATATCTTCCCAGGATGAGGTGTATATCAATTCAGATATTAATAAAACTAGTTTGTACGCTGTTTATGATTATGTACTATAGCTAGATGAATTAGTAATAGTCACCATGGGCAATCACTTACACTACGTAAATACTATTTTACTATGTATATGCCAATCAATTCAGTACATCCCAAGAGGAAACTAAGTATATCTCAATTAAGTGTCCAACTTTAAACTCCTGCAATAAGAATATGCCTTAAATCTCATGTAACACCCCCAGATCCGGGGTCAGGGATCCGGTCGTTACGGTCTCAATTTCCATCCATAAAACCAATCATAAATTAAATTACAACCTTATGATCCAAAACAACAACATAACACACCCGTTAAAGTCCCAGAGATGAAATCAGAGTAACTGCCAAATATTATTAATCACAAGCTTGAGTTCTTACAACCCAAAGAATTTCAATTTTATAACTACATATCCTTTGCCATCCATTTACATGTCATAAAAATACATTGATACCCGAAAGCTAACATCTAGCCTACCAATAGCTTCTTACTCAGCAGTGGCAGCTATAATCTCAGCGGTTAATCCTCTGACGACTAACACTTGCTCGCACCGATTCCGCCTTGTGCGGGCCATCAGATCTAGCTGTTGTTGTGATATAAATAAATAAAGCAAGGGTGAGCAATAGCCCACCAAAAGAATATAACTAAACAGTGATAATATATAACAGTTCAAAAGTATCTTTGAAACCATATGCCATGCATTTACGAAGATGATGCCAGTGTAATATAAACGATGAAGTTACAAGGTAACTAAAAACATATCTTTCGCAGGAATATCTGATATGCAAAGATAAGAGCTAGATATTATCACATTTCACAAAAAGGAAATTGCAGGAAAATATGGAATTCCAGTTTTGAACACTTTTCAACCCTGCCAACACTGACAATGTTGCAGAAAATTTCTAACTCTGAGAAAATGAACTAGTCTTGGAGAATTGACGCGCCAGAAGACATAACATTTACGATGATCAGTCGCATGTTATGCTCCCCACTTTTGTTCTCTACATGTAGAAGGAAGCACTGATGGATTTACTTGTCTACCGCCCTCTGGAACCCCCCGGCCAAGGGTTGGGCCATTGCTGGACCGGCGCCACTCGGCCACTTACGCGGCTCCTAGTTCGAATAATATCCATAACTCTGAAACGTAAAGTTCGTCCCCCTTTCCCCAAGTATAATACTTGTTGATAACACTCCACAAAGTAGTCGTATCTAGTTGGAAAGTAAATTCACCAATATTTCCCAAGCTGCTGCTTGTTAATGGATACCAACTTGTTCCAACAATCTTACCTCTTGAATGATGAGAAGGTATACAAAGATTCAATAAGCAAATAGCAACCAAGTTGCGAGTGAAACGAATAATTTCGAAGGATTTATGACCGGGAAGTCAACAAGATAAATAACATTTCTCAAGTAGGGTTCCCTTATAATTTGAAAGATAGATTTGAATGAAGAATAGGATTTTTGAGAACCTTCCTTGATAAAATAATATTATTAAAAATACTCATGGATAATTTACATAGTATCTGAAGACCAAGAAAATTTTTGAATAAAATAACTTAGTTTAGAACTAGTTGAAAGAATTAAATAAATATTCAAAGAATATTTATTAAACCATAAATAGTTCCAAAATATTCTTAATATAAAATATTGCTCATGAATAACCCTCGAATAAGTGTATATAAAATATTCATTAAATAAATAATTCCTCGAATAAATATTCAAGTTAATATCCAAGAAAATAATTAAAACCCTAAATGAATATTCAAGATAATATTCATTAAGTAATTAAGCTCAAATGAATATTTGAGAATAATATTCATTAAATAAATAGACTCAAATGAATATTCAAAATAATATTCATTTAAATAAACCAAATCCTTAAACGAATATTTAAAATAATATTCATTAAATGAATAAAACTCAAATGAATATTTGAAATAATATTCAATTAATAAACTCAAATGAATATTCAAATTAATGTTCATTTAAATAAATAAAGCTCAAGTGAATATTTAAAGTAATATTCATTAAATAAATCAAACCTTAAATGAATATTTGAAAATAATATTCATTTAAAAAATAATATTCTAAATGAATATCAAAATAATATTCAATAAATAAACTCTCAACGAATATTAAAATAATATTCGTTTAATATTTCTCGACTGAGAATATGTTCAAATAACATTCTTCGAGATAAAATAATCCGTCGCTGGAATCCCTCCGGGTTTTCACGACTATTTTTATATCAAATACCGACTCCCGGTCTATAATAAAGGAATAAGATCGTACGCCCTTCACTAAGGGTCTTAGCAAAACAATCCGGCTTGTAAAGCATAATGTAATGTAATATGTAATAGAGACATATATAACTCAACTAGGATAAAAGATAAATAATATTAACTCTATACAGGGATCGTGAAATTTGAAGAACAGACATCAACAAGGATCAAGTCGCTGAAAGAAGTTCATTAACATGATCAAGCCTCAGTGACAAAATAAGATGTACAGATGATTCAGTTGAAAGGCCAAAAGATTCCAGTGATAAAGTTTTTATGGTTGCACAATTCTTAGCAGTGTTCTTAAAGACATGATACGAAGACCACGAGTGAATGTTAGTCGTCTGTGAACCAGACCAGTTGCACTAGGCGTCAACACTTCATAAAGGAATCAAAGTATCTAACTCAGAAAAACTGTTCAAGAGGTATGATTGAGTTTGGAGCAGTGTTGATATCCTCTATTTAATTGGAAGCTGAATATTTAAGGATGTCAAATTAAGAGGAAAATGTATAGTATCTGAAATCACTATTCATATGAATAGTATCTGAAATCACTATTCACATGAATAATAACCAAAATTACTATTCATATGAACAGTAACTGAAATTACTATTCATATGAATAGTAATCGAAATTACTATTCATATAAAAAGTAAAAGTATCAATCAAACTTTTGGAAGCAGGTCAAGAATTTTGAAAAACAAAAGTTCGGCATTGAAAAATAGAATTGAAAAGAAAAGGCAGAGGCGGCTCAAAAAAATTCGTCAGCTGTTATGTAATTTAGCTGCATAGTGATTTTCTAGTATCTATAAATAGGCCTGTTGTATTTCATTTCAAAAGACACCTCAACACCCAACTCTCTCTTCTCTCTCTTATATCTTCTCTGTGTAAGCTGCTAGACAGTCCATCTAGTAGGAAAGCCGGCTTAGCCCGCTTTCAGGAAGTGTCGGGTAGAAGGTCCTCGTGCCTAAACTATCCTTAGAAGTGTTCTGGTTTTGAAGCTAATCCATTGGATTAGAAGTTGTAACACCCTTTCGGGTTTATTATCAATAAAGATATATTCCTGCAATTGTGTTTCGTTATTTTGATTTCAAGATCCGAAAAATTGTTATCCGCAAAAATCTTGATAACCGAAATATTTTGGTAATATCGTATTCAACCCCCATTTCTACGATACTTCGGGACCTAACAATTGGTATCAGAGCAAGCTTTTAACATACAAGAAGTCTAAAGATCAAAACCATGGGAAGGAAGGATACAGGTGTAAAGATTCCAATGCTTGACAAAGATAATTACTTTCACTGGAAAGTAAAAATGCACCTTCATCTCTCAGCCATCGATGAAGGCTATGTAGATTGCATAGAGAAAAGACCTCATGTTCCAATGAAGTCCAACTTTGGGATTGGTCAAGATGCTGGCACTGTAGCTGCTGGAAGGCCTATTCTAAAGAATCAAGCTGAGTACACAGATGAAGACTTGGAGGAGATTCACAAAGATAAGAAGGCTATGAACATCCTATTCAATGGCATCGACCAAGATATTTTTGATTGTGTTATAAACTGCACCACTGCTAAGCAAGTATGGGACACTATTGAAACAATCTGTGAAGGAACTGAGTAAGTCAGAGAAAATAAAATGCAGCTCCTAATACAACAATATGAGCATTTTCACTACTCCTCTGGTGAAAATCTAACAGACATATTCAGTAGGCTTCAAAAGTTACTGAATGGTCTAAAGTTGTATGGGAGAAAATATGAAACCAAGGACTCCAACCTAAAGTTTCTGAGATCTCTTCCTAAGGAATGGAAGCCAGTGACAGTCTCGTTGAGGAACTCTCAAGACTACAAAGATTTTACACTTGAGAGACTGTATGGCATCCTGAAGACCTATGAGCTTGAAATGCAGCAAGATGAGGAAGTGGATAAAATCCAAAAGAAAGGTGGATCTCTTGCCTTGGTGGCCAATATTCCAGTAAACCAAGTGAGTGAGAAGATGGAGAGCACTCAAGCCACACCAAGTCCAAAGACTTGTGAAGGTGGAGCTGAAATTAGCAGAGGGAAAAGCAAGTTGGTTGAAGAACTTGATGCATTGAGTGGAGATGAATTTGATGACTTGGATGATTATCTAGCATTCTTGTCAAGGAGATTCTCGAAGATCAAATTCAAGAGGAATCCAGCAGGAGGCAAGCAATTCAAAAAAGGTTTTCAGGCATCGAGAGACATGGTTGAAAGGTCTAAGTTCAAATGTTTTAACTGTGGAATTACTGGCCATTTTGCCAATGAATGCAGAAAGCCTAAAGCTGAGAATGAGAAAAAACAGTTCGAGACTGTTGATTACAAGAAGAAATATTTTGATCTTCTCAAGCAACAAGGGAGAGCATTCGTGTCAAAAGATAGTGACTGGGCTGCTGGAGGTGACTCAGATGCAGAAGAGGAGTTTGTCAATCTTGCACTCATGGAAAACAAAAATGATGAAGAAGCTAGCTCAGCAAGCAACCAGGTATTCTCTACGGTCTTAACTGATCTTTAAAGCTGAATGTGCTAGCACAATTGATGAAATGTCTATTGAATTGTATAACATGCATGTTACCTTAAAATCACTTAACAGAGAGAATAAGAGGATTAAAGACCTTAATGAAAAGTTAAGTGATAGGAATGCTTTAATAGAAACACAGTTGATTGAGTTTGAAACTCTGAGAAGAGATTGATTGGATGCTAAAAATGAATTGATTGAGGCTATAAATAGAGAGGAGGTTTTAAAGAAACAGTTAGTATAGGAACAGAATCTGATTGCTAAGTGGAAAGGATCAACAGTTGTAACTGAGGAAATTTGTAATGTTCAAGGAATTGATTCTTTCTGCAAATTAGCAGAAGCTAAGTTAAATGTTGATAGGGAAGTTACTTCAGACAGTGATTTAGTCGAAAAAGAATGTTCTTTAAGAAACCTGTTAGCAAAGCAACTTTAACTAAATTGAATAAAAAGTACGGGCCTGTCAACAAGAACTTTGTTAATGGAGAATGTAGCAATACTGAATCAGTTGAGAAAAGAAACATAGGCAACTTGTCCCACAAGCAATTGAAGGACAAGCTAGAAAATGTTAAGTCAGGTGTTAAGGACAAGAAAAAGAACAGAAATGGTAAGGTAGGGATTAACAAACATAACAATTACACACCTGATAAATATTCTCCTAGGAAAGAATGTGTAAAGTGTGGAAGTATTAATCATTTATCTACCAACTGCAAAGCTATGAAAAATCCTTTGATGCCTAACGTGCCTATGTTTGTGCCTGCTATGAATGTTATGCCAAATATGTATTGTTAAATATAATTGATGTGTTTTGATCAGTGTTTAAGTGTTACAGGGAGTTATCAGAGTTTAGCTGGAACCAGTCAGAGTTTGTGTAAACTCTGACAGTTGGAAGCTCGACAGAGTTTGTTAAACTCTGTCTGGAGGAAGCGCGTCTACTGTTCAACAGTGATTAAAGATTAAATTATGGAAGCGATATCTTTGAAGATTGGATAGCTATCAAAGAGATCGAGTTGACATAGGAGACGTGTGACAATCTGTAATTGATATCATTGTATAGCTGATTATTAGGAATATCAATTAGAGATTGTATCGTAGCTGTATGTTATATAAATACAGATAGGTTAACCCTAGAAGGGTATCGATAACGAATTATCATTATTGTAACCTAGCAGCTCTTTGTGATATTTTACATCACGAAGAGGGTTTGAAATACAAGAAGTTTTTTAAGTGCATAAACGCTTTTACTTGTTAATATCTCATACAAAGTTGATTATTATTTGTGTATTCGGCCTAACAAGTGGTATCAGAGCCAATCTGTTACTTTATTACAGGTTAAGATCCAAACACAACAATAATCATGTCAGAAATTCCTCCACCAACACCTACTGTTTCTGAAAAGGCTCCTACTACTGTGAGTCGTTATGAACCAATCAGGGTTCCTATTCTGAGGCCATTAGAGTATGCTATGTGGAAGGTCAAGATGACTATGTTTCTGGAGGCTACAGATTCAGAATATCTTGACAGGATTTATGAAGGCCCTCACAATCCTACAAAGCTATCTGTTGCAGTTGCTGGTGAAGCAGCAAAAATGGTTCCAAAGGAAAAGAAGGACATGACTCCTGAAGATCTATCATCAATTGCTAAGGATGCAAAAGTTAGGCATTTACTTCATAGTGCCTTAGACAATGTCATGTCTAACAAAGTCATTAACTGCACCACTGCAAAAGAGATATGGGATGCACTTGAAGTCAGGTGTCAAGGAACTGCAGCTATTAAGAAGAATAGGAGAAACATACTCACACAAGAGTATGAGCATTTTGAGGCCAGACCTGAAGAGACCATGACAGAAACATTTGATAGATTCTGTAAACTGATTAATGATCTGTCATTGGTCAACAAAGAATATGATCTAGAAGACTCGAATCTCAAGTTTCTTCTTTCTCTACCTGAAAAGTGGGATGTGAAAACAACCACTATTAGAGACAACTATGATCTTGCTGAAACAGAGATTGATGAAATTTATGGACTGCTCAAAACTTATGAATTGGAAATGGAGCAGAGAAACAGGAGATCAAGTAGAAAAGGAAAGTCTGTTGCTCTTAATGTTGAAGAGAAGCCTCAGAAGAAAGAGGCAACAAGAAGGAAAATGAAGGGAAAAGCTTTGGTCATACACTCAGAAAGTGATTCACCAAACTCTGATTATGATTCAAACTCTTCTGAATCATCTGACTCTGAGGATGATGAAGAAGAAATGAGAAAAATGGCTGTGCTGATGGTGAAAACTTTCAAGAAAATGGGCTTCAAGAATTTCAAGAAAGGAAAAAGGTTTTCTAGGGATTCAAATGAAGACAGGAAAAGCTACAGGAAGTCTGATAAGAGAGATTCTAAAGGGAAGAAGGATAAGTCTGAAATTCAATGCTACAAGTGTAAAGAGATGGGTCACTATGCTCCTGAGTGCAAGAAGGGTAAAACTGGAAAGGTACTCTACACTAAAGGCAGAGATTGGGCAGATACTTCAGATTCTGATGAAGAAGTGAACTATGCTCTCATGGCTACTACTGAATCAGAATCCTCTGAAAATCAGGTACCTCTAACTACCTATGCTTATAATATTGATGACATTGCTCAATTAAGAATTTTTCTTAAGTCATTGCATATAAGTTATAGGGATCAGACTTTAGAAAATGAGAGGATAAAAGCTGAAAATTCTGAACTTAAAGAGAGAAATAAACTTGTTGAAGAGAAACTTGAAAACATGCAACAAGTTCAGAAAGAGAGAGATGATGCTGTTTGCAAAGAACAGATTTTGCTTCAGAAATATAAACAACTAGAATCTGAGTTGGAGGAAGCAAATAAGAAAATTAGGACTTGGACTAATTCTGGAAAGGACACTCAACAGATTTTTCAAACAGACACTGTTGGTCTAGGTTATAATGAGGAAGATGAACTTAGATTTCAAAATCAAGTTAAAGTCAGAACTAAATTTGTTCATGGAACCAGTAAATTTTTGTCTGAGAATGAAAAAGAAGCTGTCAAAAGAAAACCAGTAAAAACTAGTGTTAATCAGGTTAATATTGGTTCAATGACAGATAAACAACTCAAACATAAACTGAAGGAGTTAAAATCTGTTGAGAAGAAGAAAGTGTCAAACAAGAACAGAAATGGAAAAGTAGGCATCACTTCAGGAAATAAACCAATGCTTGCTAGTTATGCTCCAAGAAAGACATGTCATAACTGTGGTAGTACTAAGCATCTTGCAAATTTCTGCAAGAAAAATAAAAATATAAATTCTTTACCTACAAAGTCTGAGGTAAAGAAGGATTTTGCTAGAACTAAGCCACAGACTCTATGCACACACTGTGGAAGCACTTGGCATTCCATCTATACTTGCAGAAAATATCATGCTATCTATCATAATTACTATGAACTGAAACCCAATCTAAAATGGGTTAAAGTTGATACTGCAAGTGCAAACACTGATACTGTTAGCTCAAACTCTGATAATGTTAATTCCGCTGCAAAAGCTAACAAAGTTAAGAATGCCAAAGGATCCAAGCAAGTCTGGATCCTTAAAACTAATCCTCAGTAATTGTTTGTGATTGCAGGGTAACAGGGAGGCAACCCTAGTCGTGGACAGTGGATGTTCAGGACACATGACTGGAAATAAAGCCCTGCTATCAGAATATGAGGAGAAGGCTGGCCCAAAAGTTTCCTATGGTGATGGCAATATAGGAAGAACATTGGGATATGGCAATATCAATCTTGGAAATGTCATCATCAACAATGTAGCTCATGTCCCAGGACTCAAGCATGACTTGCTCTCTGTGAGTCAAATCTGTGACAAGGGATATCATGTAGATTTCCAACCTGAATATTGTGAAGTTATCAGCAAATCTACAGGAAAGGTTGTTCTAGTTGGTCACAGGCAAAACAACATTTATGAAATCAAGCTTTTGATAGACTCTGTTGGAAAAGCTGTTTGCCTGTCTACAAGAATGTCTAGTGAAGAGAGTTGGAAGTGGCACAAGAAACTCTCACATTTGAACTTGAACAACATCAATGAACTGATCAGAAAGGATCTTGTAAGAGGACTCCCAAAGACCCTGTTAAATGTTGATGGCCTATGTGACTCATGTCAGAAAGCTAAACAAAGGAAGTCATCTTTCAAGAGCAAAACAGAATCTTCTATCACTGATCCCCATCATCTTCTGCATGTTGATCTATTTGGTCCAGTAAATGTTATGTCTATTGCAAGGAAGAAATATGCTTTAGTCATTGTTGATGAATACACTAGATTCACCTGGGTGTATTTTCTAGCAAAGAAGGATGAAACTGCATTGACTCTGATGGAGCATGTGAAGCTTCTGGACAAAGGATCAAGCAACAAAGTTAGAATCATTAGAAGTGATAATGGAACTGAGTTCAGAAATGCAACAATGGAAGAATTCTGCAAGGACAATGGAGTGAAACAAGAATTTTCAGCACCTGGTACACCACAACAAAATGGTGTAGTTGAGAGGAAAAATAGAACATTAATTGAAGCTGCCAGAACTATGCTTGATGAAGCAAAATTGCCAACTTATTTCTGGGTAGAAGCTGTTCAAACTGCTTGTTTTACTCAAAATGCAACACTGATCAATAAGCATGGAAAGACACCATATGAGATGGTGAAGAAAAAGAAGCCTAACCTGAAATACTTTCATATTTTCGGGTGCAAATGTTTCGTTTTGAAGACTCATCCAGAACAGTTGACCAAGTTTGAGTTAAAGGCAGATGAAGGAATTTTTGTTGGCTATCCACTGTCAACAAAGGCATTCAGAGTTTACAATCTGAGAACTAAAGTGATCATGGAATCTATACATGTTTCTTTTGATGATAAGAAGATAACTGGACTTGAAGACAAAGACGAATATGATCAACTGAACTTTGAAAATGAAATTTTAAACTCTGATGAAGGAAACTCTGATGAAACAATTCTGACAGACTCTGTTGAAACAAACTCTGAACCTCTACTGGTAAATTCTGGAGAAACTTCTCAGTCACAACAAAGAGGAGAACCAGTTGAGGGGGAGCATGATCAAGATGAAGACTCAAACACTGATACTGAGTCAACTGAAAAATCTGGATCAAACTCTGATGCTTCAAACTCTGAAAATTCAAATTCTGACTCTGGACAGTCAAGTTCAGGGGGAGTCTCAGAAAACGAAAATAGATCACAACAGAATCAGGAGAGCATGGATCAAGGGGGAGGATCACATGATGATAGAAGTCATTTGCCTTCTGCTAGGAAATGGACTAAATCACATACACCTGATTTGATAATTGGTGATCCAGATGCAAAAGTAAAGACAAGAAGTGCTACTGCAAGTGAATGTCTATTTCATGCATTCTTGTCTAAAAATGAACCAAAGAAAGTGGAAGAAGCTCTTCAAGATGCAGACTGGATAACAGCAATGCAGGAAGAGTTAAATGAATTTGAAAGAAATGAAGTTTGGACCCTTGTACCAAGGCCAAAGAACAGATCTATTGTTGGTACTAAATGGGTTTTCAGAAACAAGACTGACAGTGAAGGTGTTATCACGAGGAACAAGGCTAGACTGGTAGCAAAAGGTTATTCACAGCAGGAAGGAATAGATTATGATGAAACATTTGCTCCAGTAGCAAGATTGGAGGCAATCAGAATTTTTCTAGCATATGCCTCTCACAAGAAATTCAAAGTGTTCCAGATGGATGTGAAAAGTGCTTTTCTGAATGGAAAGCTTGAAGAAGAAGTGTTTGTTGAACAACCACCAGGATTTGTGGACCCCAAATATCCAGATTATGTCTACAGGCTAGATAAGGCACTATATGGACTTAAGCAGGCACCAAGAGCATGGTATGAGACACTTGCTCAGTTTCTTCTAGAAAGTGGATTCAACAGAGGTACAATTGACAAAACTCTGTTTTATTTCAACCAAGGAAGTGACCTCCTTTTAGTTCAAATTTATGTTGATGACATCATCTTTGGGTCTACTAATGATAAACTCTGTAAGAAGTTTGCCAAGCTCATGCAGTCCAGATATCAAATGAGCATGATGGGAGAGCTTAGTTACTTTCTAGGCCTACAGGTGAAACAAACAGAAGATGGAATTTTCATTAATCAAGAAAAATACACCAGAAATCTTCTCAAGAAATTTGGTATGCTTGACTGTTCCTCTGCATCAACTCCCATGGCAACAGCAACTAAACTGGACAAAGACACAGGAGTTTCAGTGGATATGACAAACTTCAGGGGCATGATAGGATCTCTTCTATACTTGACAGCTAGTAGGCCTGACATCATGTATGCAACCTGTCTTTGTGCAAGGTTTCAGGCAGATCCTAGAGAGCCACATCTGACAGCTGTGAAAAGAATCTTCAAGTATCTCAAGGGCACCATATCATTAGGTCTGTGGTACCCCAGAGAATCAGATTTTAAGCTACTTGGATATTCTGATGCAGACTTTGCAGGCTGTAAGGTAGACAGAAAGAGCACTAGTGGAAGCTGTCAATTTCTTGGTGACAGACTTGTTTCCTGGTACAGCAAGAAACAGAAATCAATCTCCACATCTACAGCTGAAGCAGAGTATATTGCAGCTGGTAGCTGTTGTGCACAGATCTTATGGATGAAGAATCAATTGCTGGATTATGGATTGAGGTACAGTAATATACCTATTTACTGTGATAACCAAAGTGCTATTGCTATGACAGGTAATCCAGTACAGCATTCAATGACCAAGCACATCAGCATAAGGTACCACTTCATCAGAGAACATGTGGAAGAAGGAAATATTGAACTACATTTTGTCTCTACAGAACAACAGCTTGCAGATATCTTCACTAAACCATTGAGTGAAGTTACATTTACAAGGCTGGTTAATGAACTAGGAATGATCTCTGGTTCTGACTAGAAATGTTGGTTAGATTCAAACTTTACTTATGTGATGTATTAATCATATTTCCTGATTGGTTAAATACTAAGTGAACTCTGTTGATTAAACTCTGTTATGCATACTCTGTTAAACTCTGTCAGCATGTCTGTATGTCATACACTGTTAATAAGTTTGATAAACTCTGTGAACTTTGAGTTGATTTTTGTCTGAATGAAAACACCAATGAAGAAATATGTATGAAGCATGATTCTCAGCAATTAATCATGTATCTTTCTGAGTTATTGAGATCTAATCTTAGATTGTGCAGAAAGTTAACACAGCATGATACTGGCTCATATTTATAGCATCTCTTAGTTTATTTTGTCCTAAACTCTGAGTCTATAAATACTGTGTGCATTACCTTTCATGAAGAACTACTGATGTTGATGAACTCTAAACTCTGTTAGTTATACTCTGATAAAATAAAATGTTTACTGCAATACCCCAAAGAAAGTGTATATAGGTTGTTATACTCCTTTGAGATTATGTTGGATACTAGGATGACCCAGGAACCTATTGGTATATAATATGTGCTAAAATTCTCTGATTTTTGGTGACTAGTTAAATACTAGGATGACCCAGGAACTTATCAAAATGATAAGGGCTAAAATTTTTGAATTTTTGGTGACTGGTTCCAACCTCTGATTACTGGAATGAAAAAAAAAAAAAAAAAAAAAGGGAATAAAAAAAAAATGTGTATATAAAGAGGGTATAAAATAAAAATTACTGTATAAAGTTCGATTACTTCAGAGTTTAGCTTTCATCATACAGTCAGTGTTTACTATGACAGTTTGTGCATCCAGTGTTTATTGATTTACTTTATGGATTTTATGAAAAATTAGATGCTCTAAAAATTGACTTAGTAAACTCTGCTTCACACACACAAATATTCACAACTGTGCAATTTATGAAAGGGTTTCGATGATAAAGTTGGAGAATTGACAAACGCTGTTGATTTGTGATTTGCACTCTAAGGTAAATTTTCACTTGGACAATTTGAAAGTCTTGGAGTAAGTAGGGTTTTTGACAACTGTTAATCAGTGGATAGTTCATGAATGTGTTCTTTATATGATTACTTTAATTAGTTTTCATATTCTCTTCTTGATGCATTTTCTTGAAGAACAGTTCATATAACACAAATAACAGTTGCAGAACACAATGAATATGATTAGAAAAACAAAATTTTCATTGATAATAAGAAAGAGATTACAAGCAAATATTACATGTTTTTGTTCTCTCTATCTGCTAATCTATTCAACAGGAAAGTAAAAGGTCCGTCCACACCACTCCATTGTTAGCAAAAATTCCCAGATCCCATCTTTGCCACTTTATTTGGGTGGAAGTTGAAGGGATAAGGTTATTTTTGCTGACATATTCATTAACAATGGTTGGTGGTGGTGGATGAGGATGCCTTCGAGGAGAGCCATGCCAATGTTGCTTGGAGGGCAGCATCGATGTCGATCACCCTTGCAGGTTTCTCTCTCTCGAGCTCTTCCAGACCAGCATCCATTTGCAGCCACAGCGTCTCAAGCTGCCTTTCCCACTCAAACGCTTCAAACTCTTCACGAGTATAGCTGAAGATGTCTCTATTTTCGACAAGATGAAGGTTTTTCTCTTTGATGGTAAGGTTAGCCATTGTTTTTCAAGAGTATTTGGTTTGAAAGGTTTGTGATTTTACAGGGGAGACTGAAAGGTTAAAGGTTTAATGAAATAATCTGATCAAGTCTCTAGGCCTTAAATAGAGATGGGTAAGAACGAAGTCCTTAATCGCTTCGTATTCTGGTTATTAAAGGCAACAGGTAAACGTTTCAAATTCTGATTTTACTTGGGTCCAGATATTTTTAAAAGAGTATTATTTGATTTTTGTTAAAATCAAATATTTTAATGTTTTAATTTTAATATACTCTTTTTAAAAATAGGCGCACATGACCCACTCGCCCTTAATGTGTCCCACTTACCTATTATCGTGTCCCACTACACATTAATCAAGGAACTGATTGAGTGTTTGTTACATAAGAGATTGAGTTTTTATTAATTTAATCACTTTTGTGTCCAAACGAGTTTGCTTTATTCTTACTCTCACAGTTTTCTTATTTTTCTCTTGGGCACTCACGCAAACACCTTTTCTACATTCATATCTTTTGGAAAGTCTTGGAAATTCTTAACTCAATGGCATCTAAAGCATTCACTGCTCTTGGCTTACGGTTTGTTCCAAATAACTATGAAGCTCCACTCTATCATGAACGCGTTCCAGAATCGTTTCATCTCATGCAGAATTTTTTGAGGGATTCAGAGATTGGACAAGCTCTGACTGGACCTGCTACTCTTTCTGCGTCTCAAATTGCTTCATTCTGGCAGAACTCAGTTTATGTGAATGGAGGAGAAAGTGGAACTCCTACCATTATCTTCACCTATGAAGACCAAGACCATGTGATTACTCCACAGACTGTACGAGATACGATGGGTTTTGACACACATACTTCTTATACTCTGGTTAATGAAAGTTATCTGAGAGACATGCTACAGGAGATAGGTTACATGGAATCTCTTGACAAGCTTGGCAGTATAAAGCGACCAAATCTCAGAAAGGAATGGAATTTCTTCTTTGATTGCATAACAAGAACATTCCAGAAGAAAGTCACAAACTGGGATGCCATTCCAATGGATAGTCTCCATATCGGGTATTCTTTGCTCTATGGTATTAATTTTGATTTTGGTCGATATGTTTTGATGAGCTTAGGTGATAAATTGTCAGAGTCTACCACTGTCTACTATGCTCGTTTATGTCAAATGTTGTTCAATGCATGTGTACCTGGTCTTGTAATTGATGAAACTGATAAAGTTGATCCTTTTAGAGTCAATAAGCGCATATTCTCTGATATGACTAACAAGGATGTTGGTAAAGAAAATCTTCCTGAGTTTATCATGCCTCTTGCTCTACGAAATTTTCTAAATCAACCACAAGAACCACAACAAGATCAACAAGAACCACAACACGATGCACCACAACAAGATGAACCTGAACAAGAACCACAACAACCTGAACCACACCCTGAACCTCAACCAGAACCAAACACTGAATCACCTGCAAAGCAATCTTCACCCACTTCAAACTCAAACTCTGATTCTCCATTAAAATCAAAGTCTAAATCTCAAGGCGTTAAGAAAGCACTTGCTGAACGACATGCCAGTCTAAGACAGGCGGAAGAGACAAAGAGGAAATCAAAACGAAAATCTCCTGAAGTTGTTTACACTAGAAAAGGGAAAAGACTGAAAGCTCGAGCAAACATGCCTAAGTCACCACCTTGTGAAGAGGATTCAGATAATGTACCTTTAGCAAAACGAAGAAAAGTGATATTCTCTGATTCTGTGGATGAAGATATTGAAGCTCCAGAGGTTGTTTCACAGCAAACACCTCCTGTTGAGGTTGAGAAAGATGCAATACCTGCAGAGGATGTAATACCTGCAGAGGATGTAATTCCTGCAGAGGATAAAATGCCTGCAGAAGAGGATGCAAGAGATGGTGTTTCTCCAATAAATGCTGTTCCTGATTCATTTATGCCATTATCTGATCCTATCTCTAATATTGGTGTAGTTGATCAACTTACATCTGTTCCTTCTGAAGCTGTGGCATCTCATACTGAGATAATATCTGATGCTCACCACACTGTTGAAGAAGGTGAAGAAATTGATCAGGCAACCAAAGTAACTTCTCAGTCAATGCCTGTTGCTGAGCCTAAGCAACATGAAGAAAATCCTGAAAAGCCTACAGAAGATATTGCTAAATCTATGGCTGAAGATGAACCAGTTAAAGCTACAAGTGTTGAAGCTGAAGGTGACAGTAGTGCAAACTCTGATACTTCTCTGAGTGCACCAGTACAAACTGATGATAAACATACACCTTTTTCTCAACCTTGTACTTCTCATGAAGTTGAGAGAGTACAATTTGCCAAGAATGCTGCTGAATGGTACAAAGAAGATTGTATTTTTCCATCAAGAAGAGCAGCTAAGTTTGTTAAGCAAAGTGCTGATACTATCTCTAATCCAGAGATTCTTTCTTGCTTGAAAGCAACTATAGTTCAAGTTAAAACTCTGGATAGACGATTTGATGATACTAATTTGGCAATCACTTCTTTGCGAAATGAGGTTGTAGCTAGAGAGATGAAAATGGAAACACATTCAAAACTAGTGACTACAAAATTCTCTAAAGCTCAAGACAATATCCTTGCCAGACTGAGTAAAGTTGAAGAGAATCGGTCTGATTTATCTGCTAAAATTGATTCTATTGCTACCTCCCTGGAGTTAATTACTTCTATCCTTATGCCTGATGATGTCAAAAAGGGGGAGAGAGTTGTCAGAAGGGATAGTGCTGGAGATGGAGGGGCAAGTAACAAAGACAAAGGAAAGAAAAAGGCTGAGGAGGTTCAAACTCTGAGAACTAGTAAGTCATTCAAATCACAGTCTGTTGGGAGAAATACTGATACTCAAGGAACTTCAAGGACCAAGAGTTTACTGTTGTCTTCAAATCCACAAACTGATGAAGAGTTGGCTGCTAAGTTGTTCATTGAAGAGAATGAGGAAGGAGTAACGATTGAAGACATTGAAGCTGAGGAAAAGAGTTTACAAGAAGAACATCTTAAAGCTTTAAAGTCTGATAAGGTACAAAAAGAAAAAGCTCCTAGGCCTGTTCTTAAAGGCATTGTGATCAAGGAAAATGTTGATGCTGATCAAAGATCACATTTATCTAAGAAATCAACAGAAGCTGAAGCTAAACTCAAGCTGAAAGGCATTGCTATGGAAGGAGAAGATTCAAAGAAGAAAGATACAACCTCTGTTGCTACACAAGTTGTGTTTAGACCTCTATCTTCTCAGTTGAAATCAGTTTTTGGTAAAGGAACACTTTATGATCCAGATGTGTTATCTGGAGTCTCAATGAATATTTCTGATGGAAAAGCTTTATCTGGTAAGATTGGAAATAATAAGGCTGGATTAGGCTCACATAGAGACAGAAGGCAATATACTGGTCCTAGAGATCCTTCTTCACTGGCTGTTCCAGGTCGTGGTGTACCTCAAGAGAGTCTGGATAGACTGGAATCAGTGCAGTTGGTTCATCAGAAGAGTTTAGACAAAGATTTTCTTCTTTACTTCATGGCTGATGGGACAGTATTCAAAGTTGGTGAGGATGATATCGGCTTGAAATATTGGGAAGAACTAGAGTATGTTCTATATCTTCTCAAGGTGAATAGTCGAAGGACTCAATCTGTTGCTAATGTACTAAGACAGAAGATGACTCAGAATCTGGCTATTAGAGGACAGAAATACAACAGCAGATACATTCCTAAGTACAGGGATTACCAAGGCAATATCATTGAAATGAAGAAAGGTACTGCAAAGTTAAAAACTGATTTGGGAATCACAGTACTTGACTTCAATACTCAGGCAGAAAAAGACAGATTTATCAGACTGGGTAATGAAATGAGAAGAAACAAGATTTATGATCTTAGGGCTGCTATTTACCAAACAGATGAAAGTGATCCTCAACTCAGAGAAATCAAAGAAGCAATGAAGATTGAACTTGAAAATGCAGAAAGAAGATTGCTGATTGATTATCTCAGAACTATGCCAGATCTTGAAATGATTAGAGATTAAAGTTCTGTAAGAATTTTCTTATTCTCTATAGTTTTTAAGCTTAAACTCTGAATCTGTATAAACACTGTATTTATCATTTGTTTTGACATCATCAATTATTGTCATTAACTTGTACATTTTTGATAATGAACAAGTTGGGGGAGATTGTTAAATATAATTGATGTGTTTTGATCAGTGTTTAAGTGTTACAGGGAGTTATCAGAGTTTAGCTGGAAGCAGTCAGAGTTTGTGTAAACTCTGACAGTTGGAAGCTCGACAGAGTTTGTTAAACTCTGTCTGGAGGAAGCGCGTCTACTGTTCAACAGTGATTAAAGATTAAATTATGGAAGCGATATCTTTGAAGATTGGATAGCTATCAAAGAGATCGAGTTGACATAGGAGACGTGTGACAATCTGTAATTGATATCATTGTATAGCTGATTATTAGGAATATCAATTAGAGATTGTATCGTAGCTGTATGTTATATAAATACAGATAGGTTAACCCTAGAAGGGTATCGATAACGAATTATCATTATTGTAACCTAGCAGCTCTTTGTGATATTTTACATCACGAAGAGGGTTTGAAATACAAGAAGTTTTTTAAGTGCATAAACGCTTTTACTTGTTAATATCTCATACAAAGTTGATTATTATTTGTGTATTCGGCCTAACATGTATGCTCCCTCTGCTCATGCATCTAGTCAATATGCTAACATGCCTTTCATGCATAATCCATACTATAATACTTTCAATTTTCCACAGATGCCATGGATGATGAATAACATGTTTGCACAGACTATGCCTAACAATGCTATTAACTATAACAAATAAGAGCAAGTATCAAATTCTGTCTCTCAAAGGCCAAAACCTAAAGTCAAAATTGATATAACTCAATCTAAACTTTCGGTTAAAAGGGATTTGATGGATAAGAAATTGGCTAACAAGGCAGGACCAAAGAAAACTTGGGTACCAAAATCAACTTGATTTTGTTTTGATGTGTGTAGGGAAACAGAAAGAATCTTTGGTATCTGGACAGTGGTTGTTCTAGGCATATGACTGGAGATTCTACCCTGCTCACTAAGTTTGAGGAGAGAGCTGTCCCTAGCATTACCTTTGGAGACAACAGCAAAGGATATACTATAGGATATGGCTTGATTTCACAAGGGAATGTTGTCATTGAAGAAGTAGCACTGGTTTATGGACTTAAGCATAACTTGCTAAGTGTCAGTCAACTGTGTGATAAAGGCCAAAATGTCTGGTTCACATCTGAAGCTTGTGTCATTTTTAAGAAAAGTTACAACAAGGTAGTGTTGACAGGAGATAGAAGAGGAAATGTGTACATTGCTGACTTCAATTCAACATATGCAAACATGACTACATGTCTTCTCAGCAAGGCAAGTGTAGATGAAGGTTGGCTTTGGCACAAAAGATTATCACACTTGAGTTTTAAAGCAATGAATAAGTTGGTAAAGAAGGATTTGGTTAGAGGTATTCCAAAATTGGATTACTCCAAGGATGGATTGTGTGATGCATGCCAGAAAGGGAAGCAGAAGAAGGCCTCTTTCAAATCAAAGTCAATGTCATCAATTGATCAACCCTTGCAACTACTTCACATGGATCTCTTTGGACCAGTCAATGTGTTGTCAATCTCAAAGAAGAAATATTGTCTTGTGATTATTGATGATTTCTTAAAATTCTCTTGGACATTCTTTCTGCACTCTAAGGATAAGGCGAGTGAAGTCATTATAAATCACATCAAGATAGTCAAAACAATCCTCTACTCAAAGTAAGGAGAATTAGAAGTGACAATGGAACCGAGTTCAATAATTCTGTAATAAGAGAGTTTTGTGAAGAAGAAGGAATTATTCAAGAATTCTCTGCATCAAGAACTCCTCAACAAAATGGTGTAGTGGAAAAAAAGAACAGAACTCTAATTGAAGCTGCAAGAACAATGCTTGAAGAGTCTAAGCTACCAACATACTTCTGGGCAGAAGCTATAAACACTGCATGCTACACTCAGAATATTTATTTGGTCAATCAAGCAAAAGGCATGACACCTTATCAACTTTTCAAAGGCAAGAAACCAATAATCAACTTTCTGCATGTCTTTGGATGCAAATGCTTTGTACTGAAAAATCATGGTGAGCATCTTGGAAAATTTGATTCAAAGGCAGATGAAGCTATCTTTGTTGGATACTCAGCTGGAAAATCCTACAGAGTCTACAACCTAAGACTAAACATTGTAATGGAGTCCATACATGTTGTCTTTGATGACAAGAAAATATATGGTCTAGTAGATGAAGGTTTTCATGAGTCTCTCTCATTTGAGAATGAGAGAAGTGGTGAAGAAAGTGAAGATGATGATGAAGAATGGAGATCAAATGGTGTGAGAAATAGACAAGGATCATCAGTTGACGTGCGGAATGAACCACCGGTTAAAGAACAACTTACACCATCAGTTGAAAATCAAAGAGAAGCATCTGTTGATGAATCTGCAAGAACTCCATCAATCTCGAGGGCCATACACTCAGGGGGAGTTTCTCACAATCAAAACTCAACAACAAGCCATAATGATCAACACAGAGAAAATGAAGCCACTTCATCAAGGTCAAACTTACCATCACAAAGAAAATGGACCAGGGATCATCCATTTGAGCTTATCATTGGAGATCCTAATGCAAAGGTCCAAACCAGAAGAGCAACTCAAGAAGAATGCTTATATAGCAGTTTTCTATCCAAAGAGAGTTGAACATGCTCTTCTGGATCCATACTGGGTTTTAGCAATGCAAGAAGAGCTAAACCAGTTTGAAAGAAATAAAGTATGGAAACTTGTACCCAAACCTAAAGACAAATCAGTGATTGGCACTAAGTGGGTATTCAAGAACAAGATGGATGAGAATGGCATAGTCACAAGGAATAAAGCTAGATTAGTTGCTAAAGGCTACTGTCAAGAGGAAGGAATTAATTTTGAAGAAACCTTTGCTCCAGTGGCAAGGTTAGAAGCAATAAGGATCTTCCTGGCCTATGCAGCGCATGTCAATTTCAAAGTCTATCAAATGGAGGTCAAGAGTGCATTTCTGAATGGTATTCTGGAGGAGGAGGTGTATGTTAGTCAACCGCCTGGTTTTGAAGATCCAGACTTTCCAGAATATGTGTTCTTTCTACTCAAAGCACTCTATGGCCTGAAGCAAGCACCTAGAGCCTGGTATGACACACTCTCACGGTTCCTTATAGAGAATCACTTCATTCAAGGTACTATTGATAAAACTCTCTTTTATAGAAATGTCAATGGCTCTATGATACTTGTCCAAATTTATGTAGATGATATAATATTTGGGTCTACAGATGAGAAACTTTGCAAGAGATTTGCCAAACTCATGCAAAGTAGATATGAAATGAGTATGATGGGTGAATTAACTTATATTCTTGGTTTACAAGTTAAACAAGTGAATGCGGGAATTTTTATAATTCAAACAAAATACATTTATGATCATTTAAAAAGGTTTGATTTAGCAGATTGCTCTTCTGCAAAAACACCCATGGCCACTGCCACTAAGCTTGAACTGAATACTAAGGAAAAGAAGGTGGACATGACAAGCTATAGGGGCATGGTTGGATCTCTTTTATACTTAACAGCTAGTAGACCTGATATTATGTTTGCTACATGTTTATGTGCTAGATTTCAAGCTGATCCTAGGGAATCTCACTTAGTAGCTATTAAAAGGATTTTCAGATATCTCAAGGGAACACCAAACCTTGGCATTTGGTACCCTAGAGATTCTGGCTTTGATCTAATTGGTTACTCAGATGCAGATTATGCAGGTTGCAAAATGGATAGAAAAAGTACCACAGGAACCTGTCAATTCTTGGGAAACAAGCTGGTCTCATGGTTCAGTAAGAAGCAAAACTTAGTATCTACCTCAAATGCAGAGGCTGAATACATAGTAGCTGGGAGTTGTTGTTCACAGATTCTATGGATGAAAAATCAACTACTTGACTATGGAGTTAAAGTTGAAAAGATCTCAATTTTCAGTGATAACACTAGTGCAATTGCAATATCACAGAACCTAGTGCAGCATTCTAGAACCAAGCACATAGACATCAGATACCATTTCATCAGGGAACATGTGATGGAAGGCATTGTGGAACTGCATTTTGTTCCTAGTGAAAAACAATTGGCAGGCATTTTTACTAAAGCTTTGGATGAAGCAACCTTTTCAAGGTTGGTAAGTGAGCTTGGTATGTTAAATTTCACATGATCTTTTAAAATGTCTGTTCAATTAGTTGCAGCCAGTGAATTTCATTCTCTGGATTTTGTTTGTTTTATTTTCTTATCTGCATGATTATTCTGGAGATATCATTGTAGCATAATTAAATAAATATTTTATTGACATATATCAATTAATGATATTTTGTTAATTTTATGTCTATTTAATTGTGAGTTTATCTGATTATTGTGGATTAATTCTTGATTTACTGCGTGATTATTTTTAAATCCATAATAATTAGAAGTATTAAATATGTGTATATGTGTACATAGGCTGATAGGTCTCGGTGATAAGATGTTTTTCGGCTGGTTAGGTTGTTTGGTTAGAATTATTGAGCGGTGATAAATGCATTTAATTTCTTTTCTAACCTAACCTGTCACGCTCTCACTTAACCCACTAGTCCTTGAAACCTTATAAATGATGAGTTTTTGTTTGTGTTTAACATCATCATTTTTTAGATATACAGAGCATGTAAGAACCCAGATTTTGGGTGGAATTAAAACTTTTATGTATTTAATGATGTAAGAACGAATAGTGGTTATGGCTACAATGTAATAATTGATATTTGGAATGAATGAATGGAATTCGACTTTATTATGTTTAGGTCTTGAAGAACGCTAAAGGGTGACAACATAGGTTAGAATAATCTATCTTCTAAAGGAATAAGATATGGCAACTTCAAGCAAGAGAATACTCTCATGTCATCCAGATCGATAACGATTAATCCAGTAGTTCCGAAAAAGGTTAAGGAACAATCGAAAGAGAATATGGACAATTATACAACCCTAAGAGAACAAGTAAAGAATACAGAATGAATAGTGTTTTGGTGGGAGTATATAATAATATGAGACGACACTATATAGAAGCATTCGGAACGGATTTCCGAGTTCGTATTAGTGATCCAGGGGGAAAATAAGTGTATGTAAAAGCTGTCGGATTCTGAAAAACCGCACTTTTATTTTCTCTGAGAGTTCCCTGGACACTGATAGCCTTAAGTATTTAACGAATGGATTTAAGGAATATAAATTGGAAAGTTAGAATGAAAGATGGAGAATGAAAGTATTAATATTAAAAAGGATTCCCGGTAAACCCTAATTAGAAATCCGTGAAATATTCCTACGAACGATAAATCGAAACGGTCAATAACCGGACACAGAAACAAGCAGAGGAAGCAAGAGTCTTGTGCAAGCTACTAGTATAAAATATCTAGTAACTAAACTAGAATCAAGGAACTAGCACCTTAGAGGAAGAACTAAGTACTTAGCAAAGTAACTACCTAGTTAAGCTCTAAGCCACCATAAAACCAACACTTGTCTTGCCATTTCATCATCCAACACCTCATCACTTTAATAAAGTAGCTTTATACAAGATATTATCTTGATAATAGATGAGAGTGGATGAGATTAAAACAAAAGAAACCAAGCAACTCTCCCCCCCCCCTTGCAAAATCCATTCGGCCATACCCCTTAATTCCAAATCCAAACTCAACCTTCCCATCATTGTTTGTTCTTGAAATTTTTAAGGTGAGACTTATATTTCATAAAACTTATCTACTCAAAATCTTAGCACCAAACTCCTTTGTTTCCATTTTCAAAAAAAAATAAACAAGAGGAGGATGAATAGTGTTCATCATGTACTAACTTGGTTTTCTTGATTTTTCATGGTTGATCTAGCAAGCTTAATCACTCCTAAGGACCATACAAGGCTTAGTAAGGCTATATCACTATCTAAGGAAGGTATAAAGCTCTTGAAACCCTAACCCTTGTTTGAGATTTAAGTATGTTTATGATAGATATAGCTTAGTTATGGTTATGTTAAGATTATAAGCATGATTATGTATGGATCTTGGATAAATGATGAAAATAGTTAGATGAACGGAAAGGCATTGCTTGGCCTCAGTTCATGTATATAAATCATGTATATGTTGTTTGGGTTGGATACCATGTTTATGGGAAGATTCGAAATTGGTAGATATTCGATTTACAGCCGTTATAATGTCCGATTTTACAATACCATGTTTTGTACGCCATTTTCCATGACAAAACCCTACTGTCCAGAGACCTTATCTGCCATGATAGGATAGGTAATGTTCTAAGCTTCGTTTTGATATAAAGATCACGTGAAACAGTCTTACGGTTTAGGAATTATGACCAAATTACTAAAAGTAGTTCGAATCCGTAAACGAAAGTTCGTAACTGTAATTGAACCCTCGTAAACTATGTAACGTCATGGAGAATCTTGATAAATAAATACTAGAGGTAAAAAGGAAGGTGTGAAAGAAAACCGTATGTCAAAAGGATCATTTTTCGATTTATTAAAAATGTTCGAGTCGAGGTTAAACGCGAACGAACCCCTAAAAGATGACTCTTTTATAACTTCGGTAAAACACTTAGAAAACGGGCGATAAAACTCGGAGTATAGTATTGGTTCGTAACGATCAACCTTAGAACTCATATGACTTAAGTATGTCCCAAGTATAAGTACAGTGACATGTCGTATTAACGAACGAATGTCGGATCGGATCAGTGATAAAAAGGAATCCACTAAAAGGGGTATAACGAGATAACTCGAGAACGTGTTTCGAATTAAGTATAACTTAACTTTTAATATGTTAAGTGATTAATCCCGAATGCCTTGGCTATTTATAGATCACCAAGCTGAACCGGGACCCGCTACCACTACCCCTTACCGTACTCGACTACCAGGCAAGTTTCAATTCCCTTCTTTTAGGCTGTTGTTGTGATTGAATAAAAATATATATATGTTTTCTGTTATACATATGCCATAGCATGCATGCCTACTTTCAAGTTATATCATTATGCTTGTTCCCTGATTGTTATTGGCTTATAAATTAGATAGCTATCGTATCAATTATAAGCCGGTTATTGTAAGACCCTCAGAGAAGGGTGTATACATCTTATTCATCAAATATAGACCGGGAGTCAATATTTCTTGACATATCGAGATTACCTCGAAAGAAAATAGCTAAGTAAATATTTCCCATTATTCGGGCGACGAATAGTATTTGAATATTCGTTCGAGATTATTTATTTTAACGATCCTTACTTCAAATAATTATTTGAACGTAACTATTCGACGAATAATATTTATTTTAATATTCATTCAGAGTCGAATTAATTATCGATTATTATTTCGAATATTCTTCTAAAGATGAGACTATTAAATGAATATTATTTGGATATTCATTTAGAATATTATTTTATTGAATAAATATTACTTTTGAATATTCATTTAGGATATTAATTACTTGATGAATATTATTTTAATATTCATCTGAATCTTGATTTATTTATCGAATATTATCACGAATATTCCTTTAAAGCTTGGATTACTAAATGAATATTACTTGATATTCATTTAGAATATTATTCATTAAATGAATATTACTTTTTGAATATTCATTTAAATTCCTAATTAATTATGAATATTGTCTTAAATATTCCTTTCAGGTTCTATTAATTAATGAATATTATTTTGAATATTCATTTAAATATTTATTTATTCAATAAATATTCTCCTGATATTTCTTCAGGGATTATTTTGGAAAATACTCTGATTAAAGATATTCTTTCATATTCCTAAATATTCTTTAAATATTTTTAACTCAATAAATATTCTCTGAATATTTATTCCATACTTAGAATAATCTCAATAAGGTTCATCTTCTTCGATTATTATGAAAAATATTTCGGAGTCATATTATTATTAATCTAATATCAAGAAAGGTTCTCAAACATCATTCTTCTTTGAGTCTATCTCCCTAATAATAAGGGAACCTTACTTGGAAAATGTTAATTATCTTGTCGACTTCCCGGTCATAAAGTATTCTCTTCACTCGCAACTCGGGTGCGGTTGACTTATTAAGTCGTTGTTTACCTTCTCATCTTTCGGGGGGTAAGATTGTTGGAACAAGTTGATATTCGATACCAAGCCACAGCTTGGAAGTTATTGGTGAATTTTCCTTTCCAACTAGATACGACTACCTTTGTAGAGTCTTATCAACAAGTATTATACTTGGGGAAAGGGGGACCAACGTTACATTCAGAATCATGAATTCTATTTGAACTAGGAGTCGTGTAAGAGGCCGAGTAGCGCCGGTCCATCCCCTTTGGCCCAACCGTTGGCCGGGGAGAGCTAGTAAGGCGGTAGACAAGTAAAGCCGTCAGTTCTTCCTTCTACCGGTAGTAAATCTAAATTGAGCTGTACGATCTCGACTGATCATCAAGATTGGAACAGCGGGCGCGGTGAATACTCCATCATTGGTTCATCATCCAAACTTATTTATTTCCTGCAACATGATTACTGTTGGCAGAGCTGGAAAAGTGTTCATAACTGGAATTGCAACCTTTTCATGCAAGTTCCTCTTCTTAATAACAATGAGAATATCTCGCTTACTTTTGATGTAGCAGATATTTCTATAAACAAATACTTTAAGTTACCTTGTAACTTCATCGTTCATATTATACTGGCATCATTTCCGTAAATGCATGGCATATGGTTTGAAAGATAATTTTGAACTGTTTTATATTATCGTTCAGTTATATATATTATTGTTGGTGGGCTTTCGCTCACCCTTGCTTTGTTCACATTATGTCACAACAACAGCTAGGACAGATGGCTCGCGTCAGGCGCACTCGGCGCAAGCAGGTTACCCGACCCACCGGACTACCCGCTGAGATGCTAGCCGCCATTGCTGAGGTAGCATAGTTAGACAGCTTTTGTTTCCTATTTAACTATATGTATAATTAATGTAATCAACGGCAAAACTGTAAAACTTATGATGTTATCCTTTTGGGATTGTAATGACTTTTATTCGTAACCCTTTTATGTAAGACTTATTTTAATTTCATCTCTGGGACTATAACTGTTGTGTGTGTGAGTGGTAATTATTGTGGGGTCACAGCATGTGATTTATTTATTGTGGACTCAAGTCAAGTATTATGAATGGATGTAAGACTGTAACCACTAGATCCCTGACCCCGGATCTGGGGGCGTTACAGAGAATATACACACAATTGCTGAATATTTCGAGCTTTGATCGGAAAGATCTCTCAATCTAGCTGGTGGTTTTTAGATCGGGTTTCATATTTTTGCTTTATACATCATTCTTTATAAAAGCTAACCCTTGTTTTTGAATTTCCTCAAAGTTTTGAAAATGGCATTGCAGGGAAGCTTTTTAATTGCTAAAGTTAATCCTATTTCCATTCAGCAAATCGAAACCATTCTGGATGAGCAATTTCGGGCTTGGACACAATTTCTGAATGAACATTCATTAATTCGCTATGCTTTAGTTACACCAGTGCAGCTTAACCATGATGCATTGCGTGAACTATATTGCAGTGTGGTTAACACTTCTGGACAGGACGGGTGTGCAATCACATATCGACTGTTTGGTAGGTCGATTAGGGTCACTTAACGAGATGTTAATCGAATTCTTCATTTTCCTATGGAAAATCTTGTTTCTGATCCTACACCTGAATAGATTGAAATGTTCTTTCGTTTTATAAGGTACCAAGATGGCAATTTTAATACTGGTAATCTTTCTAACCCAGTACTGGAATTTCTTCTTTCACACTCTTAACCATATTTTTTCCTCAGATAGAACAAATCAAGATCGAATACCTGAATTTATTCAAAAATTAGGGTATGTGGTCACCAATAATTTAAGGATTAATTTTGGAAAAATAGTGCTTTGTCAAATCATTTTAAAGATGAAACACTTGGGAACAAGAGATGTTCAGACTCAAAATGTCAAATGTCTATATCCAAGGTTGCTACAGCTAATATTAAATGATTTTTTGAATGATGAAGACAAGGCACGCTTGGAAAATGATCAAAAGGTCGAATGTTCTTCCATGAAGATGAATGTAATTAATTACATAAGCAAAAAGAAATATACGGATGTGCCTACAGTCCTAACTGAATATCTAAAGACTGTCCCACTTCCATTGTTACCAAGACCAGTGAGAGCAGGTATACGACAAGGTAATATTTCAATCCCTGCTATTCCAACCTCTGTATTCCCTGTTGTGTCACAGGAAATACAGTTTCTACAACCCCTAGTGGCCATCTTACCCGACCAAGAGTAGGAAATCCCACCGACTCTAACACAGGTCGAAGAGCCCATTTTACAAATGCAAACACAACAAACTCCTACACCTCAATTGTCACTTAAACGACCATCCATCAACACTTTTGAGGGAGATAGTGCCTCAGCAGCACCACATAAGGAGTTAGTTACATCAGCCGCTCTACCTCATTCTAAACGGTGTAAACCCAATGAACCTGAGGTAACGGCAACTGTTAATGAAACAATTCTTCCTTATCCAATGAGTGAAAATGTAAATGAAGTTGAATTGACAGGAGCAACTATCTTGAGTTCCATTTCACGGAACATAAGAGTGGTTGATGATCTTTCTAAAGATCAAATGCCTTCACAGGCATCCGAGGTGGAATTACCTACCTCCATAACTGCTGGTGAATCTTCCATTTTACGGAAAGATCCATCGGTAGGTGGTTCTTTTATGAACCAAGTGTCTTCACAGACATACGAGGGAAACTTGGGTTTTGTGCCATTTAATCGATTCAAATTTAACCTCCCAGAGGGAAATCTCTGGATCTCTTTCGAGATTTACCACTCTTTAGCAGTGGTCGGCAACTCGCTTCTCGCGAGGACGGAAGCTCACGAACTTTCATTGCACCATCCGCGCCCCCTGAAAAAGGGGCTAGGATGATTTCATTTGCAGGTACACATATCGGTGGACGCTCTGGAGGAGAGTTGAGGGAAACACAAACAGAACATGTAAGTGTAACGCAAACCACTAAACCGAGTGAATATAGAGTGTTGAGTGAAACACCTGCAGAACGTACGAGTGAGCAACCTACTCAACCACATGCACCTGTAACCAGAAAAGAATACAACAGACTCCTTACACGGGTCCAAACAATGGAGAAAGAGTTGCCAAATATCTATAAGTCCATTGCAGAAATCAAAAATTTGCAACTTATTCAACAGGATGTATTCCAGGTTCAATTGAACACCATGGCAACCCAGTTAAATGATGCAATCAACTCCTTGGTAAAGCCATCTTCGTCTAATTTACCAACTTCACATCCTACTACTCTGGAGGATAACCCAACTGAGGGGGAGAAGTTGGATGATCAAGAAAAATCTACTAGGCGTAAGGGTAAAGAAAAGGTTGTTGACACGGAATTAACTTTATTTTGGGGAAGGAAAAGCTAATGGGAGTATTAGTGCCATGTGGAAAGAAAGCAAGGCAAATTTGAAGATATGTTCAATCTAGAGGAACAATTAACTTGCACTTGGTTAATTTTAGAAATTTGGAAAATGTATATATATGATCCAGAATGCACTTTAATATTATTTATCTTTGTATTTTATTTTGTTTTATCAGTTGAGTTATCCTCTAGGAATTTGCTTGTTAAACCCTAACAATCAAATAGGGGGAGATTGTAAAGTATAATGTAATGTAATATGTAATAGAGACATATATAACTCAACTAGGATAAAAGATAAATATAATTAACTCTATACAGGGATCGTGAAATTTGAAGAACAGGCATCAACAAGGATCAAGTCGCTGAAAGAAGTTCATTAACATGATCAAGCCTCAGTGACAAAATAAGATGTACAGATGATTCAGTTGAAGGGCCAAAAGATTCCAGTGATAAAGTTTTTATGGTTGCACAATTCTTAGCAGTGTTCTTAAAGACATGATACGAAGACCACGAGTGAATGTTAGTCGTCTGTGAACCAGACCAGTTGCACTAGGCGTCAACACTTTACAAAGGAATCAAAGTATCTAACTCAGAAAAATTGTTCAAGAAGTATGATTGAGTTTGGAGCAGTGTTGATATCCTCTATTTAATTGGAAGCTGAATCTTTAAGGATGTCAAATTAAGAGGAAAATGAATAGTATCCGAAATCACTATTCATATGAATAGTATCTGAAATCACTATTCACATGAATAGTAACCAAAATTACTATTCATATAAATAGTAACTGAAATTACTATTCATATGAATAGTAACCGAAATTACTATTCATATAAAAAGCAAAAGTATCAATCAAACTTTTGGAAGCAGGTCAAGAATTTTGAAAAACAAAAGTTCGGCATTGAAAAACATAATTAAAAAGAAAAGGCAGAGGCGGCTGAAAAAAATTCGTCAGCTGTTACTTAATTTAGCTGCATAGTGATTTTCTAGAATCTATAAATAGGCCTATTGTATTTCATTTCAAAACACACCTCAACACCCAACTCTCTCTTCTCTCTCTTATATCTTCTCTGTGTAAGCTGCTAGACAGTCCATCTAGTAGGAAAGCCGGCTTAGCCCGCTTTCAGGAAGTGTCGGGTAGAAGGTCCTCGTGCCTAAACTATCCTTAGGAGTGTTCTGGGTTTGAAGCTAATCCATTGGATTAGAAGTTGTAACACCCCTTCTGGTTTATTATCAATAAAGATATATTCCTGAAATTGTGTTTCATTATTTTGATTTCAAGATCCGAAAAATTGTTATCCGCAAAAATCTTGATAACCGTAATATTTTGGTAGTATCATATTCAACCCCCCCTTCTACGATACTTCGGTACCTAACACGGCTTATAACTGATAATTCATATCTAATTTATAAGCCAATATCAATCGTGAAACAAGTATTCCAATAGACTTGAAAGAAGGCATGCATGCTATGGCATATGTATCATAAACAACAGATATATATTATCACAACAACAGTTCCAAGGTATTGGAAACTTGCCTGGTAATCCTGTAGGGATAGTGTGCCTCGGATCAATCCAGTGATCTATAAATAGTCACAATATCCGAGGTTAATCACTTAATACTTCGAAAGGCTAAGTATGCACTTTACTTATGCTAAAACACGTTTTCAAGTTATCTCGATATTCACCCTCTAGTGTAACTCTTATTAACACCATTATAATCCGACACTTGCTCATTATTTAAGGCATGTCATTGCACTTACTCTGGGTAGGTACTTAAGTCATATAAGTCCTAGTGTCGGTCGTTTACTCGAAAAGATTATACCTCGAGTTTTATTATCCGTTTTCTAAGCGATTTACCAAAGTTATAACCAAGTGTACTTTTAAGGGTTTCATTCGCACTTAACCTCGATTCGAACATTTTTATAAAATCGAAAAATGATCCGTTTGACATGAGGTTTTCTCTCACACCTTCCTTATGATCTCTAATATTTAATTACCAAGATTCGTCACTGAATTACATATTTTACAGGGGTTCAATTTCAGTTACGAACTCACATTTACGGCTTCGAACCACTTTTACGATTTTGACCATAACTCCTAAACCGTAAGTCCAAATGCTTCAATTCTCACGCCAAAACGATCTATGACTCGAGATCTATAAGGGTAGGTCATATAATCATTAAGGTGTGTGACCTATAGCTACTGTCATGCACGGTTTTCAAGGTCTAACGAAATTCAAGCATTACGACGGCTATATATCGGACGTTTCCAAATTTATCACAACAAACCAAGCCACACTGGGCATACCTTGCATCCATAACATCAACCAACATTCATTTTACACTTCTTAGGGCAGTGGTAACATTTAACTCCAATACCCAACCCTTTTACAAATTGAACAATTATAAAATTCCTTAACATGCACTTATCTCTACATATCATCAAAACTATACTAAAAACTCATATGAACTAAAAGGGTGGGTTCAGGTTTTACCTTCCTTGATGCTTTAATAATACTAACAAAGCTTGATGATCCTCCTATAAGCCTTAGATAGTCCTTAGGAAGCTAAATCTTGATCATCAAAACAAGGAAACAAGTTAGTGATTTCGAAGTTACTATTCACCTCTTTAAAGAACCGGACGAACAAAGGTCTTACACTACTTTTATGGCTAAGACTTCTGAAGGAGAGTTGTAGAGCATCTTAATACCTTACCAACAAGCTAAAGAACACCAAATTTCATTGAGAAATGAAGGAGATATGGCCGTTTGAAAATCGTTACAGAAACTGTCAAGAATCTGGACAGTTCGGCTTCTTCACTTGGGCAGGAGATTTGACTAGGCTATACTCATTAGATTGCCATGAAATTTTGAAAGAATTTTGCCCATGGAGTGGAGAAGCTAGGATTAAAATTTGGTGATTTCAGAAGCTCTAGATCGGGGGATATGAATTTTTCATTGAGCTTGGCTTTGCTGGACAGTTTTGAAGAAATGGAGAGAATGGAGTTTTGCTTGCTTTTCAATTGTTCTCATCTTGAATTATTGCTATGTCTTGGATAATATCTTGTGTAAAGTCACTTTAATAAAGTGATTAGGTCATGGATGATGCAAATCAAGTGGACAAGTGTTGGCTTTCGTGCTAAGATGATGAGATTATGCTAACTAGTTGGTTTGATTCTAATTCTACTAGTTAGCTTTATATCTAGCTTGGTTACTTGCTCTTATCCACTTGCACATGCTTGTATCTTGGCTTCCTGCTTGTTCTTTATCTGGTTATCGCTCAATTTCATTGATCGTTCGGAGGAATATCTCGAGGATCTCTAGTTAGGGTTTTACTGGAAACCTCCTTAATAATATTACTTCCATTCTCATTCCTCATTTATAATTCTTGAATTTAAATTCCTTAAATCCTCTTAATAAATCCTTAAGTCTTCAGTGTCCAGGGAAATCTCGGAGAAAATAAAAGTGCTATTTTTCTGAATCCGATATCGTTTACATACACTTATCTCGCCCCTGGATGATGAATACGAACTCAGAAATCCGTTCTGAGTACTTTTATATAGCGTCGTCTAATAATATTCTTATTTCCACCAAAAACAATATTCACACTTTATTCTCTTTTTATTCCTTATATTTATAAAAATGTCCTTGTCCTCTTTCGGGCGTTCCTTAACTCTTTCACGGAACCACTGGACTAATAACAAATATCGATTTGGATGACATGAGAATATTTCCTCTGTTAGGAATTCACATAACTTATCTCCCTAGGAGAAAGATTATTCTAATCTAAGTTGTAAACCCATTGCATTCTTCATGACATATAAACATCGGAATCTATATCCATTCAATACTCATTCATTAGAACTGTTAATACCTTGTAGTCGAAATCACTGTTCATTCTTTCATCAGTACCTAATAAAAAAAGTTTTCTTTTTACCAAAAATCTGGCTTCTTACATCTCACTCCTTCCAAAGAGGTGTATTTGTGATAAAAGAAGTGTTTGCGTATTTTCAACTACACACAATTCTCCCATTGAATTTCAAGTCAACAATGTTTATTTTCCCTGCATATTATTTTTCTTTGCAGACCTAGTTTTAAAAGATGACATTTCAATTGTACCTATATTTTAATCTGGGTTTTATGTCTTACCTGATATAACAAGTTGAGAGCAGCCAATGAAGATTCATGCGACATTATGCCACTGGAATGTTGAAAGAGTAAACTTCTAAGCCATGGAACTGCACATCCTAGTACCTCCCCCCTGAGTTGAGAATGAGCTAATAGTTACTGTAACGCCCCGACTTCCAGATATTAAAAATATACTTTTTATAATAAAATAAACTTTGATACATGGGAATTTTAGAAAGATTCGGCATGAAGTATTCGTTAATCGGACTATCCACCTGTATTTCAACCCAAACCAAATTTCAAATTAATAATTACAAATAAACTTAATACAACAACGATTCTTCACCGAGGATCGATTCCAGGTTATGGTATGAAACAAGAAACTTAACTATACAAATTATTACAATTTCTTTCACTACCCTTAATATAATTAATATACTGTCTAATCTGAAGCTTAATTCCAATTCGTGCTTACCCGCTCTGGCTTCGAGATCTATCCTGTATAGGCTGCCTTATTGCTCTCATATGACTTGTAAGATATAGACATCCACCCTTAATCCTAACTGAAAGGTTAGGAAAAATAAAGCAAGAGTGAGCCAACAACGCTCAGCAAGTTAATAATATAGTGAAACAATAACATTTCAATGGTTCATTGATGAAAAATATCAATGACCAACTTATCTCAAGAGAATAATTCAATTATCATCATGGAACAAGGCTTTTCACTTTCTTCAGTCATAGCTTTCCAATCAAAACATTCTTTTCATTAAAACTATTTTATCATTGAACATACTTTTCATAAACCTTTTAAAAACCATTTAAGTTGATTGGAGTTTTTCCACGACTCCGGACAATACGGGTGATCAGCCACGTAAAGTCCCCATACCGGACATGAAGTCCCTCTGGACCTTGAAATTGGGTTCCCAATTAGGCAACACATTGGCCTTTCGAATGCTGGACTGGGCACTCCCCCAGCCTCTTATGCTAAAAAATGCTGGACCGGCGTCACCCAGCCTCTTATGCCTCCAATCTGAAGGAATCCGTGGAAAATATTTTAGACGGAATCCCCCACATCAAAACTTTTTAAAACATTTCACTTTTAAGTCCTTTACACTCACTGATAACAGATCAGCCCAGTATAAGGAATTTTAAAACATCTCTAATTAATTAAGTCATTTTAAAGAGTAACAATAAAAGGGTAAGGGTCAGGGAAGCATTCGATATAAAGAATCATAAATGACAAATGTGACGCCCCCAGATCCGGGGTCGGAGATCTAGGCGCTCCCGGTCCATTTTCCATTAATAACATACCTGTTCTTGCACATAATATATAAAACAACCATCGACCCCACAATAAACTCACACCGCACACACACATACACAGGTTAGAGCCTCAGAAACGTCACCACATTGATTAAGCAGAAATAAAAGTATCAGAGTTATTACAGACCGAATTAAATAGTATTTATGCTACCAGCAACACTTCGATATGAAGCGAAGTTGGCGGCTTGAAAGTTTGTTACGATACACTGCCTTGCACAGGTCATACTGATAAATAAAACGAACTAACAAAAGCTTCCAACCAATCCGGCTAATGGGGCCTACCGGTGGAATCTCAACTGCTGGCTCGGGTCTAGTCACCTGCTTTCGGGCAGTCTGTCGGGGTCTTGCCATTTCGCTTAGCTGTTGTGTTTTTAAATTTGAAAACAAGCAAGAGTGAGCAACTATAGCTCAGCAAGTAATATATGAATAAGGTAAACAATATAACATTTCATATGATTAGCAGTTATTAAACTCGTTGTATCAATCAGATGTAAAATCACTTGTCATTGTTGATAAATTCCGAAGGTACACCAATACGTGCCCTTGTTTTCAAAATAAACTTGCAGTTCTAGATACTGCATAGAGTCAACATCTTTCTCATCAAAATAGAACACTATCAGCAACTTGGCACAAAAGCCTGGCACAAAAGCCTAAGAAGCAGTGTCAAAGCGTTTTTCCAAAATGGAGGAATGGGACTTAAAGAAAACATAAAACTTGACAGGGATTGACGATGATCAGTCGCCACATCCAAGTCCAATAATCCACGGGTCTTCTCTACCGGTAGAAGGATAGAAACTACATCCGTAACTATCCCCGGGTGAAAACTACATCCTTAATCACCCTCGATGAAAACTACATCCGTAATCATCCTTCGGCAACACCTGGGCCTGAATAATAATTGATGGACCGCCTGGCTCACGGCCGCTTACACATCCCGGGAATCGTTCGTCAACGGTTCCCACACCTGCCAGAGTCCCTTTTTCTTTTTCTTTTGAAAACTTGATTTTGATTGAAAATAAGTAATTGAGGTCCGACATCAGTCGACCGATGATTCTTGAAATCATACAAGAAGCAGAACCTGACCGGGGGTTTTGGAAAATGTTTTGAGTTCGAAAGAGTTCGAGTTTGAAAGTATTAAATGTATCTTGGATTGACTTCATCTTTAAAATAATGAACAATAATTAATAAATAATATTTTAAGATTTAATATTAATAATTAATAAAATAATTATTCGATAAAATAAACTTTTAATCCAAGATAGGGTTTCGAGTATTTACGAAGATATGAAAATAATTACTTGAGTATACGATACTCCCCGAATGACCCTTCGGGTTTTCGTAATCTAGTTACGATATAATAATGTACCGCTCCCCGGTCAATAGTATATACGGACCGCTACGACCTCTATTGCTAGAGTCGTTGTCCGAGGAAAACATTTCAATCTAAGTTCAAGGGGTACAAACATATATGTACTTATACAATCTCAATTGCATCAATACTTCGATAAACATAACATTTGATATGATTGAAAACTACAAACACAACATTGAAAGTCCTTGTATATGTATAAGTTTTGAAAAGTAAACTTGCCTTGGTTTGGTTGGGGTGGTCGAGCGTGCGGAGTGGAACGATCTATACATAAGCAATAACCGCTCATTAGTACCTTAACAATATCTCTTTAATTACGGGGTTTTAGGGGGTACGAAATTAACTTAATGACTTCGTCTTATGACACTCTAGCCCCACTATAGGTTCATGTCACCACTCGATTACGCTCGTCACTTATTTGACTTAATTTAGTTACCATATCCGAGTCATGACTATTACCCCTAGAATTATACTCCACTTAACGACTTTTTCCCTTGCGCGAATTTTACTCTAGCATTTTTATAAAATTGAAAAATCATATTTTAATCCAATTCTTTTTGGGTAGCCTTCACCACTGCATTTCCCAGTTTCTCAAAGTTTTCCATGATCCCACATAAATATTTAGGGGTTTAAACAAGGTTCACAAGGGGGTCACTTAGTGCAGTCCGGAATCCAGAAACACATTTTACTTCTCCGGCCATAACTTAAATTCTATACATCACCTAGTCATGAACCTTACATTTCCAGAAATTACATTCAAATATCTTTCCAACAATATATGGTAGGACCTCAGGGGACAATATTTGGGGGTTCAAAACCATGTTACAAGACAGGTCAAGTTTCTGGGAAAATTCAGCATGCATGTTTCACTTAGATCAACCAATATTCTCAATTCCACAACACAACCAATACCTAATTCACTTAGTTCATGCTTTATAACATTCATGGAGATACTATCCACAATCATAAAAATCACTCACAACATCAAAACTCAAGATCCATGTCATCCATTACTTATACAACCAAGATTAACATCATAACACATGGATCTATCACCAAACATCATAAACACTACATGGCCAAAAGGGTTTATAATTTTTATACCTTCTTGAGCACCTAGGAGCCTTGGGTAAGCCTTAAAAAACTCAAGAACACCTTGAATGATCTCCTACAACCCTTATAATCCAAGATCTAAAAGAAAAACTAAACATGATTACTATTCACAATATCTTTAACAATTAATATCTAGAAATATAATGGATGAAAGGGCTTGAAACTCTTAGTATACCTTGCTTAGATGATGGTGAGAGCCTAGGAATTATGCCTTGATTTATGAGTGAGGAGAAATGGAGGAAGAAGAAATTTTTCTTCTTCTTTTTAAGCTTGGCCGAGAGCTTCTCTTGGAGGGGGGGGTGATGTTTGTGTTTTTAATTTTTGTGTTTTGGTTGAATAATTGTAGTTGGGTGATACATAATGGTGTAAGTATATGCATGGTACTAACATAGGTATGGCCTCTTGTACTTCTTGTCCCCTCCTTGGAAAAAGAAATGCAACTAGTTACTATTCCTCTTCCATTTGGTTTAACTAGTTTGCTTCCTCCTAACTACTTGGTTGCATGGGACTTGCATGCAATACTACTCCTTGTATCATTATTCTTCCACCAATGCTTGTCACTTAAACTTTAATTCGTATCGTATCTTAATTAATCTCTCGTAATAATATTTTGTCGCGTAGAGATTTCCCCTATAATTCCTTAAGTACGTAATTATGTAAATTCCTCGAATATCCATAATCCCTCGTCATAATCCTTAATAAATCTTTTAATATTCTAATCATTCTCAATCCCAAGTTTTATAAATCTTACTAACAATAAGACTCTTGCCTTCACAATCTTCCTTTTATCTTACATAGTGAATGCAACAACATAGTTTCTCAGACAATCAATTCTATTAATCAACAGGGATGACTAGAAAGATTCCAAATTGACAATGCCACATGATATTAAATAAAAGAAAATATTGCAAAAATTAGGGTTCTTACAGCCTCCCCTCCTTAAAAGGATTCCGTCCCGGAATCAGGTTGAAAACAGTTGGGGGTGCTTTTCACGCATCGCGCTCTCTAGTTCCCATGTTGATTCTTCGACATTCTGGTTCCTCCACAAAACTCTCACTAGTTTGACAACCTTGTTCCTCAGCACCTGTTCTTTTCTATCCATGATTTCTACGGGTTGCTCCACATATGTTAAGTCTGGTTGTAGATCCACCTGATCATGTTCTATCACGTGTCGGAAGTCGGTATGGTAGGGTCGTAGCATGGACACATGGAACACATTATGTACTTGCTGCAAGCTCGTGGGTAAAGCCAATTCATAGGCTAACTTCCCAACTCGTTTCAAGATCTCAAAAGGTCCAATAAATCTCGGGCTTAGTTTCCCTTTCTTACCAAATCTCATCAATCCCTTCCACGGTGATACCTTTAACATCACAAACTCTCCTACCTCATATTCTTTGTCCTTGCGGGTCTGGTCCGCATACTTCTTCTGTCTGTCCTGGGCTGCTACCAGCCGTCCTCTTATGAGTTCGATAGTTTCTCTTGTCTGTTGGACCAGTTCAGGTCCTAAAATCTTCCGCTCTCCAACCTCTTCCCAACACAAGGGAGACCGACATCTTCGTCCGTACAAAGCTTCATATAGGGGCATTCCTATACTCGCATGGTAACTGTTGTTGTAGGAAAATTCGATCAACGGCAAGTGGTCATCCCAAATTCCCTTAAAATCAATGGCACATACCATTAACATGTCCTCGATGGTCTGGATGGTTCTCTCACTCTGTCCGTCTGTTTGGGGATGGTACGCAGTACTCATGTTTAACTTGGTCCCCACACAATCCTGAAAACTTCTCCAGAACCTGGAGTTGAATCTTGGGTCTCTATCTGATACAATGCTCACACGAACCCCATGCCTTACCACGATCTCCTTTAAGTAAATATCTGCCAGTTTGTCGACAGTGTATCTCTCGTTGATTGGAAGAAAATGTGCTGACTTGGTCAATCTATCGATAATTACCCAAATGGCGTCATGATTAGTCTTGGTCCTTGGTAGTCCGACCACAAAGTCCATCGCAATATGCCCCCACTTCCACTCGGGTATCTCTAAGGGTTGCAACAATCCACTGGGCCTCTGGTGTTCGGCCTTTACTCTTTGACATGTCAAGCATTTACTTACCCACTCTGCCACGTCCTTCTTCATATTTGGCCACCAATAGTATTCTCTCAAATCTCTATACATCTTAGTGCCTCTAGGGTGAATTGAGTACCTCGAACTATGAGCCTCTTGTAAAATCTCGTCTTTTAATTCTTGAACGTTCGGGATCCATATCCTAGATGCATACCTCATAATTCCATTCCCGTCCTTTTCACACTTAATTTCCTCGCCAGTCAAAATTTTCTCCATCGAATTCTTTTCTTCTTCTATCTTCTTTTCCTGGCATAACTTAATCTTTTCCAATAGCGGTGGTTGGACTCTTATTTCCATTAGACTCTCTTGTCCAATTCCTGGTAACCTCACTTCAATCTCCAGTTTCTCAAGGTCCTTGATCAAATCGTCCACTGACGTTATCATCTTGAGTTTCTCCTTTCGGCTAAGTGCATCGGCCACCACGTTGGCCTTCCCTGGGTGATAATGAATCTCACAATCATAATATTTAATTAGCTCTAGCCATCTCCTCTGCCTCATGTTTAACTCTTTCTGAGTGAATATGTACTTTAAGCTCTTGTGATCCGTGTAGATTTCACACTTTTCTCCGTAAAGATAATGTCTCCAGATCTTCAAAGAGAAAACTATCGCCGCTAATTCCAAATCATGGGTGGGGTATCTTATCTCGTACTCCTTAAGTTGTCTGGACGCATACGCAATCACTTTACCGTGCTGCATAAGCACACACCCTAAACCTTTATGGGATGCGTCGCTATAAATCACAAAATCTCCCTTATCATCCGGTAGGGCTAGTACTGGTGCTGTCACCAACCTCTTTTTCAACTCTTGGAAGCTCTCTTCGCATTTTTCAGTCCACACAAACTTCTCGGTCTTGCGAGTTAGTCGGGTCAAAGGGGCTGCTATCTTGGCAAAGTCTTGGACAAACCTTCTATAGTAGCCAGCCAATCCTATAAAACTTCTCACCTCTGTCGGAGTGGTTGGTCTCTCCAAATTTGATATAGCCTCTATTTTGGCTGGGTCCACTAGAATGCCTTGTTCGCTAATCACATGCCCTAAAAACTGAACTTCCTTCAACCAAAATTCACACTTCGAGAACTTAGCGTACAACTTTTCTTCTCTCAATGCTCCCAATAAAATCCTCAAGTGCTCTGCATGTTCCTCCTCCATCTTGGAATAAATCAAGATGTCATCGATGAAGACTATAACACACTTGTCAAAGTATTTCTTGAAGACTCGATTCATTAAGTCCATGAAAGCTGCAGGGGCATTCGTTAATCCAAATGACATCACTAGGAACTCATAGTGTCCGTACCGGGTGCGAAAGGCCGTCTTTGGTATATCTTTTGGTTTAATCTTTAACTGGTGATACCCGGTCCTCAAATCAATTTTAGAAAAATAAACTGCGTCCTTTAATTGATGGAACAGGTCATCTATCCTGGGCAAGGGATATTTATTCTTTATAGTCACCTTGTTCAACTCCCTGTAGTCTATACATAATCTCATACTACCATCCTTCTTTTTCACGAATAACACCGGGGCTCCCCACGGTGACACACTATGTCTTATCATCCCTTCATCCAACAACTCTTGTAACTGAGTGGCTAGCTCTTTCATCTCCACTGGGGCTAGCCGATATGGGGCTTTCAAAATTGGGGCCGTACCCGGAACTAAATCTATGGGGAACTCGATGTCTCTATCAGGTGGTAGTCCTGGAAGATCATCCGGAAATATGTCCGCGAACTCATTAACGACAGGGATTTCATGTAGGCTTGGTGCCTCCTTCTTGGTATCCTTCACATAGGCTAAATAGGCTTCGCATTCTTTACATAACAGCTTCTTAGCTTGAATCATATTCAGGAACTTTTGGTTTTACCGTTTTCCACTAAACACTACTTCCTCGTCCCCTGGCACTTCCACACTTACTTTCTTCTTTACACAATCAATCTGGGCTCCGTGGGTTGTTAACCAATCCATACCTACTATTACGTCAAACTCTCCTAGTTTAAAAGGTATTAAGTCTACCCGAAAGTGTCGCCCTTCTATTTCTAGGTCACAACCTGGACATACTTGGCTAACGGGAATAATTTCATGATTAGCTATCTCTATTTGCAGCCTGTCTTTCAATGGTTCAGTCTTAAGGCCTAACTGACATACAAAATCTAGAGATATGAAAGACTTGGTAGCTCCCGAATCAAATAAAACATTTGCCTTAACTGAGTTGAGTAGTAGAGTACCTGCAATCACATCCGTGTTCCTCACGGCATCTTGCACCGTCATGTTAAAATTTCTTGCAGTAGGGGCCTTGTTAGAAGCAGTTCCACTCACTCTTGATGCAGCTGGCCTAGAGGACATACATTCCCTCATTCGGTGCCCTGGTTTCCCACACTTGAAGCAATTACCTCCGGCACTGGTGTTGTTACTAGTTCCTCGACAGGCATTAGCATAATGTCCTGTCAGCCCACACTTGAAGCACTTCACATCCTGTAGGTTACACACGCCTGCATGTTTCCTTCCGCATTTATTGCATTCTGGGGGTTGGGCTGGGGATGGGGCAGAGTAAGACGATCCCTGTGGTCGGCCGCTCTGGCCCACACTCCAACTTTCAGCTCTCTTGGTTCCAAAGTTTCCGCTGGGTTGGGACGTCGTCCCTCGCTTAAATTTTCTCGGAAAGCTCCCTTTCGCAGAGTTTCCCTTTCGACTATCAAACTTCCTCTTCTTTCCTTCCCTCTCCTTCTGCATCTGTTCACTCCCAGCCTCAACAATTGATGCTTTCTGTACCAGGGTGGCATAGTCTGTCAGCTTAAGAACCGCCACACGATTCTGAATCCATTGCTTTAGCCCTAATTGAAACCTTCGGGCCCTCTTTGCCTCAGAGTTCACATATTCCGGCACAAACCTCGACAACTCAGTAAATTTGGCCTCATACTCAGCCACCGTCATGTTACCTTGCTTCAGTTCCAAAAACTTCAGCTCCATTTGTGTCTCCATGAACCTAGGAAAGTACTTCTCCAAGAACAGCTCGCTAAACCTCTCCCAGGTCACCACACCTCTTCCTTCCAAATTCTTCTTAGCTTCCCACCAATAGTTCGCCTCACCCTTCAGAAGGTAAGTGGCGAAAACACTCTTCTGCTCTTCAGCGACACCTAGTATCTCGAAAGATTTTTCCATTTCCTTCAGCCAGGCCCTTGCCTCGACCGGGTCGGAAGTTCCTTTAAATTCTGGGGATTTCGGGGATTTGAAGTTCCGGAAAGCATTAGCATTAGCATTTTGGGGTGGTTGCTGAACCGGGGGACGGTCCAAATTCTGCCTAAGTAGTTCCATGAACTGTTCCATAGGGCCTCCCCTAGGATGTTCTACCTCTCGGGTATCATCACCAGCTTCTTCTTCTTCATACTCAGAGTCATCAAACAAGTTATGATCGTTGCCCTCATTCTCACTCAGGTTGACATTCTCCCCTTCATGGTTCTGGTGGCCTTCGGTCCCATGGTGGCTACCCTGGCCCTCAGAACTGATCGGGTGAGCTCGAGTGTTCATTCTTCTGCATGGCATGATTCTGATAATAAAACAAGAAATGGGTTAGGGTTTTCCAATTACCTGACAGCGTTTGCACGGGTCAGGAACGTATCGTTCCTCCTCATAAGGGTGGAAGTTGCAAAAGTTTTAATAATCCGATGCTGGAGATAAAATGTCAAAACATTTTTGGGAAAAATCTCTATGGCATGCGAAAACATTTGCAAGAGTTTTCAAAATTTCGAAACCTCAAAAATATTTTTTTTTTTTTTGAAAAATTTATTTTAAAAATTGTAGGAACATTTTTGGAAATTGTAGAGAACAATTTGAAATCGCATATCGTAAATTTGAAACAGCATGGTTGTATTTGTGGCTTGTAGCAATTGTATAATCACAGTTGTATATCAAAACGGTAGAGCATGACATCGGAAAGTAAAGCAGTTGAGACAATATCACGGAAACTGAAACTAAATAAGTACGGTACAAGGGTTATCTCAAAGTTTGGATGTTAGAGCCAAATACATAGTTCCGATGTCAAAGTCTAGCAAAAGTGAAACAAATACAAGTACATCATCTGAATAGTCAGGGCTACACAAAAGTAGGGCTACATCCGTACATACTACCCGAAGTCACATCTACATATCTGTAGGTCAGTCTACTCATTTACTGGTCAGAAAGGATACCACTGCACAAGTCAACTATCCCGCAAAATCGACACACTAATGTCATCTGAACCTAGGGGACTGAGCTATCAGTAACACATCACGGGGCCGCACCACGCAGGAGCAAGGTCCTCACTCGGGCAAATGCACGACGCACAACACGCCTAGCATCCCTAGCCTGGATCACTCCGCCCCCGCGGATCCCTAATCCAAGAATCCTCTCGCGACTCCTCCTCTCAATCCTATGGAGTCGAGCCCTAGTCCTCCTAGCAACAGCGGTCCTCATCTCAGCCTGGATCCTCAAGCAGAAAGTAAGTCTCGGGTCAGGAACTGCACCACGTAAGCGTGCTCAGTACCCGACACTGGGGGTAGGCCCATCGGTGGAGGTGGTATGACAGGAACAGGAGCAGGTGCAGTAGCAGTAGCAGGAGCAGGAGCAGTAGCAGGGGTAGGGTCAAGCTCCTCCTTGCTAGAAGTATCATCCTCGTAGTCATCGTCCGATGAAACAGGGCTCGATGACTGCGGAGAAGGTGGGGGTGACACAACACGACCCTCACCGGATCTCACACTCTCCTCATCAGTAGCTATAGGAGATGGGGTAACAGGCTCTGGCTCAGGCTCAAAGGGCTCCTCAACGGGATCCTCATCATCAGTATCTCCTATCAGCGTAATCCAGGGGCCAAGCTCAGAGTCAACACCCATATCCTCCTCAGGATCCTCGGTATCTCGCACCAGTGCCTCATCATTCTCTCTCTCGAAAGCCTCAGGGTCTGGTATCTCCTCCATCTACACAAGGGAAATAAGGTAGGTCACTAACCATAAAGAAAGGTTTAGGAGTAGTTCCCTCACGGGCCTTAAAGTCAGGGCCATATCCGATAACCCGACTGTAAACTCGATGAGAGTTTTAAGTATTATTAGGGTTGTTATTAGGGTTATCATTATTGTTATTATTATTAGGGTTGTTTTCTTAAATTACTATCGTTTCTGAGAACTGTAACCTCGCTCTGATACCATTTCTGTGACGCCCCCAGATCTGGGGTCGGAGATCTAGGCGCACACGGTCCATTTTCCATTAATAACATACCTGTTCTTGCACATAATATATAAAACAGCCATCGACCCCACAATAAACTCACACCACACACACACACACAGGTTAGAGCCTCAGAAATGTCACCACATTGATTAAGCAGAAATAAAAGTATCAGAGTTATTATAGACCGAATTAAATAGTATTTATGCTACCAGCAACACTTCGATATGAAGCGAAGTTGGCGGCTTGAAAGATTGTTACGATACACTGCCTTGCACAGGTCATACCGATAAATAAAACGAACTAACAAAAGCTGCCAACCAATCCGGCTAATGGGGCCTACCGGTGGAATCTCAACAGCTGGCTCGGGTCTAGTCACCTACTTTCGGGCAGTCTGTCGGGGTCTTGCCATTTCGCTTAGCTGTTGTGTTTTTAAATTTGAAAACAAGCAAGAGTGAGCAACTATAGCTCAGCAAGTAATATATGAATAAGGTAAACAATATAACATTTCATATGATTAGCAGTTATTAAACTCGTTGTATCAATCAGATGTAAAATCACTTGTCATTGTTGATAAATTCCGAAGGTACACCAATACGTGCCCTTGTTTTCAAAATAAACTTGCAGTTCTAGATACTGCATAGAGTCAACATCTTTCTCATCAAAATAGAACACTATCAGCAACTTGGCACAAAAGCCTAAGAAGCAGTGTCAAAGCGTTTTTCCAAAATGGAGGAATGAGACTTAAAGAAAACATAAAACCTGACAGGGATTGACGATGATCAGTCGCCACATCCAAGTCAAATAATCCGCGGGTCTTCTCTACCGGTAGAAGGATAGAAACTACATCCGTAACTATCCCCGGGTGAAAACTACATCCGTAATCACCCTCGATGAAAACTACATCCGTAATCATCCTTCGGCAACACCTGGGCCGGAATAATAATTGATAGACCGCCTGGCTCACGGCCGCTTACACATCCCGGGAATCGTTCGTCAACGGTTCCCACACCTGCCAGAGTCCCTTTTTCTTTTTCTTTTGAAAACTTGATTTTGATTGAAAACAGAGTAATTGAGGTCCGATATCAGTCGACCGATGATTCTTGAAATCATACAAGAAGCAGAACCTGACCGGGGGTTTTCGAAAATGTTTTGAGTTCGAAAGAGTTCGAGTTTGAAAGTATTAAATGTATCTTGGATTGACTTCATCTTTAAAATAATGAACAATAATTAAGAAATAATATTTTAAGATTTAATATTAATAATTAATAAAATAATTATTCGATAAAATAAACTTTTAATCCAAGATAGGTTTTCGAGTATTTACGAAGATATGAAAATAATTACTTGAGTATACGATACTCCCCGAATGACCCTTCGGGTTTTCGCAATCTAGTTACAATATAATAATATACCGCTCCCCGGTCAATAGTATATACGGACCGCTACGACCTCTATTGCTAGAGTCATTGTCCGAGGAAAACATTTCAATCTAAGTTCAAGGGGTACAAACATATATGTACTTATACAATCTCAATTGCATCAATACTTCGATAAACATAACATTTGATATGATTGAAAACTACAAACACAACAGTGAAAGTCCTTGTATATGTATAAGTTTTGAAAAGTAAACTTGCCTTGGTTTGGTTGGGGTGGTCGAGCGTGCGGAGTGGAACGATCTATACATAAGCAATAACCGCTCGTTAGTACCTTAACAATATCTCTTTAATTACGGGGTTTTAGGGGGTACGAAATTAACTTAATGACTTCGTCTTATGACACTCTAGCCCCACTATAGGTTCATCTTACCACTCGATTATGCTCGTCACTTATTTGACTTAATTTAGTTACAATATCCGAGTCATGACTATTACCCCTAGAATTATACTCCACTTAACGACTTTTTCCCTTGCGCGAATTTTACTCTAGCATTTTTATAAAATTGAAAAATTCATATTTTAATCCAATTCTTTTTGGGTAGCCTTCACCACTACATTTCCCAGTTTCTCAAATTTTTCCATGATCCCACATAAATTTTTATGGGTTTAAACAAGGTTCACAAGGGGGTCACTTAGTGCAGTCCGGAATCCAGAAACACATTTTACTTCTCCGGACATAACTTAAAATCTATACATTACCTAGTCATGAACCTTACATTTCCAGAAACTAAATTCAAATATCTTTCCAACAATATATGGTAGGACCTCAGGGGACAATATTTGGGGGTTCAAAACCATGTTACAAGACAGGTCAAGTTTCTGGGAAAATTCAGCATGCATGTTTCACTTAGATCAACCAATATTCTCAATTCCACAACACAACCAATACCTAATTCACTTAGTTCATGCTTTATAACATTCATGGAGATACTATCCACAATCATAAAAATCACTCACAACATCAAAACTCAAGATCCATGTCATCCATTACTTATACAACCAAGATTAACATCATAACACATGGATCTATCACCAAACATCATAAACACTACATGGCCAAAAGGGTTTATAATTTTTATACCTTCTTGAGCACCTAGGAGCCTTGGGTAAGCCTTAAAAAACTCAAGAACACCTTGAATGATCTCCTACAACCCTTATAATCCAAGATCTAAAAGAAAAACTAAACATGGTTACTATTCACAATATCTTTAACAATTAATATCTAGAAATATAATGGATGAAAGGGCTTGAAACTCTTAGTATACCTTGCTTAGATGATGGTGAGAGCCTAGGAATTATGCCTTGATTTATGAGTGAGGAGAAATGGAGGAAGAAGAAATTTTTCTTCTTCTTTTTAAGCTTGGCCGAGAGCTTCTCTTGGAGGGGGGGTGATGTTTGTGTTTTTAATTTTTGTGTTTTGGTTGAATAATTGTAGTTGGGTGATACATAATGGTGTAAGTATATGCATGGTACTAACATAGGTATGGCCTCTTGTACTTCTTGTCCCCTCCTTGGAAAAAGAAATGCAACTAGTTACTATTCCTCTTCCATTTGGTTTAACTAGTTTGCTTCCTCCTAACTACTTGGTTGCATGGGACTTGCATGCAATACTACTCCTTGTATCATTATTCTTCCACCAATGCTTGTCACTTAAACTTTAATTCGTATCGTATCTTAATTAATCTCTCGTAATAATATTTTGTCGCGTAGAGATTTCCCCTATAATTCCTTAAGTACGTAATTGTGTAAATTCCTCGAATATCCATAATTCCTCGTCATAATCCTTAATAAATCTTTTAATATCTAATCATTCTCAAATCCCAAGTTTTATAAATCTTACTAACAATAAGACTCTTGCCTTCACAATCTTCCTTTTATCTTACATAGTGAATGCAACAACATAGTTTCTCAGACAATCAATTCTATTAATCAACAGGGATGACTAGAAAGGTTCCAAATTGACAATGCCACATGATATTAAATAAAAGAAAATATTGCAAAAATTAGGGTTCTTACAACAAAGCAATAAGATTAAACTAAGCATGATAGGGTTCAGCAAGATAGAATAAGGAAACATGATAAATTAAATAACTGAGCAATTATTAAGATTTTAGAAATGGAACAACAATTATAAAGAAATTAGAGAATACAGGGAATTCGAAGTTCAACAGAGGATTTAAGTTACTGCACTGATTATAACCACACACTTCAAAGATTATTAATTGATGAAAATCCGTTGCAAAGTTTGAACTAACATGAAAAATTTGAGTAGTTTAAAAATGAAGATTCAAGAAATTCTCAATTACCTAAGGTCTCACTCTTGTCAGCTAAGCACTTATAGGCTTCAGCTGCCAGAACCGGCATGACAATAATGAGTTTAAATAATTAAGAAGATCTCATTTCATTCTTGGCTTTAACCGTCATTAAGCAACACATGCCTCAACAACAGTATAAACCTAGAATTAGTTTACATAAATTTGAAAGAAAATATACTTTGAAGAATATTAGCATAGACGAGGAATAGTGAAATAAATTAATTTTAAAATAAATCAACACCTGAACGATAGGTGGGAAAAATAAACAATGACAGAATAATTTGAGAATAATTGTTTGTAATTTAATAGAAGAAAATGTCACTGGGAATAAAAATGAAAAGTATAGGCACTAACAAAATGATTTGAAAGGATTATCGTATAATTAACAGGACAGGTTCACGTTATTCAGAGTAAAAATGAAGAATATAATTGCTTGCAAGAAGGGATTTCGAAAGAACAATAAATAATACAAAAGGTTTCACATCACTTGAACAATAAGTGAGGTATAGTAAACTTGCCTCAATACACAGGGTTTCCATTTCCAATACTTTAACTCCTTATCACTTTACATCCGTCTCTACTTGACCTTTCTTCGATCACACATCCATTTCCCTTTATCACTTGTCAATCCCGATCATTCTTTCCTTCCTCTACATTCCATCTACACACGCGTTGGCTCTTAGTCGGCCTCCTATTCGTACCTATTCACAGGTAAAGTACTACTTTAGTACGTTTGTAACCTTAATTGTCCAACTCTGTTCTACCCAATCGTGTCCTATGCGCTTTACAACTTATCAAATATAACCTATACAGATCATATTCCCGAAATAATTACATAAAATCACAAAATCATATAAGCACTTAACACGTAATAATAGTTTACACTTATGCTACTTATCACATATATCATATCTACTTACAAATACTTGTTATCAATTTGCTATACAAATTACAAAATAGTTCTAATAAAATTCGGACAACACCTCCTCTAAAATAAATCTCAATCTGTCAGAATACAACTTATCAAACCAAATCGGAAATCAAACATCCTTTACTCCCGTATAACTAACTCAATACAATCTCATCATCATTACAATCATATCAACATACAACATTTATACCCCTTCTGGCCATTCACTCATTTAACAATTAATGTACATCCTTGTACCATTCACAAATTTCCATCACAGTAGGTCCATTCGCTTTAGCACTTAAAATCATCTAATACCCTTTATAGCAGTTATACTTATTACTATAAACATAATGTACAATTTGCTAATCATATAACATATTCATTAATTACTAACAATTATCAAATAAACTAATTAACATTTAATAATTTAGGACATTTGACCATATGCCACTGTTATCCAATAACCACAAAACCAAAATTACAATATAACACAATCACATATATTCTTGTACTATTTATAACTCCACTACAACACAAAAATGTACATCATTTATAATGTATTAGCTCAAATTACAATAATAATAAAAACTAAAATCTTAAATCTATGTAAACATTTAAAATCACGCATTTCCCGAAATCCGAATATTATAACAGTAATAACATATAGGTTACATTGGTGAAAAATGAATTAATATTTTTGGAAAATTTTGACGGCATCCCCTTTATACGGGTAGCCTACCAGTCGGACACAGCTGATGCCAAATCAACAATTATTACAAATAAATTACTCTGTACAACATATCGCTATTTATCCCACTTTGACAATCCAAATCATTAGTAAAATTACAATCGACCTCGATAATTCACATTTATTCTACCAACATACAACACTGAAATTTATCCGAAATAGTATGTCGTATAATTAAATTCGGACTCAGAACTAATCATCATCGTGCCCGTCGGCTCACCGGAGCTCATCGCCGACGACGGAAATATCCGAGGGTGCCCCAAAAATTGGGGTTTCCAACCCAAATATTTCCTTATTTTCGAACCAGTTTATCCCAACTAATTTACAATCACAGTGTGCCTCAACAATTTAGCGATTAAACACCAAAACTTCACAGTTAACATCATCAGCCATGTAATTACCATATTACAATCAGAAACTTGCATGACCCAGCAACCAACACAATAAACCATTGCTGGCAGGGGAGAGTATCTCGCGGGTGGAGCTCCCGGTTGGAAACTTCCACACCCGAAACCAACCCAGCCTCGTAACTGAATTACAACAACAGAAATCCCTCTCTTGCAATACAGGATATATATATATATATATATATATATATATATATATATATATATATATATATATATATATATATATACACATCAGAGGGAGAAGGGGCAAGCAACACCCACGCACACAGTCATTTAATCACCCACAAAACACCCACATAGCATAACACAGAGGAAACAGAGAGGGGGGGAGAATTTACTGTAATCAGCTCGACTTAAGAGAGAATCACACACAGCGACACACCTCGTCACCCACACACTAAACACACACGCGCGATTATATATATATATATATATATATATATATATATATATATATATATATATATATATATATATATATATATATATATATATACGAACACAGGCGAGAAGGGGAAAAGGAAAGGCCAATTAACAAGAACATTACATATACAAAGCTTACATGATCGGGGTAATCGAGAATAAAGAGAGAGATGTTGAGGAGAGACGAGCGAGATATAGAGGGGTGAACAAGAAAGATTTTCATGTGAGAATTAGAGAGAAGACTAGAGAAATTTATCTGAAGACTCAGCTACCCCTTTACCAATTTAGGGATTAGAACTTAAACATTTGGGGAAAACAAACTGGAGCATTTTGGGAAATCTATAATTCTGAAACAAAATAAATAAAAATCAAATAATTAACTATTTAAAAATTGAATTTAAATGGGAAATTTATGAAAAATAAACCTTTTCATTTTTAAAAGGAAGATTACAAAATTACGAACACATACATATTTTTGAAATATTTTTAGGGTCAAAAACGAATTAAATATGAATTTTACAAGTTTTAATCCTTTAAATGCAATAAAACTCTTAAAATCATTTTAAAATACTTGAACACACAAAATAATTTTTCCAATAATTTTAAAAACTAAATAATATCATAAAGATAATAACACAAAAGATTTCATAATTTTTATCAACTACTATGATTTATAAAATTCTCAGAAGATCAATAACACATAATTTAAATAAATTTAAATCGTCAAAAATTCAAATAGAATTACACGGACCCACATTTCACAGATAAATCATCATATAAACATGTAAACATGATGTCACCTATATTCAATCCCTAAAAAAATTCACCTCATATAATCCACATTTAATATTAAATAATAATAATAATAATAATAATAATAATAATAATAATAATAATAATAATAATAATAATAATAATAATAATAATAATAATAATAATAATAATAAGTACGATATTTTCTAGGGCGTTATAGTTACCACAGGATTATCAAAACATTCACAGTTTTAAAATACTGACAAGTCATAAAAAAAACAAAGAATCTTGGGTCAGACACAGCTAATAGTTCAAAATAATAGCAACTTGTGCTCAAAGTTAATAAATATCTGTTAGTCACAGAGGCATGCCTGAATACATCTAATAACAAGCCTAAGTTATTTGTAATGCTATGCATTACTTACATGACCTCTTAACCGAGGGAACCTCTAGTTGTAGAGTTTCTACTGGTTTTGTAATTGTAATAGGCATCAAATTCTAGCTGTGTAACTGTACTTATTAAGTCAAGAATAATGCTTGAAAGAAGTTCCAAGGTTCATGCCTCAAGCAAGGAGATAAAGGCTGCCAAATAATCACAGTTTGGATTTGAAAAAATGAAGAATTTGCCTAAGTACCAATTCGAGAAGTACATTTGTCTATTTGAGAAGTCTAGCATTCGAGAAGTCAAGGGTTCGATATCTCATAAGACACTATTCGATATCTCTGAATATTCTGTTCGATATCTCAGAGATTCGATATGTCTATTACTCTGTTCGAGAACTCAAGGAGTCAACAGGTCAAAGGTGATATTCGAGTTCTCAAAAGGGTCAACAAGTCAAAGCTACATTCGATATCTCAAAGACGCAAGATGCTATTCGACATCTCAGGGATTCGATATGTCAAAATGCTCTATTCGATATCTCAAGGACTCCTAGAGAAAAGAGCTATTCGAGAAGTGATTCGATATATCAATATAACACTATTCGAGAACTCAGAGTTAAGTCAATTCTAGTTCTCGAATCACTCACTTAACCACTTCTCGAATACATTCTTGAAGACAAAATACTGAAGAATTGTACAAGTCAGAAACCTGCAACAAGCCAAGACGCTTTATTTGACTATGTACTATAAAGCACGTTGGAAAGCATACAAAGAAGCTTGGAGAGATAACTCAGGGGACAAGGAGCTAAAGAAGTGGATCTGAACAGGCTTTGCAAAGTCAAATCTGTAGCCGTTTGGACTCTTACTCAAATGAGATAGACAGACTGGAAAGTATTTTGTTTACCTACCTTATTTGTAGTAAGTAGGTGTATCCATGTCTATAAGGATACAGCCTCACTTCCTTAGCAGAGAAGTTTTTGAGAAACATCACAAGAAATATCTCTCTGAGAAAAACGAAGCTGAGAATACTACCATTTGTATTCACGGATTGTAGCAAAATCTTTATCTAATAAAATATTAGATTAAAGTGATATTGTGTTGTGTTTGTCTTTATTATCCGCACTTACATATCTCACACACTCAACACATATCTTGCTGCAAAGATTCAAGAACGAAGAAAAGTTCAAGAATCCATTCACCCCCCTGTATTCTTTTACTGTATTCAATACTCAACAAGTGGTATCAGAGTAGGCTATTTAATCTAAACAGAAAATGATCATGAGTTCGAATACACCAAAGACTATAGGTACGGTAAAGGTCCCTAAGTTCGACAAAGAGAATTACAACCTCTGGAAAATAAAAATGTTGTTGTTCATCAAAGCTGCCAATCCTCTCTACCCTGACATCCTCAAGAATGGTCCATTTGTACCACAACAAGAAATTGCTGAATCTATAGTGGGCACAATAGTCATTCCTAGATCATATGTTCCAAAAGAGCCATCCAAATGGACGGACTCAGAGAAGGAAAAGGTTGCCCTAGACAGTCATCTCATGTTGCTAATCATAGACTCCATGGATATGTCGATGTTTGCCAACATAGCATCATGCACATTAGCCAAGGACATGTGGAACCACATCGAGGTGTTATGTGAAGGGACGGAGGAGGTAAGAGAGAATAGGATACAAATACTGGTCACACAGTATGAGGCTTTCATGGCACAGTCCAAAGAAAGTATTACTGATATGTTTGAGAGATTTCACAAGCTGGTTACTGAGCTTCAAATGAATGGGAAGGTTTACAGCACTAAGGAATTAAACATGAAGTTTCTACTATCTGCACCAAACCATCTAGAGCAAAGGGTCATATCTCTAAGAGAAAGAGATTTGAACAAAGTCATATATGATGTGCTCTAACTTAACTTAGCTTACTCAGTTATAATACCACTCAAAGTGGTGTCTGAAGAGGGTAGCTGTACGCAGACCATGCCCCTATACAATAGGGAGGCTGTTTCCGAAGGACCCCCGGCCATTACAAATACAGAAATACAAATACAGAAAGGAAACCTAATACAAACTAAGAAACTCACGCACACGCAGGAGTCGAACCCCTGACCTCCTTCAAAGGAAGCCAGTGGCTCAACCACTGCACCAACATGTCGTTGGCTCACATATGATGTGCTCTATGGGGTTTTAAAGACTCATGAGCTTGAGCTGCTTCAGAAGAGGGCTATCCAAGCCAACCAAGGCAGAATGATAAACACATCATGTGCCTTGATTGTCAACAAATCTGTTGAAGACCTGGAAGCATCTACAAGTTAGCTGAGAATAAAAGAGATAATAGATGATGAAGAAACTGAAGAAGAAGTGACTGAACCTGTTGATGAAAAGGAAGAAGATGAGTTCTACACTCTTGAAGAGTTGGATGCCATGGAAAACACTTCATATGCTTTTATGGCTAGAAAATTCCCAAACATCAGATTTAAGAGGAATCAGCCCTTCAAGCCTAGATCTCAAAATCATTCATCCAACAAGAGCAAGGCACCTGTGAAAGCAAACAAAAACAGATTCAAAACCAGCTATGTGGATAGGTCATCAGTGAGATGTTATAGATGCAATGACCTAGGGCATTTTGCCAGTGAATGCAAGAAGCCTAAAAAGAAGGATAAGGAGTTTCTTGAGCTTGAAGCTAAGTATGAGGCTCTGCTAAAGAAGCATGCACCAGGTAAGGCCTACATAGCTGAAGGGAAGTGTTGGGATGATTCTGATAGTGATGGAGAAGAACAAGAATTCTGCAACTATGCCTTGATGGCCAATTCCAAGGAAGAACCATCTGCATCAGACTCTGAGGTACCATCCCTCACTACCATAGACATGTCTATTTCTGAATACAAATCTATGGTTGAACAACTATCTGTTGAGATGTTTAATATTCATACTAGTATGACTGCTGCTAATGAAGAAATTGTTAAACTGTCTACTAAGAATGAACTGTTGAACAAAAGAAATGAGGAACTAGAACTAACTACTATGCAAGTAGAAAACCTTAAACAAGAAATTGAATATCTAAAGAATAAGGTTCTATGTGCTAGTCAAGTTGAGAAAGCTCTTAGGGATGAACTAGCTGAAAATGAATTTAAATTAAAAACATTTAAGAATTCCTCTAGTCTATTGCAATCCTACCATGAGAAAAATCTAGCTAGACCTAAGGCTGCCATTGGACTTGATTATGACACTCTTAAACAGAGGAAAGGCTATGCTGTCATTGAAGATGACATTGTTGTTCAAGAGGAAGTGCCTCAGGTTTTGAAAAAGATTGAGAACCCAATATTTAAAGCACCAACACTTGAGATTGATGAGGATGCCTTACTCATTAATCAAATGTTGGATGATGAAGATAAGGCACAATCAAATGAACAACAAGCATCCTCTAAGAGTGAGAATGTCAAAACCAAAGCCAAGGAACCAGTAGGAGGTAGACCTAGACCTGAGAAATTTGTGAAGTTTGTTTCAGCTGGGAATAATGAGTTTGAGAAGAAAGTTGCTAAAAAGAAACAAAACAGGAATGGCAAATTGGGGATTAACAAGGACAACAACTATGCTTATGTGCCAAATGCCCATAGGAAAGTTTGTCAAAACTGTTTTAGCACTAATCATTTAACTCATGAATGCAAGAAACCATCTGGTAGTGTTGCTAAACCATTCTATGATTGCTCTGTGCCTTTAAGACATAGAGACTCTCCTTTCTGTGATAAATTTGATTGTATGTCATGTAACATGAATGTAATGACTAGTTGTTTTAATTTGAGAAGACAATTCATGGAAGTTTGCATCAGTCACAATGTTCACACACACTACACAAGAACAAAGTCTTCAAGTCCTCCTAAAGTTAGGAAGGTACCTCTGTCACCTAAGTCTAAGAACCCTGATTCTAAGACTTCTAACAGTGACAAGAAGACTAACATCAAGAAAATTGATAAGCATGCTGTTTATGATAAAACTGTTGCTAAGCCACATGGACCCAAACTTGTTTGGGTACCAAAGGAGAAGTAATACCTTTGTGTTTGCAGGGCAAAGAAAGTGAAAAGAAGGTCTTGTGGATTTTGGACAGTGGATGCTCAAACCATATGACTGGTGATATGGCCCTGCTATCACAGTATGAGGAGAAGGCTGGCCCAATGGTTGCTTTTGGAGATGACAGCATTGGCAACACATTGGGATATGGCAAGTTGGAAATTGGAAATGTCATCATTGAAAATGTAGCACTGGTCAAGGGGCTCAAGCACAATCTACTGAGTGTTGGTCAATTTACTGACATAGGCTTCAAAGTGAATTTTGACAAAGATGAATGTTTGATCACCCACAAGAAGACTGGTGACTTTGCTCTATCTGGAGTAAGGAAAGGAAGCCTGTTTGTAGCCAATATGAACTCTGCAAACAAGGACAAAATTTGTTGCTTTTACTCAAAAGCATCAAATGAAGATAGTTGGCTGTGGCACAAGAAGCTATCACACTTGAACTTCAAAGGCATTAATTCTCTAGTCAAAAGGGAGTTAGTGAGAGGCATGCCCACACTTGAATTCTGTCAAGAAGGAGTGTGTGAGGCTTGTCAAAAAGGAAAAATGAAAAGATCAAGCCACAAGTCAAAGACAATGACATCAATAACCAAGCCCCTACAACTAATTCATATGGACTTGTTTGGGCCTGTCAATATTGTGTCACTAGGAAGGAAGAAGTATGCTCTAGTGATGGTTGATGATTTCACAAGGTATACATGGGTAGAATTTCTGGCATCAAAGGATGAGGCTCCACAAGTAATCATTGAGCATATAAAGAAAATTAACAAGGAAACAAAGGCCAACAATGCAAGTGTGATTGCATTAAGAAGTGATAATGGAACAGAGTTCAGAAATGCCATGCTTGAAGCATTCTGCAAAGAGAATGGTATTTCTCAACAATTCTCAGCTCCAAGGACTCCACAACAAAATGGAGTTGTTGAGAGAAAGAATAGAACTCTGATTGAGGCAGCTAGAACAATGTTACTTGATGGAAAGATGCTTACATGTTTTTGGGCTGAGGCTGTGAGCACTGCATGCTATATCCAAAACAGAACCCTCATCAACAAAAACACTGGAAAGACACCTTACAACTTGATGACTGGAAAGAAGCCTACTCTAAAGTATGTTCATACTTTTGGAAGCAAATGCTTTGTGTTAAAAGACAATTCAGAATATGTTGGAAAGTTTGATGCAAAAGCATTTGAAGGAATTTTTCTTGGCTACTCTATGGAAAGAATTGCATACAAAGTTTATGTCATCAGTCAAAAGAAAGTTATGGAAAGTACAGATGTGACATTTGATGACAGAAAACTACCTGGATTAGAAGAAGCCAATGATGAAGATAAAGATCCTTTGAAGTTTGACAATCTAGATGATTCTGATGAGGAGATTGAAACTGAATTTGAGCCCACAATCCAACAAACTCAAGTGAATGAAGAACCTGTGTCAATCAACAATGAAGAAACAAGCATCCAAGACACAGATGTGATTAGTGGCAACTTCACGGGGGGAGGAAATGTAAATGATCATGATCTGGATGATGAAGCAACATCAAGGCTGAGAAATCAATCCGAACATACAAGGAAATGGGATAGATCACATACTGCAGATCAGATAATTGGAGATCCAAATGCAGGAGTGAGGACAAGGAGAGCAACTCTAAATGAATGTCTCTATGGTTGCTTTCTATCCCAAGTTGAGCCTGAGAAACTTGATGATGCATTGTTGGATCCTGATTGGATAATTGCTATGCAAGAGGAGCTAAATCAATTTGAAAGAAGCAAAGTATGGGAACTTGTGCCTGCACCAAAGGATAGAACCATTGTTGGAACAAAATGGGTTCTAAGGAATAAGATGGATGAAAATGGTGTAGTCATAAGAAACAAAGCAAGGTTGGTTGCAAAAGGATACTCTCAACAGGAAGGCATTGACTATGATGAGACTTTTTCCCCTGTTGCTAGACTAGAGGCCATCAGAATTTTCTTGGCATTTGCTGCACATTCTAATTTCAAGGTTTATCAAATGGATGTCAAGAGTGCATTTCTGAATGGGGAGTTGGAAGAAAAAGTATATGTGCAACAGCCACCTGGCTTTGAGGATCCACAATTCCCTCACTTTGTCTACAGATTGCTTAAAGCATTGTATGGACTTAAGCAAGCTCCTAGGGCATGGTATGACACACTATCACAATTTTTGTTGGAGAATCAATTCACTAGAGGCACACTGGACAAGACACTATTTTACAAGAAACATGGTGATGATATTATCTTAGTTCAAATCTATGTGGATGATATCATATTTGGCTCTACAAATGAGAAGCTGTGTGAGAAATTCTCTAAGCTCATGCAGAGCAGATATGAGATGAGTATGATGGGAGAATTAACATTCTTTCTTGGGCTGCAAGTTAGTCAAAGGAAGGATGGCATTTTTATAAGTCAAACCAAATACATCAAGGATCTATTGAAGAAATTTGACTTGGAAGAATGCTCACCTACAAAGACACCCATGGCCACTGCCACCAAGTTAGATGAAGATGTTAAGGGCAAGAAGGTAAATATTTCAATCTACAGAGGCATGGTTGGTTCTCTACTCTACCTCACTGCTAGTAGGCCAGACATCATGTTTGCAACATGCTTGTGTGCAAGGTTTCAATCAAATCCAAAGGAATCACATATGATAGCAATAAAGAGGATTTTTAAATATCTGAAGGGCACACCAAACTTGGGGTTATGGTATCCTAAGGACACAGGGTTCAATCTGGTTGGTTATTCTGATGCTGATTATGCTGGATGCAGAGTGGATAGGAAAAGCACCTCAGGTAGCTGCCAGTTTCTTGGACAAAGGTTAGTCTCTTGGTACAGCAAGAAACAACAGTCTGTGTCAACTTCCACAGCTGAAGCTGAGTACATAGCTGCTGGAAGTTGCTGTGCTCAAGTGCTTTGGATCAGAAACCAACTTAGAGATTATGGACTTGTGTTGGAAAGAATTCCAATCATGTGTGACAACACAAGTGCAATCTCTATAGTTTCCAATCCTGTCAATCATTCTAGGACAAAGCACATTGACATCAGATATCACTTCATAAGGGAGCATGCAACTAGTGGAACCATTGAGTTACATTATGTTCCCACAGAAAAACAACTAGCTGACATATTCACTAAGCCATTAGATGAAGCCACCTTCACAAGGTTGGTTAGTGAGATTGGAATGCTGAATTCTTCAAATTCTGGCTACGTGAATATATCAACTAGATTGTTGCAGCAGTAAATACTTACTTTATCAAATGCTCAATATTTTTGAAGTAAGTATTGGCTAGAGTATGATTTATAAATATTCTATTATGTTGCATATGTTGAAAATCATACATCTTTAGCTTGAAATTTCCGTGAAATTTTGAGAGAATCACTATTTAATTTGGTAGGATATTCTTCAGTGAATATTTCTGGTAAATTTTAAAAGATAGTGAAAATTGAATTTTATGAGTGAAAAGTATAGTTCGATAAGTCACACTTCTCGAATGGTTCATTGTTATGTCATGGCTCGAGTTCTCGAATAGGCCTATTTAGAACCTTCTTGAGTTCTCGAATAGTGTCTTTTGGAGAAATCGAATAGCACACTCTGAGTTCTCGAATAGAGTATTTTAGTTCTCTAGTGATGGAGTTCTCGAATACTGTATTTGAGTTATCGAATCATTTGAAAAGGCTGATTTTTCGCTGACACTTAATCGCTTTTTGGATTTATATTCAAAATTTCATTTCGCTCATAAAAACATATTTTATTTAGATTACAATTATTTTCTGAGTTAAATAACTGCCATCTGTGAGTTACAAACTGCATGAGATATCGAATAAGCCATTCTTAACTTATCGAATAGTTGTTTTATACTTCTCGAATGACTTGTCGATACAGATCATATATCTAATCGACAACTCAAGTTATTCATATATATACAATTTCACAACTATTCAACTCATTTCGTTCGATTTCTCAAGCATCTAAACTCCTAAAACCTCTGAAAACCCTAACTGCGAATTTCTTCTTCAACCTTAATTCTCTTTTCTTCTCTACCCAAATGGCAAACACTCAACTCACCATACCATCTCAAACCAATTTCATCGCAATTACCAGTGATGTGGAAGCACCAAATGCTAATTTCAAGTGCTTTGTTCGATGGTTGTCTGAATCTTACATCAAGGGTGAACTCTCAGCCAACCCAACCCTGTACATAGACTTATTAGAACAATTCTGGAGGACATCTATTGTGGAGGTCATCGCCCTTGAGAATGCTATCACCTCATATGTTGTCTACTGCAAGATTCAGGGCGAGAATATTACTATCACTACCGCAGACATGAATCAAGCCTTGGATTTGCAGCAAGAGGCATATGACTCCCTGGCCACCGATGCTGAGTTGGAAGAATTCTTTGAATTTATCAACTACTCCGATGCTATTAAACTTGGGAAGCTGAATAGGAAGTACTTGAGAAAAGAATGGAGCTATGTTTTTTCTACACTCCTTCATGTATTCACTGCAAGGAAATCGAGCTTTGACCAGATTAGTACATCTGTGCAGCAGTTTGCCTATGCCTTGGCTCATGGGAGAAAGATAGACGTTGGACATCTCATCTTACAGGAGCTATATGGGAGACTTGGTAAGAACACAGCCAAGAGAGGTACTGAAATTTTCTTTCCTCGCTTTATTCAATCAGTACTTAATTTTAAAAATGCTTCTTTGATTGAATTGCCTGGCATAGATAAAAGTAAAATAGGCTATCCTAGGTCCATGACCAAACTCATTTTTGGTAACTTGGAGACTAGGAATGATGTGGATGTAAGGCTTAAGATAACTCCCCACATGGAGGGTTTGTTTAGGTCTTACCCCCACAACATGCCAATATTTGAATCTAAGTCTCAGTTAGCACAACCTAAGCAAGAAGAACAAAATGCTAACCCAAGGCTTGCTAACCAACCCTCTCAGACAAACACTCTACCAAACACAGAGCCAAATGCATCATCCTCTCAAAAGGGTGATGTTAGTAAAAAGAAGAGAAAACAGGCTGCTTCTGAACCTTTAAACATCTTAACTGAAGCAGCCTTGGCTGTAGAACTAGGTTTAGAATGTGAGGAACCTGGGTCACCTATCATTAGCCTAAAGAAGAAGAAGAAGAAGTCTAAAACCACCTCTTCAGTCACCCAAATGGCTGAAGTTGTAAAATCAGGGGCACACAGCTCACTAGATGTATCCTCTCAACAGGGTGCATCTATAGAATCAAGCATCCTCCCCAATGCACCTACCTGTAAAGAGTCAGCACAAGGGAGTGATAAGGCTGGCACAACACTGAGTGGAGAGCACATCACACTTGAAACTCCCTCTATTTCTCAGGGGGAGTTGCCAAAATCCATTCTATAACACTCTTCTCTTCCAAAATCTAACATTGAAATTTCTTTGGAGCCTGCAACTCAAGAAATTGAGGAGCAAGGCATTGATCACCAAGAATTCCATTCTCTTGGTGAGCCAATGGACTCAAGTGACTTAGTGCCTGACACTTTGCTCACCACCCAGGTACCACATTTAGATGGCCAGGGAATGCATGCTGGGGCATATCCTAATGACACCATCACAAACACAGAGGATTCACTAGTTTTCACTAGAGACTCTGTGCCTGTGTCACCTACTATTGTAACTCATCTCACTCCTGTGGAGACAACAGTAGTAGAGTCTGTCCATCCGGTTACAGAAGTTGCATCTGTAACTGAGGAGTCTAGCTTGCCTAGCTCTAGCTCTCACTATATGTCTCAATGGCTGAAGCCTGTGCAACATGACAGTGCTTCAGGATCAGGGTCTGTTCCACCACAATTGACGGTTGAAGCATTCCAAAGCTTAATTGTGGATCAGATCCCTGAGTTCTCAAAGATTACTCAGCACCTTCTCACTGCAAACATGCCCAATCCAGACTATGAAGCTATCCTCTTATGCCACAAAGATGATGTAGAAATACAGAAGGCAAAGATCATAGATGAAACTGAGAGAGATGGAAATGTAGATGCTTGGCTACAAAGAAAAAATGACATCCCTCTCTCAGAAGGTCTCCAGTACCTCAGAGAGGAGTACATCACTTCACTAGGGTCCAATGCCAAATCTCTCACCCCTAATGATGTGTATGAGGCAGGCAATGACACCTATAAAGGCATTCTCAAGGCTGCACACTACCTTGGCAAGGGCCTAAAAACAGAAGTTCAAGCAGTTTGCACAGCAACAACTCAAGAGGTGCATGAGATAAAAAGGTCTTTTGATGCTAAATTCCCTCAAATGGAGACTGTTCTCAAGGACATTCGAACCTGCAAGGCTACTTGTACAAAGATGGACAATGGTTTAGCCATTCTATCAGATACTGTCAAAGGTCTGGGGCACAAATTTCAAAATCTTTCTGATCAGACAATAGAAGCCAATGCCATGCTAAGAACTATGTTTGCAAATCAGTATGGAGAAAAGCTGCCTACTGAAGTCCCAGTGCATTCTATGTCTAAGTTTGAAGTGCAGAGACTGAAAGAACAATCCTTGTCTGGGTTCAAATCTACTGAACTGTTCACCCAGTTCAATGCTCTTGAAAGGGAAGTAGCCTCTCTCACCCAGTCTAATGATCATCTTACAAACACTATTACCACTCTAACTGAGTACTTGAACACTCAAGCCACCACCACAGCTGATGTTCTTTTGCATCAACAGTCCATGTTAGCTGCTATGATGAAGCACATGGGTCTCCCTCTGCCTGATGAATCTTCAACTCCAAAGGTCACTTCTACAGCCTCTGTGCCTGACAACAAGCCTAAAGGGGAGAAGAGGACATCAAGGAACTCAAATCCAAAGGGGGGGAGACCACTAGAAAAGGGCATCAAATTCAATGAAGGTGGTCATCAAAGGGCTTCAAAATCTTTAACTCATGTGCCTGGCAAAGGAAAAGCCAAAGTTGGTGAGCCTACTTCACTGCCAGTTGTCACTCTACCAACTGTGCACATCACTACTCCTAGTGGTCAAAAGCAATCTATCACAACCACAGTGGTTGCAGGGAGCATGTCATCTGACAAACCTCTATTCTCCATATCTAAGAGTGCCAAGCCAGTAGAAGTGAAGGTGGTCAGTGAGGCCAAGCTACAAGAAATTGCAAACTCAAATGTCTATCATGATGATGCATTCTTGGAGTTTCTTAAAGTCTTAAGAGAACAGGCTGGTGATGCTTTATCATATCATAGGAGTTTGAAGAGTCAGATTGACTATCTCACTGTAGTACCAAGGAGAGTTGATGGCCTATGGCTCAAAGAGATAATGATGGTAGGAAAGAATAAGATATGGCACTTAACCATCAACACTCTACAGGGTCTAAAGCACTCAGAAGTGGATGTGTTCCTTGGACTGATTGAAAAGAAGGATGAAAACAGCAAGAGTCTCTTTGATGAGTTAAGGGATGGTCAACCAGCAAGGCTACCTGAAGTATTCACAAATCCTAGAACCATCATCTATCAGGCTGCAACAAGAATTGATGATATCAAGCAGCTGGTCATTCCTAATCATCTAACTCCTCAGAACAAACCTCTCATTATTGCCATCATTGAGAAGCTGAACAAGAAGAAGGGTTTAAGAACAGCAGAAGAATTGGAAGCTATATCTTATCTCAGGTCATATATTGCAACTGGCATTGTACCTGAATCTGCTAAGTTCAACCCAAGCAAGGATGGTGATCAAGACAAGGATGGAGACAGAAGTGATGGAAGGAGAAGACATCACAGGAGTGATAAGGGTGATGAAGATAAAAAGAAGAAGAAGGATGATAAGGAGAAGAAGAATGATGATGACCAAGGTAAAGTCTCTGAGAGGAAAAGTGGAAGACAGCAAGCCTTAGGCATTGCTAACAGTAACCTCACCACAACACAAGACTCTAAGTCTAGGGTGAATACTGTTAGTAGTGACCTACCAAAATCTACATCTATGGCTTCTGCAACTGTCTTGCCACCTCAAGAAGAGAAGAAGATTCAATGCAAGAAACCATTTGTATATTTCAAAAAGCAAACTGCTAATGGAATACTACAATGGTCTACAAACAAAGGTCACATACTGCTGTCAAGTAATCATGTAAAAAGAATCAAATTCAAGCAAGCTGCAAGGAAACCAAAGCTATCCAAATCAAAGACCCTGACAATCTATCCAGGCTTAAAACTCCAACCACTAGATGAAGATTTTGATGAAGACCAACTGCAATTCTTACAAGCTCAAAGAATCTACCATGTTGCCATTGTTGATAACTGCCTTGAGATCAAATATACTGATGGAAGGGAGGAGAAATTCAAACAAGGAGGATGTCAATACTGGGGCAAGCTACATGACATAGAAAGAATCATTGCATTGTTGAGCTCAGAAGATAAAGTGGAAATAGTATGGAAGCTGGAGCTAATTGATTTTGTGAAGATGAAGAGAGATCATGAGGAGAGAATCAGAAAAGAGTGTCTTGAGAAATGGCTAGCAAGGGAGAAAGAAATTGAGAGACTTGAGATTGAAGCAGAAAAGCTAAGGGCAAAGGGATTGTGTAGAATTCAGTTTGAACCCTATGTGGTGAAGTATAGGAGGAGAAATGGGGATCAGGTCCACATCAGAATGAACGTACTCAACCACTATCCTGCAAACATTCTGAAACCAGTACTTGAAGATTTCAAAGACTCAATTTTTCTTGAAGAATTGGATGCTATGGCAGAAATAATAAAAGCTATGGATGAGAATACAAGGAAGGAGAAAGAAAGAAGACAGAAAGCATATGATGATTTGCAAGCCAAAGCTATGGAAAGGGAAACAACTGACAATGGCTAGTACTTCATCATAGGCTGTAAGATTACTCACCCTGTAGTTCTATCCACATTGCTAATCAAAATTCATACATGTACTGTCAAGTTTTATCTTTATGTATGTTAGGCTTGTTATCAGACATGAAATTGTGACTAAGGGTCTTACTCACAATTTGGGGGAGATTGTTAGTCACAGAGGCATGCCTGAATACATCTAATAACAAGCCTAAGTTATTTGTAATGTTATGCATTACTTACATGACCTCTTAACTGAGGGAACCTCTAGTTATAGAGTTTCTACTGGTTTTGTACTTGTAATAGGCATCAAATTCTAGCTATGTAACTGTACTTATTAAGTCAAGAATAATGCTTGAAAGAAGTTCCAAGGTTCATGCCTCAAGCAAGGAGATAAAGGCTGCCAAATAACCACAATTGGGATTTGAAGAAATGAAGAATTTGCCTAAGTACCAATTCGAGAAGTACATTTGTCTATTCGAGAAGTCTAGCATTCGAGAAGTCAGGGGTTCGATATCTCAAAAGACACTATTCGATATCTCTGAATACACTGTTCGATATCTCATTCGATATCTCAGAGATTCGATATGTCTATTACTCTGTTCGAGAACTCAAGGAGTCAACAGTTCAAAGGTGATATTCGAGTTCTCAAAAGGGTCAACAAGTCAAAGCTACATTCAATATCTCAAAGACTCAAGATGCTATTCGACATCTCAGGGATTCGATATGTCAAAATGCTCTATTCGATATCTCAAGGACTCCCAGAGAAAAGAGCTATTCGAGAAGTGATTCGATATGTCAATATAACACTATTCGAGAACTCAGAGTTATCGATTAAGTCAATTCTAGTTCTCGAATCACTCACTTAGCCACTTCTCGAATACATTCTTGAAGATAAAATACTGAAGAATTGTACAAGTCAGAAACCTGCAACAAGCCAAGATGCTTTATTTGACTATGTACTATAAAGCACGTTGGAAAGCCTACAAAAAAGCTTGGAGAGATAAGTCAGGGGACAAGGAGCTAAAGAAGTGGATCTCAACAGGCTTTGCAAAGTCAAATCTGTAGCCGTTTGGACTCTTACTCAAATGAGATAGACAGACTGGAAAGTATTTTGTTTACCTACCTTATTTGTAGTAAGTAGGTGTATCCATGTCTATAAGGATACAACCTCACTTCCTTAGCAGAGAAGTTTTTGAGAAACATCACAAGAAATATCTCTCTGAGAAAAACGAAGCTGAGAATACTATCATTTGTATTCACAGATTGTAGCAAAATCTTTATCAAATAAAATATTAGATTAAAGTGATATTGTGTTGTGTTTGTCTTTATTATCCGCACTTACATATCTCACACACTCAACACATATCTTGCTGCAAAGATTCAAGAACGAAGAAAAGTTCAAGAATCCATTCACCCCCCCTCTGTATTCTTTTACTGTATTCAATACTCAACAATATCCAATAAAACATGCTCAAGCACGCAATACACTTAGGAATTAGATGATATAATGAAGTTAACAAATACATTGACATTCTATCAAATTTTCAGCTGAAGCCTGGATGCCAAATTAAAGCTACTAACTTTTAAAAGTAGCTCATGCAAATCTGAAATTAAATAAAGCACCTGGGGGCAGCTAGTTGTCATACCTGTTTGACTCATTAAAGCATTTAATAAAAATCTAATAAAATTACCTAAAGTAACTAAGTCAGAGTTTAAAAAAGCATTAAAATTTCAGGGCAAGATCATAGGTAGATTAAAAGTTGCTGACTTTCAAAGTAGTCCCAAAATTCTAAACTGAAACCTAAATCTGCACATGGTAGCCTCTTGTCGCAATGTTTTCACCCCCTACAATTCATTATAAAATCCTAGAAAATTTATATAATTTAGTTCCCTATTAGATTGATAGTACTTCCGAATTTCATTGTATTATGTCCAATACACTCTACATGACATACAATTAAACTTGAGTTGTTAGATGGCCAGAATCCGCTTGAGTCAGCCCTACAAATTCACTTATAACTCCTTTTCTACAAATCTGACAGGTGAGATATTTTACATGTACATTTTTAAGACATAAACCTACATTCTTTAACCAACTAGTCATTTGGCCTTTTTTTTTAGAGGAAATGATATATTCGTTCATGTAAAAAACATATAATACATCTGTGGAGATAATAAAAACTTATTATCTAACCGAAAGGTATGCTTAGCCAATCCATGGATCTAACGATCCATAAGAAAGAGATTCCCCCGGAAGTTTAGATAATAAAACCTTAATATCTACCAAAAAGGCCTCGTTAAAAACCCTACAAAAGCAAAACCCAATGGGGAAAAAACTCAAGCGGGGAAAAAAGAGTGCCCTACTAAATACTAAATATATGAGTACATCATTATACATATTCCAAATAATCAAAAAACTAGAAACTTCTTGATTCATCCGCTATATTACTTCACATTCGCTCCTTCATCCATCTCAAAATTCTGTCGCCATCCAACTTCTCTTTACATTCTTCCCACCCAAGGAAAACCTTCACTTTTCTTCACTTTACACTTCTTCCCACTCAAAGTAAACCTGAAAGATCACCAAAACAACCATGCCAAATAAAACTATGTCAATGAACCTTTAATCGAATATACTTTAAATATTTATTATATGCATTATACTATAAAAAGATCTCGAAAAACAAATTAATAAATAATATCATAGTCCAATAAAAAATAAATAAAGTAGAATCTAACCAAAGGGGATCCCTTCGGTTAGATACTCATTTAAATCATTTTTTCATTAATAAGGCATAAACAGAAAAATTTAAGTATATAAAATATATTAGTATTTTAAAATTCAAACCTAACAAAAAAAAGAAATATCACTAATATACTTTTTTGCAACCTGCTAATAATATATACTCATTTTAATCATTTAAAACAAAGGTAATTTAATTTAATTTGAATCAATAAATTATTCTATTAAGAAAATTAATGTTATGAAACTTGAAACATGAATGAGACAAGAATCCCTAATTCTAGATCTTATTATTAAGAAAAGATCCATTATGAATTTTATCTTATCAATTTTGTTTTCGAAATTAACAAATTTAAGAATAATTAAGAGAAATTAGAAGTGAAAATAAATATTAACTCGCTAAACTTATAAAAATAATACACATATAGAGTATGGATATAATAGGAAATAATTTAAACCATAGCTAAAATTTAGTTGGTAATTTTAAAAAGATAATAAATATCAATTACTCATTTTATTATGTCAAAAAAGTACTACACACATCTCGTCATCAATTATGACAAAAATTACCTCTTCAAGACACAAAAATGCCATCATTTATGGCCTTAAATTACCTCATCAAGGCACAAAAAATGCCATCATTTATGGTCCCCAATAAAGGTACGAAACTGATTATTACAATCACGAAATAAGCCAAATAATGGCCACCAATTACTCAAAGTGCAAACAAATTCAACTATAATATTGAAATTTTGAAAAAATGTAACTGATAATTAAATATTTTATTTAAACCTAATAAAGAAAAACGTAAATATTTTCATTTCAACATAATAAAAGAAAATTAAACATTGAATAAAGGAAAAAAATCTAAATCTACATAATTCAACTAATTTTAGTAATTAAATTTTGGAAAACAAAATATTTATGTGTACTAATAATGACAAAACTCTGACCTACAACAATAATAATAAATAAAATTTAAAGGAGTTTGAAATGAGAAAAATCAAAAATCAAAAAATTAGTATGACCTCCTAAATTATCTCTCAACGACAAGGACATATATCATGATACTATTAAAGGCCCAAATTATCTCTAAAAGACAAAAAACAAAAAATTAGCTAGTGATTTTGAAATCAAAAGAATGTAACTCCCTCGTCATAAATTATAATATAACAACCTATCATAAAAGACATAAATTGATCAATATAAATTACCATAATACCTCTTAAACATAATACCTCTTAAAGGCACCCATCAAACCATCATTATGGCCTCCAAAGAAAATTGAAATATTCATGGAACAAAATTATACTCATTATCCACAAGAAAATAAAAGAACAACTAAGAACCACTATTACACATGAAAAACAAAACACACACATTTACAACTGACATAAGACATTGATAATCTCCTACTCGTACTAACTAGAGGATAGTAGTCGAGCACCCATCATGTTATCAAAGATCATAATCATACACTAAAAGTTTTTCGCCTAATAAAGAAATACACTGCTAATTTTACTATCACAAAAATCAAAAAGATTGTAACTGCTGATCCAAACATTTCAATTCATAGAGCAGCATAACATAGTCACTAAACAAAACCCAGTACATAAAATTAAAAAATACTCGAATACCCGATTAACAAACCCAACATAAAACAAAGCTTTCAATCTAATGCCATCTAATTAGAACACAAACCATATTACATAAACATATACATAGACATATAAAAATGAACAATCATCTTATCCAGATGCAAATAGTTAAGTACTATCACAAACCCTAATAAATCAAACACCTTTTTATGTCCAAATCATAAATCTAAATAAAATTATAAATAATTAAATTAAATATACATATAGAGGATAAAATTCCGTATTGAAAAGCAGAAGAAACTCCGTATCGATTTACATATTCAAAAGTTCGTATCAACGAATAGATCTGAACATCTACCTTATTATTTTTAACGCCAAAGAAAGATCAATATCTTATATATGGTAACCCGAGTCCGCCCGCCGTTTGCCATCTTACCATCTCGCGACTTTAATATACATGATAAAATATGTAAATTTGGTGCCATGAAAGACTTGTATGACTCCAAAGTCATGCACTCCTCTTTGTCAAAATTTAAGAATTTATCGGAAGTGAGAGGGATGGTAGCTGTGTAAATAAATTACATATTCAAAAGTTTACACTCCTCTTTGGTCTTTAAGAGTTTCAAAATAGACATTCAATCTAAGGCATGTAAATAAATTACATATTCAAAAATAATATTTTAAAATTATATAATATTCATGTAAATAAAAAACAAGTGATCTTTTAATAAAAATTAATATGTAAAAATATCTTAACACGGTATACTAACTAAAAAAATTCTGAAAAATAAATAAATAAAAATTGGAAAATTTAAATTAAAATAAAATATTAAATTTTATATTCTATATGTAATTAGTGTATGGGATTTTAGGTGGTTTGGTTTGGGCGGGTCCTAACTAAAATTTAGTTGGTTATTTACGGGTAGATGTTTAAAAAAAATAATAATTATATACACTACTAATAATATTCTAATATCCTTAAAATTTACAAATATTGGAATAAAATTATAAATAACTATTTAAGAAAACATAATATAGTAACATATCAGCACATCATATGATCATATTAAATATAGTTAGAAAATATTATAAAAAATATAAGTCATAATCATAAAAAAAAACATTCAAATGTTATAATAAAAATAAAACTAATAAAAAATATTCTAAAATTTAATAAAATGCATGTAAATAATAAACAAGTGATTGTTTTAATAAAATTAATTTCTAAAATTATATTAACACGATATAGTAAATAAGAAAACTCTGAAAAATAAATAAATAATGAAATTTAAATTGAAATAAAATATTAAATATATAAATTATATAAAATAAAAGTAGTCGTGTTTTGCACGGGTATTAAGCTAGTACTATTATAAAGTACTATTATAAGAAAACAACCTCTATTTGGTTGTTTGGTAGTTTGGTCACTTATTTGATCAGTTATTTGCTACACTCAATATCAACCATTGGGTTTTAAGATAGATTAATGAGAACCGTTGGATATAATAATAATAAAAAAATTTATTTTTATACATTTATATTATATTATAAACTGCTCCAATAAATCCAAGGAAGTGTTTGTTTTTCATTCAAAAATTAAAAAAAATGAAAATAAAATACAACGCCTTTCCGATTAAAATTCATAATACATTTGCACTTCTAACCCACTTCCAACTCTTCTACGGCTTCTAAACTACTCTGAATTCTTCTCTCAACATTTTATATTCTTCATCCGCCTTCACCACTGGCAGCAATTCTCCTACCAACATTTTATGACTTTGATCAAGGTTCCGGCCTTGCTCCTCGCAATTAACATGTACTTTGTGGCATTCGTGAGAATAAATTGGCATTGCATGACAAGCTCAATCAAGACAGCATATTAGCAATTCTCCTACCAACATTTTATGACCTTGATCAAGGTTCCAGCCTTGCTCCTCGCAATTAATATGTGCTTTGTGGCATTGGTGAGAACAAATTGACATTGCATGACAAGCTCAACCACAAGACAACATATTAAATTTATCAGTTATTTATCTAATTTCAATATACAAGAAAAAGACTATCAATTAGAATACTATCAAAAACGTATAATCATATTTTATTATCTTTTATAATTTATATTATTACTAATTAATTAGAAAATATTAAAATTATAAATAATCAAATAAAAATATTAAGATAAAAATATTTAAAATGTACAATTTTTTGGTACACTCAATAGCAACTGTTGGATTTTGAGATAGATTAGTGAAAATCGTTGGATCTAATACTAGAAGAATATTATTTTTCTAATATTTAAAATATTCTCATTGGTTAAGTTCAAATCCCACTAACAACATATCTTTATTAAACATATATATTATTTTATAAACTATTTTTAAGAGTTTGAGGTTCTATTCCCGTTAATATCATATTATAATCAAAAAAATTATTATTTTTTTAAAAAGTATTATTATACATTTATATAATCTTATAAGCTACTCAAAAAAAATTCCGTCAATAACATATTATAGTTAAAAATTAAAACATTATCGTTTAAAATACTATCAAAATGTATTATGATATTTTATTAACATAAATAATTTTTTTCCTACTAATAAATAAATAAATAAATATATATATATATATATATATATATATATATATATATATATATATATATATGAAAATATGAGTAATAAGATAAAAATTATTAAAAAAAAAACATTCGTGCATCACACGAGTTATAAATTATATAGTTAAAAATTACATAAAATCTGGAAAACACTTATAATATAAAAAATTATGTATAAAAATCGAAAAAAGGCCTACATGATTAGATAAATTTCACTCTTTCTACTAAATAAAAGTTAAAAAAAACTACTTTTATGTAATATTCTTATATATACATATGTATTTGAACGTAATAATTAAAATACATAATATAATATTTATATTCATGAAATTTATAAATTTCAAAAAATATTTTAATAATAAAAACATATATACAACTTAAAATTTTAACGGAATATAATTAAACAGTTTAAAAGCAACCGTGCATCGCACAGGTTATAGGCTAATATATAATAAGGGTAAGAGGGATCTTATCCTTAATTTTGGTTTGATCACTGTACCGCCAAAATAATCTCAACCGTCGAATCTAATATTTTTAAAAATAGACTATCAAGATTATATCGTATTGAAAAGAAAATTATAATCTAAAAAGGATAGAATTAAAAAAGTTTGTATTAGAATTAAATTTTAAAAAGAAAATTATAATAGAAAAAGGATATAATTAAAAAAGGATACAACTGAATTTTTTTATTAATATTTAAAAAGTTCATATTTACTGTTTGGGCTATATCCTCTCAATACAAATTTCTCTCTATTTGTTCACTCGTATACTCACGATGATCACAAATCTCACACATAATACAATGATATAGAGAGAGTATTTATAATGCTACCTATCAACTAATAACAGAAAGTAACAGTCTATACATAGTAATCTTCTGTCGTCCAGTTGATAGTTTCCATCAATAGTTTGATTCTTTTCTTCATGCACAATTCTTTCTATCTTCTGAATACAAGATCCTATAGTATAGTACTTTCCAATTCTGCAGCTTCAACACAGTCAGGGTCTGTCCATAGTCCCTGAAACTCGTACGTGACTTGTAGTGATGAGGAATAGAAGTGGAAGTAAAATATAGTTTCTATACACTTTATTCATATCTAGTATTCAGAAAATATGTTATAGGTATTAGTTAAACGAGTTCTAATTATTTATTTTATTAATTAATAAGTCCAGTTGTTTATGGACGTTACTGAGAAAGTAGATATTTGGCTTGCAAGTTTTTACCTTTCACTTGAAAGGGTTTTTCTTGTTTTAAGCACTTTGGATTTTATTTTTCAAGTTGGATGAGGATTTTGACAGGTTTCCTAGTTGGGTTCAGGTATTAGCTAAATTCATAGTTGATATTGAATTTTTTTTAGATTCCTATCTGAATAAGGGTTGAATAAGGTTATTTATGTAGCCTATAAATACTCTTGTCTTGTAATCTTTTGGGGGGGCGATATTGATAATAAAATTTTGGCTATTCGGTAGCTTTGAGAATCGAATTAAGGAGTGAATTCAGAGTTTGAGTTTTGTTTCTCCATTCGGAGATTCAGAGTTAGAGTTTTGTTTCTCCGTCTTTGGAGATTCAGAGTTTACTTTATATTTATCATTATTACATATTATCATAAACACATCACGTTCTGTATCATGTAGTCTCTGATCGAGTACTGTTCACATTTTCTGTAGTTCTTGAAAAACTGATATATCCTTAATCAAATGCTAAACCCTTTATAATATCAGAGTATTACAAGAAGTGTAATGTTATTTTATTCTACATATCACAACTCATGAATTTATTCCTAACATATTCAGTATCAAAATCCTTTTAATATTAATTTATAGGTGATCCTGCTTGCATTGCATACCATTTCTTTTCCGGAAGCTTAAGATGAATTTTATTGTACACATTTAGTATTTTTCCTTCTCATTACCAGCCTTCTGATGGAGTTGCTTAAACTATGTTTTCAGTTCTGCTGTTGGAATACCAGCATGCTGAACCAACAATTACTAACCTGCAGGTACTCTCGATATGCAGAGATGTCTTCCTCACTTTGTACTGATTTATAAAATGCTCTCGACAGTTGCACAGGGAATTATACTTCACAGAACAATAGTTATGTTTATTTGATTTAGATTCCGATTAGAAAATTTGCTCACATGATATGTATTAAGCAACAGTGATTGTACTTACTACATTCTGAACGTTGGACATTACTTAGTATGATTGATATACAGATTACTTGATTCTGTATGAAATTGGTTTTCATTTACAATTTTTGATTGCCTACACTAAGCAAATACAAAAACAAGTAACTTATACTCTCAGTTTATTTTAATGGTGGAACACCAACTATAATTAGAAATCGTTTTTGGTAAGACACCAAAAACAAAGAGGGAAGATTTTCTGATTACTTCAAACAAAAATGGGAGTTCTTTTAGAGAACAATGGTTTTTAACAGAAGAAAAGAAGGAAATTACTTGGTTATAAAAGAATCATCTACTTAAGGGGAAGCACAATTTTTTTTTGATAAAACATAAAAAATACAAATATTTGATAAAACACCTATTACATGAAAAAGGGGAAAAGGAAATTGGAAATCTTTGGTAATATACCAAACAAAAAGGGGAAGAAGAAATTATACCCCTAATTTAAAAAAAATCAAAATTTCTGCTAAATATGAAATGAATTATGCTCAACAATATATTTCTTTCTAATTCATCTCATAAGATTGTTTTGCAGAAAATCAATTAGTGGAGAACAAGGTTGCCGCGTGCTTCAAATATAGTCTGAAATATTTTCAAAAATTCATGCATACACAAAGGGGAAGCACACACGAGTAAATTTTTAAATTTGGGTAAATTTTTAAATTTTATGTTATGTTTGGCAAATACCAAAAAGGGGAAGATTAAAAGGATATCTTCGATATATTATTTATTTTGGTATTTGTACGATTTAACATAAAATTTAATTACACTTAGTTATCCTCTCCACTAGGTCATTAATTTAATTGATTCCCTTAAAAGTCAAAAGTCAATTCCAGCAATATCTATCTGTTACTTATAAGGGATATTCCATTATTCTGAAAAATCAAATTAAATATTTTTATGGAATAATTCTCTACACAAAGGCAAAAAGATCGAAAAAGAAATATCGAGGTGTAATATTTTTTAGATCTCTGTTGCAACATTGATTAGGCGAAAAGCTCGAACAAAAAATATTCGAGGTTTAATATTCTTTAGAGAACTCGTGCTATATGTAAAAACGATCCGTTTTTATTCAAAAATATTCTGCCTTAGCACTAAAAATGTTTTCATCCTCAAGAAAATTTATATTCAGTGGTAGGATATTAATACTTATTTTTATCTCGTGCCAGAAATATTTAAAATAATTTTCTCCCACATCTTAAATTTATTCTAATTTCGGAGAAAATTACTTTAAACATTCAAAAATATTTCCTAAGCTCTCAAAATATTTTATATATTAGGAAATATATTCTAAGTATTCATTCTAGTCAAAACATTGGTCAAAAGATGTATCAATAGTTTGATTCTTTTCTTCATGCACAGTTTTTTCTATCTTCTGAATACAAGATCCTATAGTATAATAATATATATATATATATAATATTATTATATTATATATTATACTTTATCGATTTTTCTAGTGTGTGCCCAAAGGCACATGCTAAGAACCGTGTTAGCTTAATTGTCAAATTTTGATTGGTGGGGATTTTATTAATAATGATGGGTCCCCCTGCATTCACATAAATATCTACCAATCAAAATTTGACAACTCATCAAGCACGGATTCTTAGCATATATCCTTGGGCACACACTAGACAATCCCATACTTTATATATACTAACTTATAGCCCGTGCAAAGCATAGACTATTTAATTTTTTTTTCAATTTTCTTATAATATAGTATAATATAATAAATATTAATTTTAATATATTATTTGCAAGTTACTTTTAAATTGTTTTACTTTGTTTATAGTGTAGTGATATTATTAATGTTAATTTTACTATGTTGTTAGCGGGATTTGAACCTTAGATCTTTATATAGAACAACTTTTAGTATTATATATAAATTAATATGTTGTTAGCGGGAATTGAACCTTAGATCTTTGTATATATCAATTTTTAGTATTGTTATATCTAATGGTCATGATCTATTTGAGTTGAATATCTAACGGTTAACGGTTGTGGAGCAGGGATAACCAAACTATAAATTATACCACATTTTGCTTATTATAAAGGGATGAGATTAGATCTCATATCTCACAATAGTAATGGTTCTCATATGAGCAATTGCTTATATATTTAATAGTGGTTTCTATTTGAACAAGGTTTTTGTTCAAATAGAAACTACTCTTAAAATAAAAACTAAAAACTAATATTAACCACATATTTAATCTAATCTAAAGGTCCCATAGAAACACAATACACAAATCAAATACACCCTCCCACACACAACCCCATCTAATCCCCTCCATTTTTAATTTTATTTTTTTCGTCAATCGGTGACCTTTTTTTGAAATCTGATGTAATATCCGTAAAATTTTCCGAATTTTTTTTTCTTTTTACTCGATACTTATTTAAATTTTATTTAGGAAACGATGCAGTAGTATATATTTTTTAGTACGTTTTATAAATTTTTAAAATTTATATATTCGTATTATATTTAAATATTAGTGTTTATTAAAAAATTGAGAAAAATATTATTTTTAAATTTTGAGTCGTATTTATTTGAAGAAACGAAATTAGAAATTTGTTTTAAATAATTAGAAGGGGAAAAACGATATCTTTTCACCAAATATTTCATTAAAAATATATATAATCATTATTTTTATTTTTATTTTATTTTAAAATTTTTGCAACAATTATTTTGTCTTCCAATTGTTTTTATTTAATTGTCCACTAAAAATTTTACAATGATTTTGCCCCCATGATTTAATCTTTTTAATTTTTTTAACAACCATTAGTAGCATAATGTTTTATTATCTAGTTCTTGGGAGTTGTAATAGTATTTTAGAGATTCTGGGAAGTGAACTTGAGATGTAATATCTTTTGGAATTATTGAGTACTTGTTCTAAGGTTATAGCCCGTGGAGTTGTTATGAATATTGTTATAGATTTCATTATGATCAGGAGATTGAATATTCCGCAAGAGATGTGACGACCTGGATTCCTGTAGGGAATTTGGGGGCGTTACAGTAATGGTATCAGAGCAGTAGGTTATAAATCTTAGAACGGGTGTAGGAGACTGTATGAGAGAGGGTTTAGAAGCCAAGGAATCGATAGGTATATATATAGTAGGATTTCAAGGAGTTGTGAGGTGGAGGCATGATGGCCATTAGCAATAGTAGAATCAATTAGGACGAGAGAAATGTGTATCCAGGATTTATTTATTGGGTAAAATATGAGTATATAGAGGTAAGTATACATAAATATACATATATCTATAACTGCAGTTATATATGTGTATATATGTGTATATGTACCGATATGTACTGTTTTGTTTTCATAAATAAATATTTAATGGATATGCAAATTTAGTAGACTAAACCATATTGGGATAGGTAGAATCGAGTGAGGCTGTGACGTTTGGAGAAGTGCAGAAGAGATAAATAGAGTGGATTTTATAGATGGACACAAAACAAGAAGAGTATGATGGTATTATGTATGGATTTGGAGGAGGAGGAAGGAGCTGGAAGATTTTGACAGGGATTGAAACAATAGATTGGAAATAATGATGCAAGATTTAGAGTGAATTAATTCAGAAGGGTAAAGATGAGAGGAAAGAGGTATATTTAATGAGAGAAGATGATATGAGGAGTTTTAAGGAATAATTCAGATTTATTATTGAGGATAAGATGTAAACGAAGGAAGTAGGAGCCGGTATGAAAATAGACGGTATAGCATAAGAGTTTATAATTAAGATATGGGAAGCATAAAGCTGGTAAAAGTGCTGAGAAGCTATTAGCAACCTTAGTTTTTGCCTACGTTGATTCCGAGGACGGAATCCTTTTAAGGAGGGAAAACTGTAATATCCATAAAATTTTCCGAAATTTTTTTTCTTTTTACTCGATACTTATTTAAATTTTATTTAGGAAACGATGCAGTAGTATATATTTTTTAGTACGTTTTATAAATTTTTAAAATTTATATATTCGTATTATATTTAAATATTAGTGTTTATTAAAAAATTGAGAAAAATATTATTTTTAAATTTTGAGTCGTATTTATTTGAAGAAACGAAATTAGAATTTTGTTTTAAATAATTAGAAGGGGAAAAACGATATCTTTTCACCAAATATTTCATTAAAAATAGATATAATCATTATTTTTATTTTTATTTTATTTTAAAATTTTTGCAACAATTATTTTGTCTTCCAATTGTTTTTATTTAATTGTCCACTAAAAATTTTACAATGATTTTGCCCCCATGATTTAATCTTTTTAATTTTTTTAACAACCATTAGTAGCATAATGTTTTATTATCTAGTTCTTGGGAGTTGTAATAGTATTTTAGAGATTCTGGGAAGTGAACTTGAGATGTAATATCTTTTGGAATTATTGAGTACTTGTTCTAAGGTTATAGCCCGTGGAATTGTTATGAATATTGTTATAGATTTCATTATGATCAGGAGATTGAATATTCCGCAAGAGATGTGACGACCTGGATTCCTGTAGGGGATTTGGGGGCGTTACATCTGACTTCACTGTATTTTTCTCCATCTCCCAACGATCAGTTCGCATACCATATGTGCTATATTCCGACGCGATTTAGTAAATTTTTTTATTTAGTTCTAGTTTCTGGTGGTCATACCTTTTTTTAAAATCCTTCCAAAGAGTTGACGGATCTTTGATTTGATATCATTCATTTTTTTATAAATTGAGTCATACATCAATTTATAGATTTGATCGCACATAATAACAAGCATGAAGACGGACCCTGAGATATATCTCAGGGAACTTTTCCTAAGATACAAGTAAAATACCTTTAAATTTTGCTGGACCTGCAAAGCTAATTAAAAATTCCTGAATTTACTACAATGCCCACCCCATTTTTATATATAAAAATTAGGTATCTCAGGGAACTTACATGAGATATATCTCAGGCTCCCTACTCTCTATAATATTTCAAGAAGATGTAACGAATCATTTTTTTAAGAGTAAAGTGCACTTTGTGTACATGTACTTAGGCCTTGACACCACTTGCAATACCTAACTTTAAAACCGAGCATATATACTGCAATTGTTAATTTGTTACAAGTTGTGTACTTCCGTTTGCCTGGCCTTAACGGCGTTAAAAACACAAGGGTATCTCTGTCTTTTCACATCCATTTCTTTTCAATCCCTAAATTAGTCGATCTTTCCCCAAACTAGTTCATTTCAGCGGGTTTTCTCCAAGAACTCACAAGAGTTCTCTGGTGTATGTAATTCGTATGTGTGTGTGTGTTCTCTGGTGTATGTAATCCGTATGTGTGTGTGTTCTCTGGTGTATGTAATTCGTATGTGTGTGTATGTTCTATGGTGAGGAATAGAAGGGCAGTGGTGAGGTGGGCTTGAGAGAGCGGAGAAAGAAGAGTAGAGGTGATGGTCGTGAACGGAGATGGGTGGAGTGCGGTGAACGGGAAAGGGAGGAGTGGCGGAATTGAGGCTGGTGCGTTAACATCACAGGTACAACTGCTCAAGGATTAAAAACCAAATGAAAATTGTAGTACCTCGAGGAAAGTATTTGATAGAATGGTTGAGAAGAATGTTGTTACGTGGACTTCGATAGTTGGTGGGTATTCATTAGTACAAATGCCTGATGAAGCAATGATTCTAGTGAGAGATATGTTACGCTGGGGTGTTGGAGCAAATTTTTTAATTTACAATTGTTTGTTGAGTTCGTTTTCATTTCCAGAAGATTTTAATCATTTTAAGCAAGTACATGGTCGCATAATTTCTTAGAGAGCCTTTGCTTTGGCACTTTACAGTGTTATAATGGTTATTATATCAACACAAACACAATCAAATATGATTTAGAGTTCAGGTTGGTGCAAGGCATGGTCTTTAGAAAAGATATCACAAATAACTGAATTCAACAATTTACACCATCTAGCTCATGCCCGTGCCTTGCACGGGCTATAAAGCTAGTTACTTGAGTATAGCAAAAGGCCAATGACAGTTGTCTGTTATTCCATTACTCACAACTTTAAGTAGTAACCTATAAAGCATTCAATGTTCCAACTTATGTCGTTGGTTGCATTTTGAAGAGCTCATTTTTCTGTCGTATTTTTTTCTTTCTACTTCGTTTCGATCACCCTGGTTTTGTCTTGACAGGTGGTAGCGAAATCTCTTCCTAAGTTGGACCTGTTTCACCGATATTATCATCTAAACGGCCACCTAACTGGCAAAAAAGGCCATTAATTTTTTCTCCACGACATTCCGAGCAACCCATGTTTAATTGTTTATTGATCAATTCTCAAAAGAATGTGCTCCGATACAACTGTTGCTACCCAACTCTAATTTATCACTTTGTTCATGAACTTGGATTGCACTCTACATTTGGAAAATAAAACGACTTCAAAATGGAAGATCGGCCAAGGAAAGGGACGAGGAAGAAAAAAAATGAAGTATTGTTCCCTCTTCAAAAGAAAAAATAAAGAAGACAGAAGGTTCCTCAAAAATAAATGAAGAGCCATGTTGCCTTGCTGTATCATCCGCGACTCTAAATGACTACGTAAAATTAATATATGAAAAACCGCAATCATCATACATAGTGAAAGAATCTGTATAACTGAAGATACCTTAGTAATAAACTAACAATTAGTTATAAAAAACCCCCGAAAATACCTTGGTAACAGAAAAGGAAAAAACCAAAGGACGTAGTACTTGTGCTGATCCTTGCAGGAGGACTTTAAAACTGGTTGTGGTACCTCAGCCAGTGCAATCTTGCACTAGTTGACAGCTTATAGATAACAGAAGATTTCTCCTACTGAAATTTACTGATCATCCAAGTTCTGGTCCAACCAAATCTACCCCCGACTCCTTAGATAACTAAAAGAAATATAAAAAGAAAAAAATTAGGCAAAATTCACTGATTCATCCACATTCACTTTTAAGATACACCTGCAGCTCTCTAGTCAAATGTGTCCTCAGTTATGGATGGTCTGCTAAAAATATATAAGAGATACTAACTCCAGTATTACCAGAATCCATTTTTCTCACTTTTCAAATGCAAACTAGAAGGAAAAGCAGCAAGGTCATACGAATACTAGCAGCCCATCCCAAACAGAAACCAGAAGCAAAAGTTTATACAAGAGTTGCACATAGTAGCCATACCCACAGTTATATTTAGGAACAATATCCAAGTATTACCAACAAAAGCATCATTAATTAATTAGATGCGAACCCTATTCGACCAACAAGTTCCCTCAGTTGTCAGAGTATACAAACTCTTCGATCATTCCATAGTCCATATCACCACTGTCTGAAAAGTGTACACGCTGCAAAAGTTACAAAAGAGGCCAGGAAAAAGTTCTATTAGTTCTTTACGATATAAGTTACCAAACTTAAATTTTTGTGCTCTAAATCAGAGATAATGGTCAAATAAAGGTCAGCATACCTCGGTACTGGGAATGTCAACTTCCTCTTCATTGTACTCGTCACTGCATGGGAAAAACAAAAACAATCAAATTATTTTCACCGGCTTGGGAAAAAAGTCTTGGTATACTCCCACCATCATGATACTAGAATTCGAATACTAAAATGCTAGGTTACTAGGACAGCAAATTATGTGTTTAGTATTTGGACAATTTGGCCAAACGGAAAGGCCACATATGGGTTCCGTTCCACTCGGGATGCAAAAAGAATAGAAGGAAAATAAGTGCGTGTGTGGTTAGTACTTTTTTGGTGTTGGTCCTTTGTGCTTTGCAATATTCTTAACAAGATCAATTTTAAGTTTTGGTACCATATTGATTCGATATAATTGTTTATAAATAAATAATTTTGCGTCCCATTCTTCCTCCCTCCCCAAAGTACCCTGTGTCTCTAATCTATTTTAAGAAATATTGATACAAATATATTTTGTCCCATCCAGCACTCAACACATATCAACACATATAAGTAAACTACAAAACATTATCCAACAGATCGACTTTCAAGAGATAGCGTTTCTTACAGCGGAAACAGGGAACTGTATATTTTTGCTTCAATATTTTCCTTGCTCCAACCAGCTGGTGGTGATCTGGAGGGGAAGATAGACTCATTACCAATATAAGAGTAATATAATCGACATCGTAATTGTCAAAGCAAAGAAAGACCACTGAACTTAAAAAAGGGAGAACTCACGGTGAAAAGCAGCCAGCAAAACTGAAACTTGTGTGGCCGGCCTCAGAGAAATCAGTGTACTTGTATCTGTGCATGCTCCGATCTATCAATCGTATATTCAAGTCCTCACCTTTTCTGCATTTGCGTCTGGAAATCTTAAACATGTGGACATATATGTCAACATTGTCAAAGGCAGTAACGCAGAAAATGCCATTTCCAAAATGGGTGAAGCAGCCAGTCAAGTCACCATCATGGTGGGAGTAGATTTTAGTATCAAGAATTTCTACGGCAGGTTTGTCATGAACCTTATAGAAAGGGAAACGCAACCGACGTCCTTCAACAAGTCCTCCTTTAGAGAAAGTGATCAATACAACATCTTCTTGAAAATCATGTTGACAGTAAGTGATTGCCATACCGGGAAATGGAAGTGGTTCATTGTCGATGTGCTCGAAATATCTGTACATGTCCTTTGCATGATGAAGATAGGATGTACAGTCCTTTGGCAAAGAAAGACACACACAGTGTCCAAAAACAAACCAAGAGAAGAAGCTAATTCCCTTGGAATGAGGATCAGCTAATTGACCAGCAGAAAACGGGCCAGAGAAATAGTAGTCCAGTTGAAGTTGGTGCCAACGCTGTCGTTTGGGATAATAGACTTGAAATGACCCAACATGTTGATCCGGGTTTTTACTGGTATCCAAAACATAAAGCTTGTTATCAAGTTGAAACACCAAGGGTCTGAACTTGCCTCCAGGCATGAGAGGAATTTCAGAATTAGACATGTTTAGTGATTAAATCGTAAGTTATGACCCCTTTATGTTTCACATTGTATATGTGTTGTTGAGATTTAACAGATCCACCAGCGAGGACTAATTTGGAATTGAAAACACCACAACCCATAGATGGAACACCGGTAGTGATGACAACTTCTTTGGTGAAGTGTGGTGGTGAATCTGACTTGGTCCGTAGATCACTGAGCTTTGCTGTGTATATCACATATACATGCTTGCCTTGATTATCTTTTGCTTCGAAACAGAAGTGCATTTTTTTTTTCATCCATCTGGCAACGACCAAGTAAAAAAAAAGGAGGATTAATGAATGTATATATATGACTCCCCAAGTAACAACATTGGCATTGTGCTTAACCACAGGGTGAGCTAAGCTAATACATACATACATACATACATAATACACAATACAAACACTTGAGGTGTGCCAATCTATTAGTAAAAAAAATACTACTATGAATAAAGTTTCAAACCCACATACATCAAATATTGGGGAATACTAAGAAATAAACAAAGTGGTGAAACAATTTAATTTTCTTATATTATACTTATACATACATATATACACATATACACATCTCAATCTCACCCACAAGGTGCGTCAAATCAAATCAAAATCTATATTAACAACATCCATAAAATCAAAATCAACATAGCTGCATACACAAATTAGGGGAAAGCAAATCTTATAAATAAAATATATAAATCACGGGATCAGTATCAGAAGAAAGCGAAAGCAATAGAGGAGGATGGCCGAAAATTACTTACAGGAGGCGGCGATAGATAAACACTAGTAAATGGTTAAAAAATTAAATCTTACAAACTTACAATTTAAAATGCTTTTTCAATTTTAGATAATTTCTTAATTTAATATGTAAATACACATTTTTTAACTTAATTTTAAACCCATGCCCTGAATAAAAATTGTAGGTACATTTTATCCATCAACTAAAATCTCTAACATTTACCTAACCCAAAATCGCAAAATTTTTATATTAAGTTCACCAGATTAATAAATAGTAATTTTCTATTTTTATAGTTCTACATATAAATTTTATTTTACGCTGAATTATGACTAATAGGGAATAATTCATGCTTTTTAAGTATAATATAATATTTATTTCATATTACAATTACTTTACATATTCTTATTAATAGTATATTAGTCACAAATTCATAAATTTTTTTAAAATTATTAACATATATAAGTTCATAAATTAGATTTATTATTGATGATATTCGAATTTGAATAATTAATAAATAGTTTAAATATAGAATATTGTTGATTATATCTAACGGTTCTTATCTATTTACTAAAAAAACCAACGATTATTGTTAGTTTTATGGTTGAATCGTTGAATCAAATTACAAATAATTTTACTAATGTTTGTTTATTATACTTCACTAAAGATACATAAGTCATCAATTTCTTTTAGAAAAATCAAATTTAATTGGAATGAAATTTTTAATCAAAAAATAGATTGTAAGTTATAAATAAAAATTATTTAATTAGTTATGAAAATATATTTAAAATAGATATTTACAAGAAATAATATAATATAAATTCAACCAAATGTGAATTAAAAAGAAAGAACGAGCTGTGATAAAAAAGATGAACTTAAGTATAAATAATATAAATTCATGTCGATCGAGCTTAAGTATAATCCATAAATAAGGAACCAAAAAACTTTTAGGAGGAAAAAATTATGATTCATGCTTTGGTGTAAGGTACTATAGTAAATAAAAGAAAAATGAACTTCGATGTTATATTTGATGAAAGGGGATAATTCAATACATAAAAGCCATAGGGCATCTACGAGAATTATCAAATCGATCAAACATAGAACAGAATGACACGTGTCTTCATAAAATGAGACAAATAAGCAGTGTGAAAAAAAATGATATTTCTATGGATACTTGCTCTACGCTCAATATTTTCTCCAAAATCCATTTGAGCTATCGACTACAAATGCAATTCGTAACAAGCTCTTATCTTTGAATCCGAACCAACTCTCACAAAAAGGAGAGAAAATCCACCCTCTCACCAAGGAGAGAAACCCACAACCTCTCACCAAGGAGAGAAAACAAACTGAAGTTACAACTTAAAAATCCAAACTGCAATTCCAAATAAACTTAGATCTGCAAAAACGAAGCCACAGCAAGAGATAATCGGTCCACACACAGATCCAAAACCCGATTGAATCGAAGAAGAACGAAAATCCGAAGCTTCGAAGATATAGATCTAAAAAACAAAACCAAAACACCCTAAGTTGGAAAAGGCTTTGAATCCTTAGATCCGATAATATAAACTACTACCAAATCTCAAAAAAACACACACCAATCTTACCTAACCAGGAAGATTTTTAGGGAAATCAAAGGTTTAAAACAAAGTTTATTGACAAAAGGAAGAAAAAACAAAGAAAATGAGAAGCTTTGGGGCTTTCCACCGGTGGAATCCGGTGGAAGCCGGTGGAAGCCCCCGGCACCGGCGGCTGTTAACAGAAGAAAGAAGGAGATGGGGAGAGAGAGTGTTTTTCCGAACTGTATAATGAATTTCGATGTTGATTACAACGTGAAATTCAATACAATGTGTATAGGAAAAAGGAAAAGCATTGAATGTAGTGATTTGCACATAAAATAAATCAAGATTAATATTGTAATTGCCCTGACCTGTATTTAGGAATTTTGAACTGCATTCAGAAACTATCTATATATATATAATAAAAGCAGACAATTCTATCGTTGATGTGGCTTTCCAAGAACTCTTCAATATAAATTTCTAATTTTCCTACCCACACAACTCCTAAAAGCAATCACAAGATCGATCCAGCACACCCACTTGGTTTTCTACCTTTTTTTTTTTTACTACTAAACATTCTCCGCATAGTCAGAGCACTAGAGTGGGGATTAAGATATGTTGCTGTTTTTGTAGTTAGTTTTTAGATGATTTTCTTGATTTGTGATTGATTGGACTCCTAAAGGAGTATCGCTTAAATTTTATTTTTTTTTGAAAAAACAAATGAGTACGTTTTGACACAACTCATTCCCGTTAAAACTTTTTGGAGAAAAGGACATCTTTTAAGTTTATTTGTCCAAAATATTCATTTTTACAAACACTAACCAAAATAACTATTTCGATTAGACACTCCATTTGCATTTTGCAGTAGAGTATAAGATGTGATATTGCTTACCCAATAGAGTGTCAGGCTCGGAGCATAGATAATCCATTATGTATGTATATCCTATATTCATCCATTGAAAGTGACGTGTCATCCTAGAGTATCTGGTGGGTATCTATCTATATATATTATAATAGCAGGAGATTGGAGAGGCTTTCACTTGAAGTTTTGAAATATTTTTCTTGATTTTTCACATTTTTGAAATTATATTAAAATAATTTTCTTGATTAATATGATCATAATTAGTCATTAATTATACCTATTAAACTTATATTAAATACACTTTATTTATACTTAAAACAAAATTTTAGCCAATAATTATTATATATCTATATAAAATATTTCAATTATTATTATTTCTTTATTCGAACATTATAATTATTATTTTAATACAAAATATTAATTATCCATATAAAAGTACAATTATTTCAAGGCAAAATGATAAAATAAAATTATTTATATAGTCCATTTCTAGTCCTTATTCAAAATCACTGCAATTTTTTCGGCAATAATAAATAAACGATTTTAACTTTTCGATAAATTCGTAATCAGTGACCGTGAGAATCATGATAAGATAAGGAAGTATATAGATTTTTCAATTAACATCTACAATTTAAATACAAGTAATATTATATAATTTATTTTTACTTATGAGCAAATTACACATTGGGTTGTGACCAACTCGATTAAATTGAACCAATCCAACCCTTTACTTTATTTATTAATTTAATGAAAACGTTATACATTCGTTGTTTATTATATTGTGTTGAAATAAATTAATATTCTAACTAAACACATTCTTATACTATTACTAATCAGTTAATCACGCATGTATGTTATGAGACAGGCGTCGGCTTTTAATAATGTTTTATTTAATAATTATAAATTTTTATTATAAAAATATGTTGACATTGTAATTTGGTATGGAAAAACAATAAGAGGTCTTTATGGAGTTGATGAAGTTGATAATATGTTAGAGGATCTTCATTTTGTTTAAATAATTAATTTTAAACGACTTAATGTTTATTTAGAATCCAATAATTTTTAAATTCATTTTTATTGGACATAGAAAATAATTACATATACATATTTATTATAAAATTTAATATAAAAGTATTAAAATACGTGAGTAACATTTTAAACACGTGTCCATGAATTTAAATTTAATATTATATATAAAAAAGTTCTTACAGATGCTCAAACAAATTAATCAAATGAAAAGCAAATTAATCAAATGCTCAAATACCCAAAAAGTATGAAGCATGACTTACAAAATGCATTTGAATTCTGTTTTGTTTGTCATACAACCAAATTTATCAAGAAGTTAAGTCAATCACACTTCTTATCACATTTACATTGTGCTTCTTTTTTTCGTCAAATTTATCAACAAACTAAGCATTCACGTCTTTCATAATGTTATGGACAACAAAAATAATACAAAAATATTACTTTTACTTTAGCATTGCCAAACTTTACAAATATTTATTAATATTGGATTTCAAAAGCATTTTTTATGCAATAAATATTTGTCATCAGTATTTTTGAAATATTGTTATTAACATTTAAGAGTTTAACTGAAACATGTTTTCTTACTGCTAATTCTTTTCTCTATAATTCTTAAACATTTAAATTTAATTACATTTTACACAAGTTTCAATTTATCTTATCAACTTTCAAATAATAAAACTCAACGAACAATGATGTTATATATACGATTTTTAAAAATATGTATGTGCCGCGCGTAGTGCGGCTTAGTTACCTAGTGATAATAAAGTTGAACAGTTTCTAGCAGCCCAAATACTCGATACCAGATGTACCGCTTAATGTGAAAAAAGAAGAAGAGAGATTGATTTTTTTTAACAATTTGTTAAAAATTAGAAAATTATTCATTACAATGGAGAATGTTCTTTTGCTCATAAGATATTAACATGCTGCAGAGCCTTTTACTTTAATTATATCTATCCTTTCTTCTTTGTACCTTGACCTTTCTTCGTTCACACATCGATATCCTTCCATAATTTGTAAGCTTCTGCACGAACACACTTTTCTATTCCGAACTTATCTTTCTTCTCCAAGCTTCCCGTTTATACTTGTCACGGTTATTAACTGGCATCTCACTAGTACCTATATAACGGTAAGTACTATTTCAGTACGCTTCAAATCTTAATCGTCTAACTCGTTCTACCCAAACGCGTCCTATACGCTTTAGCAATTTATCACATATATCACATGTTAATCATATTTTCAAAATAATATCGTATAACCCACATAAGCACTTTGGTTCACTAATAGTTCTTGTCTAATTACTACAAGAATCAGAAAATAATCTATCTATCTATTATATTATTAATAGCCCAACATGGGGCATTTGACCAAAAAAATTCATAAGACAAACAAAAACAAAAAAATCGTAGACATTTTAATCTCGTGTAAAAATAATTTTACTCTTCCTCTATGTGATTTGCTAGGTTCTATGTTCAACACTCCCTGATCACAAAAAAAGTACACACCCCGAAGTGTAGTTCCATATTCGAAATTGGAAAACCCAAAATTGGTGGATCAATCTGCATCATATAGCTCATCTTATATCCCGGGTCGAAGAGATTTGAGGATGAAGAGCTTCGACGACATAGAGTTGCTCGATGGGTATGGATGTTCGTATTGATCATGTGGGTGTGTCAGGTAATTGATGAATTCGTTTGCTATTTGATGAAATAGAAACTTATTGGTTAAAAATAGATAAGTTCGTGCTTATTAAATTATTCCGTGATTTCAATATCAGAATAAGAAAAAGGGATTGTACAGTATATTGAATATGTACACGCGCAAATTATTTTTTGGGGTGTAGAATCTTCATATATATATATATATATATATATATATATATTGATTCTATGTGATTCTTTTGGCATATATATGGAGTTAAATGGGGTTTAAAACAAATTTTTTGGGGAAAAATTATATGATAACACAATCCTGACATGAAATTGATAAAACTATATTCAGTTGTTTGATAATTGATATACATGTTGAGAAATTAGAATAACTTGAGTATATTGGATACTGGAAGTTGGAATTAAGTGCTAATATTGTCCTTGATCTTCTCGGAAGAGAATAACTTATAAATTGAATGGACTTAAACTTGACAGTGATGAAGTACTAGTATATATATATATAGGCTAGCGTTCAAATAGAAACCAACCTTAGAATAGAAACTAGAAATCAACATTAAATAAATTATATTTCATTTATTTTAATGGCCCCGCCAGGGGCACCTTCACAAAAAACGTTTAAAATTCTTGGCTCTATTCAACAAAAATATAAAAAAAAATAAAAAAAAAATTTAAAAAAAGTTACTGTTCACGTGCCACGTCATCACGTGAACAGTAACTTTTTTTTAAATTTTTTTTTATTTTTTTTTATTTTTGTTGAATAGAGACAATAATTTTAAACGTTTTTTGTATTGGAGTACCCCTAATTTGGTCATTAGATTAGCTTGAAATATTTAATTTAGGTTTAGTTTCTAGTTTCTATTCTAAGTTAGTTTCTATTAGAACAAGACCCTATATATATATATGTGATATATTTCATCATAGAGCACACCAAATTACTGGATCCATCTTCCCTCTATTAATCCCAAAATCTGTCCAAAAAGGTTCTAAAAATAGAAAAAAATCTATCAACTACATGTATTTTACTTTTTCTAATATAATTGCATTTTTTTGACAATAATAAAAATTTTAATCATGTTGAAATATTTTAAAGAAGAAAACTTATTCACAATCCCCCTATGATCCTCTAATTACTTGAGTATAGCAAAAGGCCAATGACAGTTGTCTGTTATTCCATTACTCACAACTTTAAGTAGTCACCTATAAAGCATTCAATGTTCCAACTTACGTCGTTGTTGGTAGCATTTTGAAGAGCTCATTTTTCTGTCGTATTTTTTCTTTCTACTTCGTTTCGATCAACCTGGTTTTGCCTTGACAGGTGGTAGCGAAATCTCTTCCTAAGTTGGACCTGTTTCACCGATATTATCATCTAAACGGCCACCTAACTGGCAAAAAAGGCCATTAATTTTTTGTCCACGACATTCCGAGCAACCCATGTTTAATTTTTTATTGATCAATTCTCAAAAGAATGTGCTCCGATACAACTGTTGCTACCCAACTCTAATTTATCACTTTGTTCATGAAGTTGGATTGCACTCTACATTTGGAAAATAAAACAGCTTCAAAATGGAAGATCGGCCAAGGAAAGGGACGAGGAAGAAAAAAATGAAGTACTGTTCCCTCTTCAAAAGAAAAAATAAAGAAGACAGAAGGTTCCTCAAAAATAAATGAAGAGCCATGTTGCCTTGCTGTATCATCTGCGACTCTAAATGACTACGTAAAATTAATATATGAAAAACCGCAATCATCATAGATAGTGAAAGAATCTGTATAACTGAAGATACCTTAGTAATAAATACATCATATATACTAAGAAATTATACATACATCAATCTGATATATACACATACATCAAACCCACATACATCAAATATTGGGGGATTACTAAGAAATTATTAAGAAATTATACATATCATAATCTAATATATATCAAATATTGGGGAAATTATTAAGAAATTATACATATCATAATCTAATATATATCAAATATTGGGGAAATTATTAAGAAATTATACATATCATAATCTAATATATATTATGAATAAAGCTTCAAACCCACATACATCAAATATTGGGGGAATACTAAGAAATGAACAAAGTGGTGAAACAATTTAATTCTCCTATATTATACATACATATATACACATATACACATCTCAATCTCACTCACAAGGAGGGCTGTCAAAAAAATTCGAAAAATCTGAAATCCGATCCGAATATTCGAGTTCGTATCCGGAAAAAACCGGATATTATCCGTATCCGAAGTCAACCAGATATTATCTGTATCCGTGTCCGAACATTTAGGATACGGATATGGATATAGGCGTATCCGTATCCGAAAATATCCGTATCCGAAATTAATTAATTAATTAATTAATTAATTAATTTATTATTATTCATAATATATTTTATATTTTATGTATGTACTTATATAAATTGGAGATCCTAGTAGATCACTACTATTTTCAATATGACTCGTAACTAGTGCTTTGTCACGGATTATTGTTTTTATATTTTAAAAAATATTTTTGAACGATCCAACCGTACGGATGTCAATATATATCTAATATAATGATATTCCCAAAATTTTCAGAAAATAAAAAATTAGTTTGATTGGAGATCTTAGTAGATCAGTACTATTTTCAATATGACTCGTAACTAGTGCTTTGCCACGGATTATTGTTTCTATTTTTTAAAAAATATTTTTGAACGATCCAACCAGACGAATGTCAATATATATCTAATATACTGATATTCCCAAATTTTCAAAAAATAAAAAATTAATTTGATTGAAGATCTTAGTAGATCACTACTATTTTCAATATGACTCGTAACTAGTGCTTTGTCACGGATTATTGTTTCTATTTTTTAAAAATATTTTCGAACGATCCAACCGTACTAATTTCAATATATATCTAATATAATGATATTCCCAAATTTTCAAAAAATAAAAAATTAATTTGATTGGAGATCTTAGTAGATCACTACTATTTTCAATATGACTCGTAACTAGTGCTTTGTCACGGATTATTGTTTCTATTTTTTTAAAAATATTTTTGAACGATCCAACCATACGGATGTCAATATATATCTAATATAATGATATTCCCAAATTTTCAAAAAATAAAAAATTAATTTGATTGGAGATCTTAGTAGATCACTACTATTTTCAATATGACTCGTAACTAGTGCTTTGTCATGGATTATTGTGTCTACTTTTTAAAAAAATATTTTTGAACGATCCAACCGTACGAATGTCAATATATATCTAATATAATGATATTCCCAAAATTTCAGAAAATAAAAAATTAATTTGATTGGAGATCTTAGTAGATCACTAGTAATATTGCCCGTGCTTCGAACACGAGAATTATTTTCTATCTTTTCATTTTTTAAATTTGATAAGCTCATTGCAATTGATACAAACATTGTCAATAGCCATGAATAAATACTAAGCGATTCATGTCTAAAACGTAAAGTACATATAGTCATTTAACGACGACATTTTAAAAGCGATAACGAAAACATAGAGGGACGATTAAGTGTTGAACTGACTATAAATGGAGATGAATCAATTTTTCATATGTTTAAAACACATCCAACATGGTTTAAAACCAGGGGAAAAAACATTAAGAAAGTCTTGGAAGTAGAATATAAATTCAGAACTAATTCAAACAAAACGTTTGTTGTAAGCTAACAACAAATTATTCCTTAACAAAATGATAAACAAATTCTCAGAATGAAATTCTGGCCAAATTCTTCCTCACTGACTCCATAACTGCACTGCTTCTTATAGCTAACTTTCTTTTAAATTTTCCTGCAAATATAAAACGATTTATCAAACTAAAGAAATGTTTTGCTAAAGCAATTAGTATAATAATGATAATGAAAAATATATGTAACCATTTTAATTTTCTTTGTGCATGATGTGGCAGAACCTGGCGTATTCACAGAATCTTGAACCTCAATGATATTAATCTACATATAACATATAATAACTAATCAATACATAGGTTACAAAAAAGCATCTTGCATTTGAAGTGAATTTGTCAATATGTATATAGATTAAACTAATGAATTCCAAACTCACATTGTCAAAAGCAGAAGAATCAAAACCAGATACTGTTGTCTCAGACTTTGATGGATTAGCATTGCCAGCTTCATATGCATCAACAGCATGATAAACATTACTATTGAGTAGAATGTTGTCATCATTCAGTTCAATTTGTAGAGTTACTTCTTTGCCGGAGATCTCCTTGATTTCAGCAGGATATGTTTTGTCTTTCTTATCCTACAAATGTATATGAAATATATAATGCAAATCAGTTGTAAATCTTATATAACCATCTTAGATATTTAAAACCTAGAAATATAGCTTACATTAATTCCTTCAGCAATCAATTTTGTTGCTGTTTTCCCAATCAGTCTTTTTGCTGCACGATCCAATAGTACAAAGTTGAAAGCTTCAGTATCATCTTCAGCCAAAACAACAATCCGATACCTGATAATCATATGTAAATGCATTATAAAAGACAAACATTTTAAAAAAATGTCACATTATGGTACATGATAATTTACATATTAATTAGAAATACTACCTCTTTTGTGGAAGTGGAAAGTTTCTGGTGCATTTGAAGCACCTGTACTTTCCTTCCAATTTAGAAACCTCCTCATTGCATTTGTTTTTGTGACAACCGTTGTACCACCAACAATCAGCTTCTTCTACCTTATTCACTTTAACTTTGCACAAAATTTTTTGCTACAAAACATGTAAAAATAATGGTATGATTAACAGTTGAATGACAATTAAGTTTGAACATTAAAACAAATCTATATCACAAATTATAAAAACTCCACCAGTAATCTTTTAGTAATGCAAAAGAGTGCTAACATGCTCTTTAACGTGTAAGTACAAATGAACCTTATAATACCTTAAGGAAATCAGTGCTTGTTTTTCCGCTTAATTCCTTCAAAGTTAAAGTTTGAATCATAGTTGCAGGTGCATACACAGTATTAGATTGTGATGGGGATTCTGCAGCTTTTTCTGATGTAACATAACCTTCTTCATCAAGTCTATAAGGAAAAAAGGCATTCTTTAATAGAATGTATTTAAGTAGTTAACATAGGTAAAACCGACATGCAATTTAGTTAATTTTTAACAATTCGAAACAGAATATAAAACCTTTGTTTCATTGCATGCACCACTTCATTATCAAGGTTGATATAAATTTTTGAAGAAGGCAAGGTGCTAATCTGAACTGAGGCTGCAATGAATAATGTTAAACATGATGAATCAAAATTAAGTGAAAGTAACATTAACAAACTGGGTAACAATATATGCTAACTTACTACGAAAAGTTCTAAGCTTGACATTGGAGCATATGACAATAATAGGTCGCTCCACAGTTGCTCTATATGCAGCATCCGTATTCACAACAAGATTTCCCCAAACAGTAACCTTGGAAGAATGTCTACATGTATAGGTAACAAATGACATAATATGTATAAAAAAAAGGAATATAATAATCTATAGGCACAAAAAACATAAGCTATGGTATATTAACCTCCCATCAGTAATCCTAAACTTCGCGATGTCCTTTTCGCTATACATGGTGCTGATTTTGGATACGTATTCAAAATCCTCAAGCACACCAATAACATCTTTCACAAATTGTAAACAAAAAAAAAAGAATAAGAAAAATATATGAAACATTACCAAAACGAAACAGGTAATTTTGCATTCACAAAATTGAAAGAGTACTTCTATTAAAGTGCATATTAAGATTCTAGATTATAGTTCAAGAAAAACCTGTTGAAAATTCAGGGTATTCAGCATTTGCATAAGAACTTGCCAAACTGAATAAGTCGCTTAAATCAACAAACTCAAACTTATGTGTTGGTATCATAAAGTCATCCTCCTCCACATTTTCCACATGTGTTGAAGGTGAGAAGTTAATGATAATAGGCGAGGAGACTGGCTTAAGATTAGATAAAGCTTCTTTGGTATAAAAGTTTGACACAACATAAATTGCACCCTCCCTTAGTGTATCAGCATGTGTTTTCCAGTCATTAGCATAAATGAAGGCATGGACATGACAATCCTATTGAGAAATCAAAATATACTACTCTGAGAATATATACTATATTCAGTAAAAAAAACTGGTTTTAGAAAAGGCTTTCGGTGGAAATTAAAGCATAGTAATACTCACATCATCATCTAGTAAGATAAGATTATATCCTTTGAGAGTTTGAGTTCCACTGGATGCGTTTGATATGGAAGGCCACATTCTTGTTACTCTAACTTTGATTCTCCACGTGGTCCTCGTAGTATCGAGAGAAGACAATTGATCGAACATGTTTACTGCGATTCTGAAACATATAAAAATTCGTTAACCACTTCAAAATACTGCAGCAAATATATACCTAAGAAGTAATGTTAATAGTTGAATTTACTTAATGAATAAGAAAAACAAAGTGAAGATATATGTATTAAACACTGTACGGCATAGTAAACCTGGAATTGCATAAGAAAATAGATGAACATTTAAGCAAGCAGGAGAACATACCAGTAAGGTTGTCGTCTATAGCTTAATGATTCACAGTAATTGTTCAGTGGTTATCGTGGGATAGAATTACGTGGGATAGTGGTTATATAGCAAAACAATTAGTTGTTTCTGTAGTATATCCTTTTTAACAAATTTGAAGAGCCTTGATTTCAGGGATATATATGGTTGAAAAGATATTGGTAGAGTTGATTTCTACAATCATACTAACAGAATATCTTAATATACTCTTGTATTAAATTTAGGATGTATTAAATTTAGGATGTTCATTACTAAAAAGTCTTGCCACAAAAATTTGTCTATAATTAAAAAGATATACGATATATTTGAAATTTATATCGTTTTAGTTTAATTGCCATATGTAAATAAATCGCGTGCACCGATTTCAATAAAACACAAATCTATATTGTTTGATTTTTATAAAAGATTTGATTTATAAATCATCTTGATAGTATTGTTTATTGTCCAAATATATATGATTTCAAATTTGGCCGACCGAATAATTTAAATGGCGAAATTGATGGAATTTTAAATACGAAAAATATAATGGTGAAGGAGTAAAAATAATTTAATTCCTTCCTTAATAAATTCTTATATAAAACTTAAAAATGCATGTAGGTCTGTAAATAAAGTATTATAGATTTTAGAATGCAAGACTAAGAATCGATCTTTTATTATTTTAAATAATAATTTCTTTTAATCTTTTCAACTTTTTTAAAATAAAAGAATAGTATTTATGAAAATTGGATAAAATAACAGTAGCGGACCATCAAATGACGTTGTTTTGTAATTGTTGTCAACAGCGACGATATCTGTGAAAATTATAAAATATTTATTACGACATTAATTATAAAATTATGAATGTTTTTTAAAAAACATTCAACTTTTTTTTAAGAATTGTAAATATTTGGTTCTTATTAAAAGTGGAGCAATATTTGGTTCACTAAAGATGATCTTAAAAGGATCCTGAAACGAAAAAACACTACAAAAACTCCAATCAGGGTGAGAAATTTAATTGCATGCATCGGCGTTCAAATTGGGGTTTTTCCTTTCTAAGACTAAGAATCCAATTTAGTAAACGATTTACTCAGAGTGATCTACAACTATGGAGGTATAGAAACATAACTCAATGTTGTTCTAAATGTAACATGCTTAATTGTATGGTTATATTCACCGAAAATTCTTGTTATGCTTGATATGTTGAATTTGTGTTTCAATTACACTTTTGCATAAGTTAATTTTATTATTTTTGTACTATGAATCACTTAGTTAAAACCTTAAAGATTGGTTACTAATATGGGTTTTCTAAGTTTTATTGTTTCTTAATAATCTACATGAGTAAATTGCTGATGATCGTATCTTGATTTGATAATAATGATTTAATTAATTGTCTGTATAACAGAGTATAACTTTAACGTTTGGGACCAAAGATCAAGCGTACTACACTGGTATATCTAAACTTGTTTCCATATGACATAAGGATACAATGTTTCAACATGAATCTATTGGTTTTGTAAACTCACATTTTTATACATCATATGTTGCTCAATATGTTACGACTTAACAGGAGATAGACAAATCTTGGGAAGTTTTCTATCGCCTAACACAGATAATGAATGTTTTGGATCCGTTGTAAGTATGACATTTTAAGTTTTCTTGTACTTTACCAGTACTAATGCTTATGAGCAATACTTTTAGTATAACAATTGTATTGTGAAAATATGACATAGAGGATTCCAAAATCATTTTGCGAAGCATTTGGATGTCAACTATCTTCAAATGTGATTATAAAGTGCAAAAAAATAGCATGGAAAGCAAGCTTTGACAATGGCAAAAAGAGATTTTATGGATTGGAGAGTTTAATGCGATTCTACAAAATAAAGTTATACAATCTTATCCAGTTTGATTACTATGGTCAAAACCTGTTTGTAGTTAGCATTTACAGGGAGACAGCAATCGAGTGCAAGTATCCAACTACTAATCCCAATGAAAATTATAAAAACGAAGACATGACCACTTGGATTAAGGATGAGTATGTTATTGACCGGTTTTCGATGGAATACGACAAATCTCAAGAATTGTGGTCATTCAATGCTTGTCAAAATTGTGTTCTTTATTTCAATATCAACATTAGAAATTCTGATATTGATCTGAAAACAAAACATCTGGTAAGCACATGTTAACTAATATTACACTACTTTGTCAAATATGAGAGTTTTTTTCAGTTTTTTTTAAGTACAAAATTTGATACAGTTTTCTTCTACTAATGCAGATTTTGAGTCCAGAATTGGAAGAACTGTACAAACACTGGAAACATGGTGAAAAGTTGTTTGTAACATTTGGTGAGCTCTTATTTGTGATTGATGTTCACAGGAATGATGGAAAATGCATACTTGGAAAAGGATGGTATGACTTTTCACATGTAATAAATATGAAAGACAGCGATACATTGGTGCTCTGTAGATTGCCAGATTATGAGAACAACAGAATTAATGCATGCATTTTTGAAGCTACTGATGAAGGATTCGATGAAAACAAAGGTATAACATAATAAAGCTTTATATTATGAAATATATCTACTCATTATAATTATGACTTTAAATTAATTTTTTTAAATTTGACAACAGTTTGTAAAGAATGGAAAAGAGGTTTTTTCAAAGTTGTTTCGGAAGAATTCATCACTGGAGGATTTCTGGTATATACTATACTTGGTTCTCAGTTTGCTTCTACTTACTTGACTTTTACTTTTTAATAAATGGCTTAATTTATCTAATATAATATGTCATTACAATGGTAATTTTCATGAAATACAGGTTGTTCCAAGACTAATTAAGGAATTCTACAAAGAAAAGATGATTAACACCAGAAAAATTGAAATTAACGGGGAAAGTTGGTACATCAATTACAATTATATAGGAGGATATGTGTCAAACTTGAAAGAAATAATCAACCATTTCTCTTTGAGGGCAAAGGATACTATCATATTTACAATGAATAGAAGTAAGGTGTTGTGTGCAAGGATATATCAAGAGGATGGGAAGGAAATAGATTACGCAAATAGGAAGTTTGAAATATCAAATACTGCAATCTACAGTTCGGTTTGGGATGTAAACTTTCTATCAACAACAGGTTTCCTGCACCTAACATAATCTTGGTAAATTAAACCAAACTTGTGAATTTATGACTAATACAACACTTTCTGAATGTTATGTAAAGAACTGGGGAATCATAGTGCAAGTCAAAAAAAAAATGGACGCAAATCGAGCAATGCTGATAGCTCAAGCCTAGTTGAAAAAGTAGTTGAACCTGAAGAAAATGAAGAAGGTAATGTAATTCTCAAATTTAGTTATTTCTCTTGTGATTCAGCTATGCCTTAAAAAATTTAAAGCTACAACACTTTGTAAATTATTATTAAGACATAATTGCATATATTTTGTAATAAATGTTTATGCCACAATTCATATACATATGGATGTTGAAGATCTGGCCGGGGAAGAGCATGGACTTGATGAGAACCAGATTAATAATGCAGCAATATCTTTCAATGTCTGCCTAACATTGTGCAATGTTAACAAAACATCACATGGAGTGGTAGGTCATAAAATCAGAATTACCTATTATTTCTTATAATAAACATTTGCAATGCATGATTGTTCTTATTAAGTTATTATATGGTTTTGCAGCATATTCCTAAAACTATAATTCCACATGGTAGACAATGGATAGCTGGTGAAAAGGTTTTGATGAGGACTACAAATGGATCTTGGTCAGTTGGAATAGTATACAACCATAAAATCCCAAGATTTTCTGCTGGGTGGAACCTTTTTGCAAAAGACAATGGATTACAACAAAACCAGAATTTAGTCTTCACTCTTGTTGAAGATCCTAATGGAATTGCTTTTGATGTTCAACTACCATAAAATAGATTACTCTTAAGGATCATTAAGAACAAACAATCATCTCTCAAAGTATTTTTTAATCTCTCCAACAAATTAAGTGTTTACTTCATTGTAGTTTGTCCATTTGAACCGTCTGATTATGTAATGAATTTGGATAATTTAGTTTTAAATGAAGTTCAGTTTCCTTAAAAGTTATTTCGTAATAGTTTGTTAGCAGGTTTTTTTAATTATAACTGTATTGTAATGATAATTCATAGTATCATGATCCCATTTTGTTTTAAAAAAAAGTACTTATGTAACACGAAATTTTAAACGTTTTATGTAACACAAAACTGTATAAACGTTGAAAAACTTTTCATATGTTAATAAATATTAACGAAGAGGTTACATGTAATCCTCTCGGTGAACTCATGAAATGTATTACATGGAAGATTTATCAGGCCTGAGTTACAGCAAATATGTATATATGTGATCTTGAAATTATGATTCCTCTAATTTGGCAGCTGATAAGGATGGATAAATAGCATACTATGGAACAGAACAAATCTTTATTATTATTTGATACACTTTCCAAATAACAAAGGATATGGGAATATATATCAACATTGGTGCAAAACATGTTGAGTATCTTTTAATTGATCAATTACCAAAAAATAGTATGATATAACGTCATTATAACAATTTAAATTATTGACATATAATTTATATAATAAATCATATGACAATGAATTATTCTTTAATCTACAATGTATACATAAGAACAATGTGTCATTATACATTAATATGTTTTGGCTAATCTATCAGTATTTTAGTATCCTAAAAATTGATGCAAATTAATTTATTAGTCTGCATTTTACTATTATTTTGATAAATTTGTGAACTTGTTAACCGCTTAAATGAGGTGTTGTGCAAGGGCATATTTGTTTGGTTGAACATTGTCAATTTTTCAAAATAAAATAAAATTTTAATAAAAACATCATTCATAGGAAAGACAATTAGAAATAAGTAATTTATTGCATTAACAATAAAAAAAATACTCTGCTTAAACTGAGAATAACAAAATTTTGTAAATCCAAACATTGGTTAAAACATTAAAAGCATTCCTTAATAACAAATTATAAAACCGTCATCTTGAATGACTGAAATCATATTGTTTTGTGATAAACGCAACTGTGCCCTAAATGATTTGATAATATTCTAATGATCATGTAAGTTACCCTGAAAATCTTGATTAACCAACCTGCAAAACATAATAGGTCACGATTATTAATAAGTATTAAATACATTGTGATTATCAAGTTTCATACGTAATAGAAAAAAAAAAGAAAAAAACTCATACCTATTCCTCATCATGAAAACATCCGGATGTGGAAGATTAATATAAATCTTAGAAGAAGGCAAGCTATAAATATGTGGTCTTCCTGGTTTGCACAACAATATTAAAATTGTGTACATAGGAGAACATATGATATATAAAAAAAATATCATACATCACAAACCTTGGCAAACAGAAAGCTTGATACTTGCCAGAATTAGAATTACTGGCATCATGTCGTGGTTTGCATACAAAGGTTCAGTATTTGCATTCAACGGACCCTAGAAACAAACTCGGATAGAAACACTGAACAAAACAAATGTCAATTAAGTGTGACATTTATATAATATTAATTTACCTGAACCTGGAAAAGTATTATACCTTCCATCCATTATTCTAAATCGCACATACTGTCTTTGACCAAAATGTGTGTCAACTGTCTGCAATGGTTGAAGATCTTCCAAAACTCCAATAACATCTTGGATTTTAGGAAACAATATTAAAACTTGCAACAATACTGGAGTTATTGATACATAATGAAAACATAAAATTTACCTGTAGAATAGTTTGGTTTCTGAAAAGGATCGTATGACCAAACGATATCATAAAGATCTCGGAGCGGTTTAAACTCAAATTTGTGCATTGGAATTATTAAGTCATCATGAGGATAAGCAATTATCATAGTAGAAGGAACAAATGTAAGGCATTTAACTGTGCGAACAAGCCTGTAAAAACCAAAAGCTTGACGAACACGAACATTGATAATCTGATATAATTCTCCTTCCAATTTAGGATTGTGAAAAGTATTCCATATAGCAGGAGTGACCATTGCATGCATATGAGTGTTCTGATTATAAACCATATCATGATTAATGAAATTTTCTAATATATCAAAGTGAAAACAACTATTGATTTAAAACAAACTTATAGAGGAAAAGGAATCTTACCAAACAATCTAAAAGAAGCATATTGTAACAAAGGATAGCACCATTATTGGAAATCGTATTCCAAATCCTTGTTACACGGACCTTAAGTGTCCATCCAACTGTAGTTTCATTCAGTGTGGAAAGATGATCGTGCATGTCCATAACTGTTTGCAATAATGATTATATTAAAAGATTAAAAAACAATAAATACTAAAAACTTCTAATGAGCCTTGATATGATATACAAAAAGTAATGAAAAAACCATTGAAATGAAAGAAACATGAACCTTTGGAGGTATTTGACAATAGCTACTGTGTTTCTGGATTAGTAGGATAGTTTAAACGTGTTTTTTTTTTTGCTTATAGAGTCTATCAGTTAGTTACCAAATATAATCTTTTAATTATGAGGTATCCTACTTAAAATAAAATGATTTTATCACTCATGTTAACTAAATATTCTAACTTAAAATTAATGATATGATTGATGATTCATGCATAAAGTTAGTTAACAAATAAAATCTTTAAATTAGGAGTTATCTTTAAATTAGGAGGTAATCACTTTAAAATCAAATTAGTTTATGAATCATCTTAACAAATTATTCAAAATTAAATTTAATGATATGATTGATGATTCATGCTTGATATAAGATCTCAAAACATAAAAGACCAATTTAAAAAAATTAAATAAATTAAACTTTTACTATATAAACCAAATTTATACTATATCTTATTGAAAGTACTACAATAGATTGCTATACTGCAATGTACTACTAAAATTTAATTTGTTACTACTAATTAAAATAACTAACCGAGAGGTTAACTTAAACTAATTAAAATAACTAACCAAGAGGTTACATTGGACGTGACATGGCGGTTTTAAAACCACCACCTAATGCAAAACCGTCCAAAAAGTCCTATAAAAATAGATATCAATATTTAAGAAAAAAAAATATACAACATTCTTTCCTTCTTTTCCTAATTCTTAATTCAGAAATGAGTTCAAGATCTTCAAAGAGAAGAAGATACTCAAGTATCAAGAATCTGTTGGTGAATGACCTGAATAACATTAACATGACATCAGCAGAATTGAATGAAGAAATTCGTGTAGCAAATGAAGACTTTGGTTTATTTTTCAAGAGCATGTTTGACAGACAATCTTTGTTATTTGCTCAAACCATTGGCCTAGAGGAAAAATACGGGTACGAAAAAATGTTATTGCTACCTATTTTCAAATTAATTATAAGGATACAATTACATTGTTTAAATTGTAGGAACATTATCGAGGTGTTGGAAGGTAACGGACATGGAAGTGTTGGAGAATCTTCCCAGCAAAATGTTCTACTTAACACTGCGTATTCTGAAAATGAAAGAAAATTTGTGGAAGATACAAACACATCAATTGTTGGCCATGTAAAACAGTTGAAAGAACAATTGGATGAAATGTTAACAGGTTTTCAGACTTTTCAAGCAGGATGGATTGAAAAGATAAATGATTGGAAAGCAAAGTCTGAGGAACTTGAAGAACAGAGACTAAAGATGGGTGGTAGACTTGTGGATTTCATCCGTAACATATAGTTCAATATGTGGATTCCGTCTGTAATATATAGGCAAGCCTGTATAGTATTGGGAATGTCTATTTTAGTGTTTGGTTTAGTCTAATTCAATGAAGACATGTTCATGTCATTTACTAATGTTGTAATCATGTTGTGTACATGTAAATAAAAACGTCTTGTCTTGGTTTAGCCTGTATGTTTGCTTGTGTAATGTTTCCAACTAAAAGTATGTTATTGCTAATGATATAAAATGCAACATAAGTACAATAGTGCTACATCGTTTATAAATGGATAAGTTGTGGAAAAAGGAAATTGAGCAAAACAGAGATGAACATACAGGCTTAAAGACTATTGTTAAACCATTGGCAACATATAGCAAAGAACTAAGAAACTATAAGGAGTATAGTTGTAAATTGAACTACTAAACATGGATTTAACTGCTCTACATGCAATGCTTAACTGTTTAGTGACAATAATAGTTGAAAAATTTCTAACATTTGAATCTGGACCAATAATTTGTATCCTTGATTCATTAATCTGTTTCAATAATTTGTAACAGAGGGATAAGTTAAAGTGATAGAAACAGCATGCATTCAGTAAAACATATGAAAAACACTAACAAACAGATATTAAATCCATCTCCAGGTGGAGAAAAAGTTGAAAATGAACCACAATAGTTATATTACATTGATCAAATTTAGGCCAAAATATTCTTGAAACATAAAAGATTAAGTCTGAACATAAGAAAGCAGAATTTTGTAGAGAATTATCTGGAGTTTGCAGTAAATACAATCAGTTTCCCACATGTGTTTCATGGTGATGGAATTTCCCCATGGATGGTTATCATCAATGTAAATCTCTTCAACAGTTCTCGGACAGAGTGAGTACCATGTTTCATCTCCTAGCGGAACACCATCTACCTGATACATTGGATTTGGATTCCTTGCATTTGGGCAAAACTTGAATACAGGCAAAAGATAATCGACCTCGGAAATGTTAAAATACATTTCTTGCAGAAATGACATTTGCTCGATTATACGATTCCTCAGATAAGTATTATTCAGCAAGGTATTCATCTCCATAGCAGTTTCATTTCTCTGAAATGTTCTATAAACGGCTTTAAAAAATAAGTATGAGAACTTAGATGGGAAATGGTTACCTGATAGATCACTTAAAACAGATAGATGTTGCTGAACATCCTCTCTCAAGAAGAGTTTTCGAGTAGAATTGTAAAATTTTGCTTGCTCAACATCAAACCGAACAGCAAATTGTATAAACCCCTCAAAACAATCACGAACTACTTCAATAGGTTCATTATGAAACTGGTACAATACATCCCAGTTTAGACTCTCTAGAACAAACTTAATCGTTTGCCTTGATTGACCCATTGCCCAAACGATTAGTAGCTTTGAAAAACCAGAGAAATTATTGTCCTCCAGTATAATGAAATTGAAAACTTGACTAATAACATCAGCTCTTAAATTTAGAATGTTGTTAGCATCCATGGCTTTGGTTATAAGTCTATTGATCAATATGGTATTATGGATTTGGCTTAGAGATGAAAGCAATTTTAAATGATTCTGAACAGAGGTACAGGCCAATGTCTGGAGATGAAAGTATTGGAGAATGTGAAAGGATGGAGTGAATATAAACTGCAGTTGTAGTTAACAGCACGCATGCAAAAATGAATCGACCATTCATCTCCCATATGTCTTAAATATTTCTGTTTTTTAATATTAGTTCAATGTTGAATACATGAATCTCATTATAGATTCTGACAATATAAGTAACTTGTAAAGTTAAACAAAATCAATACATGAAATGTCAGCATTATGTAACAAAACTGCAAGAATATATAAATCTTCTTAAGCCTATAATATTTAGTGTGAAAATATCATATTATCATTATATACAATAAATTATAAATTTTCCTCTTTAAAATGAATGTGATCACAAACCGAAATATATTTTCATAAAATATTAAAAATTCCTAACATACAACATTAGCAATTAATTTAGTTAAACCTCGGCGAAAACTATAAAATAGTATGTCCAATCCAGAAGGATACATAACTCCATAAACAACTATATTAAAATTTATATCGACGAAAAATCTATATTTTGAATATAGATATTTGGTTAAACATAATAGCAAAAATATAGATTTTAACTCACTTAATTAATAATCGAGAAATTTTTTTCAAATTTGTCGGTACCAATGATATTAATTTATAGAGATTTTACTGTACATACAACTGACCATGAGTGAAACGACCTCGGCAAGTTACAATAGTTAAAATGTTTAAACCTTTCTGGTGATTTGAAATTTAAATAATAATTTTAAAATATTTGATAATTATGTCTCTTTTCCGTAATATTATTACAAACAAAATTATGGAAATATAAAAAATGTTGAACTATTATTTGATAATTATGTTTCTTTTCCGTAATATTATTACAAACAAAATTATGGAAATATAAAAAACATTATTAAACGGATTTATCCTATTTTTTAAATCTTTTTAAAAATTCTAATTTAAAAATTTATTTAAAAGTAAATCTTAAATTTAAATAAATCTCTATTTTTTTGTAATTATTAGACGGTGTTAATCATATTCATCATTGTGGCTATAAGGTGGTCAATAAAAATAAAGAAAGGTCTTGATTTTGCTGTATTACATTTTACATGTTTAATTTAAACGAAAATGTTACTAACATTCACAATTCTTGTACCCAGATAATGGACTTTTGGTTGCAAAGCAATTACATATATTTCATTTTTATAAAATGAATGTGATCACAAACCGAAATATATTTTCATAAAATATTAAAAATTCCTAACATACAACATTACCAATTAAATTAGTTAAAACCTCCGCGATAACTATAAAATAGTATGTGCAATCCAGGATATGTAACTCCATAACCAACTATATTAAAATTTAAATCAACAATAAATTAATATTTTCAATATAGACATTTGGTTAAACATAATAGCGACAATATAGATCTTAACTCACTTAATTAATAATCGAGAAAATTAATAAAATTTGTCGGTATCATTGATATTAATTTATAGAAATTTTACTGTACATACAACTGACCATGAGTCAAATGACCTCGGCAAGTTAAAATAGTTAAAATGTTTAAACCTTTCCGATGATTTGAAATTTAAATAATAATTTGAAAATATTTGATAATTATGTTTCTTTTCCATAATATTATTTGTAACAAAATTATGGAAATATAAAAAATGTTGAACTATTATTTGATAATTATGTTTATTTTCCGTAACATTATTACAAACAAAATTATGGAAATATAAAAATTATTATTAAACGGAGTTATCCTGTTTTTTAAATCTTTTTAAAAATTATAATTTTAATATTTATTTATAAGTAAATTTTAAATTTAAATAAATCTGTATTTTTTTTATAACTATTAGACAGTGTTAATCATATTCATCATTGTGGACATAAGATGGTTGATAAAAAAAACGAAAAGTCTTGTTTTTAATGGATTACATTTTACATGTTTAATTTAAACGAAAATGTTACTAAAATTCACAATCCTTGTAGCCAGAAAATGGACTTTAGGTTGCAAAGCAATTACATGTATTTATCCATTATAAAATGAATGTGATCACAAACCGAAATATATTTTCATAAAATATTAAAAATTCCTAACATACAACATTAGCAATTAAATTAGTTAAACCTCCGAGATAACTATAAAATAGTATGTCCAATCTAGAAGGATACGTAAATCCATAAACAACTATATTAAAATTTAAATCGACGATAAATTAATATTTTGAATATAGATATTTGGTTAAACATAATAGCGACAATATAGATTTTAACTCACTTAAGTAATAATCGAAAAAAATTAATAAAATTTGCCAGTAGCAATGATATTAATTTATAGAGATTTCACTATACATACAACTGACCATGAGTGAAACGACCTCGGCAAGTTAAATTAGTTAAAATGTTTAAATCTTTCCGGTGATTTTATATTTAAATAATAATTTTAAAATATTTGATAATTATGTCTCTTTTCCGTAATATTATTACAAACAAAATTATGGAAATATAAAAAATGTTGAACTATTAAATAAATCTATATTTTTTTGTAATTATTAGACGGTGTTAATCATATTCATCATTGTGGGGTGGTTGATAAAAATAACGAAAGGTCTTGCTTTTACTGTATTACATTTTACATGTTTAATTTAAACGAAAATGTTAGTAAGATTAAACGATGTTAGCTCGTAAAAGAATATGGCATTAAAATTCTATTCATAGATTGACAAAAAGATTTATTATTTTTTAAAAAGAAAATATAACGATTCAATAGTGTTATTTTTTTTAAATCGCTTATTTTAATAATGGGTAAGATATTTAAAAAATTTTAAGAATTTAAAATAAAATACTTCTTGATATACACAAAACAGGTAGTAGTTGAGACACTTATACAATTTAATGCTTGTCTTAATAAAAACTTGATTTAATGCTTGTCTTAATAAAAACTTATTAGGGGTATTTATGATAAAAGTAAGACCGTTAGAGATATGTCCATTACCTAATTTTAGAAAAACATGAAAATAATATAGGTAACAAAAAATCCCAAAATTGTAGTTGCATGCAGAATATATACATATCTCAACTGTGGGAAGAGAATACCGGTTCTGTGCAAACTCTGTAGAAGACTGACATTCATCAAATGGAGGTAACAAATCGCATTACTCATCTTCTTAATCTCTGATTTCCGCGATAATTAATTAATCTCCGGAATTCGCATGTATTGATTGTATGTATTGATTTGGATTTAATTTGTAATTGTATATTTCAATTGTTATCAATCATATATATCATTACTTGGGCTTAGTTTTTTGCATATTTTATTGATTTCTGATTACGGTGTATGAATGTTTGGTCAATCAATTGGAAATGGTGATAAGCCCAATCATAACTCTGTTTGGATTATATGTTTGTTTACATAATATTATATGATTATACAAAGGCTCTCTCTTGCAACTTGTACGAATTCTTTGTAATTGGTAATTTCTATCAAACTTGTTTGCATAGTTTTTCTTTAGTACTTGCTTAAAGTAATTACGACCTTGTTATCATACTGTTTCTTGTAAAACAGATTCTGCATTACAATAGTTCTATTTACTTTAAATACAGGGTACAATTGTGACTTACAGGAGTCGAGATAAAGCCTTTTGTACTGGTATGACATATTTTCTGGAAATCAATTACTCAAATACAGTACTGATAATAATGATTTTTATTAAGTTATTGTGATTTAGAGTTTCAATCAATAAACGACTTTTAATGTAACAGGAGATAGACCCATATTGTCAAGTTTTGTTTCAGCCAATAATGATAAGCATGGCTATGGATCTTTTGTAAGTATGATCTGTAAAGTAAAAGATTTTACATTGTGATAAAATTGAACTACTAATCTTGAACAGGAACAAATGACATTTACATTTTTACTTTTTTGTACAGAGAATGCCTAAATCGTTTTTTGATGAATATGGAAATCAACTATCTCCAAAGCTGATCATTAGGTGCAAAAAATTAGTTTGGACAGGGAAATTAGATGATGAAAGTAAAGAAATTTATGGCTTAATAAATTTCATGAGATTCTATGAGATAAAACTTTACAACCTTGTTCAGTTTGATTACTATGGGAATGATTTGTTTAAAGTGAAAATCTTCAAAGATACTGCTGTTGAGTGTAACTATCCGATCAAGAATCCAGAAGAGTTTTTTAAGGATGACAATATAAATACTTGGAAAAAAAGCAATATATCATCAACTGTTTGTCATTGGAATATCAGAAAGCTTATGCGCTTTGGAAGTTTAACTGCTATGAGAATTATGTTCAATCATTCGATATCCATGTTGGTAATGCTGATCTTGATAAGAATATCTTGTCTCTGGTGAGTCATATTTTAAAATTGTTTTCTTAGCTGGGAAACTATGCATCTTTAGTTTGTACTAACTCATTTCTGGTTCTTTTACTTTTGGAAATCAGAAAGTAAATACAGAAGTGGAAAGATTTTACAAAGATTGGACGGATGGTAAAAAGGTATTACTAAGGTTTATTGAAACATTATGGGAGATTGATATTGAGTGCAAGGATGGTACATGTATGTTGGGAAAAGGATGGTATGATTTTGCTTTAGAAATCGAACTCAAGGTTGGCGATAGATTAGTGTTGTTTAAAGTACCTTCTGCTGGATCCAACATTGTCAATGTCTGCATTTTTAAAGATGAAGATCAAATTATTGATGACAATCCTGGTAAAAGAAAACATTTTAATTATTATAATGTTCTACTTTGTTTTTATATAGCAGTTACATTCCTCTTGACATTATTGAAAATATATACAGAAAGTGAAGAGTGGAGAAGATCTTTTCTAAAAGTTGTTACAGAGCCTTGTTTAACTGAAGGACTTGTGGTATGTGTTTCTGTTTTCAATTCCTTATGCATAAATCTGTCAAATGCACTCTCTGCTCTAACGTAACTTCATTAAAACTTATAAACTTTGTGCCATTTACCTTGATAGTACATATTACTTACCTGTTAATATATTTTATGTTAATCAGAATGTCCCAAAATGGATTAAGGAAATCTACAGTGAAAAGCTTAAACGGATAAAAAAACTTGAAATTGGTGGCAAAGAGTGGGGCATTTCTTACAATTACATTGAAGGATACCTCACAAACCTTAAAGCAATGATGGAAAAATTAAAATTGACACCAAGGGAGACTGTAATTTTCACCATGAATAACAGTGAACTTTGTATTTTCGATAAGTCAAAGGTTGAGAAGTTTTTCCCTTGTTTTGAAGCTGAAAATGAAGCTCAAACTGGTAAATTTTGCATTCACAGATTGCTTCCTTAATATTTTAACTTTTGTAGAATTTAAAGTTTCTATTTATTTAATATGACATGAATGTAAGATTATTGATTAATCTTTATCTCTTAACGTAGTATCAGATATGGATATGGAAGTTCAGCTCAAGAATAATGTTGAACAGAATTTGATGATAGAAGCACCTATATCTGATAATGGTGAAGAGGAAGAAATGGATGATGAAGAGATGGAAGATATTGTCAATGGAGAGCAAGAGGAAATGGCTGAAGAAGGAATGGAACAAATAATCATGGAATTCACTACATCATTAGCAATTTCAAATGTGAATCAGTCATCACATGGAGTGGTAATTTGTAAATTTATAATTTATAATTATGATTATTGAATTTAGTAGTTCCAACTATGTAAATTTAATCGCTTGTCTAATATGCTTATGCAGCATATACCAAGAAATGTGAAGCCACTGAACAGAGGTTGGAAAGCTGGTGAGCATGTGAGATTAAGAACTGCAGCTGGTACTTGGACAGTTAAGATAGTATTTAACAATGGAATTCCACAGTTTTCAGCTGGTTGGAACCAATTTTCGAGATATTATAAGTTTAAGGCCAATCAGAATCTGGTTTTCACTTTGTTGGAGGATGAAGATGGAATAGTCTTTGACGTTCAGATTCCTTAGAATATTAGTGTATTAGATTCTATCAATCTCTAAGATGTTGAAGATATATTTTTCTTATTAGAAAACTATCATGTTTCCTTTTGTTTATATCTTTTAAAGTCCTGCTTTGATCTTTAATGAGATATATGTGGTCCTCTACGCAAATAAGGTACTTGCCATGGTATGACTTTAAAATAATGTCTTTGGAAAACAAAGTTTATCTGAGAGTTTTTTAGTTTTGGATTCCAAGTTCTGTAGAGAACTCAGGTGTGTCATCTGTAGAGAAGAATTTTGGCGAACTATATAGTTCACTCAGATCAACACATTCAAATTTATGTCTACAGATTGAACTAACTTCAATTGGTACAGGTTGAACAGTAGTCCAAAATTGTGAAAATGATGGACACTAATAAGGCTAATTTAAAAAATATGTCGTTACATTGTACAGAATTTAACTTTAATATATATTTCCACAATAGTTCATATGTCTTTAGCAATGCTGAAAATACAAATATACATGAATATTTATATAAAATGCACAAATATTAAAGAGTACATATAAATAGGCATTCCAAAAACCCACAATGAATAAGGTAATTACAAACATATTAAAAAATATAATTGGTCATTGTGTTATGTTGGTAAATTGTAGAAAACTTCCTCGAATACAACATTAGCTGTTACATTAGTTGAACCTCCGCGGTCACTATCAATTAGTACATGCAATCCAAAAGGAGACGTCACTCTAGATACAGCTACATACAACTGACCATGAGTGAAAACCGACCTCGGCAAGTATAAACCAACTTTATCCAAGGATTGTCCTTGGCTTTTATTAATTGTCATGGCAAAACATAGCTGTACTGGAAATTGAACCCTCTTAAACTCAATTGGCCATTTTGAATCTGTTGGTTCCATCTCAATTCTAGGAATAATGTGCATTGTACCAGCTTCAGAACCAGTCAATATTTCACAAAGAATGCTATTTGGTAAACACTTCTTCACAATCATTCTGGTTCTGTTACAGAGTCCCATGAGCTGATTTAAATTTCGCATGAGCATAATAACAGAACCAACTTTGATAGTTAAATCATGTCTTGGTAGACATGGCATATTAATTGAATTCAAATACTCAACAGGAAAACCTGCTTCATAATCGTTATTCTCATCAACATTGTCACAAAGTGAATCTTGACTGAAGTATGTGTGGAAAGAACCTGGAATCTGGTCGAGAATGTAGGAATTCACATCATTCACAATAGCATTTGTTGGAGTCAGAATAGAACGTTGCTTCAAGAACTCTGGATTTGTAATGTTGGATTTTAAATCTGGATAAATAACATCAACAATATCCTTTATTGGCTGACTTGATGAATGAATTAAAAATTTATCCGGGATCACAACATCTGGATCATTGATAGTATCATCAGCATGAACATTAGGTAGAGTTCCATCTCCAACATCAAGTACCCACTTGCTGAACTCTGCTATATCTTGGATTTCTTGCATCGTCTTTCCATTTGACAAACGCATGTTTTGCTTCAACAAAAACACAACACAATGTTCCCACAACTTTGAACGATTAAGAGAAGAATTTACAACTTCTGCTCTTGTTGCTTATAACTGGAAGAATCTGCCTAAAGTCACCACCAAAAACAATAGATATCCCACCAAATGGTTTACCACCTCTCAAAGGATCAATAGAAGACATAATATCTCTTAAACTACGATCAACACTCTCAAATGCATGACGATGTTGCATAGGAGCTTCATCCCAAATAATTAGACTTGTTTGCTTCATGAACTCGGCAAGTTCAGATCCGTGCTTAATACCAGCAATGGAATGTTGGTCAATTTTTAATGGAATATGAAACCTTGAATGAGCTGTCCTACCACCGGGCAACAATGTCGCAGCAATGCCAGAGGAAGCTACTGGGAGTACAATTTTTCCTTCACTCCGTAATTTGCAACAAATAGTATTCCAAAGGAATGTCTTACCACATCCTCCACTTCCATAAACAAAGAATACTCCACCATCGTTTTTCTCAACACTGCTTAATATGGAATTATATGCATGAAGTTGTTCTTTGTTTAAATTCTTGTGCATTGCTTCATGACGTTGTTGCATATCATCCCGATCATAAGAAAACTCTTCAGACACTAACCTGTTATCCAAATCTTGAATATATCTCTCATCAGGAAACGACAATGTGGAAAAATCTCTCAAGCTTTTAGCAACATCATTGAATAGTTTTTCAATTTCTGCATTAAAGTATAAAAAATGAGATATTGGTAGAATGTCGCAAATAAATAGTTAGAACATTATAAAGAAAGCCATCAATTAACAATTACATGGGTAAAATGTGTACAATACCTAACAATGTTAAGCTCTGAATTTCAGATTCGCTTAACTGGAGTCTTACATTATTGCACATTTTACGCTTAGAGTAGAGAATATCATCTGACATGGCTACCCAATGTTGTTCCCATAACTTAAGAGGATCAGCAACTTGATTATTTGATAAAATGTGAACAAACAACTCCCTAAGTTGTTGAGGCATGGCGTGAACCGCATTTTCAGACATAGTAAGGTGCCACTGCCTGTCATCCTTAAGAAGTCCAAGAGCATCAGAGGCTTCCTTGAAAGAATTATGAACGATACCATTTACAGTTTTCAGATCTTTGTAAGAAGTTGCTCCTTTGCTATGTAGCAATAACATCCTAAAAAAAAAGACTCACCAGAAGAAGCATGTACATCGGTTAATCGACCAAAAACAGTCCCTCTTTCTCTTATTTTCCATTTACATAAGTCTGGCTTCCAAGTGAAATTCTGAGGAAATTCAGCATATGTAAGATGTCTTGCCTCTGGAAACATTTTGTTTGCTTCAAACCAACCTTCAAGCTTGCTATTTTTTTTTTGGCCTTTTCAGCAACTTCTTCCAAATTAGAAGTTTGCTTAAAGTTCACATTCTTTTCACCCTCCAAATGTACTGGTAAACGCTCTACAGACGGAAAACGATAGTGGATGTCAAAACCCAACAGTCTCCAGGCAGCCTCTGCGGCACATATATATCGACCATCAAGATAATTCTTTATTTCATCTCGGGATTTTGTTTTAGAACCTGCAGAACTCTCACAACCAGTAGCTTTTTTCTTTCTTAAAAGCATGGTAGCGGTGTCATGGCCTTTTAAACAGTATTTAAACAAATACTTCAATGATCGAGAACTGTTACATACCTCAAGATTAATATGACACTGAAAGCGGACTAATAAATCCCTATTATATGGAACAACAAATTTGTTGTCAAGTATAACACCCTTTTTCTTGACATTAAAATCCGTACGACGTCTGCGGTAGACTGGAAAACCACAGTCGCCAAAAAATGTATTTGCATTATACCTGCATGATTATAAATTTGGAAATGTTACAAAGAATTATATCTGAAATCTAAAGAGTGTAAGCAGAATATAATTAAAAAAAACATACTTTTTAGGAAAATGACGACCGCATTTCCCTTTTACCATGCATGGAGAATATGTGTAATCCTTTCCACATGGACCATGTATCATGAAATTGTTAACAACGTCATAACCAATTGGATCAGTTTCTTGATTTGGAATCTCTGCAGATATTAATTTGTCTATGTCTTCAACATTTTTTGGTCGATCACTTGGATGCAACCATATTAACATGTGACAGTGAGGAAGACCACGTTTTTGGAATTCAATTACATGCATAACTGGAGGTAAATTGTTTCATAAAACCAAATTAGGTAGATTAAAAATGTAGAAAATATTGCAATTAAGTTAAAGTAAAGAAATAGTGGAAATAATTAAAGAATAGTTACCTCCAATACATTTTCCAAAATAATCCTGTTTCTTTATTAAGTCCATCAATTGGTCAAGCTTTAACTTAAACACTCTAGCCACAATATCAGGTGCATCCTCGACACCAACTCCATGCAAAAATTCTAACATGCTTTTGATCTCAGGCCATTGTGTATTGCATGTCATAGTCAAAAATAATGATGGATGACCAATGGTTCGACAAATGGCCAATGAATCTTTGAAATATTGATTCATGTATCTTTGAGAACCTGTGTGCGTAGCTGGTAAAATAACTTTCTTACCCTTGTTATTAGAATCTGTATCACCTTTTTGAATAGAATCTCGGATTGACTTATAGAGTTCTGTACGAATAATATGTTGGTGTCCTCTTAGCCAATCCAATCTATATTGCTCAACTGCAGCAAAAGCATCAACAACATATTGTTGCCACAAACGACCACCAAGGTGGAGAGTTTTCCCTAAGATTAAACACAATGTTAAAAAAAGGTAAAAAAATATTAAATAACATAATAAATAACATGATTTAAATTTAAACAAATATTTATACCTTCATCAGGACGTATCATAAGCTTATATGCATAGAATTCCCTCATTGAGACTGTAGACCTATGTTTGACTTCATCTGGATGTTGATCGTTCACGTCTTGAACTGGAACTTTCTGTTTTTTATTATGCAGTGGAATGTCAAGGTGAAAACCATCATCGCCATAAGGAAATAGCAAGGGATACTGAAGCTGCATATAGTGCTTACACGTTTCAAAAACCCTTTTCAGATACCTCTGTTTGGTCTCTACAACAATATCTCTAAAAGGACAATTATCGTCAGAATTGCCAACAATTAAAGAAGCTACTTCATTTGATGGGCCTATCATATTTTTGCGACCAGATACTGATTTAGAAGAAACCAAAAGCAAGTCAAACTCATCAGGCTGATTTTGATTGATTCGATCACGCGCCATACGAAAGCTTTGAGCCATCTTATTGTTTTCATCTAACATATGTAAGAGGCTTTCAACAATTTCAGGATCCAGTTCATTTGTACCAGGAACTGCATTCATTCTATTCTGAACCTCATTTTCCGTATCATAAACATAAAGTTGACAAAAATTTGGTGAAACACCTTCTTTGGGTTTAAGACTACCATTCAAATGGTAATTCTGGCCATACAATTTAAAACAATAGGGACCACCGCCATTGTTAATTTTACGATCAATCTTTCCACCAAGTGAAGTAAACTGGAATAGCGAATTGTAAGTCCTTATGTTTTGTTTGAAGTGAAAAGATTTTTCACTACCATACAATAATGACGCTAAATATGGAGGAGGTGGCCTCTCTTCTGGAAGTTTAATTTGTCCATCCTTACAACATATTAAGAATGTTGGTTGATTGTTCCTGGATGATTTATTGTTCCTTTCCTCATTCCACATTCTTGCCTTGCACTTTTGACAAATTGCAGATGGAGGACCAAGATTCATATAACCTTTCCACAAATCTGGAGTACATTAAAAAAGATATGAACAAAAAGCTAAAACATTATATTCCTTAAATAAAGATAAAATTTAATGAATATGTTACCAATAGTTTCCAAATCATTATAATATTCATCATCAAATATATATTGTCCTCGATGTGCAGCATCTTCATCGATTTCTCCGTCTGTAATCAATTAAAATAAATAATAAAAATTATTACATAAATATGCATACATTTAACAAAAATGAAATATAAAAATGTTACCAGATACAACTGCTTCATATACTTGTTTGTCTGGATTCATGATATTATCATCAAGATGATTGTTTCCAATAAGATGATCATCAGCCTCATTGAATTCCGACATCAAATTTTTAACACCGGAACTTGACGATTCACCACAAACTGAATCATGAACTGCTTTAATATTATTCTGTACACCTGATTTGGTTATAATAGCATAAGAGGATTAGAATGCACTTAACAACTGAATTTTAAAACACACAATTACAAACACTTACTTTACATTGGCTGGAACCATTCTGCAGAATAAAAAACTACCAAAAGTTAATAATGTAAAAATGTAAGAAATTAAACAATATGTATATTGTTTGACCTGGAAGCTTTACACCAATCTGTTCAGGATCTGGAACAGTTACTGTAATGAAACGCTGGTTTTCTTTCTTTTTTGCTGAAGCAGAACTTTCTAGAATGCGAGTATCCATTCGAGTCTTATAATTGTTCAAATTGGATTTTGGAACAAAGTGTAAACCTCGATCTGCAGAAAAAATAGTTAACTAAAAAAATAGATTTTGATTTGTAATAGTACATTATAATTTATGAAACGTACCACGATTGTACGAATTCAAAAGTTTTTGATGATTTATTTCACCATTTAGTGAGTTGCTTTGGGTAATTCTGGATGTCGGCAAATGGAACTTGTTTAGTTTGTTATTGTTTTGAGAACTTTTTGTAATAAGTCTTGAAACTGGAGTCTGAAATGTGGTTCCTGGAACAAACATGATTATAATGAGAAATACATTATAAATCATGAAACATGGTTCATGGAATTAACATGATTCATGATAATTAATATTACTATTATGAGACATACTCGGAAATGTTTACCTGAACCGGGTACAGCCATGGACTTTTGAGATTCAACACTTGGATTTGAAGCTTATGCAAAAAATGAAAAAAAAATATAAATATTTTGCTAGAGGACATCATAAATATGTACAAATAAATAAACAAAGATATACCTGAAGTGTTAATCCTGTTAACAACGGGTTGCTTTGGGGTAAAAATATTGACATTAGGATCTTTGACATTATCCTCTATTCTGACAAACATGATGATTAGAAAGTATATGTAAATCATATTATGTTACAGACTGACAGAAAGAATACTACCTTGAAGGGTATATCCAGTTTGGAATAGTTTTCGTGAGGAACGACTTGAAATGGATGAACCTGGAACATAAATATGATAAGAATGTAAAATAATCGTGGAGGAGTACTATATCATAAGTTACCTGTATGATTCAACGTGTGACTGGAAACATTAGGATTCTGATTCTCATTAGTAACATTGGAGATCACTGAATTTTGTTCACTACAAACATTATTATTGGGCTTGAAATTAACATGACCGCCACCATTGTAACTCTCAGAACGTGCTCGTCTCTTAGAAACTGAATAAATAACACTAAAAACAGTTGACAATAGTATAAAAAACACATTAAAGTCTGATGATACGTCGAGAAAATAACAGAAAATTGACCATGTTTGGACGAAGCAGAAGGGGATAGGGATGAAAGCGGAATTCGTTTACGACCTGCAATGTATATACATTCAATAACTACATAACAGAACACATAACAATGTATCCATCAAAGCATATTGACAAAGAACACAGAACAGAACATACCGGATTTGTCCATAATGGTGTTCTTCAATGGACGCGATAACAACGATTTAGATTAACCCAAATTAGAGGATTACAGACAGTAAACAATAATCACTAATTGACAAAAATATCTCCACCAAAGAAGAAATTATGAATCCAAATAAACAGACGACATGATTATAGGAAGATTTTGAAAAGAAGTTACCATAACAATATTTTGAAAACTGACGCAGTTAGAATTAGATATGGATATGACTCATTTTGATTTGGATGACCTAGTATAATGTTAAATGACCAAAAAACCTGTACACATACATTGGATGTTTAAAAAGTGGAAGGATAGATTAAGTAATTTTAATGTGAAATGACCAAAAAACCTGTAAAGATATATAGGAGGAGTAAAAAGAGGAAGGATAGAATATGTAATTTTAAAATGCTAATGCTAGCACTTATTTAGAATATATTGATTACTATTTTCAATATGACTCGTAACTAGTGCTTTGTCACGGATTATTGTTTCCATTTTAAAAAAAATATTTTTGAACGATCCAACCGTACGGATGTCAACATATATCTAATTTAATGATATTCCCAAATTTTCAGAAATTAAAAAATTAATTTGGTTGGAGATTTTTATAAATTACTAGCAAATTTAAAAATATGTTTAAACTTAACTTATCTTTAATTATTTCCCTTCTCAACACAAGAATCTTGTAGCCCAGTTGGTTGTGATGTTCCACAAGACTCAAGGGTGCCCCAGGTTCGACTCCTTGCTCATGCAACATTTTGAAAAAAAAACATCAGATTTCCGGATTTCAGATCCGGATAACCTCCACCGGATCCGGATTCGGATATGATTTTCGGATATTTTCGGATCCGGATACGGATTTGGATATGATCAAAAAATTTCGGATCCGGATCCGGATATGGCAATATCCGTGTCCGTTTTATTCGATTGACACCCCTACCCACAAGGTGCGTAGGTATATTAACAACATCCATAAAATCAAATCAAAATCAACATAACTGCATACACAAATTAGGGAAAAGCAAATCTTATAAATAAAATATATAAATCACGGAATCAGTATCAGAAGAAAGCGAAAGCAATAGAGGATGGCCGAAAATTACTTACAGGAGGCGGCGATAGATAAACACTAGTAAATGGTTCAAAAAAACAAATCTTACAAACTTATAATTTAAAATGCTTTTTCAATTTTAGATAATTTCTTAATTTATTATGTAAATAGACATTTTTTAACTTAAAATAAAAAGTAATTTTAAACCCATGCCCTCAATAAAAATTGAAGGTGATATGGGTTAAAAGTAAGCCCTAAAGACACATTTAATGTGACATTAATTAGATCCAGTATGGTCCAAGCGTGAGGCCCATTTATGAGGCCCAAAACCTTGATTCAATATTAATTTCGTAATTAATATTAAAAGATATAAACAGCTCAGCAATAAGTGTCAGATAAGGATACTACTCCTGTAAAACTTAGCCACCAAAGCACAGAATTTGATATGGAAACATACTCCTACAATATAGGATCTGGAATCTTCTTCAAGGTGGTGACTTGACTGCCAAGTCACCTAACCCTACTACGATTCTAGGGCTTCTCAGCCTATATAAAGGGCCTAACCCCTCATTCTCAGAACTACGTCTTGGCTTGATTCTCAATACGAGATACGTAGGCACTCTGTGAGGACCGATTAGTCTCGAACACGGAAACAACCATTAAAGCTCGAAGCTCACCAACCCTAGCATTAAAAATGATTCATCACCTACTTTTTATTCCACAACATTTGGCGCCGTCTGTGGGAAGACAACATCAACCATGGTTTAAACACGAAGAACAACATCAACCTCGACTGAGGCCATACCCCTTAGCTTTGCTCCACCTGCCACTTCTGATCCGCTTATCACTATTGAAGAAGGACAATTACCCCCATCAACAGGGGCGATCATTCAACCTCTAGTCTCTCAACCCCCAGGGACGACTCCCCATGTTGAGGGAACTCTACCAGTGGTCGTCCATCAAAGCCAAGAAGCTAACCCTCTTCAGATGGTGGTTTCTCCTCTTGGTAACGTTAATCGTACGCTACCCCCGGGGGTACAGATCCACACTATGGATCTCCCCTTGAATACCAACCCGATGTATGGGCTGCCTAATTATCCCCCTCGACAAAGGGAACCTGGACCAAGCGGTCATGCCTTACAGATCTGAGATCGAGAGTATGATGACTACTCTGGTCCCTATACTGATGATTCATCATCATCTGAGGACGATGATCAAGGTGAAGCCCCGAGGAGGCGACGTGTTAGCAAAGAACCTCTAAGGAGGACACGAAGTATCCATGATGGACCCCCCTTGACAACTGCTGAGAGGATCAAGGCTTATGAGGCTGAGATCTTAAATTTAAAGGATGATATGACGAGAGAACAAGCTAGATTGAATCAAACTCAGCCTCCTCCAACCACGGAGAGGATTCCCATTATCGACTTGGAGAGGTCTTCAAGGAGACGGAAAAGGGCTGATGCCCCAACTGGAAGAACAACAAGGGTGGAAACCCCCAAGGATAACCCCAAAGATCTGATGCCACTAGGAGATCCTGATGATCCCACACCCCCGTTCACTGAGGAGGTGATGAATGCTCGTATTTCAAAGAAGTTAAAGATGCCGACAATCAAGGCTTATGATGGAACGGGTGATCCCGCAAACTGTTAGTATTGGTGCCCTAGAGGCAATACATACATTATATTTATGTTTGAGTGATATTATATATTCGATATATATGTTTATTATTGGCTTTATTTACTACGAAATAAATAAAGTATAATAAATGTCCTTAGAACCTTGATACAAATTATATAGTTGCAAGTATGTGACTTGAACATGAGATTATATAATGATTGTATCATATTCTTAATTGTCCCTAGCCGAGTATTATTATTACTTAGGACAATAATAATACACTGAGGCTAGTATGATAATTAACAGATGACCATATCTCATTGGTCATAAGTATGAAGATACTAAAAGCAATGCATAGGTAACTGTACGAGTACGGGGTACAGGACAGACCCACCGTGAGATACATCACGGTAAATTATAAATGTGTCATATGTATTCTCACAGTGATAATGGTGTAATGATCCTTAGACCTGAAGTCATTATATTTCTACATGAGAATTAGTATATTTTGAATTCATCAAAAGTTATCTTTTGCCGGATAATGATAAAGGTGAATATCAGATATATTATGAATCATGTGAGAAATATGAATGATCTAGATGGGATTTAAATCTCCTGATAAAGGAGTGATATTATCGGCCTCTTATTTGAGTGAGACTATGAAATGCATGGCCATGCTCAAATGTTGATTTGATTAATAGTCTACTCATCGATCAAGAAAAATGAAGATTAAATTATGAAGAGGATGACACATTACATGCCTCGAATTTAATCTGTAATATCATGATTTAAAAGGATTATATTACATTGAACATTAGTCGTAAAAGGTTGATTGAATCGTTGATTTAAGTATTGTTTAATTGGGTAGCAATGATGTGTTACTAGACGCTCCTCATTGTTTATAATTTTATTAGAGAATAAAATTATTGCCAATTAAATAATAACCTACAGGGTCACACACAAAGAATGTTTAAAAGGGAAATTAATTTTTTCATGAATTTAAATTAATAATAATTTAAATTATGAATTTAAATTAATAATAAATAATAAATCGATTTTTATAAAATTAATTAAGTGAGACTTAATTACTTAAAGATAAAATTTGAAGATGTATTTTCTTGACTTATTTGATTAATTAAGTATGACTTAATTAATTAATTTAAATAAATAAGATTTGTTTATATAAAAGTGGCCTAATTGTTTAAGGCTCCATTTTTACTTTCTTTTTCTTTATAAGCCAATTGTTGGCAAGTCTTCAAAGGTGAACCAAACTGAAATTTTCAGTTTATACACAAGAGAGAAAAGGGAAGATAAGTCAAGAACACATTCTCGATTATTTATTTTGGCTAGTATCTAATTCTGTGGCATAATCGTTCGACGATTCAAGCAAACATTCGTGTGTGGATACCGGTGGAGGAGTTATACTTTTAGCTCTGAAAATCAACAAGCTAGGACCTCCATTTGTCATCCTTAGGAAAGCTTCAAAAAGGTACAATCTTGTTCTTGAGATTTTTTCATACCATGACTTGGAATTCGTTTTTAATTGTTATTTACGTCATTTCCGTTGCGTTATCATGCCCGAATTCCAACAATGGCATCGGAGCTACGTATATAAAAGGATGATTTGGTCTTGTGTTCTTGAAAATGAAGCAAACATGATTTTTCTTTTTTTTTTTGTCATGCTTCATTTTAATGTACAAAACATTTTATAAATCGTTATAATTATTTTGTATGTTGTTATAAATGTTATAACATGTTTTGAATGATGTACTATATGTTAGATATGTTAAGCACATCATTAGAATAATTTTAGAATTGAACAAAACTGAAAAAATAAAATTCTGCAAGTTTCTGTAAATTCTGGGCAGAATCTGGACATTTCTGAAAGTGTTGCGTATAATAAGTTTAAGCCACAGTTCACAGTCTGACGCGCATACTAAGTGTTGCGTATCATTAGTTTAAGCCACCGTTCACAGTCTGATGCATGTACAACAGTTGCCTATTGTTAGAATAAGCAACAGTTTAAAAAATGTCCAGCAGAATTCTAGTTTTTTGACTTTTTATTTTTTAACATCTTCTTTTTGCTTTTGCTTTAAGAATAATGTTAGTTGGCCATTATAGATTTATTGGTTTTAATCATTAGATTCCTTATGCTTTTAATGATTAAAGTTTTAATAATTGAATATTTAAATTATGAATTTAAAAATTATTATTAATTCAAAGTTTTATTAATTAATTTAATATCGATTTTTAATAATATATTTAAATTATGAATTTAAATATTATTATTATTAATTCAACTTTAATTTAATTAATTTAAAGTTTTAATAATTGAATATTTAAATTGTGAATTTAAAATTAGTATTAATTCAATTTTTTTTCTTAATTAATTTTAATTCCTTTTAAATAATTAGGTATTTAATTAAGGAGTTAAATATTAATCGTTATCTATGATATGATCATGATAAATGTGATGTCTATAATTGTTATATGAGAATGGTGAATTGGTTATGACCCCTTAAGACCTGTAGAATAAATGTTTTAATTTTATTTATGGTCTGTAATAATTAAATACGATTTGCATGTCGTTATTCTTGTAATTATTATATCTCGAATGCAACTCGAGTTCTTTTGTAATTTATTTCAAAAGGAGCTTGGAGGCAATCAAAGGAGGCTTTGGAAGCAAAGAAGAATTTTGTAATAATTAGTTATTACAACCATAGATTGACCTTGATCTTTTCATTAGCTTGAAAAGATCGCATAGGATCAAGCCATAACCATCACACATTTAATTTTGCATAATTGCACTTTACATATGATGCATGTATGTATAGATGTATTAGATACATGTATGGAATGTATGTATTAGATACGACACATATGCCATGTTTAAAATAAGATAAAATCTGTAACGATTTAAGATTTAAACAAACGATCATGATCGTTAAATTTTTCTAAAATCCCTTAAGAAATATTAAGTTAAACAGATGCTTTCCAACAAATAACACTCATTAAATCCTAGATCATTGAGGAGTAGATTTGCCAAAGCAAGGGCTTCTCTTTTATCGTGGTGAAATGTGATTGAGTAAACAAGCTTACTTGAATTGTTATTATTGGGTCTAATTTAACTAAGTCGTCTCAATAAGATTGTGAACTTAGAAGCATGGAGTTTAGTGAATTCTATTACATAGATCGGAGCAAGATGTTGTTCACTAAGCTATCCAAGAGTTATATATGATATAATTGACATAACGGTCTACCTAAATAATCATATTTAAGAGGAAAGCCAAAGCTGACTTAAAATATGACGAAATATGGATCTTGGCTCACTAAGAAAGGTTTTATAGGAACCATTTTCCGAATTGATAGTAAGGGCTATTAATTTGATTAAAATAGTGGGAAATATATTACGAATATGCTATAAATCAACTTGAACATAATTGGTTTTACGAAACATGCAAACTAATTTATTTTATGCGCTTTTACAAATTATAGATAACAAATGGCAAACAACGCAAACAACTTATCGATATGATCACTCCTAGAAAAGGAGAAGCTGACAGGGACAAACTTCCTAGATTGGTTTAGGAACTTGAGGATTGTCCTCAGGCAGGAGCGAAAGCTATATGACATTGAAGTTTCTCACCCACATCCTCTTCCTGCAGGGGCCACACGTGCTGAGTAAAATGCTTATCAGAAACATTTAGATGACTCAACTGATGTGTCATGCCTTATGCTAGCATGCATGGCTCCTGAGATTCAGAAGCAACATGAACTGATGAATGCTTATGAAATAATTGAGCACCTCAAAGGCATGTTTAAGGGACATGCTCGTCAGGAAAGATATGATACGAGTAAGGCATTGTATGCTTACAGACAAGGAGAACGTGACCCGGTGGGACCACATGTTCTTAAAATGATTGGGTATATTGAGCAACTTGATACCTTGGGCTTCCCGATTGGTCCGGAGGCTCAAATAGATCTGATCTTACAATCACTCAATAAGAGCTTTTCTTAATTTGTTATGAATTACAATATGAATGAGATTGATAAGACACCTACTGAATTGTTGGCCATGTTAAGAACAACTAAAACCAACATTCAGAAGGAGTCCCCTGCTCCCATACTGATGGTGAACAAAGGAGGTGCCAACAGGAAAAGAAAGTGGAAAGGCAATAAGAAGAGGATTGTATCCAAATCTGCTGCCAATCCTAATTCTGCTCCCAAGAAGGCTACCAAGCCTAAAAGAGGTGTCGAAAAGGGTGATTGTCACCACTGTGGTAAACCGGGACACTGGAGAAGAAACTGTCATGCTTATTTGGAAGAGCTAAAGAAGAAGAAGGCTGCTGGGAAGACTTCTGCTTAAGGTATTTATGTTATAGAAGTCAATTTGTCTACTTCTACATCTTGGGTATTGGATACTGGATGTGGTTCACACATTTGTATAAATGTGCAGGATCTGGAAAGGAGTAGGACACTGGCTAAAGGAGAGGTAGACCTACGGGTTGGCAATGGAGCAAAGGTTGCTGCTTTGGCTATAGGGACTTACCATTTATCATTACCCACTGGGCTTATATTAGAACTTGAAAACTCTTTGTATGTGCCTTCTATTTGCCGAAACATTATTTCTGTTTCTTGTTTGGACAAGAAAGGTTTTTCATTTACTTTTAAGAACAATGGTTGCTCTTTTGGTTTAAATGACATTACCTATGGTGTTGCACACTTATTTAACGGTTTGTATGTTCTTAGTTTAGATACTCCTATCTTGAACGTAAATAACAAACGACTTAAGACAAATGACTCAAATCAAACATACCTTTGGCACTGTCGTCTGGGCCATATAAACGAGAAACGCATTTCCAAGTTACATCAAGATGGTTTCTTGGATCAGTTTGATTTTGAATTATATGATGAATGTGAGGCTTGTTTACTAGGAAAGATGACTAAAGCCCCTTTTACCGGACATGGTAAGAGGGCCACCGTACGACTAGAACTAATACATAGTGATGTATGTGGTCCTATGAGATCGATGGCAAGGGGTGGCTATTTCTACTTCATTACGTTTACTGATGATTTCAGTAGATACGGATATGTGTATCTTTTGAAGAACAAATCCGAAGCATTTGAAAAGTTCAAAAAGTATAAGGCAGAAGCAGAAAAGCAAACTGGTGAAAGCATAAAAACTTTAAGATCTGATCGAGGAGGTGAATACTTAAGCCATGAGTTTAAGAACTATTTGAGGGAGTGTGGTATTGTATCACAACTTACTCCTCCTAGAACACCACAATGGAATGGGGTTTCTGAAAGTAGGAATCGTACCTTGTTGGACATGGTGCGATCAATGATGAGTCAGGCAGATCTTCCAATTAGTTTCTGGGGTTATGCCCTGGAAACGGCTACATATACACTAAACTGTGTTCCTACTAAAACGGTTCAACAAACTCCATATGAGATATGGATAGAGAAACGGCAAAGCATGTCATTTATGAAAGTATGGGGATGTGAAGCATTTGTGAAATGCCTAATATCAGCAAGCTTGGACCGAAATCTGAAAAATGTAATTTTGTGGGATACCCAAAGGAAACAAAGGGTTATTCTTTCTATAGTCCCTCAGAGAACAAAGTAATTGTTGCTCGAACTGCTATATTCTTAGAAAGAGAGCTAGTCTCTAGAAAAGACAGTGGGAGGAAAATAGATCTCGATGAAGATCGAGAACCACTTGATAACGTTGAACCAGAGATGGAGCATGAGCAAGAAATACAAGATAACATTGCTCAAAAAACACAGGTTGTTCGTAGATCTAGTAGGATTCGACATGATTCAAAGAGAAATTATGGATTTCTCTTAACTCAAAATGGCGATGTGATGATCATAGATCAAGATGAGCCTCTCACCTACCAATATGCTATGAACACACCAGACTCTAAGAGATGGCAAGAAGCCATGAATTCTGAGATGGATTCCACGTATGAAAACCAAGTATGGACTTTGGTTGATCCACCTAAAGGGGTAAAACCAATAGGGTGCAAGTGGATTTTCAAGAAGAAAATCGACATGGAAGGTAAAATACAGACCTATAAAGCTCGGCTGGTTGGAAAAGGTTTCAAACAAATTCATGGTATTGACTATGATGAAACCTTCTCACCAGTAGCAATGATAAAATCCATCAGAATTATGCTTGCAGTAGTGGCTTACTATGATTACGAAAAATGGCAGATGGATGTCAAAACAGCCTTCCTTAACAAAAGCCTTAAAGAGGACGTGTACACGACACAACCTGAAGGTTTTGTAAATCCAAAGGATGCTAGAAAGGTATGTAAGTTGCGTAGATCCATTTATGGATTGAAGCAGGCCTCTCGGAGATGGAACATCCGTTTTGATGAAATTGTCAAAGGTTTTTGCTTTATTCAGAACGAGGATGAACCATGTGTTTACAAAAAGTTTAGTGGGAGCCATGTGGCATTCCTAGTATTATATGTCGATGATATATTAATAATAGGGAATGACATTCCTTCTCTACAGGCTGTAAAGACTTGGTTAGGACAAAGTTTTTCTATGAAAGACTTGGGCGAGGCTACCTATATATTAGGGATCAGGATCTATAGAGATAGATCAAGAAGATTAATTGGCTTAAGCCAGAGTACATATATTGACAAAATTTTGCATCGTTTTGGAATGCAAGATGCAAAAAGGGGATATGTCCCTGTATCTCATGGGATAACGATCTCAAAAGAGAATGGTCCTAAATCATTGGATGATAAAGACTGCATGAGTAAGATTCCATATACTTTAGCAATTGGATTTATCATGTATGCAATGATATGTACTCGTCCGGATGTCTCGTATGCTTTGAGCATGACGAGCAGATACCAGTCTAATCCAGGTGAAGGTCACTGGATGGCGGTCAAGAATTTTATTAAGTACTTGAAAAGGACTAAAGATTCATTCTTGGTGTATGGAGGAGATGAGAAGCTAACTGTAAAGGGTTACACGGATGCTAGTTATCAGACTGACAGAGATGACTCTGTGTCTCAGTCTGGATTTGAGTTTTGCCTAAATGGAGGTGCTGTAAGCTGGAAAAGTTCGAAGCAAGAGACAGTAGCTGATTCTACAATGGAATTCGAGTATATTGCTGCATGTGAGGCAGCCAAGGAGGCTGTATGGATACGGAAGTTCATTACAGTGCTTGGTGTAGTTCCATCGATCGCAGATCCCATAGATCTTTACTGCAATAATAATGGAGATATAGCACAAGCCAAGGAGCCAAGAGCTCCCTTATTTGAGAGATAAACGATAGAGGAGATATTCACATATGTAAAGTGCATACTGATGATAATGTCGCAGACCCACTGACTAAGGCTCTATCGCAGCAGAAGCACGAATGTCACACTAGTAGCATGGGTATTCGATATATGGGTGATTGGCTCTAGTGCAAGTGGGAGATTGTTAGTATTGGTGCCCTAGAGTCAATAAATACATTATATTTATGTTTGAGTGATATTATATATTCGATATATATGTTTATTATTGGCTTTATTTACTGCGAAATAAATAAAGTATAATAAATGTCCTTAGAACCTTGATACAAATTATATAGTTGCAAGTATGTGACTTGAACATGAGATTATATAATGATTGTATCATATTCTTAAATGTCCCTAGCCGAGTATTATTATCGGCCTCTTATTTGAGTGAGACTATGAAATATTTCGGCGCCAAAAACTTGTTACGACCAAACTCAACACGCAAGTGCACGTGATCTCAAGTAATATAGATAGCAAATAAGATTCGTTCCTACAGGGACTCGTTGTATTGTCTAGTTAATTCACTCACCAATGTATGATTATTATTCGATGCTAAAACAAATTAACAATTGGATTTTTGTTTATCACTACAATTACTCTAAGAATTATAACTAATGATCAACTACTCGAACTAAGGATTATATCGAATTACTTATGCGAATAAAACATGGGATTTCAACTTCATTAAACAATCCATCTATAGTCTCCACTTCTCTAGCCTTTTCATGTGATTTGTTAATACTTGATCGAATACACAAAACTGATATAAGCCAACCTTCGTTGCACAAATACCATCCTAAATAATATCCACAATAAAGATAGAAATCACTTAGTCTCCCAATTATGCCTAATTTCCATATGTCTATAAAAATTGAAACATAATGGTTGAAGTACAAGCATTCAATTGATCACATAGTCGTCATAAAACGGTTAGAGTTACGACACTAATTATGAATGATATTCTCACGCATAAACCTATGCTAGCATGGCAAGTTCTGAACTCTTAGATTCATTTTCGCTTCAATAAAAATTAACACACAATTACAGGAGTTAGCTACTCTCCTATAACGAATTAAATCAACTATGATAGGATATCACATCAATCAAACTATAGGCATCGAAAAGATTCGACAAATAAACTTCATGAATAAATCCGCTAAAACCCCATGACAACGAATTAGTTCATAATCAAACTAATCGTCAACATGGGTTCCAATGTAAACATGATAGAAGAAAACAAGCGATGATTTAAATAAATAAAAAGGGTTCTAAAGAATACACCCAAACCAAGCATCCACAAACTAGGAAGAATACAAGAATAAATTGAAAACTATCTTCTTCCTCGCTTCTTCGTGCTTCAAAACTCCGTAAATACAATACGTGGTCAGACCTCCCTATTCTAGGGTTTTTTCCTTCTTTATATAGGCCTCCAGGTGCAAGAAATTCGAAAAGGAATTTAATTTCGACTTTATCTCGAAAAAACAGCAAAACAGAATTTTCCCTCAGTCGTACCGGCGCTGCCGCGCCATCCAACAGTTATAGCACGGCGCTGCCACGCCACTCCAGATGTCCCAGCGCTGCCGCGCCACACTCCAGTACAAACGCGGCACTGCCGCGCCCTAGCTTCTGCTCAGCAACTGGATTTTTCCTTATTTCTTCATTACAACTCCAAATTGCTCTCCGATTGCTTCGCTGCATTCCTTGAACACCTGGGATTATCATTCCTGCACAATACCCTTAAAAGAGATCAAAAATACCACAACTCGTGTACAAACATTCATTTTAAGCCAAATGGAAACGTTTTAAGTGAATAAAATACCCACTCATCAATGCTCAAATGTTGATTTGATTAATAGTCTACTCATCGATCAAGAAAAATGAAGATTAAATTATGAAGAGGATGACACATTACATGCCTCGAATTTAATCTGTAATATCATGATTTAAAGGGATTATATTACATGGAACATTAGTCGTAAAAGGTTAATTGAATCGTTGATTTAATTATTGTTTAATTGGGTAGCAATGATGTGTTACTAGACGCTACTCATTGTTTATAATTTTATTATAGAATAAAATTATTGCCAATTAAATAATAACCTACAGGGTCACACACAAAGAATGTTTAAAAGGGAAATTAATTTTTTCATGAATTTAAATTAATAATAATTTAAGTTATGAATTTAAATTAATAATAAATAATAATTCGAATTTTATAAAATTAATTAAGTGAGACTTAATTACTTAAAGATAAAATTTGAAGATGTATTTTCTTGACTTATTTGATTAATTAAGTATGACTTAGTTAATTAATTTAAATAAATAAGATTTGTTTAAATAAAAGTGGCCTAATTGTTTAAGGCTCCATTTTTACTTTCTTTTTTTTATAAGCCAATTGTTGGCAAGTCTTCAAAGGTGAACCAAACTGAAATTTTCAGTTTACACACAAGAGAGAAAAGAGAAGATAAGTCAAGAACACATTCTTGATTATTTATTTTGGCTAGTACCTAATTCTGTGGCATAATCGTTCGACGATTTAAGCAAGCATTCGTGTGTGGATACCGGTGGAGGAGTTATACCTTTAGCTCTGAAACAACAAGCTAGGACCTCCATTTGTCATCCTTAGGAAAGCTTCAAAAAGGTACAATCTTGTTCTTGAGAATTTTTCATACCATGATCATCATTTTATACATGGATCCGGGACTTGAAATTCATTTTTAATTGTTATTTACGTCATTTCCGTTGCGTTATCATGCCTGAATTCCAACACAAACCACGTCAGCCTGCAAGTGATGCTTTAAAGTGTAGGGCATTCCCTCAAACTCTGTCAGGCATGGCTCAAAGATGGTATAGCTGCTTGCCCGCGAATTCAATTGGCTCCTTTAAGGAGTTGAGTGCTGCTTTTGTTAGCCAGTTCATCAGCGGAAGAGTTCACGAGAAAAGCTCTGCATCTCTCATGTATGTGGTACAAGGAAAGAACGAAAATTTGAGGGATTACCTCAAGATTTAATAAGGAGACATTGAATATCACTGATTTGGAGAACAAGGTGGCCATGGTAGCCCTCGAACACGGAACCACTGATCTTTTCTTTAAAAGGTCATTGGCAAAACACCCCCCTGAGAATATGGCTGAGTTCCAACGAAGGGATAATAAGTATATTAAAGCTGAGGACAACATGAAAAAAGAAGCCGCAGAAGGTAATGGAAAAGGTAGCAATGGTGCAAAGAAGCGAAAGCAAGAGCAAGAGTACGATGCTAGGGACAAGTATCCCCGAATTAGCAAGGACTCTGACTCACCGCCACCAAAGAAGAATTTTGGACCAAGATTTTCTGACTATGCAAGGTTGAATGCTCCTAGGAGTCAGATCTTGTTGGAAATTGAGAAAGATAAGGAATTCCGATGGCCGAAGCCACTTAGGGGAGACCCTGCAAAACGAAACAAGGATCAGTACTGTAGGTACCATAAGGATGTGGGACATGATACCAATGAATGTAGGCAACTCAAAGACGAGATTGAATTCTTGATCCGAAGAGGGAAGCTAGGACAGTTCACGAAGGGTAAAGATCGTGGAAATCAAAGGAGGGATTATGATAGGAAGAATAATGATCGTAGGGACAACGACCGTGATCGTAACCCACAGCCCCGAGGGCCAGTTATCAATATGATTTGGGGAGGCCCGACAGCGGCCAGCACAACTCAAAACTCTCGAAAGGCGTATGCCAGAGAAGTGATGCACATCGTGGGAGAGGCCCCGAAACGTGCTAAGACTGAGATAGTGATTGGTTTTGATGATTCAGACCTCGAAGGGGTGAAGTTCCCTCACGACGACCCGTTGGTCATAACCCCTGTAATTGGAAATTCGGATGTAAAGCGAGTCCTGATAGACAATGGAGCTTATGTTGATATCCTATTTCATGACGCGTTTGTAAAGATGGGGTACACTGACTCTCAGTTGACCCCGACCAACATGCCTATCTACGGATTTAATGGAGTTGAGTCCAAAGTTGAAGGGACTATTTAGTTGCCCATGACTATTGGGCAGGAACCTAAGGAGGCTCCTCTGATGCTGAATTTTTTGGTGATCAAGGCTGTCTCGATATACAATGCAATCCTGGGAAGAACCGAACTTCATGCGTTCAAGGCTGTTGCCTCTACCTATCATATGAAGGTCAAGTTTCCAACCCGGAATGGTGTTGGAGAACATAAAGGAGATCAGAAAATAGCTAGAAGTTGCTATGTGGCTGCTTTGAGAGCCGATGGAGTTGGGGGGCAGGTCCTTCAAATTGAAGACATGGATGTCCGCAATGATGATGAGCACCGAGGGAAGCCAGCAGAGGACTTGATCCCCATAGCTCTAGAGCTGGGCGACCCTGAGAAAGTAACTTATATTGGAGCTTCTCTGAAGGAGCCCATGAAGGGAAAGTTGACAACATTTTTACAAGAGAATAGCGATGTGTTTGCTTGGACAGCAGCTGATATGCCAGGGATTGATCCCCAACTCATAACTCACAGGTTGAATGTTGATCCTGAACGGAAGACAATAAAACAGAAGAAAAGGAATTTTGATCCTGAAAGGCAAGAGGCCATTAAGCAAGAAGTTGACAAGCTCTTAGAGGCTGGGTTTATTGAAGAGATTCAGTTCCCCGAATGGTTGGCTAACCCTGTGATGGTCAAGAAGGCAAATGGGAAGTGGAGGATGTGTATAGACTTCACTGATTTGAATTATGCATGCCCGAAGGATTGTTTTCCCCTGCCAAGGATAGACACGTTGATAGATGCCACAGATGGACATGAGATGTTGAGCTTCATGAACGGGTTTAGCGGCTACAATCGGATTAAGGTGCACAAGGATGACATCCCAAAGGTATCTTTCGTAACTGACTTTGGTGTTTTCTGCTATCTTGTTATGGCTTTTGGTCTAAAGAATGCAGGTGCTACTTACCAACGACTGGTTAATAAGATATTCGCCCATCTGATTGGAAAAACCATGGAGGTCTATGTTGATGACATGTTAGTCAAGAGCCTATTCAAGGCAGACCATATTAAGCACCTCAGAGAGGCATTTGAAGTGCTGAGGCACCACAAGATGATGTTGAATCCAGCCAAGTGTGCTTTTGACGTTGGAGCAGGAAAATTTTTGTGTTTGATGGTTTCAAAAAGAGGCATAGATGCCAACCCTAACAAGATCAAAGCGATTCTGGATATGGAACCACCCCACTCTATACGAGACGTGCAAAAGTTAACGGGCCGAGTTGCAGCCCTGGGGAGATTTATCTCCAAGTCTGGTGACAAATGCTTGCCTTTCTTTCAGCCATTGAAGAAGGTGAAAAATTTTGAGTGGACTCCTGAGAGCCAAGAGGCCTTTGAACAGCTGAAGAAATACATGGATGAAGCCCCGTTGTTAGCCAAACCTAGTCCTGGAGAGACTCTTTATATATACCTGGCAGTATCTGAACAAGCATTGAGTGCTGTCCTCATTCGAGAAGAGAACAAAATTCAGAAACCAATCTACTACGTGAGCAAGGTATTACATGGGGCTGAGTTGAATTACTATCCCAATGAGAAGTTTGCTTTGGCATTGGTAACAGCCTCGAGGAAGTTACGACCATACTTCCAGGCACATAAGATTGAAGTCCTGACGGACCAGTAGCTGAGAAACATATTGCACAGCCCAAAGGCCAGTGGAAGGCTGATCAAGTGGGCGATTGAACTTGGAGAATTTGACATCACATACAAGCCTCGGACAGCTATTAAGGCTCAGGCATTAGCTGACTTCGTGGTTGAATGTACCATTGGCAACCAAGAAGTCGGGGGGCAGGAGATAGTAACCACCCTTGGAAGTGGGGACAAAGATGAAGAGCTTGTACCTGATCGGAAGGAATATTGGGTGCTCTATTTTGATGGGGCATCAAAAACAAAATCTAGTGGTGCAGGTTTGGTCTTACAAAGCCCCGATGGGTTCATGGTCGAGTACGCTCTGAAGTTGGACTTCCCAACTACCAATAATGAAGCTGAGTACGAAGCCCTGATAGCCGGATTAGGCTTGGCCAGAATAATGAGGGTCAAGAACTTCAAAGTTTGTGGAGATTCAAGACTAGTAGTCTCACAAGTGAATGGTGAGTTTGAGGCCAAGGATGAAACTATGGCTAAGTATCCGAGAATCGTGAAAGGTGTTATTACTCAGTTTGATGAGTGCTATGTGGAGCACATTCCGAGAGAGGAAAACGTTAAGGTTGATGCTTTGTCTAAGTTCGCTTCTTTTGAGATAGAGAATTATGCAGTGAGTTTTTACTTCCAGGTCTTGAAGGCCCCGACCATCAACTCTAAGTTGATAGCACCGATTGATGTAGTGTAACATCCCGGATTTTCGGGATATTAATTCTAAATACGAAACTAAAATAAACGGAATTCTTAATTGAAATTATTCAAAATTAACAAAAGTCAAATGCAGCGGTCAAATTTAATTTCTAAAATCATCAAATCGGAGACGCAGCTCCACAAATCCAATATTTAATATCTAATAAAGTATTGAAAATTTATTCAATAATGCCATATTTCTTTTTCAATAATAGCGTCTAAATCAAGTAGCACGAAATCCACACAGTTCAAATCCTTTATCTTAACAAGCTTCCAAAAGTCCAAACCTGAAACATATTAAAATAATGAGCTTCGAAGCCCGGCAAGTAACTATCGCCCAACGGCTCAAAAATAATATTTTCAAAAGTGAACAAAATTTCTGAAACTTTAAATCGATAAAAGAATCTAAACAATAAAATCATATTTTATTCCCACAGTTCTAAATTATAGTCACACTAAACCAGTGACACGGTTCTATGTTCGATGGGGCCAGTTTACGTCCCTCGTTTAGTCTTACTCAACAAGGTATCTATATGTTCCGGAACGTGCGTAAACTAGTTCTATGATTCTATATGTCACACTATCCAGTGACCGGATTCTATGATTCGATACGCAACTAAAACTGGGGAATTCTAAAATAATTCTTTTCTAAAATCAATTTTCGATATCACAATTCCGATAACCAAATCAAACAGATATTTTGAAACAGAATAAAACAGATTTTATAATAATAGTGAGCAACGACGAACAAATCCTAAAATTTGATTAATAAAGCATAAAACAATCAATCATTTACCGAACACATAGTACATGTACTCTATTAAAATCATATAATCAAAATCTTTTTAAACAACAAGAATCATGCTTATCGTATTAAATTAAAATACCTGACATTTTCTAGTTTTTTTTAACATGAAAGTAAAGTCAACCAAGCAAGAACTTAGAACTTAAAATATACTGACCATGTACTTCACTTATGTTTGCATGCATGCCCACAATAAATCATACAATATAGTTTAAACATTGAAGCTAATTTGCATGATTCAATTATCAAAAATTCATAATTATGCTAATCATTAAATATCTAAATTAACTTATTATACAATTAATTGTATCTTGGACATTATTAAATTTCAAGTATAAAACAATAAAAATATTTATTAATTGTTAACTTAGAATTCATCCAGATAACACATACACAATTACACATAACTCATAAACATAAAACTTCATATTGATACAGTAACCTATAAAAGCAAGACACCGGGTCATGCAATACAAATAAAATAATATTAATCTTATTCTCCTATTCATAAATTTAACATGCAAATCTATCAACTTAATCATATTTAAATTTAATTGCACAATTTCATTTAGACAAATAAGAGAAAACACTCTAATTCATTCATTCATGGCATAAAATTTTACAAGACCGTACCGGTTCGTGTAAATTAAGATGTGTGTCATCATTAAAACACTTAAATCCAAGTAACTCAAGCATATACTCCACAACAAATACTATTATAATCGATAATAGGACATAAGAAAACAAAAGTAAGTATTGATACAATTCATATAAACATGCTGCATAAAACAAATAAGATCAAAAAAAACAAAAAAAACAAATAAGATCAAAAAAAACAAAAAAAACAACTTCTGAAAACTGGAAAGGAGAAGAGAACATACCCATGATTCGTTAAAGCTGTATGACTTTTTACGTTATTCTGTTGGGTCTTTATATAGGCAGTGTAACCCTAAATTACTTAAGGTAATTCTAAAATCTTCCTATAAAATATTTGCAACACCTCCAAGTAATTCCTAAAATATAATATTTTATTCACACATAATTAACTTAAATAAAAAGATATCGATTCACTAAAATATTCTTACTCTTCTTTCCAAATATAACGAATCTTATCTTTAGAATTCTAGAATTTTCTAAATAAAGTAAATGTCTAATTAAAAATTATTTAAAATCTAATATGTAATATCTAATTTTAAAAATAAAATTAAAATTATGGATTTTACATTCTCCCTTCCTTAAAAGAATTTGGTCCCCAAATTGACAAAATAAAATCAAATAAGTTACAAGTGAAAAGAAATCATACCTTAATTACGATTGTTCGTGTGACTTCCCGTGAGCTGAAATACACGTCCAATACCGGTCTTGTTTTCTGCTTCTTTCCTTGGTGGTGGATTATGTGGGCATTGAGCAATCCTGTGTCCAACTTCACCGCAATGAAAGCACGCGCCTCTGTTCCAACGACACTCTGTATCAACATGGTTCCCGCCACACCTAGTGCATTTATCTTGATTTCCTTGACCACCTACTCGATCATAAAAGTGAGGTTTCTTCAGTGGTCCCCCTTGAGAAGATTGTCCACCAGTTGGAACGAACCGTTTCTTGTTCCAATTGCCTGTTGCATTTTCGGATTCTGCTAAGCCCCTCTCGATCACCAAAGCTTTGTTGAGCACAGCTTCGTACGTCTAAAGTTCAAAAGATGCCACAGAATTTTTAATGTCGCTTCGTAGTCCCTCTTCCAATCTTCTAGCTCGACTGGTCTCGTCAGTAACTAATGTCGGTACATACTTTGCAAGCTTTGCGAATTCTGCTTCGTATTCCACAACGGACTTTCCTCCCTGCTCGAGCCGAATGAAGTCCATCTCCTTTTGCAGACGAATGGTTCTCGGAAAGTACTTATCTTCTAGAGCCTTCTTGAACTTTGCTCATGTATATGGTTTAGGGCCACCCTCAATGGTTGCAGTCTCGTTCTTTCTTTGTTCCATGAGCCACCAATCATAAGCACTTCCTTGCAGTTGATACACAGCTAAAGTGACCTTCTGTTCTTCATTGCTTCCTAGCAGTTCGAAAGCTTTCTCCATCTCTTGTATCCACATCTCGACTATGGCCGGATCAGTTGCCCCATCGAAAGTAGGTGGATTTAAACGCTTGAACTGAGAGATGACATTCTGCTGTCTGGGTTGCTGATTCACGAGCGTAGCCAGAGTCTCAGCTAGCTGATCGAATACATTTCCACCATCACCATTGTTGTTGTCATTCTGATTGTTGTTGCCCCGATTGCCATTGTTGTTACCATTCTGATTGTTGTTGCCCTGATTGCCGTTGTTGTTGCCATTGTTGCCTTCTCCTTCCATCTTTTCTAACAACAACAAACTTTCAAACTTATAATCAATGGTCAAAAGCACAGAAGTCAAACATATCAAATAATCACACAAACAAGTGCCCTAGATTCAAAATAATTCACTAACTTAAATGTCAAAGCCTATATGATAGTCTATAGGATCGCATCCTAGGGAATGTACTAGTCCCATACCTAATACACTCCGAAAGATGACCTGCTCTGATACAAACTGTAACATCCCGGATTTTCGGGATATTAATTCTAAATACGAAACTAAAATAAACGGAATTCTTAATTCAAATTATTCAAAATTAACAAAAGTCAAATGCAGCAGTCAAATTTAATTTTTAAAATCATCAAATCGGAGACGCAGCTCCACAAATCCAATATTCAATATCTAATAAAGTATTGAAAATTTATTCAATAATACCATAATTCTTTTTCAATAATAGCGTCTAAATCAAGTAGCACAAAATCCACACAGTTCAAATCCTTTATCTTAACAAGCTTCCAAAAGTCCGAACCTAAAACATATTAAAATAATGAGCTGCGAAGCCCGACAAGTAACTATCGCCCAACGGCTCAAAAACAATATTTTCAAAAGTGAACAAAATTTCTGAAACTTTAAATCGATAAAAGAATCTAAACAATAAAATCATATTTTATTCCCACAGTTCTAAATTACGGTCACACTAAACCAGTGAGACGGTTCTATGTTCGATGGGGCCAGTTTACGTCCCTCATTAAGTCTTACTCAACAAGGTATCTATATGTTCCGGAACGCGCATAAACTAGTTCTATGATTCTATATATCACACTATCCAGTGACCGGATTCAATGATTCGATACGCAACTAAAACTGGGGAATCCTAAAATAATTCTTTTCTAAAATCAATTTTCGATATCACAATTTCGATAACCAAATCAAACATATATTTTGAAACAGAATAAAACAGATTTTATAATAATAGTGAGAAATGTTAGGCCGAATACACACTAATAATCAATATTAGATGAGAGAATAACAATTAAGATGATTATGCACTTTAAATCTTCTGGTATTAAAAACCCTCTTCGTGATGTAAACTATCACAAAGAGCTGCTAGGTTACAATAAAGATAGTTCGATGCACGATTCCCTTCTAGGGTTAACCTATCTGTATATATAAGAATACAGCTTCGATACAATCTCTAATTGATATTCCTAATAATCAGCTATACATTGATATCAATTACAGATTGTCACACGTCTCCTAAGTCAACTCGATCTCTTTGATAGCTATCCAATCTCCAAAGATCTCGCTTCCATATCAATCTTCAATTGATCTCTAATATCTTCTGTTGACTTCGTACGCGCTGCTTCTAGACAGACTTTACTAAACTCTGTCCAGCTTCTGTCAGTCAGACTTTACTAAACTCTGACTTCCTTCCAGTTAAACTCTGATATATCACTGTTACACTTAAACACTGAAACATTACATCAATTATATCTAACAAGCAACGAAAAGTCCTTTACCTCGAAAGCGACCAAACACCAAATATTAATATACGAAAAAATCCTAAAATTTGATTAATAAAACATAAAACAATCAATCATTTACCGAACACATAGTACATGTACTCTATTAAAATCATATACTCAAAATCTTTTTAAACAACAAGAATCATGCTTATCGTATTAAATTAAAATACCTGACATTTTCTAGTTTTTTTTAACATGAAAGTAAAGTCAACCAAGCAAGAACTTAGAACTTAAAATATACTGACCATGTACTTCACTTATGACTGCATGCATGCCCACAATAAATCATACAATATATTTTAAACATTGAAGCTAATTTGCATGATTCAATTATCAAAAATTCATAATTATGATAATCATTAAATATCTAAATTAACTTATTATACAATTAAGTGTATCTTGGACATTATTAAATTTCAAGTATAAAACAATAAAAATATTTATTAATTGTTGACATAGAATTCATCCAGATAACACATACACAATTACACATAACTCATAAACATAAAACTTCATATTGATACAGTAACCTATAAAAGCAAGACACCGGGTCATGCAATACAAATAAAATAATATTAATCTTATTCTCCAATTCATAATTTTAACATGCAAATCTATTAACTTAATCATATTTAAATTTAATTGCACAATTTCATTTAGACAAATAAGAGAAAACACTCTAATTCATTCATTCATGGCATAAAATTTTACAAGACCGTACCGATTCGTGTAAATTGAGATGTGTGTCATCATTAAAACACTTAAATCCAAGTAACTCAAGCATATAACTCCACAACAAATACTATTATAATCGATAATAGGACATAAGAAAACAAAAGTAAGTATAGTACAATTCATATAAACATGCTGCATAAAACAAATAAGATCCAAAACAAAAAACAAAAAAAAAACAACTTCTGTAAACTGGAAAGGAGAAGAGAACATACCCGTGATTCGTTAAAGCTGTACGACTTTTTACGTTATTCTGTTGGGTCTTTATATAGGCAGTGTAACCCTAAATTAATTAAGGTAATTCTAAAATCTTCCTATAAAATATTTGCAACACCTCCTAGTAATTCCTAAAATATAATATTTTATTCACACATAATTAACTTAAATAAAAAGATATCGATTCACTAAAATATTCTTACTCTTCTTTCCAAATATAACGAATCTTATCTTTAGAATTCTAGAATTTTCTAAATAAAGTAAATGTCTAATTAAAAATTATTTAAAATCTAATATCTAATATCTAATTTTAAAAAAATTAAAATTATGGATTTTACATGTAGGGAGCTGTTGGATAGATCCTATCAAAGCTCACCTCGAAACCGGATGGCTCCCTGACAATGCCTTGGAGGCACGAAAGCTGTCAGTGAGAGCATTAAGATATGCCTTGATCGAAGGCATCTTGTATAAGAGATCGTTTGTCATTCCATATTTGAAGTGTTTGAGGCCCCAAGAGGCAAAAGAAGCACTGGAAGAAGTTCATGGAGGGATTTGTGGGCAATATTTGGGGGGCAGAGCCCTAGCTCACAAGATCACTCGTCTAGGATTCTATTACCCAGAGATGTTGGCCGATGCACAGAATTACGTCAAGAAGTGTGACAGATGTGAAAAGCACGCTCCGATTGTAAGGCAGCCGCCTGAGATGTTGACATCAGTTAACTCTCATATTCCGTTCGCAATGTGGGGAATGGATATACTGGGATCTTTCCTTGTAGCTTCGGCGTAAAGAAAGTTCCTGATAGTGGCCATCGACTACTTCAGTAAGTGGGTTGAGGCTAAACCTTTACCAAAGATAACCACCAAACAAGTTGCCCAGTTCTTTTGGGAGAACATAATTTGCAGGTATGGAATTCCGTGAATCCTTGTGACGGATAACGGGACACAGTTCAACAGTGAGGAGTTCAAGAAGTATTGTGAGGAGAATGCTATTAAGCTTCGTTTTACCTCAGTGGCTCACCCTCAAGCTAATGGACAGGCAGAGGTAGGAAACCTGATTATCCTTGATGGACTGAAAAAGAGGGTCGAACTCTCAAGGAACACTTGGGTGAATGAGTTACTGCCTATACTTTGGGCGTATCGCACCACTTGTAAAGTGACAACTGGGGCAACCCCGTTCTTGCTGGCTTATGGAGCCGACGCGGTTGTGCCCTTAGAAATTATGCATGCTTCACCGCGAGTTGAAGCATATGAACCAGAGACTAATGAAGAAGGTATGAGGCTCGCCCTTGATCTGATTGATGAGGTTAGGGATGAAGCAAGACAGGAATGCGGAGCATCAAAAGAAAGCATCTTTCCACTATAACCAAAGGGTTAAGGAGAGATTCTTTCGACAAGGCGACTTGGTTCTAAGGAAGATGGAGGCCTCTGGAGTTGGCCCGAAGGGAAAGCTAGCCCCTAACTGGGAAGGGCCGTATCGAGTCAGGAAGACGCTAGGACGAGGATCCTACAAGCTGGAAACCTTGGATGGAAGCGAGGTGCCCCGCACTTGGCACGCTGCGAACCTGAAGGTTTATTATGTCTAAGCTATTCTTGTAAAGACTTAACTTTTTATCTATCTATTAGGAAAAGTTGCTATCTATGTAAGGGTTGAACCCATTTTGAGTTATTAATGCAAGTTTGTTTTCTATTCTATGATTCTTTGATTTTAACTACGTACCAAGCACCTGTCGAGTGTAAGTCTAGAATGACCAAGTACCGAAAATAAAGAACATACGAGTAAAGGAAAATAACTGCATAGATAAGATGCCATGAAGGGCCAAGGTTTAAGTTACAGATATATCAAATAGAAGTCTAAGTCCATGAAGGACCCCGAATGAAAATAAACACATCCACAAGCGGCTAACAAGGTAATGCAAGGCCACTTACTCCTGTGGAGCTTCATCAGAACTCTCTTCACCGCCAGATTCTTCCTCGCCAGACTCCTCCTCATCTGAATCATCTTCGTCAGAGCCGCTACCATCTTCGGCTGTCACCTATGCCCCAGTCCCCTCTACCTCTGCTGCACCAGAGGAAGAACTAGAGGAGGAGCTGTCTTCATTCTGGATCAATCTCTTTCCGGGGATCGGATGTTGAATCATTCCATCTCTTCTCACAGGCATGGGCTTCTTTTCACGAGAGCCCGAGGAGCCTGAGTCACGGCTAGCAGTTGAAATATCCTTATTGGAACCAGAATCCGATGCTTGGGGAACAGTTTTAGTTCCCGAGCCAGAAGCAAGATCAGCATGGTTCCCAACAACCCAGTTGGGGCAAGGAAAGTGTGTCGGGTTGACAATAGATGGATGTTTATGGCTCACAGCATGGATAGCCTTATCATAACCAATGGACATATTAAAGGGGCGCACTTCATCGTCATGATCATCCAAAAACTTTAGAAAATCTTTTGACCTATGGTAGGCATCGATCACCTTATCAGCCTCAGATGCTTTCTTTCTGGCCAAAGAAACAAGTTGTTTACGAGAAGACAGAGCATCCGCTTCGACACGAACAACCAAGGATTCTAGATCTTTGGCCTCTTCTTCGAACCTTGCTTTGTCTCCCTTCAAAGTTACATTCTCATCCCTAAAGGCCATGCCTTGGGTGGAAGCAGTCTGAAAATAAGCGTTGGCCTATAATAAGAGGGAATCAGTAAGGCATAAGGTATTTGTGAAAGTCAAGGTTTATAAGAGCATCGAACCCACTAGAGGGAGTGCATACCTGGTACAAGGCCTTAGCACCCATAAGATGAGATTCATTCATCATGTCACCGGCATGCAAAGTTACTTGATCGGGGGGAGTAATTGAAAGCTTGGACCAGTCCAGGGCCAGATATGGAGCCCCCAAGACCGAGTCTTGTTCGCAGATGCCCCATGATGGTATGAAAGGGGTTCTGTTATCCCCGTCAGTGTTTCGGGATCTTTTCCCGCCTTGGGAGCAGCCTTCCAAGAAGTGAGGAATGCGAGGCTTGGTGGGATTCAGTAATTCCTCAGCCTTTTTCTTCATTCTTTTAGTTATGGTTGGTTGGTTCTCGGGACGACTGTCAATCTCCTCAGCAGCTGAAATGCAAAGAGAAAAATATCGAAATAAGAATAAATAGAGTTCATAATAGTTAAATAAGAAAGTTACCCTCAATAGAAAGAAAACTAAGGCCAGCTTCAACAAGATTCTTTTCGTTCAAAAAGGTCTTGTAATGGGTGCGACCATCATCAGCAAGAAGCCTATCTCGGTCTAATAATTCTGAATCACTAAGTTCACACACGAAGTGTGAACTATCCTCCACGGATCCGAATCTCTTCACAAAGAAGTTACCCCAATCTCTACCTTCCCATTCAAGAATTACAAACTCCCTCTCCCAGGCATGCTGAGAATCTGGAAAGGAAAAGGAATTCACTATCTGCAGAAGTTTGGCTCTGTGCTGAAGGCTAACCCATCATTTCTTGCAGTCAGAAGAGTTTTTGGCCCCGAAAATACTTCGGAAAATCGTAGTAAACAATGGGATCTCCAACTGACAGCACCTTATTATGAAAATAATGATGAACCTCCAAGCGTTGGGGTACAGCTGACAGGGGTGAATTTGGAGCTCCGCCAGCAATCTGATAATAAAAGGATCGACCTGGAATCTGAACCCAGCGTCTAGGGCGCCCCAGTGAACGCAAATCCTCTCGGGATACCAGTTGCAGGTTCTATCTATTGGGCCTGGATGACAAACCTTAATGGCACTTGGAAAGTGGTATGTCTTCCTGATCTCTTTGACATCTCGCTCCTTCAACTTACACGGACTATGAAAAAAGTCTAAGCTCGAACTATTACGGAATACTTCCCTCATACTGTTTAGTAGATCTAGTAAGGACTCAAACCGATGCTCAACATATGAAGGAGGTTTTATTGCTTCCATACCTTTGACGGTCCTCATCTTGCTCCTCTTGTCAAATGCTTCCATCATGGAGACCGGGGGAGCAGTTGGACGTTTGCCTTCTGACATCTTGATCTTGATCTTGAAACCTGATCTCGAACTGGAACTTGATCTTGAAACTTGATCTTGAACTGGGACTAGAAAGCTAGAGAGCTTGAGAACTTGAAAACTTTGAAATGAAAAAGTGAATTGAAATGGAGACTACCTCTCCTCTTTTATAGAAAAAGCATGACCTGCTATATCAGGTTGAAGTTCAGCCTGACTCGCGTTTACAGGTCGTCTATTGTTTATAGATAAAAAAGGACAGAAATTTCCCATTTTATACAGAAGGAATCGTTATAATTCATATAGGTCGGAGAAGAAACGACAGATATATCTGACAAAACAGATGACCTTCGAAGGGCTAATTACATTTAAGAAATTAATAAGGAGATTAGTCTTAAGCACGGGATTAGCAGTGCTAATCTAAGTTTATGAATAATCTCGCTAAAAGCCACGAATAATTTGCGGTTCAGTAATCAAAGTTGAGGCCACAACTTTCTAAGACCACAGATGATTTTAGATCGTAGATCCATGATTCTTTTTAAGACCACAGATGGTTTTAGGTCCGGGCACCTTAGCCAACCACGAAGTGACTGACCATGACACCCGGAGAGCAGCAGCCGATCACGAAGTGGCCGACCACCGCGCCCGAAGGAGTAGCAGCTGACCATCGCATCCGGGGAACGCTAGCCAACCACCAGCTGGCCGACCACCGTGATTTGAAGGCCTTCGGCCGATCACCAGCTAGCCGATCACGGATTGCCCGTAGATCCGGCCGATCACGGGTAGTATGCGGTCCTGCTCCTCGATTTTCTTTGGCCGGTCAAGATTGATTTTCATTACAGGAGCTGGATTTAACTTTAATCTTGATGTACTAAATGTGAAAATCAGTATGAGAACAAAGTCAAAGTTTAGTGCCGTTAAGCACCGATTAGTGCCGTTTAGCACTGTTTAACGCCGTTTAGCGTCGTTTAACATCGTTTGAGCACAGTTTAGTGCCGTTTAGCGCCGATTAGTGCCGTTTAGCACCGTTTAGCATCGTTTAAATGCCGTTTAGCGTTACTTAACGTTGTTTAAGTGTTATTTAAGGCTAGTAGTGTAGATTAGCATTTAATGATATGGGCTAAAAGTAAGCCCTAAATACACATTTAATGTGGCATTAATTAGACCCAGTATGGTCCAAGCGCGAGGCCCATTTATGAGGCCCAAAACCTTGATTCAATATTAATTTCGTAATTAATATTAAAAGATATAAATATCTCAGCAATAAGTGTCAGATAAGGATACTACTCCTGTAAAACTTAGCCACCAAGGCACAGAATTTGATATGGAAACAGACTCCTACAATATAGGATCTGGAACCTTCTTCAAGGCGGTGACTTGCCTGCCAAGTCACCTAACCCTACTACGATTCTAGGGCTTCTCAGCCTATATAAAGGGCCTGACCCCTCATTCTCAGATTTACGTCTTGGCTTGATTCTCAATACGAGATACGTAGGCACTCTGTGAGGACCGATTCGTCTCGAACACGGAAACAGCCATTAAAGCTCGAAGCTCACCAACCCTAGCATTAAAAACGATTCATCACCTATTTTTTATTCCACAACAGAAGGTATATTTTATCCATCAACTAAAATCTCTAACATTTATCTAACTCAAAATCGCAAAATTTTTATTTTAAGTTCACCAGATTAATAAATAGTAATTTTTTATTTTTATAATTCTACATATAAATTTTATTTTACACTGAATTATGACTAATAGGGAATAATTCGTGCTTTTTAAGCATAATATAATATTTATTTTATATTACAATTACTTTACATATTCTTATTAATAGTTTATTAGTCATAATTTTATAAATTTTTTTAAAATTATTAACATATATAAGTTCATAAATTAAATTTGTTATTGATGAGATTCGAATTTGAATATTTAATAGATAATTTAAATACAGAATATTGATTATATCTAACGGATCTTATCTATTTACTAAAAAACCAACTATTATTATTAGTTTTATGGTTGAATCGTTGATTCAAATTACAAATAATTTTACTCATGTTTGTTTATTATACTTCAATAAAGATACATAAGTCATCAATTTCTTTTAAAAAAATCAAATTTAATTGGAATAAAATTTTTAATCAAAAAATAGATTGTAAGTTAAAATAAAAATTATTTAATTAATTATGAAATTATGAAATTATCTTTAAAATAGATATTTACAAGAAATAATATAATATAAATTAAACCAAATATGAATTAAAAAGAAAGAACGAGTTGTGATAAAAAGATGAACTTAAGTATAAATAATATAAATTCATGCCGATCGAGTTTAAGTATAATCCATAAAAAAGGAACCAAAAAACTTTTAGGAGGAAAAAATTATGATTCATGCTTTGGTGTAAGGTACTATAGTAAATAAAAGAAAAATGAACTTCGATGTTGATTACAACGTGAAATTGAATACAATGTCTATAGGAAAAAGGAAAAGCATTGAATGTAGTGATTTGCACATAAAATAAATCGAGGTTAATATTGTAATTGTCCTCACCTATATTTAGGAATTTTGAATTGTATTCATAAACTATGATAATAAAGTTGATCAGTTTCCAGCAACCCAAATACTCGATACCAAGTGTACCGCTTAATGTGAAAAAGAGGAAGAGAGATTATTTTTTTTAACAGTTTGTTAAAAATTAGAAAATTATTTATTACAAAAGAGAATGTTCTTTTGCTCATAAGATATTAACATGCTGCAAAACCTTTTACTTTAATTAAATCATTCAAAATATGTTTATTTTTATTTAAATTACGAGAATGATACTTTTTTTTAGAAAAAGTTTTGCTTTTGCAAGGAGTTCATAACGCGACGGCAGCAAAGATTGGGAATTTCACGTGAGCTATAAAACCGTCCAAATCAAAAATTAAGAATTCAAGATAGAGCATAAATATTAAAGTAATGTGTAATCTTATATATATCAATTTTTTAACAACAATGTGATATATAAATTAATAACATATAATATGATTATAGATATTAAACAAGGGAGCCGTGCATTGCACGAGTTATAAAGTAGTGCATAATTATATCCTTATATATAATAAGCGTAAGAGAAATCTTATCCATAAATTTATGTTTTGTCACTGTGGTTTGGTCACTGTATGGTTAAAATAATCTCAATCGTCGAATGTAATATGTTTAAAAATAGACGATCAAGATTATATCATATTAAAAAAGAAATTATAATCTAAAAAGGATATTACTGTACTACCAAAATAATCTCAACTGTCGAATCTAATATTTTTAGAAATAGACAATCAAGATGATATCATATTAAAAAAAAAAATTAATCTAAAAAGAATTTCATTAAAAAATGTAGTATTGGAATTGAATTTAAAAAAATATATATATAATATGAAAAGCATTATAACTAAAAAAATCGTCACAAAAAATTAAAGTATACATAGATTATCATATTGCTTGAAACTCTATACGACCAACAAACTATGTCTAATTAGAATAATGTTTTCTCATGCCACACTACCCACTTTCAAAATTACTTCAGAAAGTTATTAAAAAGAAAAACTTCAAAAAAGTAGAAAACGTAAATTACTTCAAATTTAAAAAAAAATTACTTCAAAAAATAGAAAACGTAAATTAAAAAACTTCAAATAAAAATTACAATTATTATTATAAAAAACGGACATTACATTATTTACACAAAAAAAAACAACTACTAATTTGCTTATCTTATTCAGTTTTGGAAAAATTGAGTTCCTTTAAAAATAAAAAAGGAAACTTAAATTTCTAAATTTAAAATAATATATTTTAATATATTGCAACCTACAAAACACAAATAATATTTAAAATTTTACACATAAACTTCAATAGATAGAATATATTAACGTAAATAATGAAATGAAAATTTCAAAAAAATTAATTACTTATATTGGTTTAATGTTGCAATACTTTTTGCAAAATTTGAAATCCTTAACTTAACATTGATAAAAATAAAATTATTTAAGGATTTATCTTGATAAAATGATATTTATAAAATTTAAAATCGTGTTGTAAACTATTTAAAAATTAAATCTTAAATGTAATTATATAATTTCAATGACGACACAAATAAATAAAATAGCAAATTTGAAAGTAAAACATACAAAATTAAATTATTAAATAAATAAAATTTTAAAAAAATTGTACATCGCACGAACTATAAACTAATTTAAATAATAAAAATATGAACAGTGCATCATCACATGTCACATGCATGTGGTTTGATCAAGCTTGTGGATACAATCATACAAATATCAATTCATGTTTCCTATTACTTGAAATCATATAACGTTTCAGCTTAAATGTTAAATAAATTAGCATTATTAGCTATTTTTCCTATAATTAAAATAATCAAAGAAACATTCCGAAACGCAAATTTAAAAAGCGTTTACAGCTAATGCCACTTAATCTTACGTTTTAATTAATGCAATATTAATTATGTATCTAGGATTTATTTTCAAATATAAAAATAATATTGTATTAATATTGTTTCCTTCAAAATTACATTATTTGATCTATATAAAATTATTGAAATAAGCAAATATGACTAATCACCTTGTAGCTTATATCGAAATTTTACTACTAAATTACGAATATGAGTGCGATTGGATAGCCTAAGTGATAAAAGGTTTATCCTCTCTCGGTCCAGATTCTGGGTTCGACTCTCACTCACCCCGAGAATTATCGTAGAATAGATACTTACTTGTAAGACATATAAGCTTAATTATTATTTTTTTAAAAAAATTACGAATACAAAGCGGCATCTTAATTAGTAGATCAAAATCCCAGTATTTAGCTAGATAGATGATAGATATATGCACTCTCTTGTCTCCCAAATTTTAGAGGGTGTTTGACAAAATTAAGTTTAAAAATAAAAAATTATTGTTCAAAATTTAAACAAAGTACCTGCTAATTTAAACATAAGTATCCCCTTTCCTTATTAGATTATAATAACATAAAGGATATTCTCAATGGTACCCTTCTGGTATTGGTTTTTCTGAATGGTAGCACTGCATATTTTTGACTTACGAGTGGTACCATCAAGGTTTTGTCTTCTTAATAAAAATACCCCTCTGTCATTAGAAAGTTAATCAAACTTTAGTCAAATAGTAATTTTAATGGGATATTCTTAATGGTACCCTTCTGATATTGGTTTTTTCGAATAGTACCCTCAATATTTTGTTTTCTCAATAAAAATACCCTTATGTTAAGCAAAACGTTAATAAAATATTTAATGCTAAGCAAATGTTCATACAATTGTTATCAACTATTAATCATCACAGAAATTTAAACCCAGCAAGAATCAATGAAAAAGAATGATATTCCACAACATCGGCTCTTTCAATTTCACTGCTGACACATGTGATCGTGGTGGAGCTCCAAAAATTGGATGCTTGAAGACCAAAACCAACCCACTCTCATAACCAACTCATAACAATAGAGAAATTCCCAAATTTCAACACACCAAATTCGATTATACACACATATCAGAAGGGAAAAGAGATGAAAGAGTGAGAGATTACGATAGAGAGAAGATAGTTGCGAGAGAGATTGAATGAGAGAGATGGGTTCGAGCGAGAGAAACCACGGAAAGAAAAACATAGCCGAAGTGGGTTCGAGAGAGAGAAACCACGGAAATAAAAACATAGCCGAAGAACTCAATTGGGGGAACTGAGTGTTTAGGGATTAACAGACAGGGGCAAAATGGTAATTTCACTATGCTGAAAAATAATTTAAAACCAATTAAATAACTTCTAAAAATCGAAATTAAATTGAAAATTGGTGAAAATTAAACTTTAAAATTTAAAAATGAAGAGTATGAATTACATACACCCACATTTTTTAAAAAGATTTTTAGGATTAAAATTGAATTAAATATAAATTCTACAGGGGTACCATTCGGAAAAGCCAATATCAGAAGGGTACCATTAAAAATATGCAATGGTACCATTCAAAAAAGTTAATAGTAGAAGGGTACCATTGAGAATATCCAAAAACATATAATCTTGCCTCGGAAGCATGAGGTTAATACATAAGTTCAACTAATACCCGAATGTGTTGTTTCCCAACAATACAATCAAAAGATTGTAAAATAGGGGTTAAATACAATCTTGAACACTTTTCAAAATTCTTATGTAAAACAGAAAGATGAACACGAAAATTAAAACAATTGAATATTATAAATGAAAACTAAACTGTTATTAAAATTTCAGGTGGTCTTGTATGATCCACCTGATATATATATATATATATATATATATATATATATATATATATATATATATATATATATATATATAATGTAAGAGTCTCCATTAGGACCCATTTATATGAGTAACTAAGGAACTGTACATCCTGATCGTTGAATTATAACCAAATAAAACTGCACACACGTTCTTCTGCAAATCAAAACAACACTTCAAATTCAAAACATGGTTAATAAAAAACATATAAATACAAAATACTTTAAAAATACAAAATATAGTTGTTTCATGAAATTTGAATAATTATGTTGTGCCCAAAATTCACCTTGGGCTTGATTTAAGGCCCATTAAGGTTATATGCCCAATCTGTGTGGATATGGAAGAATAGGATAGGTTAGGCATGGATGCATGGGGCCAACATGCCTTGGAGATGTACTTGAAGAGGAAGATTTTGGCATCTAGTTCGGGGTTCATTCATTCAGGGGTTTAGGTGTCTGAACCCCCAGGTAGGGGTACTACCGTATGGAGGCAAGATAAGGGTTCACCCGGGTGATAGGTCCCGAGACAGGGATACGTGCAGGTAGCCTGAAGGTTTCCAGAAAAATGCACCAGCAGTCCTGTGGCCTCCAAAATCGTAGGAGATTGGATAACTATCGGCCCAACAGCCTTGTGGATCTTTCCTAAACATCAGGAGCGGCCCATTAGGGTTAGTTATCATGGATAAACATTACTTATGCGTGGATATGTCAATATTTGCCTGTATATACGTATATATATATACATATATATATATATATGGTGGATAATCAAGGAGACATAAGGATAATTCTCATGGCTGGTGGAATAACTGATTGGATCAGCTTTGTTGGAGGAGATAAAGCTCATCAAAACGTGGCTGAGCTATCAACAAGGAGTCCAAAACCCTAGAACTACATGGGACTTGATTCCTATAAATATAGGATATGTAGGCACTTTGCAAGGGTTGGAATCTCACTTCTCTCTACGAAAATCATGTAGAAAGCTTGAGAACTACACATTTCTGGGCACCCTAGGCGACTGGGTATGGATTACTCGGTCACCTTTGTCCGGAAACCTTGCAAACTCAGTCCCAAAAATATCCACAAACACCACCCAATTTTGATAGTCGAACGCCGGCTGTGGCGTGTGAACCCGCTTCCGTCGCCGATTTCTATGGATTATTCCAGCGATATTCTCTCGAAGTATTGTACCAAATTCCTCTCACAAAATTTTTAGTGCTAGAATGAGGGGATTGGATGATCTTTTGAGAGGAAAGATAATGAAAAGCTCCGGTTATAAACATACACCGACGAACAAAGGCGGTGACCACGAAATTGAGCCCGAAAGGGAGGTCACCAATCAAGATATGGCGGATTATATCATGCGGATGGGCTGGAAAATCGAATCTCTGGAAAGAGATAAGAAAAGATGAAAAAATGGAGAAAAAAATCATGGCTCATCGGAAAAAGGATGAAGAAGAATGAAGTTTACCCATAACCGCCTTTATTTTGGTCATTTGGTGGTAAACGCATAGAAGAAGAGATGTGGCTCTGAGACGCTTCGATTTTTATTGTGATGGGAGAGGTCTTGGAAAGAATGGCCAGGAATCAAGGAAATATACGAAACCTATCGATGGACTATTTGCGTGAGATAAAGAGCAAGAAAATCGGAATTTTGAGGCTGCAGTTTTTGAGCCAATTTTATAGAATAAACTGCATGATCTGGAAGGTTCTAGGTGCAGTGTGATATACCGTTGGAAAGGTATCAGAATGTAGTTTCCAGCAAAATTTATGGCTCGTAAAAATACCTTTTCTACAGGAAGTTATGCCATATTTAGTCAAAGGTGGTCAAGCTGTCCAGGATGGTACAATTTCTGAGTAAAAAAAAATCTGTATTAAGATGATAAGGCATTGGTAAGTAAAATCAAGGGAGAAGCACGACGATAGCTGATGTTTGAATTTTGATAACCAAGAGGATACAATGGTTTTAAATAAAAAACCAAGGGGTTCAAGGGGTGAAGGCAGGAGAAACCTCAATCCGGAGGTCGCACCCATGACAGAAGCCACCCGAAATCAGATGAACCCCTAATTTCTCAGCTAGAAGGTTCCTTGTAGATGAACCCCTAAATACTTAATCCTGGAAAACGTACTCATGGTAGAAGAAAGTGGAGAATATCAATGTAGGGGTTCAACTGATTGGAGGTTAAGGCCCATCAGAGCTCCCCATCAACAATTCTGGGTTTAAACAAGTCCAGGGGTTTTTGTTAAAAATTGTGGAGCACAGCGCTAGTTTGCACCATAGCTTAATCCATGAAGGGAGTAAATGGGTGAACTTGAACGATGATGGCGGTACGAACACCATGATTTATGAGCTGTAGGTGAATCCCAGCGCAGATAATGGTGTGAACCTCCTGATAGATGAGTAGCAGGTGAACCCCAATGCAGATTGGGGTACGACCCTCCTGACCGAAGGGGTACGGGTGAACCCAAATTGAAGAAGGGATGCGAACCCCATGGTTAATGATCAGTAGGTAACCTGGATGATGGCAAAGATATGAACTCCCTCATTGGTGAGCTATCAAAAATATTATACGTTATTCTCTTAGATACATCTTGTTTCTTACAACGAGCTAGCTCACGTAAGCTTAGAGGTGTCTTCTTGATAATTCACATTTTCGGTACGAAGATTTCCCATCAATATTGATCATGAGAACATGAATGAGCTGGAAGACTAACCTTCCATGAAAAAGAGTTTTATTGGTGAAAGGAACACGGATAGGGGTTCGATGATGACAGGTTCAAGGAAGTAAGTCCTAAAACCCTGAGGCTTCACTTAACAGAAGCCCGAGTATGTTCAATAGACTGGGCAGGAAGCTTAATATGAAGCTCGGTAAACTAAAATGTGGAAAAGATTGGTAAAAAGGACTCCCCGGAAAAGAGCTTCCCAGAAATGGGGTTCGTATACGATAGGTTCGATGATGGAAGGCCCCTTGATTATAAGTAAGAAGTTAAATAATGAGAAGCCCCCACAAAAAGCAAGGAGAACCCGGGAGGCAATCTGAAAAATGGTTTAATCAAGAAAAATCCCATTCATAGGCTTTAAGCCAAATTGGAACTCAATATAGGGGTTCCACCATGGAGGTTGTATCACTCGACATGAGAACCCCAAAAGAATTAATTACTGCCAAAAGGGGATTCATCAAGAAAAAACAATCTTGGCCATGTTTCGCCTCTTATGCAACAAATAGGCGTTACACAACTGGTGTGGGATACTAAAATGGTTAAACCAAGGAAATGGTCAGAAGTGGACACCTCACTGTATGATTTGATGGAAGCTCCATGCGGAATACTTAGGGAATCATGTTACCAGTAGCCCTGCTGATGGAACCCCATGAAGTGGTTCCAGTTTTTTGGGGGGTAGTACCACCCATAGCATTGATATTAATGGCTGCTCTAATTGAGGATTATGAAGGTAGAACGCATCATGTTGAAGCAGTTGTGAAGCTTTTCAACAAATAAAGCAATGGAATCCAGAGAAATGAGGTCGCCCCTCTAAAGGAAAGTGTGAAGGAGCCTCTATAAATGAAAAATGAGGAGTTATTGGCTGGACACTTGATGACACCTAATGAAAAAGACAAAAACAGCTTATAAAGATGCTCACGATGAAAAATTCACTAACAGTGGAAGGTGAAAGGTCAGAATATCCAGCTAAGAGCATCGGGCGAAAGGTCTCAAGTAATGACCTAAATGAAGCTCTGGCGAAAAGCTTATCATGGAAGTTGAAGGTAGATTCAAACCTCTCACGAACTGAAAATGTCACTGGTAGTATTGAAGGATGAACCCCTCTTATCCACCCATTTAGAAGGAGTTACGGTTGAGAGCGTATCCTACAACACTATAGTAGGATGACATGTTCTGAAAAAGTGGCAAATGGTGGAATCAATCTATAATATGGCTTTGAAGGTTCTCATCCATAAACCCCTCAAGCACAAGAAGATGGAAGGTTTCCCACAAAAGGGTTCCCCTACTATAAGCCCCTCAAACATCCTGTTAGGTCCAAATGTGTTGTAGAGGGGGGGGTGAATACAACTTTTCGTATATGAGAAGCAATAAATACGATGCAATAAACGAACACACAGATTCAAGGAATATATGTCTTATATATAACTTGAAGTGGTTGCTACAACATTCATTACAAAGTATAACAGAAGTTCAGAGAGAAGTGAATGATACTAAGCTCTATGAATGCACTCTCTCTCTTTTTCATGTGTTTCTCTTAAGAATTGCTCACTAACTAAAACATTACACAAGTACTTCTATTTATACTACATGTAATCTATGTCCTGTAGTCTTCAAAGACTAAGATATACGTGGCCCAATGATGTCCACATAAATCTTGCCTTATCTTGAAAGCTTGGAAATCTACCAATCAGAAGATGCCATGTGTCATGTTGAAGCTGCACTCTAAGTAGAACTTCTACTTGAGAGTTTCTACTTAGCCATCTCGAATTTCTAAGTAGAACTTCTACTTAGAAACTTCTACTTGGTCATCTAGAATATTTAGTACTTAGAAAATATTCTGGTCTTCAACTTGAAACTTCAATGCACATCTTGAACTTGTGATATCTTCATGTCTTCTTTATTCTTCACCAAGCTCTTGAACATGGATCTTTATTACTGACATAAACTTGCTATCAATGTCCTGACACTTGATGCACTGGTCTGGTTCATAAGTGACTAGTCTTGATAGTGTTTTTGCTTCTTGAATAAATTACCATATCCAATTAGTAATGTGGCTTTCCAATATTTGCTTTCCTTCTTGTTCACTTGAGATCAATTAGTCTTATTGATACTGATAGTTATGATCTTGATTCTTGGCTTTTCAAATCACTGAGGCATGAACAACTTTGACTTGAACTTCTTTCAATGATTTCTTCTTAGCTTGATCATAGTTAACATGTTGAATTGTATCAATTACCTTGTCTTCATTTAGTGTTGATTTCTTTGTGACTTCTTGTTCTTGATTGTCTTCTGGTTAAGTATCTTTTCCTTTAGTTGAGTTACATTAGTTATAGTGTTACAAGTTTACACACTCTGCCTTTCAATCTCCCCCAATTTGTTTGTCTAACAATGACATTCAAATTAATGAAGGATAACTCAACTAAACAAAGAGACGAGAAAAGATAATTAACATTACAGTCTTGAATAATTTACAATTGAAATTTACTTGAAAACAATACAAAGAACTTAAACTAGAAACAGAATTCGAACTTCGAATTAAAGATCATTTGAGTGATTCCTATCACCTGGATTATTTCATACCTTTTAGTCAAACTTATATCACCTTATTGGATTCACTCTAAGGTGAATTTTCCTCAAGTGAGTTAAAGCAACCGAAAGACATGAAGTTTTTCCAACTTCAAGTTCATACCACTCTGACCTTTAACCCTAATTCCGTTTCCTCTTTCTAGCTTCAGCAGCTTGGTCTTTCTCTTCTTTCTGCCTTCTGCGCTTCTCCTTCTGCTGCTGTTCTTTCTTGTACACTGGTGATATGGGCTAAAAGTAAGCCCTAAAGACACATTTAATGTGGCATTAATTAGACCCGAAATGGTCCAAACGTGGGGCCCACCAGATGGGCCCAAACCCTATTTATAATATTAATTTCATAATTAATATTAAGGGTAATAAACAGCTCAGCAAATAAGAGTCAAATAAGGATATTACTCTTGCCTGACTTAGCCTCCAAGATACATATTTCAACATGGAAACTGATTCCTATAAGGAAGAGATCTAGAACCTTCCTCAAGGAAGACTTGTCCACCAAGTCTTTGACTCCTACCATAATTCTAGGGCTTCTCAGCCTATATAAAGGGTCTAACCCCTCATCTCAGAACTACGTTTTTGGGCAGAGCTCAATACGTCACTTACGTTTTGGCTGAATCCTCGAATAAGGACATGCAAGCCACTGCGTCCTAGGTGAGCTCTCGCCTCTATAGCCTCGAGGGCACCATCACTTAGAACTACGTCCTGGCTTGATTCTCAATAACGAGATACGTAGGCACTCTGTGAGGACCGATCAGTCTCGTAACACGGAAATAGCCATTAAAGCTCGAAGCTCAACCACCCTAGCATTAATTACAAATCGTAACCTAGTTTTTATTCCACACCATTTGGCGCCGTCTGTGGGAAGACAACATCAACCATGGTTAGCACACGAAGAACTACACCAAGCTCTACCGAAGCTTTACCAATCAGCTTCGCTCCGCCTCTTACCTCTGGGACAATCACGTTTGAACAAGGGACGGTCCCCCAAACTCAAGTTTCTCAGCCTCCAGGGACGAATCCCCCTGCTGGGAGTACGCTGCCTATGGTTGTCCATCCAGATCAGGGAACCAACTCTCTTCAGATGGTGATCTCTCCCCTGGTTGATCCTAATCACCCTCCATCTGGGGTACAGATCCATACTACGGATCTCCCCTTGAATACCAACCCAATGTATGGGCTGCCCAACTACCCCCCTGTTCGAGAAACTGGACCGAGTGATCATGCTTTGCAGATCCGAGATCACGAGTATTTGGACTACTCCGGCCCCTATACTACTGATTCGACATCTGAGGATGACGATGATGACCGTGATGAAGCCCCAAGGAGGCGACGTGCTAGTAGAGAGCCCCGAAGGAGGGCCCAAAGAATCCATGATGGACCTCCACAAACGACTGAGGAAAGGATCAAGGCTCATGAGGCTGAGATCCAGAGGCTGAAAGATGACGCCGCCAGAGAGCAAGCAAGGCAGAATCAAAGTCTGCATCGACCTCCTCCAATCTCAGGAAGGGTTCCTGTCATAGATCTGGAGAGGTCGTCTAGGAGACAAAGAAGGGCCGATACCTCAACTGAATGCCGCTAGATCTTGATGATCCAACACCTCCGTTCACTAAGGAGGTGATGAATGCCCTCATCTCAAAGAAATTCAAGATGCCGACGATCAAGGCCTATGATGGAACAGGCGATCCTGAAACTCATGTCAGGACGTTCACAGCTGCACTACTGCTGCAACCTGCTAGTGACGCCTTAAAGTATAGGGCGTTCCCTCAAACCCTGTCGGGTATGGCTCAAAGGTGGTATAGCAGGCTACCTGCAAATTCGATTGGCTCTTTCAAGGCGTTGAAGAATGCCATTGTTAGCCAATTCATTAGTGGAAGAGTTCATGAAAAAAGTTCTGCATCCCTCATGTATGTGGTGCAGGGGAAGAACGAGAATCTAAGGGATTATCTCAAGTGATTCACCAAGGAGACATTGAATATTACAGATCAGGAGAATAAAGTGGCCATGGTAGCCTTGGAACACGGAACCACTGATCCTTTCTTCAAGAGGTCTTTGGCAAAGCATCCCCCTGAGAACATGGCTGAGCTCCAACGAAGGTCCGACAAGTATATCAAGGCAGAGGATAGCATGAAAAAAGAAGCTGCTGGAGGCAATGGCAAGGCTCCAATGACTTTAAGAAACGGAAGAAAGAACAAGAGTATGATGCTAGGGACAAGTATCCCCGGACTAGCAAGGATTCTGCATCACCACCGAAGAAGAGTTTGGGACCAAGATTCAACGACTATGCAAGACTGAATGCTCCTAGGAGTCAGATCTTGTTAGATATTGAGAAAGACAAAGATTTTCGATGGCCGAAGCCACTTAGGGGTGATCCCGCAAAGAGAAACAAGGATCAGTACTGTAGATTCCACCGCGATGTGGGGCATGATATAGATGATTGTAGGCAGTTGAAGGATGAGATTGAATTCTTGATCCGAAAAGGAAAGCTGAGCAAATTCACTAAGGGTGATGATCGTGGAACTCAAAGGAGGGAATATGATAGAAGAGACAATGATAGAAGAGACAATGATAGAAGGGATGATGATCGAGGTCGGGATCGTAACCCACAGCCCCGAGGGCCAGTTATTAACATGATTTGGGGAGGCCCGACAGCGTCCGGTACAACCCGAAACTCTCGAAAGGCGTATGCCAGAGAAGTGATGCACATCGTGGGAGAAGCCCCGAAGCGTGCGAGGACTGAGATAGCAATTGGTTTCGATGACTCAGACCTCGAAGGGGTGAAGTTTCCCCATAACGACCCATTGGTCATAACCTCTGTGATTGGGAACTCGGAAGTGAAGCGAGTCTTGATGGACAATGGAGCTTCCGTTGACATTCTGTTTCATGATACATTTGTGAAGATGTGGTACAATGATTTTCAATTGACCCCCAATAACATGCCTATATATGGATTTAATGGAGTAGAATCCAAAGTTGAAGGGACTATTCAGCTGCCTATAACTATTGGACAGAAGCCCAAGGAGGCCATTCAGATGTTGAACTTCTTGGTAATCAAGGCGGTTTCAACGTACAACGCTATTCTCGGAAGGACTGAACTTCATGCATTCAAGGCTGTTGCCTCAACGTATCATATGAAGATCAAGTTCCCAACCAGGAATGGCGTTAGAGAACATAAAGGTGATCAAAAGATGGCACAAAGCTGTTATGTAGCCTCGTTAAGGCCTTATAGAGTCGGGGGGCAAGTCCTTCCAATTGAAGACATGGATGTCCGCAGAAGAAAGGAACAGCAAAAAAGCCAGCAGAGGACATCACACAGAAGCCTTGGACAGCCATTGAGGCTAAGGCGTTAACTGACTTCGTGGTTGAATGTACCATTGGCAACCAAGAAGTTGGGGGGTAGGAGGTAGTACCCCAAGCAGGAAGTGAACTTCAGAATAAGAATGATGATACCAGAAGGAATGGTGGACACTCTATTTTGATGGAGCATCAAAAACAAAATCAAGTGATGCAGGCCTAGTCTTGCAATGCCCCGATGGGCTCAAGTTATCCTAGTAGGACTTAGCTTCATCTAGTAGAAGCATAAATAAGGTTCATTGAAACCATTGCAGAGCATGTAGCTCCGAGTAGGACAATAGTACTCTATCACCCGATGAGTGCAAGTCAAGGATGAACGAGTACCGAAAATAAAAGAATAACCAATGGAAAACAAACAAATGCATAGGTGAAGATCCCGAAGGGTCAAAGCCATGAAAGGCCGAGGATGTTAAGGACTAGCTACTCTTCAATACTTATTAAGGACCTGGATTAAGGATCCAAGGATGAAGGCCAATAGATAACTTTAAGCAAGGATTAAGAAGATCAAGCAAGCTCTCGTCTCAGAAGTTTAAAAGGCAAGAAGCCAACGGGATTGCATTTATCGAAATCTATATCGAGGAATCAACCCCGAATCCTAGGTTGAAGAACAGAAGCTGTTAGCCATGAAGGCCAAGGTTAGTTATGAAGGCAAAACTTGAGGGGGGTCATGAACCTCCAATTAAGATCCAAAGGTTGAAACTTCATGTTGACTTGAAAACCAATATGTAACTTTGAAAACCTCTTAGAGAAGGTTCAAGACCTCGTGGGGCTAACCAGAAACCCCCCGGCCTTGGACCAGCAGCTCTGATAGATATTTCGGTGATTTAAAACACAATTGAGATTGAAAACCCTTGATTTCAAACTTTGGCGACCAAGACAAACATTGAAGCCATGACGGCCAAGCAAGCTGAGAAGTTACTTATATGGGAGCATCTTTGAAAGAACCCCTGAAGGGTAAGTTGATAGCATTCTTGCAAGAAAATAGCGATGTGTTTGCTTGGACTGTAGCTGATATGCCAGGGATTGATCCCCAACTCATAACTCACAAGTTGAATGTTGATCCTGGGCGAAAGATAATAAAGCAAAAGAAGAGAAATTTTGCTCCTGAAAGGCAGGAGGCCATTAAACAAGAAGTTGACAAGCTCTTAGAGGCTGGGTTTATTGAAGAAATTCAGTTTCCCGAATGGTTAGCAAACCCTGTGATGGTCAAGAAAGCGAATGGGAAGTGGAGGATATGTATAGACTTCACTGATTTGAATGATGCATGTCCGAAGGATTGTTTTCCCCTTCCAAGGATTGATATGTTGATAAATGCCACAACTGGACATGAGATGTTGAGCTTCATGGATGGGTTCAGCGGCTACAATCAGATTAAGATGCACTAGGATGACATCCCTAAGGTATCTTTCATAACTGACTTTGGTGTTTTCTGCTATCTTGTTATGGCTGGTGGTCTAAAGAATGCAGGAGCAACTTACCAACGACTGGTGAATAAGATATTCGCACATCTGATTGGAAAAACCATGGAGGTCTATGTTGATGACATGTTAGTCAAGAGCCTACTCAAGGCAGATCACATTAAGCACCTCAGAGAGGCATTCGAAGTGCTGAGGCACCACAAGATGATGTTGAATCCAACCAAGTGCGCTTTTGGCGTTGGATCTGGAAAATTTTTGGTATTGATGGTTTCAAAGAGAGGCATAGAAGCCAATCCTGATAAAATCAAAGCAATTTTAGACATGGAACCACCCCGTTCTATAAGGGATGTGCAGAAGTTAACTGGCAGAGTGGCAGCTCTAGGGAGATTTATTTCCAAGTCTGGTGACAAATGCTTCCCTTTCTTTCAAGCATTGAAGAAGGTGAAATTTTTTTTAATGGACTGATAAAAGCCAAGAGGCCTTTGAACAATTGAAGAAGTACATGGCCGAAGCCCCGTTGTTGGCCAAGCCAAGTCTCGGAGAGACTCTTTATCTGTATCTAGCAGTGTCTGAACAAGCATTGAGTGCCGTCCTCGTTAAGGAAGAGAACAAGGTTCAGAGGCCTATCTACTATGTAAGCAAGGTGCTCCACGGAGCCGAGTTAAATTACTCATCCATCGAGAAATTTGCTTTGGCATTGATAACAGCTTCAAGGAAACTACGACTGTACTTTCAGTCACATAAAATCGAAGTCCTGATGGACCAGCAATTGAGGAACATATTGCACAGCCCGAAAGCAAGTGGAAGATTGATTAAGTGGGCAATCGAACTTGGAGAGTTTGACATCACGTATAAGCCTCGAACAGCCATCAAGGCTCAGGCATTAGCTGACTTCGTGGTTGAATGTACCATTAGCAACCAAGAAGTCGGGGGGCAGGAGATATTAACTACCCCTGAAAGTGGAGATAAAGATGAAGAACTCGTACCTGAATCAGAAGGAATATTGGGTGCTCTATTTTGATGGAGCATTAAAAACAAAATCTAGTGGCGCAGGTTTAGTGTTGCAAAGCCCCGATGGGTTCATAGTTGAATATGCTTTGAAGTTGGACTTTCCTACTACCAACAATGAAGCTGAATATGATGCATTGATAGCTGGCTTAGGCTTGGCAAGAATCATGAGGGTTAAGAATCTCAAGGTCTGTGGAGACTCAAGGCTTGTAGTATCACAAGTGAATGGCGAGTTTGAGGCCAAGGATGAAACCATGGCAAAATATCTAAGGATCGTGAAGGGTGTTATGACCCAATTTGAGGAATGCTATGTGGAGCACATCCCAAGAGAGGAAAACGTTAAGGCTGATGCCTTGTCCAAATTCTCTTCCTCTGAAATAGAGAATTATGCAGGGAGTGTTTACTTCCAGGTCTTGATGAAGGCCCCGTCCATCAACTCTAAGTTGATAGCACCAATTAATCTAGGAAGCTGTTGGATGGATCCCATCAAAGCTCACCTTGAAACTGGATGGCTTCCTGACGATGCCTTGGAGGCACGAAAGTTGTCAGTAAGAGCATTGAGATACGCCCTGATCAAAGGCATTCTCTACAAGAGATCGTTTGTCATCCCATACCTGAAGTGTTTAAGGCCCCATGAGGCAAGAGAAGCGCTGGAAGAAGTTCATGGAGGGATCTGTGGACAACACTTGGGGGGCAGAGTCCTAGCTCACAAGATCACTCGTCTAGGATTCTATTGGCCAGAGATGTTCGCTGATGCAAAAAATTATGTTAAGAGGTGTGAGAGGTGCCAAAAGCACGCTCCGAATGTAAGGCAGCCGCCTGAGATGTTGACCTCGATCAGCTCCCCTATTCCGTTTGCAATGTGGGGAATGGATCTACTTGTTCCCTTTCCCGTAGCATCTACACAAAGAAAGTTTTTGATAGTAGCCATCGACTACTTCACTAGGTGAATTGAGGCTAAAACCCTAGCCAAGATAACCACCAAGCAAGTTACCCATTTCTTTTGGGAGAACGTGATCTGTAGATATGGAATCCCGCGAATCCTTGTGACGGATAATGGGACGCAATTCAACAATGAAGAATTGAAGAAGTACTGTGAGGAAAATGCTATTGATCTTCGTTTTACTTCAGTAGCACACCCACAAGATAATGGACGGGCAGAGATAGCAAATTGGATAATCCTTGATGGATTGGAGAAAAGGGTCGAACGCTCAAGAAACACTTGGGTGGATGAGTTACTGCCTATACTTTGGGCATATCGCACCACTTGCAAAGTGACAACTGGAGCGACCTCATTTTTTGTTGGCTTATAGAGCCGAGGAAGTTGTGCCCCTAGAAATCATGCATGCATCACCTCGAGTTGAGGCATATGAGCAAGAGACTAATGAAGAAGGCAGGAGGCTTACCCTAAACCTAATTGATGAGGTTAGGGATGAAGCAAATGCCCGGAATGCAGAGCATCAGAAGAGAGCATCCTTCCATTACAACCGAAGGGTTAAGAAGAGGTTCTTTCGGCAAGGCGAACTAATTCTAAGGAAGATAGAAGCTTCTGGAGTTGGTCAGAAGGGAAAGCTAGCCCCTAATTGGGAAGGGCCGTATCGAGTCAAGATGACGCTAGGACGAAGATCCTACAAGTTGGAGACCTTGGATGGGAACGAGGCCATCCATCGTTTATAGGTGAAAAAAGGTCAGAAATTATCCACGTTATACAGAAAGAATCGTTATAATTCATACAAGCCGGAGAAGAAACAGCTGATATATTTGCTGAAGTCACGAAACGGACGACCTTCGGAAGGATGATTACGCTTAAGACGTTAAGTAACGAGTTTAGCCTTAAGCACAAGATTAGCAGTGCTAATCATGAATTAAGGAGTAATATCGTTAGGAGTCACGACTGACCAAACTGACGACTAAAGATCAAGATCAAGGTTCTTGATCCTCAGGATCACGGATGATTTTAGATCCTAGATCCCTCACCACTTAAGATCAAGATCGAGGTTCTTGATCCTTGAAGACAACGAAGTCACGGATGACCAAGATACTGACTTGAGATCAAGATCAAGATTCTTGATCCCCAAGATCCATGGATGGTTTTGAGGTCCGGGTTTCCTCCCCAACCACGAAGTGGCCGACCACGACACCCGGAGGGCCGTAGCCGACCACGAGGCAGCCGACCACGGTGCACGAAGGGCCGTAGCCGACCACGAGGCAGCTGACCACGGTGCACGAGGAGCCCCAGCCGACCACCTCCCGGCCGACCACGAAGAATTCGGGCCGTTTGGCCGACCACCTCCCGGCCGACCACGAAGAAATCGGGCCGTTCGGCCGACCACCTTCCAGCCGACCATGGTGTGGCCGACCATGGTGGCTTGGAGCCCTCTGGCCGATCACCTTGTGGCCGATCACGAGCTACTCCGTGGTCCGGCCGATCGCGGGGTAGTTCGTGGTCCTGAATCTTGGTTTTTTCAGCGAACCTCGGATAGTTTCTGATCCTGAATCTCGACCTTTTCAGCGAATCTTGGATGATTCTCCTTGAGATCACGGATGATTTGAGATCAAGACCAAGATTCTTGATCCTTAAGATAACAAAGTCACGAATGACCAAAATAGTGATTTGAGATCAAGATCAAGTTTCTTGATCCTTGAGATTAAGATCAAGTTTCTTGATCCTTAAGATCACGGATGACTTGAGATCAAGATCAAGTTTCTCGATCCTCAAGACCACGGATGATTTTCAGGTCCGGGTTTACTAGCCGACCACCATTGGCCGACCAAGCTCCGAGGAGGGCGTCAGCCGACCAAGACTGATTTTCAGTCCTACACGGACTGTTGACGCTGTTTGGGCCATATCTTGAGCTCCGGGTATCAGATTTGGACGATCTTACAGTCCACGCAAAGATCTCTGAGTTTTCTATAGTCTTGGAGACCACTAGCCGACCACCTCTTGGCCGACCAAGCTCCAAGGAGGGCGTCAGCCGACCAAGACTGATTTTCAGTCCTACACGGACTGTTGACGCTGTTTAGGCCATATCTTGAGCTCCGGGTATCAGATTTGGACGATCTTACAGTCCACGCAAAGCTCTCTGAGTTTTCTATAGTCTTGGAGACCACTAGCCGACCACCCCTTGGCCGACCAAGCTCCAAGGAGGGCGTCAGCCGACCAAGACTGATTTTCAGTCCTACACTGACTGTTGACGCTGTTTGGGCCATATCTTGAGCTCCGGATTTCAGATTTGGACGATCATAATGTCCACGCGAAGCTAATTGAATTTGCTATAGTCTTGGACCATCCTTTGCCGTCCACCTCATTTTTTGAGGGCCTTAGCCAACTGGAAGTGGATGTTGATGGTCCGTCAACCTTGAAAAATCACTTTGATATTCAGAACACCCCTGACTCGCTTCATACCTCACTAAAGTGGTTCATTGAAACACGTTAGTGATGATTCAAACATGACAATGATGATTCAACGTTTTCAGAAAACGTCAGCCGATCACCATTTAGCGCCATTAGTGCCGATAACACCGTTGGTGGTGATAGCACCGTTAGTGCTGTAAGCACCGTTAGTGCTGATAGCACCGTTAGTGCTGTAAGCACCGTTAGTGCCGATAGCACCATTAGTGCCGATAGCACCGTTAGTGTCGATAACACCGATAATGTCGTTAGCACCGTTTAGTGCCGATTAGCACCGATTAGTGTCGTTTAAGCACCGTTTAGTGCCGATTAGCACCGATTAGTGTCGTTTAAGCACCGTTTAGTGCCGATTAGCACCGAGTAGTGTCGTTTAGTACCGTGAGTGCCATTTTATCCTTTTAACATTGTTTAAAAATGTTTAAACATTATTTAAGGCTGTTTATCACTGTCTAGTGCAGTTTAGCGCCGTTTAGTGCCGTTTTATGCCGTTTTATGCCGTTTAACGTCGTTTAAACATTGTTTAAGCATCGTTAAGGCTGATTAGTGCCGATTAGCATCGAATTAACATTGTCGTGAACGTGTCAATCGCTCCACGCTTTACATAACGACAATACTCGTGAAACACTAGTGTACAAAGATGAACCCTGACCCAAGTCTCGAAAAAGGCCGTTAAAACTTCAAGGAAAACCTGATCAGTTTTCCTAGAAGTTGGGGGCAAATGATATGGGCTAAAAGTAAGCCCTAAAGACATATTTAATGTGGCATTAATTAGACCCAAAATGGTCCAAACGTGTGGCCCACCAGATGGGCCCAAACCCTATTTATAATATTAATTTCGTAATTAATATTAAGGGTAATAAACAGCTCAGCAAATAAGAGTCAAACAAGGATATTACTCTTGCCTGACTTAGCCTCCAAGATACATATTTCAACATGGAAATTGATTCCTATAAGGAAGAGATCTAGAACCTTCCTCAAGGAAGACTTGTCCACCAAGTCTTTGACTCCTACCATAATTCTAAGGCTTCTCAGCCTATATAAAGGGTCTAACCCCTCATCTCAGAACTACGTTTTTGGGCAGAGCTCAATACGTCACTTACGTTTTGGCTGAATGCTCGAATAAGGACATGCAAGCCACTGCGTCCTAGGTGAGCTCTCGCCTCTATAGCCTCGAGGGCACCATCACTTAGAATTACGTCCTGGCTTGATTCTCAATAACGAGATACGTAGGCACTCTGTGAGGACCGATCAGTCTCGTAACACGGAAATAGCCATTAAAGCTCGAAGCTCAACCACCCTAGCATTAATTACAAATCGTAACCTAGTTTTTATTCCACAACAACTGGATCGCGAAGCTGCTTCCACTTAGCATTCAACAGACTTACAGCTTCCATTTCTAGAGGATTCTTGGGCTCTGGATAAGGATGTTTGAAAAGCCTTCTGAGTTTGTCCACCTCCTGAGTAGTCCTGATCTTTGGAATGTCCTCAAAGTTCTTCATTATGAGCTGAGGTTTCCAATGAGATTTATCAGCTTTAAACTGACAATAGATCATCTTGGGGTAGCCCTTGATGTAAGAACCCTAATTTTTGGTAATATTTCCTTTTATTTAATATCTTGTGACATTATTATTATGGAACCTTTCTAGTCATCCCTGTTGATTTATAGAATTGATTGTCTGAGAAACTGCGTTGTTGCATTTATGATGTAAGATATACAGAGAGATTGTGAAAGCAAGAGTCCTGTTGTTAGTAATATTTATAAAACTTGGAATTTGAGAATGGTTAGAATATTAAAGGATTTATTAAGAATTATGACGAGGAATTTTGGACATTCGAGGAATTTACACAATAAGTACTTAAGGAATTATAGGGGAAATCTCTACGCGACGAAATATTATTACGAGAGGGTAATTAATTTACGATACGAAGTAAGGATTAAATAACAAGCATTTGTGGAAGAATAATATTACAAGGAAAGAAATTACATGCAAGTGCCATGTAACTAGATAGTTAGAAAAAGGAACTAGGAGACATAAAAGCAAATGTGAATAGTGACTAGCATGGTGGATGATGTACTAGGGGACACTAGGGTATGGAGGAAACCTAGGCTATGGCTTGGCACATGTGACTACTCCTTGTCAACCACAATAATACAAGCATGCTAGCCTTCTTTTTATCATTTCAAACAAAACAAAACAAGAAAAACACTCCCCCCCCCCCTTAACATAGCTCTCGGCCGAACTGCTCTAGGAGAGAGGGAGAGGTTTTCTCTCCACCATTTCTTCATCCACAACCTTGAACAAGATTCCTAGGGCTTCCTTGCATCTTAGTAGAGGTATGGTATCAATTTCAAAGCCTTCTATCCATTGGTTTTTGAGTTATAGTTGTTGGAAGTTTAGAGAAATACTAACATAAGTTTATTATCTTTTAGATCTTGCATTGTGAGTGTTGTAAAGGCCATCTAAGGTGTTTCTAAGTTGTGTAAAGTTTATACCAGGTCTCTAGGAGCTCAAGAAGGTATGAAATCTCAAACCACCCTTGGATAAGTGTTGTTCATATAATATGGTAGTAGATCCATGTATTTTAGGGCTTATCTTGAATGTATATGTGATGGATAGCATGGATCTTGAGTTTGATGTTGAGATTGTGAATTTTATGACTATGGTTAATATATATATCTCCATGAGTGTTATGAGTCATGATCTAAGTGTTTTAAGTGGTGTTTATGTTATGGAAGCATGAAAAATGGTTGATCTAAGTGAATTGAGCTTGCTGAGTTTATCCAGGAGCTTTGATCTGTGTTGTAGCACGATTTTGAACACCCAAATGATGTCCCCTGATGTCCTACCTTATATTGTTGGAAAGATAATTGAATGTAGTTTCTGGATATGTAAGATTCATAGCTAGGTGATGTGTGGATTTTTAGTTATCGCCGGAGAAGTGAATTTTGTTTCTGGACTATGAACTGCATTAAGTGACCCCCTTGTGAACCTTGTTTAAACACCTTAAAATATGTTTGGGATCATGGAAAAATTTGAGAATGTAAGTAATGCAGTGGTGAAGACCACCCAAAAGGAATTGGATTAAAATATGAATTTATGGATTTTATAAAAATGCTAGAGTAAAATTCGCGCAATGGAAAAAAGTCGATTAGTGGAACATTATTCTAGGGTTAGTGGTTATGGTTCGAACGTGGTAACTAAATTAAGTCGAGTAAGTGACGAGCGTAAACGAGTGATGTCATGGACTTATAGTGGGACTAGGGAGTCATAAGACGAAGTCGTTAAGTTAATTTCGTACCCCCTTAAAACCCCGTAATTAGAGAGAAATTGTTAAGGTACTAACGAACGATTATTGTTTATGTATAGATCGTTCGAATTCGCACGCTCGACCACCCCAACCAAACCAAGGCAAGTTTACTTTTCAAAATTTATCCATATACAAGGACTTTTACTGTTGTGTTTGTAGTTTTCAAATGATATCAAATGCTATGTTTATCGAAGTATTGATGCAATTGAGATTGAACAAGTACATGTATGCTTTTACCCCTTGAACTTAGATTGAAATGTTTTCTTCGGACAACGACTCTAGCAATAGAGGTCGTAGCGGTCCGTATATACTATTGACCGGGGAGCGGTATATTATTATATATCGTATCTAGATTGCGAAAACCCGAAGGGTCATTCGGGTGGTATCGTATATTCAAATAACTGTTATTATATCTTCGTAAATACTCGAAACCCTATCTTGGATTAAGAGTTTATTTTATCGAATAATTATTTTATTAATTATTAATATTAAACCTTAAAATATTATTTATTAATTACTGTTCATTATTTAAAGACAAAGTTAATCCAAGATACTTTTAATACTTTCAAACTCGAACTCATTTGAACTCAAAACATTTTCGAAAACCCCCGGTCAGATTCTGCTTCTTATATGATTTCAAGAATCATCGGTCGACTGATGTCGAACCTCAATTACTCTGTTTTCAATCAAAATCAAGTTTTAAAAGAAAAGAAAAAGGGACTCTGGCAGGTGTGGGAACCGTTGACGAACGATTCCCGGGATGTGTAAGCGGCCGTGAGCCAGGCGGTCCATCACTTATTATTCCGGCCCAGGTGTTGCCGAAGGATGATTACGGATGTAGTTTTCATCGAGGGTGATTACGGATGTAGTTTTCACCCGAGGGATAGTTACGGATGTAGTTTCTATCCTTCTACCGGTAGAGAAGACCCGCGGATTATTGGACTTGGATGTGGCGACTGATCATCGTCAATCCTTGTCAAGTTTTTATGTTTTCTTTAAGTCCCATTCCTCCATTTTGGAAAAATGCTTTAACACTGCTTCTTAGGCTTTTGTGCCAAGTTGCTGATAGTGTTCTATTTTGATGAGAAAGATGTTGATTCAATGCAGTATCTAGAACTGCAAGTTTATTTTGAAAACAAGGGCACATATTGTTGCGCCTTCGAGATTTATCAACCGTGACAAATGATTTTATAACTGATTGATACAAACAAATATATCAACTGCCAATCATATGAGATGTATATTGCTTATCTTATATACATATTTCTTGCTGAGCTATAGTTGCTCACCCTTGCTTGTTTTCAAACTTTACAAACACAACAGCTAAGCGAAATGGCAAGACCCAGGCAGACTGCTCGAAAGCAGGTGACTAGGCCCGAGCCTCCACTTGAGATTCCACCGGTAGGCCCCATTAGCCGGATTGGTTGGCAGCTTTTGTTAGTACGTTTTATTTATCAGCATGACCTGTGCAAGGCAGTGTATCGTAACAAACTTTCAAGCCGCCAGCTTCGCTTCATATCGGAGTGTTGCTGGTAGCATAAATACTATTTAATTCGGTCTGTAATAACTCTGATAACTTATTTAATGTTTAATCAATGTGTGACGTTTCTGAGGCTCTAACCTGTGTGTGTGAGTGTGGTGTGAGTTTATTGTGGGGTCGATGGCTGTGTTATATATATTGTGTGCAAGAACAGGTATGTTATTAATGGAAAATGGACCGTGAGCACCTAGATCTCCGACCCCGGATCTGGGGGCGTCACAGAAATGGTATCAGAGCGAGGTTACAGTTCTCAGAAACGGTAGTAATTTAAGAAAGCAACCCTAATAATAATAACAATAACGATAACCTTAATAACAACTTTAATAATAATTAGAACTCTCATCGAGTTTGTAGTCGGGTTATCGGATATAGCCCTGACTTTAAGGCCCGTGAGGGAACTACTCCTAAACCCTTCTTTTATGGTTAGTGACCCACTTTATTTCCCTTGTGTAGATGGATGAGATACCAGACCCTGAGGCTTTCGAGAGGGAGCATGATGAGGCCCTGATGAGAGAGGCCGAGGACCCTGAGGAGGATATGGGTGCTGACTCCGAGCTTGGCCCCTGGATTATAGTGATAGATAGTACTGATGATGAGGATCCCGTTGAGGAGCCCTTTGAGCCCGAGCCAGAGCCTGTTACCCCATCTCCTGTAGCTACTGATGAGGAGAGTGTGAGATCCGGCGAGGGTCATGTTGTGTCACCCCCACCTTCTCCACAGACATCTAGCCCTGTTTCATCGGACGGTGACTCTGAGGATGACACTTCCGGCGAGGAGGAGCTTGACCCTACCCCTGCTCCTGCTCCTGCTGCTGCTGCTGCACCTACTCCTGTTCCGGTCATACCACCTCCACCGGCGGACCTACCCCCAGTGTCTGGTACTGAGCATGCTTACGTGGTACAGTTTTTGACCCGAGACTTACTATCTGCAGAGGCCCGACTTAACGAGGCGAGGCGGGCACTAGTGGAGGAGCGCGAGGCGCGCTTGAGGATCCAGGCTGAGATGAGGACCACTGTTGCTAGGAGGACTAGGGCTCGACTCCACAGGATCGAGATGAGGAGTCGCGATAGGATTCTTGGTTTAGGGATCCGCGGAGGCGGAGTGATCCAGGCTAGGGATGCTAGACGTGTTGTGCGTCGTGCATTCACCCGAGTGAGGACCTTGCTCCGTCGCGGCGCGGCCCCGTGATGTGTTACTTATAGCTCAGTCCCCTAGGTTCAGATGACATTAGTGTGTCGATTTTGCGGGATAGTTGACTTGTGCAGTGGTATCCTTTCTGACCAGTGGATGAGTAGACTGACCTACAGATATGTAGATGTGACTTCGGGTAGTATGTATGGATGTAGCCCTACTTTTGTGTAGCCTGACTATTCGGATGATGTATTTGTAGTTGTTCCACTTTTGCTAGACTTTGACATCGGAACTATGTATTTGGCTCTAACATCCAAACTTGTGATAACCCTTGTACCGTACTTATTTAGTTTCAGTTTCTTTAATATTGCCTCAACTGCTTTACTTTCCGATGCCATGCTTTACAGTTTTGATATACAACTGTGATTATACAATTGCTACAAGCCACAAATACAACCATACTGTTTCAAATTTACGATATGCGATTTCAAATTATTTTCTACAATTTCCAAAAATGTTCCTACAATCTTTAAAAATAAATTTTTCAAAAAAAAAAAAGATGTTTTGAAATTTTGAAAAATATTTTTGAGGTTTCGAAATTTTGAAAACTCTTGTAAATGTTTTCGCATTCCAAAGGGATTTTTTCCCCCAAAAATGTTTGACATTTTATCTCCAACATCGGATTATTAAAACTTTTGCACTTCCACCCTTACGAGGAGGAACGATACGCTCCTGACCCGTGCAAACGCTGTCAGGTAATTGGAAAACCCTAACCCCTCTCTTGTTTTATTATCAGAATCATGCCACCCAGAAGAATGAACACTCGAGCTCACCCGATCAGTTCTGAGGGCCAGGGTAGCCACCATGGAGCCGGAGGCCACCAGAACCGTGAAGGGGAGAATGTCAACCTGAGTGATAATGAGGGCAACGATTATAACCTGTTTGATGACTCGGAGTATGAAGAAGAAGAAGCTGGTGATGATACCCGAGAGGTAGAACATCCTAGGGGAGGCCCTATAGAACAGTTCATGGAGTTACTTAGGCAGAACTTGGACCGACCCCCAGTTCAGCAACCACCCCAGAATGCTAATGCTAATGCTTTCCGGAACTTCAAATCCCTGAAACCCCCAGAATTTAAAGGAACTGCCGACCCTGTCGAGGCAAGGGCCTGGTTGAAGGAAATGGAAAAATCTTTCGAGATACTAGGTGTCGCTGAAGAGCAGAAGACTGTTTTCGCCACTTACCTTCTGAAGGGTGAGGCGAACTATTGGTGGGAAGCTAAGAAGAATTTGGAAGGAAGAGGTGTGGTAACCTGGAAGAGATTTAGCGAGCTGTTTTTGGAGAAGTACTTTCCTAGGTTCATGGAAACGCAAATGGAGCTAAAGTTTTTGGAGCTGAAACAAGGAAACATGATAGTGGCCGAGTATGAGGCCAAATTTACTGAGTTGTCAAGGTTTGTGCCGGAGTATGTGAACTCTGAGGCAAAGAGGGCCCGAAGATTTCAATTAGGGCTAAAACAATGGATTCAGAATCGTGTGGCGGTTCTTGAGCTGACAGACTATGCCACCCTGGTACAGAAAGCGTCAATTGTTGAAGCTGGAAGTGAGCAGATGCAGAAGGAGAGGGAAGGGAAGAAGAGGAAGTTGGATAGCCGAAAGGGAAACTCTGCTGGTGGGAGCTTTCCGAGCAAATTTAAGCGAGGAACAATGTCCCAACCAAGCGGGAACTTTGGAACCAAGAGAGCTGAAAGTTGGAGTGTGGGCCAGAGCGGCCGACCACAGGGATCATCTTACTCTACCCCATCCCGAGCCCAACCCCCAGAATGCAACAAATGTGGAAGGAAACATGCGGGCGTGTGCAACCTGCAAGATGTGAAATGCTTCAAGTGTGGGCTGACTGGGCATTATGCTAACGCCTGTCGCGGAACCAGTAACAACCTGAGTGTCGGAGGTAATTGCTTCAAGTGTGGGAAACCAGGGCACCGAATGAGGGAATGTATGTCCTCTGGGCCAGCTGCATCAAGAGTGAGTGGAACTGCTTCTAACAAGGCCCCTACTGCAAGAACTTTTAACATGATGGTGCAGGATGCCGTGAGGAACACGGATGTGATTGCAGGTACCCTACTACTCAACTAAGTTAAAGCAAATGTTTTATTTGATTCGGGAGCTACCAAGTCTTTCATATCTCTAGATTTTGTATGTCGGTTAGGCCTTAAGACTGAACCATTGAAAGACAGATTGCAAATAGAGATAGCTAATCATGAAATCATTCCCGTTAGCCGAGTATGTCCAGGTTGCGACCTAGAAATAGGAGGGCGACACTTTCGGGTAGACCTAATACCTTTTAAACTAGGGGAGTTTGACGTAATAGTAGGTATGGATTGGTTAACAACCCATGGAGCCCAGATTTATTGTGTCAAGAAGAAAGTAAGTTTGAGACTGCCAGGGGATGAGGAAGTAGTATTTAGTGGGAAACGGCAAAGCCAAAAGTTCCTGACTATGATTCAAGCTAAGAAGCTGTTACGTAAAGGATGCGAAGCATATTTAGCCTATGTGAAGGATACCAAGAAGGAGGCACCAAACCTGCAGGAAATCCCTGTCGTCAATGAGTTCGCGGATGTATTTCCGGACGATCTTCCCGGACTACAACCCGATAGGGACATCGAGTTTGCTATAGACTTAGTTCCGGGTACGGCCCCAATTTCGAAAGCCCCATATCGGCTAGCCCCAGTGGAGATGAAAGAGCTGGCCACTCAGTTACAAGAGTTATTGGATAAAGGGATGATAAGACCTAGTGTGTCACCGTGGGGAGCCCCGGTGTTATTCGTGAAAAAAAAGGACGGCAGCATGAGATTATGTATAGACTACAGGGAGTTGAACAAGGTGACTATCAAGAATAAGTATCCCTTGCCCAGGATAGATGACCTGTTTGACCAATTGAAAGATGCAGTTTATTTCTCCAAGATTGATTTGCGGACCGGGTACCACCAGTTAAAGATTAAACCAGAAGATATACCAAAGACGGCCTTTCGCACCCGGTATGGACACTATGAGTTCCTAGTGATGTCAATTGGGTTAACGAATGCCCCTGCAGCTTTCATGGACTTGATGAATCGAGTCTTCAAGAAATACTTGGACAAGTGCGTTATAGTCTTCATCGATGATATCTTAATTTATTCCAAGACGAAGGAGGATCATGTAGAGCACTTAAGGATTGTATTGGGAGCATTGAGAGAAGAAAAGTTGTACGCTAAGTTCTCGAAGTGCGAATTTTGGTTGAAGGAAGTTCAGTTTTTAGGGCATGTGATCAGCGAACAAGGTATTCTAGTGGACCCAGCCAAAATAGAGGCTGTATCAAATTGGGAGAGACCAACCACTCCGACAGAGGTGAGAAGTTTCATAGGACTGGCTGGCTACTATAGGAGATTTGTCCAAGACTTTGCAAAGATAGCAGCCCCTTTGACCCGACTAACTCGCAAGACTGAGAAGTTTGTGTGGACTGAAAAATGCGAAGAGAGCTTTCAAGAGTTGAAAAAGAGGTTGGTGACAGCACCAGTACTAGCCCTACCTGATGATAAGGGAGATTTTGTGATTTATAGCGACGCATCCCATAAAGGTTTAGGGTGTGTGCTTATGCAGCACGGTAAGGTGATTGCGTATGCGTCCAGACAACTCAAGGAGTATGAGATAAGATACCCCACCCATGATTTGGAATTAGCAGCGATAGTTTTTGCTTTAAAGATCTGGAGACATTATCTGTACGGAGAAAAGTGTGAAATCTACACGGATCACAAGAGCTTAAAGTACATATTCACTCAGAAAGAGTTAAACATGAGGCAGAGGAGATGGTTAGAGCTAATTAAAGATTATGACTGTGAGATTCATTATCACCCAGGGAAGGCCAGCGTGGTGGCCGATGCACTTAGCCGAAAGGAGAAGCTTAAGATGATAACGTCAGTGGACGAGTTGATCAAGGACCTTGAGAAACTGGAGATTGAAGTGAGGCTACCAGGAATTGGACAAGAGAGTCTAATGGAAATAAAAGTCCAACCACCGTTATTGGAAAAGATTAAGTTGTGCCAGGAAAAGAAGATGGAAGAAGAAAAGAATTCAATGGAGAAAATCTTGACTGGCGAAGAAATTAAGTGTGAGAAGGACGGGAATGGAATCATGAGGTACGCATCTAGGATATGGATTCCGAACGTTCAAGAGTTGAAAGATGAGATTTTGCAAGAGGCTCATAGTTCGAGGTACTCAATTCACCCTAGAGGCACTAAGATGTATAGAGATCTGAGAGAATACTATTGGTGGCCTAATATGAAAAAGGACGTGGCAGAGTGGGTAAGTAAGTGTTTGACATGTCAAAGAGTAAAGGCCGAACACCGGAGGCCCAGCGGATTGTTGCAACCCTTAAAGATACCCGAGTGGAAGTGGGAGCAGATTGCGATGGACTTTGTGGTCGGATTACCAAGGACCAAGACGAATCATGATGCCATTTGGGTAATTATCGATAGGTTGACCAAGTCAGCACATTTTCTTCCAATCAACGAGAGATATACTGTCGACAAGCTGGCAGATATTTACCTAAAGGAGATTGTGGTTAGACATGGGGTTCCTGTGAGCATTGTATCAGATAGAGACCCGAGATTCAACTCCAGGTTCTGGAGAAGTTTTCAGGATTGTGTGGGGACTAAGTTAAACATGAGTACTGCATACCATCCCCAAACAGATGGACAGAGTGAGAGAACCATCCAAACCATCGAGGACATGTTGAGGGTATGTGCCATTGATTTTAAGGGAAGTTGGGATGACCACTTGCCGTTGATCGAATTTTCCAACAACAACAGCTACCATGCGAGTATAGGCATGCCCCCATATGAAGCTTTATACGGACGAAGATGTCGGTCTCCTTTGTGTTGGGAAGAAGTTGGAGAGCGGAAGATTTTAGGGCCTGAACTGGTCCAACAGACGAGAGAAACTATCGAGCTCATAAGAGGACGGCTGGTAGCGGCCCAAGACAGACAGAAGAAGTATGCGGACCAGACCCGCAAGGACAAAGAATATGAGGTATGAGAGTTTGTGATGTTGAAAGTATCACCGTGGAAAGGATTGATGAGATTTGGTAAGAAGGGAAAACTAAGCCCGAGGTTTATTGGACCTTTTGAGATCTTGAAACGAGTTGGGAAGTTAGCCTATGAACTGGCTTTACCCCCGAGCTTACAGCAAGTACATAATGTGTTCCATGTGTCCATGCTACGACCGTACCATACCGACTTCCGACATGTGATAGAACATGATCAAGTGGATCTGCAACCAGACTTAACATATGTAGAGCAACCCGTAGAAATCATGGATAGAAAAGAACAGGTGCTGAGGAACAAGGTTGTCAAACTAGTGAGAGTCTTGTGGAGGAATCAGAATGTCGAAGAATCAACATGGGAACTAGAAAGCGCAATGCGTGAAAAACACCCCAAACTGTTTTCAACCTGATTCCGGGACGGAATCCTTTTAAGGAGGGGAGGCTGTAAGAACCCTAATTTTTGGTAATATTTCCTTTTATTTAATATCTTGTGACATTATTATTATGGAACCTTTCTAGTCATCCCTGTTGATTTATAGAATTGATTGTCTGAGAAACTGCGTTGTTGCATTTATGATGTAAGATATACAGAGAGATTGTGAAAGCAAGAGTCCTGTTGTTAGTAATATTTATAAAACTTGGAATTTGAGAATGGTTAGAATATTAAAGGATTTATTAAGAATTATGACGAGGAATTTTGGACATTCGAGGAATTTACACAATAAGTACTTAAGGAATTATAGGGGAAATCTCTACGCGACGAAATATTATTACGAGAGGATAATTAAGTTACGATACGAAGTAAGGATTAAATAACAAGCATTGGTGGAAGAATAATATTACAAGGAAAGAAATTACATGCAAGTGCCATGTAACTAGATAGTTAGAAAAAGGAACTAGGAGACATAAAAGCAAATGTGAATAGTGACTAGCATGGTGGATGATGTACTAGGGGACACTAGGGTATGGAGGAAACCTAGGCTATGGCTTGGCACATGTGACTACTCCTTGTCAACCACAATAATACAAGCATGCTAGCCTTCTTTTTATCATTTCAAACAAAACAAAACAAGAAAAACACTCCCCCCCTTAACATAGCTCTCGGCCGAACTGCTCTAGGAGAGAGGGAGAGGTTTTCTCTCCACCATTTCTTCATCCACAACCTTGAACAAGATTCCTAGGGCTTCCTTGCATCTTAGTAGAGGTATGGTATCAATTTCAAAGCCTTCTATCCATTGGTTTTTGAGTTATAGTTGTTGGAAGTTTAGAGAAATACTAACATAAGTTTATTATCTTTTAGATCTTGCATTGTGAGTGTTGTAAGAGGCCATCTAAGGTGTTTCTAAGTTGTGTAAAGTTTATACCAGGTCTCTAGGAGCTCAAGAAGGTATGAAATCTCAAACCACCCTTGGATAAGTGTTGTTCATATAATATGGTAGTAGATCCATGTATTTTAGGGCTTATCTTGAATGTATATGTGATGGATAGCATGGATCTTGAGTTTGATGTTGAGATTGTGAATTTTATGACTATGGTTAATATATATATCTCCATGAGTGTTATGAGTCATGATCTAAGTGTTTTAAGTGGTGTTTATGTTATGGAAGCATGAAAAATGGTTGATCTAAGTGAATTGAGCTTGCTGAGTTTATCCAGGAGCTTTGATCTGTGTTGTAGCACGATTTTGAACACCCAAATGATGTCCCCTGATGTCCTACCTTATATTGTTGGAAAGATAATTGAATGTAGTTTCTGGATATGTAAGATTCATATCTAGGTGATGTGTGGATTTTTAGTTATGGCCGGAGAAGTGAATTTTGTTTCTGGACTATGAACTGCATTAAGTGACCCCCTTGTGAACCTTGTTTAAACACCTTAAAATATGTTTGGGATCATGGAAAAATTTGAGAATGTAAGTAATGCAGTGGTGAAGACCACCCAAAAGGAATTGGATTAAAATATGAATTTTTGGATTTTATAAAAATGCTAGAGTAAAATTCACGCAATGGAAAAAAGTCGATTAGTGGAACATTATTCTAGGGTTAGTGGTTATGGTTCGAACGTGGTAACTAAATTAAGTCGAGTAAGTGACGAGCGTAAACGAGTGATGTCATGGACTTATAGTGGGACTAGGGAGTCATAAGACGAAGTCGTTAAGTTAATTTCGTACCCCCTTAAAACCCCGTAATTAGAGAGAAATTGTTAAGGTACTAACGAACGATTATTGTTTATGTATAGATCGTTCGAATTCGCACGCTCGACCACCCCAACCAAACCAAGGCAAGTTTACTTTTCAAAACTTATCCATATACAAGGACTTTTACTGTTGTGTTTGTAGTTTTCAAATGATATCAAATGCTATGTTTATCGAAGTATTGATGCAATTGAGATTGAACAAGTACATGTATGCTTTTACCCCTTGAACTTAGATTGAAATGTTTTCTTCGGACAACGACTCTAGCAATAGAGGTCGTAGCGGTCTGTATATACTATTGACCGGGGAGCGGTATATTATTATATATCGTATCTAGATTGCGAAAACCCGAAGGGTCATTCGGGTGGTATCGTATATTCAAATAACTGTTATTATATCTTCGTAAATACTCGAAACCCTATCTTGGATTAAGAGTTTATTTTATCGAATAATTATTTTATTAATTATTAATATTAAACCTTAAAATATTATTTATTAATTACTGTTCATTATTTAAAGACAAAGTTAATCCAAGATACTTTTAATACTTTCAAACTCGAACTCATTTGAACTCAAAACATTTTCGAAAACCCCCGGTCAGATTCTGCTTCTTGTATGATTTCAAGAATCATCGGTCGACTGATGTCGAACCTCAATTACTCTGTTTTCAATCAAAATCAAGTTTTAAAAGAAAAGAAAAAGGGACTCTGGCAGGTGTGGGAACCGTTGACGAACGATTCCCGGGATGTGTAAGCGGCCGTGAGCCAGGCGGTCCATCACTTATTATTCCGGCCCAGGTGTTGCCGAAGGATGATTACGGATGTAGTTTTCATCGAGGGTGATTACGGATGTAGTTTTCACCCGAAGGATAGTTACGGATGTAGTTTCTATCCTTCTACCGGTAGAGAAGACCCGCGGATTATTGGACTTGGATGTGGCGACTGATCATCGTCAATCCTTGTCAGGTTTTTATGTTTTCTTTAAGTCCCATTCCTCCATTTTGGAAAAATGCTTTGACACTGCTTCTTAGGCTTTTGTGCCAAGTTGATGATAGTGTTCTATTTTGATGAGAAAGATGTTGATTCAATGCAGTATCTAGAACTGCAAGTTTATTTTGAAAACAAGGGCACATATTGTTGCGCCTTTGAGATTTATCAACTGTGACAAATGATTTTATAACTGATTGATACAAACAAATATATCAACTGCCAATCATATGAGATGTATATTGCTTATCTTATATACATATTTCTTGCTGAGCTATAGTTGCTCACCCTTGCTTGTTTTCAAACTTTACAAACACAACAGCTAAGCGAAATGGCAAGACCCAGGCAGACTGCTCGAAAGCAGGTGACTAGGCCCGAGCCTCCACTTGAGATTCCACCGGTAGGCCCCATTAGCCGGATTGGTTGGCAGCTTTTGTTAGTACGTTTTATTTATCAGCATGACCTGTGCAAGGCAGTGTATCGTAACAAACTTTCAAGCCGCCAGCTTCGCTTCATATCGGAGTGTTGCTGGTAGCATAAATACTATTTAATTCGGTCTGTAATAACTCTGATAACTTATTTACTGTTTAATCAATGTGTGACGTTTCTGAGGCTCTAACCTGTGTGTGTGAGTGTGGTGTGAGTTTATTGTGGGGTCGATGGCTGTGTTATATATATTGTGTGCAAGAACAGGTATGTTATTAATGGAAAATGGACCGTGAGCGCCTAGATCTCCGACCCCGGATCTGGGGGCGTCACACTTGACACGGTCAGTATTGTGGACACTAGCCGCATCTCGCTCCATCCGCTTCTTTTCCACCACTATCTCAGACAGGTAACTCATGAGTCTTAACTCATGAGTCTCTACTTTTCTTCCACATACATATCTTCCACTTTGCCCCATTTGAATACATGTAATACTCTCTCCAGAAATGCAGCATCGTGAGTCTGTAGCAGCCATTTTCTACTCATATGCAAGAATGTTTGATTCTGGTCTGCATCTATGAATACTAAGGCATCAACTGTATCTTCAGCATAAGCGTGTATCCAGTATACACTATCACTTCCTGGAACACCAATTGCCTCCCTTATCTCTCCTTGTTCCAGTGCTCCAGAAGGAAGAGTCAGAGCTTCATCTACATTCTTCATTGCTTGAAGAATATTCCATTTCTTCTCCATCAGCTCCGGCTCAATCTTCACGTTATCAAGATGGTTTGGAGCAATGATATCACACTTCCACACCTCATTGCTCTTCTTGAATATGACTCTTTCAATGATCTTCACGGATTTTTCTTTAAGCTCAGAAGCGAATCCCTTACTCATCATTTGTCTACAGACAGCTTTGAGAGATTCCACTGAAAGCTCCATTAGATCATTTTCCTCCATGCTAACCCTCTTCATCCTTCCGTCAACTACCATCCGGACAAAATTTGGATATGCTGAGAATTCTGGACCCTTGTCCTCTGCTAGCTGCATTAACTGATCCCTATACAGAATGCTTAGCTCCTCAGATTGAGAGTATTGAATTTTTGTCGCTGGCAAGAACAACTCTGACGCAGATCTTCTCGTTATGAATTGGTCATCCACATATAGGAAAGATGTTGGGACTCCTTCTACCAAGGACAAAATAACCTGCCACTCCTTAAGTGTTGCATTGTATCCAACCCTGACTTTAGAAATTAATCTCTTCAAAGCACTTATATAGTCCCCAGTCATTGGATTCTGCAAATTCAAGTTGTAGAACAGATCATCTACCTCCTTGTTATGAACTCCTTTCGCACAGGGTCCCATCATTATCTTCCTTGCTTCATCCCACTTCTGTCCTATCCTCCTCTTGTCGAGATCAACTTGGGGATCAGCTAGCCTTGCAAGCTCATGATCATACTGCTTCCCTTGGAGCTCTACTTTCTTTTCTAGGAAGGCAGCACGTTCTTGCATCATCTTCATTTTATGGAACTGAGCTTGTTCCAAGGCTAACTGTTGAGCTTTAAGGGTTTCCTCATCAACAGGAATTTCTTCAGGCATTCCGGAAGACATCCCAGCACCTCCACCTTGTTCCTTCAAAGACCTCTTTATAGCATGTGCCAAAGGTACGTCTTCCATATCAGAATCTGAGTCAAGTACCTCCTGTACTGTTTCCTGATGACTCAGGTCAACGAATGGTTCATCAACCATCATTGCCTTACCCTTTTTCCTCCTCAGAGCCTCTTCATCAACAGCAGGCTCAATTTCTGTTTCCTTGACAAGATCAGCGGGTTCTTCAATTTCTTCGATGTGAACTGCCTGTTGTCTCGTCTTCTTTCCACTCTCCCCCTTAGGTGAGTTATCCTGAGCTCCACCTTGGTCTTCAGATCCACCAGCTGCATAAGAACCTCCAAAACCAGAACCAGAGGCTCCCGCTCCACTAGTACCACCTGCACCAGCATCGGGGGGAGGTTGTTGCGACTCGAAACACTCCGGGGGCACAAAACTCCTGACTGCGAACATCATTCTACTGATCTCCACTGCCATTGTATGCATTGTAGACTCCATTGCCCCCATCCTTTCATTAAGAGTGCTTCCCAAGACACCACCAGCATGGCCCAAGTCATTGACCTTGTTTGTCAAAGCATCAAAAGCCGTAGCTTGACTTGCCATTCTTGCTGCGCAGTCATCAAGATCCCTTTGATTGTTTCCAATGTTAATCCCGAACTTCCTCATCTGATTTTCCATAGAAGTCATACGTGTATCAAGATTTTCAATATTAAGGGACGGTGTTTGGTTTAGGTGACCTCGCTCTAATACTCGTTCTGTTAGTATTTGGCGCTCGGTTTCGGGCCTTAAAAATGAAGGTCCCTCTCTCCCTAACCTCTCACACACACTCCCTGTCTCACGCTCGTGTATGTCTTCAATGATTGATCCAAAGTATGAAGCAGTACCTGCAGAAATTGGATAAGCAATATAATTGGCAGTTATGGGATCTATTTCTGTTATGTCCTGAGTTGGAATCTCAGGCTGAGGGGCTGCAAAGTGTTCTTGTACGACATCAGAACCGATCCTCTTTGCAGCATCAGTACGTACCGGTGAAGGTACGGCTGAAGTTGTTAAAACTTCATGTACTTTTGAAGCAACAGGATCTTCAAAAGGTACATAATCCTCACCAAAATCCCTATGTGCAGATTGTTTAAAGGGAGAACCACTCTCGTGAGGTGGAGTGGTTGCGTGTGACACATTAGGGTTTGACTGGACTTTTGAAGTAGCAGCATGAAAAAGTTTGGCTTTCTTTCGAATAAGTTGCTGCTCTTCGGGTTCACTCTCCTCATCATCTCCTACATATACATGTGCTGGCTTTCTGACTTCCGTTAACAGGGGTGAAAGAGAATAAGAATGTGTATCAGGCTCAGAAATATAGCTCTCACCCTCGGATAGATCCTGCGGGTTAGCAGTCTCTTGGGTCTCGGAATCAGATACATAGGAGGAGGAATGAATAGTATGCTGGGAGAGATTACCTGATTTATTACCTTGTGCATCATCGCTTTGCTCATCAGGAATCTCATCAAATGCCTCAGCATGAGCAGATGGATTCTGAGCATGTGATGAAACTTGTGATGATGCCTCCAAATTGGTAACTCCTGCATCATATGTAAGCCACATTTGAATATTTTCAGGAATTGACATATGTTTACCTTGATGTTTATCCTGATTAGCAATGGTTGAAAGTGACTTAGTGCCCATCCCTAGCGGTGCAGATGTTGGGCTTCTGGAAAATCCCTGTCTAACAGCAAGAGCATCCTTCGGTATTAATTCATTAATCAGCATTTGTAGGAACCGAGGAAACCAGCAGACAACATCAGTTGTAGTGAGGTCTCTGCTTGCAGGAGATCCCATTGAGGCCACTATCTCAGAGAGAACTATGCGTCCATAATTTATATCCAGTTCTCTTGCTAGGGCAACTGCAAAGGTTTGCATTGGAATTGGAATTTGATGAAAATCTTTTTCGCGTGCCCGAAAACATCTTGTGATGGCCTCGAAAAAGTAATTCCATTCCACATGGAAGAATTGTTTTTGGATGTTTCCAGTGATCCGGCCAGTCGGAGGATAACATCCTATTTCTTCAAAGAATGTGAGGCGTTGTTCCGCTGTAGGTTCTGCATCATAAACATCTTTGATTGGGAATCCCAGAACCCTGTTGACAATTTCTTCAGTCACCTCATATTCCTGACCCGCTAAGGTAAACCTGAAACCGCAGGGGGCTGTTTTGCTCCCAAAAGTAACCGCACTAGTCCATAATTTCTGTAAAGCATCATGTACTAGTGTAGGTTTAGCTGTAAAAGCATGGCTAGCCTTGGAGTACAAATTGAGAAATCGTACCCAAAACTTAAACCGTGGGAGTTGATCACCAATTTCCGTAGAAATATTATAAAAATTGTTTTTAGCAAGTGAAAATTGGTGAGCCATTTTAATTAAATGTTTTTCTTTAAAAGATGTGAATTTTTTTTTTAATTTTGGAAAACAAGTAATTTACGAATTAAAGATTGTATCGCTTTTAATTTAACAAGAACAACAAAAGTCCCTTTGAGAAATTAAACTACGGGATTCAATCAATAGCCAATACTAAATCTGAATAATCAATGAAGATGAATATTCGTGTGTATACCAGTGAAATCGTGTGTGTTTAGATAGAGAATATGAAATCTTGTTTTATGAACAGTTACACAAACAATTTATGTTTGTGTGTATGTATATGCGCGTGTATGAACGGTCACTAAACACACCACCACAACGATTAAGGATAACACAGACAATAGTAGTCAACAAATTGGCAGTAATTCGTGATTAGTATGAGTTTAATCACAAAAACACGGATTAAAGGTATGTAATTTGTGAAATCGCCTTGTTTTTGTGAAGCGGCTGCTGTGAAAATGAAATTAGGTAAAGTGAATGATGCATCGAGTTAGAGATGTACATATAGATGATTGTGAAATGACAAAAATGTCCCTGTTAAAAAGAGTGAAAAATACTAAGTCCATACAGGGAACACTTAAGTCGAACTCTATCTCGAACATCTCTATCTTGAACATCAAGTCGAACTTCGAGATGAAGTTCGAGATAGAGGTTAACTCGAACAAATAAGCACAAATAAGCACTTTAACCAATTTTACAGCAAAGACTACAGGGAAATCTTATCTCGAACTGGATTGGTTTGTAGACTTGGAAAATTCCCCTCCAGTAAAAGAAATAAAGGAAAATTCGAGATACGTTTCGAGTTAGAAGTTTAACTCTATCTCGAACATCAAGTCGAAATTCGAGTTGAGTTTCGAGATAGGGACTAACTCGAAGTTAATCTCAATTCTTTCCAAAATATCTTGAATGGAAACCTAATCTCAACCTTCGAGATAAAATTCGAGTTAGGAGTAACTCAAAAAATTCCCTTAAGCAACTGAGAACTCTATCTCGAACATCAAGTCGAAATTCGAGTTGAGTTTCGAGATAGACTAACTCGAAGTTATTCTCAGTTCTTTTCAAAATATTCCCTTAATGGAAACCTCATCTCAACATTTGAGATAAAATTCGAGATAGACTTTATCTCGAATATTTTGAAGATAGAACTAGGCACACTGGTCACTCGAACTCGAACTCAAAGTCGAATTTCGAGATGAATTTCGAGATAGACAACTCGAAATTCTTCCCAGACTTAGAATTTTCAAAACTTCACTCTGACAGCTTAAGTCGAAATTCAAGTCGAATTTCTAGATAAGTTTCGAGATAGACACTAACTCGAAATTTTGAAGAAATTCAATTCTAAGGCCTTTAATTACATGAAAATCATAGGTAAATTCATCTAAAAATCATGTAAAATTTAGAATATTATGAATTTAACTCCCCCTATGATCATGCAATCTAACAAGCATAAATTCACAGATTTGTGCTATAAAAGACACTTAAAACATAATGAATTTATATAAACTATATGCAAACTATAACAATCATTAATTAGGCATTTTAAAGTCTAAGCACATAATGATTAAGTAGCTTGCACATACAAACATAAACCTGGATTTTACAGATAGAAGGCTTTACTAACTTGTGTTAAGCATTCCCAATTCACCAACCAATCTATTGAATGTTACTTCATCAAGAGGTTTCGTGAATATATCTGCAATTTGTTGCATTGTGGGCACAAAATGTAGCTCCACAGTCCCCTCCTCGACATGTTCTCTTATGAAATGATACCTGATGTCGATGTGCTTGGTTCTTGAGTGATCTACAGGATTGTTGGTTATGGAAATGGCACTTGTGTTGTCACACATAATTGGAATTTTCTTGTGCTCCATGCCATAATCCTTCAATTGGTTCCTCATCCACAGTATTTGAGCTACACAGCTTCCAGCAGCAATGTACTCAGCTTCAGCAGTAGAAGTAGATACTGTATGTTGCTTTTTACTTTGCCAGGACACCAATCTTCTGCCAAGAAACTGACAAGCACCAGATGTGCTTTTCCTATCAATCCTGCAACCTGCATAGTCTGAATCCGAATAGCCAATTAGATTAAAACCTGTATCTCTTGGATACCAAATCCCTAGATTTGGTGTGCCCTTAAGATATCTAAAAATTCTCTTGACGGCTACGAGATGTGATTCTCTAGGATCCGCTTGGAACCTTGCACATAAACAAGTTGCGAACATTATATCGGGTCTACTTGCAGTTAAATAGAGGAGTGAGCCAATCATACCTCGATAGCTTGTGATGTCAACTGGTTTACCTGATTTGTCTTCATCAAGCTTCGTGGCTGTTGCCGTGGGAGTCTTAGCTGCTGATGCATCTTCTAGATTGTACTTTTTGAGTAAATCTCTAACGTACTTGGATTGACAGATAAAGATACCATCTTTTCTCTGACTGATCTGTAATCCAAGGAAGAAGGACAGCTCTCCCACCATGCTCATCTCATATTTTTCCTGAATTAGCTTGGCAAATTTCTCGCACAAGCGCTCATTTGATGACCCAAAAATAATATCGTCCACATAGACTTGAACAAGTATTAAGTCATTTCTTACATTTTTGTAGAACAATGTTTTATCAATTACTCCCCTAGTAAAACCATTTTCAATTAAGACTAAGGATAGGGTTTCATACCATCGCCTTGGGGATTGCTTGAGGCCATAGACAGATTTGAAGAGAAGATACACAAAATCTACATGTTCTGGATCAACGAAGCCAGACCGCTGTTCCAGATACACTTCTTCTTCTAACTCTCCGTTCAGGAAGGCACTTTTCACATCCATCTGGAAAACCTTGAGTTCTTATGTGCTGCAAATGCCAAGAACATCCTGACTGCCTCAAGTCTTGCAACTGGTGCATAGGTTTCATCATAATCAATTCCTTCTCGCTGAGAATAACCTTTTGCAACCAAACGAGCCTTGTTTCGTGTTACAAGTCCGTTTTCATCCAGTTTATTTCTGAATACCAACCTAGCTCCAATTATTGATATGTTCTTTGGTCGGGGTACCAGTTTCCAAACTTTCTGCCTTTCAAACTGATTGAGTTCCTCTTGCATTGCAATCACCCAATCAGCATCACCAAGAGCTTCTTCTATTTCTTTAGGTTCAAGCTTGGATAAGAACCCAGAATATAAGGAAATATTAGCCAGGTCAGCTCTTGCAGTTCTTCTAGTAGTCACACCAGCATCTGGATCACCAATAATTAATTCAAACGGATGATCTCTATTCCATACCCGTTCTCCTGGAAATTGTCTTGATGATTCAGCTTGACTTTCTGAGTTATGGTGCTGACTACTTTGATTATTCTCACTAACTCCCCCTGAGTTAGTGCCAGCTCCTACAGAACTACTGTCAACTCGTCTCGAGCCTTGAACAGTTGTCCTTGAGCTGCTATTTACTCCCCCTGAGTTGTTGCCGGTTCGTATTGAAGAAGTCTCTTCTGATCTTGTAGAATTAGCTTGTTCACTAGACTCAGGTTCTTCACGTACACTTGGAACATTTAATGGGACAACTAACTCAGGTTCATCTTCAAGTTCATCTAAGTCCAGATTCTGAAATTTTAGGGACTCAGGTTCACTAGAATCTCTAGAAATTGATGGGAGTTTGGTATCGTCGAATCTGACGTTGTAGCTTTCAGTCACTTTTCGATCATTCACTAAGAACACTCTATAAGCTGCCACCACATCTGTGGAATAACCAACAAAGATTCCTTCACGAGCTTTTGCAGCAAACTTGCCTAGATTTTCATCATCTATAAGCACATAGCATTTTGCTCCGAAGACATGAAAGTATTTGATTGTTGGTCTTCTGTTGTTCATTAATTCACATGGTGTCTTTTCTTCATCTTTTATAATCAAGGTTCTATTTTGAGTGTAACAAGCGGTACTCACTACTTCGGCCCAGAAGTACAAAGGAAGTTTTGAATCATACAACAAAGTTCTTGCTGCTTCAACCAAAGTTCTATTCTTCCTTTCAACTACTCCATTTTGCTGTGGAGTTCTCGGGGCTGATTATTGACGACGTATTCCTTTAGATACATAGAAGTCATTCAGCACTGCGTTTTTGAATTCAGTGCCATTGTCTGATCTAATCGTCTTCACAGTAAGTGTTGAAACATTCTCAATTTGAGTGATGTGATCAATGATTAAGAAAGGTACTTCGTCTTTCGTCATTGCGAACAATACCCATGTATACTTGGAGAAGTCATCCACGATTACCAATGCATATCTTTTCCTAGACAAAGATAGGACATTCACTGGGCCAAACAAATCCATATGAAGAAGTTGTAGAGGCTCAGTAATACCAGAAATTTCTTTGCTTTTATGCGATGCTCGCTTCGACTTTCCCATTTCACAAGCTTCACAGAGTCCTTTCGGAGCGAACTCCATTTTAGGTAGATCTCTCACCAATTCTCGCCTCGCGAGAGCATTCATCATTTTGAAGTTTAAGTGAGATAGTTTTTTGTGCCATAACCAGCTTTCATCATCCGAGGCTTTGCTGTAGAAACAGGTGACCTCATTCTGATTTGCTGAATCCATGTCTGCAACAAAAAGATCTGCCTTTCGAACTCCTCTCAAAGCCAATGAGCCTTCCTTGATGTGAGTGATTGATACACCTTTCTTATTGAAGACAATTTCGTAACCTTTGTCACAGAATTGACTGATACTCAACAGATTGTGCTTCAGTCCCTCAACATAGGAAATATCTTCAATAATGACATTACCAGTCTTCAGTTTGCCATATCCCTTAGTCACACCTATGCTGTCATCTCCAAAGGTAACATAAGGGCCAGCCTTCATAACCAACTCTGTAAGCAGGGACTTGTTTCCAGTCATATGCCTCGATGCTCCACTGTCTAGCACCCATATAACTTTATTTCTATTCTGCTTAACGCCCTGCAATGACAGATTGGTTAGACATTCTTCGGAACCCAACTTTGATTGGGCCCGGCTTTTCGATAAGATCGAGAATCAACAGATTTAACAACAGGAGATGCACTTTTCTTAACATTACTAGAGCTTTCGACTATCTCCTTTCCTTTCTCAGACTTGACAGATTTGTCAGTCTTAGGAGAAGGTTTGTCACTCCTAACTTTAGGAGGACTGACAGTCTTGGCTCTCACATGCTTTTTCTTGATGTTTGAACTAGCAACAGTATTTGAGCATGACTGGCTAGATGCATTCATTAAATGCACAAAAGTTTGCATGATGTTAAAAGTGCATGGCATACAATTAGGTTGACCACACTGTGCATGATTCTGATGCAGATTATTCATTGTATGTGTGGTAGGCATGGCATGTGCAGCAGGAACATTTATGTTAGCTTTACATGCATAAGAAAGATGTTCAGTAGATTTACAGTGATAACATGCTTTCTTTATTCGTTCAGCCTTAACCTCTTTTATGCCTTTTTCTTTCTTTCCTTGTTGTTTAACAGCCTTAGCTCCTAATCCTAGTCTAGATTCATCTCTAGGGAAATTGATTTTAACTTGTTTGATAGGAGTTATAGGTTGTGCTTTCTGGCGATCTTCCATCTCAATCTCATATCTAGCTATCAATTCAGTCTCTTCTTCTTCTATTCTAGGAACAAGGTGTTTGTAGATAGGTTTGACAGCTGATTTAAGAATGCTAGGTGTTTCCTTTTTAAGGTCACTGGAACTAGGGTCAATAGGTCTCTTTCCTTCTTTCTTAGGAAGGTCAGAATAATCAAGTCCTATACCTACTCCAGTTATCTTCTTAAATGTGTCATTATCTACATACACTTTACTAGCAGCTAGTTTGTAAGCTTCGCATTTAGTTTCTAACTCAGCTAGATTGTTCCTAAGACATGCTTCTACTTCTTCCTTAAGGATGAGCTTGTGTTCTAGAGATTTAATAAAGTCTCTTAGGGAAGTATCTACAGTGCAAGCAGCCTCTAACTCTTCCACTTTTGCCTCAAGCATTCTACATTTGGCAACAAGTGTTTTCTGTTCCTTTTGAGAAGAGTCTAGGCTTTTGCACAACATATAGATCTCTTCACTAAGAGCCCCGTTCTGTTCCTTATAATCATCAATAGACATTTCTACTTTAAGAGTCAGAACTTGTACCTCTGGTTCCTCTGATGTCTCAGCCATGAGGGCAAAGTTTGCTACATGAGTAACATCTTCCTCATCTGAATCATCCCAAGCTCTTCCTTCTGTCACCAATAAAGCTCGTTTTCCATGTCTTTCCTTCATCAGCGATTCATACTTGCTTTTGAGGGCTTCATATGTCTCTTTTGGATAAGTCTGTTTAGGCTTTTTGCAGTCTGAGGCAAAATGTCCAGCTTCACCACAATTATAGCATTTGAATTTCATTTTGAAATCCAAAGGAGATTTGTAGCTGGTATTCTTGCCTTTACCTTGGTAGCCTGACGAACTACCACCACCCTTAGCAGCCCGATAGAAAGATGAAGAATTTCTTTGTGGTCGGTTGCTCTTTCTGAATCTCATGTTGCTGAACTTCCTTGCCATGTATGCCATGACACTATCGTCCATATTGTCCAGCTCTTCTTGGGTGTAGTAGTCATCATCACTGTTAGATGTGCACTCGTCATCATTATCAACTTGATGTGGTGCAAGTGATGATTTAGGCTTTGCTGCAACCATTGCCTTCTTAGACTCTTCCTCATCAGCAACTAATCCTGATGCAGTTTCTTTTCCTTTTGAATCATTGTCCCATGCTTGATCTTGAAGTGTTTCCAGCTCATAGGTCTTTAATATTCCATAATACTCTTCCAGGGAAGTTGTATGCAAATCTCTGGTCTCTCTTATTGCGTAGACCCTATGTTCAATGCTCTTTGGCTGGTTCCTCAGATATCTCGTATTAGTCTCAACCATGGGGAGAGTTATACCTCTCAGATTCAAGTCCAATACCAATTGACTGAATCGTAGATAGACGTCTGTTATGCCTTCTCCTTTTCGTATTCTAAAGGTGTCATACTCCATCTTGAGTATGAGTGTCTTGTTGCTTCTAACCTCTGCAGATCCTTCCATGACAACTTCTATCTTGTCCCAAATCTTCTTTGCTGTAGTCAAACCTTTGACTATGTTGACCATTTCATGATCAAGAGATTCCATCAAGGTTTGTCGTACGGCAGTATCACAAGCTATTTGCTCCTTGTCAGCATCCGAAAAGTCCGCTGCCTTTTTGGGCTCAGACCGAGGTGCTATAACCACCCCTCCTTCCGTATGTGCAGGAATAACCACCATTGGAACAAATTTACCCTTGTCAAGGACTTCCAGATATTCAGGGTTAACAGTCTCTAGATAGAGTCTCATTCTGAAAACCAATTCTTCATAGTGATCTCGGTTGAACATTGGGATCTTGAATGCATTTTTAGGAGCCATTTCAATTCTGGTCACTAAAAGTTTCTAAGTACCCAAGACTAGGCTATTTAGAATTTATATGTAGAACTTTTGCCTAAGTCGAAATTTCTCAAAGTAGAAATTTTGCTCAAGTCGAACTTCACTAAGTAGAAATTGTCCAAGTCGAAATTCTATGTAGAAAATATCAAGTAGAAATTCTATGTAGAACTTTTGTCCTTAGAATAATTTTTCTGCAGATTACTTTAATATTGAATAAACAATATTATCTCTTTAACACCTTTTGACTTTTGATGCTTTACTCACCTAACCCACCTAACCCACGTGCTAGGTACTGAGTATGTCTTGTTTCACTTTCGGCCGTGAATAATGCAAATCAAAAAGTCCAAAAACACCTTTTTAATCTTTTACTATTTATCTGTTTGAAAAGGAGATCAAAAAGTTGTTGGGTTGTCTTCTTTGATAAGAACAGATGATGAACACTCAAGAACACCAAATATGAAAGTACCCAGATTAATTCACAAAAATTAATTAAAATACACCCAAGCTAAATAATCACACCTGGAGTATTTAAATAATTTTTTCGGATGAGTTTTCACTACAAACGAATTAAAACTCACTTTTCAAGAAAATGAAAAGTAGATCTAGAAAATGAAAACTCACGATTCTTCTACCAAACACAAGGATCTATGTTTTGTATGTTAAACATATAGCTCTGATACCAATTGTTAGGTCCAAATGTGTAGTAGAGGGGGGGTGAATACAACTTTTCGTATATGAGAAGCAATAAATACGATGCAATAAACGAACACACAGATTCAAGGAATATATGTCTTATATATAACTTGAAGTGGTTGCTACAACATTCATTACAAAGTATAACAGAAGTTCAGAGAGAAGTGAATGATACTAAGCTCTGTGAATGCACTCTCTCTCTTTTTCATGTGTTTCTCTTAAGAATTGCTCACTAACTAAAACATTACACAAGTACTTCTATTTATACTACATGTAATCTATGTCCTGTAGTCTTCAAAGACTAAGATATACGTGGCCCAATGATGTCCACATAAATCTTGCCTTATCTTGAAAGCTTGGAAATCTGCCAATCAGAAGATGCCATGTGTCATGTTGAAGCTGCACTCTAAGTAGAACTTCTACTTGAGAATTTCTACTTAGCCATCTCGAATTTCTAAGTAGAACTTCTACTTGGTCATCTAGAAAATATTCTGGTCTTCAACTTGAAACTTCAATGCACATCTTGAACTTGTGATATCTTCATGTCTTCTTTATTCTTCACCAAGCTCTTGAACATGGATCTTTATTACTGACATAAACTTGCTATCAATGTCCTGACACTTGATGCACTGGTCTGGTTCATAAGTGACTAGTCTTGATAGTGTTTTTGCTTCTTGAATAAATTACCATATCCAATTAGTAATGTGGCTTTCCAATATTTGCTTTCCTTCTTGTTCACTTGAGATCAATTTGTCTTATTGATAGTGATAGTTATGATCTTGATTCTTGGCTTTTCAAATCACTGAGGCATGAACAACTTTGACTTGAACTTCTTTCAATGATTTCTTCTTGGCTTGATCATAGTTAACATGTTGAATTGTATCAATTACCTTGTCTTCATTTAGTGTTGATTTCTTTGTGACTTCTTGTTCTTGATTATCTTCTGGTTAAGTATCTTTTCCTTTAGTTGAGTTACATTAGTTATAGTGTTACAAGTTTACACACTCTGCCTTTCACATCCTATGTTGGAACACAGGGATACCTCAAGGAAGGAATTATAGAAGGAACTGAGGATTATAATCTCAATAAGTTTCTGGGAAATATGCTACCGACAAGAATGGGGTACGAGCGACCTCTCGGTCAATATTGAAGAAGATGGTACGAGGTTCATCCATGAATGCCTTAAAAGGAGGAACCAGAAGCTTTAAAAGCTAAAGGAAACAACGAAGCTGGCAATGGAACCTCAATTGGACCGGACGTGGGTCTGCATACACCAAAGCAATGAAAGGAAATCAGGGGTGACTTTCCCCAGGATGATATTATTAAAAACTTCAACTAGGGAGGATGGAGAGAACCTGAAACACTCGGTAAAAGGCATACTGGGGGGTACTGGTTGAAGCACCTAAGTGGAGGCCAAAGAAAGGAGGTTTTATCATCTAGACAAAGAAATGGTTACATACTTCCCATTTATAAGGATGAGCATAGCTTCGCACTCAGACTAAAAAAAACTTGTTGAAACTACGGTGAGACGTGTATAGCCAGCTTCACGGATGTCCATTTAGACTTCTCCTCAAAGAGGATGGGAAGCTGAATATGATTCAATACTGGCCATGGGCAAACTACACCGAAGAGTCGGGGGATAGTAGATATCAGGCTACATAGAAGGTTTCTAAGATGCACCATATTTTTAAATGGGAAGATGTACAAAGGAGGTTCAGGCGTGAACCCTTGGCGGCCTTCAGCCTCAAAACCCCTTACTGGGTTATAGCGATAAAACTCGACATAAAACACAATCTTTAAGCAATCAACATGGTTGGATTTATAGGTGGTCACAACTATATTCACGGCATACACCTGGAGTAAGGTCTTAAAGGTAGGCGTACCTGAACCCTATAGCGGGAGGTTTAGTTAATTGAACTCGGGGAAGCTTGATTTATTTGAATTTCTGGTACCAAGGAGAGTTGTGAAATATGGTTTTGAACTTGGAACATGGAGGAGGTCATTGGAAAACCATATCGGTGGCATGGATATAATCATTAGGATGTAGAAGTTTGTAAGGATGGCAAGTATGTGTTGGCGTATGTGTATCAGACGTAAGCTGCCAGAAATTTAGTTGAGGTAACCACAACATAGGGGTACGACAACCGAATCCCGGAGTTTCAAGAATAGAATTTATGGAGTCATCATCAAGAAAAAAATAACATGGTCTTTCTTGGAAGGAACTTTACGAGAATTAGTCACTTCACGTATGATACCCCCTTGTTTCTTACAATAAGTACGCTCACGTAAGCTTAGAGGTTCATGGTGAAGGTTGATTGAACCTGATTGCGGATTACATAAGGTTCCTCTTGCATGTAATGGCTACAAGGAATCGGGGGGTGGTGGATGGTATACTTCCATGATGGTATCTTGAAAGTGGTAAATTTTTAAGCAAACGGAGCTTTTATGCAATGAATGGGTCAGGACCATGAGATTCTTGAGGTTCTGGTATGCGAAACCCTAATGGAATTTAATTCTAAGGTACACTTGGAAGCTAGATCAAGGAGCATATGCGGATTGGATTTCACAAATTGGTTTAAAGAGGATTTCTCATGTATGGATTATGCATGAGCTGGATTTACCATGTATGGATTATACATGAATCACATGTGGATTACGTGCGCAAGGCAGGATTGGAAGAACATGGATTATGTGCTAATTGATTACACGGACTATATAGAACATGTATGGATTATACATGAATCAAGGCAGGAACATGTATGGATTATACATAAATCAAGGCAGGAACATGTATGGATTTTACATGAATCAAGGCAGGGACATGTATGGATTGTACATGTATCACATATGGATTACATGTGAATGGATTGGAACCACAAGGCAGGCTGGTTCTAGGGAAACTAGGGCCATAAAGTTCCTCTATATTGGAGGTTCACTCGTTTGAACCCTGAGAAGGCATAACGGCGATAAACTTCCATGTAATCACATTGGTGGATAACCAACCCCGTTATTGGATTTATGTACAGCTGTAGAAGCTACGTATAAATTGGAAAACAGCTTTGCCACGACCCCAGGGAAACTGGGTGAGTGAAGTACAACTCTTGGAAATTGGAACGCTAAGGATTTTAGGGATGTGAGGAAATTGCATGGGATTGAAAAATAGCTTCGCCACGACCCCAGGAAAACTGGGTGAGTGAAGTCCAACTCAAGGATATTGAAATGCTAAGGAAATTAGCATTATGAGGAAATCACATGGAACTTCATTGAGGGAATCTCCGAGGATGGAACCTGGTCGAGGGAAACTCCTAGGATGGAACCTCGTTGAGGGAATCTCCGAGGATGGAACCTGGTCGAGGGACACTAGTACAGACTGGACTTTTAGCGTCGCACTTTTGTCGTCGGTTATATGAAGAGCCGTGGCATATATATACTTTAGGCGTCGGTTGCTAGCTTAACCGACGCTTAAAGTCATTGGTTTTGGACATTTTTCGTCGGTTTACTAATTAAACCGACGCCTAAAACCATTATATGCGTCGGTCATAAAACAACCGACACATAAAACTGAATCTATAGCGTCGGTCATTAACAACCGACGCATAAAACTAACCCTTTAACGTCGGTTTTTACTTAACCGACGCCTAAAACTTAACCTTTAGTGTCGGTCTTGTAGAACCGACGCTTTAGTGTTTGTACTTTAAGTGTCGCCTTACATTTGACCGACGCTAAAAGCATTTTAATTTTAAAAAAAGCTAAATTATATGGAAATAACTTTTTTATACAAATAAAACGTTATTCTTATATTATAACATTCTTTTAAAAATATTTAGATTATTTTAATGATCATTCTTAAGCTTTAAATTGTTCTTATTATTTTTTAAGAATTTAAATTTTTTTAAGTAATATAAATTTTTTATTTATATTAATAAATTAAATTTAATGAAATTATATTTCAAAATAGTTGTCCCACTCTTATTTGAGTACATTTTTGTACCAATTTATCCATATATACCCTATATTCCTAATTTCAATGTTTGGCTTTAAAATTAATCTCTTTATTTAATATAATAATTAGGGACAATACATGAAAATATATATTTTTTATTTTTACCCATTATTTGAATCCATACAATATATGAACAATTGAACAATTGTAACATTTTAAAATAAAAATGTTACAATATAATTATTGGTTTTGGTTAAGTCGATCAAACTTTTTAAGGGCCTTTCGATTTTTCCTTGGTTGGCTTCTGATATTCTGGAACCAAAAATATTATTATTATACAAAAACAAGATATTATTACACAAAAACACACTAGGATACCTTTTTCCCTCCTCTCTCGCTCACCTTTCTTTCGTTCATCCATTTCTCTCTCACTCATCTATGTCACACTCCTCTCTCCCCCTAAAATTGATTACAGTAAAGATTAGAGTTAAACCCCAAAATCCAAAATTGATTTGACCAAAGATCCAATTAGGGCTTCGAATTGGTCTTCGATTAGAGGTAATTTTGATTAGGGCTTCGATAGCTCGACACAAACACAAACACATACTTGACCTCCCCCCTCTCGACTAAGAACCTTAGCCCCTTTTCAATCGAAGCAAGCAATCAGTTGTAGCACGGATGTATCTCGAAAGCTAGCTAATCACTCTCAAAGCAAGGTAGGTCGTATCTCAAAGCTAAGAAAAGCTCGAACTCTAATTATTTAAATTTAGTAATTGAGTAAGCTTTAATTGTTTCGATTTACCCTATAATTGTTTCGATTCTGTAATTGGGTAAGCTTTAATTATTTTGAACCCTAATTATTTAAAGGAGCTTTAATCATTTCTTCTTATTTTGTTGCCAAATCGGGTTGGGAGGAGCTCTGTAAAGAAGCTCACAAAATCAAAGGCGATATCGACGTCAAGCTCGCTTATTTATGCTATGTTCGCTTCTTATGCTAAGCTCGGTGCTTGCTATAATTACTTCTATCACATGAGCCTAATGTGAGCCAGGTTAAAACTGTGTTTGCAGGTTGGGCAGTGGGATCGCAAGGACCGCCAACAGCTTCTTAAACAACAATACCTATTTAGTTGCCAGTGCAGTTCGTGCACAAGAATAAATTTACCAAACCTCGTTCTAAATAATTTCGGTGCACTAAACCAAATTGTTTTGGGGTAGTTCTTGATAGACATCTCTTGTATGAGAAACAGATGGTCATCCAGTGCCTAGATATCCACACAACTTGCAGTTCCAACCCTCATATGCATGTAATTAACGTTCTTAGTAGTGGATGATTCTGTAAGAAATGCATTCCAGTTTATTTCTAAGAAGGGTTGATCACGTTTAAATTTTCAACTAATAACCATTGTAGACTGTAGTTATCTATAAAATTTATTTTTTAAGACCATAGTAAGCTTGAATATGAGGAGATCCAAAGAGTGGCTCTATGTGTGTTTGAGCAGACTGACTCTGTCCATCATTTAGAACCTGGAGTTTGTTTGAATATATGGAGATCCAAAGAGTGGCTCCATGTGTGTTTGAACAGGCTGACTCTGTCCATCATTTAGACTGACTCTGTCCATCATTTATATTTTAGTCCTGTATCTTATAACTGAGAGTTGGATTAGATGAGGAATCACTATGTGTATGTAAATAATAATCGAATCTTGTTGGTCTCGTTCCCACAAACTTTAAACCGATTTACTTACACGTGCCCAAACTCAAGCTATTAATGGTAAACTCCCTTGACAAAGCTTTTACACCTATTGGTCTCTTCATCAAACCTAGTATTGTTGCATGAGCCTTAAAGGATCAGCACGAAACCAACTAGTATCCAGTCTTACCCAACCAGCAATTCTTGACAGAAATCCTTAGCTTGTGAAATAACAATACTACTGGGCCTGGGTCGATATATTTTTATCATCCTTTCAAATGTTGTAGTGCAAATTTTTTAGCTTCTCATAGAATGGTTCCTCATATTTAATACTTTGCAGATTGAAGGATGCAATAGTTTTCAACCAAGTATCGGCTGATACCCTTTCATATTCTTTAAGGTCTCTTAATCTTATGAGATCTAAATTACATGCATACAACAAGAAGATTGTAGAGGTAAGTGTTGTTGCTATTTATTTATTGGTTTTAGTGTATGAGATTAAACATTATAATCACTTTCAATGGTTAGTGAACTTATATTATTCATCTCTACCAACCTCTCTATGTTGCCCATGTCTGTGTCTGACAGTATATATAATTATATATATCCATTAGTAACGGGCATTTCTTATAATTTTAATGTGTACCCCAGTAGTGGGTGATCTTATATTATTAACCTGTACCCTACCTCTCCTTTTAGTGGCCGAGTCTGTACTTGACACTATGTATTGGAGTAACTGAAATTTTTGGAATTATATTACAGCTGGAGGATACTCTGGCACAAGCCTTTTGTTTGGCTGGAGAATTGCACCATACAAAGAGCCATATCAAAGCATCTATTAAAAGTACTTAAAAAATATGTAGTTGCTACTACATACTGGAACAATCATCTATATTACAAGCACTTAAGTCTTGCATTTGTGTCTTTAATAGTGTTGTTCCGTCCCAAGGTTGTGTACATGATATCTGCATCCTAGCAGTTAAAACTTCAATTAGAGCTCACAAAATTAAATCTGTGATGATGTACATCATATTTTCACTGCTGATTCCACATAAAAAATGAACATTTAGCTGTAGTGCCTGAGATCCAACTTAGATGTAATGCCTAAGATCATATCATTAAAAAGAAAAGCATGAATAAGCACTAGGTTCAGCTAGATTTGTTTCATCACATCATGTTTCTCTTTCTTAACGAGTTTGTTTAATCATTCTTGTCAGCCAAACATCCATGCATATCTTCTATCACGTACTCTGTATGTACGATCAACTGAGTATGTGGCAGCTGGATACCCACTTGAGCTATCCTATGGACCCCAGGTACAACTGTACATATGTACTTAAATGATAGTTAATGTGATAGAAATGATTCATCCCATGAGCCTAATGTGAGACAGGATATGTCTTCCAATAATTACTCTTCCAATAACGTGAGCCAGGATATATTATTACCATCTTGGTATAACGCATTCTTTCACTCATAATTACTCTGAATCCAAATATGAGAGGTAGATGTACATAGACATGCCCCAGAATTAGAGTAGAGATGCTATTACCTTTGTTTTCTAGAAAAAATTGGACAAAGTGATTTATTTACTTAGTTTAGAATATGCAGATAGAGGGGAAATTGGCACATTGAAGCTACTCAGGCATCATAACGTGGTCTGGTTACATGAGGTTTGTTTTTCTATGGTCTCAATTATTTTTCACTCTTAATCTTTATAAAATCATATTTTTGTAACTATATCCCATAAATTTGTCCAGATTTTTAGTTATACATGTAATACAAATCTTTTAACGTGTAACTCTGTATAATTTTAATGATATCATATATGATTGCTTTATCATTGGGTCTTTGTTTTTAGCACTTAAGTCAAATCTATATTCAACTATAAGATTAATCTAATTTTAATATATTTTAATCAGAATAGATGTAAACTAAAGCAATTTATATAATTGGACTGGACATGTAGCTACAAATCATCGCATAACAGCATTGCTCTTGTTTATGTTGTTGTAGGCTCAGAAAAATAAATTTTAGCTAATATTGTGTGAAAATAAGAGTGATGTCGTCAAAAGTCAAATTTGAATAAGTTATGGTAGCGTAAATAAAATTACAAACAAGATAAATTAGTAATGGGCAAATAATGTAAAGGAGTGAGCAGGCAAGCAATAAAACCAAAAGATGGTATTATAATCCTCTACGAAAGCCAAGCAGGGGATGAGTCAGCTACTGGTTACGAACTAGATGGCTCTCAAAAGATGGTTGAACACAAGTTGTATGTACAGGAGTTGGAATGCAACTAGTACGAGATAGGTAAGACAAGGCTAATACATTCTGCTGATATTGTAGGTATCATTTCTGAATGGAATTATTATGGGAGGAGATGTAGGTGCTTCAATCCATGCAGATTTCGAATTGCAACTGAATTGTACTTTTTGCAAGTTTATGTAATATTCTTGGTGTGACTAAATTGATGTAGAGAATGATTATGTAATATTTTTTTATTAATGAGATTGATTGTGGTCACTTCCTTTTTGAAGTTTGAGATAATTGTATTTGTTATATACTATATGGTATTTGTTTGTGTGAATTAAAGGTTACTGAAATTGCAATTTTATTTTTTTTATAAAAAATTTACTTTAGGCGTCGGTTCTAGAAAAACCTGACACTTATAATCTGATTTTAAGCGTCGATTTTTTAAGCAACCGATGCTAATAGCAAGACCTTAAACGTCGGTTCTTTATGCAACCGACGCCAATAAGAGGACCTTAAGCGTCGGTTCTTTAAGCAACCGACGTCTATAGTAGCACTTTAAGCGTCGGTTCTTAAGCAACTGACGCCAATAGTAGGACATTAAGCGTCGGTTCTTTAAGCAACCGACGCTATTAATATATTATATGCATCGCCCAGTTAACCGACGCTATAGACCTATACCTAAAGCGTCTCCTACATGTACTACGCCTGTTAACCGACGCTTTAGACCTTTTTGACCGTGGCTTAAAGTCCAGTCTGTACTAGTGGGAAACTCTCGGGATGGAACCTCATTAAGGGGAATTCTTCATGCACTCTAGGTCTAATCCCGTAGACCGGTCTAGGATTAGGGGTTCAGTCGATAAGAGGTTCTAGCTTATATTAGTGGAAGCTCGGGGGTAAGGCATGAGCGCTTATCTGTGAAATAAATTTTATGACTTGATTAAAACTATGATCACTTTATCTTTGCCTTTATCTGCATAAATTCTGTGAATGACTATGTGTACTTATATGCTTTGTGTGCTATGTGTACTTATGTGATTCATGTCTTATATTCGCATGTCATCTTTGTGTGTTCATGTATTATTGTTTACGTGAACCTAGTTCTTTACTATTAGATAGGTTATGCCAAAGAGCTCTAGGGGTAGTGGGTGTATGGACCTGCTAGGTAGGAACATTTTAGGTATGAACCTCTTAAGTACGAGCTTCCCCGAGGAGTATGGATTGGATTGGATTTGGATCTGGATTGGATTTAGATTGGATTTGGATTTGGATTGGATTTGGATTTGATTTCATGGATTGGATTTCTCATGTATGGATTATGCATGAGCAGGTTTTAACATGGATGGATTATGCATGTCATGGGTTCGCGTCGATCCTAGGGACACTAGGCTAGCGAAACTCCCATCAACTTAAAGCCCACGTAAGCCCTTGGCAGGCAGTGTGCGTAGGCCCACGTGAACCCTCAACAGGTAGTGGTGCCCTTTCACTACTTATATCATGGGAATGCATTAATGCTCCTATCAGTCTACGACCCACGTGAATCCTCAACAGGTAATGTGGTCAGGCCCACGTGAACCCTTGACAGGTAGTGGTGTCCCTTTATCATACACGCTATGTGAACAAATATGTGCAAGTTAAAGCTATTGTGTGAAGCCTAGATGTTATAAAACATTCAAGGATAAAACTGGGTGAACCCCAAGGGCTTGAACGTACCCCTAAGAAATCTACTTTACACATGGCATATGCACGAACAAAGGTTCAAGGATTCAAGCGGAGGAAGACTTACATATCGTGCATGAAGGAAATCTAATCCTCGGGGGGTAATTCAACATCTCACCATGGAAGGACTTACATAATGGAATGAGGTCCTCATCTTAAGTTCAAAGGGTGACAGCCCCAACCTTATGGGCTTAATGGTTGAAGCCTGACTTGGATTGACGTGCAAAAAGAAAAGATAAGTTCTACTTTCATTCTTTTACATATTCTCTATCACGCTTGTTTTCTATGCATACAAGGAAATTCTAAGTTTACAGGAGTAATGATGAAGATGACCTAAGAGATTTTACAAAGAAAAAGTTAATATCCTAACTTTCAAAAATAGAATTCTGGTAAGGAATGTACGACAATAATAATAATAATGCCAAGGTAAGGCATGTGTGAGACCATGAGGAAGTATGGATTGAACCAAATAAAGGTTGAGATTATCCTAAAACAAGAAAGAACTAAGAGAAGAAATATATTAGGTATGATTAGGAGTAATGGTGATAAAGTTCACACAAAAAGGTGGAAGCAATGACTTATGGAAAAGACTGATAGATACTTTTCTCCTTCAGCAAAGCTTAAGGGAGAATGCTTTCACCCAATAGTGATGGAAATGAGGTAGAAAAATTTGAGTTGGAATAGATCCAAAGAACATTGATTACAAGAAATTATTATTATCAGGAAAGGCCAATGAGGTGGCCAACACTTTAAGTATAGAGGAGTAATTATAAATGCTCATACCGAAGAAACAGAATGATATTTAGAAGGACCTTGAAGGTCATATCGGAGTGGAGGAATTTACATTCCTTCTGATGACTGTGCAAGAATGGACTGTAATAATAGTTTAAGTAAAGATTCGATTCCTGATATCGTCTTAAGTAAATTACACACTTTAGGAGGTCCTATTTTGAGGAAAACCAGGACCATGGTACGAAATTGATTAAGTGAACTGTTAAGCTTCCAGGCATCTACTGAAGACATGTGATTAATAATTTCATCAACCTGTCATAGCTGCAATGCATGAAGCTCTTTTGCAATTTTATTGGCTTCATTAATGACTACATCAAGTTCAGGAAGTATTCCTTATGGATAAGGAATAGTAATTTTTTTGTCTCTCTAAAGGATTTTGATCTGACAATTATGAAACTCGTATGATTAGCTATTAGAGTACTACGTAAACAACAAACGATGGTGATTCAACAATGGACTACATTAATGCAGTGGTGATTCTTCTAAGAAATGAGATGATAACGACTGTGGAGATGTCGGAATGAAAAACAGAAATAGATTGTATTGGATCCAAGTTAGAGAAATTGTCAAGATTTATTTTGGATGGTTTAATTTCGGAAAGACGTGAGGTTGAGATAAATGATAATGCTATGATGGTTCATAAAGAGATTATAGTCGAAATAGAAACAAGATGATTGATGAAAGAAATGTAGAGTTGAGGATATAAAGGAAATAAAGTTAAGGAACAATAAGGGAGTTAGATATGCGGACTCCTAAGAAACCCTAGCAATGAAGCTAGAAAAGTATATGGCAAAGGTTGTTGGTCACAACGGAATGTTGAAATTGAAAGTATAAATGACATACAGATTAACTCCTTTTAAGTTGGGAGAATTCGAGGAAATTTGGAATAGACTAATTGAGTAATAAGAAAACTCATGGATCGAGAAATTGAGAATTTAGATGGCTGAACAAAGGAAAGTTTGACCTCAATAATGTGATGCTTATTGGGTACATGTTGTAACACCCCCAGATCCGGGGTCCGGGATCCGGTGGTTACGGTTTCCAATTCTGTCCACAACACTTGAACTTTCCTTAACATAAAATAAATTACGTCTCTATAACCCAACACAATAATATAAAACACACCCGTTATAGTCCCAGAGATGAAATCAGAGTAACACTCAAATTTTTATTAATCACATTATGAGTTCTTACAATCCAAAAGAATTTCAATATAAATACATACTCTTTGCCATCCATTTACATAAGTCATACTAGACCATATTCTTGGTACTGAAAGAATAAATATACCCTACCAATAGCTTCTTCTTCAGCTCTGGTAGTCTCATCGTCCTCGCCCGCGTCGAGTGCGCCTTGTGCGAGTCATCTGGTCTAGCTGTTGTTGTGATATAATAATAAAGCAAGGGTGAGCAATAGCCCACCAACAATAATATATGACTGAACGATAATGTATAACAGTTCAAAAGTATCTTTCAAACCATATGCCATGCATTTACGGAAATGATGCCAGTATAATATGAACGATGAAGTTACAAGGTAACTTAAAGTATTTGTTTGTAGAAATATCTGCTACATCAAAGTAAGCGAGATATTCTTATTGTTATTAAGAAGAGGAACTTGCAAGAAAAGGTTGCAATTCCAGTTATGACCCTTTTCCAACTCTGCCAACAGTAATCATGTTGCAGGAAATAAATAAATTTGGATGATGAACCAATGATGGAGTATTCACCGCGCCCGCTGTTCCAATCTTGATGATCAGTCGAGATCGTACAGCTCAATTTAGATTTACTACCGGTAGAAGGAAGAACTGACGGCTTTACTTGTCTACCGCCTTACTAGCTCTCCCCGGCCAACGGTTGGGCCAAAGGGGATGGACCGGCGCTACTCGGCCTCTTACACGACTCCTAGTTCAAATAGAGTTCATGATTCTGAATGTAACGTTCGTCCCCCTTTCCCCAAGTATAATACTTGTTGATAAGACTCTACAAGGTAGTCGTATCTAGTTGGAAAGGAAAATTCACCAATAACTTCCAAGCTGTGGCTTGGTATCGAATATCAACTTGTTCCAACAATCTTACCCCTCGAAAGATGAGAAGGTAAACAACGACTTAATAAGTCAACAGCACCCGAGTTGCGAGTGAAGAGAATACTCTATGACCGGGAAATCGACAAGATAAATAACATCTTCCAAGTAAGGTTCCCTTATTATTAGAGAGGTAGACTCAAAGAAGAATGATGTCTGAGAACCTTTCTTGATATAAGATTAATAATAATATGACTCCGAAATATTTTCTGTAATAATCGAAGAAGATAAACCTTATCGAGGTTATTCTAAGTATGAAATAAATATTCAGAGAATATCTATTGAATTAAAATATTTTACAGAATATTTAGGAATATGAAAGAATATCTTTAATCAGAGTATTTCTCAAATAATCCTTGAAGAAATATCTAGAGAATATTTATTGCATAATTAAATATTCAAATGAATATTCAGAATAATATTCATTAATTAATAAGACCTGAAAAGAATATTTAAAATATTTAAAATAATATTCGATGATTAAATAGAACCCTGGATGAATATTCAAAATAATATTCATAATTAATTAGGAATTTAAATGTTTATTGAAAAAGTAATATTCGTTTAATGAATAATATTCTAAATGAATATCAAGTAATATTCATTTAGTAATCCAAGCTTTAAAGGAATATTCGAGATAAGACTCGATAAATAAATCAAGCTTCAGATGAATATTAGAATAATATTCATCAAGTAAGTAATATCTTAAATGAATATTCAAAAGTAATATTCATTTAATAAAGTAATATTCTAAATGGATATTCAAATAATATTCATTTAGTAGTCCAATCTTTAGAAGAATATTCGGAATAATAATCGATAACCTATTCGACTTTGAATGAATATTGAAAAATATTATTCGTCGAGTGGTTACGTTCAAATAATTATTTGAAGTAAGGATCGTTAAAATAATTAGTCTCGAACGAATATTCAAATAATATTCGTCGCCCAAATAATAGAAAATATTTACTTAAATATTTTCCTCCGAGGTAATCTCGATATATCAAGGAATATTGACTCCCGGTCTATTTTTGATTAATAAGATGTATACGCCCTTCTATGAGGGTCTTACAATAATCGGCTTATAACTGATATATAACTATCTAGCTTATAAGCCAACAATAACATTCAGGGAACAAGTATATCACTTCAACTTGAAAGTAGGCATGCATGCAATGGCATATGTATATCAGCAATCATATATATATATATATTTATTCAATCACAACAACAGCCTAAAAGAAGGGAATTGAAACTTGCCTGGTAGTCGAGTACGGTAAGGGGTAGTGGTAGCGGGTCCCGGTTCAGCTTGGTGATCTATAAATAGCCAAGGCATTCGGGATTAATCACTTAACATATTAAAAGTTAAGTTATACTTAATTCGAAACACGTTCTTGAGTTATCTCGTTATACCCCTTTTAGTGGATTACTTTTATCACTGATCCGACCCGACATCCGTTCGTTAATACGACATGTCATTGTACTTATACTTGGGACATACTTAAGTCATATGAGTTCTAAAGTCGATCGTTACGAACCAATACTATACTCCGAGTTTTATCGTCCGTTTTCTAAGTGTTTTACCGAAGTTATAAAAGAGTCGTCTTTTAGGGGTTCGTTCGCGTTTAACCTCGACTCGAACATTTTTAATAAATCGAAAAATGATCTTTTTGACATATGGTTTTCTTTCACGCCTTCCTTTTTACCTCTAGTATTTATTTACCAAGATTCGCCATGACGTTACATAGTTTACGAGGGTTCAATTACAGTTACGAACTTTCGTTTACGGATTCGAACTACTTTTAGTAATTTGGTCATAAATCCTAAACCGTAAGTCTGTTTCACGTGATCTTTATATCAAAACGAAGCTTAGAACATTACCTATCCTATCATGGCAGATAAGGTCTCTGGACAGTAGGGGTTCGACATGGAAAATGGCATACAAAACATGGTATTGCAAAATCGGGCATTATAACGGCTGTAAATCGAATATCTACTAATTTCGAATCTTCCCATAAACATAGTATCCAACCCAAACAACATATACATGACTTATATACATGAACTGAGGCCAAGCAATGCCTTTCCGTTCATCTAGCTATTTACATCATTAATCCAAAATCCATACACAATCATGCTTATAATCTTAACATAACCATAACTAAGTTATAACTAGCATAAACATGCTTAAATCTCAAACAAGGGTTAGGGTTTCAAGAGCTTTATACCTTCCTTGGAGTGTTTAAAGACCTTGCTAAGCTTTGCATAGTCCTTGTATACCCATAACCAAGCTTAGATCATCCTAGAAATCAAGAGTTGTTCTTGAAAATCACTATTCACCCTAGTCTTTGATGATTTCTTTGAAAATGGAAACAAGAGAGTTTGGCTTTGAAATTTTTAGGGGATCACTTTTAGGAAATTTAAGACTCACCATAATTTTTACAAGATCAAGAGATGGTGGGAAGAGGGGTTTTGATTTTGGAATTAAGGGTATGGCCGAATGGAATTTTCAAGGGGGGGGGGGAGAGTTGCTTGCTTTATTTTGTTTTAATCTCATCCATTCTCATCTATTATCAAGATAATATCTTGTATAAATTCACTTTATTAAAGTGATGAGGTGTTGGATGAGGAAACACCATGACAAGTGTTGAAAATGTGGTGGTTTTAGCCTAACTACATAGTTGCCTTGCTAAGTACTTAGTTGCATTCTCTAGGGTGCTAGTTCCTTGATTCTAGTTTGGTTACTAGATATTTTATACTAGTAGCTTGCACAAGACTCTTGCTTCCTCTGCTTGTTTCTGTGTCCGGTTATTGCCCGTTTCGATTGATCGTTCGTAGGAATATTTCACGGATTTCTAATTAGGGTTTACCGGGAATCCTTTTTAATATTAATACTTACATTCTCCATCTTTCATTCTAACTTTCCAATTTATATTCCTTAAATCCATTCGTTAAATACTTAAGGCTATCAGTGTCCAAGGAACTCTCGGAGAAAATAAAAGTGCGGTTTTTCAGAATCCGACAGCTTTTACATACACTTATTTTCCCCCTGGATCACTAATACGAACTCGGAAATCCGTTCCGAATGCTTCCACATAGTGTCGTCTCATATTATTATATACTCCCACCAAAACACTATTCATTCTATATTCTTTACTTGTTCTCTTAGGGTGGTACAATTGTCCGTATTCTCTTTCGATCGTTCCTTATCCTTTTTACGGAACTACTGGATTAATCGTTACCGATCTGGATGACATGAGAATATTCTCCTGCTTGAAATTGCCATATCTTATTCCCTTAGAAGATAGATTATTCTTACCTATGTTGTTACCCTTTAGCATTCTTCAAGACATAGAAATAATAAAGTCGAATTCCACTCATTCTTTCCAAATATCAATTATTACATTGTAGCCATAACCACTCCTCAGTGGTTTCCTACCTTCATTCTTAAATCAAATATAATAACATCCCAAAATATCAAATCCTCAAAGTTAATATCTCAATTCTTGGATTATAATAATATTTAATCCACTGTCCGGTCAAATATTATACCGAAAAGAATTTGGAATTTCTGAATTCCGATCGTCTTTGCATTCACTTATTTCCTCCGCGTATTACTAATATGACTTCGAAATATCCATATCACGTCCCGTACATAGGGTGGAGTGAAAAGTTTTCCAACTTACAAATCACTATTCATCCACAAAATTACTATGCACGTACAGGAAACACTATGCACGTACGGGAAATACTATGCACGTACGGGAAATACTATGCACGTATGGGAAACACTATGCACGTACTCATTTCCTTTCAAGGATCCATTATCTCCTTCCTGGATGGTAGATTATTCTTATCTAGGTCCTCAACCATCGAATTACTCTATTCTGACAATATACCAATGCATCAGGATCATTGTCCAGAGCAATATCCATTCACTACAATCCTTGTTCTTTGAAACCACCATTCATTAGAGCTGGTGACCTTGTTGTCGGAATCATTGTTCCTCATTTTATCATTACTTAATAAAAAGTTTTAATTATATCCAAAATTTGGGGTTCTTACAGTCTCCCCTCCTTAAAAGGATTCCGTCCCGGAATCAGGTAGGAAGCAAAGAGTCGTTTGCCTGCCGTTCACTCTTTTAGCTTCCCGGTCAATTCTTAGTCGTTCTACCCTTCCTCAGCACATCTTCTAGTGCTACAATTCATACTTTATCCTTTTTCCATCAACGTTGCTACTTTTCGTACAACTCACTATCCGGGTTATACTCTTACTCAGTCTTATCCTTATTGATACCTGCAGTAACATTGGTATCACTATCACCCTACGATTCGGAGGTAACCTCGCTCGTACTGTGCATTTCCTGATTGCTTTAATCTTCGCAATCTCGATCAATATAGAGAAGTGGAAAGATTTATTGAGAGATCACTATGATCAATTGAACATTTGTTATATTGCATAGTTAGTACAGAAGGGGCCAGCCTTTAGTACTTGACAAGCAATTAAACAAGTCATGGCATTCCACTTAGACTTCTATCACATAGACAGATAGTCACGTAGCAGTACCTCCCCTCCTAAAAGGGTTGTTCTTCTCAATTCATAAAGAAGATGAATAAGAGAGAAGAAGAGAGAAGAGTTCTAAAGGATTATAGAAAGCTTTCATGATTGTAGAATATCATACTCAGAATTTACCTCTGAACTATAGAGGTTTATCAAAGAAGAAATTAATCATAATTATCTCCAATACTATTTGATCGCAATCTCACGTGTCAACATATCTTGCTGCTTTGTCCATTATTCTATGGACAAATACTCTTGTTCAATCTTAGCAATACTCACATTCGGGAAGTCCTTCAACCTTCCAGGTTAAATCTTAGATTTCTCACTTGACATCATTATTACTGACATCCCATATCATGTTACTAGCTTTTCATAACTATAATATTGACACTATCAGGTTGTCATCCTGAGAATTCATTAGAAAACCCATTCATAACATTCCTTGCTTCTCATTCCGTAGTTGCTTCCCCAGCCTTTTCTTTATCAATCACATCCTTCTTATTAGCTGATTCTTACTCATTTCTATTATTTTCTTTCACCTTCACCTCTTTATTGAGACACCTTTTTGCACTTGGTACCTCCTTATCGGTATTCCGTCTCATTTATTCTATAATCATCACGTTATTTCCAATTTAAACTTTCCGAAATGAATCTGGCCCGATTCCTTTAACTTAGATTCATATAATCTACTTCTGCCAACCTTGTTTCTCATTACTTGTTCTTTTCTATCCGTGGTTTTCCACAGGTTGTCTTTCGTAAGTCAGACCAGGTCGTATATCTACATGCTCGTACTCCTATCATCTGTTGAACATCTGCATTTTACTGGCGTAGCCTGGCCACATGAAAACCCGTTATGACCGTGCTATAATTTTGGGGGTAAGGCTGGCTCGAATACCACCGTCCGAACACTTTAAACTCTCAAGTGGCCCAATAAGTCTTGGGCTCAACCGCCCTTCCCTCCAAGTCTCATTAATTCTTTCTACGGGAATACGTTTAGCATCACGAATTATCAACCTCATATTCTCTATCTTGTTTGTGCAGAAGTACACTAACACAAACTTTCTTGTCATTCATCAACATGCCATTTAGCTTATCAATAGCAGCACTTTCTTTATCTTTACGTTGTCATCTCCTTTCTTAGAAGAATCACCATCGCTTGTTATTTACGTAGTGCGTTAATAGCTAACCCTACGGGTTTCAAATCCCTTAGGGAGGCAAAGTAATCATTATTCCTTATCCATAAGGAACACTTCCTGAACTTGATGTAGATATAACGTGAAGCAGATAGAATTGCAGAAGAGTTCAAGCATCGCAGCTAGGTCCGGTTGATGAAACTATCACTTATGCATCTTCCATAAAAGATTGGAAACTTAACGGTTTACTTTATCAATTTTGTACCATGGTCCTGGTTTGCCTCAAAACGGGACCTTCTAAGGTACGTAACATGCTTAAGACTCCATCAGGAATCGAATCTTTACTTAAACTATTATTACTGTTAATTCTTGCACAGTCATCAGAAGGAATGTAAATTCCTCCATTCCGATATGACCTTCATGGTCCTTCCAAATATCATCTTGTTTCTTCGGTATGAACATTTGTAATTATTCCTTTATACTTAGATTGTCGGCCACCTCATTGGCCTTTCTTGATGATAATGATTTCTTGTAACCCATGTTTTCTGGGTACATTCCAGCTCAAGTTTTTCTACCTCATTCCCATCACTGTTGGGTTAAAGCATTCTCCCTTAAGCTCTGCTGAAGGAGAAAATATAACTATCAGTCATTTCCATAAGTCATTGCTTCCACCTACCCGTGGGAACTTTATCACGTTTATTCTCAATCCTACTTAGGATACTTCTTTTCTTAGTTCTTTCTTTATCTTAGGATAATCTCAACCTTTATAGGTTCAACCCATACTTCCTCAGGGTTTCATACATGCCTCATCTGGCATTATTGTTACGATGTCATACATTCCTTACCAAACTTCCATTTTTGAAGTTCGGAATATTACCCTTTTTCCTTGTAAGGTTTCGTAGGCCATCCTTATCATTCCTCCGGTATTTTCTGGGTACCGGGTATATCAAAATGTCATTGATCAATACTCTAATAATTCTATCTATGTTCTTTCCAGAACTCTTTTTAATAATCCTTACCGGTCATTGTTGCCTTAGCAAGTCCAGCTCATAACATCTGAAGTCATAATGTCGTTATTAGGGTTAATGCCACCCCTTGTGCATTCCCCAGGGTTTGTCTTAATTTATGGATATCCTATCCTTAATTCAACTGCTAAGGAATTCTTGCATCTTATAATTGGCAATCAGATCATGTATCCTTAATAAAGGTCTCTTTTCAATCATTCTCATTTGATAATCGATCGGTGGTTTAATGCCACCCTCTTCTTTCAGATAGTTGTCAGCCTATTTGGCCTTCCAAAAAGGCAACGTATGCCAATCTCTTCTCTTACCGAACTTGTTAATGGTAGCAAGGATGTTCTGGAAGATATTGGTCGAGTTCAACGTGAATCTCTTAGTGCTTATCGTTCTTCGCAAAGGTACTTGCCTCAGACAAAATTCCTACAGCATACTGTTCAATTTCTGACCTTTTCTATACCCTCTTCATATACCTTCATTGTTTACTTTCCTCCGTCATAATATATTCATGGTATTCATGATACCCTAACATCATACATCTCAAGTCACTATACTTCCATTTTACTCGAAATCTTGAACAACCATATACACATGAGTCACTTTAGTACGGGTGACCCCATCCCAAAAAGGTCTAGTGAATTCCCAATCAAAACATGGGTTGTTCGGCAGAAGATTCAAACGATCTCATTAATGTTTCCTTTATATCAGAAGCCCTTGCAGTCGGTGCTTTCTTAGAAGCAACCCTGCTTTGTCTTTTCATTGCTGGTCTAGTCACTTTATAGTCCATTGGGACTTGGCCTCAACTGGCCACACATAAAAATATATGATTTTAGGGGTTGGCTAATAGCATTACTTTTCTAGCAATTGCCGGCATAGTGCCTTCTTCTTTGATACCTTTCTACCTTTCCAAAACTTTACTCCATATAAGTCTTAATCGACTACTCGGCACCGTCTCCGGTCACCTTTCCTCCACTTTTATCTTTTCAACTATTCTTATCAATCCTGCGTGCCACACAAGCTTACCATTCCTGGCATAACAGCCTTTTCATTTAAGTCAATCCTAGAATTTCTCAATCCGGCTGGTTTCTTACTTACATTTCCTATTTTCGTCCAATCTCACTTCATCATTTTATCACTACCGTCGATTGTAATGCTCAGGGTCCGTTTACTAACCCATTTTACAGCATCCTTACCCAAATCACAGGGTTTGCTCCAATTTTTTACTCTCTTCCATGACATTCTCTGATAATCAGAAAGACAAGGTTTTCCAAAATTCACCGAATTCCTTTCCAGACTCAGGGAAATTTTGATCAATCTACCCACCTACTGGTAACATTAAGGAGACCAGTTTCGAAACCTGAAGAATAGTTCTATGAACCTCCAAGCAGGTGGAATCATAAGCAGTCATAGTTAACGAAATAATCATCATCGGATTGGAAGTTTACCCACTGGAGAGGAATCAATTATATACATCCCTTAGAAGGGAATCAATAGTTTCAAACTGAAACCTGTCACAACGTCCTGATATTCAATACTACCAAATGTCGGTCTACCTAACCCTTTATGCGAAGCGTCATTGGAAGCACAAAGTCTCCTTTTTCCATTAAGCAATGCCAGCTCTTGGTCATTACCAATTTCACCTTTTAGCTCCAGGAAGATTTTCTCACATTTTTCTCTTTAACTGCTGATCGTATTACTTGATCTATTTGTTAGCACAAAATTACGCAAGCGCACGTAGTCACAAGTAATATAATTAAGATTCGTTCCGCAGAGATCTGGTTAAGTTCAATCAGTAAATATGCCTATGCAACAATGTTTAGTTTTAATCCACTGCTAAGACAATTAACAAGAATGAGGTTTTAATTTTCTAAATTAACTCGGAAGCAAATTATTAAACTAAGAATAATTAACTAATGAGAATTTAATATGAATTACTTATATGAGATAAAACATGGAATCCTAATTTCATTATCTACTTCACTTAGAGTCGCAGCCTTTAATCAATACATGTGATGGGGTTGATATCTGATCGGATAACACGAAACAAGTAAAAGCTACCTCTCGGTATACTAATACCAAACTACGCATGCATCCACAAAAGAGATAGAAGATGGGTAGACACCAATTATGTTTAGACCCTATATCTCTATAGAATTTGAAAACATAAAGGTTTAAGCACAAGTTATCCACTTAGATCACATAGGGTAGCATAATATCTCTATTTACGCCACAAATCATGATGTTAAAACATCAACCTATCCTATGCTAGCATGGCAAGTTCTAAATCTCAAGATCCACTCTCGTTTAGCAAGAGATTAACAAATTAGATGTTCGCGACGCATCTAAATACATGAAACACAACCATACAAGGATATCAAGAATTCACCACACATAAATCTTTAAAGCATATAAACTACTAAGCTACATAGATAAATCCATTAGGATCCCATGACAACGATTAGTTCATAATTGAACCGTTCGTCACCATGGGATTAATTGAAAACATGATATTAAACAAAATATAAAATAAAGAAGTAATAATATTAATAAAAACAAGAGTTGAGAAAACAAATCTATTATCCAAAGTATACAAAAGTTGAAGTAGATCTAGATCTTGCTTGTCACCGAGCTTGAATCCTTCTCCACTCTTCTCTCTTGCAATTCTACGTTACAATAATAATAATCTGATACAAATTACAAGGTATGATGTGTTTATATAGGCACTACAAGTCTTGCCCAGCAAGAAAATACAAAACAGAATTATAATAGAATTTCTGCAAGATACGTTTCCTAATTTGATTATAATTTGTAAGGAAAATTCGAAGTTGACTTTTCTTCAGATTTTCTGGAACGTTTCCCACGTAATTGGACCTCTGGACTATCTTAGAATGATAGGAAATCTCGTTATCTTCGCGTGGACTGCTTACGGGCCTAAAACGGACTTCTAGAACTCAAGATATGGCCAAAACAATGTAAACTGCGCAACCCTTCTCGAAAATCCGAATTTTAATCAATTAATTCCCAAAAAATTATAAAAGCATCCACTTTAGTCAACATTCTCGTAATCCTGCACAACTAAGCAAAACACATCAAATCTACAACAACTTGAGCCCAAGACAATCAATTTAAGTCGAAATTAAGCGATCCAAGTGGATATAAAATCCACTTATCACACCCCCAAACTTAAACCGATGCTTGTCCTCAAGCATAAACAATTACAACTAACTAACTAGCTAGTACCACTTCCGTAGGTGATCACGGTTGCATTTGGCATATGCAACAAGCCCTTTAAACCCCTAGGCAGCCCTAGTGGACGAGTAAGGTCTCGTGAGGGCCTATAGCGAATGTACCCACAAAATCCATTTAACCTAATGCAATGCAATGCATGAATGCAACTAGAATGAAAAATGCAACGATCCCCTTCAAACTAACCAAAACCAACGAGCAAGCAAATATCTCAAAGAATGCAACTAAATCCAAATAGAGTTCGACCAAGTTCCCGTATACTAACAATACATGAACAGAAACGTGCGTGTGTGCAATGCTCATCAGAAATACTCCCAAAACTAGGTCAAAAATCATACATGCTCTTCATCAAGACAATCACAGGTTTATAAATAGAATAGACCGTAGACACTTCATAACCTAAGAACACCTCCATCCTTATCCAAGGTAGACAGAAATTCATGCTTTTATTACTAAACAACTACAACACACAATATACAAACATGCTTATTTAACCGTGCAATGGATGAGACCCCGAAAGGCTTATACAATAATACCCATGTAGCGAGCGTTGGGTTAGTGGATCCCAGACTATAAAAGCCTTAGGTCACTAGGAACAAAGTCCCCGCGAACTTAATTGCTCGAGTATTAAAGAGCTCACCCTGGTTAATTTGCATATAAACAATTGACATCATTTTTTTTTCTTTTTTTTTTCTTTTTTTTTTTTCTTTCTTCTTTCTGCTTTTTTTTTCTATGCAATCTGGAATGAGAATTCTCAATTCCAACCCTAGACTACTCATATAAATATGAGCCGGCTACTAGCCATTTGACGCCTAGCCATTATTGATAATTATTTACAATTTAAGCATGAAATCCCTGTTTTCCCCCAAACTTAGACTTAATTGTTCTAGACCATCAAGGGAATAATGAAAATTCTAAATATAATCAAGTGATTAAATCTCAAAACATCCAAACAAGCATGATCTCAACCTAGCTCAAAAGCACCCAATGAAACTGTGAAAAGATTTTGTTTCTGAAGCATGCAAGTCAATTTCATAGAAACTATAAATCAACCCTCTACTCATCATTATCACACTCAATTAGACACCTACCTACCAATCAGAATTAGCTCGTCTTAAGGGATCATGAAATATGCATGATATGCAAATGCAACTAATATGAACTCACATGGTATACATAAATAAAAACAGAATGTCCTACATGAAACAAACGAAGATAATACGAACATAACATGAATGAATTACTACTAAGCATGCAAAACATGATATCCTACATGAACACATATATACAACAACAACTACTAATCCCTCAAACCACCCCCAAACTTAAAATATTCAATGTCCGCATTGAATGGAAGTAAATACGAGGGATAGCAGAAACATACCTACTCGTCCTCATCCTCGGATGAATCAGTATCTGGCGGTGGATAAGGTGTACGAGCTCCATAGACAGACCACCGGGCCTGTATACCCGCATCTCTCAAAGCTGTAGCCATATCCTCAGCATACGCTCGGTTACTAGCATGAATAGCATCCATCCGCCTGTACAAACGTCTAAAGTGAGCATCTAAAACTCTTGGAACTCTCTTAGCACGTGGCGGAGCGCCCACTCCCTGACCACTAGTACCACCACCACGAACATCATACCCAAGCCCCCTAGGATGCGGGATTCCGCCTTGCCATTCCGGCATTCGATCAATAGACACATCAACAATGGACGGCAAAGGTGACTGCAACTCCTCATCCGCATCCCAGGTAACGCCACTAACCATACACAACCCAACTATGATAGAAGCATGGGGCATCGATGACAGTGCACTAGACTTTAAACACCTGCGAATATTCTGCTGAACAATGTGGGCGACATCAATGTATTTTCCCTTTAGAATGCCCCAAAGAATAATCGCTCTATCAGCTGTGACCTCACCCGTATGAGAAGTAGGCATAATATTGGCACAGAGAAATAGATACCATGCTCGTGCAAACTTATTCATAGCAGAAGACAGAAAAGAAAGAGGCTCATTAGTTCCCAATTTATACTTCCAACTTGTACCGGGAACACAAAGTTCACGAACAATCGCCTCCATATCCACATCATCACTAGTCTTCAGCGCCCAATTTTCATCCCCCACAAGCTTAGGTGGTTGTCCCAAAATTGGACGAATAGAATCTGATCTGTAATCCACCCGTTGACCACGAACCATACACACACCATTCTGCTCATCTTTAGCATTAGCATAGAACTCCCTAACCAAATTCACCGGAACCGGAGTAGGTGCCTTACAAATCTCTCCCCAACGTAATTCACTAATCACCTCCACCAACCCATAATGACGAGATGGCAAAAACCCCCTTTCCTTCGCCACCGGCTTTGACAACAACCGATTATACTCTAACTCCACCTCCGGAGAAGAAAATCTCTCTACCCTACTAGAACTACCCCTCATTCGTTTAGGAGCCATACTAACCAAAACCCCACTCAACAATAGCACCACCAACAACCACCAAGAAATATCCCACCAAAAACCACCAAGAAATATCCCACCAAAAACCACCAAGAAAAATCACACCACAAATACCCAAGTAACAAGAATAATACAAAAACCCCAATTGACAAGAACACAAATTCGTAACAAAATAAAATAGAGAAGAGAAATCCCACTACGAATCAAAGAGGTGAACTTGTACTAATTTTCCCCCAAACTTGAATTTTTAAGAGATGTAGAGGAAGAAGATAATGAATTGGGTGTGTATGTATGGGTATATATAGGCATGGAGTGATAGGATGAATATAAGAATTTGAATGTGAAAAGGAAAAATTTTGGTAGAATTTGGAATTTGATGTAGGATAGAAATAGGATTTAAAAATTTAGGAAAAAGAATTTGAATTGGGATAGGAAAAGAATTGGGTTTAGAATTTTAGGAGAAATTTTGGAGGTTTTGGAATTGAAATTGGTTTAGAATTGATTAAGAGATGATGTTATAAAAAGGGAGGAAGGAGAAAGAATTTTTGGGGAGAGAAAATATTTTTTTTTTTTTTAACAAGGTACAACAGCCAACAGGGAATACAAAAAAAAAATTCGAACAAAACTGTTCTGATCAGCAATCTGCGCGCGTGAAGGCAGACTGCGCCCAATGCAGTAACGCAGGCGCAGCCTGCGTCACGCAGGCGCAGTCTGCGTGACTTGCAGAAACGCAGGCGCAGCCTGCGTTACGCAGGTGCAGCCTGCGTTACACCTTTTTTTTTTTTTTTTTTTTTTTTTTTCACACAACAACACTTTTTTTTTTCTTTTTTTTTTTTTTCACACAACAACTAATTCCTCACTTGGGTTGCCTCCCAAGAAGCGCTCGTTTAATGTCATTAGCTTGACATTCTTCCGAAAAATCACGAACAAGATAAAACTGCGGCAACCTTCTCGCGGTTGACCATTCCTCCATAATACGGCTTAAGTCTCTGTCCATTTACCTTGAAAACATCATCAATAGAACCCCTAAATATCTCCACTGCCCCATGTGGAAACACGGTTTTGACTGTAAACGGACCCGACCACTTTGATTTGAGCTTACCCGGAAAAAGTTTAAGGCGAGAATTATAAAGCAAAACCTGTTGGCCTGGCACAAACGACTTATGCACCAACTTCCTATCATGCCACCTCTTCACTTTCTCCTTGTACATCTTAGCATTCTCATAAGCATGCTCACGAAATTCCTCGAGCTCATTTAACTGAAGTAGACGTTTCTCACCCGCAGCTGAAATATCTAAGTTTAACTTCTTCAACGCCCAATAGGCCTTGTGCTCTAACTCTGCCGGCAAATGACAAGCCTTCCCATAAACTAACTGAAACGGAGACATACCTAGGGGTGTCTTGTAAGCAGTTCTATACGCCCAAACCGCTTCGTCTAACTTCAAAGACCAATCCTTCCTTGATGGATTTACCACTTTCTCGAGAATTCTCTTGATCTCGCGATTCGAAACCTCCGCTTGACCATTAGTTTGAGGATGATAAGCTGTGGCAACACGATGAGTCACATTATACCTTGCCATCATAGCAGTAAATTGACGATTACAGAAGTGTGTCCCCTCATCACTGATTATAGCTTTTGGAGTTCCAAAACGCGTGAAAATCTGCTTGTGAAGAAAATTCAGCACCACCTTAGCATCATTGGTCGGTAAAGCCTTCACCTCGACCCATTTAGACACGTAATCCACTGCTAAAAGAATGTACTGATTATTGCAAGACGAAACAAACGGACCCATGAAATCAATTCCCCACACATCAAAAATCTCAACTTCAAGGATTGTACTAAGAGGCATCTCGTTCCTCCTGGAAATATTACCAACCCTTTGACATCGATCACAACTCATCACGAACCTATGAGAATCTTTAAACAGAGTTGGCCAATAGAATCCCGCTTGAAGTACTTTCTGAGCTGTTTTATCACCACCGTAATGGCCTCCATATGTGGTAGAATGACAATCATGCAAAATTCCTTCCGTTTCACTATACGGAATGCACCTCCTCAAAATCTGATCCACACCAAGCTTAAACAAGAATGGCTCGTCCCAACGATACCACTTCACATCATGCAGAAACTTCTTCTTTTGAGCATAAGAAAATTCCGGAGGAATAACGTTGCTCACCAAATAGTTCACATAATCTGCAAACCATGGCTCTTCACATTGCACTCCAAAAAGCTGCTCATCTGGAAAAGATTCATTAATATGAGCTTTGTTATGCGAATCCTTACCGTGGTCCTCTAAGCGTGAGAGATGATCCGCTACTTGATTTTCCGTGCCTTTTCTATCCTTGATTTCCACATCGAATTCTTGCAAAAGAAGCACCCAACGAATCAATCTAGGCTTTGAATCCTTCTTCGACATGAGATATCGAATCGCAGCATGATCCGTATACACAATCACCTTCGTACCAAGCAAATAAGACCTGAATTTCTCGAAACCATAGACAACTGCTAGCAACTCCTTCTCCGTAGTAGTGTAGTTCAGCTGTGCATCATTGAGGGTTTTACTAGCATAGTAAACCACATGAAAAATTCTCTCCTTCCTTTGACCAAGCACAGCTCCAACAGCATAGTCACTAGCATCACACATCAGTTCGAACGGTTCTTCCCAATTAGGTGCGGTAATGACTGGTGTAGTAGTCAACTTCTTCTTCAAGAGCTCAAAAGCTGTAAGACACTCATCATCAAACTTGAAAGGAACATCCTTCTCCAAGAGATTACACAAGGGTTTAGAAATTTTTGAGAAGTCTTTGATGAATCGCCGATAGAAACCCGCATGACCAAGAAAACTGCGAATTCCTTTAACAGAGATAGGTGGAGGAAGATTTTCGATTGTTTCCACCTTAGCCCTATCCACCTCAAGTCCTCTACCAGATACCTTGTGCCCAAGAATAATTCCCTCTCGCACCATGAAGTGACACTTCTCCCAATTAAGCACCAGGTTAGTCTCCACACAACGTTTCAAAACCAAGCCAAGATTATGCAAGCACTCGTCATATGAAGTACCAAAAACTGAGAAGTCATCCATAAAAACCTCCACATTCGAGCCAATCATGTCTGAGAAAATAGCCATCATGCACCTTTGAAAAGTGGCTGGAGCACCACAAAGTCCGAAAGAAACCCGTCGGAAAGCAAAGGTACCAAAAGGACATGTGAATGTGGTCTTCTCTTGATCTTCCGGAGCAATGCAAATCTGATTGTATCCTGAATATCCATCAAGGAGGCAATAGTACTCATGTCCCGCCAACCTGTCTAGCATCTGATCAATGAATGGCAAAGGAAAGTGATCTTTTCTCGTGGCTTTGTTCAGCTTCCTATAGTCCATGCAAACTCTCCACCCCGTGACTGTTCGAGTAGGGATGAGCTCATTCTTTTCATTAGCAACAACTGTCATGCCTCCTTTCTTTGGCACACATTGAACCGGGCTCACCCAAGAACTGTCTGAGATAGGATATATAATACCCGCATCAAGCCACTTTAGAATTTCCTTCTTCACCACCTCTTTCATAATCGGATTAAGTCTCCGCTGATGCTCAACAGTAGGCTTAGCTCCCTCCTCTAGCAGAATTTTGTGCATGCAATAAGAAGGGCTGATTCCCTTGATATCTGCTATAGTCCAACCAATTGCTGACTTGAACTCCCTCAAAATTCGTAAAAGCTTTTCTTCCGCACTGGCTGACAAGTTAGAGGCAATAATAACAGGTAATGTAGATGCATCCCCAAGAAAAACATACCTCAAATGTTCCGGAAGTGGTTTGAGTTCAAGTGTAGGAGCTTCCTCAATAGATGGTTTCAGGCGCCCCTCCGAATTTTTAAGTTCTCCTAACCCAAGAGATTCAAAAGGCAAATCAAATCTCCTTTTCCAAGGGGCTGAATTTAGCTGCTGCAATTGCTCAGCTATTTCCTCGTCTTCAAAATCAGAGTCACCAACTAAAACTTTTTCCAAAGAATCTGACTTAAGTAACTGCTCCATTTCCATGGTAACTGCAGAATCAACCCAATCCACCTTCAAACATTCTTCTTCATCTGAGGGAAGTTTCATTGCATTAAAAACATTGAAAGTGACATTCTGGTCTTGCACCCTCATGGTGAGCTCCCCTTTCTGCACATCAATCAAAGTCTTTCCCGTAGCCAAGAATGGTCTTCCCAAGATTATGGGAATCTTCTTATCTTCCTCGAAATCCAAGATAACAAAATCAGCAGGAAATATGAGTTTGTCAACTTTCACCAACACATCCTCCACTATGCCTCTAGGATATGTAACTGAACGATCAGCCAACTGCAAAGAGATGTTGGTAGGCTTTGGTTCCGGTAGACCAAGTTGCATATAGACTGACAAGGGCATGAGATTGATGCTAGCTCCCAAGTCACACAAGCACTTCGCAAAAGACAAATTACCAATAGTGCATGGAATAGTAAAGCTACCAGGATCCTTTAGTTTTGGAGGCAATTTTTGTTGCAGCACAGCACTGCATTCTTCCGTTAGAGCAACGGTATCTAATTCCTCAAGCTTCAACTTACGAGAAAGAATCCCCTTCATGAACTTGGCATAGCTCGGCATCTGTTCAAGAACTTCGGCAAAGGGAATGTTAATCTGCAACTTCTTGAACACCTCTAAGAACTTAGCAAACTTCTTGTCCAACTGCTGCTTCTGGAGTCTTCTAGGATAAGGAGGAGGATAGATCTGAGTGTTCTTTGGAGACTGCTCCACAGAATTTTTAACAGGTTCCTTGCTCTTCTCTACTTCATCACCTTGCTGATCAGCCATCAAATCAGGTTGAGTAATTTCGGGCACTACAGATTTTTCACCCTGCTGATTCTGAATATCTTCATCTTCTTCTACTGCTGATTTAGGGCCTGCTACAACTTTTCCTGATCTCAAGGTCACAGCCTTCACCTGTTCCTTGCTATCTCTCTTACCTGGATTTGCTTCCGTATCACTAGGGAGAGTTCCTTGAGGCCTACTAAATAAGGTACTTGCAATCTGTCCTATCTGAGTTTCCAAGAGTTTCTGACCAGCATGTAGGTTCTTTAACGCTAACCACACATCATCTGATTTTTCATTAGAAGATTGCCCCGCATGAGCCTGGGGCTGTTGCTGCTGAAATCCAGGAGGCTGATATGATTGCTTCGGAGCATACTGCTGCTGGTAACCTTGATTGAATGGCCTTGCTTGCTGACCCTGAAACTGCTGATAGGGCTGAGGTTGTTGAGCACCTTGGTTGTTACTCCAGCTGAAGTTAGGATGATTCCTGTTGTTTGGATGATAGGTGGCTGGTACTGGTGCAGCAGGTCTCTGAAAATTACTTACGAACTGTGCTGATTCAGAAGAGATAGCACACTGATTCGTTTCATGTGCGCCCGCACATAGCTCACAAACACTAGCAACCTGCTGAACTCCATAATTAGCAAGAGAATCCACCTTCATCGAAAGAGCCTTCAACTGAGCTGCAATAGCTGAAGCTGTGTCAACTTCAAGAATACCTGCTACCTTACCTTGAGAAAGCCTCTGTGTTGGATTCTGATATTCGTTAGCAGCCATCATCTCAATAAGATCATAAGCTTCCTCATAGCTCTTCGCCCACAGAGCTCCACCAGATGCTGCATCTAGCAAAGGCCTAGACTGTGCTCCCAACCCATTGTAGAAACCATTAATGACCATCCAATCAGGCATGCCATGATGAGGGCACCTTCGTAGCATCTCCTTATAACGTTCCCAAGCCTCACACAAAGATTCGCCAGATTGCTATTGAAATTGAGTTAACTGGTTCCTTATTGCTGCAGTTTTCGCCATAGGGAAGAATTTAGTAAGAAACTTCTGAGCAAGATCATCCCATGTAGTAATGGAACCAGCTGGTAGAGAATGTAACCAGCCCTTAGCCTTATCCCTTAAGGAGAATGGGAAAAGCCTCAACTTGATAGCATCATCCGACACACCATTAAATTTGAAAGTGTCGCAGATCTCGATAAAGTCCCTGATGTGCATATTAGGATCCTCTGTCGACGCACCCCCAAACTGAACCGAATTCTGCACCATCTGAATTGTGCTCGGCTTGATCTCAAAGTTATTCGCTGCAATAGCTGGCCTGACAATACTAGATTGTATGTCAGTAATCTTCGGCTGCGAATAGTCCTTCAAAGCCTTAACTGCTGCTGGTAAATCTGCCATCTCTACAGTAGTTTCAAGTTCCTCTTTCTGATTATCTACTACAAAACCGTCTTCTGCCAGTTTTTCCTTACGAGCCTGCAAACGTGTTCGCATACACGTTCAAGTACCTGAAAACACCACGAAACAAACAACTAAGTAAGAAATCCGAGTCAGTGAACGCTAACGACCACTGATGACAAGCACATAACTAAACAAAACACCGATGATCCCCGGCAGCGGCGCCAAAAACTTGTTAGCACAAAATTACGCAAGCGCACGTAGTCACAAGTAATATAATTAAGATTCGTTCCGCAGAGATCTGGTTAAGTTCAATCAGTAAATATGCCTATGCAACAATGTTTAGTTTTAATCCACTGCTAAGACAATTAACAAGAATGAGGTTTTAATTTTCTAAATTAACTCGGAAGCAAATTATTAAACTAAGAATAATTAACTAATGAGAATTTAATATGAATTACTTATATGAGATAAAACATGGAATCCTAATTTCATTATCTACTTCACTTAGAGTCGCAGCCTTTAATCAATACATGTGATGGGGTTGATATCTGATCGGATAACACGAAACAAGTAAAAGCTACCTCTCGGTATACTAATACCAAACTACGCATGCATCCACAAAAGAGATAGAAGATGGGTAGACACCAATTATGTTTAGACCCTATATCTCTATAGAATTTGAAAACATAAAGGTTTAAGCACAAGTTATCCACTTAGATCACATAGGGTAGCATAATATCTCTATTTACGCCACAAATCATGATGTTAAAACATCAACCTATCCTATGCTAGCATGGCAAGTTCTAAATCTCAAGATCCACTCTCGTTTAGCAAGAGATTAACAAATTAGATGTTCGCGACGCATCTAAATACATGAAACACAACCATACAAGGATATCAAGAATTCACCACACATAAATCTTTAAAGCATATAAACTACTAAGCTACATAGATAAATCCATTAGGATCCCATGACAACGATTAGTTCATAATTGAACCGTTCGTCACCATGGGATTAATTGAAAACATGATATTAAACAAAATATAAAATAAAGAAGTAATAATATTAATAAAAACAAGAGTTGAGAAAACAAATCTATTATCCAAAGTATACAAAAGTTGAAGTAGATCTAGATCTTGCTTGTCACCGAGCTTGAATCCTTCTCCACTCTTCTCTCTTGCAATTCTACGTTACAATAATAATAATCTGATACAAATTACAAGGTATGATGTGTTTATATAGGCACTACAAGTCTTGCCCAGCAAGAAAATACAAAACAGAATTATAATAGAATTTCTGCAAGATACGTTTCCTAATTTGATTATATTTTGTAAGGAAAATTCGAAGTTGACTTTTCTTCAGATTTTCTGGAACGTTTCCCACGTAATTGGACCTCTGGACTATCTTAGAATGATAGGAAATCTCGTTATCTTCGCGTGGACTGCTTACGGGCCTAAAACGGACTTCTAGAACTCAAGATATGGCCAAAACAATGTAAACTGCGCAACCCTTCTCGAAAATCCGAATTTTAATCAATTAATTCCCAAAAAATTATAAAAGCATCCACTTTAGTCAACATTCTCGTAATCCTGCACAACTAAGCAAAACACATCAAATCTACAACAACTTGAGCCCAAGACAATCAATTTAAGTCGAAATTAAGCGATCCAAGTGGATATAAAATCCACTTATCACAATTATAGTTCCGTGTCGGAGTAAACTTAAGGTAACTACTATAATCCATTCAAAGAGAAGAAGGAATTTAATATTCCTCTGAATCACATGCATCTGACGTTTCTGGTTCATCATTTAACTGAGTTGAATTAACTCTATACTCAGTCTCTGGCAGTAGTCTCATTACGAGTTCATCTTGACTCACTGGTCTTATCTTCCGGTAGGTTCTGAGATCATTGTCTTGCTTACTACTTCCTTATATAACTTTACCCAATCATGCTATCACTTCCCAATGTCTTTACTTTCTAAATGATTCATTCATAAAATGAACATTTTCCTTAATAAAACCACCTTATCAACCTCAATTTGGTTCCATAATTTACAACCTACGACACCTGCCTTCTCATGGCGAATTATTACTGACCATATTCATACTAATTCATTTATCAAATGATATGGCACTTACTGCCTCCTTCTCAACTATTCCTAGGGACTCTGCTCCTCGCCCTAAATCGATGTCTTTGATAATCATACATCCCTCTAGCTCTTTCTTTGTTAAGATGAAAATCTCTAAGGATTCTCATCTATTTCCGTATAAGATCTCAAGTAATTCTTCCAATCCTTCTTTCTTGCTAGTACTACATCTGGTAGTCCGGCTATGAATTCAACATGCATCTTCAGATCTCTTAATAATATCTCGGTTCTTTATACTCACTTTTCTGAGCACCATTTCTTAATCATCACAGTCATTTTGGCTGCGACCCTCATTACCCATGGGTAAGCTCCTTATCCTAACAGGATTTTCTTTATCTGCTGGAACCTCTTCCGGGTCTCCAGTAGGGTACTCCATCGAATTACCCGCTGATCTTCAGCATATAAAGCATCATCGCGCTGTTGCTCGTATGCCTCAAGGTCAGTCGCCTTACTCGTCGATACGATATCGAGCTAAGTTACTATCATTATACTTACGAGTTCCCATAAGGGTTTTATATGTCATCACTACATTAAGTAGTCCGACTATGAACTTGGCAAGAGTTCTTATTATCTTATTGAATTTATTGTTTTAACGTCACCTCATCTCTGGGGTTTATAACGTACGCTCTGATACCACTTCTGTAACACCCCCAGATCCGGGGTCCGGGATCCGGTGGTTACGGTTTCCAATTCTGTCCACAACACTTGAACTTTCCTTAACATAAAATAAATTACGTCTCTATAACCCAACACAATAATATAAAACACACCCGTTATAGTCCCAGAGATGAAATCAGAGTAACACTCAAATTTTTATTAATCACATTATGAGTTCTTACAATCCAAAAGAATTTCAATATAAATACATACTCTTTGCCATCCATTTACATAAGTCATACTAGACCATATTCTTGGTACTGAAAGAATAAATATACCCTACCAATAGCTTCTTCTTCAGCTCTGGTAGTCTCATCGTCCTCGCCCGCGTCGAGTGCGCCTTGTGCGAGTCATCTGGTCTAGCTGTTGTTGTGATATAATAATAAAGCAAGGGTGAGCAATAGCCCACCAACAATAATATATGACTGAACGATAATGCATAACAGTTCAAAAGTATCTTTCAAACCATATGCCATGCATTTACGGAAATGATGCCAGTATAATATGAACGATGAAGTTACAAGGTAACTTAAAGTATTTGTTTGTAGAAATATCTGCTACATCAAAGTAAGCGAGATATTCTTATTGTTATTAAGAAGAGGAACTTGCAAGAAAAGGTTGCAATTCCAGTTATGACCCTTTTCCAACTCTGCCAACAGTAATCATGTTGCAGGAAATAAATAAATTTGGATGATGAACCAATGATGGAGTATTCACCGCGCCCGCTGTTCCAATCTTGATGATCAGTCGAGATCGTACAGCTCAATTTAGATTTACTACCGGTAGAAGGAAGAACTGACGGCTTTACTTGTCTACCGCCTTACTAGCTCTCCCCGGCCAACGGTTGGGCCAAAGGGGATGGACCGGCGCTACTCGGCCTCTTACACGACTCCTAGTTCAAATAGAGTTCATGATTCTGAATGTAACGTTCGTCCCCCTTTCCCCAAGTATAATACTTGTTGATAAGACTCTACAAGGTAGTCGTATCTAGTTGGAAAGGAAAATTCACCAATAACTTCCAAGCTGTGGCTTGGTATCGAATATCAACTTGTTCCAACAATCTTACCCCTCGAAAGATGAGAAGGTAAACAACGACTTAATAAGTCAACAGCACCCGAGTTGCGAGTGAAGAGAATACTCTATGACCGGGAAGTCGACAAGATAAATAACATCTTCCAAGTAAGGTTCCCTTATTATTAGAGAGGTAGACTCAAAGAAGAATGATGTCTGAGAACCTTTCTTGATATAAGATTAATAATAATATGACTCCGAAATATTTTCTGTAATAATCGAAGAAGATAAACCTTATCGAGGTTATTCTAAGTATGAATATTTATTGAATTAAAATATTTTACAGAATATTTAGGAATATGAAAGAATATCTTTAATCAGAGTATTTCTCAAATAATCCTTGAAGAAATATCTAGAGAATATTTATTGCATAATTAAATATTCAAATGAATATTCAGAATAATATTCATTAATTAATAAGACCTGAAAAGAATATTTAAAATATTTAAAATAATATTCGATGATTAAATAGAACCCTGGATGAATATTCAAAATAATATTCATAATTAATTAGGAATTTAAATGTTTATTGAAAAAGTAATATTCGTTTAATGAATAATATTCTAAATGAATATCAAGTAATATTCATTTAGTAATCCAAGCTTTAAAGGAATATTCGAGATAAGACTCGATAAATAAATCAAGCTTCAGATGAATATTAGAATAATATTCATCAAGTAAGTAATATCTTAAATGAATATTCAAAAGTAATATTCATTTAATAAAGTAATATTCTAAATGGATATTCAAATAATATTCATTTAGTAGTCCAATCTTTAGAAGAATATTCGGAATAATAATCGATAACCTATTCGACTTTGAATGAATATTGAAAAATATTATTCGTCGAGTGGTTACGTTCAAATAATTATTTGAAGTAAGGATCGTTAAAATAATTAGTCTCGAACGAATATTCAAATAATATTCGTCGCCCAAATAATAGAAAATATTTACTTAAATATTTTCCTCCGAGGTAATCTCGATATATCAAGGAATATTGACTCCCGGTCTATTTTTGATTAATAAGATGTATACGCCCTTCTATGAGGGTCTTACAATAATCGGCTTATAACTGATATATAACTATCTAGCTTATAAGCCAACAATAACATTCAGGGAACAAGTATATCACTTCAACTTGAAAGTAGGCATGCATGCAATGGCATATGTATATCAGCAATCATATATATATATATATTTATTCATTCACAACAACAGCCTAAAAGAAGGGAATTGAAACTTGCCTGGTAGTCGAGTACGGTAAGGGGTAGTGGTAGCGGGTCCCGGTTCAGCTTGGTGATCTATAAATAGCCAAGGCATTCGGGATTAATCACTTAACATATTAAAAGTTAAGTTATACTTAATTCGAAACACGTTCTTGAGTTATCTCGTTATACCCCTTTTAGTGGATTACTTTTATCACTGATCCGACCCGACATCCGTTCGTTAATACGACATGTCATTGTACTTATACTTGGGACATACTTAAGTCATATGAGTTCTAAAGTCGATCGTTACGAACCAATACTATACTCCGAGTTTTATCGTCCGTTTTCTAAGTGTTTTACCGAAGTTATAAAAGAGTCGTCTTTTAGGGGTTCGTTCGCGTTTAACCTCGACTGGAACATTTTTAATAAATCGAAAAATGATCTTTTTGACATACGGTTTTCTTTCACGCCTTCCTTTTTACCTCTAGTATTTATTTACCAAGATTCGCCATGACGTTACATAGTTTACGAGGGTTCAATTACAGTTACGAACTTTCGTTTACGGATTCGAACTACTTTTAGTAATTTGGTCATAAATCCTAAACCGTAAGTCCGTTTCACGTGATCTTTATATCAAAACGAAGCTTAGAACATTACCTATCCTATCATGGCAGATAAGGTCTCTGGACAGTAGGGGTTCGACATGGAAAATGGCATACAAAACATGGTATTGCAAAATCGGGCATTATAACGGCTGTAAATCGAATATCTACTAATTTCGAATCTTCCCATAAACATAGTATCCAACCCAAACAACATATACATGACTTATATACATGAACTGAGGCCAAGCAATGCCTTTCCGTTCATCTAGCTATTTACATCATTAATCCAAAATCCATACATAATCATGCTTATAATCTTAACATAACCATAACTAAGTTATAACTAGCATAAACATGCTTAAATCTCAAACAAGGGTTAGGGTTTCAAGAGCTTTATACCTTCCTTGGAGTGTTTAAAGACCTTGATAAGCTTTGCATAGTCCTTGTATACCCATAACCAAGCTTAGATCATCCTAGAAATCAAGAGTTGTTCTTGAAAATCACTATTCACCCTAGTCTTTGATGATTTCTTTGAAAATGGAAGCAAGAGAGTTTGGCTTTGAAATTTTTAGGGGATCACTTTTAGGAAATGTAAGACTCACCATAATTTTTACAAGATCAAGAGATGGTGGGAAGAGGGGTTTTGATTTTGGAATTAAGGGTATGGCCGAATGGAATTTTCAAGGGGGGGAGAGTTGCTTGCTTTATTTTGTTTTAATCTCATCCATTCTCATCTATTATCAAGATAATATCTTGTATAAATTCACTTTATTAAAGTGATGAGGTGTTGGATGAGGAAACACCATGACAAGTGTTGAAAATGTGGTGGTTTTAGCCTAACTACATAGTTGCCTTGCTAAGTACTTAGTTGCATTCTCTAGGGTGCTAGTTCCTTGATTCTAGTTTGGTTACTAGATATTTTATACTAGTAGCTTGCACAAGACTCTTGCTTCCTCTGCTTGTTTCTGTGTCCGGTTATTGCCCGTTTCGATTGATCGTTCGTAGGAATATTTCACGGATTTCTAATTAGGGTTTACCGGGAATCCTTTTTAATATTAATACTTTCATTCTCCATCTTTCATTCTAACTTTCCAATTTATATTCCTTAAATCCATTCGTTAAATACTTAAGGCTATCAGTGTCCAAGGAACTCTCGGAGAAAATAAAAGTGCGGTTTTTCAGAATCCGACAGCTTTTACATACACTTATTTTCCCCCTGGATCACTAATACGAACTCGGAAATCCGTTCCGAATGCTTCCATATAGTGTCGTCTCATATTATTATATACTCCCACCAAAACACTACTCATTCTATATTCTTTACTTGTTCTCTTAGGGTGGTACAATTGTCCGTATTCTCTTTCGATCGTTCCTTATCCTTTTTACGGAACTACTGGATTAATCGTTACCGATCTGGATGACATGAGAATATTCTCCTGCTTGAAATTGCCATATCTTATTCCCTTAGAAGATAGATTATTCTTACCTATGTTGTTACCCTTTAGCATTCTTCAAGACATAGAAATAATAAAGTCGAATTCCATTCATTCTTTCCAAATATCAATTATTACATTGTAGCCATAACCACTCCTCAGTGGTTTCCTACCTTCATTCTTAAATCAAATATAATAACATCCCAAAATATCAAATCCTCAAAGTTAATATCTCAATTCTTGGATTATAATAATATTTAATCCACTGTCCGGTCAAATATTATACCGAAAAGAATTTGGAATTTCTGAATTCCGATCGTCTTTGCATTCACTTATTTCCTCCGCGTATTACTAATATGACTTCGAAATATCTATATCACGTCCCGTACATAGGGTGGAGTGAAAAGTTTTCCAACTTACAAATCACTATTCATCCACCAAATTACTATGCACGTACAGGAAACACTATGCACGTACGGGAAATACTATGCACGTACGGGAAATACTATGCACGTATGGGAAACACTATGCACGTACTCATTTCCTTTCAAGGATCCATTAGCTCCTTCCTGGATGGTAGATTATTCTTATCTAGGTCCTCAACCATCGAATTACTCTATTCTGACAATATACCAATGCATCAGGATCATTGTCCAGAGCAATATCCATTCATTACAATCCTTGTTCTTTGAAACCACCATTCATTAGAGCTGGTGACCTTGTTGTCGGAATCATTGTTCCTCATTTTATCCTTACTTAATAAAAAGTTTTAATTATATCCAAAATTTGGGGTTCTTACACATGTGACAGGATACCAATAGGGAAATACCAAGTACAAGGGACATCTCAATAGTGAGATGACGGTGGAGATAAATAACAGAAGTGAAGAAGGATCAGATAATAAGAAGGATGTGATTGATAAAGAAAATATTGGGAAAGTAATTATGGAATGAGAAGCATATGGAATGAGAAGCAAGGAATGTTATGAATGGATTGATGAATGGGCTTTCTAGAAAATTCTCGGGATGACCTTCTGATTGTGTTAGTATTATGAATATGAAAAAAATCAGTAGCATGGCATGGAATGTCAGTAACAATGATGTCAAGCGAGAAATCTAAGATTTAACCTGAGAGGTTGAAAGATTTCCAAAAGGGAGTGTTGCTAAGATTGAACAAGAAGATAGGTCCATAGAATGATGACAGAGCAGCGAGGATATGTTGACACGTGAGAATACGATAAAGTAGTATTTAATAAAATTACAATTGTTTTCTTCTCTAATGAACCTCTATAGTTTAGAGGTAAATTCTAAGTATGATATCTTGCAAATCATGAAAACTTCTATGTTTCTTTGAATTTTTTTTGATTTCTTCTCCCTTATTCATCTTCTTTTTGAACTGAGAAGAACAACCATTTAAAGAGGGGAGGTACTTCTACGTGACTATCTGTCTGTGTGATAGAAGTCTAAGTGGAATACCATAATTTGTTTAATTTCTTGTCAAGTACTAAAGGTTGGCCCCTAACAAATGTTCATTAATCATAGTGATCTCTCAATAAATCTTTCCACTTCTCTGTATTGATCGAGATTGCGAAGATTAAAGCGATCAGGAAATGCATAGTGTGAGTGAGGTTATCTCCAAATTCGCAGCGCGATAGTGATACCAAAGTCACTACAGATACCAATAAGGATAATAGTATATGACTGAGTAAGAGCATAACCCGGATAGTGTGTTGTACGAAAAGTAGCAAAGTTGATGGAAAAATGATAAAGTGTGTATTGTAGCACCAATAGATGTGCTGTAAAAGGATTGGAATGTTTAAAGATCAACCGGGGAACTGGAAAGCGAAATGACAAACAAGTACCCGATTGTCTTCTACCTGATTGCGGGACGAAATCCTTTTAAGGAGGGGAGACTGTAAGAACCCATATTTTTGGTAATAATTAAAACTTTTGTTATGTATTAGAGTATAAGTGTAACAGTGGTTCTAGTGAATGAATATTTAATGAATTTTGATTCAAATGTTTATATGCCATGGACAATGCAATTGGTTGGCAACTTAGATTAGAATAATCTATCTCCCGGGAAGTAAGATATAGTAAATTCCAACGAGGAAGGTTATTCTCATGTCATCCAAATCGATATTTGTTATAAGTCCAGTGGTTTCGTAAAAGGGTTAAGGAATGCTCGGGAAAGCGCGAGGACATTTTTCTAATTATGAGAATTAAAGAGAAGATAAGCAATGAATAGTATTTTTTGTGGAAATTGGAATATTATTAGACGATGCTATATAAGATTATTCGGAACGGATTTCTGTGTTCGTATTAATGACCGATAGGCGATATAAGTGTATGTAAACGAAATCAGATTCAGGAAAATAGAACTTTTATTTTCTCCGAGATTTCCCTAGACACTGAATGATGTAAGGATTTAATATAAAGATTTAAGGGATTTAAATTCAAGAATTATGAAGGAAGATTGAGAATGGTAGTATAAATATTAAGAAGGTTTCCGGTAAAACCCTAACGAGAAAATACTTGAGATATTCCTCCGAACGATCAATGAAAATGAGCAATAACGGACAAAAGAGCAAGCAGAGAACTAATATGCATGCATGTGCAAGTGGATATGATCAAGGAACTAATTAGTTTCAAGCTAACTAGCAACATTAGCAATCAAACCAATTAGTTGGCTTAATCTTATCATCCAACCACTAAAACGTCAACACTTGTCCACTTGAATGCATCATCCATGACCAAAGCACTTTATTAAAGTAGCTTTATGATATATATTATCAAGAGACATCACTTTATGCAAGGATCAAGCAAGCAAACAATCCAAGAACACCAAACTCTCTCATCCTCTCCCATTCGGCTTTTGCCAAAATTCCAAAACAAAAATCAAGCTTCTAACCATTGTTTGATCTCCAAAGTTTAATGGTGAGTACTACATTTCATATAATAGCTATCCTAGAAATCTTAGCTTCAAACTCCACTTTTTCATTTTCAAATAAATCATCAAAGTGGAGACAGAAGAAACTTTAGATTTGAATCTTCCAAATTATATTCTTTGTCAACCAATGACAAATCATTCAACAGTTTACAGAATCTGTCAAATGTTTGTGTCATGGTCTCTTCAGGTTTAGCCTCAAAATGTTCATACTCCTGAGTGAGTATGTTTCTCCTATTCTTCTTGATAGCAGGAGTTCCCTGACATCTAACCTCAAGAGCATCCCAAATTTCTTTTGCAGTAGTCAAGCCAATAACCTTGTTAGACATAACATTATCCAAAGCACTGTGAAGTAAATGCCTCACCTTTGCATCCGTAGCAATGGATGAAAGATCTTCAGGAGTCATATCCTTCTTCTCCTTAGGAATCATTTTGGCCTCTTGACCAGTAACAGCAGGAGCCAACTTTGTAGGCAAGTGTGGCCCTTCATTAATCCTGTCAAGATATTTTACATCTATAGCTTCCAGAAACATGGTCATCTTTACCCTCCAGATAGGATACTCTGATGGCCTGAGAATAGGAACCCTAATAGCTTCATATCGACTAACAGTGGGTTTAGCATTTTCATACTCTGATGGAGGTGGAACTTCAGACATTATGATTTCTGTGTGTGTGTGGATCTTAAACTGTAATGTTTAACAGATATGGCTTTGATACCACTTGTTAGGCCGAATACACACTAATAATCAATATTAGATGAGAGAATAACAATTAAGATGATTATGCACTTTAAATCTTCTGGTATTAAAAACCCTCTTCGTGATGTAAACTATCACAAAGAGCTGCTAGGTTACAATAAGAATGAATAATTCTATTGTTCGATGCACGATACCCTTCTAGGGTTAACCTAACTGTATTTATAAAACATACAGCTGCTATACAATCGCTAATTGATACTCCTATAATTAATCTATACAATTGATATCAATTACGATTGCTACACATCTCCTAAGTCAACTCAATCTCTGTGATAGCTATCCAATCTGTAAAGAGATTGCTTCCATAAATAACTTCTTTAATTCTTCAAACACGGTTGACTGGAGACGCGCTTCCTCCAGACAAAGTTTAACTAAACTCTGTCGAGCTTCCATAGTCAGTGTTTAACTAAACTCTGACTGCTTCCAGCTAAACTCTGATTTGTCGCTGTAGCTCCTAAACACTGTTTTCATCAATCATTTCTAACAACACGAACCCAGTAATTCCCTTCCCCCACCCCTGTTTTTATTTTCTTTTCAAATCCCTTTTTTTTCTCTCTACTTCTCCTTCCCTCTTTTCTCTTTCTCCCCACCAAACACACCCACAAACCCCCTTTTATTTTATTTTTTGTGTTTTCTTATGTGTTTGTGGTTTTTCTTCCGAGTTCTTGCTTTGCTACGAGTTGGACTGTCACTGAGTTGAATCGGTTCTTTAGCTTTAATTCGTCGAGTCTTGATTTTGCTGTTGGTACTTCTGGTTTGCCATTTGTTCGTATTGGAGTTTTTGATTGTATAGTGTTCGCTTGTTTCTGTTTTCCGTTCGCTTCTTTGTTGTAATGCTGAGTTGTTCGAGATCTTGCGAGTTTGAGTTTTGTCGTGTTTGAATCGTCTGTGTACTTGATTCTTGCAATGGATTGTAATCTGGGACAGAGTTCTTCTTTGCCGTTGTTCACTGTTTGTTCGTAGGGATTTTATATTTAATGGACTTGTTTCATCAGTTTTGTTTGTGGTTTGCATCACTGGTAGCTGCTAATTTTTATTGAGTCTTTTATTTCTTGTTTTGGTTGATGTTCGATGCGAGTTCTGAGTTGTTTCTGTATTGGGTTTTGTAATTTCTATAGTCGAATGGTGTAGATTTGGATTCAGTGTGTAGTTTTCCTGTTTTTATGTTCATGTTTCCGTAGCTCATTGTTTGTTAGAGTTTGTTCTCTTAGTATTGATAGCTGAGTTACCGAATCACTGAGTTAAGCTCATATGCTATTTTGCGAATTGTTTACGAATTAGTTAAGTTTTTTTTTAAGTTCTGTTTACGAATTGTTTTGAATTAAAATTTATTGGAATTAGGATCTTTAAATAATTTAGTGTTTGTTCTTTTAATTTTTAACTAGTTAGTTAGAAATTAGAATAAATTAAATTCTCTTTTAAAAGTAGATTAAATTTCCTTTTAGTAAATTATTAGTAAAATTAAAATTTTCCAAAAACCCAAATTTGTTCTAATTTGAATAAATTAAGAATTAAGGATCGCGAAAATATTAGTCCCTGTGGAACGAATCATTAAATTTTTACAACGAAAAGAATTGTGCGCTTGCGATTCAAATGTTTATACTTCTAGCACAACAAGTTTTTGGCGCCGCTGCCGGGGACTAGTTATTTTTCGCGCCTTAATTTTTAATTTTTCGAGTTAGTTTTATTTCTTGTCTTATGTTTATTTCGTTCTTTTTAGGAAATTGTGAGATTTCGGAACTTTTCTCAAGAAGCGTGGAAAATTGGAATTTATGGAAAGCTTGCTTCGGTAACCGTATCTCACTCTTTTCGCCATTTTTATTTTTACAAAAACACAAAAAATTCAAAAAATTCAAAAATCACAAAAAATTGAAAAATCAAAAATCCAAAAAAATTAGTTGTAAATACATAATTATTGCATCATGCATTTAATCACTTAGGGCACATTATCTAGATTTTTATTTTTTTTGTTTTTAATTTTTTGTACCTTATAATTGTGGTGATCGCTGGAGGACCCTAAGGTACGTTAGATTTCTTTCTTTCTTTCTTTAGATTAGAACACATAGAGTAAGCATCCATAGTTGTTTATAATTTTTGTATATATCATTGTTTGTTGCATCATTTTGTAAATAAACTTTAAGGGCATAACCACTACAAGATAAGGGAAGGGATTTCATCACTCTTTCCTTAGCCCAAAAACCATTAATTCTTCATTTTGCATACCCTAGCCTTTAATAAAATTAATTAGACTTGGCCCCTAGGAAATTCACGCTTAATTAGGAAGGTACCTAAGAAACGAAGTAATCATTAATTATTCCGACTCTTTGGTGTCAAGGCAAGCGAGAGCTTACCTGGCCAATTAAGATTTGGTGTCTAGACTGGTGTTTAGCCTCTTGGCAATGCTTGCACCTATCTGACCAAATCGGTCCGAATAAATTCTGATTTACCGAGTTTTTGGTGGTCCTTACGGTTAGGAGCAAGGTCTAGTTATTTTATTAGGGAACCCTAGATTTAGAATTTTTCTTTTAATTTTACACCCTTTCGTTTTTGTTTGTTTAATTTTTCACACTTACTTGCTACGTGTTTCCTTTTGTGGTTTATGCGAACTACGTGGATTAGGGATAATTCTTCTAGACTAGTGAGATCATTTGAGATTTCTTCATCGTCTTATTCCGAGTCTTTAGATTATTCCGAACCCATAGTAAACATGGCCATGTCTCTTAGGAACCGTTGCTATCCTACTCGTTCTGCCCAACCTTCGTGTATCACCCTTCCTCCCGTTAATGGTAATAATTTCGAAATTAAAGCTCACCACATCACTGTGTTACCTAAATTTAACGGGAGCGAGGGTGAGGACCCGTATCTCTTTCTTCATGAATTTGAGGAGGTTTGTGCATTGCAAAAACTCCAACATCTTTTCGAGGACTCCATTAGGCTAAGACTTATCAACTTCGTTTTAAAAGAAAATGCAAAAAATGGTTGTATAGTCTACCCGTTAATTCTATTTCCACGTGGGAGGGATTTGTGGTTATTTTTCTAAAAAAATATTTTCCAAACCATAAACTACGAGAATTACAAACAAAATAAATCAATTTCATCAAAAGGAAAACGAGTCTTTTTGGAAATATTTTGATCGTTTTAAAAATCTTCTGTCCCAATGCCCCCACCATGGAATAGAAAAATGGAGGCTTTGTAAGATCGTTTATGAGGCCTTAGATGGACCAACAACAACGTTGTTGGAATCTATCTGCCAAGGAAAATTCATGGAGAAAGATGAGGACGAGGGTTGGGCCTTTTTCGAGGAATTAGCCGAGAAGACTATGTTGTGGGAGTCTACTAGGGAACCTCACAAGTCCACCGAGTCATCTAGTTCTTCTAGGGGTATGCATTCAGTTGGAAAAAATATTGCTACTGATGCCAAGTTAGCCACCCTTACTAGAAGACTCGAAGCCTTAGAAACTAGTAACGCCCCCTCAAATATGTCTATGTGCTCTAATTTTAATCAAGGTTTTTCGAACTCTCCCGACTATGATCAAATTAATGTGGTGTTTCAACCAACCCCTAGGAATGATCCGGTTGCACCTACTTATAATCCCGGTTGGAGGAATCACCCTAATTTCTCGTGGAACCAAGGCCAAAACTACCAATCTCCGCCACCTTCTTTTTAACCTCCTTGTTTTCAGAAGCCCAATCAAAACTCATACTCGATTCAAAATCAAGTTCCTTATCCAAACTCGATTCAAGCCCCGAATCAAGCACCCGCCCACCCTCCCGGCTTTCACGAGTCGGATAAGAGAATTAATTCCTAAGAAAAGACTCTTGATGCGCTTTTGAAATCAACGACTAATTGGCTCAATCTCAACAAACCTTCATGCAAACCATGACTCAAGATAGGCAACTTTTTAATGCTAGTACTCAAGCCATATCTAAGTTAGAGGTTCAAGTGAGTCAATTAGCCAACGCCATGTGTGAGCGAGAGAAGAACAAGTTCCCGAGTCAAACTGAGGTCAACCCTAAATTCCCTCTCAACCAAAGACCTCCTGAAAATGTTAATGCTATCATTTCTTTAAGGTCGGGAAACAAAGTTGATAATCAAGTTGGAGTCAAGTCCCCCGACGAAGAAGACGAGTCAAATGTTGAACAAAACCCTAAACTCAATGCTTCAAACCATCTTCCTAATCCTGATCCTTTCAAATCATCTAGTCCCACACTTTCACAACTTGAACCCTCATCTTCAAAATCCACTCCCGAGTCATCAGAATCTTCTCATAAATCATCATCATCTAGCGAGCCTTCATCGACTCAAACACCACCTTCACCTAAAAAATCTTCGATTGTTGTTCCACTTTCCCATTCCATTCCCGATGTGTCTAGCGAACGAGTCTTTAAGCCTAAAGCTCCTTATCCTCAAAGACTCCTTTCAAACAAACAATCTCCTCAAATAGAAAAGATTTTGGAAGTTTTCAAACAAGTCGAGATCAACATTCCTCTTTTAGATGCCATTCAACAAATTCCCTCTTATGCTAAGTGTCTAAAAGATTTGTGTACTCATAAACGTTCCACCCATGTTCCTAACAAAGCATTTTTGACATCTCATGTTAGTTCAATTCTTTCGAACCAGATTCCCGTGATATATAAGGACCCCGGTTGTCCTACAATTTCATGTGTCATAGGCAATACTTTTGTGGACAAGGCGTTACTTGACTTAGGTGCTAGTGTGAATCTTCTTCCATTTTCGGTCTATCAATCCCTAGGTTTAGGCGAACTTCAAAAGACGAACATGACAATTCAAATAGCCGATCGTTCTATCAAAATGCCTTAGGGAATAATTGAGGATGTGCTAATTAAGGTTGGTGAATTCATCTTTCCGGTTGATTTTGTTGTCCTCGAGACTCAACCCGTCACGAATCCTAAGAACCAAATCTCGATCATTCTAGGAAGACCTTTTCTTGCTACATCCAATGCCTTTATTAATTGTAGGGATGGTTCGATGAAACTCACTTTTGGTAATATGACAATTAACCTTAACATCTTTAATGTCGGAAAAGAACCCAATGAGCTTTATGAACAAACAATAGGGGTTAATCTTGTTGATGACATTGTTAATTGGTCAAACCTTGAGGATAGTGAGATTGAGTCTCTTCTCAATGAGGATTTCAAAGTCAACCATGAGTCTAACCGAGAGTATGTTGATTCGTTAAGAGATATGACCTCGGAGGAGATGTTGAGGGAGTTGGACGACATTTGTTCCAAATGGGAGACTCCACCCGAGAATGTTAATGTGGAAGCCGTTGTCAAAAATCCCGTCGGTGAACCACCTACTTTCGATGAGTTGTTAGGGGCTTTAAATCACATTTGTTCTAAATGGGAAGCTGAATCTAATACTGACCATGTCAACCCTAGTACCATTGTTACAACTCCCGTTGATGAGCCATCTCCACTTGATTTTATAACACACCCCTCCACTTTCGATCACATTTTCTTGCAAAAAGACAAACTTCTCGCTGCTGTTATCAATAATGATTTAAACCCGGATCAAGAAATCCAATTAATTAATCTGCTTAAACAACATAAAGAAGCCTTACTTTGGTTTGTGGAAAACACTAGTGGTTACAATGCTTTTACTTTGAAAGAATATTTTTTTCTTCTTGCAAAAGTCACTAAGGTGTTAGAGCTTCAACGGCATCTTGAGCTCTTCTCGAAAATTCATTCCTTGTTTCCTACCGGCATCGGCTAATTCGGTTTTATTCTTTTGCCTCCCCTCGTGTAAGATAGGTATGGGGGAGGAGTGTGTGCGTGTGTGAGTTGTTTTCCTTTGTAATTTTTAGAAGTTTTCAGTGTCTGTCATCCCTTATCAGGTATTTCCTCGTTCTCCTTTACTCATTTCTATTCGCATTTGCATACATTGAGGACAATGCATGATTTAGGTATGGGGGAGGGTTTTTTAGTGTAAATATAAAAATCAGAAAATCCAAAAAAAAATTAAAAAAATAAAAAAATCAAAAAGAGTTCTTTTCGTATTCTAGTCTTGTTAATTGATTGCTAGTTGCTTGATGCACCCTTACATGCTATGATAATCTTATGATCCTTTAGCTTTTGATTGAGAAGTGATTTGCTAAGTTCTTGTCCACACACTTACACTAGCAAGGTGAAGCTAGTAGACTTATTTGAATTGTGCATGAAATTAGAAGGTCATGATTAGGTGTAAGATGATTTGGTCTTCATGCTTTGAGTACGAGTAAGTGCATTGAAGATACCTTTACTTGAGATTGATTATGTTTTACTACACCAAGTGAGATTTTGAGCCTATATGCATATCTTTTGCATTTATATTCTTTTGCTTGAGTGTCCACTTGTCATTTGCATAGCTAGCACTTGTTTGGATTCCTTCTTGAAATACATGACATTAATTGATGATAAAATGATAAAGGCACTTAGGAATAACCTATATTTCCAAATTATCCACACCTTTCTTATATGATCAATTAGTTAACCCTTTGAGCTTAATCATTTTCTTTCGGTGACACACCACATTACTCGCCTAAGACCTTTTTCTTGTTTAGCCTTACGTATTCTTGATCCCATTTTGTCAAAGGCTAATAGGAACTTGAGGGAGCAATAAGGTGTATGAAATAGGGTTTACTATTGTTCATAACTTTCGAGGAAATATTTGTTGTTACCTTGCTAGTCGATGTTCAAGTTAAATCTAAGTGAGGATTATTGTTACATTTATCTTAGCTCTCATAAAAAAAAGTAAAGAAAAAAAAATAAAGGAAAAGAAAAAAATGAAGAAATGAAAAAAAAAAGAAGAAAAAGAATATATATACATGAGAGCATAATGTTTTTGTAATATTCCTTCATTGCGACTATTCAAGGCTTTTTGTTGAAAATAAAATAAATTGTGTGGGGGGGGTGTTGTGTATGATATTTATGGTGACTACTAGCTTTTGACACTTCACATTGCTTTGGCCTTTCTTGACATACCTTGTCCCTAGCCCCATTACAACCCTAATAAAGACCTTTTGATTGTCATTATTAATTTATGTTGTGATTTAACTTGGAATGATACCAAGTGTCAAGCATGCATTTGATTTTGTTGGAATTGAGTGATACACTTACCATTGTTCTTGAGTGAATATTCTTTTGTGAGTGAAAGGTGAGGTATTGCTTATTTGTTTTTTACATAAGAGATCTCAAGTTTTGACTCTGAGGTGTGCTCTTGTAGACTTAGCATGATTACCAATAATTTTTGCACTTGACATGAACTTGTGATCAATCTTGCATGGTTCTTTGAGTAGACTATGTGAATCCTTGCACTTTCCACACCAAGACTTTGCAACTTCATTTTGATTCTTAAGTTGATGTATCATGAGAGGATATGTATGTGTGGTGTGCATTGCCATGTGATCTTTTATACAAACTAGATGGATTTTGTGGGTACATTCACTATAGGCCCTCACGAGACCTCACTCGTCCACTAGGGCTGCCTAGGGGTTTAAAGGGCTTGTTGCATATGCCAAATGCAACCGTCACACCTACGAAAAGGAGTATAGGACTTTTTATCAAGATTTTCTTTTTGTCTTTGTTTTACTCGAGGATGAGCAAAAGATAGGTATGGGGGCATTTGATAAGTGCATATTTTTGCATATTTTTATTACCTACTTATTGCTTGAACTCGTATTTTAATCAATTATTTTGTTGCATTTCAGGAAATTCGTAAATAAATAAAGAAATGGCAAAATAAAAAAATAAAGTTCAAGGAAGGGAAAAAGAGGAAGAAAAATGACCAAAAATGAAAGAAGGAAAAGAATTAGGAGCTTGGAGCAAAAGAAATATTTCAAGACAAGTGGAAGGTGGAGATCATCCCAACACATTACATAAGTGTATGACCAAGATCAACTCTTCAAAGCTTAAGGGGGAAGGAAACAAATAGATGGCTAGGATTTCACCACCATACACCCCAAATGTATGGTGGGGATTTACCCAACAACCCCCTTAACCCTAATTCCTATCCTATAAATACTCCCTCACCCCCCTTGTATTTAGTAACTTAGATTTTAGGGTAGTTTTAATTTCTTGTATTTCTTTTCTTAGTTTCAAATCTTGCAAACACTCCAAGTAGTGGACAAAGTAGCGAAAAGCTAACCACTATGGGTTGAAAGTAACGAAATTTAATTTCTTGTTCGTAGTTTTAATATTTGTTCTTAGTTGATAATTTTAATTACGCCCCTTTAAATCTCAATTTTATTGTGGGTTTGGTTCTTGTTTTAATTTCCTTAGAATAATTTTTAATTCGTAATTAAATTTCTTAATTTTCGTAATTACTTTTCTAATAAAAAAACAAAAATATTAGAGTATAAATTTCAGTTCGTTTTTGTTCGTTTTTATTTAGATTAATTCGAAAGGAATCTCTGCTCTGTTTAATTCGAAGCAAACAAAATCTCAACTTTCACCTGTTTCCTTCTTTTGTTAAAACGTAGTCACCAAACCAAATCCCTTATTTCTTTTTTTTTTCTGTTCAAACTCAGCCCAGTAATTCTTCTCTTTTCTTTCATAGTTCCCCTCTCTGCAAACACGAACCCAGTAATTCCCTTCCCCAACCCCTGTTTTTATTTTCTTTTCAAATCCCTTTTTTTTCTTTCTCTACTTCTCCTTCCCTCTTTTCTCTTTCTCCCCACGAAACACACCCACAAACCCCCTTTTATTTTCTTTTTTTGTGTTTTCTTATGTGTTTGTGGTTTTTCTTCCGAGTTCTTGCTTTGCTACGAGTTGGACTGTCACTGAGTTGAATCGGTTCTTTAACTTTAATTCGTCGAGTCTTGATTTTGTTGTTGGTACTTCTGGTTTGCCGTTTGTTCGTATTAGAGTTTTTGATTGTATAGTGTTCGCTTGTTTCTGTTTTTCGTTCGCTGCTTTGTTGTAATGCTGAGTTGTTCGAGATCTTGCGAGTTTGAGTTTTGTCGTGTTTGAATCGTCTGTGTATTTGATTCTTGCAATGGATTGTAGTCTGGGACGGAGTTCTTCTTTGCTGTTGTTCACTGTTTGTTCGTAGCGATTTTATATTGAATGGACTTGTTTCATCAGTTTTGTTTGTGGTTTGGATCGCTGGTAGCTGCTAATTTTTATTGAGTCGTTTATTTCTTGTTTTGGTTGATGTTCGATGCGAGTTCTGAGTTGTTTCTGTATTTGGTTTTGTAATTTCTATAGTCGAATTGTGTAGATTTGGCTTCAGTGTGTAGTTTTCCTATTTTTATGTTCATGTTTCCGTAGCTCATTGTTTGTTAGAGTTTGTTCTCTTAGTATTGATAGCTGAGTTACCGAATCACTGAGTTAAGCTCATATGCTGTTTTGCGAATTGTTTACGAATTAGTTAATTTTTTTTAAGTTTTGTTTACGAATTGTTTTGAATTAAAATTTATTCGAATTAGGATCTTTAAATAATTTAGTTTTTGTTCTTTTAATTTTTAACTAGTTAGTTAGAAATTAGAATAAATTAAATTCTCTTTTAAAAGTAGATTAAATTTCCTTTTAGTAAATTATTAGTAAAATTAAAATTTTCCAAAAACCCAAATTTGTTCTAATTCGACTAAATTAAGAATTAAGGATCGCGAAAATATTAGTCCCTGTGGAACGAATCATTAAATTTTTACAACGAAACGAATTGTGCGCTTGCGATTCGAATGTTTATACTTCTAGCACAACAATTATCGATCTTCGAAAAAGTTTATAAAATCATCGTAGTAGGTAAAAATCCCGAAATCTTTTGTAATATTATATTTGTATAATTATTTAGTTTTTTAAATTATTGGAACAATTATTTTGAGTGTTTAAGTATTTTAAAATGATTTTAAGAGTTTTGTTGTATTTAAATGATCAAAACTTGTAAAATCCATATTTAATTCAATTTCATCCTAAAAATATTTTAAAAATATGTTGGCATTCGTAATTTTATACTCTTTACTTTTAAAATTTAAAAATTTTAATTTTCAAAATTTTCCCATTTAAAATTCGAATTATTAAAATTGTTTAATTGATTTGAATTATTTTTCAGCATTTAAAATGATTACCAAAATACTAATTTATCTCCCCAAATAATTAAACCACCAGTTTCTTATTTTCCTTTTTGCTGTTGTGACTCTGTTTTTCTCGAGATTTCTCTAGAGACCTCCCTTCTACTCTCTCTAAGAGCATCTCCAAGAGGCTCTCTATTGTAGCTCTTAACTCAAAAAATGAGGAGAGAAAATAAAAATCAAGCTCCAAGAGACTCTTAGAGGCTCTTTAAAAAGTTAAGAGCTTCTTCTCTCTCCTCTATTTTAGGAGCAACTAGTAGCTCTTAACTTAATATTTTATTAGTAAATAGTGGTTCTTCTCTCTCATCATTTGATTGTTTGTCCAAGTGGAATTGAAATATGAATAAAATATAAAATAAAGAGCCATAATAGAGAGCATTGTTGGAGTTGACACACAAATCAATGTAATAACTTGCTAAGAGCTTAATTGTTTATAATATATTTAGGAGTGAGCTAAGAGACTCTTGGAGATGCTCTAACTCTCGTTGGTCTCTCCCTCATCATATCTCTCTCCGTTTTTTTTTCTTTTAATCTCTCTCTTTTTCTTTTGTCATATCTGTATGTATTTTTGTGCTTACAGTGGTAATCGAAAAAGGGGCTTTTGATTTTCTGAAATATTTGATTTCAATTAAGTTGTATATGATGATGTTTTACTAATTATTTGGTTTGGTTTTAATTCTTAATCGGTGGAAATTCGAGTTGGAAGTCTTGAAAAGGGAAATCCCAAATTTTTGCCGCCAACGGCAATGAGCTTCGGTGAGTCAATGGTGGACAGTGATGAATTATTCTGAGTTCTAATTAAATTATATAATATATTGTTTCTAGTTATAAATTTTATTGCATGTCCGAAAGATTTAATTGTGAATTATTAGTGTTAATTGTAATTGCGTTATTGATTTGGATTATTAAGGTGTAATAAGTAGTGGTTTGATGTGCGGATAATTATTATTGTGATTGTGACTGTAGGTTTTGTGTCGGCTGTGTCCGATTGGTAGGCTACCCGTGCGAAGGGGATGTCGTCAAAATCGTCAAAATTTTTATAAAATATTACTTATTATTTAGTTCTTTCTCGATTATAAATAATATTCAGATTACATGAATTGTTCGATTGTAAATGTTTATAGGGATTCATGATGTTAAATTTCAATTGTTAATTTTAATTTTGAGTTAATGATTATAAATGTCGTACACCTTCATTTGGTAATTAAATTGTAAATCGTATAAGGATATAAGTGCTTATGTAGAGTCATAATTTGATTTTGTGGATTAATGTATTAAAGTGATGTATGTTCAAAGATTATAAATAGTTAAGTGTACTTGGTTTTTATTTAAGAATTGTTAGTTGTTTGATGGATATGTCATCTGACTGGTAACTAGTACAATGTGATTATGTCAAGGATTCTAATTGTTATCAAGGACATTAGTAATATTTTGTATACTAAAGTGAAATATACATAGGGTGAATTGGTTTGTGGATGATACGAGTATGTACGATAGGTATTAAGTTTATGGATTGTCAGAGATGTACAAATGAAGTACATTAGAATGATTTGGTATGATTGTAAATTGTATTGAAGCAAGGAATGTTGGATTTTCAATTTGATAAGTTGTATTCTGACAGGTTAGGTCATATTTTAAAGGAGGTGCTGTCAAATTTTTATTAGAATTATTTTGTAATCCTTGTAGTAATTTGATAAGGATTATTTATAAATTGATGTAATATATAAGTTAAAAAGGATATAAGTGTAAGTTGATATTACGTGCTAAGTGTTTATATGATTTTATGGCTATGCATTTCTATTTTAAGAATATGATCAATGTGTGCTTTATGTGTTAAGCTGTAAAGCATAATAGGACATGATTGGGTAGAATAGAATTAGCCGGTTAAGGTTATGCGCGTACTGAAGTAGTAATTTACCTGTATATAGGTATGCATAGGAGGCCAACTAAGAGTCAGCGCAAATGTAAAGGGAATCCTGAGGAATAGAACAATTACCGGAGTTGATGCGTGTGCTCGCATAACAGCTGATAAGTAATAAAAGAAAGACGAAAGTATGATCGAGTAAAGGCCAGTGAATAAGAATAGAGACAGATGTACAATGAGTAGAGAATTGAGATATGGAAATGGAAACTTCATATATTGAGGCAAGTTTACTATCCCTCACTTATTGTTCAAGTAATGTGAAACCTTCTGTATTACTTAGTTGTTCTTTCGATATCCTTTCTTACAAGCGACTACACTCTTCCTATTTATTCTGAATAATGTGAACCTGTTCTGTTGATTATATGATGTTCCTTTCAAATCATTTTGTTAGGGCCTATACTTTTTTCTTATTTCCAGTGACATTTTTCTTCTGTTAATTTATAAACATACATTCTTAAATTATTTTATTATTGTTTATGTTCCTCACCTATTGTTCAGGTGTTGAATTCTTTCAAAATTTAATTTATCTCAATATTCCTCGCCTTTACTAATATTTTTCAAAGAGCATTTTTCTTCAATTATTGTAAACTAATTCGAGGTTTATACTGTTGTTGAGGCATGTGTTGCTCATTGACGGTTAGAACCGAGAATGAATTGAGATCTTCTTAATTATTCAAACTCATTATTGTCATGCCAATTCTGGCTGCTAAAGCCTATGAGTTCTTAGCCGACAGGAGTGAGACCTTGGGTAATTTAGAATTTCTTAAATCTTTATTTTAATCTATTTAAATCTATTTTGGTTGTGCAAACTTTACAGCGTAATTTCATAAATTGATAATCCTTGAAATAAGTGGTTAGCCAGTGCAGTAACTTAAATCTTCTGTTGAACTTCTAATTTTCCTTATTCCCTGATTTCTTTATAATTGCTGTTCAATTTCAGGAATCTCAATAATTGCTTCGTTATTTAATTGATTTATATTTCCTTGTTGATATATGATTCTATCTTGCTGAACCCTACCATGTTTAGATAAAATCCTATTGCTTTGTTTTTATGATTCCTTATAACGAATGCTTCCCTGAATCTTAATCTTATTGCTGTGTTGTTCATAATTCTTTATATCGATTGCTTCCTGAACCTCAATCTTTTATATTTTCAAATGGAAATGAATTAATTATTGAAGGATGTTTTTAAAATTCCTTATACTGGGCTGATCTGTTATCAGTGAGTATAAAGGGCTTGAAAGTGAAATGTTTTAAAGGTTTTAAAGATTTGATGTGGGGGAATTTTGTTAAAACTGTTTTCCACGGATTCCTTCAGATTGGAGGCGTAAGAGGCCGGGTGACGCCGGTCCAACATGTTTTATTTTTGTGCAGTAGTTCTGGTGGGACCAGTCCAGCACCTTTATAGGCCAATGTGTTGCCTAATTGGGAACCCAATTTATATCCAGACGGACAGAGTGTCCGGGCTGGGGATTTTACGTGGCTGATCATCCGTATTGTCCGTAGTCGTGAAAAAACTCCAATCAACTGAAATGATTTTAAAAAAAAGGATTCATGAAAAGTATGTTTTAAAAATGGAATGGTATTAAGAAAAGTAATGTTTTCATGAAATTTAGATTTGACGAAAATGGAAAGTTTATCCTATGATGGAAATTGAAATCTTTTCCTTGAGATTAAGTAATCATTGATATTGTTCATCAATGAATTAGCGAAATATCGTTGTTTCACTATATTATTAACTTGCTGAGCGTTCTTTGGCTCATTCTTGCTTTGTTTTACCTAACCCTTTGCAGTTAGGTTTAAGGATGATCTACTTAAATTTTCAAATACGAATGAGAGCGAGGATGATCCTATTCGGAATAGATTTCAGAGCTAACGTGGGCAAGCACGGTTTTGGATTAAGCTACAGATTAGACGGTATAGTGATTTGTATTTATAGAAGAGACAGAAGTTGTAATAATTTGTATTGATTAGATTCTTGTTTCATACCATAACCTGGAATCGATCCTCGGAGAGGAATCGTTGGTGAATTAAGTTTTATTTGTATTTGTTAAATGGGAATTTGGTTTGGGTTGGATTACAGGTGGATAGTTCGATTTACGAATACTTCATACCGAATTTTCTAAAATTTCCCTGTAATAAAGTCTATTTTATTATAAAAAGTATATTTTCAGTATTGGGAAGTCGGGGCGTTACATACGAGATATACAAGTTATAAGCCGGATATTGCTAAGACCCTTAGTGAAGGGCATATGATCTTCATTCCATAAATATAGACCGGGAGTCGGCATTTTGTAATATAGAGATAGTCGTGGAAACCCGGAGGGATTCCAGTGAAAGATTATTTTAGGAATGTTATTTATAGACATTATTGTAACAGCCCCAGATCCGGGGTCGGGGATCCGGTCGTTACGGACTCAATTTCCATCCACAAAGCCAACATATATTAAATTACAATCTTGTGACCCGAAACAACAACATAATACACACCAGTTACAGTCCTAGAGATGAAAGCAGGGTAACTATCAAATATTATTAATCACGAGTTTGAGTTATTACACCCCAAAAGAATTTAACTTACATACTCTTTGCCATCCATTTACATAAGTTATATGGATAAATATATCTGATGCTTAAAAGTAGAAAACTAGCCTACCAATAGCTTCCTCCTCAGCAATGGTAGCTACATCAGCGGGTAACTCTCTGATGGCTCCCACGCTCTTGCGCTAAGTGTTCCTTGGACGGCTATCTTCTCTAGCTCTTATTGTGATATAATAAAATAAGGCAAGGGTGAGCAATAACCCACCAACAATAACGTATACTAAACAATAATACATACAATAGTTCAAAAGTATTTTTGAAACCATATGCCATGCATTAACGAACATAGTGCCAATATGATATAAACGATGAAGTTACAAGGTAACTCAAAACATATATTCTGTAGAAATATCTGCTGTGCAAGGTAAAAGCAAGACATCATCATATGTCATAAAAGAAGGGAATTGCAGGAAAATATTGCAATCCCAGTTTTGAACATTTTGCAAACTCCTGCCAACCTGAAAGAAGTCTCTTCGATACGTGTTGCGGAGAATACCCGTCAACCTGAAAGAAGTCTCTTCGATACGTGTTGCAGGAAATTCTCGATTTGGGAGATGAACTAATACTGGAGTTATCACGCGCCAGCTATCCCACTCCCTGATGATCAGTCGAAGATGGTACAACCCAATATAGTTTACTACCGGTAGAAGGAAGAACTGACGGATTTACTTGCCTACCGCCCTTTTTAGTAACTCCCTGGCCAACGGTTAGGACTTGTGATGGACCGCGTGACTCGGCCTCTTACACATGACTCCTAGTTCGAATAAATCCATGACTCTGAAACGTAAAGTTCGTTCTCCTTTCCCCAATTGTAATACTTGTTTACACTAAAACACGCAAGCGTACGTGGTCACAAGTAATACATATAGAAGTCAAGTTCGTTCCCACAGAGATCTTAGGTTTCAATTCAGTTTTGTACCTATGCAACAATGTATGGTTATTATGCACTGCTAAGACAATTAACAATATTAAGTTTTTTTTACTAACTATAATTAACTAAGATACAAATTAACAAACTAAAAATTACTAACTACTTATATGCGAGAAAAACATGGAATCCTAACTTCATTAAATACTTCGCTTAGATCTGATGCCTTTAATCTCTATGTGCAATGGTTATGATATCTGATCGGACAACACGAAACAAGTACACGCTACTTCTCAGTATACGTATACCAAACTAAACATACATCCACAAAAGAGATAGAAGATGAATAGACACCAATTATGCTTAGACCCTATATGTCTATAGAATTTGAAAACATAACGGTTGAAGAACAAGTTATCCATAAAGATCACACAGGGCAATATAAGTATTCTCATCTCATACTACGAATCATGTTGATAAACAATCATGAACCTATGCTAGCATGGCAAGTTCTAAATCTCAAGATCCACTTTCACTTCACAAGAGATTAAAAAATTAGATGTTAGCTACGCATCTAATAATTAAACACAACCATAAGAGGATATTAGATATACATCACACACAGATCTTTAAAGCAATCAAGATACTAAAGCTCCATAAATAAATCCGTTAGAATCCCATGACAACGATTAGTTCATAATTGAACCTCTCGTCATCATGGGATCAAGTGAAACCATGATAACAAACAAGATATGGAAGAAAGTAATAATATTAATAAAACAAGAGTTAAGAAAACAAATCTATGATACAAAAGATGAAGTAGATCTAGATCCGTTGCTTGTCACGAGCGTTGAATCCTTCTCTCCTTTTCTCCCTTGCAGATCTAAGCTATATTATGTACAAGATATATAATTGTCTAATTCCTTATTCTAATTGTCTAATTTACAAGGGTTGGATGTGTTTATATAGGCACTCCAAGTCTTGCCCCGCAAGAAATTGCCTTCTATTACAATTAGAATTCGATTAAGGTACTAAAAACTGCCCAAAATATAATTAGAACTTGAAAAGGGCAAAACAGTAAATTCTCTGCTCCCATCAGTCTGCTTGTCGCGCAATCTGATCCCACCACACGCAACTTGCGCGAAGGAATCCTATCCTAAGTTGTAGAAAATCTTCCAGGCTTCGCGTGGACAGCTTACGGGCCTCAAACGGACTTATAGAACTCCAGATATGGCCAAAACAGTGTAGACTGCGCAACCTTTCCGGAAAATCCGAATTTTAATCAATTAATCATCCAAACACGATAGAAGCATCAACCATAATCGATATTCTTGCAAATCTACACAACTAAGCAAAACACATCAAAACTACAATAAACTTGAGTCCAAGACAATCAATTTAAGTCGAATTGAAGCGATCCAAGTGGATATAAATCCACTTATCACACCCCTAAACTTAAACCAATGCTTGTCCTCAAGCATAAACAATTACAACTAACTAACTAACTAGTACCACTTCCGTAGGTGATCACGGTTGCATTTGGCATATGAAACAAGCCCTTTAAACCCCTAGGCAGCCCTAGTGGACGAGTAAGGTCTCGTGAGGGCCTATAGCGAATGTACCCACAAAATCCATTTAACCTAATGCAATGCAATCCATGAATGCAACTAGAATGAAAATGCAACGATCCCCTTCAAACTAACCAAAACCAACTAGCAAGGAAATATCTTAGAGAATGCAACTAAATCCAAATAGAGCTCGACTAAGTTCCCGTATACTAACAATACATGAACAGAAACGTGCGTGTGTGCAATGCTCATCAGAAATACTCCCAAAACTAGGTCAAAAATCATACATGCTGTAACATCCCACATCGATTAGAATAAGAGTGTTTGGGGCCTTTATAGATACAAGTCAACAACTAATGTGTACCAATTTGCTAGCACTTTTGGACTGACCTGTGGTGGGTTGTTGGGTCCGGTATGCATTCGGTTATGGGCTTGGATGTCACATATGGTATCAGAGCCGACTCTCGAAAGCTTGACTCGTCAAGTTGCCGGAGGTGGGGACACGAAGGATGGTGGTATTGTCCCACAATGGACAAGAGGTCCGGAGGTGGGGACACGAAGCCAGCCGGTATTATCCCACAATGGCTAGGGAAGAACGATCTTGGACCTATGGGATATCCGTTCGGCCTGGCGAGGACGTCAAGAGTTTAAGTGGGGGAGTTTGTAACACCCTAGTCCCACATCGAGTAGATTTGGGACATTAGTTCAGTATATAAGCAAAAGTACTACTACTAATTACACCAACAAATCATGATCTTTTGGGGGCCTGTGGTGGGCTTGTGGATTACCCAAGTTGGTTGCATTTGGGCTAGTTTACTTTGGCTTATTTCGGATTCGGAATTGGGACTCGACCCGATTTTCGAAAAAGGCTCGGGATTTGACCCGCGTTGTTATAAATGGTATCAGAGCTCTACCCGGCCCGGCCGGAAGTGCAGAGGCACTGCCCGGATTTAGTAAGTGTGGGCTCGACGAGGACGTCGACCCTATAAGAGGGGGTGTTTGTAACATCCCACATCGATTAGAATAAGAGTGTTTGGGGCCTTTATAGATACAAGTCAACAACTAATGTGTACCAATTTGCTAGCACTTTTGGACTGACCTGTGGTGGGTTGTTGGGTCCGGTATGCATTCGGTTATGGGCTTGGATGTCACATATGGTATCAGAGCCGACTCTCGAAAGCTTGACTCGTCAAGTTGCCGGAGGTGGGGACACGAAGGATGGTGGTATTGTCCCACAATGGACAAGAGGTCCGGCGGTGGGGACACGAAGCCAGCCGGTATTATCCCACAATGGCTAGGGAAGAACGATCTTGGACCTATGGGATATCCGTTCGGCCTGGCGAGGACGTCAAGAGTTTAAGTGGGGGAGTTTGTAACACCCTAGTCCCACATCGAGTAGATTTGGGACATTAGTTCAGTATATAAGCAAAAGTACTACTACTAATTGCACCAACAAATCATGATCTTTTGGGGGCCTGTGGTGGGCTTGTGGATTACCCAAGTTGGTTGCATTTGGGCTAGTTTACTTTGGCTTATTTCGGATTCGGAATTGGGACTCGACCCGATTTTCGAAAAAGGCTCGGGATTTGACCCGCGTTGTCACACATGCTCTTCGTCAAGACAATCACAGGTTTATAAATAGAATAGACTGTAAACACTTCATAACCTAAGAACACCTCCATCCTTATCCAAGGTAGACAGAAATTCATGCTTTATAACTAACTACTACGACACATATATACAAGCATGCTTATTTAACCGTGCAATGGATGAGACCCCGAAAGGCTTATACAATAATACCCATGTAGCGAGCGTTGGGTTAGTGGATCCCAGACTATAAAGCCTTAGGTCACTAGGCACAAAGTCCCCGTGAACTTAATAACTCGAGTATTAAAGAGCTCACCCTGGTTACTTTTGCATAAAAACACTTGACACTTTTGGCTCTTTTTTTTTCTTTTCTTTTTTTCTTTTTTTCTGCTTTTTTTTCTATTTTTTTATGCAATCTGGAATGAGAATTCTCGATTCCAACCCTAGACTACTCATATAAATATGAGCCTGCTACTAGCCATTTGACACCTAGCCATTATTCACAATTATTTACAATTAAGCATGAAATTCCTGGTTTCCCCCAAACTTAGTCTTAAGTGTTCCTACACTATCAAGGGAATAACGAAAATTCTAAATATAATCAAGTGATTAAATCTCAAAACATCCAAACAAGCATGACCCTAACCTAGCCCAAAAGCACCCAATGAGACTGTGTAATTAATTTTGTTTCTGAAACACATAAGTCAATTTCATAGAAACTATAAGTCAACCCTCTATTCATCATTACCACACTCAATTAGACACCTACCTACCAATCAGAATTAGCTCGTCTTAAGGGATCATGAAATATGCATGCTATGCAAATGCAACTAATATGAACTCACATGGTATACAAAAAATAAAAACAGAATGTCCTATATGAAATAAACATAATTAATACGAACATATATGCATGAATTACTACTACTAATATGCAAAGCATGAAATCCTACATGAACACATAATACAACAACTACTAATCCCTCAAACCACCCCCAAACTTAAAATATTCAATGTCCGCATTGAATGGAAGTAAATACGAGGGAAAGTAGAAAACATACCTAACCAGCTGAATCATAACCCTCCTCGAATGAATCTGGTGGAGGACAATGCGTACGAGCTCCATAGAATGGCCACTTCCCAAATAACAAGAATACTACAAAACCCCTAATTACAAGAACACAAATTCGTAATCAAAATAATATTAGAGAAAAAGATAAACCAATTACGAATCAAAGAGGTGAACTTATAATTAATTCCTCTTTAGAATTGAATTTAAATAAATAGAAGAGGAATTGGATTTGTATGTATGGGTGTGTATATATAATGGAGGGATTGGGTGAATAAAATTTGAACGTGTAAGGGAGAAATTTTGAGTGGGTATGAATTTGAGGTAAGATAGAAAAAGGATTTAATGAATTAAAGAAAAAAAATTAGAATAAATATAGGTTTAGAATTTTGGAAGAGAGATGGGGGTTTTGGAATTAAAATAGGAAAAGAATTAGGTGTAGGGATATTAATATAGGAGGAGAGAAAAAAAAATTGAGGAGAATTTTTTTTTTATATATGCAACAACAGCAAGCTGCGCACTAACAGGGGCAACCTGTGCCACTAACAGTAACGCAGGCGCAACCTGTGCGACCTGTTTTTTTTTTTTTTTGCACAAAAGTTTTTTTTTTCTCAACACTCTTTTTGTTTTTTTTTCTCTACACTAGTGTGTGGGTTGCCTCCCACGAAGCGCTTCTTTAACGTCAATAGCTTGACGTTACTTCCAAGCCTCCATTAAGGATGATAATAGTTTGCCTGGTCCTCTCTTCGCGAGACTTCATCGTCATCACGGCGGCACACTTTCTGCCCCTTCTCCTCGCTTGGCATATTCGTATAACAAATATGTCCTGTTCCAATGCCTTCTTCTGTTGATCCAAAATCTGTCAATTTGTAGAACAACACACACTCGTGGGCTTCGTTTGAATATAATGAAGGAGGATAACTGTAAGTTTCTGAAGCCTTTGGTTCCTCAAAGAGAACTTCCTCCATTGGCTCTAATGCGCTACCTCCATCTTCACACTTTGAGACAAGTAAAAGACCTGCATCTGTCCCATGATCATCAGCCTCTTGGAACGCACATACCAATTCTTGAAATTTGTGTAGCTCCTCATTGTCTGTCCCGAATTGTGCCCTTTCCAAATCATCCACCTCACTAGCTTGATCAAATTCCTCACATGGCTTGTGAACACTCACCTCCTCTTGGAATTTGTCTTCTTCAATTATGCATGCAGTACCTTGCTCTAAGTCATCGTTATTTTCTGGAATTGCCTCTCCTATGGATTGCTGTTTCTCTTGTTCCAAGACATTCAAAACTTGAGCAACTAGTGTCTCCATAGATTTGAGAGACTTTTCATGCCTCTCTGCAAGCATCAAAATCTCCTTCCTAATCTCCTTCAAATCATCAACCTCATCTGACTGAAAAGTAGGAGTAGGTTGTTGATGTTGAAATTCTTCACTTCCAAAGAAATATGACATGTCTGGAACATCTTGCTGGTACTGTTGAGGATGGTATTGAAAATATGGTTGTTCCTCATAAGTGACATATGGATCAACTCCTTCGTAGTAACAATATTGTGAGGGATCATGAACGCCAAAACACCGCTCACATTGATAAGGCATGGATGTCCTCGTATAGGCCCACCATGGAAACTCCTCACCTGCCATCTGAAACACACAAAACTAAACAAGATAGGTGAGAGAAAAAAAAATCCGAGTTAGTGAACTCTAACGACCACTATTGACAAGCACATAAACCAAAAATAAAACACCGTTGATCCCCGGCAGCGGCGCCAAAAACTTGTTTACACTAAAACACGCAAGCGTACGTGGTCACAAGTAATACAGATAGAAGTCAAGTTCGTTCCCACAGAGATCTTAGGTTTCAATTCAGTTTTGTACCTATGCAACAATGTATGGTTATTATGCACTGCTAAGACAATTAACAATATTAAGTTTTTTTTACTAACTATAATTAACTAAGATACAAATTAACAAACTAAAAATTACTAACTACTTATATGCGAGAAAAACATGGAATCCTAACTTCATTAAATACTTCGCTTAGATCTGACGCCTTTAATCTCTATGTGCAATGGTTATGATATCTGATCGGACAACACGAAACAAGTACACGCTACCTCTCAGTATACGTATACCAAACTAAACATACATCCACAAAAGAGATAGAAGATGAATAGACACCAATTATGCTTAGACCCTATATGTCTATAGAATTTGAAAACATAACGGTTGAAGAACAAGTTATCCATAAAGATCACATAGGGCAATATAAGTATTCTCATCTCATACTACGAATCATGTTGATAAACAATCATGAACCTATGCTAGCATGGCAAGTTCTAAATCTCAAGATCCACTTTCACTTCACAAGAGATTAACAAATTAGATGTTAGCTACGCATCTAACAATTAAGCACAACCATACGAGGATATTAGATATACATCACACACAGATCTTTAAAGCAATCAAGATACTAAAGCTCCATAAATAAATCCGTTAGAATCCCATGACAACGATTAGTTCATAATTGAACCTCTCGTCATCATGGGATCAAGTGAAACCATGATAACAAACAAGATATGGAAGAAAGTAATAATATTAATAAAACAAGTGTTAAGAAAACAAATCTATGATACAAAAGATGAAGTAGATCTAGATCCGTTGCTTGTCACGAGCGTTGAATCCTTCTCTCCTTTTCTCCCTTGCAGATCTAAGCTATATTATGTACAAGATATATAATTATCTAATTCCTCATTCTAATTGTCTAATTTACAAGGGTTGGATGTGTTTATATAGGCACTCCAAGTCTTGCCCAGCAAGAAATTGCCTTCTATTACAATTAGAATTCGATTAAGGTACTAAAAACTGCCTAAAATATAATTAGAACTTGAAAAGGGCAAAACAGTAAATTCTCTGCTCCCATCAGTCTGCTTGTCGCGCAATCTGCTCCCACCACACTCAACTTGCGCGCACGAATCCTATCCTAACTTGTAGAAAATCTTTCAGGCTTCGCGTGGACAGCTTACGGGCCTCAAACGGACTTATAGAACTCCAGATATGGCCAAAACAGTGTAGATTGCGCAACCTTTCCGGAAAATCCGAATTTTAATCATTTAATCCTCCAAACACGATAGAAGCATCAACCATAATCGATATTCTTGCAAATCTGCACAACTAAGAAAAACACATCAAAACTAAAATAAACTTGAGTCCAAGACAATCAATTTAAGTCGAACTGAAGCGATCCATGTGGATATAAATCCACTATACTCGTTGATAGGACTCCACAAAATAGTCGTATCTAATTGGAAAAGAAGATTCACCAATATTTCCCAAGCTGATGCTTATTAATGGATATAAACTTGTTCCATCAATCTTACCCCTCGAGTGTTGAGGAGGTAACCAAAAAGACTCATATCTATGTTTGAAAAGAATCAAGATGTGAGTGAAAAGGTAGTTTAACAAGTATATGACCGGGCAGTCAAAGAAATAACATCTCTCAAGCAAGGTTCCCTAATATTTTAGAAGATAGATTCGAATGAAGAATAGAGTTTTGAGAACCTTCCTTGATAAAAATAATAATAATAATAATAATAATAATAATAATAATAATAATAATAATAATAATAATAATAATAATAATACGACTCAGAGATAATTTACGTAGTATTTGAATATCAAGGAAATTTTTGAAAAAAATATCTCATTTTAGAACTAGTTGAAAGAATTAAATAAATATTCAAAAAATATTTATTAAACCAGAAATAGTTCAAGAATACTCTTAATATATATATTGCTCATGATTAACCCTCGAATAAGTATATATAAAATATTCATTAAATAAATAAATTCTCGAATAAATATTCAAAATAATATCTAAGAAAATAATTAAAACCTTAAATGAATATCCAAGATAATATTCATTAAGTAAATAAGCTCAAATGAATATTCGAAAATAATATAAAATAAACAATTAAACTCAAATGAATATTCGAAATTATATTCATTTAAATAACTAAAGCTCAAATGAATATTAAAAATAATATTCATTAAATAAAAATCTCGAATGAATATTCAAAATAATATTCATCTAAATAAATAATTTCAAATGAGTATTCAAATAACATTCCTCGAATAATCTGTCTCTGGAATCCCTCTAGGTTTCCATGACTACCTATATATTACAAAATACAGACTCCCGGTCTTTATTAAAAGAATGAGGTTCATATGCCCTTCACTAAGGGTCTTAGCAATATCCGACTTATAACTGATGTTTTATCTATCTAGCTTATAAGCCAACATTAAGTCAGGGAACAAGTATCACAATATACCTTGAAAGTAGGCGTGCATGCTATGGTATATGTATAACAACATTCAGTTATATATATATCACAACAACAGTTCTAAAGTATTGGAAACTTGTCTGGTAGTCGAGTAGGGGTAGCGTGTCCTGGGTCTGCTCGGTGATCTATAAACAATCAAAGCATTCGAGGTTAATTACTTAACGCTTTTAAAAAGGCTAAGTATATACCTAACTTAAGTCGAAACACGTTTTCAAGTTATCCCGTTATACACTCTCTAGTGTAACTCTTATTAACACCGTTATGACCCGACATTGGTTCGCTATTAAGGTATGTCATTACAATTACACTTGGTAGGTACTTAGCCATATAAGTTCTAAGGTCGAAAGATTATACCTCGAGATTTATTGATCGTTATCTAAGTGATTTTTCAAAGTTATAACCACTCGTTTTTTTAGGGGTTCATTCGTACTTAACCCTGATTCGAATATTTTTAAAAAATCAAAAAATGATCCATTTGAAATGAGGTTTTCTCTCACACCTTACTTATGATCTCTAATATTTAATTACCAAGATTCGTCACTGTATTACTCGAGTTAAGGGGGTTCAATTTCAATTACAAATTTGCATTTACGGTTTCGAAAAACTTTTAGTAAATCGGCCATAATTCCTAAACCGTAAGTCCGTTTGCTTCGATTCTTGCACTAAAACGATCTATGACTCGAGATCTATAAGGGCATGTCATTTATTCATCAAGGCCAGAAATTCATCTCAACTGTTATGCACGAATTTTTAAATGTTAACGAAATTTCGGCATTACGACTCCCTGCGCCCAGGGACCTGCCACACGCACTGCCTGCGCCCCTCACGCGCCGCCTGTGCGCCTGGCTGCTGTTGGAATGCTGATTTTGGCTGATTTTGCTCATTTTGACTCCGTTTTTCCTCCCGTTTGCTCCAAATCTCTTGTAACTTCTTGTACTTCATTCTTTAAGCTCAGAACCACCATTAAATCATGGAAAACATCATCTCACATCCGACTCATATTCATGCACGAATTTACTAAAAACACATCAAAAACACCACGAACTTTAGGTCAAGCGATCAATTTAAGCCGATACAAAGCATTTCAAGTGGATATAAAATTCACTTATCACACCCCCAAACTTAAACCGATGCTTGTCCTCAAGCATAAACAACTATAACTATATACTACTAACTAGTACCGCTTCCGTAGATGATCACGGTTGCATTTGGCATAGCAATGCAATGCAATGCATGAATGCGACTAATATGAAAATGCAAATGATTTAAAACTAATACATCACCATACCTTCAAATCCTCTCATGCCATATCAACTTAATAATCTAAGTAATAATGCAATGTCTTGGTGTCGAAGGTGCAAGTATTCACATAGTCTACTCAATGAACATGCATAAGTTCTCAAAAGTCCATGTCAAGTGTAAGAATAAGTTAGTAACCATGCTAAGCCCACAAGAGTACATCTTTGAGACAAAACTCAGGATCTCATATGCAAAAACAAGTAAACACTCACAAAAGAATATTCACTCAAGAACAAGGGTGAGTGTATCACTCAATTCCAACAAAATCATAAGCATGCTTGACATTTGGTAACAATCTAACTCTTAACACAACATACATCAATGACGATAATCAAAAGGTCTTTATTTGGGTTGTAACGGGGCTAGGGACAAGGTATGAAAAGTAAGCCAAATCAGGTGAACTGTCAAAAGCTAGTAGGAACCATAATAAACCATTCACAACACCCTACTTCCCCCCACACATAATTTTACTATTTTTCTTCCAATAAAAATGCTCGACTAGTCGACTAAAGTAGGATCACAACAAACGCAATATATACATATATATATGTATTTTTTTCTTTTCTTTTTTTTTTTCTTTTTTTTTCGAGAGCTAAATATAATAAGAACAATAATATAAACAATAACAATGATCCCATGATTTTATTACACATGCCGACTATCAAGTAATCAACCAAACCCAATTTTCAATATTTTCCCCAAAATTATGACCAACAATAACCCTCTCCTTGTACACCTTATTACTCCATTAAGCACTCTACTAGCCTTTGACAATGTGGGTTCAAATTAATGTATGGCCAATACAAGAAAAAGGTCTAGGCAAGTAATGTGGTGTGTCACCAAAAAATAGGATTAAGCTCAACGGGTTAACTAATTGATCATGTAAATATGGTGTGGTAATATGGGAAAATATGCGGTTATTCCTAAATGCCTTTATCACATTAATCGTCAAATAATGTCATGCGTTTCAAGAAAGACCTCAAAAAACTGCTAGCAATGCAAACAATTCGTGGACACTCAAGCAAAGGAATAAATTGCAACAAATATGCAATAAGTCTCAAAAGCTCACTTGGTGGAAAAACATACTCAATCCCAAGCAAAAATCTCTCTAATGCACCTACTTGTATTCAAAGCATGCAAGCTAAATCAACTTGCCATATTCATGCCCTTTTAATTACTCACAACATTCAATAAGTCTACTAGCTTCAACTTACTAGTGTATGTGTGTGCACAAGAACAAAGCATATCACTTCTCAATCAAAAGCATCAACAACACAAAATTCCTATCAAGCATGGGTGCAAATGCAAACTACTATGGACTCACATGATAATACACGAACAAAACATGCATGAATTACGACTAAAATACAAAGCATGATATCCTACAGGAACACAATAACTACTACAAACAACTACTTAACACTACTTATCCCTCACACAACCCCCAACCTTAAAATATTCAATGTCCTCATTGAATGGAAAGTAATACAATGAATAGTAGAAAATATACCTAACACATGGGTTGCCTTGTGACGCCCTCCCGACCTGGGGCCTAGATCGGAGAGTCACTGACACACATCTAGATACAAACAACCTAAAATATAATATAAATATAATATGCTGACTGGCCCCAACACTACTATCCAAGATCTTTCACAGATAATGGTATGAAACAAGCAAGCCATCGTCTAACTAATTATTATTACAAACCTGAATTCAAAATATATTATTATTACAAACCAAAGTTCTCAAAAGTTCTACTGCCAATTCTCACAACTAACTAAAGATTTCCTCACTGAGCTGTTATTGCATCTACCTCGGGAGCTATCTCAAAACGGACCTACTCAGGGCCACGGTAGGTGCGCTTCCTTGCGATTTGGATTGTACGAACCATGATTCTTAGATTACTGTCAAAAGGGTTAGACAAAATAATAATGAGCCAACGCTCAGCAAGTAACTAAAGATCTCAACTGAATATAATACAACAGGGTATCGCAGAAGATGACAGTAATTCAAGATATGACATAAATATGCTGGAAGCGGTAAAAGCAATACTGGTATTTATTAAAGTCAGGATATCATCTGATAAACAGGATAACAATAGATATTTCAAAACTGTGTAAAGTAATTGAAATTTCAATCGGTAAACCAATTTCATTTCATAGTAAATAAAAAGTAATCATCACTTTAAGAAAACTGATTAGAGGTTTTATTTTATAACAGACAATACGGGTGATCAGCCCATAAAGTCCCCATACCGGACACAAAGTCCCTCTGGCCATCATTTCCTTTCATTAGGATAGCTTGGGTTCCCAAGAGGCAACACATTGGCCTATAAAGGTGTCGAACTGGACAGACCAAAACTACACAATACTACATCTGAAAAACTGACGGAACCAGCATTACCCGTTCGCCCCGTCTCTCCAATCGTCAGGAATCCGTGGAAACCATTTAGACGGAGTTCCTAACATTTTTATTAGAAATCTTATTTTAAAACATTAGGCTTTACAAAACTCTTTTTAACTTTATAAAACATTTTAATTCTTAATCTTTTCGAAAATCTTTACTTCGAGTTACCTTCGACTCTCTGATAACAGATCAGCCCAGTCTAAGTAACTTCAAAGTATTTAAGAAAATAACTCATTTTGATTAGTAATGATAAAAGTCAAAGGGTTTGACTCAGTTTTCTCACATCAATGAAAAAGGTACAAGTCTGAATCAAGAAGATATAGACTCAAGTGGAAATCTAGATTTCAATCAGAGTATAAAGGAACAGTCCAAGTCAAAGGTCAAAGATATCCATTAGGTTTAGTTTTGAAAACATTTGATCAAGTTGTAAGGTTTAAAAATCATTGATAAAGGAATAACAAGTTTGTAAAATAGTGTTTAGGATAAGTATTTTAAAATCAACACAGGGTATCCGGGTTACGGACATAAGTCAAGTGGAATACTGGTTTATCGGTCAGTCAATATGACTGGATTATATTAAATCAAAGGACATATATGGTCAAGAAGAAATAAAAAAAGAATTAGTATTGTTTATCCCTGGGTGACAGTATGGTCAAGAAGTAATTAAAAAGAATTATGCTGGTCTAGGGTGTACATGTGTTGAACCAGGGTTTATCAGTAAAGATTTTGGGTACATGCAAAGGTAAGTTTATAACAGAAATATGATCCACATGATATAGAATAGGCATGCTTGAATCAACGAGATACAACAGTTTCAGTAATATAATCTTTCAGATGAAAGACAGAGTTACTTGCCTCCGGTAGAATGCAACAACTCAACAGCTCAGCTTACTGAAACTCAACCTTAGCCTTTCCTTTATCGCTAGGTCCTACGTCCTTTTTATCTACATAAACCATATCACTATTTTAGAATACTATACTTCTAATACGACTTATCTTAATCTACCTAATCGATTCCTATATCGCATTACCACTTAACATATATATTGCATTCTTAATACGTACCTCACTAAGATCATGTAAGCACATAATCAAATAGCATTTATAGCATGGAAGCACATAAGTCACTTAAGCACTTAACACGTAGTGTCATCTTGACTTGTAATCAACGTATAAGAATATACTATAGGTTTTACAACTTATATTTCTGACGAAAATCGGGCAGAGTTACCTCTGTAAATAGGACTATCCTGTCGGAATTCAACCGACTAAAATCACAACCAAATACCTACGATGGATTTAAAAATCCACCTACACTACCAATGGATTATACAAATCATAACAGCTCATAATCATATGACTTTCATCCGATAATAACAATCATATCACTAAATAGTACTTTATCGATTATCAAAGATAATCACTAAATCATACAACTCATGTTTTAAACTTAAAATTCGAAATTTAACATGCATATTTTAAGTACCATACTTACATATCAAATTGACAATCCCTTATCACATAATCATCAAAATTAATTTCTATTTTCTATTTATAACTATAAAATTCGATTAATTCATATTAATCTACAAAAATTCAAATCATGCCATTATAAATTCTGGAAAATTACCCATGCATGAAAATCAATTAGCAATTTACATCCCACTTACATCAAAATTATCATTTCATCTCTAATTACAATGATTAATCATATAATAATTCATTTAAATCAATTAATTCGAATAATTCAAAATAAATATAACTAAATTATAACAATTACACATGCATCTCTAAAATACAATCTAAAATTAACATCTAACCTCTAATACATCAAGAACACTTTAATTATAGCTTAAAATCATAGATTATCCATTTTAACAATTCGAAAATTCAATTAATATATAGATATATGATTCGAAAATTACCAAAACACAAAGATTTTAACATGCAACAGATTTTATTCACATGTAAGCACTCTAAGTCACCAATAATAACTACAAAGACCACAAACCATCACCGACCATCAAGAACTCGCCGGAAAACACCATCGGTCGGTGAGGGTTTTGATAAAAACTCAAGAACACACATCAAACTTAATAAAAACTCGATTTAAGATCATATCTAACATCGTAGTATCAATAAATCATCAAATTTGAAGCTCTCGAGGCTTGCATGTCGATTCTTGCACATATACATACACACGGTCGCATATATACACACATATAACTCACACAAAACTTAACCCAATGATCAAATAAACATAAGAACATGTTAAGGATGATTAAAACAATAATCTAAGCATGATTTTGACTTAAAAATTGAAGGAAAATTAAAGAAGAAGAAGAAAGTACCTAGAAGCAGTTGAAAACTCGTGCAGGAGAAGAAATGAAGTGGGCGGTGGTGTTATATACACTTAGGGGTAAAACAGTAATCTGGGCAAAAGTTGAAATCTATTTATTATTTGGAAAACTGATTTTTAATGATTAAAAATCGAAATAAAATAAGGAATTAGGAAAAATATAAATTCTAAAATTCTAAAATAAAGTTTATGAAATTACAAGGCTCCCCATATTTTTAAAATAATATTTGGCTCAAAAATGAATTTTATACGAATTTTCGAAATAAAGGCTCTTTAAAAGAAATAATGCTTTTAAAATCACTTTAAAATACCAAATCACATAATTAAATATCCACACTAATTTTACAAACTAAATCTTGTCTCAAAGATGATAATGCAAAAGATTTCTTGATTAAACTCAATTCCAATGATTTTATATGATTTTCTAAAGATTAAAAATGCACTTTAAAAATACTTTTAATGCTCTAAAAATATGAATAAAATTCTACGAGCATATACGACACATACCAAACATCACATAATCACATAAACATGATTTCACATATACCTTGACTTCACAAAATTTATTTATCACATAATTCACATTTAACATTTAAATAAGCATTTAATAAATTGAGAAAAATTCTAAGTCGTTATAGCCTTCCCCCCTTAAAAGGATTCTGTCCCCGGAATCTCACCTAAGTAAACAGATGAGGATACTTGGCAAGCATCTCGCTTTCAAGTTCCCAAGTCGACTCTTCGACTCTAGGATTCCTCCACAAAACTTTAACCAATCTAACAACTTTATTCCTCAGCTTTCTATCACTTCTATCCTGAATCTTTACTGGTTGCTCTTCGTAAGATAAGTCTGGCTGAATCTCGATAGGCTCATACTCAATTACGTGACTCGCATCAGGATTGTACTTTTTAAGCATAGATACGTGAAATATATTGTGAATATGGTGCATATGCGGTGGCAACGCCAATTCGTAAGCAACTTTTCCAACTCGCTTCAAAATCTCAAATGGTCCTACGTATCTTGGACTCAGCTTTCCTTTCTTACCAAATCTTGTAACTTCTTTCCACGAAGACACTTTCAATAACACTTGATCTCATATTTCAAAACTACTGTCCTTTCTTTTCTAATCAGCATACTTTCTTTGACGATCCTGGGCAGTAATTAATCTCTTCTGAATAATCTCAACTTTCTCCTTCATCTGTTGAAGCAGCTCTGGTCCTAAAATTTTCCTCTCACCAACTTCTTCCCAATACACTGGCGATCTACACTTTCTCCCATACAATGCTTCATACGGGGGCATTCCAATACTTGCGTGATAACTGTTGTTATATGAAAACTCAACCAATGGCAAATGTTCATCCCAACTTCCTTCGAAATCCAATGCACAAGCTCTAAGCATATCCTCTATTGTTTGAATAGTCCTTTCACTTTGTCCGTCCGTCTGTGGATGGTAAGCTGTACTCATCTTCAATTGGGTTCCTAGGAATTCTTGAAATTGTCGCCAAAACCTCGAATTAAACCGTGGGTCTCGATCAGATACTATCGAAATAGGAACTCCAAGTCGAGAGACTATCTCCTTCAAATACAAATGTACCAACTTGTCCAATGAAAATCTTTCGTTTATCGGTAAGAAATGAGCAGACTTTTTCAATCGATCAATGATTACCCAAATCGCATTATGATTTGCCTTAGTTCTTGGCAATCCCATTACAAAATCCATAGCAAGGTGCTCCCATTTCCACTCGGGAATGTCTAACGGTTGTAACAATCCGCTTGGCTTCTGATGTTCTGCTTTAATCCTTTGACAAGTATAACACTTACTTATCCATTCATCTATCTCACGCTTCATATCTGGCCACCAAAAGTTCTCTTTCAAATCTCGATACATCTTTGTACTTCCAGGGTGAATAGAATATCTCGAACTATGGGCTTCACTCAGAATATCATTCTTCAATTCTTCTACTTTAGGAATCCATATTCTTCTTCCAAATCTTAAAATACCTTGATCATCTTTCTGTGTACAAATCTCTTCTCCAGTCAACGTATCATCTCACAATTCATCACTTCCTCTTGACATCTCCGAATCTTCTCCAACAATTCTGGTTGAAAAGTCATTGTACTCAAAAATTCATTTGCATCCTTTGAATCATAAACTTCTAAACTTAGCTTCTCAAATTCTCGGAATAACTCCTTTGGCATAGTCAATGTATTCAACCTTTCCTTTCTACTTAACGCATCAGCGACAACATTCGCCTTTCCGGGATGGTAACTTATCGTGCAATCATAATCTTTAATCAACTCCAACCATCTTCTTTGTCTCATATTCAACTCTTTCTCGGTAAAGATATACTTCAAACTCTTATGATCAGTGAAAATTTCACACTTCTCTCTGTATAAGTAATGTCTCCATATTTTTAATACGAACACAATTGCAGCTAACTCCAAATCATGTGTCGGATACTTTTGTTTGTGAGGCTTAAGCTGTCTCAAAGCGTACACAATAACATTCCCGTGTTGCATCAAAATGCATCATAATCCTTTGTGCGAAGCATCACTATAGATAACAAAATTTCCTTTATCATCTGGCAATACCAACACTGGTGCTGAAACTAATCTTTTCCTTAGCTCTTGAAAAGTTTCTTCACACTTATCATTCCAAATAAACTTCTCATTCTTTCGGGTCAACTTTGTCAACGGGGTAGCAATCTTTGAAAAATCTTGTACAAATCTTCGATAATAACCAGCCAATCCTAGAAAACTTCTCACCTCAGTAGGAGTTCTTGGTCTACTCCAACTCACCACAGCTTCAATCTTAGCAGGATCTACTCGAATTCCTTCTTTACTAATCACATGACCTAAAAATTGCACTTCTTGCAACCAAAACTCACACTTAGAAAACTTGGCATATAATCTTTCCTTTCTCAAGGCCTCCAATGCTATTCTCAAATGCTCGGCATGCTCTTCAGGGTTTCTCGAGTATATAAGGATATCATCAATAAATACAATTACGAATTTATCCAAATATCTCTTGAACACTCTATTATTTAAATCCATAAACACAGCTGGCGCATTCGTTAATCCGAAAGCCATCACTAAAAACTCATAATGTCCATATCTCATGCGAAATGCAGTCTTTGGAATATCTTCTGGTTTGATCTTTAATTGATGATAACCTGATCTCAAATCAATCTTAGAAAAGTAGGCAGCATCCTTCAGTTGGTCAAATAAATCATCAATCCTTGGTAATGGATATTTATTCTTGATAGTCAATTTATTGAGTTCTCTATAATCAATACATAACCTTATGCTTCCATCCTTCTTCTTAACAAATAACACTGGCGCTCCCCACGGGGACACACTCGGCCTTATAACTCCTTTATCTAATAAATCTTGTAATTGTGTGGCTAATTCCTTCATCTCAGCAGGCGCCATTCGATACGGTGCTTTAGATACAGGTTCAGTTCCTGGTGCCAATTCAATTGGGAATTCAATCTCTCTATCTGGAGGTAATCCGGGCAATTCATCGGGAAATACATCAGAAAACTCATTTACAACTGGAATATCTTCCATCTTAGGGACTTGTTTCTCTGTATCAACTACATGTGCTAAATAAGCCTCACATCCTTGATTCAACAATCTCTTTGCTTGCATAAACGTTAGAAATTTCTTATCTTTCTTCTGTCCTTGAAATACTACTTCACTACCATCTTCAGTATGTAACTTAACTTGCTTCTTCTTACACTCAATCTGCGCATCACTCGCGGACAACCAATCCATTCCTAAAATAACATCAAACTCTCCCAACTTAAATGGTAATAAATTCACGTAGAAAAGAAATCCTCCAATCTCAATATTACAGTTAGGACACTCCCGGTCTATGGAAATCTTATCTTGATTAAAAACTTCTACTCCAAATGCTTTTTCTAATGGACGAATCTCACGGTGCAATTTATCAAGAAATCTTTCAGATATAAAGGATCAAGTTGCTCCAGAATCAATTAAAACTTTAGCTTCAAAAGAGTTGACAGGAAGCGTACCTGCAACCACATCGGCATCATTAATAGCTTCTTTGACAGGCATGTTGAAAGTACGGGCTCTAGGTTGAGGTGCTTGATACGGCACTTGTCGCGGTGCTGGTGGTGCGGTGATCCTCAAAATATTAGCAATCTGGACAGGCTCCTTGCAGTTCTTAGCAATATGGCCAATCTTGCCGCACTTATAACAGGTTAATCCCACTGACTTCACTTCCGGACATTCTTGAGCATAGTGTCCTTTCTTCCCACACTTGTAGCAAACTATGTTAGGCTTATCACAGATACCCGGGTGCTTTCTTCCACAAATTTTGCAATCTGGTAGTACGGGTCTTGTTATACCTGAGGGTTTACTCCTTGGGGTCTATGGTTTTGTCCTCCGTTACCACCTCCAAATTTCTAAAAATTTCTCTGTCCTCCTGGTCGATTTCTAAACCTTCCTCTGTTCTGAAAACTTTTCTGGCCTTCTATCTCTTGGCTCTTCTCTACTTTCTCAAATTTCCTCTTCTTACCAGCTTTCTCCTTCAGGTTCAATTCACTTTCCCCTTCTATAATCATTGCCTTCTGCACAACAGCAGAATAGGTTCTTAACTCGAATGCAGCAACTCTACTCCTTAACCAGGGCTTCAACCCATGCTGAAATTTCTTATCATTATTAGCTTCATTTCCTAAATACTGGGGTGCAAACCTAGATAACTCAGTAAACTTGGCCTCATACTCCGCAACAGTCATCCCTTCTTGTTTCAATTCCATAAACTGAATCTCCAACTGGTCATGTAAATAACCTGGCAGATATTTTTATTAAACAATTCTACAAATCTTGGCCACGTAATCGCATTTCCTTTTGCGGCCTTAACAGATTCCCACCAAAAATTTGCTTCCGCCCTCAAATAAAAACTGGCAAACTCCACCTTCTGAATTTCATCAACCCTAACTAACGTGAAAGACTTCTCGATATCCATCAACCAAGATTTAGCTTCAACAGGGTTCAAGGTACCTTTAAACTCAGGTGGGTGAACAGCTTGGAAAGATTTAAAAGTTGTAGCAGGTTGGGCAGCTTGGTGTTGTTGGTGTTGAACAAATGCAGCAGTTTGTTGTTGAAATAATTGGAACATCTGGGCCATAGTAGGGTTATCTTGATTTTGTTGGTCTTGGTTATCATTATTGGTAGCTTGACGGGTTCTTCTAGAAGGCATCTTTCTGATAAGAAGGTAAATAGTTGGTAAATAACAAGTAGGTCTATATTCAAAAGAAATATGGTTCCTCCGTCTGGTACCAATAGACGATCGGTTTCGATAAGACAATATGATATGGGTACAATTATAAATCATGCAAAAGGGTTTATATGAACGGGTTACTAAGTTATGGAAATACAGTATGTAAAAAGCGATAAGTAAAGCAATGAACACAGGGATATACGAAATATGCATACGTCACTAAGATGAAAACGATCCAACATCACAAAAGATCATAAAAGTTAAGGGCATTCATCCCTTCTACATCTGAACTGAAATAAACAAACTAAAACAACAACAATCCGTCTACTAGCACTAGGAAAACTGAAAAACATCCTAGACTAGTAGTAAACATATCTAACACTAATGGGCTCTACCAAATGTCCCACTCACAACCATCTCCACAGCAGTAGTCTAGTCACGGGAACCTCAGGTTCCACCATACTCACCTATCATCCAACAAATTAAACCAGAAAGTCGAGAGAGCTCATCAAAAGTAGGCCTAGTCAGGGGGCCCTCAAGAAAATGTTGATGAGTGATCCTTTTTGCCAGCTCAATACGACTATCCCAATCGATCGTAGATAAGTCAACTCGCCGCTGTGCTTCGCCCTTCATCTGCTCGATCTGTACTGAAAGCTCATCATTCCTACTCGTCAAGTTCTCGCAAGTGCGGACTATCTCGGCATAAGTGTGCAAAGGTGCGACATCGGGAAGTGAGTAGGGTCCGATAGACGAGTCGCCGTGCTCGGTGACAAAAGGGGTCACGACTAGTACTGGGACAGGAACAGACACGGTATCGGTAACAGGCTCAGACATAGGTGCAGACTCAGTGGTAGAGGTAGAGACAGGAATGTCGGCACGGGCCGGGGGACTCTCAACCTCAGACTCGGATATTGGCATGTCAGACTCAATCTCAGCATCGGCATCAGACATCGCCTCCGAATGATCAAACTTCTCAGATGAACTACTATAATCGGAAGGTAGGGATGGTGCATCATCGGCAAGATCCATGTCCGGTAGTAATAATATATATATATATATATATATATATATATATATATATATATATACACGCAGAATATAAACGAGTTAAATTATGTTAGTCCTAATGATCTATCGCGAAGGGAAAACCTAAACCTATAATCACTCCCTACATCTATCACTCTCAAATCCTAATTGTATCTACTTCTTTTATTAATGATCCTAAATTCCTGGCTTGTTTCAGTGACCAAAACCCGTGGCTCTAATACCAACCTGTGACGCCCTCCCGACCTGGGCCTAGATCGGAGAGTCACTGACATACATCTAGATGCAAACAACCTAAAATATAATATAAATATAACATGCTGATTGGCCCCAACACTACTATCCAAGATCTTTCACAGGTAATGGTATGAAACAAGCAAGCCATCGTCTAACTAATTATTATTACAAACCTGAATTCAAAATATATTATTATTACAAACCAAAGTTCTTAAAAGTTCTACTGCCAATTCTCACAACTAACTAAAGATCTCCTCACTGAGCTGTTATTACATCTACCTCGGGAGCTATCTCAAAACGGACCAACTCAGGGCCACGGTAGGTGCGCTTCCTTGCGGTTTGGATTGTACGAACCATGATTCTTAGATTACTGTCATAAGGGTTAGACAAAATAATAATGAGCCAACGCTCAGCAAGTAACTAAAGATCTCAACTGAATATAATACAACAGGGTATCGCAGAAGATGACAGTAATTCAAGATATGACATAAATATGCTGGAAGCGGTAAAAGCAATACTTGTATTTAGTAAAGTCAGGATATCATCTGATAAAAAGGATAACAATAGATATTTCAAAACTATGTATAGTAATTGACATTTCAATCGGTAAACTAATTTCATTTCATAGTAAATAAAACGTAATCATCACTTTAAGAAAACTGATTGAAGGTTTTTATTTTATAACAGACAATACGGGTGATCAGCCCATAAAGTCCCCATACCGGACACAAAGTCCCTCTGGCCATCATTTCCTTTCATTAGGATAGCTTGGGTTCCCAAGAGGCAACACATTGGCCTATAAAGGTGTCGAACTGGACAGACCAGAACTACACAATACTACATCTCAAAAATTGACGGAACCAGCATTACCCGTTCGCCCCGTCTCTCCAATCGTCAGGAATCCGTGGAAACCATTTAGATGGAGTTCCTAACATTTTTATTAGAAATCTTATTTTAAAACATTAGGCTTTACAAAACTCTTTTTAACTTTATAAAACATTTTAATACTTAATCTTTTCGAAAATCTTTACTTCGAGGTACCTTCGACTCTCTGATAACAGATCAGCCCAGTCTAAGTAACTTCAAAGTATTTAAGAAAATAACTCATTTTGATTCATAATGATAAAAGTCAAAGGATTTGACTCAGTTTTCTGACATCAATGAAAAAGGTACAAGTCTGAATCAAGAAGATATAGACTCAAGTGGAAATCTGGATTTCAATCAGAGTATAAAGAAACAGTCCAAGTCAAAGGTCAAATATATCCATTAGGTTTAGTTTTGAAACATTTGATCAAGTTGTAAGGTTTAAAAATCATTGATAAAGGAATAACAAGTTTGTAAAATATTGTTTAGGGCAATACAATATTTGATAAGTATTTTAAAATCAACACAGGGTATCCGGGTTACGGACATAAGTCAAGTGGAATACTGGTTTATCGGTCAGTCAATATGACTGGATTATAGTAAATCAAAGGACATATATGGTCGAGAAGCAATAAAAAAAGAATTAGTATTGTTTATCTCTGGGTGACAGTATGGTCAAGAAGTAATTAAAAAGAATTATGCTGGTCTAGGGTGTACATGTGTTAAACCAGGGTTTATCAATAAAGATTTTGGGTACATGCAAAGGTAAGTTTATAACAGAAATATGATCCACATGATATAGAATAGGCATGCTTGAATCAACGATATATAACAGTTTCAGTAATATAAACTTTCAGAGGAAAGACAGAGTTACTTGCCTCCGGTAGAATGAAACAGCTCAACAGCTCAGTTTACTGAAACTCAACCTTAGCCTTTCCTTTATCGCTAGGTCCTACGTCCTTCTTATCTACATAAACCATATCACTAGTTGATATGGGCTGAAAATAAGCCCTAAAGACACATTTAATGTGGCATTAATTAGGCCAAGAATGGTCCAAACGTGGGGCCCACCAGGTGGGCCCAAAACCCCAATTATAATATTAATTTCGTAATTAATATTAGGGGTAATAAACAGCTCAGCAATAAGTGTCAGATAAGGACATTATCTCTACAAGACTTAGCCTCCAAGGCATCCAATTCGATATGGCAACAGACTCCTACAAGGAAGGAGTCTGGAACCTTCCTCAAGGAAGACTTGTCCACCAAGTCTCTGACTCCTACCATAATTCTAAGGTTTCTCAGCCTATATAAAGGGCCAGACCCCTCATCCTAGAACTACGTTTTTTGGCTTGATCTTTGATATTCATCAAAGTACGTAGGCATCTTGTGAAGGCAGAGTCAGCCACGAGCACAAGAGCAGCCATTAAAGCACGAAGCTCACACACCTTTGCATTAAATACATAAACCCTAGCCGCAATACTAGTAGCCTAGTTTTTATTCCACAACATTTGGCGCCGTCTATGGGAAGACAACATCAACCATGGTTCGAACACGAAGAACAACACCAGTTGTAACTGAGGCCGTGCCACTCAGCTCTGCTCCACCCCTGACCGAACAGGCTCCCCCAGCATCAAGGGCGATCATCCAACAGGCTCCCCCAGCATCAGGGGCGATCATCCAACAGACTCCCCCAGCATCAGGGACGATCATTCAACAGGCTCCCCCAGCATCAGCTGTCATCATCCACTCTCAAGTTTCTCAGCAACCAGGGGTGATCCCCCATGCTGAGAGTACGTTGCCTCTGACCAATCAGGCAGGACAAGCGACCAACTCTCTCCAGATTGTTGATCCGAACAACCCGCCACCAGGGGTACATATCCATACTACGGATCTCCCCTTGAACACTAATCCCAGGTACGGTCTGCCCAACTACCCCCCGATGACTCAAGGTTCAGGACCAAGTGGTCATGCCTTACAAATCCGGGACCGAGATTATGATGACTACTCCGGCCCTTATACTGATGATTCATCGTCTGAGGATGATGATCGTGATGAAGCCCCGAGGAGGCAACGTTCTAGAAGAGAGCCTCAAGGAAGGACTCAAGGGATCCATGATGGACCTCCACCAACGGCTGAGGAGAGGATTAAGGCTCATGAGGCTGAGATCCAAAGGCTAAAGGATGACATAGCAAGGGAGCAAGCAAGACAGAATCAAACTCGACCTCCTCCAAACTCAGGAACGATTCCCATCATTGATTTGGAGAGGTCTTCAAGGAGACAAAGAAGATGGAATGGGTTTAGGGTTTAGGAAATTCCCAAGGGAAACCCCAAAGATTTGATGCCTCTAGGAGATCCTGATGATCCAACACCCCCGTTTACTGAGGAGGTGATGAATGCTCATATTTCTAGGAAGTTTAAGGTGCCGACAATTAAGGCTTATGATGGAATGGGTGATCCCGCAAATCACGTCAGGACGTTCTCGAACGCACTGCTGCTGCAGCCTGCAAGTGATGCCCTAAAGTGCAGAGCGTTCCCCCAAACCCTGTCGGGCATGGCTCAGAGATGGTATAGCCGATTGCATGCGAACTCTATTGGCTCTTTTAAAGAGTTGAGTGCCGCCTTCGTTAGCCAATTCATTAGCGGAAGGGTGCATGAGAAGAGCTCCGCATCTCTTATGTATGTGGTGCAAGGAAAGAATGAAAATCTGAGGGACTACCTCAAGCGATTCACTAAGGAGACCCTGAATATCACTGATTTGGAAAATAAGGTGGCAATGGTAGCCCTGGAGCATGGAACCACTGACCTCTTCTTCAAGAGATCATTGGCGAAGCATCCCCCTGAGAACATGGCTGAGCTCCAACGAAGGGCTGATAAGTATATTAAAGCTGAGGATAGCTTGAAGAAAGAAACCACCGTAGGTGGAGGAGGAGGTAACAATGACTCCAAGAAGCGAAAGCAAGACCAGGACTATGATGATCAAGAGTATGATGCTAGGGACAAGTATCCCCGAACTAGCGAGGACTCCGACTCTGCCCCTAAGAAGAACCAAGGGTCAAGGTTCACTGAGTATGCAAGGTTGAATACTCCGAGGAGTTGAATCTTGTTGGACATTGAGAATGATAAGGATTTCAGATGGCCGAAGCCACTCAGGGGTGATCCCGCAAAGAGAAACCAGAATCAGTATTGCAGATTCCATAGAGACGTGGGACATGACACTGACGATTGTAAGCAATTCAAAGATGAGATTGAGTTTTTGATCCGTAGAGGGAAGCTGAGGCACTTCACTAAGGGTGAAGACCGTGCTAATCAGAGAAGAGACTATAATAGAAGGGATGACGATCAAGATCGCAACCCACAGCCCCGAGGGCCAGTAATCAACATGATCTCAGGAGGCCCAACTGCGGCCGGGACAACTAGGAACTCTCGAAAGGCTTATGCCCGAGAGGTGTTGTACATCGTGGGAGAGGCCCCGAAGCGTGCAAAAACTGAGGTAGCGGTTAGTTTTGATGACTCAAACTTGGAAGGGGTGAAGTTCCCCCATGACGACCCGTTGGTCATAACTCCTGTGATTGGAAACTCGGAGGTGAAGCGAGTCTTGATAGACAATGGAGCTTCCGTTGACATTCTGTTTCATGATGCGTTTGTGAAGATGGGATACACTGATTCTCAGTTGACCCCCAATAACATGCCTATATACTGATTTAATGGAGTAAAATCCAAAGTTGAAGGGACTATTCAGCTGCCTGTAACTATTGGGCAAGAGCCCAAGGAGGCCACTCAGATGTTGAACTTCCTGGTAATCAAGGCGGATTCAACGTACAACGCTATCCTTGGAAGGACTGGACTTCATGCATTCAAGGCTGTTGCCTCAACCTATCATGTGAAGATCAAGTTCCCTACCAGGAATGGTGTTGGAGAACATAAAGGTGATCAGAAGATGGCACGAAGCTGTTATGTAGCCTCGTTAAGGCCTGATGGAGTCGGGGGGCAGGTCCTTCTGATTGAAGACATGGATGTCCACAGTGGTAAGGAACACAAAGAAAGGTCAGCAGAGGACATCACACAAAAGCCTCGGACAGCCATTGAGGCTAAGGCGTTAACTGACTTTGTGGTTGAGTGTACCATTGGCAACCAAGAAGTCGGGGGGCAGGAGGTAGTACCCCAAGCAGGAAGTGAACTTCAGAATAAGAATGAGGAGACCAGAAGGAGTGGTAGGTGCTCTATTTTGATGGAGCATCAAAAACAAAATCAAGTTGTGCAGACCTAGTCTTGCAAAGGCTCGATTGGGCTTAAGTTATCCTAGTAGGACTTAGCTTCATATTTATATAGTAGAAGTAGAAATAAGGTTCATTAAAACTATTGCAGAGCATGTTGCTCCAAGTAGGACAGTAGTACTCTATGTAAGGGTTGAACCCATTTCAAGTTATTAATGCAAGTTTGTTTTCCATTCATTGATTGTGTATGTGCCAAGCACCTGATGTGTGAGTCAAAGATGACTAAGTACCGAAAATAAAATAATACACGAATGGAAACAAACAAATGCATACCCCGAAGGGTAGAGTTAGGTTACAGCAGATAAGAGTTTAAGTCCTTGAAGGACCCTGGATAAAGACAAACGTTGAAGTCCTGATGGAACACCCGCTGAAGAAACATATTGCATAGCCCGAAAGCCAATGGAAGGCTCATCAAGTGGGCAATCAAACTAGGAAAATTTGATGTTAAGTACAAGCAGGGACGACCATCAAAACCTAGGCTCTAGCTGACTTCGTGGTTGAATATACTATTGACAACCAAGAAGTCGGGGGGCAGGAGGTAATAGACCTGGAAGGTCAGCAAGGTGAGAAACCCCTGGAAGAGAAGAAGGAATATTGGATGCTCTATTTTGATGGGGCATCAAAAACAAAAAAGCTTTATTTTCATGGGGCATCAAAAACAAAAACCAGTGGTGCGGGTTAAGTTCTGCAAAGCCCCGATGGGTTCACACTCGAGTATGCCTTGAAGTTGGACTTCCAAACAACCTACAACGAGGCGGAGTATGAAGCTCTGATAGCCGACCTTGGACTGACAAGAGCCCTGAGGGTCAAGAACTTGAAAGTCTGTGGAGACTCAAAGCTGGTAGTCTCACAAGTCAATGAAGAGTTTGAGGCTAGAAAAGAATATGTTCAAATATTCAAGGATACTTCCAGGTCCTGAAGACCCGACCATCAATTCGAAATTGGTAGCACCAGTTGATGTAAGCTGAAGGATAGACCCTAAAGCTCATCTTGAGACTGGTTGGCCCCCTGATAATGCCTTGAAGGTACGTAAACTGTTAATGAGAGTGTTGAGATAAGAGGTCCTTTATAATTCCACACTTGAGGTCTTGAACTTCAAATCTCAAAATTCAAGCCTTGATGGCCAACAAGGTTATCTGCCTCCAAACGAACCTGACAAGAGGCATCAGGCTACTTAAAACCTAGTCAAGGTTCTACAAGTATAAGAAGAAGGTTGGAAACCTAGAAGTAAGATAGAGGATTGGCAACCAGCCAAGGCACACCAGACTTGAAGTTGAGTGCTTAGTGTCAAGTGAACATCTTGAACGATCAACCGAGAAGAAAGACCTCCACCATATGAAGCAAGGGGGGCAAGAACAAAGGGACTCCATTATTTCCACATCTTAGAACGAGAGTTAAAGGTTGAATGTTTGATAACTAACAACGAACGAGTTCTCCTTTTTAAATTAAGAACAACAAGTAACAAAAGCTATGAAAGCCACGGTGACAAACAAGGTTTCCAAGAACTCTATCTTGACTCCAATGCAAAGAATTTGGGCTCAAAAACAAGGAACTCGGGAACTTAAGAAATTTCATTCGATCTAACCGAGGCCACAAGGCTGAGGCACCTCAAGGAAGCCTCAAGGCCGAGTAACCATAACCGAAGTCCCTCGCGAAGGGCAACAGCCGAGCTCGCCTGACCGAGCACCTCCCGAAAGGCCATAGGCCGAAGTCACACAGTCGAAGACACCTGAAAGCCATTAAGAGGCCCTTATTTCGACCAAAATCCTGGTCGAGACGACCAAGAATCCTAGTCGAAAAATCATTCGACCAAGCGAAAAATTGGTCCTTATTTCGACCAAGATCCTAGTCGAAACGACCAGGAATCCTGATCGAAAATCTGTTCGACCAAGAAGCTAGGAAGGCCCTTATTTCGATCAGAATCCTGACCTAAGGGTCAGCATTCCTGATTGTAAATCCTGACCTAAGGGTCAGCATCCTGATCAAAAATCCTGACCTAAGGGTCAGCATTCCTGATCGAAAATCCTGACCTAAGGGTCAGCATCCTGATCAAAAATCCTGACCTAAGGGTCAGCATTCCTGATCAAAAGTCCGTCCGACCAAGCCAAAAGTTAGCCCTTACATCGACCAAGATCCTGGTCGAAACGACCAGGAATCCTGATCGAAAATCTGTTCGACCAAGAAGCTAGGAAGGCCCTTATTTCGATCAGAATCCTGACCTAAGGGTCAGCATTCCTGATAGTAAATCCTGACCTAAGGGTCAGCATCCTGATCAAAAATCCTGACCTAGGGGTCAGCATCCTGATCGAAAATCCTGACCTAGGGGTCAGGATTCATGATCGAAAATCCTTTCGACCAAGAAGCTAGGAAGGCCCTTATTTCGATTAGAATCCTGACTTAAGGGTCAGCATTCCTGATCAAAAATCCTGACCTAAGGATCAGCATTCCTGATCGAAAATCCTGACCTAAGGGTCAGCACCCCTGATCGAAAATCCTGTCCTTAGGGTGAGCATTCCTGATCGAAAATCCATTCGACCAAGCCAAAAGTTGGCCCTTATTTCGACCAAGATCCTGGTCGAAACGACCAGGAATCCTGATCGAAAATCTGTTCGACCAAGAAGCTAGGAAGGCCCTTATTTCGATCAGAATCCTGACCTAAGGGTCAGCATTCCTGATCGAAAATCCTGACCTAGGGGTCAGCATTCCTGATCGAAAATCCTGACCTAGGGGTCAGCATTCCTGATCGAAAATCCTGACCTAGGGGTCAGCATCCTAATCGAAAATCCTCACCTAGGGGTCAGCATCCTGATCGAAAATCCTGACCTAGGGGTCAGCATCCTGATCGAAAATCCTGACCTAGGGGTCAGCATTCCTGATCGAAAATCCTGACCTAGGGGTCAGCATCCTGATAGAAAATCCGGATCTAAGGATCAGCATTCCTGATCGAAATCCTGATCTAAAATACCACGAATCCTGGTACAAAAAAAAAGGGGTTATGTAATGAAAAATTTTATGTGCCTTGAGTCATGAATGACCTCAATTCGGGACGAATTTCAAAGATTTGGGAGCTAATGAAGCCGAAAATGCGATCTTAAATTACGAAAATATTAGGGCTGAGGACCCCTCTAAAATTACAAAAATTATTATTATTATTAAAAATAAAAATAATAAAATCTGGGTCGAATTTTATTCGAGTGAAATTTTATCCAAGCGGGACACTTCCGATTCGGGGATCGAAATTATCTAGGAATCGGACAAAGAAAATGTTATTATTGAATAATAATATTTTAAAATAAAAGAGATGAAAAGCAAAAAAAAAAAAAAATATCCGGGCGACCTCATTCCTGCTTGAAACGAGCAGGATTTCTGCTCGAGAATTGCTTCGACCAAAAACAAAACTCACGCTTGTTTCGACCAGGTTTGTGGTCGAAAAGTTATTTTTTTGGCAAAAGTGCTGTTTGGTACCCCAACTTCTACACACTTTACAAAGGATGCACTGGAGCTTCTAAATTGACAGAAAGAGTACTGTAGTTGAAAATTTGATGAAAAGACCCCTATTGTTTATATTTTTACAGAAAGGTCCCTACACTTCATATTTTGACAAAAAAATACCTATTGGTACATTAAAAATTCCTAAATTATTAGGAAAAATTAAGGAAAAATACCTGTGGGTACATAAAAATTCCTAAATTATTAGGAAAAATTACGAAAAATACCCGTAGGTACATAAAAATTCCTAAATTATTAGGAAAAATTAAGAAAAATACCCGTAGGTATATAAAAATTCCTAAATTATTAGGAAAAATTAAGAAAAATACCTGTGGGTACATAAAAATTCCTAAATTATTAGGAATAATTACGAAAAATACCCGTAAGTACATAAAAATTCCTAAATTATTAGGAAAAATTAAGGAAAATACCTGCTGGTACATAAAAATTCCTAAATTATTAGGAAAAATTACGGAAAATACCTGTGGGTACAAAAAAAATCCTAAATTATTAGGAATAATTTAGAAAAATACCTGTTGGTACATAAAAATTCCTAAATTATTTGGAATAATTACGAAAAATACCCGTGGGTACAAAAAAAATCCTAAATTATTAGGAATAATTTAGAAAAATACCTGTTGGTACATAAAAATTCCTAAATTATTAGGAATAATTAAGAAAAATACCTGTGGGTACATAAAAATTCCTAAATTATTAGGAATAATTTAGAAAAATACCTGTGGGTACATAAAAATTCCTAAATTATTAGGAATAATTACGAAAAATACCCGTGGGTACATAAAAATTCCTAAATTATTAGGAAAAATTACGGAAAATACCTGTGGGTACATAAAAATTCCTAAATTATTAGGAATAATTAAGGAAAATACCTGCTGGTACATAAAAATTCCTAAATTATTAGGAAAAATTACGGAAAATACCTGTGAGTACATAAAAATTCCTAAAATGTTAGGAAATGTATAGAAAAATACGAGGAAAATTATAGAAATATTTTCTCGACAAATTGAGCAATACTTTATGCTAATAATGCATAAAAGCTCTATAAAAGTGCCGAAATTGCTAAAAGCAAGCACAAGTTAAAGCCTCGAATAAGGTCAATCGTCGTAAATGTGTCGGTCGCTCCACACTTTACAATAAGGCGATATATGTGAAACACTAGTGTAAACCAAAATCCCCATGTAAGGGTAGGAAAATTAAGAAGTCCCAGGTAAGGGATAAAAATGACCCCGAGTCTCGATTAAGACAAATATAACTTCTAGGAAAACCTGATCAGTTTTCCTAGAAGTTGGGGGGCAAATGATATGGGCTGAAAATAAGCCCTAAAGACACATTTAATGTGGCATTAATTAGGCCAAGAATGGTCCAAATGTGGGACCCACCAGGTGGGCCCAAAACCCCAATTATAATATTAATTTCGTAATTAATATTAGGGGTAATAAACAGCTCAGCAATAAGTGTCAGATAAGGACATTATCTCTACAAGACTTAGCCTCCAAGGCATCCAATTCGATATGGCAACAGACTCCTACAAGGAAGGAGTCTGGAACCTTCCTCAAGGAAGACTTGTCCACCAAGTCTCTGACTCTTACCATAATTCTAAGGTTTCTCAGCCTATATAAAGGGCCAGACCCCTCATCCTAGAACTACGTTTTTTGGCTTGATCTTTGATATTCATCAAAGTACGTAGGCATCTTGTGAAGGCAGAGTCAGCCACGAGCACAAGAGCAGGCATTAAAGCACGAAGCTCACACACCTTTGCATTAAATACATAAACCCTAGCCGCAATACTAGTAGCCTAGTTTTTATTCCACAACACTAGTTTAGAATATTATACTTCTAATACGACTTATCCTAATCTACCCAATCGATTCCTATATCGTATTACCACTTAACATATATATTGCATTCTTAATACGTACCTCACTAAGATCATGTAAGCACATAATCAAATAGCATTTATAGCATGGAAGCACATAAGTCACTTAAGCACTTAACACGTAGTGTCATCTTGACTTGTAATCAACTTATAAGAATATACTATAGGTTTTGCAACTTACATTTCTGACGAAAATCGGGCAGAGTTTCCTCTGTAAATAGGACTAACCTGTCGGAATTCAACCGACTAAAATCACAACCAAATACCTACGATGGATTTAAATATCCACCTATTATACAAATCATAACAGCTCATAATCATATGACTTTCATCCGATAATAACAATCATATCACTAAATAGTACTTTATCGATTATCTAATATAATCACTAAATCATACAACTCATGTTTTAAACTTAAAATTCGAAATTTAACATGCATATTTTAAGTACCATACTTACATATCAAATTGACAATCCCTTATCGCATAATCATCAAAATTAATTTCTAATTTCTATTTATAACTATAAAATTCGATTAATTCATATTAATCTACAAAAAATCGAATCATGCCATTATAAATTCTGGAAAATTATCCATGCAAGAAAATCAATTAGCAATTGACATCCCACTTACATCAAAATTATCATTTCATCTCTAATTACAAGGATTAATCATATAATAATTCATTTAAATCAATTAATTCGAATAATTCGAAATAAATATAACTAAATTATAACAATTACACATGCATCTTTAAAATACAATCTAAAATTAACATCTAACCTCTAATCCATCAAGAACACTTTAATTATAGCTTAAAATCATAGATTATCCATTTTAACAATTCGAAAATTCAATTAATATATAGATATATAATTCGAAAATTTCCAAACCACAAAGATTTTAACATGCAACAGATTTTATTCACATGTAAGCACTCTAATTCACCAATAATAACTACAAAGACCACAAACCATCACCGACCATCAAGAACTCACCGGAAAACACCACCGATCGGCGTGGGTTTTGATAAAAACTCAAGAACACACATCAAACTTAATAAAAACTCGATTTAAGATCATATCTAACATCGTACTATCAACAAATCATCAAATTTGAAGCTCTCGAGGCTTGCATATCGATTCTTGCACATATACATACACACGGTCGCATATATACACACATATAACTCACACAAAACTCAACCCAATGATCAAATAAACATAAGAACATGTTAAGGATGATTAAAACAATAATCTAAGCATGATTTTGACTTTAAAATCGAAGGAAAATTAAAGAAGAAGAAAGTACCTAGCAGCAGTTGAAAACTCGTGCAGGAGAACAAATGAAGTGGGCGGTGGTGTTATATACACTCAGGGGTAAAACAGTAATCTGGCAAAAGCTGAAATCTATATATTATTTGAAAAACTGATTTTTAATGATTAAAAATCGAAATAAAATAAGTAATTAGGAAAAATATAAATTTTAAAATTCTAAAATAAAGTTTATGAAATTACAAGGCTCCCCATATTTTTAAAATAATATTTGGCTCAAAAATGAATTTTATACGAATTTTCGAAATAAAGGCTCTTTAAATGAAATAATGCTTTTAAAATCACTTTAAAATACCAAATCAAATAATTAAACATCCACACTAATTTTACAAACTAAATCTTGTCTCAAAGGTGATAATGCAAAAGATTTCTTGATTAAACTCAATTCCAATGATTTTATATGATTTTCGAAAGATTAAAAATGCACTTTAAAAATACTTTTAATGCTCTAAAAATATGAATAAAATTCTACGAGCATATACGACACATACCAAACATCACATAATCACATAAACATGATTTCACATATACCTTGACTTCACAAAATTTATTTATCACATAATTCATATAATTCACATTTAACAATTAAATAAGCATTTAATAAATTGCAAAAAATTCTAAGTCGTTATATGCCTCCCAAGAAGCGTTATCATTAACATCATTTAGCCGGACGTTACTTCTTCGAATTATGGCGGTTTCAAAAGAATAACCGAACCGTTCTCAACAGAAAGACCATTTATACCAATGTTGACGTCTTGTTTGCTTGCTTTCCACAAATCTCTTCCGTTAGACTTCAACTTGATTTTACTACCCTATGGCCTAATCTTCTTCTTTTTCTTCTTCACACCTCTAAGGTGCTTCTCCGACTCGAACGGCTGAACAAAACTCTCTTCTTCCTTATCATCGGCTTTCCACCTTTGTAACACGTTATCATGACAAACTTCAAAAATCACCAGTTCGTCATCCAAAAGTACATACTTCAAGTGTGGTGGAGGTTTCTCAAGCTTCACATTCAAGAGATTTGGAGTAGAAGAATTTTCAGCTATACTTTTCTCGATCATCTTGGCTGATTTAGAATTCTCAAATGAATTTAAATCACAATCCACTTCTTGGATAGACAACTCAAGGGGAACACTAGTACAATGCACAAGCGTGTACGTAATCAATTCATCAGCAAAAGATTTCACACTAAAACAACTTTCTGGATCAGCTGACAACTTTATAGAAGAAAACACATTAAAAGTTACCTGATCATCTTGCACTCGCATTGTTAGATCTCCCTTTTCAACATCAATAAGGGTCCTTCCTGTGGCTAAGAATGGTCTTCCAAATAGTAGAGGAATTTCCTTTTCTTCCTCTATATCAAGCACAATGAAATCCACAGGGAAGATAAATTTACCAACCTTCACAAGAACGTTCTCTACAATTCCCCTTGGATAAACATATGTTCTGTCAGCAAGTTGTAACTTCACCGTAGTAGGCTTTACCTCTCCAACGCCAGGCTTCATAAAAATAGACAGAGGCATCAAATTAATGCTGGCTCCCAAATCAGACAACGCTCTCCCAAAATTTTGTGTACCAATAGTGCACGGGATAGTGAAGCTTCCAGGATCCTTAAGCTTTGGCCGTAGCTTTTTCTGCAGAATAGCGCTACATTCTTAGTCAATGCCACTGTTTCGAATTCCTCCAAGCTTCTCTTTCTCAAAAGAATGTCCTTCATAAACTTGACATAGCCCGGCATCTGCTCCAATGCTTCACCAAAAGGAATATTAATGGACAATTTCTTGAAGACCTCCAAAAACTTCAGAAATTGATTTTCTTGACTTTTCTGCAAGCGACGAGGAAATGGAGGAGGTGGATAAATATGTTTTTCTAGTGTCGGTGCTTTAACCGGTTCATCTTTTCTGGATTCTTCATGTACCAACTCTTGAGGCTTTTCATTAGACTCAGATTCCTTGATAACCTCTTCATCAGCTTTCCTTGAGTTCCCCTCAATCTCCTTACCACTTCTTAACGTTACTGCCTTGCAAGTCTCCTTTCGCCCATTCTTTGGATTTGGCTCGGTATCACTAGGAAGAGTTCCTTGTGGCCTGTACAACAAAGCATTAGCAAGCTAGTTCTCCAACGTCTTGAGAGATACTGCTTGGCTTTTAACCATCAACCTCAATTCATCCAATTCTGATTTTTCATTAGAAGATTAAACAGCATTCCCATGAGATTGTAGCTTCTAAAATCCCGGAGGTTGGAATGGTTGCCTTGGAGCATACTGCTGCTGATAGCCCTGACTGAATGGCCTAGCTCGATATTTCTGATAAGGCTGCTGTGGTTGCTGCGCACCTTGATTATTGCCCTAACTGAAATTAGGATAATTGATGTTGGGAGATGGTTGCCAAGGTTGCTGAAAATTACTCACAAACTGCACTGATTCAGTAGAGATGACACATTGATTTGTCTCATGTGCGCCTGCACATAGCTCACAAACACTAGCTACCTGTCGAATCCCATAATTTGCCAAAGAATCTATTTTCTTATTCATTGCCTCTAGCTGAGATGCTAGAGCTGTGACTGCATTAACATCAAGAAGTCCTGCCACCTTCTGCTGTGGCATTCTCTGAGTTGAATTCTGATATTCATTCGCTGCCATCATCTCGATAAGATCATAAGCTTCCTCATAGCTTTTTTCCCATAAAGCTCCACCTGATGCTGCATCTAACAAAGGTCTAGATTATGCTCCCAACCCATTGTAGAAACCATTGATCACCATCCAGTCAGGCATCCCATGATGAGGACACTTTCGTAGCATCTCCTTGTAACGTTCCCAAGCTTCACACAAAGATTCTCCAGATTGCTGTGAAAATTGAGTTAGCGCGTTCCTTAATGCTGCAGTTTTTGCCATAAGGAAAAATTTAATGAGAAACTTCTGAGCAAGATCCTCCCACGTAGTAATGGAACCGACTGGTAAAGAGTGCAACCAGCCCTTAGCCTTATCCCTCAACGAGAATGGAAAAATCCTTAATTTCACAGCATCTTCCGACACACCATTGAATTTGAAGGTGTCACAAATCTCGACGAAATCCCTGATGTGTATATTAGGATCCTCCGTAGGAGCTCCCCCAAACTGAACTGAGTTTTGCACCATCTGAATTATGCCCAGCTTGATTTCAAAGTTGTTAGCTGCAATGGCCGGTCTGACAATACTAGATTGGATGTCATTGATCTTTGGCTGAGAATAATCCTTCAAAGCCTTAACTACTTCTGCTGCTCGATCACCCATCTCTACTACTGGTTCAAGTTCCTCTTCGATTTTATCTACTACAAGATCGTCTTCCGCCAGTTTTTCCTTACGAGCCTGCAAACGTGTTCGCATACACGTTCGAGTACTTGAAAACACCACGAAACAAACCACTAAGTAAGAAATCCGAGTCAGTGAACGCTAACGACCACTGATGACAAGCACATAAACTAGAATTAAAACACCGGCGCCAAAAACTTGTTAACACAAAATCACGCAAGCGTACGTGGTCACAAGTAATACAGATAGAAGTCAAGTTCGTTCCCACAGAGATCTTAGGTTTTAAATCAGTTAATGTACCTTTGCAACAATGTATGATTATTACTCATTGCTAAGACGATTAACAAAGTTGGGTTTTGATTAACTAAATTAACTAACAATTTATTAACTAATGGGAATTAATGACGAATTACTTATAATAGAATAAACATGGGATCCTAACTTCATTATCTACTTTGCTAAGAGTTGATGCCTTTAATCAATGCATATGATGGTTTTGATATCTGATCAGACAACACGAAACAAGTATAGGTTACCTCTCGGTATACGAACACCAAACTACTCACACATCCACAAAAGAGATAGAAGATGGGTAGACACCAATTATGTTTAGACCCTATATCTCTATAAGATTTGTAAACATAACAGTTTAAGCACAAGTTATCCATATTGATCACATAGGGTAATATAAGTATTCTCATCTTACACTACAAATTATGTTGGCAAAGCATACATAATCCTATGCTAGCATGGCAAGTTCTAAATCTCAAGATCCACTCTCGTTTCACAAAAGATTAACAGATTAGATGTTCGTGACGCATCTAAACACATGAAGCACAACCATACAAGGATATCAAGAATTCATCACACATAAATCTTTAAAGCAATCAAACTACTAAGCTACATAGATAAATCCGTTAGAATCCCATGACAACGATTAGTTCATAATTGAACCGTTCGTCACCATGGGATTTGATGAAACCATGATAATAAACAAAGTCTGAATAAAAATAATTATGCTAGAGTAATAGAGTTAAGAAAACAAATCCCAAAAACATTCAAGAGTATCGCCTAATTAGAAGAAAACAAAAGTAGATCTAGATCTCTGCTGCTTGTCACGAGCGTAGGAATCCTTCTCCAAGTCTGAATCTCCGTCTTCGACTCTCTCTCTCTCTCTCTCTATGTTATGATGAGAATTGGTTATTGTTTCATGATGGTAGGATGTGTTTATATAGGCCATAGGAGTCTTTTCCAACAAGAAACTACTAAAACAGAATTAAAATAGAATTTCTGCAAAATACATTTCCTAAACTGATTCTGTTTTGAAGAAAAATTCGTAGCTGACTGTTCTTCAATATTTCTGGGCCATTCCAGTTGTAATTGGACCTCTGAACCACTTTATAATGATAGATAATCTCGTTATCTTTGCGTGGACTGTAAGATCGTCCAAAACGGACTTGTAGAACTCAATATATGGCCAAAACAGTGTATCAGCAATTCTGTCAGCGACCGCGCGCACCGCCTTCTGTTCCTCGCGCTGCCTGCGCCCCATACGCGTAGCCTACACCCAGGGACCTGCCACACACGCTGCCTGCACCCCTCACGCGCCGCCTGCGTGCCTGGCTGCTGTTGGAATGCTGATTTTGGCTGATTTTGCTCATTTGACTCCGTTTTTCCTCCCGTTTGCTCCAAATCTCTTGTAACTTCTTGTACTTCATTCTTTAAGCTCAGAACCACCATTAAATCATGGAAAACATCATCCCACATCTGACTCATATTCCTGCACGAATTGACTAAAAACACATCAAAAACACCACAAACTTGAGGTCAAGCGATAAATTTAAGCCGATACAAAACGTTTCAAGTGGATATAAAATCCACTTATCAATAAGATCTAGGGTTTCAAGGGGTATACCTTCCTTGGAGTATTTAAAATCCTTACTAAGCTTGATCTAGTCCTTGTATATGCTTAAGCTAGCTTAGATCATCCAAAGCAATAAAGAAATCAAAGTTAGTTTCTAGAAATCACTATTCATCATCACTTTTGTAAAAATCATAGAAAATCGAAAAATAAGATTTTGGCTCTCAACTTTTTACCACATCTTGGCCTCTTTATAAACTTTGTTTTGAGTCCTAGTTCATCAAGTTTGAAGCTTCCTAGCTAGGGTTTTGAGCCCCATCTTTTATCTGAATAGAAACTGTGAAAGCAAGGTAGGTTCGGTTCTTCAACTTGGGGAGGAGATTTGACTAGGCTACACTCCTTTGTTGGCTATGAAATTTTGAACGTGTTTTATCCATACAATGAAGAGGCTATGGTTAAAATATGGTGATTTTTGAAGCTCTAGATCTTGAGATATGAATTTTTCTTTGAGTTGTGTTGGCAGATTAGAGAGCTTTGTGGTTATCTTGCTTCTCTTGCTTGGTTCATGTGATAAATGAATTATTGATGAGGTTTAGATAATATCTTGGTCATAAAGCTACTTTAATAAAGGTGGTGTGGTCATGGATGATGCAATCTACAAGGACAAGTGTTGTGTTCTTGTGGTAAGATGATGAGATTAGGCTAGGTACTTAGTTTGATCTAAAATTGTTTTAGTTCCTTTGTAACTAGTTTGGTTACTTGATATTATCCACTTGCACATGCATGCATCTTGGCTCTCTGCTTGTTTTTTTGTCTGGTTATTGCTCAATTTCATTTATCGTTCGGAGGAATATCTCGAATATTTCTCATTAGGGTTTTACCGGAAACCTTCTTAATATTTTTGCTCACATCTATAATCCTCCTTTATAATTCTTGAATTTAAATCCCTTACATTTTTTTAATAAATCCTTCAGTGTCTAGGGAAATCTTGGAGAAAATAAAAGTGCAATTTTTTTGAACTGATATCGTTTATATACACTTATTTTGCTTATGGATCATTAATACGAACTCAGAAATCAGTTCCGAATACTCCTATATAGCGTCGTCTTATAATATTCCAATCTCCACCAAAAACACTATTCATCACTTATTCTCTCTTTAATTCTTATAATTAGAACCCGAGCGTTCCGTAACCCTTTTACGGAACCACTGGACTTATAACCGATATCGATTTGGATGACATAACACCTGCCAACACCAATAGTGTTGCAGAAAATTTCCAACATTTGAAAGGTTAACTAATTCCGGAGCATTGACGCGCCAGGAGCCATAACATTTTACGATGATCAGTCGCATGTTATGCTCCCCATCATTTGCAGGACCGGCGCCACTCGGCCAATTACGCGGCTCCTAGTTCGTATACATCCATAACTCTGAAACATAAAGTTCGTAGACCTTTCCCAAAGTGTAATACTTGTTGATAAGACTCTACAAAGTAGTCGTATCTAGTTGGAAAGGAAAACTCACCAATATTTCCCAAGCTACTGCTTGTTAATGGATACCAACTTGTTCCAACATTCTTACCCCTCGAATGATGAGAAGGTACACAGGATTTGATAGATAAATAGCAACCAAGTTGCGAGGTAAAAGGATAGTTTCAAAAGATTTATGACCGGGAAGTCAACAAGATAAATAGCATCCCTCAAGTAAGGTTCCCTTATATTTGGAAGATAGACTAATGAAGAATGAAATCTGAGAACCTTTCTTTATATAATATAATAATAATACGGCTCCGAAGAGATTTCAGAGTATCGAAAGTCGAAGACAACATTTGAAGAGGAATAAATAATATTGAAGTTGTTTCAAGGCGTTGACTTAATATTCAAAGAATATTTATCGAATCAGAAATATTTAAAGAATATTTAAAAGTATGAAAGAATATTTTAATCTAAGTATTTCTCAGGATAACTCTTCGAATGAATAAAAAGAAAGTATTTATTGAATAAATGAATACTTAAATGAATATTCAAAATAATATTCATTTAATATTAAGACTTGAAAGGAATATTTGAAATGATATTTGATAAATAAATAGAACTTCAGACGAATATTTAAAATAGTATTCATTAAGTAAATGGGAACTTAAATGAATATTCAAAAGTAATATTCATTTAATGAATAATATTCTAAATGAATATCCAAATAATATTCATTTAGTAGTCCAAGCTTTAAGAAAATATTCGATAAATGAATCGACTTTAAATGAATATTGAAAAATAATATTCATTGAATAGATAACGTTTAAATAAATAATTGAAGTAATGATCGCTAATTAAATACTCTCGAACGAATATTCAAAATATTATTCGTCACGTAAATAATGGAAAATATTTACTTAAATATTTTCCCTCGAAAGTAGTTACGAGATATCAAGAAGTACTGACTCTCGGTCTATATTCAACGAATACGATATATATATGCCCTTCTCTAAGGAACTAGCAATAACCGGCTTATAACTAATATATCCCATCTAGTCTATAAGCCAACCATAATCATGGAACAAGTATAACAATATAACTTGGAAGTAGGCATGCATGACATGGCATATGTATAACAGAAAGCATATATATATTCACAACAACAGCCTTAAAAGGATTCGAAACTTGCCTGGTAGTCGGGTGTGGGTAGAGGTAGTATGCTCTGGGTCTGCTCGGTGATCTATAAACAATCAGAATATTAGAGATTAATAAGATAACACTTTTCTTTTTAAAAAGCTAAGTATAACTTAACTTAAGTCGAAACACAATTTTTGAAGTATCTCGTTATGCACCCTTTTTCGTGTATTCTTATTAACCTCGATTCGACCCGACATTTGTTCATTATTACGGCTCGTCGTTACACTTACACTTGATATATACTTAAGTCATATAAGTTCTAGGGTCGATCACTTATGAACCAAGATTTTATCTCGAGTTTTATCGCCCGTTTTCCAAGTGGTTTTTCCAAAGTTAAACCAAGTATTCGTTTTAATGGTTCGTTCGTATTTAACCTTGACTCGAACATTTTTATAAAATTGAAAAACCATCTGATCGACATGTGGTTTTCTTTCACATCTTCCTTATAACCTATAATATTTAATTACCATGATTCGTCACTAACTTTCCTAATTTACGAGGGTTCAATTTCAGTTACGAACTTTCGTTTAAGGTTTCGAACTACTTTTAGTAAATCGACCATAATCCTAAACCGTAAGTCCGTTTGATTCGATTCTTTTTCAAAAATTATCTACGACTCAAGGTCTACAAGGGTATGTTAGACACTTAGCCAGTTTTGATCATTAGACCTACTGTGATGCACGGTTTTCAATGATTAACGAAATTTTGGCATTATAACGGCTATAAATCGAACGTTCCAAAAATCAATCCATCACAACCAAGCCACACCGGACATCTATAATTATTCATTCCCAACTGTCCAAGATCATCTACTTTACCAATCATGATCATCACATCTCTTAAATCAATTAATCACTACATAATCATGCTTATAATACACTAATATCACAACTAATCTTAAAACACCAAGAGCATGCTTAAAACTCAAAACAAGATCTAGGGTTTCAAGAGAGTTATACCTTCCTTGGTGTGTATATGAGTCTAACAAGCCTTGATCTAGTCCTTAGAACTCCTTACAACCTTAAACTAGCAAGAAACATCAAGAACATTCTAAGTGATTTTCGGATCTGCTATAACTCAGTGGAAAGATCATGCAAAACAAGGGCCTTACCGAGGTTTTCTGATCAAGACTTCTAAAGGAGAGTTGTAGAGCATCTAACCAGATTTACAACAAGCTAAAGAACACCAAATTCCATTGAGTAATGAAGGAGATAAGTCCGATTGAAAATCGTCCCAGAAACTGTCAAGCACCAGGACAGTTTGCTTCTTCAACTTGAGGAGGAGATTTAACTAGGCTACACTCACTAGAATGCTATGAAATTTTGAGTCAATATTTCCCATGAAGTGGAGAGGTTGTGGTTAAAATTTTGCGATTTTATCATGGATAGAAATGGAGATATAAATTTTCTTCTTCAAGGGTGTTCTGGTGGGCAGTTTGAACAAAATGGAGAGAATGGAGTTTTTGATCTTTGATTGCTTGGTTATCTTGCATAATACACCTAATCTTGATAATATCTAGCTAAAGTAGCTTTATTAAAGGTGGTGTGGTCATGCATGATGCAATCCAAGAGACATGTGTTGATGTTTAGTGGTAGGATGGTGTAATCTTGCTAAGTACTTGGTTTAACTTGCTAAGTATACTAGTTGCTCCTGTAACTACTTAGTTACTTGGTCTTATCCTTTTGCACATGCATGTATCTTGATTCCTTGCTTGTTTTTTTGTCCGGTTATTGCTCAATTCATTGATCGTTCGGAGAAATACCTCGAAGATTTCTAGTTAGTGTTTTACCGGAAACCGTCTTAATATTTATACTATCATTCTCAATTCTCTTTAATAATTCTTGAATCCATATTCCTTAAATCTTTTCAATAATCCCTTAAGTCTTTCAGTGTCCAGGGAAATCTCGGGAAAAATAAAAGTACTATTTTTCAGAATCCGATAACTTTTACATACACTCTTTTTTCGCCTTGGATCATTAATACGAACTCAGAAATCCGTTCTGGGTACTTCTATATAGTGTCGTCTAATAATATTCCTATTTCCACCAAAAACATTATTCATCATTTATTCTCTCTTTATTCCTTATAATTAGAAAAATGTCCTTGCGTTTTCCCGAGCGTTCCTTAACCCTTTTTACGGAACCACTGGACTTATACTAGATATCGATTTGGATAACATGAGACTACTTCCTCTGTTTGTATGCCATATCCTACTTTATTGACGATAGATTATTCTTACCTAAGTTGTCAACCCATTGCATTCTTCATGACATATAAATATTGGAATCCATATCCATTCCATAATAAAAGTTTTAATTCCTACCAAAAATCGGGGTTCTTACAACCCTCGTCAACAAGAACACTGGAAAGACACCTTACAATCTGATGACTGGAAAGAAGCCTACTCTTAAGTATGTTCATACTTTTGGAAGCAAATGCTTTGTGTTAAAAGACAATTCAGAATATGTTGGAAAGTTTGATGCAAAGGCATTTGAAGGAATTTTTCTTGGTTATTCTATGGAGAGAATTGCATACAAAGTTTATGTCATCAGTCAAAAGAAAGTTATGGAAAGCACAGATGTGACATTTGATGACAGCAAACTACCTGGATTAGAAGAAACCAATGATGAAGATAGAGATCCATTAAAGTTTGAAAATATGAATGATTCTGATGAAGAGATTGAAACTGAAGTTGAGACCGTAGTTCAACAAACTCCAGTGAATGATGAAGCAAGAGAATAATTTGTGTCAATCAATAGTGAAGAGACAATCATCCAAGACACACCTGTGAATAGTGGCAACTTCACAGGGGGAGGAAATGAAAATGATCATAACTTGGATGATGAAGCAACATCAAGGTTGAGAAATCAAACTGAGCGTTCAAGAAAATGGGATAGATTACATACTGCAGATCAAATTATTGGAAATTCAAATTCAGGAGTGAGAACTAGGAGAGCAACTCAAAATGAGTGTCTCTATGGTTGCTTTCTATCTCAGATTAAGCCTAAGAAACTTGATGATGCACTGTTAGATCCAAATTGGATTATTGCTATGCAAGAGGAGCTGAATCAATTTGAAAGAAACAAAGTATGGGAGCTTGTGCCTGCACCAAAGAACAGAACCATTGTTAGAACAAAATGGGTTCTAAAAAATAAGATGGATGAAGATGGTGTAATATTAAGAAACAAAGAAAGGTTGGTTGCAAAACAATACTGTCAACAGGAAGGCATTGACTATGATGAGACTTTTGTCCCTGTTGCTAGATTGGAAGCCATCAGAATCTTCTTGGCATTTGCTGCTCACTCAAATTTCAAAGTCTACCAGATGGATGTCAAGAGTGCATTTCTCAATGGAGAGTTAGAAGAAGAAGTTTATGTGCAACAACCACCTGGCTTTAAAGATCCACATTTCCCAGAATTTGTCTACAGATTGCTTAAGACATTGTATGGACTTAAGCAGGCTCCAAGGGCATGGTATGACACCCTATCACAATTTCTTCTTGAAAATCAATTCACTAGAGGCACATTGGACAAGACACTATTTTACAAGAAGCATGGTGATGATATTATCCTAGTTCAGATCTATGTGGATGATATCATATTTGGCTCTACTAATGAGAAGCTGTGTGAGAAATTCTCTAAGCTCATTCAGAGCAGATATGAGATGAGGATGATGGGAGAGTTGACATTCTTTCTTGGATTTCAAGTTAGTCAAAGGAAGGATGGTATCTTTATCAGTCAAACCAAGTATGTCAAGGACTTACTGAAAAAGTTTGACTTAGAAGACTACTCACCTGCTAAGACACCCATGGCCACTGCCACTAAATTGGATGAAGATGCTAAGGGCAAGAAGGTAGATATCTCAGTCTACAGAGGAATGGTTGGTTCTCTACTCTATCTCACTGCTAGTAGGCCAGACATCATGTTTTCTACATGTTTGTGTGCAAGGTTTCAATCAAATCCTAAAGAATCACATATGATTGCTATCAAAAGGATCTTTAGATATCTGAAGGGCACTCCAAACATGGTTTTATGGTATCCTAAAGACACAGGGTTCAATCTGGTTGGTTATTCTGATGCTGATTATGCTGGATGCAGAGTGGATAGGAAAAGCACCTCAGGTAGCTGCCAGTTTCTTGGATAAAGGTTAGTGTCTTGGTATAGCAAGAAACAACAATCTGTGTCAACTTCCACAGTTGTGGCTGAATACATTGCTGCTGGGAGTTGCTGTACACAACAAGTGCTTTGGATTAGAAATCAACTTAGAGATTATGGACTTGTGTTGGAAAGAATTCCAATCATGTGTGACAACACAAGTGCAATCTCTATAGTTGCCAATCCTGTCAATCATTCTAGAAGAAAGCACATTGACATCAGATATCATTTCATTAGGGAGCATGCAACCAATGGAACCATTGAGTTGCATTATGTCTCCACAAATAAACAATTAGCTGATATATTCACTAAGCCATTGGATGAAGACACCTTCACAAGGTTGGTCAGTGAGATCGGAATGCTAAATTCTTCAGAATCTAGCTAAGTAAAAATATCAACTAGATTGTTGTAGCAGTAAATACTTACTTTATCTAAATTCTCAATATTTTTTAAGTGAGTGTTGGTTGAAATATGGTTTATAAATATTTCAAATCTGTTGCATATGTGAAATCATATTTTATTAACTTGAAATTTCTATGAAATTTCAATAAAATCACTATTCAATTTGTTGGAATATTCTTCATTGAATATCTCTGGTGAATTTAAAAGATAGTGAAAATTGAGTTTTATAAGTGAAGAGAATATTTCATTAAATCAGACTTCTATAATGATTCACTGCTCAACTTCTCTAACAAGTCTCTTTGGAGCACTCTTGAGTTCTCGAATAGAGTCTTGTGGAGATATCGAATAGAGATATGCTTGACTTCTCGAATATAGTAATTGAGTTCTCTAATGACTGAGTTCTCGAACACTATATTTGAGTTCACAAATCATTTGAAAAGGATGAATTCTCGCTGAGCATCAGACCCTTTTTGACTTTTATCTGACAATTTTAACTCACTCATAAAAGACATATATTATTCAACTTTACATTGAATAAACTGCCAATTGTCGGTTTTTACCTGCTCAAGTTATCGAATGTGACACATACGACATATTGAACAGTTATTGTTCACTTCTTGGACACCTGACTTGTCGGTAGAAAGCATATACCTAATCGACAATTCAAGTAACCCTATTTATAACCTCCCTTAACTGCTCTACCCATTTCGATCGATATCTTAAGCATCTACCCCTCTACGAAATAAAAATCTTAACCGCTCAAGGTAAATTTCTTCTTCAACCCTCATTCTCTTCTCTCTCTCCTTGCATAAATGGCAAACATCCAACTCACCATACCCAAACAGACTAATTTCATCGCTATAACCAATGATGTGGAAGCACCGAATGCAAATTTCAAGTGATTTGTTCGATGGATGTCAGAATCATACATCAAAGATGCACTCTCAGCCAACCCAACTCTGTATATCGACTTACTGGAACAGTTTTGGAGAACAGCAACTTCGTAGCTCTAGAGAATGCAATAACCTCGTACATCGTTCACTGCAAGATTCAAGATAAGGAAATTACTATCACTACTGCAGATATGAATCAAGCACTGGGGTTACAACAAAAAGTGTACAACCCATTAGCCACAAATGCTGAATTGGAAGACTTCTTTGACTTCATCAATTACTCAGATGAAATCAATCTTGGGCAATTGAATAGAAAGTTCTTACGGAAGGAGTGAAGTTATGTATTTGCTACTCTACTTCAAGTCTTCACTGCTAGGAAGTCCAGCTTTGATCAAATTAGTGCTCCTGCACAACAAATAGGCTATGCTTTGGCCTATAGGAGAAAGATAGATGTTGGACAGATAATTTTACAGGAGTTATATGGAAGACTTGGTAAGAAATCAGCCAGGAGAGGTACCAAAATCTTCTTCCCTCGTTTTATTCAATCTACACTTAATTCTGTAAATGATAAACTGGTTGAATTTCTTGGAATAGACAGAAATAGAATAGGCTATCCTAGATCTATGACCAAACTTATTTTTAGTGATTTGGAGACTAGGAAATAATGTGGATGTAAGACTTAAAATAACTCCCCATATGGAGAGTTTATTTAGGACTTACCCTCAAAACATGCCAACATTTGATTCCAAATCATAGGTTAGCACAACCCAAGAAAGTAGAACAAAATTCTAACCCAGGGCTTGCTAACCAACCCTCTCATCCAAACACTCTACCAAACACTGAGCCAACTTCATCATCCTCTCAACAGGATGATGCTAGTAAGAAGAAGAACAAGAAGAGAACTCACATTGGTTTAAACATGTTATCAGAAGTAGCATTGAGTGCTGAGTTAGGATTAGAATGTGAGGAACCAGAGTCACCATTACTAAGGCCAAAGAAGAAGAAGAAAACAAAAACCACCTCTTCAGTCACATAAATGGCTGAAGTTGTAAAATCAGGGGCAAATAGCTCAGTAGATGTTCTCTCTCAATAGGGTGCATCTATAGAATCAAGCATTCTCCCCAATACACCTTCTTGTCAGCACATGGGAGTGATAAGGCTGGCACTACATTGAGTGGAGAGCACATCACACTTGAAACTCCTTCTATTTCTCAAGGGGAGTTGCCAAAATCAAATCTAAATGATACTTCTCTTCCAGAATCTACCACTCAAATTTCCTTGAAGCCTGCAACTCAAGAAATTGAGGAGCAAGGCATTGATCACCAAGAATTCTTTTCTCTTGGTGAGCTAATGGATTCATGTGACTTAGTGCATGACACTTTGCTCACCACCCAGGAACCACATTTAGATGGTGAGGGAATGCAAGCTGGGGCATATCCTGATGACACCATCACAAACACAAAGGATTCACTAGTTTTCACTAGAGACTCTGTGCTTGTGTCAACTACTGTTGTAACCCATCCCACTTCTGTGGAGACAACAGTAGTAGAGTCAATCCATCCGGTTGCAGAAGTTGCATCTGCAACTGAGGAGTCTAGCTCTGACTTTTTGTCACAATGGCTAAAGCCTGTGCAATGTGACAGTGCTTCAGGATCAGGGTCTGCTCCACCACAATTGACGGTTGAAGCACTTCAAAGCTTAGTTGTGGATCAGATTCCTAAGTTTGTCAAATTAGCCCAACATCTTTTTACATCAAATCTCTCAGATCCAGACTATGAAGCCATTCTGTTGCGTCACAGAGATGATGTAGAGATGCAAAAGAAGAAGATTATAGATGATGCTTAGAGAGATGGCAATGTAGATGCCTGGTTGCAAGGAAAATATGACATTACTCTCAATGAAGCTCTCCAATATATAAGTGAAGAATACATCACTTCACTGGGTTCAAATACCAAATCTTTATCTCCTGGTGTAGTGTATGAGGCCATAAATGACTCCTATAAGGGATTTCTCAGGGCTGCTCACTACCTTGGCAAGAGAGTTAAAACAGAAGTCAGTAAGGTTTGTGATGCCACAGCAAAAGAAGTGAGTGAATTCAAGAAGGAATTTCTTTTAAAATTTCCTTCTCTAGATCCTGTACTTAGAACCATTCAGGAATGCAAAAATACCTGCATTAAGATGGACAATGGATTTCCCTTGGTTCAAAGTGCTATCAAGAATCTTGCAACTCAAGTACAGAACCTATCTTCTCAGACAAATGATGCCAATGCCATGATCAGAACTCTCTTTGCCAATCAATATGGAGATAAGCTGGTGACTGAAGTCCCTGTGCATGACATGACAAAGTTTGAAGTAGTGAGGCTCAAAGAAAAGTCACTCTCTGGATTCAAAGCTACTGAGTTGTTCACCAAGGTGACATCTCTAGAAGAAGAAGTGAGCTCACTCAAACACTCCAATGCTGAACTTCAGGACACTACTGCTCTGCTACATAACAAGTTGGACACTCAGGCCAACACCACAGCTGATGTCCTTCTTCATCAACAACAAATGATGTCTGCCATGATGATGCACATGGGCCTCCCTATATCTGAAGACTCTTCCAACCCAAAGGCCCCTTCAAAAGCCTCTATGCCTGACAACAAGCATAAGGGGGAGAAGAGGAATTCTAAGAACCCAAAGACTAAGGGGGAGAAGGGCATAATCATAGCTGAGGGTGGTCAACCAAGAGGATTCTAAAAATCTACAACTCCTCATGTTCAAGGCAAGGGTAAAGCCAAAGTCTCTGAAACTCAAACCTATCTACCAGTTGTCACTATGCTAGAAGTGCACATCACTACCCCCAATGGACAAAAACAAACTATCATAACTACAGTAGTTGCAGGAAGTATGCGATCTGATAAACCTCAACCCTCCACGATTTAAAGTGCCAAGCCTGTAGAAGTTAAGGTGGTTCCAAGCTACAAGAAATTACAAATTATAATGTCTATCATGATGATGCATTCTTGGAGTTTCTGAAAGTCTCAAGAGAATAGGCTGAGGACACACAGGTATATCTGAGGAGTTTGAAGGATCAGATTGACTACTTCACTGTTGTGCCTAGAAGAAGTGATGGTGTGTGGTTTAAGGAGATAATGATGGTAATAAAGACCAAGATATGGCATCTAACTTACAACACTCTGAAAGCTCTAAAATTCTCTGAGATAGATGTACTGCTGAAACTGATTATGAAGAGGAATGAGAACAACAAAAGCCTATATGATGACTTGAGGAATGAGTAACCCACCAGATTGCCTAAAGTGATTACAAATCCAAGAACAATTATCTATCAATCTACAACAAGAATTGATGACATCAAGCAATTGATCATTCCCAAGCATCTTATACCTCATAACAGAAATGTCATCATTTCCATCATTGAGAGACTAACTAAAAGGAAAGGAATCAGAACTGCTGAAGAGTTGGAAGCACTGAACATTCTCAAAACTTTCATTGCAACTGGCATTGTCCCTGAAATGGCTAAGGAAAGGAGGAATAAGGATGATGAAGATGAAGACAAAAGTGATGGGAGGAGAAGTCATCACAGGAGCAATAAGGGAGATGAAGACAAGAAGAAGAGCAACAAGGACAAGAAGAATGATGATGATCAAGGCCAAAACAAGGTCTATGAGAGGAAGAGTGGAAAACAGCAAGCCCTAGGCATTACTAGTTGTAACCTCACCACAACACAAGACTCTAAGTCTAGGGTGATTGCAATTAGTAATGACCCACCAAAATCTACATCTATGGCTTCTGCAACTATTTTGCCACCTCAAGCAAAGGACTTTCGAATCAAGAAACCATGTGTATGTTTCCAAAAGCAAACTGCTAATGGTATACTACGATGGTCAAAAAGCATGGGTCATATGTTTCTACCAAGCAACAAAGTGAAAAAGATTAAATTCAAGCAAGCAGTAAGAATGGTGAACCTACCTAGGTCAAGAGCTCTAACAATCTATCCAGGATTAAAACTTCAACCTCTAGATGAAGACTTTGATGAAGACCAACTGCAATTTCTACAAGCTCAAAGAATCTACTATGCTGCCATTGTTAATGACTACCTTGAAATCAAATACACTGATGGAAGACAGAAAAAATTCAGACAAGGGGGATGTCAAAATTGGGACAAGTTATATGATATAGAGAGAATTATTGCACCATTGGATTCTGAAGACAAAGTGGAGAGGGTGTGGAAGCTGGAGTTGATTGAGTTTGTGAAGATGAAGAGAGACCATGCTGAGAAGATAAGAAGGGAGTGCTTTGAAAAATGGCTAGAAAGGGAGAAGGAGATTGATAGGCTGGAAGTTGAAGCAGAGAAGCTAAGAGAAAAAGGGTTGTGTAGAGTTCAGCTCAATCCCTATGTGGTGAAATATAGGAGGAGGAATGGAGATCGTGTCAATATCAGGACAAACCTACTCAATCACTATCCTGTAAACATTCTGAAACCAGTACTTGAAGATTTCAAGAACTCAATCTTGCGTGAAGAATTAGATGCTATGGCAGCTATCATAAGAGCTATGGATAAAAATTCAAGAAAGGAAGAAGAAAGGAAAAAAAAGGCTTATGATGATCTGCAAGCCAAAGGTATGGAGATGGAAACAATGACAATGGCTAGCACTTCATCATAGTCTGTAAGAATACTAATCTTGTAAATTCCATTCATGATGCATATCAAAATTCATACATGTACTGTCAATAATTTATCTTTATGTATGTTAGGCTTGTTATCAGACATGAAATTGTGACTAAGGGTCTTACTCACAATTTGGGGGAGATTGTTAGTCACAGAGGCATGCCTGAGTACATCTAATAACAAGCTCAATTGTTTGTAATGCTATGCATTACTTTCATGACCTCTTAACTGAGAGGACCTCTAGCTGTAGAGTTTCTACTTGTTATAATACTTGTAATAGGCATCAATTTCTATCTGTATAACTGTAATTAAAGTCAGAGAATAATGCTTAAAAGAAGTTCCAAGGATTATGCCTCAAGCTTAAAGGTCAAGACTGTCAAAATAAACACAGCTGGAATTTGAAGAATGAAGATTTGCCTAAGTATCAATTCGAGAAGTATGATTATCATATTCAAGAAGTCTAGCTTTTGAGAAGTCAGAGATTCGATATCTCAAAAGAAACTGTTCGATATCTCTAAAAGTATTGATCGGTATCTCATACGAGAACTCAGATATTCGACATGTCTATTACTCTATTCGAGAACTCAAGAAGTCAACAAGTCAAAGCATCATTCGAGTTCTCAAGGAGCCAACAAGTCAAAGTTCCATTCGATATCTCAAGGACTAAAGAAGCTATTCGATATCTCTGGGATTTGATAAGTCAAATGTTCTATTCGACAACTCAAGGGTTCCTGGAGAAAAGACTTATTTGAGAAGTGATTCGACATGTCAACCTCACAGTATTCAAGAACTCAGAGTTATCTAACAAATCAACTTCAGTTCTCGAATAAATCACTCAGTCACTTCTCGAATTAAATCTTGGAGACAAAATACTAAAGAATTGTACAAGTCAGAATCCTGCAGCAAGCCAAAACAGTTTATGGACCACATACTGTAAAGTAGTTTGGAAAAGCCTACAAAGAAGCTTAGAGAGATGTTTCAAGAGAAAAGTTGCTAAAGAAGTGGATCTGAACAGAGCTAAAGGAAGTTAAATCTCAAGCCGTTTGGATATTACTCAAAAAGGATAGACACGTTAGAAAGTAATTTTAGTCTGTAACCTTGTTTGTAGTAAGTAGGTTGTACTCATGCTCTATAAGAGTACAACCTCACTTCTCTAGCAGTCAAGTTTTTCATATGCACATCATGTAAACACATCTCTCTGAGAAAAATGAAGCTGAGAATACTACCATTTGTATTCACAGTTTGTAGTAAATCTTTATCTAATAAAATATTAGACTAAAGTGAATGAATTGTTCTAGTGTTTATATTCCGCATTTACACACTCTGAAGAACACGAATACACACTCTTGCTACACAATCAGATTTAAACACTTAAACAATCTTCACTTGAAATATTTATTTGAAGAAAAATTTGAAAATACATTCACCCCCTCTGTATTTTCTTGTCGCTATATTCATACTCAACAAGTTATACACATCTCACTTTGATTAGTCCATAATAATTGCCTATTTGCACACCACAGAAAGTGGGTTGCGGTGGGGTGTTATTAACCATTAAAAAAATGCAAACTTCTATTCTTCCATGTTGACGAAATCTCAAAGTCGACTCACTTGCCTCTTGGCAAAGGAAGGTAATGCAAAGGCAGCTGTATGAACTCGTCAAGGGAAAAAACAATACTTTGAGAAAGATTCCATACAATGTTTATAAATCTATTACTCTGTATAATTTTTTTTCAATTTTAACTTTACGAGCAAAAAACATTTCAAATCATTTGATATCGAGGAATGTTGAACAAAATGTGGCCAGACATAGGGGCTTCACAAGAGTTTTCTTTATAACTCGGATCTCTTTGAAAGCACTACTTTGTTATGTGAAGAAGGGAAATCGGGTTTCATGTTAACTCAACAAAAAACATAAACACGCAAAGCATGTGCTCCATTAAACAATAATTGCAAAACTGACTGCTCATTTGAATATTCAAAACCATCAGCCGCAATAGTAGGCATAAGCAAAAACAAAAATGTGGATATCAAGAGAAGCTAGCTAGAACCAGAGAAGAACTAGCTTTTGTCAGGATCTGTCTTCATATAGATGTAACTGAGATTATCTCACCAAGGATAGTGCTTTTCTGATAACCTTGTCAAATGATGCAGATTACGATATATCAGTATTCAGTATAGTAGATATAAACTACCTAACTCTCAGTTGACAGATTTTAACAGAAACACTCAGTTTGTCAGTAATGGACAAGGCCAGATGGACTAGATTTTGTAGAATTATCCTCCTCTCACTCATCTTCTCCCTCTTTTGTTGGGTTTTTACTTAAGTTGATGGGCTTATTGCTTTAGTTAATCCAAACTAGATAAGAGTCGTACACATTGGTATGATGTGTATAGATAAATAAACACACATTGGTATGATGTGTGAAGATAATAAACACGCTGTGATGATTTGTATACACCAGTGTGAAGATTTGGTCTTAGCTATATCAAGTTATTTTAGGTAAAGTAGTGTAAGTTTTATCTATTAAGATCCTATTTTGTAGCTACCGCTGTGGTGAGCATAGTCTATAAATAATTCTTGTATTCGTTTGAGTTTTAATATCAAGGAAGTAGTTCCTCAATTCTCAGTTCTCATATACATTCAAACACTTATATATATATATATATATATATATATATATATATATATATATATATATATATATATGTTTAGTTAATTCTCTACATTGTGGTATCAAAGCCATACAGTGGTATATGCCCAAATATATGCCAAAACCAGCAACGATGGAGACCACAAAATCAAAAGATGGAATGGTTGGGTTAAGCTATCCTATGTTGGCACGTACTAACTACACAGCCTGGTCGATAAAGATGCGTGTTTTTATGCAGGCCCAAGGCGTTTGGGATGCAGTAGAGCAGAGTGATACTAAGGGTGTAGTTGAAGCCAAAACGGATAAGGTGGCACTTGCAGCTATCTATCAGGGAATTCCTGAAGATATGCTCCTGTCGATTGCTGAGAAAAAGACTGCGAAGGAGGCATGGGAGGCATTGAAACTGATGTGTATGGGAGCTGATAGAGTTAAGTTGGCAAAGGTGCAAACTTTAAAAACGGAACTGGGATCACTGAACATGAAAGAAGGTGACCAGTTAGAAGATTTCTGCATGAAGGTGAATGGGATTGTGACCAATATCCGCACTTTAGGTGAAACCATGGAGGAATCTTATGTTGTGAAAAAACTGTTACGAGCGATGCCTTCTAAATGCTTGCAGATTGCTTCAACGATTGAGCAATTTGGCGATGTGGAGAATATGACAATTGATGAGGTTGTGGGTAGACTCAAGGCGCATGAGGAAAGAATGAGGGGTCAGATAGAGAACACTGGAAGTTCCGGTGGAAAATTACTTTTAACTCAGGAGGAGTGGTCGAAGAGAAGCAATAAAAACTGGACCCTTGGGACTCACAATCAGAAACCAAGAAACACAACTTATAATCGTGGAAGAGGTAGAGGCACTTTCAGGAATGCTGGATTTGGTAGAGGACAGCAGTCACGATAGGAAGAAGGCAGTAGGCGTAACAATCAAGGTCGAGATAGGTTTACATTGAAGTGCTTCAACTGCAATGGTTACGGACATTATGCATCAGAATGTCGTAAACCCAAGCGTGAAAAGGGTCGAGAAGGTGATGCAAAATCAGAGGCAAACCTGACCCAAATCCCAGATGATGAACCCGTGTTGCTGGTTGCAGAATGCGGAGTGAAGCCAAATAACGTGGTGTTGTTAAATGAGGAAGCAGTAATCCCAAAACTTACCCATGGTGAAAATGTGCAATCAAATCTGTGGTACTTGGATAACGGGGCTAGTAATCATATGACTGGCCACCGTGAGAAGTTTAAAACGCTGGATGAAGGAGTCACTGGCAAGGTAAAGTTTGGAGATGGCTCGATTGTTGAAATAAAAGGAAAGGGATCGATCATTTTGAAGTGTAAAAATGGAGAAGAGAGATTGCTTCATGAGGTATATTTTATTCCAAGTTTGTGCAGTAATATCATAAGCTTAGGACAGCTCTCTAAAAATGGGAATAAAGTTATTATGCATGGAGATTTCTTGTGGATTTATGAAAAACAAGGAGATTTATTGATGAAAGTTAAGCGTTCACTGAACAGGCTGTATAAGATTATAATTGAGAGTAGCAGTAATGAGTGCTTGTTGTCAAAGTCGGAAGAAACGTCCTGGTTGTGGCATTCACGATTAGGGCATGTTAATTTTAAAGCAATGAAGTTGATGTCCAATGCTCACATGGCTGATGGCATACCTGACTTTGTTCAACCAAAAGAAATATGCAGTGGTGGTCTACTCTCAAAACAGGCAAGAAAGCCATTTCCTGCACAAAGCACCTTTGTAGCAAAAAAGATATTGGGATTGGTACACGCTGATTTGTGTGGCCCCATATCACCTCCAACACCAAGTGGCAACAGATACTTCTTCCTGTTAGTGGATGATTTCACAAGGATCATGTGGATTTTTATGTTGAAAACGAAAGATGAAGCCTTAGAACACTTTAAAAAATTTCGAGTGCTTGTAGAGAAGGAAACAAAAGAAGTGATACAAACACTCAGAACAGACAGAGGTGGTGAGTTTGTCTCGAAGGCATTCGAAGAATACTGTCAAGAAGCTGGTATACAAAGACATTTAACTGCTCCCTACACTCCGCAACAGAATGGAGTGGTAGAACGACGCAACAGGACTGTGGTTGCTATGGCAAGAAGCTTCTTGAAGGAGAAAGGGCTGCCATCATTTTTCTGGGGTGAGGCAGTACGTCAAGTTGTGTATATTTTGAACCGTTTACCAACTTGTGCTTTGTCTAAGGTGACTCCCTATCAAGCATGGACGGACTCAAAACCAAACCTGGGCCATATAAAAGTATTTGGTTGTCTGGCTCATATGAAAATTGCTAAGGCACATACAGGAAAACTTGATGATAGAAGCAAGCCTGTGGTTTATTTTGGAAAAGAACCAGGTACAAAAGCCTATAGACTTTATGATCCTAATACTGGGAGAATACATGTCAGTCGTGACGTGGTGTTTGAAGAGAATAAAAGTTGGGACTGGAGTAAACAGGTGACAGAAGGTTCGAAATCACTTGTTGATTCATTTGTTGTTATTAATATTGATGCTGAAACTCAGGGAGAGAGTCAGCCTAATGACTCCCAGACGTCAGGTGAAGGGGTGACAACTCCTGTAAGTTCACAGACGCCTGTGAGTAGCTCTACAGATTCCCAGTCGAACGAATCACAAGGAGAAGTGGCCAGAAATTTGCAACGAGATTTTGATGATGCAGTTAGCAGTCAGAACAGCGAACATAGCGCAGAATCCACAGAACCTAGGAAATTTCGTTTGCTAAGTGATGTTTACAATGACACTGAAGAAGTAGAGCTTCCTGATGATGAGTTGCTATATGCTGGTATTGATGAGCCAACTGGGTTTAGTGAGGCAGTAAAAGAAAGCGAGTGGAAGGTGGCAATGCAAACAGAGATTGACGCCATAGAAAAGAATCAGACCTGGGTATTGACTGACTTGCCAGCAGGGAGAAAAGCAATCAATTTGAAGTGGGTGTACAAGTTGAAAAGGGACACAAATGGACAAATAATTAAACACAAGGCGAGATTAATCGCTAAGGGATATGTCCAGAAAAAAGGTGTTGATTTTGATGAAGTATTCGCACCTGTCACTCGACTAGAAACAGTGCGTTTATTATTGGCATTGTCAGCTAAGAACGGGTGGGAAGCACACCACCTTGATGTGAAGTCAGCATTTTTGAACGGAGAACTACTTGAGGAGGTCTATGTGACTCAACCGGAAGGCTTTATGAAGAAGGGAAAAGAAAATAAGGTTTACAGGTTATTGAAAGCATTGTACGGTCTTCGCCAAGCTCCACGGGCTTGGTACGCAAAACTGAACAGGAGCTTAAGAGAGTTGGGCTTTGAGAAGTGTCCATACGAGCATGCTGTTTATACAAAACGTGAAGGTGATGAATGTTTGATTGTTGCTGTTTATGTGGACGACTTACTAATAACAGGTTCAGGTGTGTCAAATATTAACAAGTTCAAGCAGGAGATGAAGAATAAGTTTGAGATCAGCGACCTGGGGAAACTAGCTTACTACCTTGGTATAGAGGTGGATCAAAGAAACAAATGTATTGAGTTGAGACAGTCAGCTTATGCTAGAAAATTACTTGAGAAAGCAGATATGTTGAATTGTAATCTGGTAAAGAATCCGATGGAAACCAAAGTTGTGCTAAGTAAAGATGAAAAAGGGAAGCAGGTGAATGAAACTCAATATAGAAGCTTGGTTGGAGGACTAAGGTACTTAGTTCACACCCGTCCAGACATTGCTTATGCGGTTGGTGTAGTAAGCAGATATATGGAGAGGCCCACGGTGCTGCACTACAATGCAGTGAAACGTATACTTCGTTATGTGAAAGGTACGTTGGAGTATGGACTCGTGTATTCAAAAGGAACGGGTAATTATTTGCTAGCTGGATTTTCAGACAGTGATCTTGCTGGAGATACAGATGATAGAAAGAGCACGAGTGGCATGTGTTTTTACTTGAATGAAAACTTGATAACGTGGGTGTCTCAGAAGCAAAGGTGCGTAGCTTTATCTACCTACGAAGTTGAGTTTATGGCAGCTACAGCAGCTGCATGCCAAGGAATTTGGTTAAGGAATTTGCTGATGCAAGTAACTGATATAGGACCAAGTCCAGTAGTGATCTATGTCGATAACAAATCAGCTATAGACTTGACAAAGAACCCTGTCTTCCATGGTCGCAGTAAACACATTCACATCCGTTATCATTTCATTAGAGATTGCATTGAGAGGGGTGAAGTGATTGTGAAGTTTGTAAGGACTGGTGAACAAAGAGCAGACATGTTAACAAAGGCGTTATCAGTGACAAAGTTTGAAGAGATGAGGAAGCTAAGGGGCATGAAGAGTTTGGGTTGAATGAGTTTGGATTAAGGGAGAGAATGTTGGGTTTTTACTTAAGTTGATGGGCTTATTGCTTTAGTTAATCCAAACTAGATAAGAGTCGTACACATTGGTATGATGTGTATAGATAAATAAACACACATTGGTATGATGTGTGAAGATAATAAATACGCTGTGATGATTTGTATACACCAGTGTGAAGATTTGGTCTTAGCTATATCAAGTTATTTTAGGTAAAGTAGTGTAAGTTTTATCTATTAAGATCCTATTTTGTAGCTACCGCTGTGGTGAGCATAGCCTATAAATAATTCTTGTATTCGTTTGAGTTTTAATATCAAGGAATTAGTTCCTCAATTCTCAGTTCTCATATATATATATATATATATATATATGTGTGTGTGTGTTTAGTTAATTCTCTACATCTTTGCTTTGCTAATACTGCAATCATTATAAAAGCTGCACCAACAGTACCTAACACTAAAAAATGCAAAATTATTGTTAATATTTAAGCAGTCAATTTTGTCGAGCTAGTACTATGTATAGTGTAACTCTGCAAGTATATATATACAAGTTAAGAGAATTTACAAGGAAATCCTCAGTAGAAAGGATCTGTTGACTGTGAGAGAATGTGTGTCTGAAGTGAATGTCGTGGCCATGATCTGTTGACTAGTAGAATAAATGATACCATCCATTCGGAATAATGGATCTGCAGTACAACACATTGTGTGGAATGTATGATATCCATTTGTTCACGATCAAACAGCCATGAAGGAGCACTTACTCTTGTTTCACAAGTAGTTTACATGTTTATAGAGGCATGCATAGTTGTCACTATCTGTTTACTTCTTATAGTAGGTCATTATTTATGAATATCTAAATTTTTCAAAATTTTGAATGCATCATATTATATCTTCTTCTTTTCAGTTTTAGGAAGAGACCAATTTTTCAGAAAAAAAAAAAGGAAGAGCTAGACCAATTATTTTTATAAACTTTTAGAACTTGGCCAAACAAAGGAAAAGATAATCATTCTTGGAATTCAGCTGGAGATTAAGCATAATTTTAAATTATAAAGGTTCGCTTCTAGTATGTAGTATATTAGTGTATTTATTAATTCTCAAAGCTTTCATTTTTTTTTTCATTTTAATAAAGAGAGTATGCTAAGCTATAATGATAAGGCTTGTCTGTTTATCTTTCACAGATGGACAAACTGGAAATATGAAATATCCAATAATTGTCTATTTATGATTTATTTTTTATGTGATCAAGATCAAATATAAACTTTTCTTAAATAAAAACTTATAAACTTTTTTTGTTCATCATATTTATAATTTCGATTCAACGTCATTTATTAAATAATAATTAAAATTTTATTGAATACACATAATTTAATTATTCAAAATCCTTTTGGGGTTCACCAATAACAAAATAGGATATAAAAATATGAAATTTTATTTGTTTAATACGAGGTATGTTGAACCGTAGTCAAAATTTGTTGAACATATATTACACAATTCTCAACTATCCTTTCAGGGTTAAGCAATACCCAATTAGGGTATAGAAATATAAAATCCAATTAAGGTATAGAAATATAAAATATTTCATATTTCTATACCCTTATAGGGTATTGGTGAACTCCGTAAGGATAGTTGGGAATTTTGTAATGTTTGTCCAACAAATTTTGAACTACGGTTCAACACACCTCAGATTAAATAAATAAAATTTCATATTTCTATACCCTATTTTGTTATTGGTGAGCCCCAAAAGGATTTTGAATAATTAAATTATGTGTATTCAATAAAATTTTAATTATTATTTAACAAATGATGTTGAACCGAAGTTATAAATATGTTGAACAAAAAAAGTTTGTAAGTTTGTATTTGATCCTTATCCTATACATATACATATTTTATAATTTTTAATTTTTTAACATATTTAAAAATAAATATTAAAGAATTTAGTAAAAAAGTTAAATAAAAAATATTAAGGAGTTAGACAGTTAAACTTTGACCCAAATTCAAGTTTTATTTATTTTTTACAAAAAAATAAATCAGTTTTAATTTAAAAAAATATCCCACCACTGTTTTATTTTTAAAATTTATCCAATAATAATTAAACTTGTTACCGATGCATTTTATCTCCCAAATCTCCTATACAGCCAACATAAGGGTTTTATCTTTTATCACTTTATCATTCACATCTTTCCTCAGTAATTTCAACAATCATCTTTCGCAAATCAATAATCAAAAAATAGTAGTAGACTAGTAGTAGATCTATCAGTAATATGTGTCTGTCCTATCTGTTTATGTGTCGTCTATCTATGATCAAGTTGATTCAGTACATTTTTAACGTAGTGATTTATTTATTTACTTTTTTTATTATTTTTTTATCTACAGTCGAATATTTTGGATTACACTGTATGTTGTACTGTCAGTAATATGACTCACACCAAACAACTACAAAGTATACATGTTTATGTGGGCAAAATCAAAGGTGTAGAAAATGAATCATCTTTTTGCAATTTCCCAGCCAAAAGGAGGCACAAATGCATCATAATTTTGCCACTGGACTATTTCACCGCGCTCCACTATTTAAGCCAATCCTCTAGTTCCAGTATTCTGAAGGGTCGGGGCAAGCTGTTCTCATCCCGTCCTCGATTTTCAGGGAATTCAATCGTCTGTTTACATTGACAAGTTACAACCGGAGAATGTTTGGTAGTATGATCCGACAACTTGGGTTTATAAGAGGGCTGACAAAGGTTTTACAAATTTGGGAAAATTGTTGGCAAGCTTGCTATATCGTCTTCATAAGTAAGCCACATGTATCGGGGGAGATTTAATTAATCACATTTTTGTGAATGGAGACGGAACAAACATTCATCTTTCTGTTATTGTCATGTTGTCATGGGATATCAAAACTTTAATGGTAAGTTTCTCTTACATTTAGTTTTTAAATTTTTAGTTTAAGTTAAATAGAGATATTATTAATTTTATCTATACTAGTAATATTAAAGGTATTGACACCTTTTAGCACAATTCAAGTGAATGATGTCCAGAACAACACATATAAAAAACTTACCCTTGTCCAAGCTAGGGACAACACTACATTAATATTTGTACTTTATGAAGTAAGTGAGTTTGTTGACGGCGTGAGACGTGATTTATATGCACTTCGAGAATTCGTTAAATATGTCAAGAATGCGAAGTCAATGAAACAGACTCGTGCAGGCTGTAATCAAAATCGTGATGATTTGTATGATCTCGTGATGTTCTTTAATTTGTTTCCCGAACTCGAGGATTGGTCGCTAAAAAAAAAGATATACTATGAGTGTGAGTTTTTCAATTTATGCTTTTGATTTAGTGATGATGTTATTGTTCTAGTTATGTGTTGTTACATATTTATGTTTGTAGGGATCTCTCTTATTTTGTTTGTCACGCTCCTTTATTCTGGGATTATGAGCAAAGATTCAGTTTTCCTCGACTTATAATCACTTGTGCACTAACAATAATGAAGGGAACAAATATGGTCATCTGATGAATTTCAATAATTAACCTATTATTGCTGTTTGGGACCTGAAAGTAACTCTACCATTCCAATAGTTCCCTTCGTGGTATTGGGGGAGCCGGTGTGATGCCCTTCCATAGATCTGTACAAATTCATCATTCCAGAGATTCGGTAACTTAACATTCTACCTAAAATTAAGAAAAAGTATTTTTTTTATTTGCCACTTTTGTTAATTCTAATTTAGTTTCACATGTTAACATAAAATATCCTTTAAAACATAGCGCATTGGAGGTAAGAAGATCACCGCTCTTGAGCCTGATAATGGTCTCATTGGGATTCCTGAGAGTTTATGATATAGAGTATTTGCATTGTATGTTTTGAACACTACTTCCTTGTTTGTTTATATTAATTCGGTTATTAGTTACTAACTAGTTTCAATACCCGTGCAAGGTACGGGATTTCTCTAGTTTACGATATGAGTTTTTATTTTTCTCGTTGTGCGTTTATGCTAATGTTCGATGATCCTATTGTGACGATAAATATTTTTTTAGGTATGCATAAATTTTTTGAAATATGTATGTAAAGAGACAGATATTTTGTGTCTCTATCTTTTGATTGTTATTTTAGAGTGTTGATGTATTTCTTGCGATTGGAATTAGAAAAATGATTAACGAATGTACTTTCAACATTTTTCATAAGTTTATTAGGATGAACATCTCATAATCTATTGAACTGTTATATTTGCATAAAATTATATATTTTGGGATTATATGAATGTGACTTTTGATTTAATATTAATATAAAGTATTATTGAAGTTTTAATAATTCGTTTTAGAGATTTATAAAAAATGAATTCCTAAAAATAAGGTTATTGTTATAGATGTAAAAAGGTTCAGTTATCACTTATGTGACACAATTTTAATATATTGTAGATTTTAATTTCAGAGGACGTTATGGTAAATCATAACAATCTGAGAAACATAATAGTAAATTTGATAGATTAAAATGTGGCATGTTGCCCTATCATAATTTATCATTTCATATCCGCTAGTTACCTCGGGCCTCATATATTGTAATTACTACATGTCCGATTAATTTTCTAAGATACATGCCTCGAATTTGATATAAAAATTTCGACCATACACGAGTTATAAACGTATTAGGTCATAATTAACATGCATCGGTTTAGTAATCGACTCTCCCCAAATTTCAATTCACATCACATGTATTGATTAAGTATTCAAATCTCCTATAAAGATTCGGGAGAAAGCGATGCGTCTGTCAGTTAGGACTAGGGGTGTACGCGGTTCGGTTGCGGTTCGGTTTTTGGCGGTTGATGCGGTTTTTTGATTTTGGCGGTTTTGGAAATTTCCAACCACAGCCGTAAATGTGGTTGCGGTTAACCGCATGATGCGGTTGCGATTAACCGCGGTTGATGCGGTTCGGTTTGCGATTAACCACCTAAGCTTAATTTAATAAAAATTAAAATACAATTACAAGTTAGTAAAAAAAAAAAAGAATAAGTACAATATCACAGAAGTTTTTGGTGCAAGGCTGCAAGCACATAAATATAGCCCATCGGTACAATAGCAAATCATCATCAGTAATTCCAGGTGTAGTTATGTCTACTGCAACAGAATAAACATAATTGATTAGACATAAATATGCAATTTTTAGGTTAAATATTGAATTGGGTTCGAGTAAATGGGTTGGGTAAATATATTTGGTAAATGGGCAGGGTATATCCATATATCAACTCCCAGAAAATGTATATCCACTCCCGGAAAAGAAACTTCTATGTCTTATGTGTATAATTTATTAATTTATATAATATAAAATATATTTTTAAAAATATAAATTATTATAAACATATATGTGCAATTTGCGGTTGCGGTTGCGGATGCGATTTTTCGATTTTTCAATATTCAAATCCGCAACCAACCCGCAAATATGCGATTCTTAAAAATTCAATCCGCAACTAACCCGCATTTCGCGATTATCCGGAAAATGCGGTTTGGTTGCGAGTGGTTTGCGGTTCGATTGTGGTTGAGCGGATAGTCTGTACACCCCTAGTTAGGACGGTAGTTTGGAAATATTGTAAAAAATATATTTTCTAAGAAGACAAGCAATAACAAAGAATAAGATCATTCAGAATTTAAAGTTTATTAAGATTTTATTATCACATTTCTCATCCGGATATTATAAATTGTATAATTATACAATTTATTCAATTTATTCAATTTATTCAATACTTTTTACCTCATTTTCATAATTATTTTATTCTAAATTTTATTAATTTTGGTAAGTCATATTATATATATGTTTTCAAAATGTGACTAAAAATAACTAATTCTTTCTTGGTATTAGGATTTTGACTTTTAAATAACTAAAATTTGGGTTGATTAGAGGTTGAAAAATACATATCTTATTTTTGATTTGATCGCTATTTAAAATTGCCAAGTATATAAATTTTATTTTAAGACAAATGCATGTATTAGATTCTTTTAATACAAGTACATGCATCGTAGTGCTTTCACTTTATGTTTATATTTTATTTTTGACTTGGTCACTATTTTTATGAAATTTATAAAGTTTATTTGAATCAATGTGTATGCATTGGACATGTATCCAATGAATCATAAAATTTAATCAAATATACATGTAGCTGAGTGGTCATAATGGTGAATTTGAATTCATGATTAGTAGATTCCTTATGTCAAAGGTTCGATCCTCATCTGTGTCATAATATTTTTTTTCTACTTGACTTGACATTTAGGGGCATTTTTGTAAAATTAAATGGATTAAAATGTGATATGTTGTGGTATTATATATATAATAAATTTAATCGAATATACATGTACTGAGTGGTCATAATGGTGAATTTGAATTAATGATTAGTGGATTCCATATGTCAAAGGTTCGATCCTCATCTGTATCATAATATGTTTTCTACTTGACTTGACATTTAGGGGCATTTTTGTGAAATTAAATGGATTAAAATGTGAAATGTTGTGGTATTATATATATAATATAATAGATAGATAAATGTAGTTCTATTTGTGAATGTTTCAGGCTAGAGGATGTAATGCCGAGTCATATTAGTCAGACGATTAATTCGAAAATGCCTATCATGTGAGTTAGGATGTTTGGGAGGGTGTTGATAGGGGTACCTTGCAGTGTTTTTGTGGTAATAGATGGATGCACATATGAGTTTTAAACGATGCTCAGAAGAAGATATTGCACATGACTGGGTTTGGTTTGTTGTATGAATACTGATGTGGTGCTTCAGAACGATACTGCACTTATAACAGCCTTAGTGGAGTAGTGGCATCCCGAGACTAATACTTTCTTCATGAGGTAAGGTAAGATGACAGTGACATTGCAAGATGTCCATTACATTTTGGGATTGTCTACTACTGGTCAGCCGTTAGTTGGGCGTGCAATCAGAAATCCTAATGCATATTTCGCTAGGAATTTGTTTGAGGAGCTTTCAGAGGCATAGATTAAGAAGGCACTTGGTAGAGGAGGCATCAAGTATACTTGGTTGCATTAGATGTACGTGAGGTAAGCAAGGTATGTGCCAACACTGGGGTAAATTGTATGATCTGGAAAGAGTGATGGTACTACTGGACTTTGATAATGAGAAGGAGAGAAGCTGGAAAGTGGAGATTGCACATTTTATCAAGTTATAGAGAGATTATCAATAAATGATGAAGAAGAAGAATGCATAACTATTGAAGAAGAGGGAGAAGGAGCGAGAAGAAATGGAAATCAAAGCAGAAGAGTTAAGGGCTAAAGGACTGTGCAGAGTTCAATTCAATCCTTATATGATCAAATATAGGAGGAGAAATGGGAACAATGTCACTATCAAAATGGAGCTGCTCAGCCACTATCCTGCAAACATATCGAATCCAGTCCTCGAAGATTTTAACGATTCAATTCTACTTGAAGAAATTGATGTTATGGAAGACATCATAAATGCTGTGGATGAGAATGCAAAGAAAGCTGAAGAAAGGGCCAAGAAGAATTATGAGGATCTTCAAGCCAAAGCTCAGAGGATGAACTCAATAGAAAATGGCTAGTATTTCTTCATAACTGTAAGAGTGTTTCTTTGTATCTTATTCATGCTTCCAATCAATTTCATACAGGTATTTTTCAAGCTATATCTTTATGTATGTTAGGCTTGTTATCAAACATAAAATTGTGACTAAGGGTCTTACTCACAATTTGGGGGAGATTGTTAGTCATAGAGGCATGTCTGTATGCATCTAATAACAAGCCTAATTGTTATTAATGATTTGCATTACTTACATGACCCCTTAACTGGGGAAACCTCTAGTTATAGAGTTTCTACTTGTATTCAGTACTTGTAATAGGCACCAAATTCCTAGCTGTGTATTTGTATGAATTAAGTCATGAAATAATGCTTGAAAGAAGATCCAGAGATCATGCCTCAAGCTTGGAGAAGAAGGCTGCAGAAATAAACATAGTTAGAATTTGAAGATTGAAGATTTGCCCAAGTACTAATTCAAGAAGTATTTTGGTCTATTCGAGAAGTTAAGGTTTCGAGAAGTCAAGGATTCGATATGTCAAAAGACACTGTTCGATATCTCAAGGAGTCAACCAGTCAGAGTCTCATTCGAGAACTCAGGGATTCGACATGTCCAATACTCTATTCGAGAACTCAAGAATTCAACAAGTCAAAGAATCATTCAAGTTCTCAAATAGTCAACAAGTCAAAGTTACATTCGATATCTCAAGGATTCAGGAAGCTATTCAACATCTCAAGGATTCCAGAAGTAAAAGCTCTATTCGATAAGTCAAAGATTCCTGAAGAAAAGACTTATTCGAGAAGTGATTCGATAAGTCAGGAATTCAATATTCGAGCACTCAGAGTTATCGAATTAATCAATTCTGGTTCTCGAATTAATCACTTAGTCATTTCTCGAATGGGTTCTTGGAGACAAAATACTGAAGTTGTACAAGTCAGAAACCTGCAATAAGCCAAGACATATTCAGGACTATTGTACTGAAAAGTGTTCATTGAAAGTCTACAAGAAGCTTAAAGAGATGTTAAATGAGACAAACTGCTAAAGAAGTGGATCTGAGCAGGTTAAAGGAAAGTCAAATTACATGTTGCTTAGACATATACTTAAAAAGGGATAGACAACTTAGAAAGTTATTTTGTCTATCACTACATTTGTAGTATGTAGGCTGTACACATGTTCTATAAGTGTACAACCCCACTTCTCAGCAGTAACAAGTTTTTCACACACATCTTAGATAACATCTCTTAGAGAAAAACGAAGCTAAGAATACTAACATTTGTATTCACAGATTGTAGCAAGAATCTTTATCTAATACAACGTTAGATTAAAGTGAGTACTTGTGCCTTGTGTTTTATTTTTGCACGAATTTTTTGTTAAACACAGACAGACACTCAGCTACACATAAAAACACACGGATTCAAACATTCAAATGAACTGTTCTTAAAGCTGATTCGAAGAAAATTTTGAAAATACATTCACTCCCTCTGTATTTTCCTTGTGTGTATTCCATATTCAAAAATATAAATAACATAAATAGAAATTTTTGTATCATTTATCATTGTGGTGTCTAAGCATATGGCTTGGTGGCCTTAATTTAAGACCGGTCTTGTTGGGTTATAACAAAAAAATAATAATGAGAAAAAGGTAACTAGTAAAATTTTATATACTCATTTTTGCCCGTCATACTAATATATAAAGTTTAAAATATTTCAACTTATATTTGGTGTTGGATCTTATTACATAAATCATTTATTTATTGCAACTAAAAGCTCTATATTTGTAAATAAAGATTTATGTGATAATAATTTTGGAACGCTCCACTTTTGATATTTTCCAAATGTTTTCTAACGTACATGTGTTTGTAGTTACTAATTTTTTCTCCTATGTCTTGTAAATACATTGCCAAGACTAACACAATTACGTCTAACGTGTAACAAGTTAAGCAAATAAAATTTTAGAATTAATACTATGCACTTGGTGGATTGGTTTATATACTAAGTAGTTCACTTGCAATTGAGGTATATCAAGGGAATGTAATGTTTTTAATTTGCTTCGTTGCGGCATTTTGTCAGCTGACTTCCCTTTTATGTTGTTTAATATTTTGTCTTAGTATACATGTACAAGGCCATTATTCTATAGAGGACCTCCTTATAAAGAGAATATGAGAGAACTATTAATTTTATATGATTCTATAGTAGAATCAAAGTTTTAATTTTTGGTTCTATAAAAAAAGACCAATTTTTTTGGTTCTATAAAAAAAAGTTGATTCTGTAACAGAACCAATGCTGACGTGGCATTGCGGCTGACGTGGCATTGCTGACGTCAACTGACACGTCATCACTGCTGACGTGGCACTGCCACGTGTCACTGCCATGTCAGCAGTGATGGCGTGGCAGCTGACGTGGCACTACCACGTCAGCAGTGATAACGTGGCAGTACCACGTTAGTAGTGATGACGTGGTAGCGCCACGTCAGCAGTGGTGACGTGGCAGCGCCACGTCAGCAGTGGCGTGGCGATGTCATAATTTTTTTTTGAAAAATATTTTTGGAAAAAAAATTAAAAAAAATTGGTTCTGTTATAGAATCAGAAAAAATATATGGTTCTCTCCAATACTCTGTATAACAACTTCTCTCTAGAAGGGGACTCTACATGTACATGTATAAGTGTGAGATAAAACTTAAAATATGTAACTATAATTCGCTGATTTTACTGTAATGTGGCAAATGTGACAGTGATACGTAGGGATGTGACCATCGATTTGTAGTACTATAATCAGTAATTTGTAGAGTTCACTTGGTAAAAGCGCTTGCAGTTGATTTGTTTTAAGTTACTCCCCTTTTAGCATTAACTAAATAATAAGGATAATTAAACATTTAAACTCATACAAAAAGTTTTAGGAACAAAAAATCCTATTTTGAGAGTCAGTCGCGGCCGGCCCCCTCCCTCTTCTTCCCCTTTCTCCGCCTTCACTCTTTCTCCCCTCACCTTTCCTCTTTCCTTCCTCACCCTCCTTCATCTTCATCCGTCCCCCTCATCATCCTAATCTTTTCTTTTTTCCTTGTTAATAAATTCAATAATCTCCATCTTTTTGGGTGGTTTATGTCTCTCCTTGTTGAGAGTTTATTTATGTCTCTCCTTTTGGAGTGTTTTGGTCCATCAAAAGTGTTTCAATTGGTATCTTGGAAGATCGGTTCAACTCGCATCGAGGCTGGGTCAGTGGTGGAAATTGCAAAAACTCACCTTTCACAATCAAAATTTGTTCTTATTGGGAATCCCTTTTTCGGCATTTATATGGGTGCTGATTATTTTGAACACTGGGCTACAGATGATGCTTATGTGAAGGTCAATTGCGATGCTACTGGTTTCATAATTGATATTGGTTGGATTGTTCAAGGTGTCATTGTAATACTTTTTCGTTTTAAGAATTTGAATATTCTATGTGTTAAGCAATCTGTTAACAAAACGACTATTTGTTTAGCTCGTTTTTGTTTCACAATCAGATTGTAGTTGCCAATTCGGGGGTTTGTCCCGTTTGGATTCCGATATTTTAATATATAATACTACTTGCTTTTCGTCAAAAAAAAATAATAATAATAATAATAATAAGGATTAATCGGAGCATTAAAAGGATTGATTTTACTAATATATTTTAAATTGAAAATTTGATGTATATATTTCCGCCCTATGCCAGAGTTTTCACTTCTTTTGTGATAAAATACTTGACAAATATGTATTTGACAGAATTATTTCAGATGTTTCTTCACATTGCCAACAGTATTCTCCTCTATGAGATGGGTTTTAGCTGCCGGAAGAAAAACTATGGTATGTATACATCCATGTTTCTTTCTCTACAGGCATAAGAGATTTTTTTTTTGGAATATTACATGTATTTTTTTCTATGACTCTTTAACATCACGTTATCTTCACACATATGCAGGTGGCGACTGCATGCTATACTGTTACTTGTTTTAGCTGGTCCATTAAAGGCTTTAACTTATCTGGTAAGTATTTCATTCCTCATCAGCAATGCAGGACGTGTGTAGCTGGAAAATAGATGAAATAGGGATAAACCATGGGGTTTTGAGATAAACTCTGATCTTATCGACGCAAAAGACATCCAGATGACAATTGTGGCATAGTTGATGATTAATTAGATTTGGAATGACCTCATTAGAATAAACGAGACTATTTGTTAATTAAGCTCAAATTCTAGTTATTCCCCACATCAGTCAGATTCTTTACAATCTATAAGCACTGTTCTACTCATGTTTATCGATAAACCTGTAGTTCACTCTGAGTGGTGTTTGTTGGAAACGTAGATGGGCCTTGCACCAAATATATAAAATCTTTGTATAACACAAACACATATATAATATATAGATATGTGATGTATATCACAGATGTAATAAAGCAGGCTTGAAAAACTAATTTTATTACACACTGGATAGCTTCTTGTATTTCCACACGGCTACAGCTTTTTCCTCTCTTACTCACTCTAGAGCTTTGGCTCTTTACTCTCTACTGATACATTTTTTCTCTTGGTATGTGTTCTCTATATTTTTTCTTTTAATTTAACCAATTCTTTTAACTTTTACCTAACTCTTTTAACTTCTATTGAATATTTTAGTTAAATGATGATGTGGCATGGATGCATAAATGCATCCTTGGTTTCAAATTTAACACCAAGGATGCATAATTTAGAAATAGCACCAAGGATGCATCCAACTATAGCACCCCTATGGAGATGGGTTTTTTAGCACTTGGTGCTATAATATATCAATAGCACCAAGGATAGCATTGCATTACACTTGCTCTTATTCATGATATAAGTTTCATAGTTTGGATGAAATATAAACTACAGAACCAAATATACATCTCAATGAGACTCAATTTAATTAAATCAAACCATTCATTTCAAACAAGTAGTTAATGCCATGTCTTCTTCAAATGACCTTCCAGTTGTTTCCTTGTTGATTTAACATCAATTTCATCAATGAAAATGATGCATGAGGCCTACAGAAAGCAATTGAACCACAACACTAATATCACAAACAAATGTGAGATTACCTATTAGAAAGGCACTGAGCTCAAATCTCCACAGATTGATAAGCAGACTTGTAACTTTGTAATCAAAAACTACATAAGTTGGGGGAACTAATAGGTAAAACAAATCAGGGGCATGAATTCTTAAGATTTCAGCAGGTTTGTACTGCTTCCAAAGTGCAGTCAGCTAATTATAGCACTGGAATATGTGAGTTGTGATGTCAGTATTTATATCTCCAGCAGTGGCGGACCTACATACAAGGTATTGGGGGGATGGGCCCCCAATGAAATTGGGCCAAGCAGTTTTACATTTTGAAGCCCAATATAGAGTGCCCCATTAATCAAAAAAAGGTGCCCCATCCACCAATTTCCTAGCCCAATTCATTAATGTCAAGTCCAAAAAAAATATACATATGGTGTAGTGTTGTTAACCTATAAGTATATTGATCAATTGTTTAAGTACAAAACGGAGAAAGCAAACACACACATATGCCTGTAAAATGTTATTAGTTATATTGTTGTGCCCCACTAAAATGTATTCCTGGGTCCGCCACTGATCTCCAGAGTAGGTGCTGAGAGACTATGATAAGAGTAATAATATGCTAATAGAATGAAAATTGACCTTTCACTTACTAATATATATGAACATGGAAGTGGTCTTTGCTTATTACCTCGTCCAAAATGAGAGGTGTAGATTATGAAGTCTTAAAATACAGCAATACGGAGAAAAAGCAAAATTGTATTAAGCACTGGGTTATTCACATATAATTTGGTGGTCAGAGGCGAAAGCTTAGCAGTGCGGAAAGGTAATTGTACAATTGACATGACCTTTTTTTTTTGCTGCTTGAAATAATGATCTTACTTGCAACAACTTCAACAAACCTAGCATAGAAGCCAAATGACATTTCAGCATATTGCTAATGCACCATTATAAGGTAATCTACCAGCTGAGAAAGGCACGGCAATATAATTATGATGATCTAATCCAATTCAAAATCAAAGCCCAGATTCCTATAATAATAAAATTTGATGGAACTGGTCATAGAGCCACACCTTCTTTCACCAATCAACAAAGACAAAAAATTTAAAGGTTCTTTCATCTTGATTGCATGTGGACACTCATATTTTTACCACAAGCTAATCTAATTTTACTCCAATGGTTATTAAATTATAAAACTGTCAGTCCATTAAATTTTGATACTCGTTCAGATCTTGAGCCTGCTATGTAAAGAAAGGTCTTGCAGTGTCTCCAGCAATTGCCTTGGTAATGCAAAAGAAGACAGAAAAAAAAAAAAAAAAGTTGTACTTAAGTAAAGCAAGTGTAATTCCAGTTCCTAGAATATTTATGAGCATACATGAACATTTCATAATAACTTACAGTCTGATGGATCAGTATCTCCAATTTTGGAGCAAGCAGAGCAAAAAACTTATCTTTAACATTAAAACAAATGTGAACTATGAAATTTAAAGTTAAGGAATGGATAGCTCGAAAACAGAATCACCAAGATATGTACACGGAAACTTTGGAAGGGAACATTTAGAAGGTTGTTATTCGTCATGACTCAACACAGAATAAGTCAATAACAACTAAGACTCCCCACCTTCGCAGGCAAAGTTTTTACTGTTACCGGAGCTCCATCAAAAGAATTCCCTCTACGCCATCAAAACTGGTTAACATATGCGAATACAATATGATTCACATGCGGTTCTAACACAAGCTGCTACACAATTAATAAAATGAAACTTGACAAGCACACTTCAAAGAACACCTAGGGATCAATGCTCTCATGCATCATTTAAAGAAGACAGTGTAATGGTTGCCAAGTGAATCTATTGTTATTTTTAAGTAATAAAATGAAACCATATGTTAAGCCTTTGGCAGATTCCCCCCAATTCGAGTAAACTTTGTCGGATTTTTTAGGCACTCCAACCTTTGACATCCTTAAATGTTTTAAACTTTGCACCAACACAAAGTAGTCAGACTTCACAATACAATCACTTACGGGAGAATACAATCCTAGAGCTACATTAAAAGGGCAAACTCAAAATCTTACAAGCACGGAAGATAATATCTTATGTTTATGCGTCCATCATTCAGTGTCGCTCACTGAAATCACCTTTTGACTAAAAAATTTAGTTTTAAAGCTAATGTACACATCCCCTTGGCATTGGGTGCACTAATATCACAAGTATACCTCATTTCTTAAATTCTTTGTATATGCTGAATTATATTTCACTTTTGCTCATTTCTCATATTCTTTGTATATGTTGAACTATATTTGACTTTTGCTTGGCTGTTTTGCACATTTAACAAAAGAATCCCTGATATTCTCATATCACAAGTGGAAGTGTAAGTTCATATAATTTGATTTATGGTGACAAGTGTGCATGACTGCATGCAGCTAAATACCTATGGTACTTCCTCCCCAATTTACAATCACCTCCATGCACCCAGTGGCAGACGCAGGAAATTAATTAAAGGAGGGCCAAAATATACTTAATTTTCATAAGACATACTTAAACTTACAAATTAAAACGTTATCATACGAGGTTTCTCATATTGAAATCTTTGAAGTACATTTTCGATCTTAACAGTTAAGAAAATATCTTATTCAACACAGTGATTAATATTTTGTTAAACCACGCATTTCCGATTCTATTACGAAGCCCAGTATAAGCAATAGCAATTTTCATTGCGGAGAAGGATCTCTCAACTCCGGCTTTTTAATCTACTGGCTTGTTTTTGTTTCTAGATCATGGTTATCACGGCGCCAAGTCAAGCCTCGACTCCCAAGTACCTTCGAGAAGACTAGTCAACAAGTCGCCACGCTAATCGCTGAAAGTCGACAAAGTGTTCATTATACATATTCTTACTAGATATAATAATTAATATAACTAAACATATCAGTTCCATAATTTAAATCTAAAGTACTAGAATAATAAGTTCAAAATAAGCATAGTTACTGCATAATAACACCCATATTCCAAATATCAAACATATCCAAGCAAATTAAAACATAAGTATGATAAATATCAAGCAAAGTCAGCCATCTTAATATCATTTGCATCTCCATCTCTTCCTTGTGATTGTCAATTAGTTAGATCGGGTCATTGGTTTGATCAGTTCATGTTATACCACAACCATGGTTATCAAGGCCCCAAATCGGATTTCGAGACACTCAGGCGAATCTCTACGTCAACTAGTCGACGACAAGTCGGGCTTCGACACTCTCGGGGCCCAAGTACCTTAATGTCGTCTTCGTGATAACAATGGTCTAGACATGTACCACTGTTGTCTGCTGTTTTAATAACAATTATGAGCTCGGCCAAATGATGCTAACTGCGCTGGGCTAGACTGTAGAGTGTAGTTGAACATAACATATATAAAGCAAAATTAAGAGGCCCAGAAATTTCAGCATGGGCCAAAGCAACTCTGGCCCAGCTGTGTGTCCGCCACCGCATGCACCTCATTAGAGCCGGTGCCTGAACAGTGCTGACTGGAGACCTCAACTAAAATTTGAAAAAGACACTTGCAAAAACAATCTTTTTATTCCGATTAAAGCAGCGAAGTGTCCACTATAAATAAATCTTCTTATTCTGATTGGAGGCAAGAACATTAAATCAGGAAGACACTGAGTTGACGGATAAAAAAACAATTACTCATGATCTTCATCAGAAGTTCCATGATCTTCATCCAAAGCAGCAGTTCCATGATCTTCATCTGTACTCCTGATGTAAAGACTCCCATGCTTGAAGCCAAAAGATGTATTACAAGTATAATTTATAGGGAGCATAGGAGATGCTTCCACGTCGGCTAGTAAAACTATGAGACCTTTCTGTGTGTAGATTCAGGAGGCAACATGCAGATGTTTGATGTCTTACCTATCTATATTTCGTTGAAAGGCACAAATTTGGAAGGTTTAGGCGATTACAAAGGCTCGATATGTAAGCAATATCTAGGTTTCTACTTCAATATATGTTTACATTGTCGATTATTATTAAGTAATAGATTATACTGAAATTGTGTTTATAAAGCTAACATTACACAAATTTGATCCACTCTACGCATACATCTAAAATATAAAAAATTTATATAAAAATAACCATCATTAACCAAATCCTAATAATTTCACAATTTAGCTGACCCAAGTTGAATTAGCATAAAAAATGTCCTAGTTAAATCCAAATTAATAACGATACAAAGATAAATATAACCAAAACTCATTACATCCACCAATATAATGTCATTAATTGATCAGATGAGTCTAATAATTAAAACCTTGTTCTTTTCCCATTTTTTCTTTAAAAAAATTGATATCTATACTATTATATAATAGCCGAAACATTAAAAGTTTAATCGGTCGGTCGGTCGATACAGTAACTGTTGATTTTACTTATTTACCCAGATAAAATCCATTCTACTAACTAATCAATTTCCTTATTCTGGTTAAACATATTACTTTTTATATTTTCAGTTACTAAATAATTTCCTTTTTTAGGTAAAATACAATACCTTTAACATTAAAAGTTTAGTCGGTCGATCGGTCGGTACAGTACCTGTTGATTTTACTTATTTACCCTTACCTAAATATAGATAAAATCCATTCTCCTATAAATTATGTTTTGCAACTACAACAAGACGATCATAGTAGTAAATACAGTTCATCGGCCACTACAAGAAATCCCGGTTTTGGCGACGGAAAATTCCGTCGGCAATGGCTGGTTTTCCGTAGTTATATCGATTAACGACGGAAATTGGCGACGAAAATGTTTATCGCAATAAACGCCATAGGGAAGGCCTCAACGACGGAATTTATATACCGTTGCCAATATAGCAACGGCCTTGCAACAACTTGATAATGGAATCTTTTTGGTTTTGACCTCATTCATACAACTCCTTAGCGACGGAATTCCGTTGCTAGTGAAATTCCGTTGCCAATATAGCAACGATTGTGCAACAACATGATAGTGGAATCAAGTTGGATTGACCCCACTCACGCAACTGATTGCAAACGGATTTCCGTTGCTAAATGACGACGACATTATAACAGAATTTTCTTTACAGATTAACTTCGTCTTAATTCCGTTGGTAACTAGCAACGGTACAACAATGCAATTACACACATTCCAGATTTTTTAAAATGCTGTTTAACGACGGAATTCCGTTGGTAACTAGTAACAATTCAGCCATTTTTGGCTTCCAAAATTAAATCCTAAAACCTGCCTAATCATGTGTGGCACAATCCAACACTCTAATTTTAATATGCATTCAACCACGCAACTAAACAAATCAAACTATAAAATGCGACACAAATCAAAATACCATAGTTTACATAAATTCATATTCGCCCACATAAGGTTTAAACCATCCTACACAAACTTTTATTGTCTTACAAAATATTCAGAATCAACATCTAAATTCAGAAACAATAAATTCAACCACTAATTGATGGACCAGATCAGAGACAACAATGGAAGCCATAAAACTCATTTCAGGGTCTTCATCAATCTGACAATTGTCCTCTATCTTCAACACGTCATCAACAGGGGCCTTCCCATACAATATATGGTAAATTACTAAGAGTATGTGAAATACAAAATCTGCAATGGTAGTGACAAGGAAATACTCACAGTCTCCGTTCATACGAGAATGCATGGCGAATTTTTTCCTGTGGCTTTTGTAAATTGTAGTACTGAAAGTTGATCCCAAACATACCAAGTCAGATAAATGAAAGAAGTAATTAAGTATTCCATCAGTGCAGTAAAAACAAAATTTCAAAACTAATAGTATGAAGTACTTTTTGCAAGAAAAATTGTTTGATTGTTAGAATCTTATACTTTGCGCAAATATGTTCTTACTCACACCTCTACTCACGACTAATGAAAATAAATACAACATCAAGATGTTAATAAAAGTAATAAATACAGTCTTGCCCATACTTTTGCAGTCTTGTCCGCAGACACAGTTAGCAACTAGACACGATACACAGCAACATAAGTGACTGAAATAAGAGGGAAGGAATGAGGGGAACACATAGGTCGTTGTGCCACACAATAAATATCATAACCTTAGCATTGATTCCTTAAGAACTTTTTATAAGAGTGCTAAAAAGAAACTTCCCAGGCAGAGTCTAAATAGAAAAATGCTGAGGTTGATCTCAACAATTCGCCTGGAAATTATTCTTGGGCATCAATTTGAAAACAGGGGATACTTATAATTAGTAATATCTTATACAAAAGGCTTACTTGTTTGCTGTCAGGACTCCAGCTAGCAGCATATATGCTACCTTTGTGGCCATCTTCTGTAGACAGTTCCCCAACTTTATCTGCAGTTTTTGCGGCATACAAGATACCCTTTTTGTCTGAGCTCACAGTGATGAATTTGGTTCCATCTGGAGAAAACCTCACACAATTGACATAATTTGAGTGATCCCTGAAAGTAACATAAGCCCAGAATTGTCATAATTTGATCTATTTATACAAAGTCAATAAACAATCAATACTCATTATAGAGAATTCTCAATTCCATCAGTGTTACACTATACTATGAGTAACATATGCCTGTACTAAACATGAAGATGTGTGGGACAATGAGAAAAAAAATCTTCCAACTCATTATGTGTCCTACCTGTTCCATTTCTCTAAAAGGTTTAAATATATCCTTGGTAACTAAAATGTACTCCTTGAGACTGGAGTACTCGAAATACTGCGGGGGCATAAGACTTGGCAGCATGCAGGAGCATAGAACAGACAGAGAAGAAAGGAAATCTCAAATGTAAGGTAAGGTTACTACTCTTAAGACTTTTCACAAAATATTCATTAACATCTTAGTCCTCAGAGATTTGACCAATTAAATGTGGGCTACTACTCTTACCATGTATCCGAATATTTGCGAAACAGATCTTCCAAATCAACCGAAACAGACTTCCGCTCTTCATCCTGCACAAGAAACAGAGTACACACATTACTCAATACTCACTAAATACAACCATTACAAATTCCAATAGGTATGAACCCGAACAAAAGCCCAAAATTGAACCCCAACTACAACCCTAATTCCCAATTAAAGCTTCAAATCAACCCTAAATTAATTACAAATAATGAGAAATCCCTAAATCAAATAAGCATTCATATCGATTTAGATAGCTAAAATCAAAGTAGTTTTTATGCAAGAATGGATTATGAATATGTTGAGAGAGAAGAGGAAGAAAGACAGAGCGCTACCGAGAGAGAATAAAAGTGAAAAAGAGAGCGGAAAATATCTAGGGTTTGTGGAGTGTGTGTGGTACCAAAAGGGCTGGGCGGGGTGTTTGTTTTCGTGAAAAATTAGAAAGAGCGGTATTTTTGCCGCTCATCCTATTTTCATTTGTTTTTGTATAAAAGGCCGTGTGCATTTATTTCCTTCACATTTTCAAGGAAAAAACACTTTATTATTTATTTATTTAGAAAAATAATTTATTCTTTAATTAAAAATTCAATTCCTTTTACATAATAAGAAATAATATATTCAAATATTTTTAATCATATATGAATGTGTTTGTATTTAAATGATATATTAAAATATATTTAGCAAAAATTTTCATTTAAAAATTTTGCTTAATAATATTTGATGAACATAAAAATAATATTTAAATCATATTATTTTTTTTATTTTTTAAATATATTTCTCGACGATCCAACAGTACGGATGTCAAAACATATCTAATTTAATGAAATTTCCAAATTTTTGAAAAATAAAAAATTAATTTGCTTGTAGATCTAATTTAGATTTTAATTAATATTTGATTAACTTGATATTTAACGATATTTCCAAATTTTTAAAAAATAAAAAATAAAAAATTAATTTGGTTGGAGATCTTAGTAAAACACTAAAAATAAAAAATATTTATATACGATGCAACTGTACGAATGTCAAGATATATCTAATTTAGTGATATTCAAAAATTAAAAAAAAAATTGGATAGTAAAATTAGTAGTCAACTATTGATTTAATGATATTCCCAAGACAAGTCCAATTATATTGCCAAATTTTCAAAAAATAAAAAATTTATTTGGTTGGAGATCTTAGTAGATCAATACTATATTAACCAATACTCGTAACTAGTGCTCTGTCCCATATTATTGTTTCTATTTTTTAAAATATATTTCTCGACGATCCAACCGTACGGATGTCAAGACATGTCTAATTTAATGATATTGCCAAATTTTCAAATAAATAAATAATTAATTTGGTTGGAGAACTTAGTAGATCGATACTATATTCACTAGTACTCGTAATTAGTGCTATGTCCCATATTATTGTTTCTATTTTTTAAATATATTTCTCAACGATCCAACCGTACGGATGTCAAGACATATCTAATTTAATGATATTTCCAAATTTTCAAAAAATAAAAAATTTATTTGGTTGGAGATCTTAGTAGATCCATACTATATTGACTAGTACTCGTAACTAGTGTTATGTCCCATATTATTGTTTCTATTTTATAAATATACTAGCCTATAACCCGTGCGATGCACGGATTTTTAAAATTTAAATAATATTTTAATAAATATTTATTTCATATATATTACTTAATATAATATTGGCATAATATATATTATTAAATAATAATCGTTTAATTATATGATAAATTATTCGAATTATAACTATATTTTGTCACAATAATATAAATATAAATGGAAGTATCGTATATATTTATATTCAAATTTTTGTTTATATTATCATATTCAAATTATGATTCCATAATAATCCATAATATAGAATTTAATATTAATTTGTAATTGTGAGAAATTTTTTTTGTTTATTATATAGTTTTAAATTTGTTTCACTTTGTTGATTTATAATAACTAAAAGAGTATGTACTTAAGTATTAATTAGATTTTAATTAAAAGAGTTTGTTATTAAGTTAAATATGTGATTTATTTTTTGTAAAATAAAATTTTATATGTATTTTAATTTATTTTTTCATTTTTGGAAGGTGTTAACAAACTTTTTAGGAAAGTGTTAACCAACTGCGTAACCAACCAATTATGCTTTGTTTCACTTATAATCGTATAGTATAGATACTTAAGTATTAATTGGAGTTTAATTAAAAGAGTTTGTTATTAAGTTAAATATGTGGTTTATTTTTTGTAAAATAAAATTTTATATGTATTTTAATTTATTTTTTCAGTTTTGGATGTGTTAACAAACTTTTTGGGAAGGTGTTAACCAACCGACCAACCAACCAGTTATACCCTATTTCGCTTATAATAGTTTAGTATAGATATTTATTATTAAATAATAATCCTTTAATTATATGATAAATTATTCGAATTATGACTATATTTTGTCACAATAATATAAATATAAATGGAAGTATCGTATATATTTATATTCAAATTTTTGTTTATATTATCATATTCAAATTATGATTCCATAATAATCCATAATATAGAATTTAATTTAATTTGTAATTGTGTGAAATTTTTATTGTTTATTATATAGTTTTAGTTTGTTTCACTTTGTTGATTTATAATAACTAAAAGAGTATGTACTTAAGTATTAATTGGAGTTTAATTAAAAGAGTTTGTTATTAAATTAAATATGTGATTTATTTTTTGTAAAATAAAATTTTATATGTATTTTAATTTATTTTTTCATTTTTGGAAGGTGTTAACAAACTTTTTGGGAAAGTGTTAACCAACTGCCTAACCAACCAATTATACTTTGTTTTGCTTATAATCGTATAGTATAGATACTTAAGTATTAATTGGAGTTTAATTAAAAGAGTACATTTACAATTAATTGGAGTTTAATTTAATTAATTGGAGTTTAATTAATTGGAGTGTTACAATTTTTATTTTTAAAAAAATTCAGTACATTTACGTTATATTATAATATTAATATTAAATTTTAATAATTAAATAATCTTCTCTAATGAATCAATTTCTTGTTAAATACGATTCTTTCGATTGAGCCGCTCTCTCGTTAAAACCGAAATCCCAACTTTTTAACATATATTATAAAGACTTATATAATATTTTTTATGCATAAAATTGAACCGTAAAAATAAAAAAAATTTATGACTACAGTATCAAATTCTAATAGCTAATACAATCTTTTCTAGCGAGCCGTCTTCCCGTTAAATACGTTTCGAGCCGCTCTTATTTGAAATCGAAATTCTAAATTCACTATATAAAGAGAGTAAATTCCAATTTTTATATTATTTAAAATTTCTAATATTTATGGAGTTTTAAAAGATGAAAATACATCTTATATTTTCTGTATATTATAGATAAACTTGTATAAAAAAGTTAAAATAAATGATTTTTAGGAAAAAAGATGTATAGTTTTAAAAAAATCGTATATGACGTCTCCACCGTCCTCGTATTCTACTTCCAATAAAATATTTTATTTTATGTATTATATATTTAAACACTTTTTATATAGTCTTATTTAATGAACCGCTTTCTTGTTAAACACGATTATGACTATTGATCCGTTCTCTCGTTAAGACCAAAAACCTAACTTTTACATATATTACTTGTATGATAATGTTTATCCATAAAAATCAAATCATAAAAATTAAATAAAATTTATAACATCAATATGGTATTTTAATAGCTAGTACAATCTTTTATAGTGAGCCGTCTTCCTGTTAAACATATTTTGAGCGGCTCTCATTTGGGATCGAAATTCCAACTTCATTACATATTATTGATGATATTTATCTTACACAGCAATTTTTTTTCTTAAAATCAAAACCTAAAAAATAGAGTGAATTCCAATTTATACTTTCTCTAGACTTTCTAAAATTTTTGGAGTTTTAGAAAATGAAAACACATCTTATTTTCTCTTTATATTATAGATACTCCCGTATTTATTTAGGATTCTTGCATGAGATTGTTCTTTTATTATGTTAACACATCAATTCTTTTCTTTTTAAATACGGTGACTTTTTTTTATGACAATAGTATTGGATTTATGAATAAATTTTTCTAATATAAGTATAATTAACTTATATAAAAAATATATAATTTAAGAAGATCGTACTTTCTATAAAATATTTAATTATATGTCTGCTCTATATATTCAAACACCTATTCTACTTCTAGTAGAAAGTTTATTTATATATATTTTTTTATAAATTCGAACTCCTATTCTACTTCCAATAGAACTTTTAATCATATGTGTTATAAATACTTATTCTGCTTCCAATAGAACTTCTAATTATATGTCTTCCCTATAAATTCAAACTCTTCTCCTCTATAAATTCGAACATCTATTCTACTTCTAATATGTTAAATGATATTTTTACATTTATTAGTGTTTAAAATTCTAAAATTCTAGAAAATTAGAAAAATAGATTGAGACGATTTTAAAGCGCCACCTAAGCTCCCGCATATCCTCCTTTATATACTTTTAATAGAACTTTTATTTATATGTTTTTTCTATAAATTCGAATTCTTATTCTCTATAAATTCGAATCCATATTCTACTTCCAATAGAACTTTTAATCATATGCGTTATAAATACTTGTTCTACTTCCAATAGAACTTCTACTCATATGTCTTTCCTATAAGCCGTGCTTCGCGGCGGCGTTATAATATTTTTAAAAAAATTCAATACATTTATGTTATATTATAATATTAATATTAAATTTTAATAATTAAATAATATTTTCTAATGAATCAATTTCTTGTTAAATACTATTCTTTCGATTGAGCCGTTATCTCGTTAAAACCGAAATCCCAACTTTTTAACATATATTATAAAGACTGCATGAGATTGTTCTTTTACTCATTATTCTTTTATTATGTTAACACGTCAATTCTTTTCTTTTTAAATACGGTGACTTTTTTCATGACAATAGTATTTGATTTATGAATAAATTTTCCTAATATAAGTATAATTAACTTATATAAAAAATATATAATTTAAGAAGATCGTACTTTCTATAAAATATTTAATTATATGTCTGCTTTATATATTCAAACACCTATTCTAGTTCTAGTAGAACTTTTATTTATAAATTTTTTCTATAAATTCAAACTCTTATTCTCTATAAATTCGAACTCCTATTCTGCTTCCAATAGAACTTTTAATCGTATGCCTTATAAATATTTATTATACTTTCAATAAAATTCTAATCATATGTTTTTCCTATAAATTCGAACTCTTCTCCTTTATAAATTCGAACACCTATTCTACTTCTAATATGCTAATTGATATTTTCATATTTATTAGTGTTTAAAATTCTAGAAAATTAGAAAAATCGATTGAGACGATATTAGAGCGCCACCTAAACTCCAGCTATCCTCCTTTATATATATATATTGATTGGAGTTTAATTAAAAGAGTTTGTTATTAAGTTAAATATGTGGTTTATTTTTTGTAAAATAAAATTTTATATGTATTTTAATTTATTTTTTCAGTTTTGGAATGTGTTAACCAACCGACCAACCAACCAATTATACCCTATTTCGCTTATAATAGTATAGTATAGATTTATCGACGATCCAACCGCACGGATGTCAATATATATCTAATTTATTGATATTCCCAATTTTTCAAAAAATAAAGAATTAGTTTGGTAGGAGATCTTAGTAGATCAATACTATATTGACTAGTAATCGTAACTAATGCTCTATTCCATATTATTGTTTCTATTTTTTAAAATATATTTCTCGATGATCCAACCATACGGATGTCAAGACATGTCTAATCTGATGATATTGCCAAATTTTCAAAAAATAAAAAATTTATTTGGTTGGAGATCTTAGTAGATCAATACTATATTGACCAGTACTCGTAACTAGTGCTCTTTCCCATATTATTGTTTCTATTTTTAAAAATATATTTCTCGACGATCTAACCATACGGAAGTCAAGACATGTCTAATTTAATGATATTGCCAAATTTTCAAAAAATAAAGAATTAATTTGCTTGGAGAACTTAGCATATCAATACTATATTAACTTGTACTACTAACTAGTACTTTGTCGTAGATTATTGTTTGTATTTTTTAAAATATATTTCTTGTCGATCCAATCGTACGGATATCAAGATAGATCTAATTTAATGATATTCCCAAATTTTGAAAAATTAAAAAATTAATTTGGTTGAAGATCTTCGTAGATCAATACTATATTGAGTATTACTCATAACTCGTACTTTGTCCCATATTATTGTTTCTATTTTTTAAAATATATTTATCGATAATTCAACCGCACGAATGTCAATATATATCTAATTTAATGATATTCCCAAATTTTCAAAAAATAAAGAATTAATTTGGTTGGAGAACTTAGTAGATCAATACTATATCTAGTACTGCTATATCCCATATTATTGTTTATATTTTTTGCAACTACCAACGACTTAGCGACGGATTATTGTGAACCGTTCCCATTCCGTTACTATTGTTAACCGTTGCAATGCCGTCGATAAGAATTGGCGTTGCAATTCCGTTGCAAAATTTCCGTCATTAATCCGCTCCAAAATTTATTCCATTGCAATTCCGTCGCAGTTATAATGTAGCATTTCCCATAACTACGGAAGTATTTCGTCGCTAGAATCCGTCAAGAAATCCGTTGTTAAACCGTTAACATAATCTTGACAGAATGATTTCCGTCACAATTGTGTTACAAGAACAGGGCGGGATTTTTTCGCGCTTTGCGACGGAAATATGCCGTTGCTAAATATTTGTCGCTAATCCGTTGCCTTGTAGTAGTAAACTATGCTCGCTTGTTTATTGTTGCTAATCCGTCGGCAAATTGCAACGGAAACCTTTCCGTTGCTAAAAGTCGTTGCTAAATCCGGGATTTCTTGTAGTGGGCTTGCTAAGAAAACCTGACTAAAAGAATCTAGGCCCATGAATGTAGTAGCTAGCGGCTGATAAGTATTTTAAATAAATCAATATAATCATGGAGAGAAGAGTCTTTAACTATATTTTCCTCCTTAAATACAGTTCCTGACTAAAAGAATCTAGGCCCATGAATGTAGTAGCAAGCGGGTGGTAACTATATTTTAACTATAAAATTCATTTTACTAACTAATCAATTTCCTTATTATGGTTAAACATATTACCTTTTATAATTTTCAATTACTAAATAATTTCCTTTTTTAGGTAAAATACAATATCTTTAACATTAAAAATAGTACCTGTTGATTTTACTTATTTACTCTTACCTAAATATAGATAAAATCCATTCTATTAACTAATCAATTTCCTTATTCTGGTTAACATATTACCTTTTATATTTTTCAATTACTAAATAATTTCCTTTTTTAGGTAAAATACCAAAAATGTATTGACAAAATATTGATTTTTACGGTTCGAAGACATCAGGTTTTGCAAGCTCCAGTCATATTTTCTTAGTGACAACTAAATGAAAAAAATTGAAGGACATTTGACCGCTGAGGACCACTGAAGATGCATAAGCACGCATTAGGTTATGTGACTGAATAAAAGCACAAGTGCACAACCAATTGTGTCCAAGAAATTTTTAGGGATGCTGATTAAGGAAGGGCTAGAAATTATTTTTTGCAACTACAACAAGACGATCATAGTGGTAAATACAGTTCCTCGGCTTGTTAAGAAAACCTGACTAAAAGAATCTAGGCCCATGAATGTAGTAGCTAGTAGCTGGTAAGTATTTTAAATAAATCAATATAATCATGAAGAGAAGAGTCTTTAACTATATTTTCCTCCCTAAATACAGTTCCTGACTAAAAGAATCTAGGCCCATGAATGTAGTAGCTAGCGGGTGGTAAGTATTTTAAATAAATCAATATAATCATGGAGAGAAGAGTCTTTAACTAAATTTTCAGGGATGCTGATTAAGGAAGGGCTAGAAATTATTTTTTGCAACTACAACAAGACGATCATAGTGGTAAATACAGTTCCTCGGCTTGCTAAGAAAACCTGACAAAAAGAATCTAGGCCCATGAATGTAGTAGCTAGTGGCTGGTAAGTATTTTAAATAAATCAATATAATCATGGAGAGAAGAGTCTTTAACTATATTTTCCTCCTAAATACAGTTCCTGACTAAAAGAATCTAGGCCCATTATGGGTGTTCACCGGACCGCACAAACCGCCCACACCGCACCAAACTGCACCACACCGCGTGGTTTTTAATTTTCGTGGTGCGGTTGCGGGTTGAATATTTGACAAACCGCGAGGTGCGGTGCGACTTGTGGTTTAATATGTATATAGTGCGGTATATATATATATATATATATATATATATATATATATATATATATATATATATATATGTTATATATAATTTATATAATGATTTTTTAGTAAATCACTAAATCAATTGGGTTTATTTCAACCCATTATACAAATTTATTTCAGCCAAATCCATAATCGATTTAGATTATCCATATTCCAAAATCCAATTCCATCATATCACAGTATCTAATTATCTATACGCCCTAATTCTATCTAATTTCTACGCCTCTTGCGCCTCCCTCACCTCGACACCTCCTATCAGACTATCAAGTATCAACCCTAATTGGCTAATTGTATCTCAAATTCTATCTCGACTTCTCGACTAAAGTAAGTGTATAACTGTATATCTTTCTAAGATTTTCTTTCTCAGTTTAAATCATTTACATACATAGCAAGTCTAATTGTCTATATGTATATTGTATCAAAACTCGCAATCTGTTGATACTCCAGCGAGGCAAAATCTTTCACAAACTTTTGAGTCGACGACACCTTCATCGCAAACACCTTCAACACAAACACCTTCATCGCAGCCAACAAAGCCACCAAAGGTACCTTCTAAAAAAACAAATAGGAATGAATCTGATGTTTGGGATCACTTTACTGTTAATAAATCCGACCCATCAAATTCCAGGGCTATATGTAACTATTGTGAAAAGGAATATGCTGGTGGTACTCGAAAGCAAGGAACTAGTACTCTTAGGTATCATCTGATGAACCAATGTCCAAAGTATCCATACAGATTAGAGGATAAAAAACAGAAACTTTTGTGCTCTAAAAAACAAGAGGGTTGTAGGTCTGAAAGTGTTGGTGGTAACAATTTGGTGGCTGTGGGTTTTAGTCAATCTGATTGTAGAGTTGCTTGTGCAAAAATGATTATCATTGATGAATTATCTTTTAGATTTGTAGAACAAGAGGGTTTTAGGTTATTTTGTAATGTGGCATGTCATAGGTTTATTCCTCCTTCACGCATTACAAATGCTAGGGATATTATGAAGTTGTATAGTGATGAGAAAAAAAAATTGAGAGATTATTTTGTTAAAAATTCACAAAGAGTTTCTCTCACCACCGACACTTGGACTTCTATCCAGAACGTGTCTGAAGTCATAAATCTTGAATAGCTCAAGTACTCCATCAGTACATCCATTCAATTGTTCAGTACTATAGATACTTCCGGAATTAAGATCTGTTAAGATTGGATTAAGAATTTCTGGCCCACGTTCTTCTATCAGCCCGTGTCATTTCTAGTTTTTAGTCTATAATAATTTATGTATTCTGTTATTGTTGCAGACTTGCAGTTGGTCACAGAGAAATATGATGTGGAAACAATGCCAACTTTTATGCTGTTGAAAGAATGTCTCTGCTTCAACATTTTAGTCTGCAATTATCTTTCTCCAGAGGAGGCTGTATAATTATTTCATGATTACAAGTCTCGTTTGTAACTATTATATTCATTAATACTTCTAAGAATTATTTTAGAACTTTGGACCACACTACAGGTACACATTGAGTCCAGTAAAAACTTTAAAATATGTACAACATTTATATTGACAAAATGGTATCAAATTTCTCTTTCTAAAGAAAACATTTATGTACCTACATCAAGGGAAGAAACATTTCTGGGATATCCAACTAATGTCCAATATAGATATAATTGGCATATCTGATCGGCATACATATATGTAATATATAGCAGCAAGTACAACTCTACATATGCCGATCTTCAATTCTGAACAAATTGACTCTTAAAAAGACAAATACTTGGCCATGAATGTAATAGAAAAACTGTGTAATGTTAAAGATCCGTAATCACTGATCAATTTTGAATTTCATATAATATTTGTATATTTTGTTATTTACCCCATAACATCATCTGAAAATCACTTTGTACACATACACTTATAACAACCACTCCCAATGTTTAGTATGCTTAGATCAAAGTTTAAAAACTTGTCTAGGCAAAAAGAAAAAAGAATAAATTAAAACTTGTAATTTGAAGAGAGTTATTGATAGAATTTATGTTGTGAACTTTGACATCTTTAGGTTGTGTTCACTTGGGGAGAATGGAATGAGGTAGGAATGGAATGAAAATTGTAAACAAAATTTATGACAAAAGAAGAGATGTTAGGGGAAATAATGAACAAATATGAGGGTGAAGAAATTTCTTATGATGAAAATTGCAAGGAAAATGATGATGATTGGGAATGGAGCATTCCTTCCAAAACATGTGGGTTAGAACTTTAGTTTATATTGTGTGGAAAGGAATGAAGTAAGGAATGAAAATTTAAACATTTTTCCCAATCTTCCCCAAATAAGAGTATAAATTTCATTCCATTCTTCCCCCATTTCATTCAAGTGAATTGAACATAGCCTTAGAGTTAAAGCTCGCATAACTATTACCATTGAGATATATTGTATAAATGAGCTACGGAAGTTTGTTTTCTTTGTGTCTATTTAGCATACATGTAGTACTCTACACATCCCTTTGCAAGGAATCCTATTTGCTGTATGTTTATTAATTATGACAATGCCATCAAATAGTATGGACTAAATTACTGTGTTTGAATGATAATTTATATTTGTATGGATCACAATCTGAAGTGTGCTAGATTCGTATGGGGCATTATCTATTGACGTGAAATGCTAACAGAGCAATAGTAGTAAAGGTTGTATCTCTCAATGATTATACTATATATTTATATTCACATTCTGCAGGGTATGCTTGCGCAATCAAATCTATGCACCAAAAAAAATATTTAGTGTATTTTAGCTCAGGGATTCAGTAAGTTAGCTTGAAAGATCTGGAGTACCAAGACAAAATGTCAAATAAACATGATAGCCCGTGCACGGTACGGGCCACATTCTAATTCGTACAATTTCTTTCGTAAATAGTCAATCATATTTTCTTGTCAATCTATTTCACGTGCTTTGATTTATTAAGGCCAACACTTGGTAACCGTTTAAATTTTGAAATATTAATGAATTCTAAATTTTGAGTATCATATAGAACCAATCTTGAGATTAAGCCGCTCAAGCTAATAAATGGGGCATCGAAAAGATGATGTAGTTTAGTGGCACATCTTTTCTAATAAGTAAAAAAATTTAAAAGTACGTAGAGGCACAAAAAATGATATTGGGGACACATTTTGTTCAAGGTAGCACCAAAAATAATTTAAGATTTAAGGAGTGACGAAAAATAAATCGCATGTATGTGATTTTCATTCATAGTTGAGTACAAAATTCAAATTCATTTGGGACTTTCAATTTCTCAGGTCCGACCTAGGTATCATATTTGTAGCGATACTTGTTGAATGTAAGAAGAATGACCAATAATAAGAGTTACTCGGCCAAGTACTATTGCAGCAATAATGTGTCGTTTAGTCTATTTTATAGCATTAATTTTTAAAAGATTATCACGATAATGATATTCTATTTAGTTTGTTTCCATTAGCAATAGTAAATCAGCAAGAGGAGATAGGTAAGAGATGTATATGGCAGCAACAACACAAACTATTTAAATATTAGGAGAAATCAACTAATGTATCCATACAAACTAATATGCACTACAGTGAAAAAAAATCCATTTATTTTTTTATATAGTCTTAAAATATCACTAATCGATCATTATGTTATAGGTAGTCATATATAATTTAACATCTTTGTTTAGTATATATAACACGTGTCACGGGGTAAGATAAAACCCCCGGAAAACACGACTTATTTGAATAACCCACAAATAAATGGAATAGCAGCAAATAGCATCTCGTCCATTGAGTATAACAGAGCAAATGATGTATAGCAATGAACATCGGGATGGGCGAACTCCACCTATTTTTTTTGAGCTATTGAATTAGGCGGAAAAAGAACAGACGAAGCTTTACTTAGATAGGGCTTTTATTGGCCCACGACAATGACAGAACGCCCTGAATAATCGAGCCATTTGCCAAGAATAATGAGTAGGCAGTTCGATTCTTTTTCTTTTGACTCATTCATGAATTCCGGTTTCTTTGCACGTGAGACAGGTCCACAGGGTCGTTCAAAACAAAAGAAGAGTGGTAAGAGCTTGGGTCAGCATTCAAAGCATCTTCGAAGTATTTTTTCCTTCCAATATTTTTCTATTGGAGCCAGTCTGTTAAGTTTGGATATTCCTTTGGTAGTAGTTCTGGCCGGGGGCCCCGGTATACTGTACTGGATCCTAAGTTTTTATGGATTCCTTCTTTGTTACCGGGGTCGACCCCAAAGCCATAATGCATTCTACATATAAGACACCACCTATCACGACAGGCTTCACTACTTCTTGTTCATTATGGAAAAGAAGGGTCTTGTCCTGTTTAGCATACGGCTCACCAACTTCACTTGCCTCTATGGGGGGCTCGCTCCAGGCAGGTTCGGATCACTTACAGTTGATGCGGAGGAGCGCACTTCCGCTTTCCCTTTGCGTTTGTGGATGAAATCCCCCGAGAAGTAATACTACATTATAATTCAACTATGCATTATGTTTATTTATTTAATCGATAACTCATAAAGTTTAAATCTAGCATATCAACTAATTCTGATTTTTTTTTTATACCGATATATACTATATCTAGTATCAATCATATTAAGGGTATGTTTGGTATTGATGTTTTAGACCGCAACAATAGTTTTTTTAGAAAATTTGGTACAAAACAGCTTAATAAATGTAAAAGCAATTTTCAACTAAACATTTTTTTACAAGAAAAAATGCTTTAGGAAAAATATTAATTTTTCACAATAACAATTTTGTAGACAACAATTTTAGGTAAACGTATCAAACACCAATAATTTCCCTATAAAATAGGATACAAATAAAAACTCAAAAAGACGTAATTTATTCAGTGATTATGAATTTAACTCCATTTGTATTTAGAGGTCATAATTCAATTCCCCTGATAAGACCAAAAAATCATGTCGTGTTTCCCTATATTCTGTATCATATGTCCAAATTCGATGGTAGATAAACTCATGTTATCTTACCACGTGAATGCATATCTTGTTTTCATGGCATATTCATAATATAGATAAAAATAATATTGTATTATAATTTCATAAAACTATCATTCTAATTTCAGAATAATTTTTTTTTTTCTATAATAATTTTCTTTTGTAGTTGGTTAAACACTTCTATCTTAAAATTTTAAAATTAAAATTATTGTGATGGCATGATAGTCGTGTAATGCAGGACCTGCGTTTTAAATATGATAATTTTACATACACATATTCTTATGAAATTATCACTATTATGACTATGAGCTAATTAGGTATGAAAATTTTTAATTGCTATATCTCTCGGACAACAAACTTATACATATATTTTGAATGTCATTGTGTCGACACCATATTTTTTAAAATTTTAATTGTAAATTATCCAACATTTGTCAACGGATTGGATTAACATAGATTTTCAGACTAATGTATCAAGATTTGTATTTACTTGATTGAAAATTGATTTACCTATTTTTAATATATTTATATTAATAGTTGGAATATATGGTTTGATTGCAAGATTAGTTTTAAATTAAAAGGTAACGTATTTTAATTAAAAATGAAATATTAATGATTGGAAGATATACAACTGATTTTTGAGATATTTATAAAATATAATATTTTCAACTAAAAGTAAACGTGACAAACACAATCAATTAATTACCATTAATTATATTAGTTTATTATTTATTTTAATAATTAGGATAACCGTAGAGAAATGTTTCGGTTTTAATATAATAGTATAGATAGATGCGTAGTGGTCATTTTTTATTAAATAACATTACATATTATTATATAATATCACATATCATTAAATGAGTAGTTTAGAGATCTACTAAATAACACGAAAATCCATAACAAATTTATAAATTTTTGAAAGGGTTGAAAATAACACGAAAATCCATAACAAATTTATAAGTTTTTGAAAGGGTTGAAATTTTGATAATATAAAGTTCAATAAATCTCAAAAAATAGTAAAAAATTATAGGAAGTTGGTTTTTTTACATGTGATCGATGATTTTCAAAAAGGCACCAAAAAATTGATGTGGTGTAGCGGTTATTTATATGAACATAAGTCACTTATATCTTGAATTTCATGAGTTCAATTTAAATAACACGAAAATTCATAACAAATTTATAGGTTTTTGAAAGGGTTGAAATTTTGATAATTTTAACTTAAGTAAAATTCAAAAAAATAGTAAAAAATTATAGGAAGCAGATTTTTTTACATGTGATCGGAGATTTTCAAAAAGGCACCAAAAATTTGATGTAAGCCATTTGTATCTTGAAGGTCACGAGTTCAATTTAACCCAAGTAAATCTCAAAATATTAAAAAAATTATAGGAAGGGATTTTATGTGCATGTGATTGATGATTTTCAAAACGGCATAAAACAATTGATGTGGTGTAGTGGTTGTGTTGGTGAACATAGGTCACTTGTATCTTGAAGGTCATGAGTTCAATTCCCAAGAAAAACATCATTTTTTATATTTTTTCTATAGTAAAGGGTATAATTGTAATTTACTAAATAGGATTGAAACACCTTGTTAACCTATAATAAATACTAGCATGATAGCCCGTGCAAGGCACGAGCCACATTTTAATTCATATAATATTTTTCAAATTTGCGATGGAGTTCATTATATCCTCTTGTCAGTGTGTTTTACCTTTCACGTGCAACGGTTTACTAAGATTCAATTGTTAATAATCGTTCCAAATTCAAATTATTAGCACACTCTAAATTTCGAGGATCATGTTTATAGTGATGTTTGTTAAATGTGAGAAGGATAACCGACAAAATTGGTATACAAGAAGAGTTAATCGTTAGCTATCAAGTATTACCACGATAATAGTGTCCTTTAGTTTGTTTTTCAGTAAAATCCTAAAAAAATTACCACGATAGTAGTTCTTTTAACTACTTTCATTCTTAGCTACAACATTTTGAATATCTATTTTCTCTTCTACTTATATGTTTACCTCATATTTACTCCAATTTATTACTGATCATGTGCACTCTCACTTCGGCCTTTTTTCGATCACTATCCAGCCACCTCATTATACCTCTAAGATCCGCTCTTTCCTCTAACGACATCATATATGCACATTTATCTTGCCCCACCACCTATCTTTCGTCTTTAACAACTTTAAGTTTGTTCGTCTTTTCTCTCTCCAATCATCTCTCATTCATCTTTGACAACGTCTCATCGACCTGTGTTTCCATGTTTATATAAAATTACTATTGTTGTCTTTACGAGCTGAATAGGTATTATTATAATAAAATAGTTAATTGTCATAACTCTCACATATTAAACATGTATACGTTTTTTGAATGTTATTTTGTTAACATTATTTTTTTGAATTTCAATTAAACTCTTTTAATATTTATCAATAAATTGGATTAACATTTTAATGTACCCAATTTAGTTGTATTATCATTTTTTTAAGTTGATAAAAAAAATTGATGTGCCAATTCTTTTGCTGGTATTTAGTTGAGTGTATTTCGTATCTAGATGTCCAAATTTAACAATAAACGAATTCATGTTGTATGTATACTTGGGGATGTGCATCAGGCCGGTCAATTCAGGGCCGGATAGTGTTATACCCGTCACACTCCCCGAATTCGAACATAATCATTGAACCCGTCCCGGTTTCCGAACGAGGATCATTATGTTCCTAGATTTCTTCCCCGAAACGGAAATAGGGATTCCCATGAAAAATCATGGATTTCAATTTTTTAATTAAAATTTTGAATATAATCGTTGAACCCGTATCGATCCCCGAATGAGGATTATTTTGCTTCATGATTCTTACCACGAACGGGGAACGAGGATCCCCGCAAAAAATGGGAGATACGTAATTTTTTTTATTTAAAATGTATATATTCTCGAATATATCGGTTAATAAAATTAATTTGAAAAATCATGATAAAATTATTATTATATTATAAATAGCGATTTGAATTAATTTTTTAATAAAAAAAGATGAAATATAGTATTAAAATTTTATTTTATTTTGTTAAATTATATATCAGAAATTCTAAGTTCATAAAAATTTTGAATTATATTATTTTTAATAATCTAGTAAACATATATTTCAAAAAAATTATTTTTCATAAATATGATAATCATTTAGGGACCAAAAACAGAGATCGAACTGGGATACCTTAATCCCCGAGGCCGTTCCCTTCCTCCGATTTTTTTTATATAATATTTCATGGTGTACCTAAGAAAAATGGGAAAGGGATCAGATCGAGATCACAGGATGAAATGCTCATCCATACGTGTCTCACGTGAATTAGTTTCATTTGTTATGAGAATAACAAACATAGACAACTAATATAATTTATAATTTTACAAAATAAAACTAATATACGCGAACCATAAATCAAAATTTGAATTTATGTTATTTCGTGTATCATGTGAATTCGAGGCCTATATATTTAAAATTTTATATTAAATACACATACTTTCAGTCTCTTTAATAATCTGGTAAATATATGTTTTAAAAAATATTTTTTTCTAAATATGATAATCAGTCGGGGAACGGAAACGGGGATCGTGCTGGGATACCTTAATCCCCGAGCCCATTCCCTTCGCACGAATTTTTATTCTATAATATTTCATGTTGACCCCAAAAAATTTCCCGAATCCACAATCCAAACGGGAAAGGAACCAGTTCGGGTAGATATGGTGAAATGCTCATTCATACGTGTACCACGTAACAAACATAAATAAATATTATAATTGGTGTTTTCATAAAAATATTAATATACATGTATCAGAAATTAAAATTAAAATTTATGTTATTTCATGTACCATGTGAATTATATATTTAAAATTTTATATTAAATACACGTACATTCAATCAGTTATTCATTCAATTAAAAATAGTTTATATGTTCTTATCATTTTAATTAATTTTATTATGAATAAATTTGAAAATAAATATTAAAAAAAAATTTAGCAAGTGAATTGTCTATGTATACAATTATATTGATTATAAGAAATGTATCATTAAATGTTCTAGTGTAGTACTAATACATGTGAACATAAAAACTTTGGTACATGGAGGTCATATTAAAAAAAAAAATTAGCAAATGGATTTTCTATGTATGCAATCATTGATTTGAAAAGATGTATCATCAAATGTTCTAGTGTAGTGGTAATATATGCAAACATAAAACTTTAGTACGTGAAGGTCTTGGGTTCGAAACCTTGGAAGTCAACTATTTTTTAACATTATAAGTATTTTAGGGGTATTTTAGTAAATTACTAAATAGGTGAAAAAGTCATGTTAACATATAATAGATATAATGGAATGGATAAGGGTTTGTCTAGTGTGTGCCCAAGGGCACATGCTAAGAATCCGTGTTTGATGAGTTGTCAAATTTTTATTGGTGGAGATTTTTGTCAATGCAGGGGATCCATCATTATTAATGAAATTTCCACCAACAAAAATTTGACAACTCATCTAGCACGGATTCTTAGCATGTGCCCTTGGGCACACACTAGAAAAATCGTAAATATAATGGAAGTCCAAAAGCGGTGAGTAGGTTAGGCAAGGACTTGAAGTGCTGTAGCACCACTAAGAGCTACTATTATTACACAAATATCTATAGCCTCTAGCATATTTTGACTTTTACCATACACAATATGTAGCCCGTTTGGCTCACCATTTTTTAAGTTTTTATGGACTTATTTTCGGGTAAAAATTTCATATTTTGATAATTTTTTTAATATATGTATTTAATGTATGTTTGAGATTCTATAAGTTGCAAAAAAAAAAAAGTTAACTTCTTTCAGAAAAAAGTTCGATATCTCTAACTTTGTCTTAAAATAAGTTGACTTATTCCGGAAAAAAAATTCCCCAAACATCCCCCGACATAACTCAAAAAGTAAGAAACGTGCCTACTTCCAACGGAAGTACAAGTAATGGTGGGGTAGAAAGGAGTATTCATCTCTACGAAGACAATAATGTTTCAAAAGTACAAAGAAAACCAAATTAACTCCTCTTACAGGTAAATCCCAGTCCAGAAAGTACCTGGAGATTATCGACCCTAACCACCACTTCTTACAAAGAAGGGTAGCAACTGCAGCAGGAAAGTGCGGGACCAATGCAAATATTGAAGAGAGAAGGCAGATATACGGAGTGCAGATACTTTGGCAGTCAAAGCAGGCTAAGCACCAAACATAGAAACTGTAAAGTAAGTAAATAGATCCAATCAACCAAATTTTATCAATCTAAAAACACTCGGAGCTCATCTTAGACATACACAAAGAGCTTCATATTAAAGGCATATACAAGACCATGCACATTTAACCACATTTTCTGACTAATTAAGCACCCTTCATAAATTTAATCAAATAAAGCATAGACCATTTTTGACATGTAGTAAATGTAAGGGAGGTCTTGAAGGCAGGAGGCATGTAACGTAAGCACAAAATGTTTTCAAATATGCTTAGCATCAATTCTTCATACATGTGAAACACAAACAGAAGGAGAAATAGGCCCCTCGTTCCTCAATTTAGCACAACGGCAGATAAACAGGCCTTGAGGAAACAAATCATCGCTCATCTAGGCAAAATGCTCCTCAATTTGTTCCATGGTTAATACAAAATTTTGACTCAATTCAGCAGCTCTATGCAAAGTATATCTTTATAACTCGGATCTCTTTGAAAGCACTACTTTGTTATGCGAAGAAGGGAAATCAGGTTTCATTTTAACTAAACAAATAACATAAACACGCAAAGCATGTGCTCCATCAAACAATAATTGCAAAACTGACTGCATATTTGAATATACAAAACCATTGAGAGGCAGCCGCAATAGTAGGCATAAGCAAAAACAAAAATGTGGATATCAAGAGAAGCTAGAACCAGAGAAGAACTAGCTTTTGTCAGGAGATTAAAAACCATATCTGTCTTCATATAGATGTAACTGATTATCTCATCAAGGACGAGTGCTTTTATGATAACCTTGTCAAATGATGTAGATTACGATATATCAGTATTCAGTATAATAGATATAAACTACCAAACTCTCAGTTGACAAAGTTTAACAGAAACACTCAGTTTGTGAGTAATGGACAAGGCCAGATGGACCAGATTTTGCAGAATTATCCTCCTCTCACTGATCTTCTCCCTCTTTGCCTTGCTAATACTGCAATCTTTATAAAAGCTGCACCGAAAGTACCTAACACTAAAAAATGCAAAATTAGTGTTAATATTCAAGCAGTCAATTTTGTCGAGCTAGTACCATGTATAGTGTAACTCTGCAAGTATATATATACAAGTTAAGAGAATTTACAAGGAAAACCTCAGTAGAAAGGATTTGTTGACTGTGAGAGTATGTGTGTTTGAAGTGATTGTCGCGGCCATGATCTGTTGACTGGTAGAATAAATGACACTGTTGTGTACAAAATTTGTAATGGGCTTAGTTTTGGGCCCATGGATGTTGGAGGCCTGTTAGGGTGTTTAAAAGGTAGGAACAAGTTGGCAGGAAAAAAGGGGGTGTACCTCTAGAGGGAAGTTCCGGAGGTGGAGGTTCGCTTTTTAAGGAAGCTGTGTAGGTGCAGGTGGGCTTACAGGCTCCACCTCTGCTCGCCGAACGGATAAGGATTGACTCCTAATTTGTAGGAAGTACGAATTGAGTCCTGTTAATAGTCTATTTTAATGAGGGACACGTTTCTAATATGATAAATATTAGAAATTTGTGATATATGTCTATACATACATGGAGTTCTCATATGAGTAGGATTTGGGAGTTCTACTTTGAATAGGACTCTACTAAGGGGTTAGCTGATTTAAGGAAAAGTCATATTTCTACACAAATACTTCGAGATTAACATGGATGGAGGGATTAAATTTTATCAATTTCGTGGCTTAATGGACAAGGGAAGGATTCCTAACCTAAAAGAACTACATTAGGGCTTGATTCCTATAAATAGGATATGTAGGCAATTAGCAAGGGGTTCGGTTTTTTACTTTCTGAATACACAAGGCACGTGTACCCTAAGTAATACATTCCTGGGCATACTTGGCCGGATTTTTGCCATTATTGTCCGGTGAACTTGTTAACTCAGCCCAAAAAACACAAAATACCATTATTAGGTTCAGCTGCCCTGTTTTAGTACAGCTGTTCGGTTTGTTAATTATCCGAAAACCAAGGATAATTTCTGTTATTCCGGCGAGGCTTTCTCGGGGTGTCGTGTGAATTTTTTGCACAACATTTTTGGCGCTAGAAGGCGGGGCGTTTCTCTCTTGAATCAATGTCGGAAAATTCCGAACCTGTTCAAACGCCGAGCGGCGAGGATGGTAGGCATAAGGCCAATCCTGATGGTGAAGTAACTGCTAAGGATATCCTCAACCATCTTCAAGCTATGGATGGTAGGATTGACCAGTTGGAAAGGAAATCATCGCGGAAAAAGAAACAACAAAGAAAACATAGGTCCTCGGAAAGGCGTTTTAGACGTCGTGAAGTGACACCAAGAAATTTGGATTTTGGGAGTGAAGAAGAGCCTGAATAAGAGGCTCGAAAAAATAATTTTTCTGATGTTGAAACGGATCGAGAAAATGTGGATCTGAAGGAAGGTCCTGTGGACTCCCCAACTAGGAGTATGAGCGTATTTGATCGAGTCGGGAAGAAGCTCAATAGTAAAGATTTACGGCATGTGTTGGATGGAGCGAAGGAAAAGGTGGATGGAAATGACAACCTTGACAAGTCTCAGTCGAGGGGTTCTAAGAGCTACAGGAAGGAAAAATCTAGAGAGGAAGAGCGGGCTCATGACAGGAGGTCTAGGTCCACCAAGCTCCAATTAGCTGTCGGGAGTGAAGACAGCTCCAGCTCCCGAGACAGTTCAGCTCACAAACAGAATGGAGACTCGAATGAAGACACAGATGAGAGTGAGGAATACCTCTCAGATGGAGAGGATGCAAATTATAAAGTGGCTGATTTGAGGAAAGCTCTGGAAAAAATTAAAGCTGAGAAAAGGTCGACATCGGGGCTAGCTGTAGCTTCACCTTTCACTAAAAAGGTCCGGGACTCACCCCTTCCACCTAGGTACAGGGGGGGTAGGAGATTTGAAGTTTGATGGCACCACAGACCCAGTGGAATATCTCAGCCGTTTTAGTACTGAGATGGAGGTGTACCAAGTCAGGGATCGCACAAAATGCCGGCTGTTGGCAGCTACGCTAAGGGATAATGCTCATCAGTGGTTCAAGAGGCTGCCATCTAATTCAATTCGCTTCTGGAGGCAAATGAGTGAACTTTTTGTGACTCAATTTCGGGCTACTGTGGCATTTGCACCTCCTGCTAACACTTTGGCAAATATCAAGCAAAGGGAGAAGGAAACTCTCAGAGAGTATTTTAAGCGTTTTAACGCAGAGGTGCCCAAAGTGAGGAAGGCTACAGATGAAACCTATAAGAATTTTCTGATAGCTGGAATATGGCCTGGAAGTGATTTCTGGAAGGAGCTTCAAAAGGAGGAACCTGTCACGCTGGCTGATTTTTATGCACGAGCTGAAGCTCATAAAGTAGTTGAGGAATCTATGGATAAATTGAGGAAAGATAACAACCCAACTGGTTGGAATGGGAGAAAAAGGAGCAGGTCCTATAGTCCTAGGAGAAGAAATGTGGATAGGCGTGCTTCCTATCATGGAGCTTCAGCTTCCACTGAAAGGGAAGCTGGTCGCAAGGAAAGGACAGCACCTCTAACTGTGAATGCAACTGGTTCGAGGAGGTCTGTGGAATACAAGCCCCCACCCTTGAAGAATCATAATAAATATTCAGAGTATACCCCATTGGCGGCACCTCTCGAACACGTGTTTGAAATTGGGGACAAAGCTGGAGTGTTCAGGAAGCCGACCCGCATCGGCCCACCTGGGAGGAGGGACCTAGGAAAATACTGTGCATTTCATGATGCAAACGGACACGAGACAGCTGACTGTCGTCACTTGAAGGATCATGTTGAGGATTTAATTAGGAAGGGATACCTTACAGAGTTTGTGGCACAAGAGGCGAAGAAGTATAAAGATGAGAAAGAAAGAAAGGAGGCAGAAAAAATGGTACCTGATCATACAGCAAGGGCGAATAGTATTCACACCATAATAGGAGGTCCATACTTCGGAGGCACAAGCAGGAACTCCATGAAAAATTTTGCTCGGGAGGCTAAAGGAGCCCCCCTTACTAATGTCTTCCATCTGGCTGAAAGGCCCCCAAAGCTGTTTAAGGGGGAAGCTGCAGACATCACTTTTACCGAAGAAGATGCAAAGCATGTGCATCACCCACATAATGATGCTCTGGTGGTCATGTTCTCCATTGGGGGAATGAATGTGCATCGAATTTTGGTGGACAATGGAAGCTCCTGTAACATAATAGCTTACGATACCTACCAAAAAATGGGTCTCCTGGATAAAGAAATGTTTCCTTCTTACAACGATTTATATGGATTTACTGGAGGTCCGGTTCAGATTGTGGGACGCGTGAAACTCCCAATCAGGATGGGGAGTGAAACTTATGTGGCAACCCAGGTTGCAGAGTTTATGGTTGTGAACGAAGACATATCTTATAATGCTATCATGGGCAGGCCTTTCCTGAAGGAGATGCGTGTGGTGACTTCCATTTACCATCTCTCAATGAAATTTCCAACTCCTAATGGGATTGGGTGCCTACGAGGATGTCAGTCAGATTCACGGGAATGTTACGGTAAGGCCTTGCGTACTGCTGAGCAAGCTTCAAAACACTTGCTGTTGGTAGATGGCGGAACAACTGACAACTGTTACCGCTATCTGGGTCTTCCAAATACTTCGGCTGAGGAGTCCTCTCAAAGGAAAGGAGGGGTATGTGAGAGAGAATCATGCAATACAATTATGATTGTGCAACATCCAGATGAAGACCCTTACGTGGATGTAGCTTCGTTTTTGGGGGAAGGTACTGGAAGGGAGGTGCTTATGCTGGAGGCACCTCAACAGAAAAATGGAAACGGCAATGATGATTTTGTTGAAGGCATCGTGGAAGAAGTCAATGACAGTGACTTCGATGAGGTGGAAATCTTAGAGCAATCGCAGAAAGAGGTACCTGAATCTGCCCAGGTGGATGATAAAGGGAACCTGGTGGAAATTGATTTGGATCCTAGGATGCCCGAATCCAGAGAAAAAGCTGGTGCTGCAGGAGACACGGTATCTTTTATGGCAGATGACACCGATTCTAGTAAGGAGCTGAAAGTTGGAAAACAGCTGGATCCAAATATGAGGGAAGCTTTGGTGAGCTTTCTTAGAAAGAATGTGGACGTGTTTGCTTTGGATCATTCAGACATGATTGGGATAGACCCAAAGGTAATGTGTCATCGTCTTAATATTGATCCAGAAGCGAAAACGGTAAGGCAGAAAAGAAGGGCTATAGGTGGTGAAAGAGCTTCCGCTTTGAGAGAAGAGGTGGACAGATTATTGGCAGCTGGTCTGGTGAGGGAGTCTTTTTACCCCATGTGGCTGGCAAATCCGGTGCTGGTCAAAAAGCCCAATGGAAAATGGCGTACTTGTGTGGATTTTACAGACTTGAATAAAGCGTGCCCAAAGGATAGCTTCCCGCTTCCTCGTATTGACCAGCTGGTGGATGCAACTGCTGGGCATGCCCTGTTGAGCTTTATGGACGCATATTCAGGATATAATCAGATTCCTATGTATGGCCCAGACCAAGAACATACTTCCTTTATAATAGATAGGGGGTTGTATTGCTACATTGGGATGCCTTTTGGTTTAATCAACGCGGGAGCTACGTATCAGCGTCTGGTAAACATGATGTTTAAGGATCAAATTGGGAAAACAATGGAAGTATATGTTGACGATATGTTGGTAAAGTCAAAAAAGGCAGCTGATCATGTTTCGCACTTGGCAGAAATGGTTGACATATTGAGGAAATATAGAATGAAGCTCAATCCTCAGAAATGTGTATTCGGGGTAGAATCTGGGAAGTTTCTCGGGTTCATGGTTAATCACCGGGGTATTGAGGCTAACCCTGCAAAGATTAAAGCGTTGTTGGAAATGAGGTCACCTAGGAGCGTGAAGGAGGTTCAGTAATTAACAGGAAGGGTTGCAGCTCTGAACAGGTTCGTCTCAAAATCTTCAGACAGGTGTAAAGAATTCTTTTCAGCAATTAAGAAAGGGAAGAACTTTGAGTGGACGGCTGAATGTGAAGCTGCTTTTGAGAAGCTAAAGGAACAGCTGGGTAGTCCCCCGCTCCTTTCTAAACCAGTTGATGGTGAGGCTCTGATACTCTACCTAGCAGTTTCTGAGTATTCTATTAGTGCGGTGTTGGTTCGAGAGGAAGGGAAGGTGCAGTTTCCGGTGTATTATGTAAGTAAGAGATTGCTGGATGCAGAAACCCGGTACACCAACATGGAAAAGCTAGCTTATGCATTGATTCTTGCTTCAAGGAAGCTTCGACCTTACTTTCAGTCTCACAAGGTTGAGGTACGGACTTCTTTCCCACTAAGGCAGGTGTTACATAAACCAGAAGCTTCTGGAAGGTTGATGAAATGGGCTATTGAATTAGGACAGTTTGATGTTGAATACAAGCCGAGGTCTGCAATAAAAGGGCAAGCGTTGGCTGATTTTCTGTTGGAATTTCCTCCATCCTTCGAGGTAAGTGGAAACGAATGTATACCTGTTGGTGAGCTACCTGCTGTTGAGCTACCTTCTGGTGAGCTAGCTGTTGGAGGGCTACCTGTTGCAAAGGTACCTGTGGAAAATTGCGCTCCGTGGTGGACTTTGTATGTGGATGGGGCAGTTAACTCTAATGGAGCAGGAGCTAGCATAGTGCTAGTAAGCCCCGAAGGACACAAGTTGCAGAGTGCTATTCATTTTTCATTTTACGCAACTAACAATGACGCGGAGTACGAAGCTCTGATTGCTGGTTTGAAGCTAGCTTTAGAAATGAAGGTGGAAAATTTGACCATCTTTAGTGATTCAATGTTGGTGGTTTGGCATATTAAAGGAGGGTTTCAGGCTCGAGGCCCTCGTACTGATTTGTACATGAGGTATGCACAGGAATTGGTGAAGAGATTCAGGGAGGTGAATCTAGAACAGATTCCTAGGTCGGAGAATGCGAATGCAGATGCGCTGGCTAAGCTAGGCTCTCAAAGGGAAGCTACATTGTTAGGAGTCATTCCCCTTGAGGTTCAGCGTCAACCGAATATTTCAAAAATTGAGATTTTGAATGTGGAAACTACAGTGAAGGATCACTGGATGATTCCAATAGTTGAGTACATTACTAAGGGAGTTTTGCCAGAGGATAAGGATGAAGCTCGGAAATTAAAATATAAAGCGGCAAGGTATGTGATCTATGAAGGAATTTTGTATAAGAGAGGTTTTAATAAGCCTTTGCTAAGGTGTATTTCTGGGGACGAATGTGAGTATATCATGAGGGAGATCCATGAGGGGATTTGTGGTAACCACTCTGGGGGAACCTCATTGGCACACAAAATACTTCGTCAAGGGTATTATTGGCCGACTTTGCAAAGAGATGCTCACAAGTACACTCGAGCATGTGATCGCTGTCAGAGGTTCGCGAAATTGGGTGTCAACCCAGCTGTACCCCTTAAACCCCTCACCAGTCCTTGGCCTTTTGCGGTTTGGGGTATAGATCTAATTGGGGAGCTTCCCAAGGGTAAAGGCGGAGTAAAATACGCAGTCGTTGCAGTGGATTACTTTACAAAGTGGGCAGAAGCGGAACCTTTGGCTACAATAACTGCTGCAAAATTGAAGGAATTTGTGTTTCGAGCTATAGTTTGTAGGTATGGGGTACCTTATAAGCTCATCTCAGACAATGGGAAGCAATTTGACAGCAAGGAGATGCGAGGCTTGTGTGAGGACCTTGGAATTCAAAAGGGGTTTTCAGCTGTTTGTCACCCCCAAAGCAATGGTCAAACGGAGGCTGTGAACAAGATAATAAAACACACTCTAAAAGCCAAGTTGGAGGAGCGAAAGGGAAGCTGGCCGGAGGAGCTTCCAATGGTATTATGGTCTTATAATACCACTCCAAGAACTACAACAGGTGAATCTCCATTCACTTTGGCATATGGGTGTGAGGCAATGGTGCCTGTTGAAATAGGAGCCGGCTCATTCAGGAGGGAAAATTATAATTCGGAGGATAATGAGGTGAATCATCGCTTGTACCTGGATCTTGTTGAAGAGGTGCGCATGAATTCACAGCTGAAGCTGGCTGCATACCAGCAGCGTACACGGAAATATTTTGATAAGAAGGTACGAGCTCGCCCATTGAAGGTGGGTGATTTGGTTTTAAGGAGGGTGCTACCCAACATGAGGGTACCTGGTCATGGTGCATTTGGAGCTAATTGGGAAGGACCTTACCTTATAAAGACGGTTCTTTGGGAAGGTACTTATCATTTGACTGATTTGGATGGGAAGCTGATCCCTAGGGCATGGAATGCCGAACATTTGAGGAAATATTACCAGTAGGTGCTTTTTTCAGGTAACGCTTTTAAGTAGACCTCTTTCAGGTATAGGATTAATAAAGGTAGTTTATTAGTTATAGCTGCCATCTTTAGGACAAGTAGATGATTTGATTTTGTCTTGCTATGCTCGGGGGGTAGTGCATGTACACCTCACCGATAGGAAATGTCGTGAATTTTTGCTTCCATGAGGCCAATAAATTTGTTGCTTTCTTTTATATATAACATGTTTTGCTTATGAATTATGTTTTGTTCCTTATATGCTTTATGGAATTAGTATGGAAACATATGCGTAAATAGGTGGTTTTAAGTTCTCCATCATAGTTGGTAACATGATTAAAGAACTTGGGGGGTAGTAGGTTATACCACCTCCCCTTCGAAAGGTTATGCCACCTCCCCTTCAAAAAAAATTTCCTGAATGCAGGAAGCCAAAAAATTGGAGTATAACAAAAATCGGAATAAAATATATATATATATATATATATATATATGGATTTTGGAATGGATTATGGTAATGGATTTTGGAATGGATTATGGTACATGAGGAACCTCATGGAAAGAGGTTCGCAAAACTGGTCCACCTATGAGGAGGTTCCAATATGGAAGCTGCTCTAGAAATATACTATCAGGTTCATGCGAATCCCAGGGAATCTGGGCGCATGAAGAGCCAAAAGAAAAAAAAATGTATCATGTAGGAGCCAGAATTCAGGCTACATGAAATGGAATAGCTTACATAAAAATTGGAAATAAGCTTCAGCTGTTTAAAAAAGCGAAGCTCACATATGAGGCGCATTGTGTTCATATTTCTGGGAAAAGGTTTTATGGATTCTTTTTACAAAATAAAACAAAGTCATATGGGAACCGAGACATTGGCCATATGATCACTCTTTACGCGGAAAGGCAAGGTGCGAGCAAATGGGAAGCTCTACCTTACTTTGGAATTTTACACATGTATCTTGATAATCATTCATAAGGGTCTTATGACGGATTAGACAGGATACTTCATACTTGGAAAAAGGATTGGCTGGATAATGAATATGACCAGCAAACGTATTAAATCATGTTGAGGGAAGCTTCATGATATATGTATTAGGTGGATTTCGGAAACAGGGATCACCTCGTATGGTTTTAAACAAATCAATACACCTGGGTTGTTCTCTTTAACTCTAAATGGAAACAATTACTTGACAAGAAATGTTAAGATAGGTATTTATGTTGGCATACGTTTGTGATGAGTTTGACATTTTTAATTGGTTACGAGTGAAAGGCTTGCATCCTGGTTTAGGTATGCGCCTTATCACTGGAATGTTTTTATTTGGCAACCTCATATAGACAACATGGCAATGTACGAGAAAACAAGATGCATAATTAAGGGAAGCAAAAGTTATGGAATACAACTTGTGAGGCAATATGAGGAGCCCACGACCTCATAGAAATTCAAAGTTAATAGCCACCAAGGCCATTTAAAATAATTTAAAAGTTTAAACCCACGCAGGGGTAGGCAAGGTTCTTAATTTCAAGGATTTAAGGAGTAGGGGTGTCAGGAGATACCTCAGCCCTTGGAGTAGGAGGAACAGGGGTAGCTGTGTTAGAGGCGTCTGCTTTAGCTTCAGCTGGATCTTCCGAGGGAACCTCCACCTCTTTCTCCATATCAGCTGGGTCAACGGAGTCCACCTTAGCTGCAGCAGCTTCCCTCTTTCTGATGTCCTCCACAGCTTTCACAGCATCTTCGCCAAGCTGAGACCAGTCTAAATCAGGGAACCGGAGGTAGGTGGATTCGATATAGTCATTGATGGCCGCATTATAGCCTATACCATAGGCTTCCTTTCTCTTCTCCTTTTGAACGGACCTTTCCTCAGCTAGCTTGACATTCATAGCTTCCATTTTTAGCTCTAGCTCATGCATTTGCTTGGCATGGGAAGAAACCAACTCCACTTTCTCTGCATCAAGAGCAACAACTGAATTGGCCAGCTGGTCACGTTCCTTTATCAACTTGGTTTCAGCAGACTTGAGCTTCCTATTGGCATCCATATACTTCTTCTTCTTCTCATCATCCTTGGCTTTGATAGATTGTTTAAGCTGTTTCACCTCCTCAGCAAGTCTTTGGTCACCTCGAGCTGTCTCCACAATCTTCTCACCATGCTTAAGATAATGAAACAAACTCTGGGCATTGGCATGAAGGGCAGCTCATGCACCCTCAGCTAGTGACAATTTGTCCCAAGCAGCTATGGCCTCCTCAGGAATCTGGTTTCCTGCCATCTCAAAGAAATACTGCATATAGGGACCAGAATTTCTGGGGTCCAAGGAAGGAGATGTCTTAGCCTTTTTAGCAGAGCGAGAAGCAGAGGCAGAAGCTCGAGGTGGTTCAGGGAGAGGAGGTGGTAACTTTCTTTTTGAAGAGGTGGATGATTTTTCTAAATTAGGAGATGGAACTTTAATCTTCGAGATAGGAGTAGCTGCAATAGGGGTGACCTTGTCATCTTCTTCATCAGTAAACATCTCTTCATATTTGGTTGTTTTCTTGATAAAAGAGGGAATTCCTGAAGCCATTTCTGCAAGGATTAAACAATATGGAAACTGGTGAGCAAGTTATCAATCAAAAATACTTAAAATCATCGTAAGTATATGCCTATATTATTGATGAGCATGGTGTAAGGAAGGAAAACAATTTCAGCTGGTTGGAATAGGGGTACCTCTCCCTGGAATGAAATTACAACTCATGAGATTGTCACGGGTAAGCAAACTAAGGCCGTTCCCTAGCCCAGCTGACAAACTCAGCGCCTCTACAGCATGCTCTAGGGTTCGACCTCTTAAAGAGGATTTTGCAGGCATTTTCACAGAAAGATTAAAATCAATTCTTAATTGAGGGCAGTCATAACAGTAAAGGAACTGTTTGAGCCAGCCACTCATCCCTCTCTTGCAACTTCTAAAACATTGGCCTTCATGGACACTCCAGGCGGATAGATAAAAGAAACCTGAGTCCTTGCCAGTTTGTTTTAGCTGGTAAAAATATCCTAGCTCTCGAGCAGAAAGAGTCTTGTTGAATCTGGTATGGTAAAGGATATACATACACATCGCCATGCGATATGAGTTGATGGTGAGTTGGATAGGAGCTAAATCAAAGAATTCAAGAACCTCTTGGATAAAGGGGTGTAAAGGCAGAGATAACCCCAATCTAAAAAATTGGGCTGACAAAACAACTTTAGGTAGAAGCTGGCCTGGTTCAAACATATCGAATTTGTGACATCTCTCTTCAGGAGAGGGGATGACTAAAGAACAGCCTATGTGGTATGATTGTGTCAGCTTCTTTAATAAGGGGGCAGTCATAGAGCTACTCAAATTTTCACAAGATAGGGTGGCAGGAGGTTTTTCGAAGGTATTGTTTTCTAATTCGCCTGTTACAGAGTCAGTTCTAGGGGGAGCTGTTGAGGTAGTATGTGAAGGGGTAGCTTTTACAGAGGAAGCTTCATCAGCAGTAAGAAGAAGGTTTGGCGTTGTTGATTCTAGTGACATGTGTTCATTGGATGAGGATACAAGGATAGCTGGTCGGGTGTCCCTGGTATTGTGAGTGAAAAGGTTGGTGTTTAAAAGACGAGTTTTCGAACGATCGGTTAGCTTGACCTTGGAACGAGTCCTGGCACTTATGGTGAAAGATGGGTTAATTCTGGAAATTGGGTCAAGGGAAAGCTGGTCTGTGTAAGGAAGTTCTGGGGAGTGGGCCATCTCCTCAGAGGTAGAACACTGGGAGCTAGCTGCATCTGATCCACCAGACATCTGCACAAAGTGAAGCAAGATGAGTAGGTGATCAGTGATTTTCCCAAGAGAGGTGTTTTAACAGGTGTGTGCGGATAAGCACATACAAAAGGCCAGGAGCGAATGAAAGGCCAGGTTCGCCTAAACAGCTAGCTAGGCACAGGTACGCCTATCAAGGAATCTTTACTAATCATCTTAGATTGGGTATTCGTATATGATGTAAACAATTTTAATTAAAAACAAGGATTGGTACATGCATTGTAACAACAAACAATCATTTGTTTCTGGAAAAGGAGAATTACACATGGATTTTTTATAAAAACATATAACACTATGGGTTTTCGAATGAAGATCAGTACGAATTGGATTCTAGGGTTTTGATTTCAAGAAAATATCGAGGTTATGGAAAGAGGATACTCGGTCTAAGATCAATTAGAAGACCAACAGCATAATAAGATGATTCGTGTAATAGTGGTGATGGTATGTGTCTAAATATGCATGTATAAGTTTAGATCGGAATCAAATTAAGGCATGCAATTAAGAACACAGCAGTAAATCAATTCATTGAAAGGAGTAAAAAGGGATTATACATGGATGATAGTTGGAAGGATTAAAGTGGCTGGAGTCGGAGAGTATCGCCGGGATGGTTCGCCGGAGTAGAGCTTCTCTTTGGGAGATGAACCGGTGAAAGAAGAAGAGAGTGTGTGTTTGTGATAAAAGGAAAAGAAAAGGGGATGGACTGGTGTAGGTATATATATATATATATATATATATATATATATATATATATATATAATATAGAAAGGGAGAGATTGTGGCGTGTAGAAGTTGGAGTTAAGTGGAGTTATTGTTGTCTTGGGAAACGAAACGATGGAAGCTGAATTGGTACATAACACGGCTATTAACAAGAGAAATGGGATTTCTTTTTTGTTTTTTGGTGAAATTCTGATTTATGAGTTGCTTTTTATAATATAAATTTTTGGGAATTAACTCATGATATCAGAAAGGTTATTTTGGAGAGAATTGTTTAGAGGAAAAAGATTTCTTGGTAGGGGTTATAATTAGGTGAACCTAAAATAAAAAGAAAATGGGGATTTATTTCATATGGAATTCTTTAGTAGCGGAAATGGTGTAGGTTTAAATTAAAAGACAAGGAATGGATTTCTTGGATGTTGTTGGTCTAGTGAGTTCATTGTCGAAAATTTGGGATATAAAGGTATTATGCTGGAGCTGGACATAAAAGCGAAGCTGAAGCTAAGGAGAAATGGCAAGGTTCCTTGTGTATTTTATAGCTACAAGGAACCTGGGGGGTAGTTGTTGTGCCCAAAATTTGTAATGGGCTTAGTTTTGGGCCCATGGATGTTGGAGGCCTGGTAGGGTGTTTAAAAGGTAGGAACAAGTTGGCAGGAAAAAGGGGGTGTACCTCTAGAGGGAAGCTCCGGAGGTGGAGGTTCGCTTTTTAGGGAAGCTGTGTAGGTGCAGGTGGGCTTACAGGCTCCACCTCTGCTGGCCGAACGGATAAGGATTGACTCCTAATTTGTAGGAAGTACGAATTGAGTCCTGTTAATAGTCTATTTTAATGAGGGACACGTTTCTAATATGATAAATATTAGAAATTTGTGATATATGTCTATACATACATGGAGTTCTCATATGAGTAGGATTTGGGAGTTCTACTTCGAATAGGACTCTACTAAGGGGCTAGCTGATTTAAGGAAAAGTCATATTTCTACACAAATACTTCGAGATTAACATGGATGGAGGGATTAAATTTTATCAATTTCGTGGCTTAATGGACAAGGGAAGGATTCCTAACCTAAAAGAACTACATTAGGGCTTGATTCCTATAAATAGGATATGTAGGCAATTAGCAAGGGGTTCGGTTTTTTACTTTCTGAATACACAAGGCACGTGTACCCTAAGTAATACATTCCTGGGCATACTTGGCCGGATTTTTGCCATTATTGTCCGGTGAACTTGCTAACACAGCCCAAAAAACACAAAATACCATTATTAGGTTCAGCTGCCCTGTTTTAGTACAGCTGTTCGGTTTGTTAATTATCCGAAAACCAAGGATAATTTCTGTTATTCCAGCGAGGCTTTCTCGGGGTGTCGTGTGAATTTTTTGCACAACAGACACCATCCATTCAGAATAATGGATCTGTACTCCGTAGTACAACACATTGTGTGGAATGTATGATATTGTCAGAATATGAGGAATGCGGAAGTAATAACCGGAATTAATAGAGAGGAGAGAAAAATAGGTAGTAAAATTAGAACTACATTGTATTGATCTTGTTATATCTATATACTCTTAAAGTGTAATGAGGAATTTACCCAATGGGTAAAAAAATTTACCCATGACCCATCTTTTGTACTAAAATCATGTTATTTTGGTAAGTATCCACGGATAATCCATTTACCCACCCAATATTTTACCCATTTGTTATTATATCTTTCCATAATCTATTTGAATTTCAAAAAAAATAAGTTACGGAGATTATATCTCAATCAAAATTTCCATAATTTTCTCAATCGGTTTATTCATCCTTGATTTTCAGCAGTCGTTACTAAAACCCTAACGAGTTTCTCATATCCAGAGCCAAATGGATTAAGCGTTTCATAGCGTTTCATCACAATCTTTTGCAAAATCTTAATATATAATTGTTCGATGGATTCTCTAACAAATTCTTCATCAGGTGCTTAATCCATTCTTTCATTCTTTGTGTTAAGTTATTATTATATAATAATGATCGTTATATGTTGCTGTTTATCTTTGTAATCATCCAGGTAAAAAACGTCATGTGCGTGGTCTAAATTTCGAAACAATCTTGGGAACCATTAATAATGATGAAAATCAAGGTATTTCTGAATTTGAAAGGCATGACTGAAATCTTCAGTAATTGTTTGACGTCCATGTGTTCCTTTGAATATAGGTACAAAACGTCGTGTTCGTGGAAAGAATGTGGATAAACTATTGTCAAGTAAGGTTACCGATCAAACATTAAAACCTATTTCTGAACCAGTAGTTTATGCCACAAACACTTCCCATGGTATATCTTTGTCATTTGTTTTTTTCTTATTTGCCAAAGTTTCATATTTTCTCATGATATGTATTGATGTTAACAATCTTTGATTTGCTGTTTTCAATTATTAGTCGCCTGTGGACGTGGCTTACAGCAACAAATTCATTCTACTTCTTTAAATAATAAAGAGAATTGTAGTCCTAATTTACCAGAAAATAGGACGAGATCAAGACAACTGCCACAAAGAATACTTCAAATTCCTGTTTCTTTACCATCAGACACACAAAGTTTTGAAAGTACTCAGAAAAATGGTATTTGTTTCTTTTATCTTATGATTTAATATTAAGCTTTTCCTATATGATGTTTTCATACTATTATTTGAATGTAGTCAGCAAAGTTCATCCTTCTTCACCCTTGGACAGTCAAAGCATTAAAGCGACTCCAAAAAATGGTATTTATGCATATTTTATGATGATTGAATATTAAGGTTATCCTATATAATTCTTCATACTATTATGTGAATGCAATGAGCAAAAGTCGACTACGTGGCAAAAATGTTGATAAGATGATGTCTTGTGCACTATTACGAAATGCTGCCAAGTCTAGACCTCCTTTGGCAACAATTGATCATAATTCGTTGTTGAGATTTACATCATCAGACAAATCGCCAAGCCATTGCTCGCCAGGCCAGAGCTCTATTCTTGGTGTCAAAAGTAATATTGATCACCAACATTATAATGGAGATATCAGATCAACCATTACCAAAAATACCACATCTCCCGGTAATGTTTTTTTACCAGAAACTCTGTTTTTGCGTCATGGTTGCGCTTATAATTTTGTAAATTATTACAAAAATTGATTATATAATATTTCTCAATGTTTTAGCAGGTTCAAATATCTCAAATTCTTCTACTATGACACCTATGACTCCATTCCAAAGTAGTCTTTTTGAAATTAATCACTCAGGTACTTTTGACAAGTTTTGAAGACATACGTATCAAGTAGTACATTTTTAAATAGCGTTATATAACATTTTATACTTTTTTTATTTGTAATTTTTTATCAGGTAATACACCAAAGAACCAGAATAACAATATCCCTACATTTGGAGATCAATTTGGTAAAAGTACTGTCACTTTCTGCAGGACTATCCCAAGTGTTTCACCAGTAAAAAAACGTCGTCAACTAAACAAGAAACCGAATTCAGATGATACAACAGAAGCGCATGTTGTTAAAAAAAGTTGTGCAATACAAACTCCAGTTCCAATTAATTCAAAGATGGTGGGTGTAAAAAGTAGTTTTGAAGTTGGTGAGAGTTCTGGAATTAAGAATTTGATCAATGATTTCAACATTGTTGAGGACAATTTTAGTAGTGAAAGTGATACATCTGAACAAGGTATTCATTTTTGTAAGATAGTTTATATCTTTATTTCAATATTTTTAGTTTTGTTCAATTCATACTTAAGCAATTGTCATTCAAACAGGTGATCTTGAAGATCTTGATTATGAAAGTTTTTATAGCCAGCAAGATTTTTGGAATGGTTACATGGATATTGGTGGTCCAAACAAAAAATGTTCAAAATGTGAGGCTGTGATGTGGAATGAAGAGAGGAACAATAAAGCTACAACTAATAAAGCTCCAACATTCTCACTGTGTTGTAAAAATGGACAGGTTCATCTTGAAAAGGAAAAGCACCCTCCTGAGCCTTTAGCTACACTCCTCTCTGGTGGTATGAAAACTAAACATTTCAAGAAAAATATTAGAATGTACAACTGTATGTTTGCAATGACTTCTACCGGTGGCAAGATTGATCATAAGATCAATAGAGGTGGTGCTCCTTACTGTTTCAAACTTCGTGGCCAAAATTATCACTTAATAGGAAGCTTCCTACCACCTGATGGAGAGGTTCCGAAATTCTGTCAGCTATACATTTATGACACAGAAGACGAAATCAACAATAAAATTAATGTGTTTAATGGTACCAGTGACGTTATTGATCAGGAAATTGTTGAGTCTTTGTTGCAAATGTTGGATGAACATAATAAGTTGGTAAAAGGTTTTCGTATGGCCCGGGATAGAGTGCAACATAATGCAGTAGATGAATTCAAATTGGTGCTTATATCCTCAAGCTCAAAAAGTGGACGACCAAACCACATTGGCCCATCAAATGAGGTTGCAGGACTGATTGTGACAGATGATTATACTAAGGGATATAGAGATACAGTAATTGATTCAAAGGTGGACGGATTGGGGAGGATTTTTGAAACAGATGCACGCTTTATGTCACTACAATATCCAATCCTCTTTCCACATGGAGATCTAGGATTTCACCTTGAAATCCCTTTAAATAAGCCTGATAAGCAACCTCGCAAAGATCTAGAAACTGAGCAAACACTTGAATCAGATGAAAGAGGACCTCGAGAAAACGTAACCATGAAAGAGTACTACAATTATAAACTAATGATACGTCCAACAGAAGGTGTTACCATTAGTTCTAAATTCCATTTTTTGTAATTCTGCTTCCTAATGTGTAAATAGCATTCTGATTAAATTTGACCTCACATGTTACATGATTGACTCCACATTTGGGTGGACGTTTGTGGCAGCAATACGTTGTAGATGCATTTACCGCAATTGAGCAATACAGATTGGATTGGATTAGTGGACATCAAACTACTATACGTTCTGATCTATATCATAATATTCGGGATGCAGTACAAAAGGGTGTGTTAAATATAATTGATGTGTTTTGATCAGTGTTTAAGTGTTACAGGGAGTTATCAGAGTTTAGCTGGAAGCAGTCAGAGTTTGCGTAAACTCTGACAGTTGGAAGCTCAACAGAGTTTGTTAAACTCTGTTTGAAGGAAGCGCGTCTACTGTTCAACAGTGATTAAAGATTAATTATGGAAGCGATATCTTTGAAGATTGGATAGCTATCAAAGAGATCGAGTTGACATAGGAGACGTGTGACAATCTGTAATTGATATCATTGTATAGCTGATTATTAGGAATATCAATTAGAGATTGTATCGTAGCTGTATGTTATATAAATACAGATAGGTTAACCCTAGAAGGGTATCGATAACGAATTATCATAATTGTAACCTAGCAGCTCTTTGTGATATTTTACATCACGAAGAGGGTTTGAAATACAAGAAGTTTTTTAAGTGCATAAACGCTTTTACTTGTTAATTTCTCATACAAAGTTGATTATTATTTGTGTAATCGGCCTAACAAGTGGTATCAGAGCCAATCTGTTACTTTATTACAGGTTAAGATCTAAACACAACAATAATCATGTCAGAAATTCCTCCACCAACACCTACTGTTTCTGAAAAGGCTCCTACTACTGTGAGTCGTTATGAACCAATCAGGGTTCCTATTCTGAGGCCATTAGAGTATGCAATGTGGAAGGTCAAGATGACTATGTTTCTGGAGGCTACAGATCCAGAATATCTTGACAGGATTTATGAAGGCCCTCACAATCCTACAAAACTATCTGTTGCAGTTGCTGGTGAAGCAGCAAAAATGGTTCCAAAGGAAAAGAAGGACATGACTCCTGAAGATCTATCATCAATTGCTAAGGATGCAAAAGTTAGGCATTTACTACATAGTGCCTTAGACAATGTTATGTCTAACAAAGTCATTAACTGCACCACTGCAAAAGAGATATGGGATGCACTTGAAGTCAGGTGTCAAGGAACTGCAGCTATTAAGAAGAATAGGAGAAACATACTCACACAAGAGTATGAGCATTTTGAGGCTAAACCTGAAGAGACCATGACAGAAACATTTGATAGATTCTGTAAACTGATTAATGATCTGTCATTGGTCAACAAAGAGTATGATCTAGAAGACTCGAATCTCAAGTTTCTTCTTTCTCTACCTGAAAAGTGGGATGTGAAAACAACCACTATTAGAGACAACTATGATCTTGCTGAAATAGAGATTGATGAAATTTATGGACTGCTCAAAACTTATGAATTGGAAATGGAGCAGAGAAACAGGAGATCAAGCAGAAAAGGAAAGTCTGTTGCTCTTAATGTTGAAGAGAAGCCTCAGAAGAAAGAGGCAACAAGAAAGAAAATGAAAGGAAAAGCTTTGGTCATACATTCAGAAAGTGATTCACCAAACTCTGATTATGATTCAAATTCTTCTGAATCATCTGACTCTGAGGATGATGAAGAAGAAATGAGAAAAATGGCTGTGCTGATGGTGAAGACTTTCAAGAAAATGGGCTTCAAGAATTTCAAGAAAGGAAAAAGGTTTTCTAGGGATTCAAATGAAGACAGGAAAAGCTACAGGAAGTCTGATAAGAGAGATTCTAAAGGGAAGAAGGATAAGTCTGAAATTCAATGCTACAAGTGTAAGGAGATGGGTCACTATGCTCCTGAGTGCAAGAAGGGTAAAACTGGAAAGGTACTCTACACTAAAGGCAGAGATTGGGCAGATACTTCAGATTCTGATGAAGAAGTGAACTATGCTCTCATGGCTACTACTGAATCAGAATCCTCTGAAAATCAGGTACCTCCAACTACCTATGCTTATAATATTGATGACATTGCTCAATTAAGAATTTTTCTTAAGTCATTGCATATAAGTTATAGGGATCAGACTTTAGAAAATGAGAGGATAAAAGCTGAAAACTCTAAACTTAAAGAGAGAAATAAACTTGTTGAAGAGAAACTTGAAAACATGCAACAAGTTCAGAAAGAGAGAGATGATGCTGTTTCTATAGAACAGGATTTGCTTCAGAAATATAAACAACTAGAATCTGAGTTGGAGGAAGCAAATAAGAAAATTAGGACTTGGACTAATTCTGGAAAGGACACTCAATAGATTTTTCAAACAGACACTGTTGGTCTAGGTTATAATGAGGGAGATGAACTTAGATTTCAAAATCAAGTTAAAGTCAGAACTAAATTTATTCATGGAACCAGTAAATTTTTGTCTGAGAATGAAAAGGAAGCTGTCAAAAGAAAACCAGTAAAAACTAGTGTTAAACAGGTTAATATTGGTTCAATGACAGATAAACAACTCAAACATAAACTGAAGGAGTTAAAATCTGTTGAGAAAAAGAAAGTGTCAAACAAGAACAGAAATGGAAAAGTAGGCATTACTTCAGGAAATAAACCAATGCTTGCTAGTTATGCTCCAAGAAAGACATGTCATAACTGTGGTAGTACTAAGCATCTTGCAAATTTCTGCAAGAAAAATAAAAATATAAATTCTTTACCTACAAAGTCTGAGGTAAAGAAGGATTTTGCTAGAACTAAGCCACAGACTTTATGCACACACTGTGGAAGCACTTGGCATTCCATCTATACTTGCAGAAAATATCATGCTATCTATCATAATTACTATGAACTGAAACCCAATCTGAAATGGGTTAAAGTTGATACTGCAAGTGTAAACACTGATACTGTTAGCTCAAACTCTGATAATGTTAATTCCGCTGCAAAAGCTAACAAAGTTAAGAATGCCAAAGGATCCAAGCAAGTCTGGATCCTTAAAACTAATCCTCAGTAATTGTTTGTGATTGCAGGGTAACAGGGAGGCAACCCTAGTCGTGGACAGTGGATGTTCAGGACACATGACAGGAAATAAAGCCCTGCTATCAGAATATGAGGAGAAGGCTGGCCCAAAAGTTTCCTATGGTGATGGCAATATAGGAAGAACATTGGGATATGGCAATATCAATCTTGGAAATGTCATCATCAACAATGTAGCTCATGTCCCAGGACTCAAGCATGACTTGCTATCTGTGAGTCAAATCTGTGACAAGGGATATCATGTAAATTTCCAACCTGAATATTGTGAAGTTATCAGCAAATCTACAGGAAAGGTTGTTCTAGTTGGTCACAGGCAAAACAACATTTATGAAATCAAGCTTTTGATAGACTCTGTTGGAAAAGCTGTTTGCCTGTCTACAAGAATGTCTAGTGAAGAGAGTTGGAAGTGGCACAAGAAACTCTCACATTTGAACTTGAACAACATCAATGAATTGATCAGAAAGGATCTTGTAAGAGGACTCCCAAAGACCCTGTTAAATGTTGATGGCCTATATGACTCATGTCAGAAGGCTAAACAAAGGAAGTCATCTTTCAAGAGCAAAACAGAATCTTCTATCACTGATCCCCATCATCTTCTTCATGTTGATCTATTTGGTCCAGTAAATGTTATGTCTATTGCAAGGAAGAAATATGCTTTAGTCATTGTTGATGAATACACTAGATTCACCTGGGTGTATTTTCTAGCAAAGAAGGATGAAACTGCATTGACTCTGATGGAGCATGTGAAGCTTCTGGACAAAGGATCAAGCAACAAAGTCAGAATCATCAGAAGTGATAATGGAACTGAGTTCAGAAATGCAACAATGGAAGAATTCTGCAAGGACAATGGAGTGAAACAAGAATTTTCAGCACCTGGTACACCACAACAAAATGGTGTAGTTGAAAGGAAAAATAGAACCTTAATTGAAGCTGCCAGAACTATGCTTGATGAAGCAAAATTGCCAACTTATTTCTGGGCAGAAGCTGTTCAAACTGCTTGTTTTACTCAAAATGCAACACTGATCAATAAGCATGGAAAGACTGTAATAACCCTAACTTCAGTAATGCTACAGTGGTCACATGAATAGTAAATTTCGAGGATTTAGAGAAATGGTATATAGGTACCCTATAATGGAAACATAAAAGGAATAAACAGAAACCATATTAGTATTGTACAATGGAAATAAGTGACTCGAAATGACGTTAGATTTCAGAAATTCCTGAAGCATGGATTTTGAGGATTTTGAGTTCGAACGAGCTTCTATTTATTGGATATTAAGGAGCATAGAAATATTAAAGGAATTATATATTGAGGAATTAGTAAATTTAAGTTAAACTAGGGGATTTTTAAGTTAAGGGAATGCTAAGGGAATTTGGATTTTTAAATGATTTCAAAACCACTGAGATAATGAGGTACATTCGAAACGAACCACAATTAGACGAATATGGAGATTAAGCAACCAAGATTTATAAAATAACAAGGATACATACCCCATTATAATTACCAAGAGTACTAGCATTATAATTAGAAAAGAAATCAAGAAAAAGAGAATTATGAGATCACCAAAATGACATCACCATCCACTAACTTGTTTTAAGGGCAAATTAGTACTTTGGCAAGGATTAAACCACAAAAATATCTACCAAGCTTCCACCATACACTAGATTAACAAGAGATTAGTAAGATAAGATCAAAAAAAAAGAAGCAAAAGAACTCTCCCCCTTCCTCATCTTTCCATTCGGCCCAAAGAAAAAAAAAGAGAAAAAGGAAAATCAAAACCCTAGCAAAAATCAACTACAAATCTAAGGAAAATTCATGGAGTTTCTTGGAGGATAGAAAGAGATATTCACAAAGTTTCAAAGCCAATCATCATCTTCTTCATAGGTAATAAAATCATTCAAGTTACTTGATGAATAGTAGTGAATAGTAGAATCTTAGAGTTAACTTTGTTTTTATGGATCTTTTAGTTAATTCAAGGTTGTTCAAGGTGTGTCCAAGGATTACTAAGGATTATTAAGTGTTCTTCAAGCTTCAAAGAGGTATAACAACCCTTGCCTTTTGTGTTTATGATGGATAATGTTATGTTTAGGGATTAAGTGGTATAAAGGTTATGTTTATGATGTTATAGTTGTTTATATGTGTTTGAATGATTATGGAAATGTGTTGTGGACTTGTAACCATGGCTGGTGAAGCATACCACATGGTGTAGGTGAGGATTATGGTGTTTGATAATGGATTTGGAGGAGTTGGATTTATGAAAGTACGAAATTATAGCCGTTATAATGCCCGATTTTCGTTAGGATGTAAGTTGCCCTGTTTTGGACCCCCTGCATCCGTATGGTACCCTACTGTCCAGGTCCCTAATTAACTATGAAATGATAGAGCTTAGTTCATAGATCGTTTTGATATAAGGTGCGTTAAAATCTGATGAACGGTTTAGGAGAAAAGTCAGTTTTAGTGAAAGCGGTTCAGAAACCGAGAAACTGTAAATGTATCAAACTTGAGGTTACAATTACCATACTTTAACATTGTTAAAAGTCACGAAATTTTGGGATAGTGTAGTAGGGGGGTCAGAGGACCCTTGACAGTTGACCTTACATTAAAATTCGAAATCCATATTTTCTGAGAATTTTTACAGTTAAGTATGGTCGTTAAGGAAAATGGTGAAAACCCCTGAAACTTCGATTTAGGTTATAAACGGTTGAGTTCTTGAGCCTTTGGGATAATAATAATACGTTAAACATATATTAAAGTTTCAAAAGGTAATGTTATACAAGAGTGTAGTGAGTAAGAGATGTGGTTCTAACGATGGTCCTTTTGTGTTTATAGAAACTCCGGAAGAGGGACGAGCCATATCGTCAGGATATCGAAACCGAGGCAAGATTTCTTCTATCCCTATTTGTAAAACTACTTATCTTCATAAAGAAACTTGATTTTGTGAAATATATATGTGATGCTATTATTACTATATTGTGAAGAAATTGTCCTCCTTGAGTATTAATATTGAAAAGAAGGATATACGAAGATGTATATGAATATGGATATGAGTATAAGATGTATATGATTATGAATGAGAGTATGAGATGGATATGTATAGAGATGATTGTGCATGAATTGAACATGCCTTATGATCAAGAGAATAAGAGAGAATGGTATCAGTTGTTATCGAGGGTTATATGGTTATAATATTATAGTAAAGATGTTCTTATTGAGTATCAGTGGTTTAATAAATATTATTTGATTAACATGCCTTACTCTTAAAATAGATGGAATAATTTACGAATATAAAAGTATAGTTGATTTCTGAATTTGAAAGAGAGGTCTGAAACATAATCAAAGCCTTATGATATATATATTTTATAGAAGTAATGTGCGAGAATGGAAATGATATGAGAGAATGATATGTGAAAATGAAAGGGAGAAAATGGAAATGTGGAATGATATTTTAAAAAGAGAATAATGATGTGATAAAGAGGGGGATTGCAACAGACTTGCGTAAGTGGCTGTGTCAGGGCTGTGTGCGACACAGTCCAGCATTTATTATTTTTATTACGGCACGAAGATGCCAAGGGAGGATGTTAGCAGGTGGCCTTCCTCCAGGGATGATTTTCATTCCTTCTACCGGTAGTAAAAAGAGAGCAGGTACGATTAGGCGACTGATCATCGTCCTAACGTATCAGGCGACAGCAGATATCCCCAATGTTTTTAAAAAGAAAGTGTAGACAATGGTTTTCAGATTTCTATACTGAAAACAGAATAACGATATGAGATGATGGAATGATGATTACAGATGAAGAAAAACTGATATTATATTATATTAGATTTCTATACTGAAAACAGAATAATGATATGAGATGAGGGAATGATAGTTACAGATGAAGAAAAACTGATATTATATTATTGTGGATTTCAATACTGAAATCAGAATAACGATATGAGATGATGGTATTATGGATACAGATGAAGAAAAACTGATATTATATTAATATAGACTACTTTCTTATAATAGTGAGTGGATGATGTATTATTAAATAAGAGCTTTACTCTTCCTTAAGGATTTTAATTGTTTCCTGCTATTACATATGCCTATACATATATGTATACTTGTTCACATTCTAAATTTTAGTTACAGAATGATCTTGCTGAGCTATTATAGCTCACTCTTGCTATTTATGTATATAGCAGCTAGGTCCCATGCCGATACTACGTACCACACCCCGCAAGAGGGTAAGGGAAAGGCGACCTTTTGAGCGAGTGCTGGAGACCATCCCCGAGGTAGTGACAAGCGAAGGGGCTTAGTATACTTATGTAAATTAAGTGTGTAAGTTGAAATAAACTTTAGTTGTTGAAGTGCTTCCTGTAGAAGCTTTGTTCAACAATGTACTTGGTAAATTCTGGGCTTGTAATAACTGTTAACTTTAAAACTTTTAAGTATTGTGGTTGTTGTTCTATGAGCATATGACTGGTGTGTGTGTGTATTAGTGTGGGGTCAACTGCCTATTTATTTATTTATTTATTTATTTAAAAAAAAAAAAGAAGATTTCAGAGATATTAATATTGATCGGAAATTGGACTTTGACGGCCCGGATCCTTGACCCCGGATCCCGGGGCGTCACAGATGGTATCAGAGCTAAGAGTCATATGCTCATAAACAAAAGTGATAATAATAAATGTATCAGTTATAATATAAATTGTGAACTTCCATCAAGTTCAGGGGTGGTATATCGCAGGTAGTATTTACTTTAAGCATATATTATAATTTATTAGACTGTTACTAATAGAATTTTATGTTTTATTATAGGGAGCGGAGATGGGTGAGCCGATTCAGGACCCCCAGTGGCTAGGGAGGTCAGAGCAGGAGCTATTAGATCTTCAGTTGGCCGGGGTAGAGGTCCCCGAGTATGCAGTTGAGGACCTCAGGGAGAGACGCCGGGCGGCGGCTAGAGAGCGATTAGAGAGAGATGAGGCAGAGGAGCAGAGACGGAGAGATGCTGTGGCCCTAGTGCCATATATGGGTAGACCTTCTACAGGATCTGACGAGGCGGGTCCTTCCAGAGTGAGATCGGAGATCCCTGAGGAGGAGAGGCCACTGCGTAAGAGGCCTAGGTTGTCAGTTATACTTGAGGAGCCGATTGAGTGGAGGGATATTCAGATGATTCCCACTCCTGTCCGACCCATCCCGGTGCCGTCACCAGTTCCATCCCCACTACCTAGTCCTGACCCTATAGATGATCCTTTTGAGCAGTTTACCCCTCCAGGGCATTTTGGTTTCTTTGAGGAGGAGGAGGATCCTTCAGAGGATGCTGAGACAGAGTCGGTTCCTCCATCCCCACCCTTTGCACCACCACCACCTCCACCTGTGGATGCACCTCCCCTAGCTGTACCCCCTCAGGAGGCACCCTTACCGGCGGGTGACTCACTTTCAGCTACCTTATTGACCGAGTACTTTGCTCTTCAGGGACAGTTGGAGGAGTCCCGCAGGACTATAGACACCCTTCTACAGAGGTTAGAGAGAGGGAGAGGAGGGGTTATTCCGGATGGGATATCTCTGGGGATGATCAGTATTGAGCTACGAGCATTGGGAGATCTTAGGAGGTTGTTGGGTGATAGGGGAGACCCGGCGTGGAGGGCCCAGATAGTTGATACGGTTACTACCATGGTGGTCCAGATACGGGATGTTGTCAGGGCAGGGGTGTGAGCCGGGATAGTAGTTGTCACTAATCAGACTAGTCATCTTGCTGATGTCATTTTGGGGATTAGTTTAGTTGTCCACTGTTTTAATCCCAGTCTGATTAGAGGACAGTTAGTAGTACTTTTGGTGATATCGGATTAGTATGTACGACTATGTTTTGGGTTTCGAACCTTGTATTAGATGATGTATATTATTAGCAGTAAAAGATGTTGTAACCAAATTGTAAAATATTTATGTACATTAATGAAGTTTGTGCATTTCTATCTAAATTTTTGCTGTATATTTTTGTATAATAAATGTTGAGACTCAGAAATATTGATGTATAAAAGGTGATTGACTTAATGAAAAGGCTATCGTGTTAAGGGCGATACACTTACCTACTAAAATTATGGTATAACTAGATGTAAATCGCATGATAAAGATATTGTGATATGCAAATGAGTTAATTAATGATATAATGATGTATATGGTAACCCAAATTCGGGTAATTAATAAGGACTATTGTTATGTACAGTACTATGCCGCCTAGACGTGACAGTAGAGCGAATGCAAGGGAAAATGAGAGAGACGAAAGAAGTCGAAATATCGAAGGTACTAGACTGAACGAAAATGCTCATAATGAAGAAAATCATGAAGAAGGAGAAGAGGAATCAACTGGCCAACAAAGGAATCCGGGAGGTGATCCCTTTGCCCAATTCATGGACTTATTAAGGCAGAATTTAGCAAATCCACAGAATCCTCAACCACCACCTGTTCTCCCCAATCAGGCAGCTAGTTCCTTTCGTGCCTTTAAGTCATTAAAGCCCCCAGAATTCGAGGGAACCACTAACCCAGTAGTAGCCAGGGCATGGCTAAAAGAAATGGAGAAAGCTTTCGAAATACTGAGGATAGAGGAAGATCAGAAAACAGTTTTTGCAGCCTACCTCCTAAAGGGAGAGGCAAATTACTGGTGGGAAGCTAGGAAGAACCTAGAGGAAGCGGGAGTGATAACCTGGGAGCGTTTCACTAGGGTGTTCCTAGAAAAGTATTCTCCTAGGTATCTAGAAAACCAAATGGAATTAAAGTTTCTGGAGTTAAAACAGGATAACCTAACAGTGGCAGAGTATGAAAATAAATTCTCAGAACTGTCGAGGTTTGTTCCCGAGTTTGTGCGTACTGAAGAACAACGTGCAAAAAGGTTTCAACAAGGGTTAAAACCCTGGTTACGAACGAGAGTGGCCCCATTTGAGTTAACTGATTATGCTGCAGTGGTTCAAAAGGCATCAATTATAGAGACCGAGAGTGAGCAAGCTCAAGTAGGTCGAGAGAATAAGAAAAGAAGATTTGAGGGCCCAAAAGGAGGTTCAAGTGAGGGAAGCTACTTTAACAAAGGAGGTAAAGGACAAAAATCTCAATTTGTGGGAAAATCGGGGGGTAACAAGACTACTAGTGTGACGGTGAGTCAGGGTGGAAAATCTTCGGGAACATTTCAGTCCAATCAATCACGACCACCATTACCAGATTGTGAGACGTGTGGTAAAAAGCATATAGGAGTCTGTAGAGTGCTGGGAATAACTTGTTTTAAGTGTGGACAAAAAGGACACTACTTTAACCAGTGCCCATCAACTGATGCAAACCCTAGAAGAGATGTTAAGTGTTACCAGTGTGGGAAACTAGGACACTTTGCTAGAGATTGCCGTTCAGGTGGGTCATACGCATCAGGACAGAGTGGGGCTGCTTCAAATAGGCCTACTGCTAGAGTGTACAACATGACCTTAGGGGAAGCGTTGACAAAACCAGATGCGGATACAGGTACTTGTTTTTTTCGATTTAAATTTTGTGTGTAAGTCTTTGGTTAAGGATCGACTTAATCAATTAATGGAATAAATAAGTTAATAAAATAGATAAGGAAAATCAGTATCTGTTAAGGGCTAGGAAACGTTATGAAAAGAAAAGTAGGAGTGTTTTGGGAAAACACAAGCTTGTGGAGACGAACAGGAAATATATATTATAGGTAGTATTTTCTTACAATTGTTTTAAAGAATATTATTAGAGCTTATTTTCTGGAAAATTTTACAGAGAGGAGCTATAGGAATATTGAGGAATTAATATTTATGTCATGATAGAGATCAGAAGATGGTCAAACCATAAGTGAGATACACTACCATTCAGAAAAGGTCAATGTAGTGGCAAATATCTTCGTCAAAGAGGAAGGAGAGACGAGATAACCTGGAATGACTGGAAACAGGAGGAGATTTGTGAGGAAAAGACAGTAAAAGGACTGCTATTGATAAACTAAATGGCATGTTGATGAATGACAAGGAAGTTATGTTAGTATATTTCTGCGCAAACAAGATAGATATATTATAGAAGGAAAAAGGATAAAGGAAGTAGTGTGAAAGTTAGAAGATGTGAATGAGAAAGATACTTATGGACATTTCCAACATGATTCCGGGACGGAATCCTTTTAAGGGGGGAAGGATGTAATAACCCTAACTTCAGTAATGCTACAGTGGTCACATGAATAGTAAATTTCGAGGATTTAGAGAAATGGTATATAGGTACCCTATAATGGAAACATAAAAGGAATAAACAGAAACCATATTAGTATTGTACAATGGAAATAAGTGACTCGAAATGACGTTAGATTTCAGAAATTCCTGAAGCATGGATTTTGAGGATTTTGAGTTCGAACGAGCTTCTATTTATTGGATATTAAGGAGCATAGAAATATTAAAGGAATTATATATTGAGGAATTAGTAAATTTAAGTTAAACTAGGGGATTTTTAAGTTAAGGGAATGCTAAGGGAATTTGGATTTTTAAATGATTTCAAAACCACTGAGATAATGAGGTACATTCGAAACGAACCACAATTAGACGAATATGGAGATTAAGCAACCAAGATTTATAAAATAACAAGGATACATACCCCATTATAATTACCAAGAGTACTAGCATTATAATTAGAAAAGAAATCAAGAAAAAGAGAATTATGAGATCACCAAAATGACATCACCATCCACTAACTTGTTTTAAGGGCAAATTAGTACTTTGGCAAGGATTAAACCACAAAAATATCTACCAAGCTTCCACCATACACTAGATTAACAAGAGATTAGTAAGATAAGATCAAAAAAAAAGAAGCAAAAGAACTCTCCCCCTTCCTCATCTTTCCATTCGGCCCAAAGAAAAAAAAAGAGAAAAAGGAAAATCAAAACCCTAGCAAAAATCAACTACAAATCTAAGGAAAATTCATGGAGTTTCTTGGAGGATAGAAAGAGATATTCACAAAGTTTCAAAGCCAATCATCATCTTCTTCATAGGTAATAAAATCATTCAAGTTACTTGATGAATAGTAGTGAATAGTAGAATCTTAGAGTTAACTTTGTTTTTATGGATCTTTTAGTTAATTCAAGGTTGTTCAAGGTGTGTCCAAGGATTACTAAGGATTATTAAGTGTTCTTCAAGCTTCAAAGAGGTATAACAACCCTTGCCTTTTGTGTTTATGATGGATAATGTTATGTTTAGGGATTAAGTGGTATAAAGGTTATGTTTATGATGTTATAGTTGTTTATATGTGTTTGAATGATTATGGAAATGTGTTGTGGACTTGTAACCATGGCTGGTGAAGCATACCACATGGTGTAGGTGAGGATTATGGTGTTTGATAATGGATTTGGAGGAGTTGGATTTATGAAAGTACGAAATTATAGCCGTTATAATGCCCGATTTTCGTTAGGATGTAAGTTGCCCTGTTTTGGACCCCCTGCATCCGTATGGTACCCTACTGTCCAGGTCCCTAATTAACTATGAAATGATAGAGCTTAGTTCATAGATCGTTTTGATATAAGGTGCGTTAAAATCTGATGAACGGTTTAGGAGAAAAGTCAGTTTTAGTGAAAGCGGTTCAGAAACCGAGAAACTGTAAATGTATCAAACTTGAGGTTACAATTACCATACTTTAACATTGTTAAAAGTCACGAAATTTTGGGATAGTGTAGTAGGGGGGTCAGAGGACCCTTGACAGTTGACCTTACATTAAAATTCGAAATCCATATTTTCTGAGAATTTTTACAGTTAAGTATGGTCGTTAAGGAAAATGGTGAAAACCCCTGAAACTTCGATTTAGGTTATAAACGGTTGAGTTCTTGAGCCTTTGGGATAATAATAATACGTTAAACATATATTAAAGTTTCAAAAGGTAATGTTATACAAGAGTGTAGTGAGTAAGAGATGTGGTTCTAACGATGGTCCTTTTGTGTTTATAGAAACTCCGGAAGAGGGACGAGCCATATCGTCAGGATATCGAAACCGAGGCAAGATTTCTTCTATCCCTATTTGTAAAACTACTTATCTTCATAAAGAAACTTGATTTTGTGAAATATATATGTGATGCTATTATTACTATATTGTGAAGAAATTGTCCTCCTTGAGTATTAATATTGAAAAGAAGGATATACGAAGATGTATATGAATATGGATATGAGTATAAGATGTATATGATTATGAATGAGAGTATGAGATGGATATGTATAGAGATGATTGTGCATGAATTGAACATGCCTTATGATCAAGAGAATAAGAGAGAATGGTATCAGTTGTTATCGAGGGTTATATGGTTATAATATTATAGTAAAGATGTTCTTATTGAGTATCAGTGGTTTAATAAATATTATTTGATTAACATGCCTTACTCTTAAAATAGATGGAATAATTTACGAATATAAAAGTATAGTTGATTTCTGAATTTGAAAGAGAGGTCTGAAACATAATCAAAGCCTTATGATATATATATTTTATAGAAGTAATGTGCGAGAATGGAAATGATATGAGAGAATGATATGTGAAAATGAAAGGGAGAAAATGGAAATGTGGAATGATATTTTAAAAAGAGAATAATGATGTGATAAAGAGGGGGATTGCAACAGACTTGCGTAAGTGGCTGTGTCAGGGCTGTGTGCGACACAGTCCAGCATTTATTATTTTTATTACGGCACGAAGATGCCAAGGGAGGATGTTAGCAGGTGGCCTTCCTCCAGGGATGATTTTCATTCCTTCTACCGGTAGTAAAAAGAGAGCAGGTACGATTAGGCGACTGATCATCGTCCTAACGTATCAGGCGACAGCAGATATCCCCAATGTTTTTAAAAAGAAAGTGTAGACAATGGTTTTCAGATTTCTATACTGAAAACAGAATAACGATATGAGATGATGGAATGATGATTACAGATGAAGAAAAACTGATATTATATTATATTAGATTTCTATACTGAAAACAGAATAATGATATGAGATGAGGGAATGATAGTTACAGATGAAGAAAAACTGATATTATATTATTGTGGATTTCAATACTGAAATCAGAATAACGATATGAGATGATGGTATTATGGATACAGATGAAGAAAAACTGATATTATATTAATATAGACTACTTTCTTATAATAGTGAGTGGATGATGTATTATTAAATAAGAGCTTTACTCTTCCTTAAGGATTTTAATTGTTTCCTGCTATTACATATGCCTATACATATATGTATACTTGTTCACATTCTAAATTTTAGTTACAGAATGATCTTGCTGAGCTATTATAGCTCACTCTTGCTATTTATGTATATAGCAGCTAGGTCCCATGCCGATACTACGTACCACACCCCGCAAGAGGGTAAGGGAAAGGCGACCTTTTGAGCGAGTGCTGGAGACCATCCCCGAGGTAGTGACAAGCGAAGGGGCTTAGTATACTTATGTAAATTAAGTGTGTAAGTTGAAATAAACTTTAGTTGTTGAAGTGCTTCCTGTAGAAGCTTTGTTCAACAATGTACTTGGTAAATTCTGGGCTTGTAATAACTGTTAACTTTAAAACTTTTAAGTATTGTGGTTGTTGTTCTATGAGCATATGACTGGTGTGTGTGTGTATTAGTGTGGGGTCAACTGCCTATTTATTTATTTATTTATTTATTTAAAAAAAAAAAAGAAGATTTCAGAGATATTAATATTGATCGGAAATTGGACTTTGACGGCCCGGATCCTTGACCCCGGATCCCGGGGCGTCACAAAGACACCATATGAGATGGTGAAGAAAAAGAAGCCTAACCTGAAATACTTTCATATTTTCGGGTGCAAATGTTTCGTTTTGAAGACTCATCCAGAACAGTTGACCAAGTTTGAGCTAAAGGTAGATGAAGGAATTTTTGTTGGCTATCCGCTGTCAACAAAGGCATTCAGAGTTTACAATCTGAGAACTAAAGTGATCATGGAATCTATACATGTTTCTTTTGATGATAAGAAGATAACTGGACTTGAAGACAAAGACGAATATGATCAACTGAACTTTGAAAATGAAGTTTTAAACTCTGATGAAGGAAACTCTGAAGAAACAATTCTGACAGACTCTGTTGAAACAAACTCTGAACCTCTACTGGTAAATTCTGGAGAAACTTCTCAGTCACAACAAAGAGGAGAACCAGTTGAGGGGGAGCATGATCAAGATGAAGACTCAAACACTGATACTGAGTCAACTGAAAAATCTGGATCAAACTCTGATGCTTCAAACTCTGAAAATTCAAATTCTGACTCTGGACAGTCAAGTTCAGGGGGAGTCTCAGAAAACGAAAATAGATCACAACAGAATCAGGAGAGCATGTATCAAGGGGGAGGATCACATGCTGATAGAAGTCATTTGCCTTCTGCTAGGAAATGGACTAAATCACATACACCTGATTTGATAATTGGTGATCCAGATGCAAAAGTAAAGACAAGAAGTGCTACTGTAAGTGAATGTCTGTTTCATGCATTCTTGTCTAAAAATGAACCAAAGAAAGTGGAAGAAGCTCTTCAAGATGCAGACTGGATAACAGCAATGCAGGAAGAGTTAAATGAATTTGAAAGGAATGAAGTTTGGACCCTTGTACCAAGACCAAAGAACAGATCTATTGTGGGTACTAAATGGGTTTTCAGAAACAAGACTGACAGTGAAGGTGTTATCACAAGGAACAAGGCTAGACTGGTAGCAAAAGGCTATTCACAGCAGGAAGGAATAGACTATGATGAAACATTTGCTCCAGTTGCAAGATTGGAGGCAATCAGAATTTTTCTAGCATATGCCTCTCACAAGAAATTCAAAGTGTTCCAGATGGATGTGAAAAGTGCTTTTCTGAATGGAAAGCATGAAGAAGAAGTGTTTGTTGAACAACCACCAGGATTTGTGGACCCCAAATATCCAGATTATGTCTACAGGCTAGATAAGGCATTATATGGACTTAAGCAGGCACCAAGAGCATGGTATGAGACACTTGCTCAGTTTCTTCTAGAAAGTGGATTCAACAGAGGAACAATTGACAAAACTCTGTTTTATTTCAATCAAGGTAGTGACCTCCTTTTAGTTCAAATTTATGTTGACGACATCATCTTTGGGTCTACTAATGATAAACTCTGGAAGAAGTTTGCCAAGCTCATGCAGTCCAGATATCAAATGAGCATGATGGGAGAGCTTAGTTACTTTCTAGGCCTACAGGTGAAACAAACAGAAGATGGAATTTTCATTAATCAAGAAAAATACACCAGAAATCTTCTCAAGAAATTTGGTATGCTTGACTGTTCATCTGCATCAACTCCCATGGCAACAACAACTAAATTGGACAAAGACACAGGAGTTTCAGTGGATATGACAAACTACAGGGGCATGATAGGATCTCTTCTATACTTGACAGCTAGTAGGCCTGACATCATGTATGCAACCTGTCTTTGTGCAAGGTTTCAGGCAGATCCTAAAGAGCCTCATCTGACAGCTGTGAAAAGAATCTTCAAGTATCTCAAGGGCACCATATCATTAGGTCTGTGGTACCCCAGAGAATCAGATTTTAAGCTACTTGGATATTCTGATGCAGACTTTGCAGGCTGTAAGGTAGACAGAAAGAGCACTAGTGGAAGTTGTCAATTTCTTGGTGACAGACTTGTTTCCTGGTACAGCAAGAAACAGAAATCAATCTCCACATCTACAGCTGAAGCAGAGTATATTGCAGCTGGTAGCTATTGTGCACAGATCTTATGGATGAAGAATCAATTGCTGGATTATGGATTGAGGTACAGTAATATCCCTATTTACTGTGATAATCAAAGTGCTATTGCTATGACAGGTAATCCAGTACAGCATTCAATGACCAAGCACATCAGCATAAGGTACCACTTCATCAGAGAACATGTGGAAGAAGGAAATATTGAACTACATTTTGTATCTACAGAACAACAGCTTGCAGATATCTTCACTAAACCATTGAGTGAAGCTACATTTACAAGACTGGTAAATGAACTAGGAATGGTCTCTGGTTCTGACTAGAAATGTTGGTTAGATTCAAACTTTACTTATGTGATGTATTAATCATATTTCCTGATTGGTTAAATGCTAAGTGTACTCTGTTGATTAAACTCTGTTATGCATACTCTGTTAAACTCTGTCAGACAACTTGTCATCCGTTGATTGTAGGTTGCATCAGTTGATGACTAACTGAACTGTATCCGTTGATATTATATGGTCTTATCCGTTGATGGTTGTACAGTCTTATCCGTTGATGGTTGTACAGTATTATCCGTTGATGGTTGTACGGTCTTATCCGTCGATGGTTGTGTTATGCAGTCTCTAAACTCTGTCAGCATGTCTGTATATCATACACTGTTAATAAGTTTGATAAACTCTGTGAACTTTGAGTTGATTTTTGTCTGAATGAAAACACCAATGAAGAAATATGTATGAAGCATGATTCTCAGCAATTAATCATGAATCTTTCTGAGTTATTGAGATCTAATCTTAGATTGTGCAGAAAGTTAACACAGCATGATACTTGATCATATTTATAGCATCTCTTAGTTTATTTTGTCCTAAACTCTGAGTCTATAAATACTGTATGCATTACCTTTCATGAAGAACTACTGATGTTGATGAACTCTAAACTCTGTTAGTTATACTCTGATAAAATAAAATGTTTACTGCAATACCCAAAGAAAATGTATATAGGTTATTATACTCCTTTGAGATTATGTTGGCTACTAGGATGACCCAGGAACCTATTGGTATATAATAGGTGCTAAAATTCTCTGATTTTTGGTGACTAGTTAAATACTAGGATGACCCAGGAACTTATCAAAATGATAAGGGCTAAAATTTTTGAATTTTTGGTGACTAGTTCCAACCTCTGATTACTGGAATGAAAAATGAAAAAAAATGAATAAAAAAAAAATGAAAAAAAATAAAAAAAAAATGTATATAAAGGGGGTATAAAATAAAAGTTACTGTATATAGTTTGATTACTTCAGAGTTTAGCTTTCATCATACAGTCAGTGTTTACTATGACAGTTTGTGCATCCAGTGTTTATTGATTTACTTTATGGATTTTATGAAAAATTAGATGCTCTAAAAATTGACTTAGTAAACTCTGCTTCACACACACAAATACTCACAACTGTGCAATTTATGAAAGGGTTTCGATGATAAAGTTGGAGAATTGACAAACGCTGTTGATTCGTGATTTGTACTCTAAGGTAAATTTTCACTTGGACAATTTGAAAGTCTTGGAGTAAGTAGGGTTTTTGACAACTGTTAATCAGTGGATAGTTGATGAATGTGTTCTTTATATGATTACTTTAATTAGTTTTCATATTCTCTTCTTGATTCATTTACTTGAAGAACAGTTCATATAACACAAATAACAGTTGCAGAACACAATGAATATGATTAGAAAAACAAAATTTTCATTGATAATAAGAAAGAGATTACAAGTAAATATTACATCTTTTTGTTCTCTCTATCTGCTAATCTATTCAACAGGAAAGTAAAAGGTCCGTCCACACCACTCCATTGTTAGCAAAAATTCCCAGATCCCATCTTTGCCACTTTATTTGGGTGGAAGTTGAAGGGATAAGGTTATTTTTGCTGACATATTCATTAACAATGGTTGGTGGTGGTGGATGAGGATGCCTTCGAGGAGAGCCATGTCAATGTTGCTTGGAGGGCAGCATCGATGTCAATCACTCTTGCAGGTTTCTCTCTCTCGAGCTCTTCCAGACCAGCATCCATTTGCAGCCACAGCGTCTCAAGCTGCCTTTCCCACTCAAACGCTTCAAACTCTTCACGAGTATAGCTGAAGATGTCCCTATTCTCGACAAGATGAAGGTTTTTCTCTTTGATGGTAAGGTTGGCCATTGTTTTTCAAGAGTATTTGGTTTGAAAGGTTTGTGATTTTACAGGGGAGACTGAAAGGTTAAAGGTTTAATGAATAATCTGAGCAAGTCTCTAGGCCTTAAATAGAGATGGGTAAGAACGAAGTCCTTAATCGCTTTGTATTCTGGTTTTTAAAGGCAACAGGTAAACGTTTCAAATTCTGATTTTACTTGGGTCCAGATATTTTTAAAAGAGTATTATTTGATTTTTGTTAAAATCAAATATTTTAATGCTTTAATTTTAATATACTCTTTTTTAAAAATAGGCGCACATGACCCACTCGCCTTTAATGTGTCCCACTTGCCTATTATCGTGTCCCACTACACATTAATCAAGGAACTGATTGAGTGTCTGTTACATAAGAGATTGAGTTTTTCTTTAATTTAATCACTTTTGTGTCCAAACGAGTTTGCTTTACTCTTACTCTCACAGTTTTCTTAGTTTTCTCTTGGGCACTTACGCAAACACCTTTTCTACATACACATCTTTTGGAAATTCTTGGGAATTCTTAACTCAATGGCATCTAAAGCATTCACTGCTCTTGGCTTACGGTTTGTTCCTAATAACTATGAGGCTCCACTCTATCATGAACGCGTTCCAGAATCGTTTCATCTCATGCAGAACTTTTTGAGGGATTCAGAGATTGGACAAGCTCTGACTGGACCTGCTACTCTTTCTGCGTCTCAAATTGCTTCATTCTGGCAGAACTCAGTTTATGTGGATGGAGGAGAAAGTGGAACTCCTACCATTATCTTCACTTATGAAGACCAAGACCATGTGATTACTCCACAGACTGTACGAGATACAATGGGGTTTGAGACACATACTTCTTATACTCTCGTTAATGAAACTTATCTGAGAGACATGCTACAAGAGATAGGTTACATGGAATCTCTTGACAAGCTTGGCAGTATAAAGCGACCAAATCTCAGAAAGGAATGGAATTTCTTCTTTGATTGCATAACAAGGACATTCCAGAAGAAAGTCACAAACTGGGATGCCATTCCAATGGATAGTCTTCAAATCGGGTATTCTCTGCTCTATGGTTCTAATTTTGATTTTGGTCGACATGTTTTGATGAGCTTAGGTGATAAATTGTCAGAGTCTACCACTGTCTATTATGCTCGTTTCTGTCAAATGTTGTTCAATGCATGTGTACCTGGTCTTGAACTTGATGAAACTGATGAAATTGATTCGTTTAGAGTCAATAAGCGCATATTCTCTGATATGACTAACAAGGATGTTGGTAAAGAAAATCTTCCAGCTTTTGTCATGCCTCTTGCTCTACGGAATTTTCTTAATCAACCACAAGAACCACATCAACCTGAACCACAACAAGATGCACCACAACAAGATGAATCTGAACAACAATCTGAACCACACCCTGACTCTCAACCAGCACCAAACACTGAATCACCTGCAAAGCAATCTTCACCCACTTCAAACACAAACTCTGATTCGCCGTCAGCAAACTCTGATTCTCCATTAAAATCAAAGCCTAAATCTCAAGGAGTTAAGAAAGCACTTGCTGAACGACATGCAAGTCTAAGGCAGGCGGAAGAGACAAAGAGGAAATCAAAACGGAAATCTCCTGAAGCTGTTTACACTAGAAAAGGGAAAAGACTGAAAGCTCGAGCAAACATGCCTAAGTCACCACCTTGTGAAGAGGATTCAGATAATGTACCTCTAGCAAAACGAAGAAAAGTGATATTCTCTGATTCTGTGGATGAAGATATTGAAGCTCCAGAGATTGCTTCACAGCAAATACCTCCTGTTGAGGTTGAGAAAGATGACATACCTGCAGAGGATGTAATGCCTGCAGAGGACAAAATGCCTGCAGAAGAGGATGCAAGAGATGGTATTTCTCCGATAAATGATATTCCTGATTCATTTATGCCATTCTCTGATCTTATCTCTAATATTGGTGTAGCTGATCAACCTACTTCTGTTCCTTCTGAAGCTGTGGCATCTCATACTGAGTTAATATCTGATGCTCACCACACTGTTGAAGAAGGTGAAGAAATTGATCAGGCAACCAAAGTAACTTCTCAGTCAATGCCTGTTGCTGAGCCTGAGCAACATGAAGACAATTCTGAAAAGCCTACAGAAGATATTGCTAAACCTATGGCTGAAAATGAACCAGTTAACGCTACAAGTGTTGAAGCTGAAGGTGATAGTAGTGCAAACTCTGATACTTCTCTGAGTGCACCAGTACAAACTGATGATAAAAATACACCTTTTCCTCAACCTTGTACTTCTCATGAAGTTGAAAGAGTACAATTTGCCAAGAATGCTGCTGAATGGTACAAAGAAGATTGTATTTTTCCAACAGGAAGAGCAGCTAAGTTTGTTAAGCAGAGTGCTGATACTATCTCTAATCCAGAGATTCTTTTGTGCTTGAAAGCAACTATAGTTCAAGTTAAAACTCTGGATAGACGATTTGATGATACTAATTTGGCAATCACTTCTTTGCGAAATGAGGTTGTAGCTAGAGAGATGAAGATGGAAACACATTCAAAACTAGTGACTACAAAATTTTCTAAAGCTCAAGACAATATCTTTGCCAGACTGAGTAAAGTTGAAGAAAACCAGTCTGATTTATCTGCTAAAATTGATTCTATTGCTACCTCCTTGGAGTTAATTACTTCTATTCTTATGCCTGATGATGTCAAAAAGGGGGAGAGAGTTGTCAGAAGGGATAGTGCTGGAGATGGAGGGGCAAGTAATAAAGACAAAGGAAAGAAAAAGGCTGAGGAGGTTCAAACTCTGAGAACTAGTAAGTCATTCAAATCACAGTCTTTTGGGAGAAGTACTGATACTCAAGGAACTTCAAGGACCAGGAGTTTACTGTTATCTTCAAATCCACAAACTGATGAAGAATTGGCTGCTAAGCTATTCATTGAAGAGAATGAGGAAGGAGTAACGATTGAGGACATTGAAGCTGAGGAAAAGAGTTTACAAGAAGAACATCTTAAAGCTTTTAAGTCTGATAAGGTACAAAAAGGAAAAGCTCCTAGACCTGTTGTTAAAGGTGTTGTGATCAGAGAAAAGACTGATGTTAGTCAAAGTTCTCGGTTCTCAAAGGAAGCAATTGCAGCAGAGGCTAAACTTAAGCTAAAAGGCATTGAAGGTGAAAGCTCACAGAAGAAAGTTATAACTTCTGTTGCATCTCAAGCAATGATCACACCTTTACACTCTTCACAGCTGAAATCTGTTTTTGGCAAAGGAACAATTTCTGATCCAAATGTGTTATCTGTTATCTGGAGTCTCAGTGAATATTTCTGATGGAAAAGCTTTATCTGGTAAGATTGGAAATAATAAGGCTGGACTAGGCTCACATAGAGACAGAAGGCAATATACTGGTCCTAGAGATCCTTCTTCACTGGCTGTTCCAGGTCGTGGTGTTCCTCAAGAGAGTCTGGATAGACTGGAATCAGTGCAGTTGGTTCATCAGAAGAGTTTAGACAAAGATTTTCTTCTTTACTTCATGGCTGATGGGACAGTATTCAAAGTTGGTGAGGATGATATTGGCTTGAAATATTGGGAAGAACTAGAGTATGTTCTATATCTTCTCAAGGTGAATAGTCGAAGGACTCAATCTGTTGCTAATGTACTCAGACAGAAGATGACTCAGAATCTGGCTATTAGAGAACAGAAATACAACAGCAGATACATTCCTAAGTACAGGAATTACCAAGGCAATCTCATTGAAATGAAGAAAGGTACTGCAAAGTTAAAAACTGATTTGGGAATCACAGTACTTGACTTCAATACTCAGGCAGAAAAAGACAGATTTATCAGACTGGGTAATGAAATGAGAAGAAACAAGATTTATGATCTTAGGGCTGCTATTTATCAAACAGATGAAAGTGATCCTCAACTCAGAGAAATCAAAGAAGCAATGAAGATTGAACTTGAAAATGCAGAAAGAAGATTGCTGATTGATTATCTCAGAACCATGCCAGATCTTGAAATGATTAGAGATTAAAGTTCTGTAAGAATTTTCTTATTCTCTATAGTTTTTAAGCTTAAACTCTGAATCTGTATAAACACTGTATTTATCTATTTGTTTTGACATCATCAATTACTGTCATTAACTTGTACATTTTTGATAATGAACAAGTTGGGGGAGATTGTTAAATATAATTGATGTGTTTTGATCAGTGTTTAAGTGTTACAGGGAGTTATCAGAGTTTAGCTGGAAGCAGTCAGAGTTTGCGTAAACTCTGACAGTTGGAAGCTCAACAGAGTTTGTTAAACTCTGTTTGAAGGAAGCGCGTCTACTGTTCAACAGTGATTAAAGATTAATTATGGAAGCGATATCTTTGAAGATTGGATAGCTATCAAAGAGATCGAGTTGACATAGGAGACGTGTGACAATCTGTAATTGATATCATTGTATAGCTGATTATTAGGAATATCAATTAGAGATTGTATCGTAGCTGTATGTTATATAAATACAGATAGGTTAACCCTAGAAGGGTATCGATAACGAATTATCATAATTGTAACCTAGCAGCTCTTTGTGATATTTTACATCACGAAGAGGGTTTGAAATACAAGAAGTTTTTTAAGTGCATAAACGCTTTTACTTGTTAATTTCTCATACATAGTTGATTATTATTTGTGTAATCGGCCTAACAGGGTGACCATAATCCATCTACTGTTGGTAGAAAAATTATTCTTCCTACCTCTTTCACAGGTGGTAGACGCTATATGAACCAGTATTTTAAGGATTCTTTGGCTATTTGTCGAACCTTAGGCCATCCTTCATTATTCTTGACCATGACATGTAACACCAAATGGCCAGAAATTCAACGAATGCTCAAATACTTACCTGGTGTTGATGTTGCTGATGCCCTTGATGTCGTTTCAAGAGTTTTTAAATTAAAAGTTGACCAGCTTATCGATCTGGTAAAAAAGAAAAACTATTTCGGTCGTTGCATAGGAGGTACGAAATCTTGAAGTTTTATTGAAAACTAATACAATTTAAAAACCACTATTTTGGTTTTTAAATACATTCTAACCAGATATTATAATTTTGTGTTGACTTCGTGTAGTAATGCATGTGATTGAGTTTCAAAAACGTGGTCTGCCTCATGCACATATGCTTATATGGTTACACCCAAATGATAGGCCTAAAACTTTTGAACAAATCGATGCTTTAGTCTCTGCAGAAATTCCAAATCCAGACACGGATCCAGTAGGATATCATGCTGTTAACAATTACATGATTCATGGACCATGCGGGACTGATTGTGTCAGTTCTCCATGTATGGTTAAAGGGAAATGTATTAAACATTTTCCTAAAAGGTTAGTTTTTAAATAATTTCCCTTTTTTATGTATTATACTGCATTTTTGTCTTTATTTTTAATACATGCCCAAATTTTTTTTAAATTTTTAAAAGGTATAATTCCCATACATTCTTCGATGATTGTGGCTTTCCTATCTACAAGAGAAGGAGGACTGGTGTGTATGTTAAAAAAAATGGAGTTGACCTGGATAATCATTTTGTTGTCCCATACAACCACGATCTTTTAGTTCGTTTTCAGTGCCATACAAATGTGGAGATATGCAATAGTTCAAGATCGCTAAAATACCTGTTCAAATACTGTTTGAAAGGACACGATACTGCTACAATGTGTCTCAAAAAGAAAACAAATGGTCCAGGTACCTTTGCTACAGTTTCAAAGAATGCTGAAAAGCGTCCAATAAATGAGGTCAAACATTATTTAGATGGTAGATATGTTTGTGCATCTGAAGCGGCTTGGAGGATATTTGGTTTTGACATTCATTCGCGGTGGCCTTCAATTGATCGTTTGCCTATACATTTACCTGGTGATAAACACGTTTCCTTTAAAAGTGGAGATAAATTGCATGAAGTTGTGGAGAAAGCAAATTCTAAAAAAAGCAAGTTAGAAGCTTGGTTTGATGCAAATAAAAGTTTGCCTGATGCAAAGAATTGGACTTACTCTGATTTTCCAAGCAAATTCACTTGGCATGCAAGACCTGGTATATGGAAACAAAGGAAAAGAGGTGATGTTATTGGTCGACTTTCAGTAGTTCATTTAACGAGTGGTGAATTGTTATATTTACGCATGCTTCTGTGTAGGAAAAAGGGTGCTACATCATTTGAGGATCTGAGAACTGTTAATGGTCATGTACATCAAACTTTTAAGGATACATGTTCCGCACTTGGTCTCCTCCAAAATGATAACCAATGGCATGAGGCGATTGCTGAAAATTCACATACATCCATGCCTCCTCAGATCCGTTCAATGTTTGTCAACATATTGGCTTACAGTCCAATTTCAGATCCCTTGAGACTTTGGGAAGCTAACTGGCGATGCATGTCTGATGACATTATTCTTTTGAGACGACATTTGCTTAATGATCCTTATTTGTGTCTTTCAGAGCACGATGTACGGAATTATGCTCTGGCAGGTTAGCTTCATTACACACAATTGTTGTATCATTGCCTAATTATCTACTATACCACTGTTTTTTTACTAATTTAACATAATCTATGTAATTTTGTTTTTTTTTTCAGAGATAGAAAAATTGTTAAATGATATTGGAAAGAGTTTAAGAGACTATTCTACTATGCCATTTCCTGGCGAAGCTTATTTCAGAAACAATGTTAACCGTCTCATCATTGAAGAAACTGGATATGATAGAGAAGAGCAGAAAACTCAACATGAGAAAAACCATCGACTCCTCAATGCTGAACTGAAAATTGTGTAAGATCGTATTATACATAATATAAATGAGGAGAAAGGCGGTGTATTTTTTGTTTACGGTAGTGGAGGCTGTGGGAAGACTTTTTTGTGGCAAACATTATGTTGTCGTCTACGATCAGAGGGTAAAATTGTACTTCCTGTTGCCTCATGTGGTATAGCAGGTGTTTTGTTGCCTGGTGGAAGAACTGCTCATTCGCGCTTTCATATTCCTCTGAAACTTGACCAATATTGTACCGCAGGGATTAGACATGGAACTGATATTGCAGAACTAATTCAACAAACTAATCTTATTATCTGGGATGAAGCTCCTATGCAACACCGTCGTGCTTTTGAATGTGTAGATCGATCTTTGAGGGATATAATGTCTGTTGTTGACAAAAAAAAAGATCAAAGAAGCCATTTGGTGGTATAACAGTTGTTTTTGGTGGAGATTTTAGACAAATTTTGCCTGTCATTCAAAAGGCAACAAGGGCTGAAATCGTATCTGCTGCTCTGAATAGATCTAAGCTATGGGACTTTTGTCAAGTATTTTTACTGAAATAGAATATGCGGCTACATTCAGGTAATACAGAAGCACAGAATAAGATCATTGCTGATTTTAGTAAATGGCAGCTTTCTGTTGGAGATGGCAAGGTGGAGTACATTCGTACTTCTTCAGACATTGGTGACATGTTGATAAAGATACCAGACCAGTATGTTGTACATTCCTCTGAAGATCCTATCAGGACTCTTTTTGAGATCACTTATCCAGATTTTCTTTCCCACATGTCTTCACATTCTTACCTGAGATCAAGAGCTATACTGACACCAACAAATATTGTGGTCGATGACATTAACAACCGAATACTTGACAAGATCCCTGGAACTCTACACACATTTCTTAGTCAGGATTCCATTGATGATGATGGTGATTTGAATTAAAAAGAATTCAATTTCCAATCCAAATTTGTTATGCAATGACGATTAACAAGAGCCAAGGACAGAGTCTTGATACGGTAGGTTTATATCTTCCTAGAGCTGCATTTTCTCATGGTCACATATATGTTGCCATCTCGCGAGTTACAAGGCCCGAAGGTCTTCACATTCTGATTCACAGTAATTCTGGTATTACCACAAATATTACGTCAAATGTTGTATTTGAGGAAGTTTTTTACAATCTTCCAAGTGTAGATGATTGATGCATTGTTTAGTTTTATGACTCAAAGATCAATTATCTTTATTGTATGACTCAAAGATCAATTATCTTTATTGTATGACTGAAGGAACAATTATCTTTATTGTATGACTCAAAGATCAATTATCTTTATTGTATGACTCAAGGAACAATTATCTTTATTGTATGACTCAAAGATCAATTAATTTTATTAGTAATCATAGTAGGAATCATCAAAGATCTATTATCTTTATTAGTAATTAGTAATAGTAATTGACAAATATATGATTGTTTTTTTACTTACTGAAATAATTGATACTTCTCAAAATAACCAAGATTACATAGATAACTAACAATAACTATATATGGTTATGACTTACAGAATCATAGAAAATAAGTCCGTCATTATCAAAACTCTTAAGCAATAACCATGGGAATAAGTCCATCATTATCAAAACTCTCATAGAATCAATCACAAATCAATTAGTAGTTACAATCAATATCAAAATCAAACCAACATTATCATAATTATTTTATGTCGGTGTATAAATGTGGCGGTCTAAACAGCTATAAAAACAATTTTTCACAGTTGTTTACAATACAAAGTCCACTTCATTTCACTCTCTTCAACATTACATCTAGAGTAAGAAAGCCTCAACTTCTCATTCCATGAATTTATCATGTCCATATACTATTTTTTTGTCATAATATAAATGTTTTAACGATAGTGCTGGTGTTCTTGCATCGTTTTTATAGGCTTATTTTCAATGGAGTTTGCTGTGTTTGATCGTCTTGAGAACCTAGACCAGTCTACTACAAACTGGAAAATCAAAGTTAGAGTTACCAGGATGTGGGCGAGCGTTACTGCAGAAACTGGATCATTGAAAGGATTCAATCTTATTCTCTTGGATGATGATGTAAGCTTATGACTAATCCCTCTTTTTTTTTAAATTTAAAACTTTAATTTTCCTGTATTTCATAGATTTTATAACATTTCGTAACAATCTTTTTGTAGAATAATCATGTTCATGCATTTGCCTATCACAACATTTGGAATGCATTGACAACTACCATAGTGGAAGGAGGTGTATACGTTATTGAACAATTTTCGATGAAAGATGTTGTTGGGACTTTAAAGCCGGTTCAAACAAAGGTCTGCATTAGGTTTACTAAAGATACTATTGTGAAAGAGGTTAAAGATGATGGCATGATTCCTCTCTATAAATTTGAATTCTTGGATTTGGGAGATCTACAAGCCGAGGCCAATAAATATCAGCCACGTGAAAATCCAGAATTTGCTATTGGTACATTACTTCTCCAACTTAATATATTGTACACGTTTTTAAGCCAGTACGTTTATTTATCATTCAAACAAACAATGTTATGTTTTTAATGTAAAAAGAAGATGTCATTGGAGTTCTTGAGGATTATGAACCTTCCAAAAAGATTGACACAAAATTTGGGGAAAAAGACATTGTGAGGTTTAGAATCTGTGATTCAAGGTTTGTAATCTGCTACAAAATACTATATTTTGTAGCACCTAGATCATGTACTACAACATATATTCCTGTAAACAACACTCATGTTTTTAAAACTGATTGTAGTTTTTTATAAAAAAAATGATTTTAGTAATCAGCACAAAGTTACTGTCTGGGGAGATCTTGCCGTATATGTAGAGGAAATGTATGGGAGACAACTTGAGAAACCAATTATAGCAATTTGTACAAGCACCAAATTGCAAACATTCATGAGTAAGTACATTTCCTTTCTACCAGACTAATACGATAAGACATTATTGTCATTGTTTATTTTTAACATTTCCTATATACAGATTCTGTGCAGATTGGTACATTGCCTTCCTCAAAAGTATATCTAAATCTGGATGATGAAATTGTTACAGACATGAGGATGAGATAGTATAGTGTAATAAAAATGTGCAGTTATTTTATCTCTTGGTTCATGTATTCTTAGCCAGTTATAATCTATCTAAAAGCTTAAAGAAGAGAAGTATGTATTAAAGGCTGAGAAATCCATTCAATCCTCAAATTATGAGCTGTCCTCAACCTTCTTTGAGAGATTTTCACTGAAGGAGTTGAATGAGAAATTGACATATGATCATCTCAAGGTTTGATTTTTTAAATTTTCTCTTTATATTGGGATTGTGCTATTAATTTCAGTTATTAATTTTGTTTAGTATCATTGTGATGTAGAAAAAGATATACTGCACTTTTACCATTCTTAAAGTGGATGAAGAAACAAGCTGGTGGTTTTTCAGTTGTAACAAATGTCATTCTGAAGTTGAAGGTATTGACACAAGATTTAAATGTTCTAACTGTTCTCGAATCATTCCAGTTGCTCCTAAAAGGTACCATTTTTTACCTATTTTTTTAAGATCAAATCACGTTTCGCTTTTGGCAATTATGCATGCTTGACAACAATTGTTTTGTGAATCAGATTCCGTATCGTGGTCCTTACTGAGGATTCTACATATGCATGTAATGTTGTTCTTATGGATCGTGCTGCTAGAAGACTTTTTGGTACAAGCGCTGCAAAATGGTTGACGATTTGAAGAATGTATGTATAGACTTTTTCATTTTTTCTTCAAGTTAGTACAAGTAAGTTACATGATGATTATCATGACTTGACAGATTCCGGAGGACGGTCTTCCTAACCTTATTAAAGCTCTGGTTGGGAAAGAAATTTCAGTTCAGATCAGTTTGAACAAAGAAAATGTTACTGAGGATAGCACTCTGTTTGAGGTTGATGATCTTTATGATTTTGCAATGACTAATCCAGCTTTGACTGAATCTACAAGTATTTCCGACATTCCCACTATTAATTTAACCACTGATGTAAGTTTATTAGTTTGTTACATATGAATTACCGAGTTTATTAGGATCATGTATCAGTTGCTTAACTTAGCATCATTGTTGCAGAACTTTGAAGGTGATGAGTTTCTAAAGTCTCCAGGCTCCGCCAAATCAGTCACCAAAAAAATTAAGATGGTACAGCTACATGAAACATGCTTATTTCATTTGAGACTAACACATTACATAATCGAATGAAAAATGTAACAAAGATTAATTTATCATTCTCTTTTCAGGAACCTTGATTATGGAAACATGGCTGCGAAGATTGGACGTAAAGGATTCTTCCAGTTTTGCATTTTTAAAGTTTGCTATTATATTACTTTTCGGGAATAAGTGATCGTGAACTGTTTTCTTGCTTATGTTTTTGGATATGTTATGGATTTGACACTTTGTTTGTTCTCCAAATTATAATTTTAATCTGTCATGGTTTTGCGAATATGTGCTACAATTTTCGTATTTGCTTCGTAAAGCATTTATCACAAAAATAAATATATTTTATAATCTAGCATCAAATTTCCTTAAGTTAATTTCATATTATAGTTAAAGACCTCTAATCTAAAAAGGCACCAAAAATTCATTAATGTGATAATAATTGAACCAAGGATAATGATAAAATTATTGAGAACATCATGAATGAAATTTTTGTCAAAGGCTTGGTATATAACGTGATTCATGATATTGTCGAATTTTTTTGAATGTGCTTTCAAGAAATTGTAAATTAAAATTATATTTCCAACATAGCAGTATGAGTTGAGATATTTTAAAATCTGTAAACTTTAAATTTCTTATCACGACAAAATATATGTAACTGCAAATTGAAAAACAAGTTTATACATTTTTTTGATATACAAATATATGTAACTGTAAATATTTTAAATCTTTGTATGTACCTTTAACTTTTTGCTATATTTTTTTTTATTTTTGTCGTATTATACAATATCAAGTTTTTTCTGATTATAGCACAAAAACTCATTAATAATAGGACAATGGCTAATTAAATCATATATATTTGTAACTAATAATTCGAGAACTACCAAAATATTAAATCAGAGTAGTAAAAGATTTAGATACATATATAAGGAGAAAGTAATAAAATCTCGACATTGTAATAAATAAAAAATTCAATATGTCAATATAGTAAATATAAAAATCATTCAAGACGTCAACATGTTATAACACCATAATTCAATACGTTATTATAATAAATCAGAGAAAATTATTTCTGATAATTATTCAAGATACGTCAAAATTTGTTTTAGTGAACGCGTGAATATCTTTTAGTATATCGTGATCATTGATATTATGTCCGATATAAATTTTTTTAACGACATTTAAGATAAATATCTCCATATATTTTTATTTTTGATAAGTGTATCACAATTATAATTATATTAGGCCTGATACAATATATTAAATTAATTACAATTATCTCAATTTACTAACCCTATTTACATGATCATATCATTCACATTAATGATAAAATCATAATCATGATTAGATATATATGTTTTCCTAGAAATTTGCATTATATCAAGTTGTTTGTTATCCTATTTTTATGTTGCTGATCAATGTGATATCTATATATGATATACAATATATTTCTCTATACTAAAACACAAAGCATATTCACGCTAGACATTATCATTAAAACATATCAGGTCATCAGTTGCTTGGCCTTTTTCTGTAAAGTGTTAAACTTTATACAATCAAATTCCTCCAATCTGTTTTTAATTGTTTTTAGTTGGTTTCACAGGAATGACTATGTACGACAGAATTTCTTTGCTTGATCGAACAAAGACAACATGGACAATTAGAGTTCGTGTGAGCAGGCAGTGGCTTTCATGGGCCAATAATGGGGACATTTTTCAAGGATCCAACCTTATTCTTTTAGATGAACATGTAAGCCTAATTTTATATCATGATTTATTATTTATCATCCCCAGTCAGCTTATGATTGTCCATTTATAGAATCATCAAATTCATGCTTTCGTTAAAGGCGATATATGGAACATTATTGGAAATCATATCGTTGAAGGAAATGTATATGTTGAGTCAAACTTTATTGTCAAAGTTACTACCGGAAGTTTAAGGCCAGTTCATTCAGACGTGTTCATGTTTACGAATTGTACCATTGTGCAACCTGTCATCACGGACAACTTTATGATTCCTATGTACAAATTTAATTTTTCTGAATTGGGAGATTTGCCTGCTATTTTTAGCACGTTTGAAGAAAACCGAAGTCCGTTGTACTCTATAGGTATATCTTTCTAATTAGATGCATTCATGAAATTGTGGGAAATTTTCTTAATACACATTATATATCTTTATAATTTACTATTTCATATAGATGTTATTGGAGTGGTACAAGATCTTCAGCATCCAGATATGGTCCAAACTATATATGGTGGCAAGTTATTAGTAGGTTTTACAATTACGGATGGAAGGTGAAAATATTGTCAATCATTTCTGTCATAAGCAGAAAAAAATATTAATCTCTACTGTTTACAGGTCTTCGGCAAAAGTTAATGTTTGGGATGAACATATCGCATCTATTGATAAATTGTTTCAACATGGCCTGCAGTCTCCTATTATTGTAATTCTTGCCAGTACTAGACTTTGTAAGTTTGAAGGTAAGTTGATATTTTAATACTGAGCGAGTAATAATTTTTTTCCCTTTTTGCACGCGATTGAATATTATAGCATGACATATATATTTTTTATGATAATTAAGGTACAATTGAGGTCTCTACTATTCCTTCCACAAAGATCTACATTAATGAGCATACTGAGCATTTTCTTTTCTTTAGGCAGAGGTAACACTTATATTATTAATATCTTCCTTTATCCTGGGGAATTTCTAATCTATATATTCTTTTATGTTGAAGTATAGAACAACAATAATTATTTGTATTATTTTCTAGGATTCAACGCGAAGGATTTCAACCTTAAGGACATCTTGATTGAGATGATGTGCGGACAGCAACAGACGCAAATTGTGTCTTTCATTTTGCACCCATTTATTATTTCTGAAATAAAGCATTTGTAGCATTAGTGTCATTCCGACTATATTTCCAAGTTTTGTAAGAAATTTTGCGATTATGAGAATGTATCCAATAATTCTCAAACGGTTAATCATGGTACTTATGTGTACATTTCCAAGATAATGGATGACACAAATCAAAAATCATAACTTATAAATCTGCAAACAGATTTAACGGATATATAACCACAAATGTTTAAGATATTTTAACTGTTTCTTGCGGAATGTACTCAGAAACTAAACAAGATAACACAAAACATAAAACTTCCTCAAGACAAAACCTTTTCCAGAAATTATAAAAGTTTGGAAGTCCAAAATAATACTACATTGTTCTGTGTCCAAAATGATAGAAGATCACACAAGTAAATGATCATAAGAAAATGTCAGCAGATCATAAAATAATTTACACCTGGTCCAAAATGAGTCATTACTAACTTTCCTAACTACAATATTTAACCTTCATTTCTAAGAAGGACCATGGCAATTAAAGTTAATATTACAAGTTCCCCAATTTCAGAAATACTCAATCTGTCGGATTTACTTCAACATCAAATATAGCAGTGCCTGCTTCTTCGCGCAAAGTGAAACATAGGTTATCATTCAACTTCAATTTTTTATCTCTAATAAATCTGCTCCAACCTCCAGAAAATCTGGCATTCCCATTATTTAAAACAATGGTGATATTCCAACTTCTTTCAAAAGACCTGAAGATGATAGCATCTCCTTTTTTCCAATCTCGATTATCAATCTTAATGTTTTGAGGTATATGCTGCACAACATATAAAGATAATTGAGAAATCCGACAAAATGTACAAAGACTTAATATGTATATTATACTATTGCAACTTGATATAATTGAGGCCTCCATAGTGAACATAGACTTAATAATACATGTTGGATAAAATTTAAATTTGAACAATAGGCAACATACCATTCCATGACATCTCACATTCATGTTGCAGGCAATCAACCGCTTGGAGAACTGGTTTTCAACAGCATCTTCCGCATTCTCTATGAAATCAACATCCATAATCTCCATTGCATCAGGTATTGCATGGTCGATATCATCAGTTTCCACAAAATTGATCAAAGTATGGCGACTAACATTGTCTGTGGGAAATTCTTCATGAGTAACTACATCCATAAGTTTTGTATAATCTACAAGAGTCATATACAAAGAATGATGATGTTATTTTGCAAGAATTTTTAGATAGAAAGAAAACCAAAAAAGTATATTACAGCACATACCCAAATCCAAATTTGGATCTCTATGACCTTCCTCAAAAAGAAAACAGTTTTCAAACTTCTCAAGTCCACAATTCTTTCCTGGTTTAGAATAAATGATTTCCATCCCATTATTCTTAAAAATTCGTGCACAGAACACCCCATCCATTTCAAAACTAAAGTGTATAGTGTTAAATGCAGCCAGATTAAAATGGTTAATCACTTTATCCAAACCATAAATAATCCTGAGTTTATCATTATACCCTACTTGCCACTCCATTCCATATATTAAGATCGTTTGAACACCAGAAAGAGATCTTTCTGTTTCCACTCCAATCAATGCCGGCAATGCCTATTTGACGGAAAATTCATATATAGTCCATTAATATGTTCATGTTAAATAAAAGAGTTCACAAAAATAAATCACTTCCACATACAACATATCCATGCTTAAGTGTTGATTCAAGCAGAATTTCGTAGAATGATCTTCTTCCATCTCTCACCCCTGTTTCACATTTTTAATGTTGATAATTTGTATAACTAAAATGGACAGCACATTGATAATCCATTGTGTATGCACGTATAAAATTTGATAATTTACCTTCTTCTTTCTCCAATTTTAGCTCTTCCTTTTTAAAAATGCAGATATGAACAACATCCAGAGCTTCTGCTACATTCAAATTTGTAACATCACCTGTTGAAATGTTTAACTCTTTCACAAACTTATACCATCCATTTCCAAATTTGCATGATCCACCATCCCAACGAAGCTCTATCTTCCACATCATCCTACCAAGAGTGAGAAAAATTGTATCCATTCCTGTCCAATTTTTGTAAAGGTCCTTTAAATCTTTGTGCAATTTCTGTATTAAAATATTATTGGTTATTGATATAATAAAAAGAAAAACATAATTTTAGAATGTTTCAGACTTAACAGATAAATCTGATGAAAGAATTAAGTCCTCACCAGATATTGCCTTGCCTGTTTCTTTTCTACTCCATTCACCTGTATCTTGAATATATCTATATCATTCTTGGCCGCATTATAGGATACCATTCCAATATACTTTTCAATTTCTAACTTATCACGACCATAAACAAATTGATCCATCCTCAAATGTCTTGAGTTTTCATTTTTGAAAAACTGATCAGGCTGAATAGTGGGATTAACCACAGAGGTAGCTGTATGTTTGTAACCTTTAATAGAAAAGTTACCACGTCCGAAATAGTCAAAGATTACCACTGAGTACATTCTTAGATCATAGTAGGTTAGGAAGTCATATAGACCACGGATTTTTTTCCTGTCTTTATCAAAAATTGCATTCCATATTATGTTGTTACATTTAATAAATAAATGATAATAAAGCTTTCCACCAAATTGTTCAAGGAAAGCTGAAGGAATCCTTTGCAAATAAAGAAATATAGACGGTTATACTACTATTTAACATAGGCAAGATATATTATTTGTAATCCCAATTTGTCTTACAAATGATCCGTCTTCATCTCTTTCCACATTCGCAGAAATAAAGCTTGCCAATGGCTTGCGATTTTCAACTAAACATTCAATTATATAATTAGACATGATAAGACAAATAATGTTGCTTACTTGCAGATTACAACTTAAGTCACAGCTTTATTACCTATTGTTCCAACATCTCTCATTTTCAGAAAATTCAGAATTGTCTTGATCTGAATTTAATTTAGATATAATGAAAAAGCAGGAAAATATTCATGAATCTCCACTATGTTTAAAGCACTACTTCACATAAATTTCCGAAAAAATCGACAAGTAAATCCGAGTGTATTTCATGTAGTTACTACATACCACTAAAATCACCGGTCTTATGCAATTTAAAAAACAAAGCTTTAGATTATGCATGTTAAACAATCAGTTGAGTAGATTGTTATATATGTCGAAGCATTACAACTCATAAATCAATGTCCTATTTTTTTACAAGAATCATAAAAATCAAAGAATGTCCATATATTCTAAAGAATCTAATACATGCAAAAGAAATAGCAATCCAATTACTAATTTGTCAATACCTATTTCGAACATCTTTCATTAAACTAAACATGATAAACAACCTTAACTAAGAGATTGAAAGTTTGTTGTACATATTCATCTTTGCGATGAACAAAAACCTAATATCATCTATCGAATAAATACGACCTATTAGACACAGGTGAAGAAAATCTACTAACCTCCATTAGGTTCGTCGTTGTAGTTGTCTTGATCGTAGTGTACTTTTTTTCATCAATCACCAATTTCAGTTTGCATAGTAAACTCTTACACTCGCTGATACGAGAGAGAGACTTAAGTGGGACTTAATTGAATTTTGAGGTACCGACAGAATTAAGTAGGATTTTTTGGACTTAATTGTGATAGATACATACATTTCCAAATTTACTAATTTTTACTTTAAAAACTTTTGAAAATTAATTATAAAATTAAATAATTTTCTTATTTTCTTATTTATAGTTATAAATCTGATTATTATTATATGATAATTTTAGTTAATATTAATGAGCAAATGTTTGTATAGCTGCATAATATTAAAGTGAGACTTATTTGATATCGATACACCCGTATCCATATTTAATAATTTTTAGGTTTAAAAATTGTGAAAATTAGTTTTAGAATGTGATTGTAAATTAATGTATTATAATATTTATAAAATTATGTTACTATATTGAATTTTTAATGAATATTAATTAGTAAGTCAAAATTTTGCTTCATTAGAAAATGAGATTCATTGTTAAAATCATGAATTATCTTTGTTTAATTCCTTTTCATATAATAAAAATATATCTAAAGACAAATTTTACAAAATTATTTAAGTTAAATATCATGACCTGTATTATGAAAAATCTAAATTACTTAGATAAGTTTGAGTTGACATTCTATTAATTTTAAGTATGAGTTGTGTATATAAGTTTTTATGTTTTTTGACGATAGAGGTGATGATATTTAAATTAAATAATTTTGTGAGAAATTTTAACATAGTTATATTTATACCGATAGATAATTTACAATTTTCATTACAATCACATTCTACATATAATTTATTTACAATCACATTCTACATATAATTATTTTTCACAATTTTATTATTTTAAATTTCAAGTGATAAAACAAAGTTTTATATTTATAAAGTTCCAAATACAATTATTTTATAATTTATAGATTCAATACAAATTAATTTTTCTAAAGAGAATGCACAATATTATTTAACATTACAAGGCATTTCATTTCACACAACAAACTCAATCTTATTGATTTAAATTTTAGAGTATCCAAGTCATGATTAATTTTAGATTTGCAAGTTAAAGATCTACATACGTTATCTAATAACATAGGCTACATTATTACATGAATTTAAAGGTATAAAAAATCTTTTGGGAGATCAACAATCTCTTTGCATGCAAGCTGGACAGACAAGCACATTTACCCATCTGCTGCTCCATCTTCTCGCATTCTCCAAGACAGACTATACACTGCTTTGCTCTTTCATTTTACATCTTTCTATCAGAAATTTTAGGCTATCATTATTCTAAATCTCTAATCAAAATGCTTCAGAATCTTCGTTCAGATATTGTTGTGTTGCTCTTTTCATTCATCGTAATAGATGTAGGAGATTTCAACAGTTTTGTTAAGTGTCTTATGGCATGGGTCACTAAGCAAACTACTCCTAGAATCAGAGATGTTCTTGAAAGGCTTAACTGGGATTCTTTGTATCAGTTCCATAACTATCCTATAGAGGTTACACGGGACCAGTTTCATGGTTTTATCACTTTTGCTGTTAGACATAACGTGGAACAAGCTTTGTATTACAATTCCATTCGGTGCTTATTCTTGAATCAGAATGTTACACATCATCTTTATGTTCTATCCTATCTATCAGGTAACTATTTTCCTTCTCATTTTTGCTTCATTTTTTTAAAGCAATAAACAGAACCTTTCATAGAGATGAGACTGTTCAAGAGATGCATGAACTTCTTAATCAGACACATTTGAGATCTACGATAATTGAACGTATTAAGTTTCTCGAAGAAATGTATTGTTTTTTGTTTGAGAAGGATTATCTTTTGCCGATTTACAAGTTTTGCCCAAATGCAAGAAACAAACGACCAATGTATCAACTCGAAGGTCATCCTCTTGGAGATGAGTTGTGGAACTCACTATGCGATCAAACAGTTGAAAGTAGTATTTGCCATAAAAGTCAAGAATATGGAAGATGTTTGGCAATGGCACATATGTGGAATACCAATTGTGCTTATTGCAAAATGCAAATCCTGTTGTTCAAAATTCTCCTTTCTGCTGTTGTTGATTAAACATTTTAATGTAAATCCGTATGATAACTAATTGCTGTTTTGATGAATTTATTAATAGTTTGTTTTATGGATGTATGTTCTATTTACTCTAATATATTTACTCAACATCTCTGATTGTAGACACGGATGCATGTTTGCCTTAAGTCCGTCAATATATGTTTTGTTTATGTTAAATTCTGTTGCATGCTATTTTAATGTATATAATGTTGAGTGATATATGCACAATACACTAATTATAACATGCATTTATCATATAGCCCAAAGTAACCATGGATAGATAGCTATCATTAAGAAAGGAAGAAGACAACTTAATATATAGATGGATCAGAATTTTGAAATGATATTTCCAGGTTGTCTATTTGGTTGACTGTACAATTGAAGTTGTAGATTTCTTTATGTTTTTATGTTCAGTGTCATGTAATCTGAGAGTGTATATGAGAGTGTAAATGGCCAAATCCGTATAGAGAGATTGTCTTAATTTATCACATTCACTTCCACACTGTGTCCTGCTTCTGCATCTGGTATATCTGTTTAATATATTGACTAATGCTCCTGGTGCATTTTGAAATAAGCTTTCAAATTGTAGCTTAGTATTTTCCAAATTAAGCTATAGAATACAACATTCAACAATAGATGACAAACTTCAACAAAGTTAGAATATTACACAGACTACATCCTAAAACTTAAGATGGATCAGACTTTTAAATGATAGTTCCAGGTGGTGTATTTTTTGGCCTGGACATTTGAAGTTGTAGACTTATTCCTGTTTTAATGATGAATGTGATGCAATTTGAGACTTTATATGAGGCTGCAAATGGCCTAATGCATATAGAGAGATTGATCTCCATTTATTAAATTTCACGCCACAATGTCAGCTGCTCCTGCTTCTGCTATCTTTGTTTTATCTTTTAATTAATTCTCCTGCTGCATTTCCAATTAAGGTTTCACAGTGTTGTTTAGTATTTAACTAATTAAGCTATAGAATACAACATTCAACAATAGAGAACAGGAATAAGTCATAGGAACTTAGGATAAAACAGATAAAGTGTGTACTTCGACAATATTACACAAATTTGGATATATTACAGCAGCCTCTTCCTAGACTTACGAGAATAACTTAATATTAAGGTTAATACAATATAGAATTTGTAAATAGTACCAATGCATATTGTTAGATTAGGACTCATAACAGAACTATATATTACGTGTGAAATCCACAAGTCCTGCGCTCATTTTTGCACGCTGTTCCTCCAATTCATCAGCCTTAGTCAACCAGTCATTTAGCTTTTGTGTCCAATGTGATTCAAATTTCTTGAATCCTGTTAACATCTCTTCCACGAGCATTCGAAACTGTTTCACATGCCCAACAAGAGATGCCTGGGTATCTTCTACAAATCTGCGTTCTCTTCCTAGATAAGAATTGTCAACTTGAACTCCTTGCTGTGAAGATTGGCCAGTCAATACATGTTGATTTCCTGTCAGCACCTCTGTTATGTTCCTACATTTTAAAACCATATGCACATTGTTATAAAGCAGAAAACCAAAACATCAGGATAATGTTTGTTCATAGCAATGTACATGTATTTTTCCTCGATTCCAATCGTTCGAGCAAATAGTTCTGTCTGCCTATCCTCCATACTCTTGAAAAACAAGTCGAAATCTACATTTGCTAAACGAATATCTTCGTTTAAATCTGCAGAAGTAAGATTGATGTTATTCAAGTCATTCACCAACAATGACTTGATGTTTGAGTACCTTCTCCTTTTGGCTGATCTTGATGAACTCATTGCTTTTGATACTAAGTAATAAGATAACCTTATACAACAATGATAAGAAAACCTTATAGAACAATGATGATTGTTCCCCTTTGAATAATTGAATTTATAGACATTTGATTAACTGGCAAAGATATTGGTTGGTTTTTTAACTTCCACGTTCTTTGACATGTTCAACATTAACCCATTATGAATTTCTTTGATCTTTGCATATATATGTTTTATGGTCAGTTTTTTAACCAACAGAGATATTGGTTGGTTTTATTAGTTCCACGTTTAAATTTAACTGCTTATTATTTTTTTAATTAAGCATCTTTGTTATTTTTGTGAGTGTTCTTATACACTTTTTACACCTTTACATCTTACTTTATATTATTTGCGAAATTTATAGGAATTTTTTGAAATTTTTGTTGTAATTTATAGAATAATTTTTAAAAAAATTAACAAGCGAACTGTAAACTAAAGTAAAAAATATTACTGTGAAATTTGAAATATATGTTTTGTCTTATAATGAAAGTACAGCTTAAATTGATACTTAAATTGATATTTTGATATTGAAATTTTAATTAATATTTCATAAATAATTCACATTTTTACTTTGTATAGTTAGTAAATGAGGTTCACAGTTAAAATCATTATTTGTCTTTGTTTAAATCATTTTGCTATAAAATAAATATAACTGTATTCACAATTTTTACAAAATTATTTAATTTAATTTTGTAATTATTTAATTACAATATTTTTTAACAAAATTATTTGTTAAAATGAAGTATCCATCTGGTCGAAACAAAACGCGGCCAAATATAATTTTGGAGATACTTACATTAGCAATTTATTAAACACATAAACTAATTTTCATGTTTTGCTCTTTGCGCACAAACCAACATTTTAAGTGTAATTAGCATTAGCAGTGTAAGCATTTTGTAGAATAAATTACTTTATGATCCATCATTTTTTTTGAAGGATTAATCGACTTATGCATTTGCCTAACTTGAGAGAGAACCTGAATTAGTTCTTGCTATATGTAAAGATGGAAAAACTATGCTTTTGGCTAACCTGAGAGAGAACCTGAATTTGAGAAAAGCAGATATAATAGAGCAAACATGAAGTTTACTTAGGCATATATCAACAAGAGTGGACGATAAAAGATGAAGCCTAATTTAGCAAACAACTCCCAATAGTCATAATCATGTAATAATAGTACCCAAGGTTACAATGTCATTCATAAGTAATTGACAAAATCATAATCCAATATTTCACCACCATTACTAATAAGATAGTGTTACTTTTAGTTTAACTGACCAATAGTGCATTTACATAAATACTTAATTCCTAGGATTAACTTCAATATCAAAGACAGCATTGTCGCCTTCCTCGCGCAAAGTGAAACGCAAATTGTCATTGCGATTCAGTTCATGATCTTTGACAAATTTGTTCTTCACCAAATATCCACCATTTCATTGCATAATTAGATTAATAATAAAGTTGCAGGCATAATTTTTAACGGATATAGAGGAAGGACTAATGCAAATCAATTTGGAAAACCGCTCCATCATGTTCATCTTCAAACAAATTAAATGTCAAAACTTGGTTAGGCTTTAGATGATTGTCCTCCGCAAATTTATTCCACCCCGCAGAAAATCTCGGCAATCCTTTTGAAAGCACTAATCCAACGACCCATTCTCCATTTTCAGTTATAAGCATAAACTGTTCGTTTGCTATCCATTGACGGTCATGAGGAGTTATAGTCTTCGGAATGTACTGAAAGTAAACAGATTGTAATATAGTTTAACAGTTACGCTAATAAATTAGATTACAGTAACGTAATAATGTAAAGAGGATGTGTTGAAATTTTACCACTCCATGGGAGGTAATGTTGACATTGGATTTATTCATCACTGATGTAAACTCTTGAGGAACAATATCTATGTTTTATTCCGGTTCTTCAACATCATTACCATCATCTGCATTATTGGCTTCTGAAAGGCATATGATGTAGCCTATTTGTATTTCGAGGATACAACTCAACTTAAACAAGATTGTAATAGTAAATAGTATATAGACTGTCACAAGGAATCTCAGATTGTATTATCTGTCAGAAGAAAAAGATCAAGGTCAATCTACAGACTTGAAGAATTGCTACATTGAAAGAAGTTCAGACATCTGATCAAGCCTCAGTGAAGTATTCATTAAAGAAGTGGATTCATTTAAAGTGACAGAGATTTCGACAGTGACAGAGACAGTACAGAAGAATTAATAGAGAGAGAAGAAAAAGAAAAGAAAAGGAACCAGATTTTAAAGTCAATATATGAAGAACAGTCATTGCGGTTAGTCACTCATGAACCAGACAGTACATCGAGTGTCAACATTAAACAGTGGTTGTTTGTCATTAACTTAAGTGGTTCAAGCTGTCAAGACTGGTATGTTAGGAGAAGAAATTAACCACAGCCATAGAGTCAAAAATAAAGAAAAGCCGTTGGAGTTAGTCGCTCATGAACCAGACCGTGCATCGAGCGTCAACGAAAATCCGGTGGTAATTCTTTATTACTTTCAGTGGTTCAAGAAAAAGATTTGAGCTGTCAAAAGATTTATATTAATTCCCTTTTAATTAATATAATTATGTAATTGATTTAATTTAATAAATTAATTCATTCTGAATTAATTTATTTATTAAATTAATTATCATATTAATTAACTTTGAATTAATGTATTAATCTTATTTGATTTAATTATGAATTTAATTAATTAATCATTACTTTTCTAAATGATTAATTGATTAAGTTGTTTAATTAAATTAAATAAATAAAAAGAAAAAGAAGTTAAAGAAAAATAGTAGTCCAGCTATGTATTCGAATGCTTGTGTCGACTCATTGATTAAAGGATATAAACAAAAGAAATGCAAGTGTACTGAAAGGCCAGACAAGTTGAAGTGATGTGTATGTTCAAGTAATTAATTGTCAAAAGCAAAAGAATTTTATGTCTGTCAAATTTCACACATGCATGCACAAAGGAAATTCCTGTCGGCAAAAGGCACCAACGCGCTTTGCAGCGAGTGTCTTTCACGCGCCAGGAACAAAGCAACAAAAGTTGCGTGTGTCGCTCACTCTCCATCCCTGCGAGTATGCTTCGTTTACAGCAGTTCAAATATTTGATTGAATTCAAATCATTACAGCCAAGTGGGTTATATTTAATGTTAACAAGACAATTTCAATTGTCTTGCCGATTGTATTGGTAAGCTTTGATTGTCTTGCCTATTGTATTGCCTATTGTCTTGGCAATACAAATTGATTGTCTTGGAGGTTTTGGATTGTCTTGCCGATTGTCTTGGCAGTACAAAACTGATTGTCTTGAAAGAACAGATTGTCTTGCCGATTGTCTTGGCAGTACAAATGAAAAAGAAAAGTTGCAGAAGACTATATTAATCAAGACAGGCGGCCAGATCAAAGAGAGACAACTCAGAACATATCATCTTCAAGAAACAAAAAGGCTATTCTCTTTCATTGAAGAACAACACAGCAAGAGAAATAAATTTGTAGAAAATCAAATTCATCTTATTTTTAATATCTGATCCGATAGAACTTGTTTACTTGAGTCTCTTGTAATATTAGCGAGTTTTTACTCCTAATCTATATCTCGATTTTTATTAACAAATCTAGAAAAATTCATGTCGAATTTTCTAATTTGTTTTTATTAACTAGATATAATTTCTGTACTGTATTTGTAACAAACTCCTCAAGTTAATATAATTTTATATTCAACTTGAATTTTGTTTCATTTAATTCCGCTCAAATTTGTCAAAATATAAATGAAATTTATCCGGACAAATTTCGATTAAACAGTACTGTTTTTATTCAACCCCCCCTTCTACAAACATATTGGACCTAACAATTGGTATCAGAGCCTATTGATTGATACACAAATCAAGATCCTATTTTTATTCAGTCAAAAATCCATTTCAAATTTTTAACTCACTTAAAAATTGATCATGTCTTCAAAAATTGGAACTGTTAAGATACCCATATTTGACAAGGAGAATTATGAACTATGGAAAAAGAAAATGATCCTTTTTCTACAAGTGGCCAATCCTAAATATTTAGGAATATTGAAAACCGGGCCAATAGTTCCTATGATTACTGAAGAGGAAATAATCGTGGAAGGAGTTGTTGTAGTTCCCGCAAGGACATATCCAAAGGACATTAGTGTTTATATAAATGATGACAAAGTGGATATTGCCCTTGATCTTAATGTACAATTAATTTTGGTGGAATCCCTAGATGCGATCATGTGCAACCATGTTGTTAACTGTAAAGATGCCAAGCATATCTGGGACACCATTATAACAATAAATGAGGGAACTAAGAAAGTCAGGGAAAATAGATTGGAAGCTAAGATTGTTCAACCTTACAGCTCTGAAGAGGAAGTGATTGTAGCAGAGTATGGGAAGACAGCTACAAGTCAGGGTTGTAGAGAATTTTATTCATCAGAGGAGCTGGAGCAGTTGGAGGATCAATCAATGGCACTGGTTGTAAGACAGTTTAATCATTTCAGATTTAGAAGAAATCCTAATTTCAGACTCAGGTCTACTGAGAACAGATTCCAGCAAGGAGGTTCATCCTCAAGTAGCACAAGGGTTGGCTACGAGACTGGAATGGTAGACAGAAGCAAGATAAGGTGCTTCAACTGTAATGAAATGGGACATTTTGCAACTGAGTGTCATCGACCTGAACAAGATGCAAGGAGAGAGTATGCATCTGGTAAGAAGAACACAGACACGGCCTATGTGGTACAAGGCAAAAGCTGGGATGACACAGACAATGAAGATGAAGAAGTTGGAAACTTTGCACTGGTGGCAAATGCTGAATCATCAACTTATTACACCACACCGGTAACTCTTACTGACACTGAGTTGATTCGTAGTCTTCGTAATTCCTTAGGTAATGCACAAACTGAATATAGAAGACTAGATCTGCTAAGCACTGAACTTGTCAATGAAGTGTCAGAATTGAAAAAGGTGCATATTAATCAAGATCAACAAAGAGATGAAATAACAATGCTTCATAAAAAGGAGAAATTGATTCTAGAAGTTGTAGGCAAACAAATGGCTAGAATTACTGAACTTGAAACACAGGTCAGGGCTTGTTATAATTCTGTTAAAGTTTCCAAAGAGTTTTTTAACAAACAATTTATAGAACGAACAACAGGTATAGGGTATGGCTACAATGAAGCTATTGGATCATTGGGCATAAATTCCCCTAACCCTGTTAGTGCTAAAGAAAGGGGAATACCACATGTACTGAAGAATGTTAAAGAACCTCTATTTAAAAAATCTGATGCTGGACCACCAGATATTCTTTCTATGGTTATCCAGGAAGAAATGAGAAATGAGGACAGTGCAAATGGCACAGTCTTTGTTAAGGATAAATGTGTTAAGGATAAATCTGTTAAGAACGCTAATCCAAAGAATGTTTCATCCAAGAAAGATGTCACAGTCTTTGTTAAGGCTAAATCTGTTGATGACACTAATCCAGAAAATGTTTCATCCAAGAAAGATGAACCTAAAGTGCCAGTCAAGGTTGTTGAAACAACTAGTTCTTCTAAGACTGGATTAGGTGGTAATAAGTCGAAGCAGAACAATAACATGTCTAACATGAGTAACATGACTATCATTGATTCTAATCATAAAGCATGTGGTGTTGTCAACTGTATGTCTTGTGCTTTTAATGTGATGTCTGCTTACTTTAATGGTAATCAAGCATGTGATAATAAGACTGCTCCTCGACAACATATGAACAGAAAGAATAATGTTAGATCAAAGACTGCTAGTCCTCCTTATGTTAGGAGAGAGACATTTGTACCAAATCCTAAACAAAGTTTTACTAAGGCTGTTTACAAGGTCAAATGTCCAGTCAGTGAAACAAATGTTATTGCTGCTAAAAAGACATGGATACCCAAGATGAAATCAAAGATTGTCAAAGCTGTTTATAGGGTTAAATGTCCAGTCCCCTTGAAAAATGCTGTTATGAAGATTAAGAATGTTGTTTTTCCTGACAAAGGCCAATACTTCAAGTATTCCAGACCCAATCAAATTTGGGTCCCAAAAAGGGTTTAACTGTTTTGGTATTGCAGGGTGTGTAATAGGTACATCGTGTTATGTGGATTCTGGACAGTGGATGTTCAAGGCATATGACCTAAGATAGAGCCCTGCTATCAAGAGTGGTGACGGTATCTGGCCAAGTGGTTCATCCCTTGGAGACAACAGCAAGGGTATGACCTAGGGTCAAGGCTATTCAATAGCCAAGGAATGTTGTCAATAATAAAGCATCTTTTTACAAGATGAAGAGCCTACTGTTCGAGGATTAAGGAAAGAAAACTTATCTATAGCTGACATGGAATCTCAGTCAAAGGTGAAGTCAATGAGGTCAAATCTAAAGCTTCATCAGACAGGAGGTCAGCTATGACATAAGGAGCTCTCTCACTTGAATGTCATTTCAAGAGATTCTTTCCTAGAAATCGAATTAGTAAAGGAGACTGCCTCATCTGGAATTAAAGTAAAATAAAATTATGAGGCATGTCATAAAGGGAAGTCAAAACGAATCACACAGAAGTTCTACATCAAAGAAAAAAATACTTAAGTGGTGATGACGGATGACTTCTCTCAAGAAACAAGTTGTTGTTCAAACAATCTGAAGACAAGACTCCACTGATGGTGATTGATCACATCTAGAAGAGTGTCAGGAAGCAAAACTGACTATGACAACTTGGAGACCAGATTACAGGACCTATCAATTAGTGTTCTGGATGATTTCTGCACCTTCAAGAGTATTAATGCTGAAGCAGTCGATAGTTTGCTACTGACATGATTAAACCCTGATCAGTAAGAAATATAGGAAGACCCCACAAGTTATGAAGGAAATTGTTTTGCAATGATAAATGAAAGTGAGCATCCTAGCAATCTGCTAATGCTCAATAGGATAATTTCCTTGCTTACTTGGTGGAGTCAACAGCCTATAGTGTGATTGTTATTAATCAACAGAAGGTGATTGAAAGTCTTAGTGATGTTCAACGACTTCAAGCTCCCAGCTGTCAATGGTAATGATGATTCAGATCCAAGCCATGTCAACATTGAGAATCTTCATGTAAATCCAGCAACAGCTTAGGGGGAGCAAAAGAAGGATCATCTAGTCAACTCAACACCACACTGAAAGTCAAAGGACACTATGAGAACATGTCTGCCAAGACAAAGAGTGTTAACTCAATTAACTCTTTGTTCTAGTTCTTAGTGTTTCTAATGGTGGAAGTAAAAGACTAGCAGAGCTTCAAGTACTAATGATTATTTCTTTAGTTTTCTTTTAGAAGAAACTAAGAAAGTTACAAAAGCTCTGAAAGATTCAGGTTGAGTGATTGCAATGCAAGATGATCTCAATCAGTACAAAAGGTAGATTGAAGGGAAGCTGGTATCTAGACCAAACAACAAGGCTGTATTTGGTACAAGGATAACCAGAAGTCTACCTGGATGATGTCAAGGCATTGTTATGAGGGACAAAGCCAAACTGGATGCTAGGTTACAATTTGATCAAACAGTATATTTGACAAGAAGCACCAGTGACAAGACTTGAGGATATCAGGCACCTGCTGCACATTCAAGATTATAATGGACATCTAGACCTATTGAATCTGGATGCTAGAGGAATGTGAACAAGTGCACTCCTGGTTGTTGAGATAATTGAAGATCTCTACAGGTTAGTATAAACTGGTATCATCACTCAAGCAAGCATGGAAGACATGGTATGACACCCTAACTATAATTTAATATTCGGTATCAATCTTTAACAGTTGGTATCTTTTAACAATTGGTGTCATATTTATAGAACTCTCTACATCTTTAGGCACAAACATAAATGATATATATGTGTAATGATATCTTGATTATATTATATATTGGTCTACTAGCTATAAATTGGTATCAAGATATTTGCTGTTTTGATGTTGGTAAAGTTGCAATTCTTTTGATTTACTTCAGTAAGCCAAAAGAATGATGACAATAAAAATAAGTCAAGGATCTTTTGTTTCTATTCAGAAGATTCTAGACCTGTCAAGACTACATGCCAACACCTCATTATAGTTGGATTTTGACCTGTTAGTTTGGATCTAACAAGTTGGTTATCAAAATTCTTAAGATGGACCCGGATCTGAGGAAATGGTACTCTAGAGATATTTGACCCAACAAGTTCAGGATCTACTAATTAGGACCTAATCAGGCTATAGAGGAATTATCAGCTCATTATCTTATTCAATTGTTAATAGATCACTTACACACATATTTTATTCTCGATTATGCAAATGTGCATGGTCCCAAGTGGATTCTTGAGAATCTATTCTTGTAGTTATTACACTTGATTTTCAGATGTCTTAAGTTGGACCCAAATCTACGGAGATGGTTCCCTAGAGACATCAGTTCTGACATGTTTTGCTACATAGAGACAGATCAAATGAGTTGTACGAAAGCAGGAGAACACAAGGAATCAATTTCATCTCCAACAACTCTGTGGAACACTCAAGGACTAAGCAACTTGCATAAGGTATCAATTCTTTTGAGAGAACATGTCTTTAATTAAGATTAACTTGCAGACATGTTTGCTAAATCACTTGATGAAATTAATTTTTCAAGATTGGTTTGTAAACTTGGGATTTTATTAATGCTATATGATTGTAAATCCCATCGGTTAAGTAATTCTTAAGTAAGCTCACAAGTTTTCAATTGTCTGTATTGAAAGGACTTGTGAACTTATTTACATCCAGACCTCACGCTGAAAATTATCTGTTGAATGATTGCCATGTGTATAATTGCAACATATTTTAGTGGTGATTATTTAAGGATAATTTAAATACTTAAATGCTAAAATCTAACTCATGAAGATTTAGTATTTTATTATTTAATTATTTATTTTGATTTATATGGGTTACGGACTTGAAGCAATTCAATTTAGTATTTGCTCTGTACCTTATATTTATTAAAATAAATAATCAACATAACTAATTTGGACCTAATCTGTATTGGTCTTCAATTAGTTGTGAGATGTTAATTCTAGTGAATTTTATCAATGCTCCATTTTCAGAAATTCATTATAATTAATATCATGGTTCTAACAATTGGTTGTATTGAAATTTTGACTTATATCAGTTAATGATATTTAGTTAGAATTCTATTTACTAACTAATTGTGAGATGTTTTGGTATGTGTGAAATTACTTAGAACTCCTCTAAGTAATCAGTGTTATATCTTTTACAATTCACTCATATTATTATACATGGTATAAAAATTCTCTAAGTAGAACTATGGATATTGAAATATCTAAAGTTACCATAGTTCAATTACTTTGAATAATTTTTATGATTATTTGCAAGTTTCAAATCACTTTGATAATAAATATCATATACTATGGATCAAGGTGTATTGGACTTAGAAAATTATCTCTAAAATTGCAGACAAGACAGTCTTGGTAATCAAGTTTTATTTTTAGAACCAAGATTGTCTTCAAACAAACAGTTGTTAGGAGTTAACAATTGTTGTTATCGAGGAGTTGCCTTGAAGTCATAAGATTAAAATGTTAATGATGATAATTATCCAAGTGATAGTGGTGGAATCAATTTTGTTATTGGCAATACCAATGTCACTGGAAAATAATCATCAAGTCATTCTGGCAACAACTCGAGGGAAGTAAACAAAGGATTCACTAGTCAAACACAACATCACAATGAAGAACAAGGCGATTCATCAAGATCCAACCTTCTCAAACAGTCTGTTTGGAATAGAGCTGATCATTGGTGATCCAGATGTTGTAGTAAGAACTAAAAGGGCCTCTCAGAATCAAAGTATAGAATCTAAGGAATCTGAGAAAGCAATTGTGAATCTGGAACAACAAGAAACGTGGAAGTTGGTGCCAAGGTTTGAGCGCTAAGTAACTGGTATGACATTCTTTTCGAATTCTATCTTGTCATCTTTCTAAAAAGAATTGTCATAATCATTCTAATGTTTTAATCCATGTTTCTTTATTTTAGAATAATAATTTTCTCGAAAAATATTTTTCTCTAATTCTCTAGTTAGAATTTTTGAGGAAACTATTTTTGTTGAAAATTTCATTATTTTAAAATAGCTGCCATATTTATGATAGTTTATTAAATCATATTTTCTCTCTAAATAATTTTCTAGTAGAAAGTTGTTTTATCAGAAAATATATGGATTTGCTAACCTATTATAAATACTCTTGTATATACTTAATGTTTTTGTACAAGTAGTGTAATTTTCGAATGTTAATCTTATTTAACATGTTTTGTAGTGTTTGTCTTTTTATTTTAGTAGTATGTTCGTTTATAGTTTAAGCTATGTAAATTATTAAATTATGTATAGTTTTATTATTTTTATGTTAATTCAAATTTTTCTTCTTTGTTTAGTTTTATTTGAATTTTCTTATTTTTTTAGTTTTTATTTAATATTATTATTATGTATATTATTTCTTATTTTTGAATATTATTTTTCATGTGTATATAAATAGTTTGTATAGTTTTTACAGTTTAGTCACTATACTTTCAAAACTTACAAGTAGGTCACTGTACTTGGTTCTTTTGTTGTTCTTCTTATTAACACACACAAAACCTGCAGTTTAAGTATAAATCTTTGTTTTGTGATTGTTGTTAACAGATCTTCGTGTTAAGGACTTAACAATTGACCAATGTTGGTATCAAATTGGTATGTGTCTATACAATGTTAGGAACTAATGTTTGATTTTCAGGATCTAACAATTGGAAGACAAGACCTATCAAGTGCTAACAATTTTTAATAGTTGGTATCTATCTTACAGGACCTAAAACATGATAAAATAGTTTTGTTTGTATTGGTTTAAACATTAACATACATTGATTCGATTAATATTTATTATTAATTGGATTTGTGCCTATGTTCTTGTTTTGTAAAACCAGCTCAAGATCTATATCTTCCTAAATTCAAAATCTCTTTCTACAACTGTGATTGCTTACATTGTAAATCTTTTGAAATCACAACTGTACATCATTTCACTTAAGATAAATGCAATATTTTCTCAGAAAACTTTTCAATGTTAAAAATGCATTCTATCTCTATGTTGCTCATATTCTGTGATGCAGGTTCATCTACATGAAATTTTGTATTCTCACATGTTTAGTTATAAGGTTGTAAACCCAACAACTTTTGTCCCAGCCTATAGTCAAACTCAAACACATTCTATCTTACCCCCTAAAAGGAAGTAACCTATCAGACTAGAGGTCACCAGGGAGTAACTGCACTTGATGCAGCAACAAGGATGTGTGGGATATTCAGTTGGAGAGTCACTACCTTATACACTATCCAAAATATTTCATATGCACAAAGTGAGATTGCACACACCAAGGATGAATTAACGGAAAACTTGTAATCCAACCATTTTACGGTTATGATTATAAGTTAAAGGTTCTTTAATGAACTAAGAGTCTTCACAGACCTCGAGAGAAGGTATTGATCTCAAATGCAAAATTCAACAAGATCATTATCTAACTCCCCAGATGGAACATATCTGGATCCTACGGGTAACGGATCTGACATAGGTGCGGATCGGCAACTTGTAGACTATGATTCAGATTTTACCTGACGAGTTTAACAAGGTGATGTCTTCACAGACATTAGAAGGGAACCTTGATCTCAATGCTAAATTTATAGATCATTGTTTACCTTCTCAGAATACAAATCTGAAAACCCTAAAAAGGGAAATTAGCAACTTGTAGATTATGACTCAGATTCGTCTGACGAGTCCAACGAGGATTTGGGATTTGCGAACTCCCATTGCACCACCACTGACCTCTCTTGAAGGGGCTAGGGTTATTTTTCCTTGCAGGTACACTAACGGATGTTGGAGCTATGAGTGATATGAGTGAAACACTAGTGAGCAAGAGTGTAAACACAGAGAGAAGTGAGACACTCAACACAAATGAGTGGAGAGAAGAGTGAAACACTTGTGAGGTACACTAAACACTATCACACACTCAATTGATTTCTAACAAAGCTTTATCAATTGATTTCAATGTACCTTAACGATTGATATAAATTGGTAACAATTTGGTATCAACTACTTTGTCAACTAGTTGAATGGAAGATTCCTCAACTAAGGGGGAGAGATATATTGAAAAAGATATATTCAAGGCTAAGCTTACCTTAGTAGGATATACTCAACTAAGGGGGAGAAGTATGGGGTACAAGTAAAAGAAGAGTGAGTTAGAAAGGGGGAGCCTAGTAAAGACTGTGCTTAGAATGAGAAGCAAGTCTAGTTTCTAAGGGGGAGCCTTAGATGGAGAAGCAAAAGAACTTTCGTTTGTTATGAAAGTGGAGATATAAGGAGAATTACTTCACAATACTATTCTATTAGTCTTTCAATGTACTATGTATAAAGGCTAGGTGGAAGAGTAGTAAATTCACCAGAAGGTATAGAAATGGTATTGATTCACCATTGTCTACATAGTAGGAACAACTATTTTTATTTAGTGAGAAAAGCTGTGTCAGAAATGGGAAGTGATTGTAAATCAAGAACTGCTGATAATCACCAATGTAAGATGTGAAGGATTATCAGGCAAAGATTTGAAGAATCAGAAATGAAGATGAGTTATCTATTGAAGATCAGTTCAGTGCTAAAGGAACAATCATCTATCATTTCATCAACAGAAGATTCTGGAATTGTTAAATCTAAACCAGAGAATTTTTTTTGTATTATTTACTTAATTCCTAAAAGTTTTATCTTTTTCTTGTATAAGTGAGGTAGTTGAGTTATCCTCTAGGTATTTGCTTGTTATTGTCTAACAAACAAATAGGGGGAGATTGAAAGGCATATGATGTAGCCTATTTGTATTTCGAGGATACAACTCAACTTCAACAAGATTGTAATAGTAAATAGTATATAGACTGTCACAAGGAATCTCAGATTGTATTATCTGTCAGAAGAAAAAGATCAAGGTCAATCTACAGACTTGAAGAATTGCTACATTGAAAGAAGTTCAGACATCTGATCAAGCCTCAGTGAAGTATTCATTAAAGAAGTGGATTCATTTAAAGTGACAGAGATTTCGACAGTGACAGAGACAGTATAGAAGAATTAATAGAGAGAGAAGAAAAAGAAAAGAAAAGGAACTAGATTTTAAAGTCAATATATGAAGAACAGTCATTGCGGTTAGTCACTCATGAACCAGACAGTACATCGAGTGTCAACATTAAACAGTGGTTGTTTGTCATTAACATCAGTGGTTCAAGCTGTCAAGACTGGTATGTTAGGAGAAGAAATTAACCACAGCCATAGAGTCAAAAATAAAGAAAAGCCGTTGGAGTTAGTCGCTCATGAATCAGACCGTGCATCGAGCGTCAACGAAAATCCGGTGGTAATTCTTTATTACTTTCAGTGGTTCAAGAAAAAGATTTGAGCCGTCAAAAGATTTATATTAATTCCCTTTTAATTAATATAATTATGTAATTGATTTAATTTAATAAATTAATTCATTCTGAATTAATTTATTTATTAAATTAATTATCATATTAATTAACTTTGAATTAATGTATTAATCTTATTTGATTTAATTATGAATTTAATTAATTAATCATTACTTTTCTAAATGATTAATTGATTAAGTTGTTTAATTAAATTAAATAAATAAAAAGAAAAAGAAGTTAAAGAAAAATAGTAGTCCAGCTATGTATTCGAATGCTTGTGTCGACTCATTGATTAAAGGATATAAACAAAAGAAATGCAAGTGTACTGAAAGGCCAGACAAGTTGAAGTGATGTGTATGTTCAAGTAATTAATTGTCAAAAGCAAAAGAATTTTATGTCTGTCAAATTTCACACATGCATGCACAAAGGAAATTCCTGTCGGCAAAAGGCACCAACGCGCTTTGCAGCGAGTGTCTTTCACGCGCCAGGAACAAAGCAACAAAAGTTGCGTGTGTCACTCACTCTCCATCCCTGCGAGTATGCTTCGTTTACATCAGTTCAAATATTTGATTGAATTCAAATCATTACAGCCAAGTGGGTTATATTTAATGTTAACAAGACAATTTCAATTGTCTTGCCGATTGTATTGGTAAGCATTGATTGTCTTGCCTATTGTATTGCCTATTGTCTTGGCAATACAAATTGATTGTCTTGGAGGTTTTGGATTGTCTTGCCGATTGTCTTGGCAGTACAAAACTGATTTTCTTGAAAGAACAGATTGTCTTGGCAGTACAAATGAAAAAGAAAAGATGCAGAAGACTATATTAATCAAGACAGGCGGCCAGATCAAAGAGAGACAACTCAGAACATATCATCTTCAAGAAACAAAAAGGCTATTCTCTCTCATTGAAGAACAACACAGCAAGAGAAATAAATTTGTAGAAAATCAAGTTCATCTTATTTTTAATATCTGATCCGATAGAACTTGTTTACTTGAGTCTCTTGTAATATCAGCGAGTTTTTACTCCTAATCTATATCTCGATTTTTATTAACAAATCTAGAAAAATTCATGTCGAATTTTCTAATTTGTTTTTATTAACTAGATATAATTTCTGTACTGTATTTGTAACAAACTCCTCAAGTTAATATAATTTTATATTCAACTTGAATTTTGTTTCATTTAATTCCGCTCAAATTTGTCAAAATATAAATTAAATTTATCCGGACAAATTTCGATTAAACAGTACTGTTTGTATTCAACCCCCCCTTCTACAAACATATTGGACCTAACAGCTTCGGTTTCATTTATGTCTTCACTGTTGCCGTCTATATTAACATTATTATTAATATCCATTTATAAAATATAAACAACATAAAAATGTAAAGTTGGCATCTGAACTGAATGCATGTAAAAATCCAAAATGCAGAGGTTTTACCAGCATTATCTCGAAGTTGCTGAATTGACATTTCAACCCTTGACTTATCAAACAAGACAATATCAAATTGTCCACTTCCCCAATATGTGCACATTATGACATCATCTATGTCAAGTTTAGTGTATCTGACCAGATCCGTAAGACCATATAACAAACTCGAACTTTTCAAATATCGGCATTCGAATAGTTTTCCATATGGCAGAGCACAAAGAATAGCTGGAGGAATCATTTTACCAAAACGTTTGAAAAATGGGTCTGGTATATCCTGAATAGACAGACATTATTAATATTATATAGTCGTCTAACTATAGCTGTAGAATTATCTAACATATGTACTAACATAGGCATAGGAAAATAATAAAGCAACTATTCACGGAAAGAAAACTTAGTGTAACTCACAATTTCTCCATCAAGAATTGTACACTCATCAGCAAATGTGATAAACTTCCACCCAATCCCATTAATTGTATCTGTTAATAACAAATTAGTCAAAATATATTAGATTTAATAAATGTGATATTTTAGAAAAGCTTAATAATTAGTAAGATATTAATGGTAAGAAATGATATACCTTGATGGCAAAATGTATGGCAATCATAATTATTTGGTAACATGTACTCTATTTCTGATCCGAATTCATCTAATATGTATACCAAGAACATTCCAGCACCCTTATAAGAAAACACCACGATTGACCCAGGCCCTCTTTTACACTCATTGATTAAATCAGCAAAATTGGCCAAAGCTTGAATATCCTTTCGGTATTGGACATAAATCCTGCGACCACTTGGTAGCTGTAACCGAACTTGAAAAGGTATTTCCTCTACTAATTCAGAAACAAATTTTCCTGGTAAAATCTGTACAAATATTGAATAAATTAAATTCAAAATAAACAAATATAACAGTCAATCAAATTTACATTGCCGAGAGTAAGATATTTACCAGAACATCACTCGCACATTGTTAGTAGTAAGGACAATGATAAAACGCAGGTAATTTGAGTTATCAACAGCCATCTAAACATAGCAATCAGAAATGTAATTAGTAAATTATATATTTTGGAAATTTATTAAAAATCTTAGCAAGAAATTGTATTTATTAACTACGTCTTCCTCTTTTCCATTCTCGCCTTTGTTCTTTCCAAGTTGCTTATCTGAATTACAAAAATATAGCAAAAGTCATAATTGATTCTATTCAGCTAATTGATTATCTCATTAGACAACTTAAATATCTAAATTTCAATACCTGATTCGAAGTAGTTCTCTAAATTCCAAAAGCAATCAGTGCTAGAATTTTTTGGAAACTTCAGTGTTCGACTGTAGTAATCAAACTCCATTCCATCATGCTCATAAAAGTTTGCAGATATCACAAAATTATAGAATTTTATAAAAATTATAAAAATTATATAATAGTCCTCTCACAAAATTTGAAAATAATAATATCATTCTATTTCATTTTGAATAAATCCATCATCTCTCGAATATTAGTCATTCGTCCATCATTTGAGTCATAAACAATAAAGCATGTTTCTCCTGCAACTTCAAGTTTATCCAAACTTTCAAGATCCTCAGTGTACTTATCTTTCACAATTTTTGGAACCAACTGTCACCATTCATTATATGTTTCAGTAACAAATTTTGAATAATAAGAAAGAAGAAACAGAAAACAAACTTGAGAGATAGAGATACAACTAAAAGTCAGAAAAAGTACCATCATTCCTCCTTCTAACACCTCTTTTGTCACAATTTTGAAGAAAGATCTCTTACTGGCATTGATTCTTACAAATAAATTAAATACCGAGAAGCCTTAAATTGATTTACTTAACAATATAAGTGTATTAAAGATGTTTGTAAATAAATTTAAAGAAGAAATACTGCCACCTTCTTCGTCAATATACTCATGCCCTTTAAAGATGCATACATTCAGAATTCTATTATCTGTTTCTGCAGATTCATAGAGAACTAACTTATCACCCACTTCAAGCTCTGTTGCATTGAAAAAATCTGTCCATCCTTTCCCAAAAGCACATTTTCCTCCCAACCATGCAATCTCAATTTCCCAAGAATTCTTACAAAGTGTTAGGATAACTTTTGAACCTGTTTCCCAATTTTCATATAGTTTTCGCAAGTCCTTATTCATTATCTATATTACAAATTTCAAATTAGAATGAGCAAAATAATATTAATCTAATGTAGTTAAATATAGGGGGTGTTTGGGGGAACTTATTTTCAAAATAAGTCAACTTATTTTAAGACAAAGTTAGAGATTTCTAACTTTTTTATGAAAAAAGTTAACTTTTTTTTTCAACTAATACAATCTCAAATATAAATTAAATATTTATATAAAAAAAATTATCAAAATATGATATTTTTATCCGAAAATAAGTTCATAAGGACTTATTTAAAGTTTTGCCAAACAGGCCCATATATTAGCACTCCTAATAAAAACAATTGCTTACCAGTTTATGCGAGCAATCATCATCAAAAGAATTGCTAATAATATCAATCTCATAGTAGTCAGAAACATTCTTTAAAGCAATAAAACAAAACAGAGCAGCATTTTTTTCACATTGCATGGAACCGACTTCAGGTATCAATTTCCCCTTTCTCCATTTTCTTGCTTCTTCACTTTTCAAATACTTGACAGGATGAATAATAGGGTACTTACATTCAATTCCAGATTCTTTGAATATTGTGACGTTGAAGATATCATTTCCATAATATTCAAATTGTACAAGATTGAACAATTCGACCCTAGAATAAATCATAAAATTCGGTAATCCACTGATTTCCAGTGAATCTGCATTGTACTTTGCTTGCCAAACACATTTTTTGCATTTTATATATATAGCAGAATTAAGATTATGTCCAATTTCTTTGTGGAATTTTGTTGGGACAGGCTGCAAAGAAACAAGTACATAAACAAGAATCAAGTCCAACATTCGCTATAGTTTAAAAAGGTAAACAAGGTATACATATAAAGTACACTTACAAAACTTCCCAAAGATCCCAAATGATTATTTGACAACATAAAGCTTGACATAATTGTTTTTTTTCCTGATATATAGTAAATGACTTAGAAACCGTCCAAGTATAATTAAATGAAGATTCATACAGTTATAGCGTAGTAAACATACATACCATTACTGGAAACAGACTTCCACTTTTTTTCCAGGTAAATTTGTCAAATACCTGCATGAAAAAATGATGTTAGCAGCTAGGTAACAAGGAATAAGCTCCAAATTAAGTATAAACATTCCTATACATATTATGTAGGTTATCAATTGTCTAAATCGAGTAAAATTAACCCAAATTCTCCAATATGAAAGATATACTAATCTTAAATCGGGATTTATAACTTGAACATAAACTACATGCAAACCCCAATTGCAAACCCCAGTTGCATACATCTATAAACATTATCAACATTATTTGAACCAAATCATCTATATACTCTTAGATTATAGATTACCAATATGCTGATTACATACCTCCAACAAACTCGAACTTCGTCAATACTATTGCCGGAGAAAGTTAAAAAACTTGAGCAACATGTATGAAATTAATAGATCAGTAAGTAGATAATTACATACCTCCATCGTTACAATCTTGAATTATGCAGCTTCTCCAACACCTTTGTCTTTTGATTCCTAATGTTTGAGAAGATTTTATCAGCAACTCCACCTCTGCATGTACTGTTATAATTAGGTTTATTGTGTTTTATGCTTTTAACATAGTATATACTATTTTGGGTTACTACAACACTTTTGCCTCTATCCCCACAAATAATCTAGGTGGATGTTATAGAGTGCTTTAATTGGTTTTAGTAAAAAAAAAGTCAACTTAACCAATTTAGTGGAATACTATTAAAAATTGTACTGTAAATTGTATTTCATTAAAATAAATGTAAAATAAAATTTTAATATCCAAAAAATGTGTATTAATTATTTTAAAATAAATAAAAAACAAAAATTATTGATTATTATAAATCATGAATATATATGTGACAATGTAAATTTAATAAAATAATATCAAGAAAATACAAGTTAAATGTTAAATTAATTTGTTCATTGAATTAATTTAATAAAGTACTCGATTTTATTAAAATATACTCCATTCATTTCTTTACATGTTTTCAGCATTATTTTACACACATTTTAAGGTATATATAAATTATAGTTCTATAACTTAATTTTGAATTTTTTTTTAATAAAAATTTAAACATTACATTTTTATTTAGAAGAAAAAAATAAAAAAATTATGAAATTATACTTTTTAGGAGTTTTAAAATACGTGTCACACCACTTTTCCTCAATGTAAACAATTCGGGGTACAGTGGCAGTAATTTTATAAATATCGACGAATTTATTATAAAAAAAACCTAATTACATAATTTTATTAAGACATTTATGTTTACAACTAAAACAATATTTATAAAGATATGTATCGACGAATAGATTGACAAACGAAAAATGAAATATGTATAAAATTATAATTTTATAAAAACAAAAGTCATACAATTTTTTTCAATAAAAACATTTAAAAAAATTAAAAATTATAAAATTTTATGGAGCGAGCGTAGCGCGGGCAAAATTCCCTAGTTACATGAGAGCATAAGCTCTTATATAGGAAGTAAGTGGCTGATGATGACCTAAGCGCTTATGTCATAGTATCTTGATGACCTAAGCGCTTATGTCATAGTTATTGTTGATATTTAACACGCCCCCTCACTCGAAATCCCATCTTCGGTTGAAAGACCTATTTTGAAATTGAAGAGTGGACACTAGTAGCCCTTGAGCTTAATCTGAGCGTCCAACTATACTCATTTTTAGGATCGACCGATCTTGAGTTTATTGAGTCTTTTTGGGATATCAGTTATCGAATTTGCAATCACACGGTATATTTTAGGCCATGTCAAATAATAGAAAGTGTTGCTTTTCAGCACAACGGTGGATGACCACCAATCAGTCCTTGAACTGATTATTTTGAAGAAACTGAGACTCGACTTTGTGATCACTCAGTATTAACAATCTTATGTCTGAACACAGGAGGAATCTGCATTTGTCACTCCTTGAACTATAAGCAATTGGAACCGTATTTAGTAGCCTGCATCTCTTAAGATCGTCCATGAACTGGTCCTTCTGCTTCTTTTACAAGAATGAAATGCAAGATATAGCAGTGAACTGTGTGTATGTATTTGTATACATACTACTACTTCTGCTGCTTTGTCATTTGTGGCAGTGAACTGTGTGTACATCTGTATATATACTACTTCTGCTGCTTCGTCGGAATAACGCCCCCTGAACTATTTAATTTGCAGCATCGTAAAAAATTGGAGAGATACCGTAATATCAGTAATCACTTGAATACTACACAATTAAATCTATAACCGGGGCAAACTCCTAAACTAAAATGATATGCTTGCACAAACGATCCTAACAGACTTTTCCCTTGAGAAAATAAATATTAAATATTTTTAACAGATCTAAATACATATAATCATTTTATTTAGGAAAAATAATAACTCGGGTCAAATAAAATAACCCACCAATTTAAAGAGGTTGTCCTCCTTTGTTTATGGCCCAACAATAAAAAAGGCCCAATAACAAAACAAATAACTGGCCTGTAAGTCATAACCCTTTTTTTCATTACAGTCGTTACCCTTTTGTTTCTGTCAAACCTCAGTCGATATATACATACGTGCATATATACACTCACATATCTCCTCTTCAAAAAAATAATAATCCCAACCACCGATCTAAACACCAATCCAACAATATAAACACCAATGAAAAAGCAGCAGAAGTAACTTGACTTGGTCGGAGAAAAGTCAGACTTGTCTAAAGGTATTTCGCCGACAGCAGCCCAGAAACAACCTGTTGGACTTGATAACAACCTGCTGGAATTTTATCCGTGAGTCTCTCCTTAGAAAGCTCAACACTTGTATGTATGGTTTCTGATTTTAATTTTTTGTTTAGGCTGAAATATTATGAACCGGATATAGGCAGCTTGTGTTTCCCTTAAGAAACAACAAAGCTTCAACTGAAAAACTCCTCCTCTCTACTCCCGCTTTGATACCATGTCATAATATGAGCAATGCGGAAGTAATAACCGGAACTAGTAGAGAGGAGAGAAAAACATGGTAGTAAAATTAGAACTACACTGTATTGATCTTGCTATATTACATGAGAGCATAAGCTCTTATATAGAAAGTAAAACTTGGTTGGTGGCTGATGATGACCTAAGCGCTTATGTCATAATATCTTGATGACCTAAGCGCTTATGTCATAGTTATTGTTGATATTTAATAGATATCCATTTGCTTACGATCAAGAAACCAAGCAGGAGCACTTACTCTTGTTTCACAAGCAGTTTCCATGTTTATAAAGGCATGCATAATTGTCACTATCTGTTTACCTGTTATAGTAGTGATTATTTTATGAATATCTAAATTTTGAATACTCTGTAACATAGCTAGAGATAAACCCTCTAAAGGGTGTCGGGATAAAAAATATCAATTACTATGCATCATATAATATCTTCTTCTTTTCAGTTTTAGGAAGAGACCAATTTTTTTTTACAAACTTTTAGAACTTGGCCAAAACAAAAGAAAAGATAATCATTCTTGGAATTCAGCTGGAGATTAAGAATAATTTTAAATTATAAAGGTTCGCTTCTAGTAGGTAGTATTAGTGTATTCATTAATTCTCAAAGCTTTCATTATAATAAAAGAGGGTATGCTAAACTAGAATGATAAGGCTTTCTCTGTTTATCTTTCACGGAATGGAGAAACTGGAAACATAAAAAGATTCAAGTCAGCAAATAAATAAAGCAATACAACTAGAACCAGTAAACTTTACATCAGAGAGCAACTTCCAACTGACTGGTTTCTTAGGTAACATTAAAGTTGGTCCTATGTGTCGTAAGAAACTCTAACATTTAATTAGGAATCGGGAAACTAAACTAGGCAACATTAAAAGATATTCGTCCTCCACGGAAAGAGAAGGAAACTTTTAAATCAAGAACTAAGGTAGCCTGCTTCCCGCCTTCTTCCACCTTGTTCTATGCCTGCTCCCTAAGAGAGAGGGTGATGAACTAGTATTAGATTATTATTTTCTGAAACAAGAATAATTCCAGTGTGAAAAAAAGGGGGGTAAGGAACAAGGGAGATGGATGCTTACAAGCAATAGCCGCTAAGAAGAGTATATTTTGACATGGGTAAAACATAAGAACCACAATCCACCACAAAAGCCGACAAGTGCTCAGAAGGAGGATCCTCCCTGGACACCCTTCCCTGGACACCCTTAGAAGGGTGAAATGGGTATGTGTGCCAACCTCATCAATGTCATCCGTGTCCGATGTGGTTTAAAAATCGATCCATACCAGATAGAAAAGATCTTCTTGGATATGTAGCAATTTCATGGGAGACTCCTTGAAGCAGAGAAATGGTAGCTCATGTTGCAGAGCAATAAAAGGCCCTTTCCAGAAGTGCTTGGTTTTCCGATTATAGGAACAAATAAGGCCAGTATGGCCGAAATCCCTTAACCAGTAGATGGAGTGTTGATTGGCAACGGGAATGGGATTGCCAAGAATAGAAAGGGTGTTATGAAACAAGATTCTTTCAGGGTCAGAGAAAGAGTCCCATGAGTCAGTGTCAACGTTATACAAAGCAATGATATCAGAGGCAGGCAAGTGAGACATGACAAGAATATTTTGTTCACCGATTTTGCTAAGAAAGGGAGCCAAAAACAAGATAGAATTCCCAATCCTATTGGGAAAAGGGGGATCTTTAATAGGAGAACATAAACCTGTTTGGGGGTCAAATACCTCGGCAAAAGGGAAATAATAATGTGGATCATGGGGTGGGGGAGGAAGATTGCCACCAAAGAGAAAGAGTTTACCCCCGACAGTCACAAGCCGAGGACGGAACCGAGGAGAAACCAATTTGGGGGCATTGTGAAGATCAGAATAATCCATATAAAGATTAAAAAAAATCATCTTTCCCAATCCTATGGCTGAAATTGTTCTTAGAGCAAACTGGGGGAACATAATTGACGGGGCGTTGAGTGATTGGAGCCCCAATCATCCCAGAATTTATAATACGGACGTCGCCGTCCATATCTCTATCACCTCCAACAAAATAAACAGTGGATCCGATACAAGCACATCGAGTATGAATAAGTGGATACTTACAAGAATGGAAGTCTTCAACACTAAAATCCACGTATTGTCTATAGAAGTTGTTGATATCATTGTCGTGTGAATGAAGGACACGGCAACTAGCTTTGCTTGGAAGCAAATCCTTAGGCAGCATTACCCTGAACCAAAGCCCAGTGTTGTCATCTCTTTTTAGTAGCCTAATTGCGTTCAACCAACTCTTGCTTCCTTCCTTTCTACCCATCCCGTCTCTCACCACCCAACTCTCCTCTCCATCTTCTTATTTATTTTTCCTCTTCTCTTCTTCTTTCCTGCCGGCGGCTGGGTTTATACAACTGGTACAGGTCCCTGCAATTGAATTAACCAACAATCAATCTGTTTCCTTGACCGCCAGGGACCGCTCTACTGTTTCACAATAATTTTCTACGGATGTTTGCTAATGAGGGACGAAATCAAAACAAGTTTTGAATAGGTATTAGGTAGTTGGATTGAGACGGTCGGAAACAAATATCCCTCGATTATTATTATCGATCAAGATCAAGCCATGCTATTGTATCACAACTACCGAACACCAGTACACCACCCATTTATTGTGTACTTGGTACATTAGCCAAAAATTTCCCTCCAAAAAGTTGCAAGTTACTACTCCAAGCACCCGAAAGTTTCAAAGTTGATTTCAACAATTGCATATATAACTCATTGATCGAAGATGTCTTTGAGGATAGGAAAAAGCATTGATTTTGAAGTACAAATTGGAAGATAATACATGGCTACAAGGATTGTACGCTTTGAAGCATAAATGGATCAATGCCTTCACTCGAAATACATTTTTCGCGTGTCAAACCACAACTTCAATGAGCAAGGGAATGAATGTATTTTTTGATAGTAATGTTAGTTCTTGCATGGCTTTGAAGGAATTTGTTGAAAATGCTCAAAAAGCTTTGGAAAGGAAATTTATGCGGGAGAAAGAAGAGGATTTTAAAACTCATCAAACTTGTCATGGGATTAAAATGAAGACCGCTTTGGAGTAACATGGTGCTTCCATATACATCAAAACAATGTTTAGAAAATTTCAAGAGCAATTAATGGAAGTTACAACATACTTTGTGCAGAAAGATAGAGATCGTTCACTGGAAGAAGATGAAAATACATACTGCAAATGCTATAGGCAATTGATGGATCCCGAGAAAAGAACTATTTATCTTGTTACATTCAATAAAGTGGCTCTAAGTGGTAGTTGTAAGTGTAGAATGTATGAATATTCAGGCATTCCGTGTTGATACATTATTGTTGTGTTGACAAAGAGATGCGTTTCTGAAATGCCCAAGGCCTTTTTGAGAAGACGATGGACTAAGGATGCTAATAAAATTGATGGTGTGTTGCCTTATCATTTGACCAGAAAAGAAGCATCGTCCCATTATTTGACTCCTATCGAAAGATTCAACAACATGACTTTACTTACTATGGCTTTTTGTCATAGTAGCATGGCATCAAAGGAGCGTTAAGAGTATGCCATTTCGGTCATTAATCGAGAAACCAAAATTATTCAAAATATGGGAATTGATGGAATTGAACATGTAAGGAGTGCAGTTGTCTCAAAACCAACTCAAGAAGGTGGTCATGACTTGCATGAGCCAATCCTTGATCACATTGTCTCACAAACAAAAGGAAGAAAAAAAGACCATCATTTTAAATTTCCAATAGAGACACTTCATAAGGTCCCGAGGAAATGCAAACTTTGTAAAATGGAAGGGCATGATAGTAGAACTTGTGCAAAAGTACAAGAAGTTTTATAAAATGCTCAAAATGTTGAAAATGCTCAAAGTGGTCAATGTTAGTCACAGAGGCATGCCTGTATTTATCTAATAACAAGCCTAATTGTTTTTAATGTTGTGCATTACTTACTTGACCCTTGACTAAGGGAACCTCTAGTTGTAGAATTCCTACTTGTATTTAGTACTTGTAATAGGCATCAAAATTCTATCTGTGTAACTGTAAAGTAAGCCATAAAAAAATGCTTGAAAGAAGATCCAGATATCATGCCTCAAGCTTGAAGAACAAGACTGTCAAAATAAACACAATTGGATTTTGAAGACTGAAGATTTGCCTAAGTACCAATTTGAGAAGAATATTTTGTTCTTTTCGAGAAGTCTAGATTTCGAGAAGTCGGAATTCGATATCTCTAAAGACACTATACGATATCTCTGAAGGCACTGTTCGATATCTCATTCAATAACTCAGAGAGTCGACATATCTAACTCTCTATTCGAGAACTCTGGAAGTCAACTAGTCAAAGCATCACTCGAGTTCTCTGAGAGTCAACAAGTCAAGGATTCCTGAAGGAAAGACTAATTCGAGAAGTGATTTGATATGGCAACTCAACAGTATTCGAGAACTCAGAGTTATCTGTCAAGTAAATTCTAGTTCTCGAATCAATCACTTGATTACTTCTCGAATTCAATCTTGGAGACAAAATACTGAAGAATTTTACAAGTCGGAAACCTGTAGCAAGCCAAAACACTTTCAGGACCACAGTACTGTAAAGTGCTTTTGGAAAGTCTACAAGAAGCTTAGAGAGTTGTTACAGGAGACAAGTTGTTAAAGAAGTGGATCTGAACAGAGTTAAAGGAAGTCAAATCTCAAGCCGTTTGGATGTTACTCAAAAAGGATAGACATGTTAGAAAGTAATTTCGTCTGTCACCTTATTTGTAGTAAGTAGGTTGTACTCATGTTCTATAAGAGTACAACCTCACTTCTATAGCAGTTAAGAATTAAAGCTTTTTCATTACAACTTAGAACATCTCTCTTATAGAAAAAGAAGCTGAGAATGCTAACATTTGTATTCCCAGGTTGTAGTAAATCTTTATCTAATAAAATATTAGATTAAAGTGAGTGATCTTGTTCTAGTGTTTACATTCCGCATTTACACATTTTTTAGAACACGAACACACACATTGCTATACAACCAGATCAAACACTCAAACAATCTTTTCTTAAAAGCCTTATTCAAAGAAAAGTTTGAGAAATACATTCATCCCCCCTCTGTATTTCCTTGTCGGTGTATTCCATACTCAACAAGTGGTATCAGAGCAGGCTGTTGATCAAAATACATACGATATATATACTAATAAAACACCTAAAATAAATAATAACATAATATAATTAATGGTAATTAGTCGATTGCCTTTTTCATAAACACCTAAAAACATTAAGCGTATCATATCTTCCAATCATTAATTTTTCCTTTCGAATTAAAACATGTTACCTTTTTGATTTAAAACTAATCTTATAATCATTAATATATACCTAAAAATACCACAACATATTTTTCAATTATTAATAAAATATATTAAAAATCCGTATAGGTTGTTTATAATAAGAAAACATTAGTATAATCCGTAAACATGAATTTATTAAATTATATTAAATCTATCTATACTAATATATTATAATAGCTGAAACATTGAAAGTTTGGTTGGTCGGTACAGTACTTTGTGTTTTTACTTAACTACCCTTAATTAATTATTCATGACTTAATTTCTTTTATTTTGAACATATTTATTTTGTAGTTATGGGCAATTCTATTTTATAAAAAAAATAATATTATAATTCTTAATAACGAACTCATTAGCTTTTTCAGCTACAACACATTGGCTTTCTAACTTTTCTAACTACCCTTTTCAGCTACAACACATTACATTTTCTAACTTTTCTAACTAAAATCCCCTTTTTTCCAAAAATGTCACGGGTTATTCTATTTTATGAAATAAATTAATAATATTGTATAATTAACTAATTACTTTTTTCAGTTTAAACGTAATATTTTTTCTATATTTACTAACTAAAATATCATCTTTTCTAAAAATGTTATGGGCAACATATATATAAATATTTTAATGAAATCATATCAGTTAAGAATTTTAAGTCTACAAAATTTATATATTAAAAATTTCAAACATAAATTAAATAAATTTATATAAGCCTACAAAATTCATATCTTAAAATTTTTAATGACAAATTAAATAAAAATTATATTATATTAAAAAAATCGTGTATTGCACGGATTCTAAAAATTACAATATTTTTAACATAATATTAAAATAAATATTATATTATAATATTATACTATTTGTATACTATATTATAATAGCCGAAATATTGAAAATTTGGTCGATCGGTACTGTATTTTGTATTTTTTACCTAATTATCCTTACTCAATTTTTTATAACCATTACTTAATTACTCCCACTTAATAATTTATAATATTACTTAATTACCCTCACTTAATTATTTATAATTACTATTAACTAATCAATTTCCCTTTTCATGTAAAACATATTACCTTTGATAACTAATCAATTTTCTTTTATATTTAATTACTAATAATTAATTGAGTACTTTTTTTTTTACCTAAAACGTATCATCGATTCTTTATTTTCTAACTAAAATTCCTCAATATCTAAAAATATCGCGAACAACATTTATGTAATCATTATTAAATCATGTCATTTAAAAATTTAAAACCATGAATTCATGTCTTAAAATATTTAATTCAAATTAAATAAGAAATCATATAAGTTAAAGAAAATTGGTACTTATTGTGACGCCCCCAAATCCGAGGTCAAAGATTCAGATCGTCACATCACCATCCAACCATGTCATACCTGTATTAACTTTACAACTCAACAATACATCCATCCAGACCTCAATCTTAAGCACAAACAAGTTAGAGCCTCAGAAACGATAATCAAAAGTAACACTAAATATTACAATTCATCTGTACAATCTAGAATCTTGCGCACTTCCATTTATACAACTACACTTGAAGACAAGTCTTACTATTACAGTTGAAAACCTATCAGACTTACTCTGTAGTATTTATCAGGAACTAAATCATCTCAGAGGTAAATCTTCTACTCCTCTTCTGCTGGTGCGGAGTTAACTGATCAAATTCTTCTCTTTCTGAAAAGTTTTTATAAAGCAAGAATGAGCTACATAATGCTCAGCAAGTTCACCATTTTGTAAAATAATAATGTGGTTTATTTCGAAAACATTCCCAACTATATGGGTATATATCTCAGATTTCAAAACATAATTGGACAATGTGTATGTCCGAGTTTGAATAAAACATCTATACTCACTAAGGAGCTTTAAGAATAACATATGAACCCTTTATAAGGTTCCCATCTCAATATATCTCAAGTTTGAAAATATATACATATGAGTATATCATTTTCGGCAAAACACTCTACGATTAACATACTGTACAGGGAATACATCATTGCAAACCTCTTTCCTTCCATTGGCGTAGAAGGTTTCTCATACAAAAACATTTCATTCTTTGAAACAATTGCAAGAGTGCACTAACACGTGCCAATCTTTATAGAAAATCTTGCAGTTCTAGATACTGCACGATGTCAATATTTTTCTTATCAAAAACCACACTATCGGCAACTTGGCACTTAGGCCCAAGAAGTAGTGTTTGAGTATTTTTCCAAAGTGGAGGATGAGACTGGAAGAAAACTTAAAAACCTGACAAGGATTGACGATGATCAGTCGCCACATCCAGGTCCAATAATCCACGGGTCTTCTCTACCGGTAGAAGGATAGAAACTACATCCGTAACTATCCTCGGGTGAAAACTACATCCGTAATCACCCTCGATGAAAACTACATCCGTAATCATCCTTCGGCAACACCTGGGCCGGAATAATAATTGATGGATCGCCTGGCTCACGGCCGCTTACACATCCCGGGAATCGTTCGTCAACGATTCCCACACCTGCCAGAGTCCCCTTTTTCTTTTCTTTTCAAAAATCATTTTGATAGAAAATTCGAGTAGTTGAAGTTCGACCTCAGTCGACCGATAATTCTTGAAAAGTGTACAAGAAGCAAAACCTGACCGGGGTTTTTCAAAAATGTTTTGAGTGCGAAAGAGTTCGAGTTTGAAAGTATTGAAGGTATCTTGGATTAGCTTTGTCTTTAAAATAATGAACATTAAATAATAAATGATATTTTAAGATTTAATATTAACAATTAATAAAATAATTATTTAATTGAAGATGCTTTTAATCCAAGATAGGTATTTTGAGTATTTACGAAGATATAAAAATAATTACTTGAGTATACGATACTCCCCGAATGACCCTTCGGGTTTTCGCAATTGAATTACGATATAATAATATACCGCTCCCCGGTCAATAGTATATACGGACCGCTACGACCTCTATTGCTAGAGTCGTTATCCGAAGAAAACATTTCATTCTAAATTCAAGGGGTGCAAACATATATGTACTTATACATCTCAATTTCATCGATACTTCGATAAACATAAACATTTGATATGATTGAAAACTACAAACACAACAGTGAAAATCCTTGTATATGTAAGTTTTGAAAAGTAAACTTGCATAGGTAGAATCAGGAACATAATATCTTGAAAATAAATGCTTAGGGTTGGAGAACTTGCCTTGGGAAGGTTGGTGTGGTTGGACTCGTGGAGTGGAGCGACAATCTATAAATATCCAATATTCGCTCGTTAGTATCTTAGCAACACCACTTAATCATAATGTTTTAAAGAATACAAGGCCATCTTAGCGACTCCACCATTTGACCCACTAACCCTCCTATATGATCATGTCATCACATTATCACATTCTTTACCCATTCGACTCAAATCTATTCCTCAAACTCGAAACTCAAGTGAATACTCTTAAAATTACTTTAAACTAATCTCCTAAGTGGTTTTTCACTTGCGCGGATTTTACTTCAACATTTTTATAAAATTGAAAAATACATATTTTAATCCAATTCTTTTTGGGTAACCTTCCCCACTGCATTTACTAGCTTCTCTAATTTTTCCATGATCCTACATAAATTTTTAGGGGTTCAAACAAGGTTCACAAGGGGACCACTTAGTGCAGTCCGGAATCCAGAAACACATTTCACTTCTCAGGCCATAACTCAAAATCTATACATCACCTAGTCATGAACCTTATATTTCTGGAAACTACATTCAAATACCTTTCCAACAATATATATTAGGACTTCAGGGGACAAGATTTGGGGGTTCAAAACCCTCCTACAAGACAGTACAAGTTCCTGGGAAAAACTCAGCATGCTTATATCACTAAACCAACCAGGAATCTTACATCCACATCACAATCAACATCTAAATCACCAAGATCATACTTTATAACATACATGGAGATACATACACTAACCACAAGCTTAAAAATCACACCCACAACACTTAAACTCAAGATCTACATCATCCATAACTCATATGTCCAAGATTCACACTAACATCCATGGATCTAACATTAAACACCATAAATAATTCATGGCCAAGAGGGGTTAGAGTTTTATACCTTCTTGATGTTTTTACAATCTCAAAAAAGCTTGGTTAACCTTGGGGAAGCCTTACTCTATGCTCACCATCTTCAATCTCACCAAAGAAATCAAGAACATGGAAGTGGGTTTCCTGACTGGAAAAATACGCCCCAAAGATCAGCCAAAACGAAGCCCTTGCACTCGTTTCCTGGTCGATGCTCCTGAATGAAAGTTGTAGAGCATCTTCACAGCTTTCTAACCATATAAAGAACAAAAAATTTCATTGAGTAATGAAGTCTCTAGGCCCGTTTTAGTGAGCTCCTTTCCTGCTGGGCAGAATGGAGTATTTGGTGTTTGTTTTGTTTGATTAAAGTGATAAAGTGATCAATAATGCTTGATATTTTCACTTGGATGCATCTTATCTTCTTGCCATGTGGTGTCATCTCCTCATTGGTTCATTTGGATTACCTTTATCCATCCATAATTGCAAGCAAGTCCCTTACTTTATACATATTGTTTCCAAGTCCTTCCTTCCTTTTCTTATTTGCACCAAGGGGCTTCCCTTCTTGTATATTTACTAAATCAATATGTTACAACTTATATGTTGCACTTCATTGTAATAGTGTGGCCCAATACCTCAAACAATCGTTGTGTCCAATTTTCTTTGTATTTTCTCTTTATCTCAGAAAAAATTCTCGCGGTTTCTCAATTGTTCTCATTTCCTTTAACTCTAGGATTTTATTCTCAATTCCATTTTCCTCTCATAATATATCCTTCCTTGGACTTCTAATATTTACTATTCTCAATTCATGATTCGCTCGCTTGATCGCTTAATCTCGTTATAAAGTCTCAGCGGTTTCTAGAACGTTTGTTTCACTTCCTCAGTGGTTTTCGTTCCAAATTCTCAAATCACTTATAATAAAATTCCAAAATATTAACTCCTCAATTCCTCAAATTAAATATCTCATTTCTTGATATTACTGATATATAATTCACTGATCGGTCAAATATTACACGAAAATAGAATTTGGAATTTCTGAATTCTGATCGCATTTACATACACTTATTTACTCCGTAGATTACTAGTATACCTTCGGAATATCCACACTACGTCTCGTACATAGGGGGCATGAAAAATTTTCTTAATCCTCAAAATCACTATTCGTCCACCAAATCACTATTCATTGATGCACTTCATCATAATAGGAAAAGTTTTAATTATACCGAAATTTTGGGTTCTTACAGTCTCCCCTCCTTAAAAGGATTCCGTCCCGGAATCAGTTTAGGAATCACTGGGGTTACTCCTTCTTTGTTTCACTCTTTCAACTTCCAGGTGGATTCTTCCACATCTTGATTTTCTCACAATTCCTTATTAGTTTGAAAACCTTGTTCCTCAGCACTTGTTCTTCTCTATCCATGATTTCCACGGGTTGCTCCACATAGGTCAAGCCTGGTCATAGGTCCACTTGGTTGTACTCTATCACATGCTGATAGTTGGTGTGGTAGGGTCGTAACATAGACATATGAAACACATTATGAATTTGCTGCAAGCTTGGGGCAAGGCTAACTCGTAGGCTAACTTCCCAATACGCCTCAAAATCTCAAAAGGTCCAATAAACCTCAGACTTAGCTTCTCTTTCTTAACAAACCGCATCAATCCTTTCCAGGGGATACCTTTATCATCACGAAGTCTCCCACCTCATACTCCTTTGACATCTCACAGAATTTGACCATTCGAAATAATGGGTTTCTTAAAAAAACTAATGACTTTTACATACACTCGTCTGCACAGTAAAGGCGTAATATGAATTCAAAATCTTCATTTAATAATTCGTACATCTCGTGATCGCAAAGATTTCTCATCCACCCATAAAATTTGGGTTATTGCAGTCTCCTCTCCTTAAAAGGATTCTATCTTAAAAACCTAAGGAAAATAGTTGTGGATACAATTCCAACTTTACCCTTCCCAACTCTCAGGTTGACACTTCAACCCTTTTGTTCTCTCACCTTGATCTTACCAACGCTTTAGTGTTGCTTCTCAATGCATGCTCTCCTTGACCTGTATTCCGTATCGGTTGTTCTATGAATGAAAATTTCTATCCCACTACTTATGCGTTCCTCTTCTACCTTGTTCATAGTATCCGTGTTGAGTCCTTGTATCGTTGGGCCGTGAATACTTTGTGGTCGTGTTCTATAATCTGAGACAACGTCAATACGCACGGTATTCCTCATTTTCCTTGGCTTGATTAGCACGCATGTGTTGCCTTCCGTCAGTCGTTACCACTTGCTATGGATACTGTATAGTCTTCGGTATACGTCGAACCAGTTCAGCTACTATATCCCTCGTTCATTGACTTCTTCGTAACGCAAGAAAAGCGAAACTTCTTCTTTCGTAGTACGTTTTACAAGAGACGTCCTTACGTTCGTATGGTGCCGATCGTGATAACAACATTCGTTTCATGGATAAGTTTTTATTCTCGACTGCCCCGTGAAATCTAAGGCACGACACTAAATATAAATTCGATCGTCTGGATAATTCTTCTTCCCTGTCCGTCAGCCACAGATCAAATTAGTACATACGCTCAATCTCTTTATTAATTATACTTGAAAGCACCTTCAATATTCGAAGTTTAACCTTAAGTCTCTATCTGACGTAATCACTGCAGAAGTTTTATATTGAACCACCATCTCTTCCGTATATAAATCGATAATCTTCTAAATGGAAAGTCTCTCGTAGGTAAATCACTTGGTCCAGCAATTATAAATCAACTAGGGCCATCTCTTGGCTCGGTCTTCGGCGACCTACTCATGAAATTCATTATAATTCTGTCCACGTTCAAGATTTTCTACGGGCGGAATTGATCCACTAGATCTCTATCATTTTGTTTTTGACATGTTGCGTTCGTACTTAATAGTTTTCCAATACCATTCTTCATATCCGTTTGCCAAACATTCTCTTAATTCTCTGTACATCTTTGTCCTTCCCCATAATTTAGTCATTTTCCTCTAACATTATTCTTTATTGTATATACTCTATTTTCTTGGTCAATACTGACTGAATTCCAATTTCGAATAATCCCTTCTATAGGTATCGGCCACCACATTGGCCTTTCCTGGGAAATAACAAATTTCTCCATTATACTCCCTGCTCCCTTTCGTCACCTTCTCTTTCTTATGTTTAGTCCTAATATGAAGATATACTTATGGTACTTGTGGAAAACTTTCACACTTTTCTCATAAAGTTAACGTCTCAGTTTTATGCGTGAACGCCATCATGACTAATCCCAGACTCACGGTTAGTATATCCTATCCCGTAACCTTTATGTTGTTTAGAAGTATAGGCTATCATCCCCTTTCTACTGCATCGACATACCTCTTAAACTCTTGAAAGACGCATCATCGTGACTCTCAAAAGTCCTCTTCTCATTATAAAGTATAGCTAACAACGAGGTTGTTACTAATCTCTCATATCATTCTTAAAACTTTATTTATTAACCCACAAGGGCTTTCGACTCACTAGTCAACCCACATGATACTACCAGAATTTATAATGTTTATATTAATGGGAAATGCCGACTTTGGTGCAGTACAGAGGTCGATCTTGAGTTGGTTAAACCTTCTCTTTAACCTTATCTTTGAAAAACAACTACGCACTTTAACTAGTCAACAATTCCTCCATTTCCGATAAGGGTTTCAGTTCTCGATAGTATAGGTAAGATGTCATACGCTCGTCCTCTTTCACAACTGGCGCCAATCAGTCTAAGGCCTGTATGCTGCTGCGATTCCCAATAAACTTGATTAGGTGGTAATCTCGAAGGATCATTGGGATATATCCATGCATCCATTTGCTATTAGGGGCCTTTTAAACTTTATGTCTCGCTATGTGCATCAATCCCTTTAAGCTAAGTAAAGCTTAACATTCTTGCCACGATATTTCTTCCTTTCTTGTCCATCTCACTTCCAGGTTAGTTTCCTCTAAGGATATGTCTTACATCGCAATCGATTTGAATTTCTTGGATCAGGAAAAGGCTTGGTAACTCCAGAATTCATTACTATAACATCCTGACAACGGTTGGTAGGAGCGTACTCCCAACCACCTCATCATTTCTTATAACTTTCCTCACACTAATATTAAAGGTCTTGTGGTATGCCCCAACATGTTATTTCTACTTTAATAATTACTCGGCATAACGCTCTGGCTGCACAATTACAACATTTGGTTTTTGATCTCATATTGGTGTAACGGTTCATAATTGTACCTCCCATTCACCTTAGAGTAATCACTTTGAAAGGAATGGTTTCAAAATAACAAGGTCCAATAGATAATTTCAATAAGAATTCCACATTGGATGTTCCAAGAATGTTGATGGTTCCAAATACTAGGAGTCTCGATTTTTGGAGATGTAAGGATGGACCGAAAGAGTACAACAAGGTTTATTCCTTCAGGAACTGATAATTCTGTAATATGATATCATAGAGAATGTTGCACGAGGGCAATGATTGTTGGATACAAAAGTCATAAAGACGGTCTTTATACAGTTCTAACATCGGGTGGATACTTTTCCTCCTAAATAATAAGAGGAAATCTAAAGTCGCATTGATGAAGGTCAGCCAATAGAAAGCAATTCTACTCCATGACAATTAAAGAATGAAGTAGTTTGTCATTCAAGTAATCAATGGTTTCAAATGAAATCTCATTGCATGAATGAAAGAATAAAATATTCAAGTGATATAAAGTCTAATACGAAGATGGGTAAGAGTTCAAGTCGAGGTGGGCGACCTCACTAGGTCTCAATCAAGTTATTCGTCAAAACCTTCATCATCATACTTTACCACATGCAAAAATGCATTACAGAATGAATTAAATTGGGAGTTGGACCAGTGGAACAATAACTAGTCCTTTTCAAGAAACACTAGCAACTAGATAGACAAAATTTGCTAGTTCACCTGTTTGAGACATCACCACTAGCTAGGACAATTAGTTAGGTGTTCTTCACAACATTACAATTTTGACTAGTTAGAACAATCAACTAGTCATTCATATTGACATATCGACTAGCCAGTTTCAATTGGCTAGAACGGAATTTCAACATCGTAGCCATTGAAGAAACTTTAGGCTACTCGGACAAAAAATGGAAATAAGAAGTTATTAAGTTTGAAAAAGAAAACTATAAAATCTGAAGAGAATGTTCTAGGTATCGGAACAATCGATAACCTCTCATCAAATATTACTTACCAGTGAAACGGTCCACCCAAGGGTGCCTCTGTACACATGCTTTATCAGATCCTACAATAGGATTAAACTCAGAATACCAATATCAAAATGATATCCTTACTATGATTTCAATGTACGATGTACAATCTCATCTTGAATAGAAGAAAAGAATTCATGAAGGATGTCTGGACATTAGATCATCCATGTCCTCAGTAATTTGTTAGATATTTATGAGCTCAACTGAAGAGTGCAAGTATGAAAGAAGAAATCAAATATCAATATTCATTAAGTAATATTCATCGATTAATTAAGGAAATATTTGTTGAACCTTCCTTGGATAATTGAAAGAAGTGTAAATAGGCCTGAGCCGAACAAGATCATCATAAATTTTTGAATAGGATGTTCATGGATCGAATAAAATTACTTCGGATAAGTCCTGCTTTAGGGAAAGTATATCACTGGTTGTTGTTTCACAAGTTTGAAGTAGAAAGCTAGAAGGGTTACCTGATATAAACTAATCGAGGTAACAGGGTTAGTGAACAGGTTAAAATGAAGTAGTGCACCTGCCGGTAGTTACCAAAATAAGTTAATAATCATTCGTGCATCTCGCTATCACCATTATGAGGGTAACTCCATCTCTTCGTCTTCGTAATACAAGACACCAACTAGTGCGTCTCTCAATCATCATCTTAAAGTCATTTATCGAGTTGGGGCTTCACAAATATATCTGTCATTTCCGTGCTTTATCTTGAAGACCAAGCTTCGCATCATTCCGGGGACACCTGCTAAGTCCACAGGGTCCTACTTCATGCCTTCCGACATGAATCACAAGTGGCCAGTTCCCCCTGGGAACAGATCAAAGAGATCTCTCAGGGATCTCAGTGCAGTCCATAGGTTCAGTGGCGGGTGTGTGTATGTGAACATATACAAAAAATATTGAGGCCTACCATACCTATATACGTAGTCCATGATAACGTCTCTATCAAAGGATCCCACTCTACCCACTGGTCTTTTCTTTTGATAGACTCTGAGATCACTGTATCGCTCGTTGCAACCATATTCAACTTCTCTTGAGTCCCTTTGTTAATCCCACTTGTTTGTTCTCTAAGTTGAACTACCATGCTCTAGCGTCCGAATCATGCGTGGAATTATCTAGCCCGCTCGTCTTATGATAACATTGAAAGGCATATGATGTAGTCTATTTGTATTTCGAGGATACAACTCAACTTGAACAAGATTGTAATAGTAAATAGTATATAGACTGTCACAAGGAATCTCAGATTGTATTATCTGTCAGAAGAAAAAGATCAAGGTCAATCTACAGACTTGAGGAATTACTACATTGAAAGAAGTTCAGACATCTGATCAAGCCTCAGTGAAGTATTCGTTAAAGAAGTGGATTCATTTTAAGTGACAGAGATTTCGACAGTGACAGAGACAGTACAGAAGAATTAATAGAGAGAGAAGAAAAAGAAAAGAAAAGGAACCAGATTTTAAAGTCAATATATGAAGAACAGTCATTGCGGTTAGTCACTCATGAACCAGACAGTACATCGAGTGTCAACATTAAACAGTGGTTGTTCATCATTAACTTCAGTGGTTCAAGCTATCAAGACTGGTATGAGAGAAAATCATTGTGCAAGCAAGAGAAGTGCTAAATTAATTAACCACAAGGATTTTACTATCAAGTGGATCGGCTACGAGGAAAAAGAATAATCACAAAGAAATTCGACGTGATATATTATTAATGCTGAAACCCCGGTTTGAATTGTTGTATTTTCTGTTGAAGAAAAGGAGTCCGGTTTCACATCCTCAAGAGACCGTAGCTTACACCTGGACGGGTTATGAGAAAATAGAATTATCACAAGAAAATGGAAAGTGATATATTCTTGAATTTGGAATCCCGGTTGGAATTAATATATTTTTTGTCAAGTAAAAGGAGTCCGGTTTTCGACGCTCAGGTAACCGCATATTAGAGCTTAAGGATTTATTTATATTAATAAATATTTTATTTAATGAGAAAATTATATTTATAAATATCTAATAATATTAGATTTTTATTTTTATAATTTCTGAATTAAATTAATATTTATTAATTTAAGATTAGAAACTATGCGGGTTAAAAAGCATTTCTACGGAGCCCCATTCAAGTAAAACAAAATAGGCCCCCGTTTTCTACAATTGCTAGCAGGTCAGTTTGTGTTCTTAATAAACATAGTAAAGAAAAAAAAAAGGAAGCCAGTCATGCATGCATGCATACAAGGAAAGTTAATAAAAATAGTACATGCATGCATAACTATTTTAACAAAAGAAATAGCTCAGCTGTTTGTCACATCACATGGCTTGTCGGCAAAATCTTTTATGTCTTCTTAAACGCGCGTGGCATGCACACGCTCCAGTCAAGCTACAAGAAAGCTGCGTGTACTTCACCTCCTGTCTCTGCAACTGTTCTTTGTCAAGGCCAGCTAATTCAGTTTATTCAACAACACAATTCTAAGTTATACCGATTGTTATATTGGTTAAAGGATTGTCATATCAGCCTTGATAGTTATACCGATTGTTATATTAGGCCAAAAGAAAAATGGGACAGTCATATTAATTCAAATGATAGTCATACCGACTGTCATATTGAATTAATGGATTGTTATATTAGTACAAATGACAGTCATATTAAGCTGATTGGATAGCCATACCGATAGTTATATCAGTTCAAGTCAACAAATTGTATAAAAGATGCAGAAGACAACAGCCACAACAGACATACACGAACATAACATTTCATCCAGAAAATTCAGCAGCCTCCATTTCTCTCTCTCTCAAGCAAGAACAAATTAATTCCTAGAAAATCAAGTTCATCTCCTTTGTAATATTTTATCTGGTGGAACTTGATTATTTGTGATTCTTGTACTACTAGCGAATTAAGTTTCCTAGTTCTTATCTTGATTTTTATTAACTAAATTAGAAAAGTTCATGTCGAATTTTCTAATTAGTTTTTATCAACTTGATAATTAATCTGTACTGAAATTGTAACACCCATCAAGTTAATATATTGTTATATTCAACTTGAAATTTGTTTCAATTTATTCCGCTCAAATTTGTTTAAAATAAAATATTATTTGAAGAACAAATTTCGATAAATTGGTATAGATTGTATTCAACCCCCCCTTCTACAATCTTATCGGACCTAACAATTGGTATCAGAGCCTATTGATTGATACACAAATCAAGATCCTATTTTTATTCAGTCAAAAATCCATTTCGAATTTTTAACTCTCTTAAAAATTCATCATTTCTTCAAAAATTGGAACTGTTAAGATACCCATATTTGACAAGGAGAATTATGAACTATGGAAAGAGAAAATGATCCTTTTTCTACAAGTGGCCAATCCTAAATATTTAGGAATATTGAAAACCGGGCCAATAGTTCCTATGATTACTGAAGAGGAAATAATCGTGGAAGGTGTTGTTGTAGTTCCTGCAAGGACATATCCAAAGGACATTAGTGTTTATACAAATGATGACAAAGTGGATATTGCCCTTGATCTTAATGTACAATTAATTTTGGTGGAATCCCTAGATGCGATTATGTGCAACCATGTTGTTAACTGTAAAGATGCCAAGCATATCTGGGACACCATTATAACAATAAATGAGGGAACTAAGAAATTCAGGGAAAATAGATTGGAAGCTAAGATTGTTCAACCTTACAGCTCTGAAGAGGAAGTGATTGTAGCAGAGTATGGGAAGACAGCTACAAGTCAGGGTTGTAGAGAATTTTATTCATCAGAGGAGCTGGAGCAGTTGGAGGATCAATCAATGGCACTGGTTGTAAGACAGTTTAATCATTTCAGATTTAGAAGAAATCCTAATTTCAGACTCAGGTCTACTGAGAACAGATTCCAGCAAGGAAGTTCATCCTCAAGTAGCACAAGGGTTGGCTACGAGACTGGAATGGTAGACATAAGCAAGATCAGGTGCTTCAACTGTAATGAAATGGGACATTTTGCAACTGAGTGTCATCGACCTGAACAAGATGCAAGGAGAGAGTATGCATCTGGTAAGAAGAACACAGACACGGCCTATGTGGTACAAGGCAAAAGCTGGGATGACACAGACAGTGAAGATGAAGAAGTTGGAAACTTTGCACTGGTGGCAAATGCTGAATCATCAACTTATTACACCACACCGGTAATTCTTACTGATGCTGAGTTAATTGATAGTTTACGTAGTTCCTTGAATAAGGCACAAAGAGGGTACGAGAGAATAAGTCTTGTTAACACTAACCTTGAAAATGAAATGTTAGATTTAAAAAAGGTGCAGGTTAATCAAGATAAGAATATAGAAGAAATAGCTCGACTTAACTACAGAGAAAAGGGTCTAGGAGAATACATGGTAAAACAAGTTGATAAGATTGCTGAACAAGAAACCAAGATTAGAGAATTTGAAACACAGGTTAGAGCTTGTTATAATACTGTTAAAGTTTCTAAAGATTTCTTCAACAAACAAGCAGTAGAACGAACTGTAGGAATAGGATTTGATTACAGTCAAGCTGTTGGTTCCTTGAGTAATCATTCTCCTAATTCTATCTCAGCTAAAGAAAGAGGTATACCACATATTCTCAAGAATGTTGAAAAACCAATGTTTACAAAATCTGATGCTGGCCCACCAGATATTCTTTCTATGGTTATACAAGAAGAAATGAGAAATGAGGATAGTACAAATGGCACAGTCCTTGTTAAGGATAAATGTGTTAAGGATAAATCTGTTAAGAACGCTAATCCAAAGAATGTTTCATCCAAGAAAGATGTCACAATCTTTGTTAAGGCTAAATCTGTTGAGGACACTAATCCAGAAATTGTTTCATCCAAGAAAGATGTACCTAAAGTGCCAGTCAAGGTTGTTGAAACAACTAGTTCTTCTAAGACTGGATTAGGTGGTAATAAGTTGAAGCAGAACAATAACATGTCTAACATGAGTAACATGCCTATCATTGATTCTAATCATAAATCATGTGGTGTTGTCAATTGTATGTCTTGTGCTTTTAATGTTATGACTGCTTACTTCAACGGTAATCATGCATGTGCTGATAAGACTACTCCTAGACAACATATGAACAGAAATAAAAATGTTAGATCAAAGACTGCTAGTCCTCCTCATGTTAGGAGAGAGACATTTGTACCAAAGCCTAAACAAAGTTTTACTAAGGCTGTTTACAAGGTCAAATGTCCAGTCAGTGAAATAAATGTTATTGCTGCTAAAAAGACATGGATACCCAAGATGAAATCAAAGATTGTCAAAGCTGTTTATAGGGTTAAATGTCCAGTCCCCTTGAAAAATGTTGTTATGAAGATTAAGAATGTTGTTTTGCCTGACAAAGGCCAATATCAAGTATTCCGGACCCAATAAAATTTGGGTCCCAAAAAGGGTTTAATTGTTTTGGTATTGCAGGGTGTGTAACAGGTACATCGTGTTATGTGGATTCTGGACAGTGGATGTTCAAGGCATATGACCGAAGATAGAGCCCTGCTATCAAAAGTGGTGACGGTATCTGGCCAAGTGGTTTATCCCTTGGAGACAACAGCAAGGGTATGACCTAGGGTCAAGGTTATTCAATAGCCAAGGAATGTTGTCAGTAATAAAGCATCTTTTACAAGATGAAGAGCCTACTGTTCGAGGATTAAGGGAAGAGAACTTATCTGTAGCTGACATGGAATCTCAGTCAAAGGTGAAGTCAACAAGGTCAAATCTAAAGCTTCATCAGACATGAGTTCAGCTATGACATAAGGAGCTCTCTCATCTGAATGTCATATCAAAAGATTCTTTCCTGGAAATCAAATCAGTAAAGGAGACTACCTCATCTGGAATTAAAGTAAAATAAAATTATGAGGCATGTCATAAAGGGAAGTCAAAACGAATCACACAGAAGTTCTACATCAAAGAAAAATATACTTAAGTGGTAATGACTGATGACTTTTCTTCACAAACAAGTTGTTGTTCAAACAATCTGAAGACAAGACACCACTGATGGTGATTGATCACATCTAGAAGAGTGTCAGGAAGCAAAATTGACTATGACAACTTGGAGACCAGATTACAGGACCTATCAATTAGTGTTCTGGATGATTTCTGCACCTTCAAGAGTATTAATGCTGAAGCAGTCAATAGTTTGCTACTGACATGATTAAACCCTGATCAGTAAGAAATATAGGAAGACCCCACAAGTATGAAGAAAATTGTTTTGCAATGATAAATGAAAGTGAGCATCCTAGCAATCAGCTAATGCTCAAGAGGTTAATTTCCTTGGTTACTTGGTGGAGTCAACAGCCTACAGGGTGATTGTTATTAATCAACAGAAGGTGATTGAAAGTCTTAGTGATGTTCATCGACTTCTAGCTCCCAGCTGTCAATGGTAATGATGATTCAGATCCAAGCAATGTCAATATTGAGAATCTTCATGTAAACCCAGCAACAGCTTAGGGGGAGCAAAAGACGGATCATCTAGTCAACTCAACACCACACTGAAAGTCAAAGGACATTATGAGAACATGTCTGCCAAGACAAAGAGTGTTGACTCAATTAACTCTTTGTTCTAGTTCTTAGTGTTTCTAATGGTGGAAGTAAAAGACTAACAGAGCTTCAAGTACTAATGATTATTTCTTTAGTCTTCTTTTAGAAGAAACTAAGAAAGCTACAAAAGCTCTGAAAGATCCAGGTTGAGTGATTGCAATGGAAGATGATCTCAATCAGTACAAAAGGCAGATTGAAGGGAAGCTGGTATCTAGACCAAACAACAAGGCTGTATTTGTTACAAGGATAACCAGAAGTCTACCTGGATGATGTCAAGGCATTGTTATGAGGGACAAAGCCAAACTGGATGCTAGGTTACAATTTGATCAAACAGTATATTTGACAAGAAGCACCAGTGACAAGACTTGAGGATATCAGGCACCTGCTGCACATTCAAGATTATAAAGGACATCTAAACCCTGCTGAATCTGGATGCTAGAGGAATGTGAACAAGTGCACTCCTGGTTGGTGAGATAATTGAAGATCTCTACAGGTTAGTATAAACTGGTATCATCACTCAAGCAAGCATGGAAGACATGGTATGACACCCTAACTATAATTTAATATTTGGTATCAATCTTTAACAGTTGGTATCTTTTAATAATTGGTGTCATATTTATAGAACTCTTTACATCTTTAGGCACAAACATAAATGATATATATGTGCAATGATATCTTGATTATATTATATGTTGGTCTACTAGCTATAAATTGGTATCAAGATATTTGCTGTTTTGATGTTGGTAAAGTTGTAATTCTTTTGATTTGCTTTAGTAAGCCAAAAGAATGATGACAATAAAAATAAGTCAAGGATCTTTTGTTTCTATTCAAAAGATTCTAGACCTGTCAAGACTACATGCCAACACCTCACTATAGCTGGCTTTTGACCTGTTAGTTTGGATCTAACAAGTTGGTAATTAAAAATCTTAAGATGGATCCGGATCTGAGGAAATGGTACTCTAGAGATATTTGACCCAACAAGTTCAGGATCTACTAATTAGGACCTAATCAGGCTATAGAGGAATCATCAGCTCATTATCTTATTCAATTGCTAATAGATCACTTACACACATATTTTATTCTCAATTATGCAAATGTGCATGGTCCCAAGTGGATTCTTGAGAATCTATTCTTGTAGTTATTACATATGATTTTCAGATGTCTTAAGTTGGACCCAAATCTACGGAGATGGTACCCTAGAGACATCAGTTCTGACATGTTTTGCTACATAGAGACAGATCAAATGAGTTGTACGAAAGCAGGAGAACACAAGGAATCAATTTCATCTCCAACAACTCTGTGAAACACTCAAGGACTAAGCAACTTTCATAAGGTATCAATTCTTTTGAGAGCATGTCTTTAGTTAAAGAATAACTTGCAGACACGTTTGCTAAATCACTTGATGAAATTAATTTTTCAAGATTGGCTTGTAAACTTGGGATTTTATTAATGCTATATGATTGTAAATCCCATCTGTTAAATAATTCTTAAATAAGCTCACAAGTATTCAGTTGTCTATATTGAAAGGACATGCGAACTTATTTACATCCAGACCTCACACTGAAAATTATCTGTTGAATGATTGCCATGTGTATAATTGCAATATATTTTAGTGGTGATTATTTAAGGATAATTTAAATACTTAAATGCTAAAATCTAACTCATAGAGATTTAGTATTTAATTATTTAATTATTTATTTTGATTTATATGGGTTACAGACTTGAAGCAATTCAATTTAGTATTTGCTCTGTACCTTATATTTATTAAAATAAATAAACAACATAACTAATTTGGACCTAATCTGTATTGGTCTTCAATTAGTTGTAAGATGTTAATTCTAGTGAATTTTATCAATGCTCCATTTTTAGAAATTCACTATAATTAATATTATGGTTCTAACAATTGGTTGTATTGAAATTTTGACTTATATCAGTTAATGATATTTAGTTAGAATTTTATTTACTAACTAATTGTGAGATGTGTTTGTATGTGTGAAATTACTTAGAACTCCTCTAAGTAATCATTGTTATATCTTTTACAATTCACTCATATTATTATACATGGTATAAAAATTCTCTAAGTAGAACTATGGATATTGAAATATCTAAAGTTACCATAGTTCAATTACTTTGAATTATCTTTATGCTTATTTGCAAGCTTCGAATCACTTTGATAATAAATGTTTTATACTATGGATCAAGGTGTATTGGACTTAGAAAATTATTTCTAAGATTGCAGACAAGTCAGTCTTGGTAATCAAATTTTATTTTTAGAACCAAGATTGTCTACAAACAAACAGTTGTTAGGAGTTAACAATTGTTGTTATCGAGGAGTTGTCTTGAAGTCATAAGATTAAAATGTTAATGATGATAATTATCCAAGTGATAGTGGTGGAAACAATTTTGTTATTGGCGATACCAATGTCACTGGAAAATAATCATCAAGTCATTCTGGCAACAACTCGAGGGAAGTAAACAAAGGATTCACTAGTCAAACACAACATCACAATGAAGAACAAGGTGATTCATCAAGATCCAACCTTCTCAGACAGTGTGTTTGGAATAGAGCTGATCATTGGTGATCCAGATGTTGTAGTAAGAACTAAAAGGGCTTCTCAGAATCAAGGTATAGAATCTAAGAAATCTGAGAAAGCAATTGTGAATCTGGAACAACAAGAAACGTGGAAGTTGGTGCCAAGTTTTGAGCGCCAAGTAACTGGTATGACATTCTTTTCGAATTCTATCTTGTCATCTTTCTATAAGAATTGTCATAATCATTCTAATGCGTTAATCCATGTTTCTTTATTTTAGAATAATAATTTTCTCTAAAAATATTTTTCTCTAATTCTCTAGTTAGAATTTTTGAGGAAGCTATGTTTATTGAAAATTTCATTATTTTAAAATAGCTGCCATATTTATGATAGTTTATTAAATCATATTTTCTCTCTAAATAATTTTCTAGTAGAAAGTTGTTTTGTCAGAAAATATATGGATTTGTTAACCTATTATAAATACTCTTGTATATACTTAATGTTTTTGTACATGTATTGTGATTTTTAAATGTTAATCTTATTTAACATGTTTTGTAGTGTTTGTCTTTTTATTATAGTCGTATGATCGTTTATAGTTTAAAGTTTGTAAATTATTACTTATGTATAGTTTTATTTATTTATTTATTTATTTATTTTTTTATTTTATTCGAATTTTTCTTTTATTATAGTTTTTATTTAATATTATTATGTATATTACTTCTTATTTTTGAATATTATTTTTCATGTGTATATAAATAGTTTGTATAGTTTTTACAGTTTAGTCACTATACTTTCAAAACTTACAAACAGGTCCCTGTACTTGGTTCTTTTGTTATTCTTCTTTTTAACACACACAAAACCTGCAGGTTAAGTATAAATCTTTGTTTTGTGATTGATGTTAACAGATTTTAGTGTTAAGGACTTAACAATTGACCAATGTTGGTATTAAATTGGTATGTGTCTATACAATTGGTTAGGAACTAATGTTTGATTTTCAGGATCTAACAATTGGAAGACAAGACCATCAAGTGCTAACAATTTCTAATAGCTGGTATCTATCTTACAGGACCTAAAACATAATAAAACAGTTTTGTTTGTATTGGTTTAAACATTAACATACATTGATTCGATTAATATTTATTAATTGGATTTTTGCCTATGTTTTTGTTTTGTAAAACCAGCTCAGGATCTTTATCTTCCTAACTCAAAATCTCTTTCTACAGCTGTGATTGCTTACATTGTAAACATTTTGAAATCACAACTGTACATCATTTCACTTAAGATAAATGCAATGTTTTCTCAGAAAACTTTTCAATGTTAAAAATGCATTCTATCTCTATATTGCTCATATTCTGTGATGCAGGTTCATCTACATGAAATTCTGTATTCTCACATGTTTAGTCATAAGGTTGTAAACCCAACAACTTTTATCCCAGACTACAGTCAAACTCAAACACATTCTATCTTACCCCCTAAATGGAAGTAACCTATCAGACTAGAGGTCACCAGGGAGTAACTGCACTTGATGCAGCAAACAAGGATGTGTGGGATATTCAGTTGGAGAGTCACTACCTTATACACTATCCAAAATATTTCATATGCACAAAGTGAGATTGCACACACCAAGGATGAATTGACGAAAACCTGTAATCCAACCATTTTACGGTTAGGATTATAAGTTAAAGGTTCTTTAATGAATCAAGAGTCTTCACAGACCTCGAGAGAAGGTATTGATCTCAAATGCAAAATTCAACAAGATCATTATCTAACTCCCCAGATGGAACATATCTGGATCCTACGGGTAACGAGTCCGACATAAGTGCGGATCGGCAACTTGTGAACTATGATTCGGATTTTACCTGATGAGTTTAACAAGGTGATGTCTTCACAGACATTAGAAGGGAATCTTGATCTCAATGCTAAATTTATAGATCATTGTTTACCTTCTCAGAATTCAAATCTGAAAACCCTAAAAAGGGAAATTAGCAACTTGTAGATTATGACTCAGATTCGTCTGACGAGTCCAACGAGGATTTGGGATTTGCGAACTCCCATTGCACCACCACTAACCTCTCTAGAAGGGGCTATGGTGATTTTTCCTTGCAGGTACACTAACGGATGTTGGAGCTATGAGTGATATGAGTGAAACACCAGTGAGCAAGAGTGTAAACACAGAGAGAAGTGAGACACTCAACACAAATGAGTGGAGAGAAGAGTGAAACACTTGTGAGGTACACTAAACACTATCTCACACTCACAGTGAGGAAGAAAATGAAACTTCCTTTCTAACAAAGCTTTATCAATTGATTTCAATGTACTCTAACGATTGATATAAAATGGTAACAATTTGGTATCAACTACTTTGTCAATTAGTTGAATGGAGGATTCCTCAACTAAGGGGGAGAGATATATTGAAAAAGATATATTCAAGCTTAAATCTTACCTTAGTAGGATATACTCAACTAAGGGGGAGAAGTATTGGGGTACAAGTAAAAGAAAAGTGAGTTAGAAAGGGGGAGCAGTAAAGACTGTGCTTAGAATGAGAAGTAAGTCTAGTTACTAAGGGGGAGCCTTAGATGATGAAGCAAAAGCAACTTTCATTTGTTATGAAAGTGGAGATATAAGAAGAATTACATCACAATACTATTCTATTAGTCTTTCAATGTACTATGTATAAAGGCTAAGTGGAAGAGTAGTAAATTCACCAGAAGTTATAGAAATGGTATTGATTCACCATTGTCTATATAGTAGGAACAACTGTTTTTCTTTAGTGAGAAAAGCTGTGTCAGAAATGGGAAGTGATTGTAAATCAAGAACTGCTGATAATCACCAATGTAAGAGGTGAAGGATTATCAGGCAGAGATATGAAGAATCAGAAATGAAGATGAGTTATCTATTGAAGATCAGTTCAGTGCTAGAGGAACAATCATCTATCATTTCATCAACTGAAGATTCTGGAATTGTTAAATCTAAACCAGAGACATTTTTTTTTGTATTATTTACTTAATTCTTAAAAGTTTTATCTTTTTCTTGTTTAAGTGAGGTAGTTGAGTTATCCTCTAGGTATTTGCTTGTTATTGTCTAACAAACAAATAGGGGGAGATTGAAAGGCATATGATGTAGCCTATTTGTATTTCGAGGATACAACTCAACTTGAACAAGATTGTAATAGTAAATAGTATATAGACTGTCACAAGGAATCTCAGATTGTATTATCTGTCAGAAGAAAAAGATCAAGGTCAATCTACAGACTTGAGGAATTACTACATTGAAAGAAGTTCAGACATCTGATCAAGCCTCAGTGAAGTATTCGTTAAAGAAGTGGATTCATTTTAAGTGACAGAGATTTCGACAGTGACAGAGACAGTACAAAAGAATTAATAGAGAGAGAAGAAAAAGAAAAGAAAAGGAACCAGATTTTAAAGTCAATATATGAAGAACAGTCATTGCGGTTAGTCACTCATGAACCAGACAGTACATCGAGTGTCAACATTAAACAGTGGTTGTTCATCATTAACTTCAGTGGTTCAAGCTATCAAGACTGGTATGAGAGAAAATCATTGTGCAAGCAAGAGAAGTGCTAAATTAATTAACCACAAGGATTTTACTATCAAGTGGATCGGCTACGAGGAAAAAGAATTATCACAAAGAAATTCGACGTGATATATTCTTAATGCTGAAACCCCGGTTTGAATTGTTGTATTTTCTGTTGAAGAAAAGGAGTCCGGTTTCACATCCTCAAGAGACCGTAGCTTACACCTGGACGGGTTATGAGAAAGTAGAATTATCACAAGAAAATGGAAAGTGATATATTCTTGAAGCTGGAATCCCGGTTGGAATTAATATATTTTTTGTCAAGTAAAAGGAGTCCGGTTTTCGACGCTCAGGTAACCGCATATTAGAGCTTAAGGATTTATTTATATTAATAAATATTTTATTTAATGAGAAAATTATATTTATAAAAATAGTACATGCATGCATAACTATTTTAACAAAAGAAATAGCTCAGCTGTTTGTCACATCACATGGCTTGTCGGCAAAATCTTTTATGTCTTCTTAAACGCGCGTGGCATGCACACGCTCCAGTCAAGCTACAAGAAAGCTGCGTGTACTTCACCTCCTGTGTCTGCAACTGTTCTTTGTCAAGGCCAGCTAATTCAGTTTATTCAACAACACAATTCTAAGTTATACCGATTGTTATATTGGTTAAAGGATTGTCATATCAGCCTTGATAGTTATACCGATTGTTATATTAGGCCAAAAGAAAAATGGGACAGTCATATTAATTCAAATGATAGTCATACCGACTGTCATATTGAATTAATGGATTGTTATATTAGTACAAATGACAGTCATATTAAGCTGATTGGATAGTCATACCGATAGTTATATCAGTTCAAGTCAGCAAATTGTATAAAAGATGCAGAAGACAGCAGCCACAACAGACATACACGAACATAACATTTCATCCAGAAAATTCAGCAGCCTCCATTTCTCTCTCTCTCAAGCAAGAACAAATTAATTCCTAGAAAATCAAGTTCATCTCCTTTGTAATATTTTATCCGGTGGAACTTGATTATTTGTGATTCTTGTACTACTAGCGAATTAAGTTTCCTAGTTCTTATCTTGATTTTTATTAACTAAATTAGAAAAGTTCATGTCGAATTTTCTAATTAGTTTTTATCAACTTGATAATTAATCTGTACTGAAATTGTAACACCTATCAAGTTAATATATTGTTATATTCAACTTGAAATTTGTTTCAATTTATTCCGCTCAAATTTGTTTAAAATAAAATATTATTTGAAGAACAAATTTCGATAAATTGGTATAGATTGTATTCAACCCCCCCTTCTACAATCTTATCGGACCTAACAAACATTCTCGTATAACACATGTAAAATTTGCCATCAAGGGTAATGAAATCCACAACGACATAGTGACCAACTTTCAGGTAAACCCGTTACTTATCGAAAATTAGATCTTATAGCCAAAGTAAAAAACTTTCATTATCCCAAGTACTAAGTACCCTTAAATATGTAGGGAAGTCTAAACTTCTTGATTCTTAAAATGTCGCCTCCTAAACTATGGAGGACTATGGGCCACAAAATTTGTGCCAGCCTAGTCACCCGATCATATTGGCAATATCGCCTTTACCTCAGCTGCTCTTGAGATTTCGCTCTGCTTCCTATATCATTACCTATGATAGGTCATGTACGACTCTCAAACCTCTATTCATCATTCTGAAGGTCTCTAAGGATTCTATCGACCCTAGTATAATACCTTCAGTAAACACTCCAGTCCATTATACTCACCGGTACCTCTTCCGGTAGTCCAATAAGTTTACTACGATCTCTTATGTCATTCTCCTACTTTGACTTAACTCTCAACACTCTCGTTTCTGAGTACTGTAACTTATCGCTCTGATACCATTTCTGTGACGCCCCCAAATACGAGGTCAAAGATTCAGGTCGTCACATCACCATCCAACCATGTCATACCTGTATTAACTTTACAACTCAACAATACATCCATCCAGACCTCAATCTTAAGCACAAACAAGTTAGAGCCTCAGAAACGATAATCAAAAGTAACACTAAATATTACAATTCATCTGTACAATCTAGAATCTTGCGCACTTCCATTTATACAACTACACTTGAAGACAAGTCTTACTATTACAGTTGAAAACCTATCAGACTTACTCTGTAGTATTTATCAGGAACTAAATCATCTCAGAGGTAAATCTTCTACTCCTCTTCTGCTGGTGCGGAGTTAACTGATCAAATTCTTCTCTTTCTGAAAAGTTTTTATAAAGCAAGAATGAGCTACATAATGCTCAGCAAGTTCACCATTTTGTAAAATAATAATGTGGTTTATTTCGAAAACATTCCCAACTATATGGGTATATATCTCAGATTTCAAAACATAATTGGACAATGTGTATGTCCGAGTTTGAATAAAACATCTATACTCACTAAGGAGCTTTAAGAATAACATATGAACCCTTTATAAGGTTCCCATCTCAATATATCTCAAGTTTGAAAATATATACATATGAGTATATCATTTTCGGCAAAACACTCTACGATTAACATACTGTACAGGGAATACATCATTGCAAACCTCTTTCCTTCCATTGGCTTAAAAGGTTTCTCATACAAAAACATTTCATTCTTTGAAACAATTGCAAGAGTGCACTAACACGTGCCAATCTTTATAGAAAATCTTGCAGTTCTAGATACTGCACGATGTCAATATTTTTCTTATCAAAAACCACACTATCGGCAACTTGGCACTTAGGCCCAAGAAGCAGTGTTTGAGTATTTTTCCAAAATGGAGGATGGGACTGGAAGAAAACATAAAAACCTGACAAGGATTGACGATGATCAGTCGCCACATCCAGGTCCAATAATCTGCGGGTCTTCTCTACCGGTAGAAGGATAGAAACTACATCCGTAACTATCCTCGGGTGAAAACTACATCCGTAATCACCCTCGATGAAAACTACATCCGTAATCATCCTTCGGCAACACCTGGGCCGGAATAATAATTGATGGACCGCCTGGCTCACGGCCGCTTACACATCCCGGGAATCGTTCGTCAACGATTCCCACACCTGCCAGAGTCCCCTTTTTCTTTTCTTTTCAAAAATCATTTTGATAGAAAATTCGAGTAGTTGAAGTTCGACCTCAGTCGACCGATAATTCTTGAAAAGTGTACAAGAAGCAAAACCTGACCGGGGTTTTTCGAAAATGTTTTGAGTGCGAAAGAGTTCGAGTTTGAAAGTATTGAAGGTATCTTGGATTAGCTTTGTCTTTAAAATAATGAACATTAAATAATAAATGATATTTTAAGATTTAATATTAATAATTAATAAAATAATTATTTAATTGAAGATGCTTTTAATCCAAGATAGGTATTTTGAGTATTTACGAAGATATAAAAATAATTACTTGAGTATACGATACTCCCCGAATGACCCTTCGGGTTTTCGCAATTGAATTACGATATAATAATATACCGCTCCCCGGTCAATAGTATATACGGACCGCTACGACCTCTATTGCTAGAGTCGTTGTCCGAAGAAAACATTTCATTCTAAATTCAAGGGGTGCAAATATATATGTACTTATACATCTCAATTTCATCGATACTTCGATAAACATAAACATTTGATATGATTGAAAACTACAAACACAACAGTGAAAATCCTTGTATATGTAAGTTTTGAAAAGTAAACTTGCATAGGTAGAATCAGGAACATAATATCTTGAAAATAAATTCTTAGGGTTGGAAAACTTGCCTTGGGAAGGTTGGTGTGGTTGGGCTCGTGGAGTGGAGCGACAATCTATAAATATCCAATATTCGCTCGTTAGTATCTTAGCAACACCACTTAATCATAATGTTTTAAAGAATACAAGGCCATCTTAGCGACTCCACCATTTGACCCACTAACCCTCCTATATGACCATGTCATCACATTATCACATTCTTTACCCATTCGACTCAAATCTATTCCTCAAACTCGAAACTCAAGTGAATACTCTTAAAACTACTTTAAACTAATCTCCTAAGTGGTTTTTCACTTGCGCGGATTTTACTTCAACATTTTTATAAAATTGAAAAATACATATTTTAATCCAATTCTTTTTGGGTAACCTTCCCCACTGCATTTACTAGCTTCTCTAATTTTTCCATGATCATACATAAATGTTTAGGGGTTCAAACAAGGTTCACAAGGGGACCTCTTAGTGCAGTCCGGAATCCAGAAACACATTTCACTTCTCAGGCCATAACTCAAAATCTATACATCACCTAGTCATGAACCTTATATTTCTGGAAACTACATTCAAATACCTTTCCAACAATATATATTAGGACTTCAGGGGACAAGATTTGGGGGTTCAAAACCCTCCTACAAGACAGTACAAGTTCCTGGGAAAAACTCAGCATGCTTATATCACTAAACCAACCAAGAATCTTACATCCACATCACAATCAACATCTAAATCACCAAGATCATACTTTATAACATACATGGAGATACATACACTAACCACAAGCTTAAAAATCACACCCACAACACTTAAACTCAAGATCTACATCATCCATAACTCATATGTCCAAGATTCACACTAACATCCATGGATCTAACATTAAACACCATAAATAATTCATGGCCAAGAGGGGTTAGAGTTTTATACCTTCTTGATGTTCTTACAATCTCAAAAAAGCTTGGTTAACCTTGGGGAAGCCTTACTCTATGCTCACCATCTTCAATCTCACCAAAGAAATCAAGAACATGGAAGTGGGTTTCCTGACTGGAAAAATACGCTCCAAAGATCAGCCAAAACGAAGCCCTTGCACTCGTTTCCTGGTCGAGGCTCCTGAATGAAAGTTGTAGAGCATCTTCACAGCTTTCTAACCATATAAAGAACAAAAAATTTCATTGAGTAATGAAGTCTCTAGGCCCGTTTTAGTGAGCTCCTTTCCTGCTGGGCAGAATGGAGTATTTGGTGTTTGTTTTGTTTGATTAAAGTGATAAAGTGATCAATAATGCTTGATATTTTCACTTGGATGCATCTTATCTTCTTGCCATGTGGTGTCATCTCCTCATTGGTTCATTTGGATTACCTTTATCCATCCATAATTGCAAGCAAGTCCCTTGCTTTATACATATTGTTTCCAAGTCCTTCCTTCCTTTTCTTATTTGCACCAAGGGGCTTCCCTTCTTGTATATGTACTAAATCAATATGTTACAACTTATATGTTGCACTTCATTGTAATAGTGTGGCCCAATACCTCAAACAATCGTTGTGTCCAATTTTCTTTGTATTTTCTCTTTATCTCAGAAAAAATTCTCGCGGTTTCTCAATTGTTCTCATTTCCTTTAACTCTAGGATTTTATTCTCAATTCCATTTTCCTCTCATAATATATCCTTCCTTGGACTTCTAATATTTACTATTCTCAATTCATGATTCGCTCGCTTGATCGCTTAATCTCGTTATAAAGTCTCAGCGGTTTCTAGAACGTTTGTTTCACTTCCTCAGTGGTTTTCGTTCCAAATTCTCAAATCACTTATAATAAAATTCCAAAATATTAACTCCTCAATTCCTCAAATTAAATATCTCATTTCTTGATATTACTGATATATAATTCACTGATCGGTCAAATATTACACGAAAATAGAATTTGGAATTTCTGAATTCTGATCGCATTTACATACACTTATTTACTCCGTAGATTACTAGTATACCTTCGGAATATCCACACTACGTCTCGTACATAGGGGGCATGAAAAATTTTCTTAATCCTCAAAATCACTATTCGTCCACCAAATCACTATTCATTGATGCACTTCATCATAATAGGAAAAGTTTTAATTCTACCGAAATTTTGGGTTCTTACACTTATATTTGGCACTTGCACTTTAGTCCCTCCCTTATTTGTTGTAACTTTTTTTGATATAAAATTATACTTAATTGAATAAACTAATATTATAATTAACAATAACTAATCAATTTTTTTCCCAGGTGAAATATGTTATATTTTCTATTTTTCAGTAACCAATCAATTCTCATTTTCAGATAAAACATGTTACCTTTTGCATTCTATCTAATTAAAATATCTCCTTCTCAAAATACTATAGTGAGTTTTATTTAATTAAATTAAATGATAATATTATAATTAGTAATAATTAATCAATTACCTTTTTCAGCTAAAATACGTTACCTATTTTATTTTTTCTAATCGAAACCTATTATTTTGAAATAATATCACGAAAAATTTTATTTACATAAAATAAAATAAATAATAATATAATAATAATTAATAGCTAACCGTTTACCTTTTCAACTATAACATATCTTCTTATATAAATATTTAAAATAAATCTCTCATTTTCTAAAAATATCAATATATATATATATATATATATATATATATATATAATCAAATCATATTATTTAAAATTTTAAACTTATAAAATTTCAATTAAAATTAAAAAAAATTATATAATATTAAAAAAAATTCGTGAATCGCACGAGTTTTAAACCTAGTTTTTTTTTTTGTCAGGATATCTATTTCTTAGATGAAATGCATCGAATTTTAAAGAGAAAAAGGATCCTAAGATTAACTTCAGGAAACTTTACTGAGATACTCTTTAAAATTTATTGGGCCCGTATGGCTAATTAATAAAATTATAAAATTATAAAACTAATAACAAATTTTGATTTTACAAAAATGTCCACCCATATTTACATATAAAATTAGAGAAAAAGAACCCTGAGATTGATCTCAGGGAACTTTTCCTGAGATAGTCAAAAAATACATTTTAAATTTGATTGGACCCGCAGGACTAATTAAAAAATTCTGATTTTACAAAAATGTCAACCCCATATTTATATATAAATCCCATGTATCCCAGGCTCCCTAATCTCATAAAATTATACCATCTTATAAACTTATCTAAGATTATCTTGGTAGGCTCTTACCTGAGATCGCTACTCCCAATTTTAAAAGCCTAGTTTTGAATAGAGCCGACAATTTCGTACACGACACGAAAATGACACGAAAATTACGGGTTTGGGTTGACCTTTGCGATACACGAATACGAAAGTACACGAACACGAAATTACACGGATGAATTTAGTATCGATTTTGGGTTTACCCTTGGGTACACGAAACGAAACGAAAATACACGAAATAAATAAATAATTAAATAATTTTATTAAAATTATATGAATACATGTTTTAAAATGATATTTTATATATAATTTTACATAAGATAAATACGAAATAGTTTCAAATTTTAGTTTCACAAGACTTAAGCACACTTTATTCTTTATGAGATATTGCCTTAAGACTCGATTAGTAAAAAATTAATATTTAAATGTTTTTTATTTTTATTCAAAAATTACACGAAACACAACACAAAACGTACACAAAATGAAGGTACACGAACACGAAACAAAACGAAACGAATTCTTAACTGATCGGTTTTGGATTTGACATTACGTACATGAAAGTACACGACACGAAAGTATACGAAACGAACGAATTGTGAGGTCTAATTTTTTTTTTTTTTTGCTAAAATGATAAATCATTTCATTGATATAAAATCAGATAATACAACAAGAGATAATAAAAGTTTATTATCTAACCGAAAGGTATGCTTAGCCAATCCATGGATCACAGGATCCATAGGAAAGAGATTCCCCCGGAAGCTTAGATAATAACAACCTTTATATCCACCAAATAAGGCCTCGTTAAAACCTCACAAGAGTAAAACCCTATGGGAGAAAACCTCAAGGAGGAAAAAGAGTGCCCTACTAAAAAATGAGGACATAAATATGCATAAATCATAATAAGCAAATGACTAGAAACTTCTTGTTGCTCTTGTTCCCGCCTTCATCCATCTTTCCCACCTTCATCCATCTTCTTTTCACACTTCTCCCATCCAAATAAGTCTAACCTGCTCGTATAACACGTATAGCCAGCCCACTTCCATCTTAGTTTCATTGAACATCTGAAGCCACCAAAACAAACCAAACCAAGAACTAATTAGTCGATGAAACAACAAAAGAAAATAAGATTATAAATATTATAGCATTTGTAATTCGAAAAAAATGAAGTGATAACCTTCTAACCAAAGGTATTATTGTTTTTATATAAAAACTATATAAAACTCATATATTAATAATACCAAAAAAACTTAGTATTAAATATACTAAAATTTATATAAATTTTGAAAAAGGTTGTTCACTCCTAACCAAAGGGTTTCCTTTGGTTAGACATATAATTTAAAATCAAAATAAAATAAAATTGTATTTTAAAATTCTATATTTATAATTAATAATTGTCGAATACAAATATGACAAAACAACAATCATCACTAATGATCAAACTCGTCAAAAGGACGACACCAAAATAACCCAAAATTGGTCCAAAAAGCCACAATATAAGGCACACCCTCAGAGGTACAAAAACCATATAAAATGGTACAATCGTACTATTTAAGACTATTAAAGTAAAAATCAAATCAAAATTAATAATCAATTAGTCCACAAATATTCAAAACCTCAATAAAAAAGTAAGAGTCAATTAGCATTTAGTAAAATTAATTAATTTCAAAATCCTCATTAAGACTATTCAAAAATCAAGAATCAATTAGCAATTAAAATATATGCATGAATTAAAACATGTGCATAAATTAGGCAAAAACATTAAAAGCATTAAAGCATTAAGGAAAGAGATTAAAAAGGTGCAAAACTGTAACAAAAAATATAACGCATTAGGACAATAAAATCCAGCTAAAAAGTCATTGCGAATTTGGAGTGAATTCAGCAATAATAACTCCAACAATCAAGTTGGAAGAACGGAATTTTTAAAATAATTATAGAACTCAGTATCACAACATCAATCATACATTCATCCTTAGGTCTAATTTTAAATATATTAGCAAAAGACAATAAATTGATTGGACAAGAAAAGTCAAGCCCACTTAAAACATTAAGTCCGTGGACCCATTATCCTTGATCACTCTAGTTTTTTTTTTTTTTTTCTAAATTTTCTACTCAAATAGTTGTAATAGTTTGTTTTACCAGTTCTGCTCCTACATACAGATATTTGCTCCATTCAACACGTCAGAGGCGACTTTGAAAACGATGGTTACTGCTATTTCACAAGAAGTCTCCGCGAAGCTTCTTTTGATAAATAATATTACTAGTAGTATTGTCCTCAACCGAATAATGAATATTAGTCAGTCCACTTTACAATCTTTTCTCAGTTTTGCTCCCAACTATTTTCGCTTCATCGGTACGCTTGCCTCTTCTCTCCTTAATTTTACCTCTTTCTTTTTTTGGGCATATTTACTTGTTATTTATTTGTAGTTAATGTTATGGTGTTGTACTCTAGGATTAATGAAGCTGGTCGTGAATTGTGTTTGTATACGTGCTTGTTATTTTTTTCCTTTCTTGTATGTGCAGAATTTGTGTGTTTATGATTGATGATTTGATTACGTATAGAAGTTGCGAAATTGGATTATGAATTTATGATGTTGTGGCAATGTTGACAAAATTAATTAAATTAGCCAGTGTTATAGGGTTAGTACTTGCCATAATAATTTCTGAATATAGTCTGTGGTAACTGACACATCATAGTTCATAGAGTGTTTTAGGTTTTTCAGTTCTTAGTCCGTGCGGGGAGAATTCCGAAATGCTTTGTTACTTGAGTTTGGTGTTGAATTGCGGTTTTTATGTTATTTTGTTGCGTGAAATTTGGAGGTAAAGGATTTGATTCTGGTAAGGTGGTTAATGTTTTACGGTTTCTGTCTTGCAGTATTCCACGGTCATGGGTGGACCATTTATGCTACCTGAAGCAGTTTTTGTATGAATTGCCTTGTGTTTTGGATTTTGGTTAAAAGAGCAGAGTTTGATCATCCGGTCTCTGCTGTGTCTTGTACATAAACTGAAGCTATGAATTACAGACAGGAGAAATTTGTGCAGTAAGTCATTCTTTTATGAACCATTGGCCATTAAATGGTCTCTACGATTGCTTGTGCAGTCTTATCATTTTCATTGTTAAGATGTCAAAAACTTACAATCTGCCCTTGTTTATTTGCTTCCTCAAGTTTGGTAAATTTAAACTTTGATCTTCGTCTTTTATTGGCCCACCTCAAGTTTGGTAAATTTAAACTCTGATCTTCGTCTTTTATTGGCCCATTGAACTCTTGCTTAAAATTACCCTATGTTCAGGTTTCAGGATTGGAAATCAGAGAAGAGCTCTGATGGACTGATCTCTACAAATGAAGGAATTCAATCGTGGAAACTTGGATTATCAATTAATGCAGTCTCACGCAAGTTCAGACGAGGCTTTGAGCGCAGTTCTGAAAGGATAGTAAACCTGCGTAGATCATTTAGATCTCATTCCTTCAGTAGCCTTTTGGCAAAAGGCATGGGGTCTAGCAAAACAATACTTGATCCGCAAGGACCCTTCTTACAGAAGTGGAATAAGATATTCGTAATATTTTCCATAGTTGCTCTGTCTCTAGATCCTTTGTTCTTTTACATTCCAGTCATCAACGATGTCAAAAAGTGTCTAGTGCTGGATAAGAAGTTGGAAACTACTGCTTGCGTTTTGCGCTCTTTTACCGATATCTTCTACATAATTCACATTATCTTTCAGTTTCGTACTGGTTTTATTGCACCATCTTCAAGAGTTTTTGGAAGAGGTGTTTTAGTTGAAGATGCTTCTGCAATAGCAAAGAAATATTTGCTGTCCTACTTCTTGATTGATATTCTAGCAGTTCTTCCACTGCCACAGGTAAGGATAGACATTGATACGGTTTTTGTGCTTTTATCATAAAGAACTATGAAGTTTTATCTTTACTTCCTACTGTCTGTAGGTTGCAGTTCTGATCATCATTCCACATATGAGAGGCTCACATCCGCTGCACACTAAGAATTTGCTAAAGTATATTGTTCTTTTTCAATATATACCCAGGGTGCTTCGAGTATTCCCATTGTATAAAGAAGTCACGCGAACTTCGGGCATACTTACTGAAACTGCATGGGCTGGTGCTGCATTCAACCTTTTCCTGTACATGCTTGCCAGTCATGTAAGTCTATTGCTAGCTACACGTGCACATTATACGAGGAAGAAAAGAGCTACTCAGAGGCAAAATAAATATGCTCAAAATTCCCTACACCTCTACATGCACATCTCACGCCACTACTTTGCAACAAAGTACTACTTAGCTTTATACACGGGCTATGTTTGTTTTGTGGGGTAAATAATCCCAGGGTTTGTTGACTGAATGACTTGCATGTTTTAAATTTATACTATATTGAATTATTTTTTTTATTTCATGAACTATATCCCAGTCTCTTTTTTGGTTATTTACCATGAGATTAATAATACTCAGGGAGAGAGTGAGATCAGTAGTCTCCTCATATTGAACTAGAAGGTGTATAAGAATATTCCAGAAGATTGTTGTATAGCTTAATGCATCCTAATGTTATTGCAAATTCTAGATTTTCCAAGTCCTTGCAAACAAATATAGCAACTTGCTGAATGTTAATTTGTATTGATTGATAAACCTTATCTTCTTGTCTTATTGATATTGATTCAGATCTATTACAGCTCGGTATGACTTGCTGAACTTTCAGGTGCTTGGAGCCTTTTGGTACTTAAGTTCTATAGAGCGGGAAACAACATGCTGGCGTAAAGCATGTAACAGTTTTAACAACTCTGCAGAGTGTATACATTCTTCATTTCATTGTGATGAGAGAAAGAATTTTGATTCTCTTCTGAATGTATCATGCCCGATAAAAACACCAAATACAACGCTCTTCGATTTTGGAATATATCATGATGCTCTTGATTCTGGAATTGTGGAGTCCATGGATTTTCCCCAGAAGTTATTTTATTGTTTTTGGTGGGGCTTGCAGAACTTAAGGTATGAGCACAATAAACTCAAGATGGTATTATTCAGTAATATAAGGCATACCATTAGCATTCTTTAGGCATACCATTAGCATTCTTTAGGCGTTTGTATGCAATATGCATATTAGTCCAACTTTCTTAATCTTTTTGTAGGGGAAAATATTAATTGGTGTGGCACTTAAATTAAATATTTCTCTTAATACACTTCTGTTATCTTACTTTGTTATGTTCGATATTGTAATATTGATCAGTTTCCCCACGTTATATGTGGAAATATGTTGATTTTGCAAAAAGCATGTGAGATTATCTACCTATATAGTAATAGAAGCATTATGAACATGAGGCCTGACTTTTGAGTCACTGTAACCACAGTAGATTTTAGCTATCTTGATCCTTGTTATGTTTTTGTGTTAGATCATTTATTCATCAAAGAATCGTAGTTATACTATTCAATTTGATAACTCTCTTTGTTAGTCGTGAAAGCAATATGCGATTTTTCATCTATTTTTGCAGTTCACTAGGCCAAAATCTACATACAAGCACCTATGTTTGGGAAATCTGCTTTGCAGTATTCATTTCCATCTCTGGCTTAGTTCTATTTTCATTTCTCATTGGAAATATGCAGGTCTGTAACACTATCTCATTAAGTTTCTATATATTTTTTGCACTCTTGAGACTTAAACATTCGGAGTCGAAGTTATAAATCAAATCATGGAACTATGCGTTTGTTAAGATCAATGAATCCTTTGTGCCTGATATCACTCTGTTTAAATGAAGTGGTTCTTCATTGAAATGACACAAAATCTGTCGTTACTCTTTGTTTCCTTTAAATTCTACTTAATTGAAGTCTACTGTTTGCATACCAGACATATCTTCAATCAACAACTAAAAGGTTGGAGGAGATGAGAGTGAAAAGACGAGACGCGGAACAATGGATGTCCCACCGCCTGCTGCCTGCGAATCTGAGAGAACGAATCAGGAGGTATGAGCAATATAAATGGCAAGAAACTAGAGGTGTTGATGAAGAGAATCTGATCCATAACCTTCCCAAGGATCTTAGAAGGGATATCAAACGACATCTATGTTTGGCTTTGCTGACTAGGGTGGGTTTCTCTTTATTATCTCTGACATAGTAGCCTCTCTGTCTAGTTACTATTTTTTTGGTAACTTGGTTGTTTGAATAACTTTGCCGATATGCTTTTAATTTTGTGGAAATTTTGTGGAAAATATGTTTAAATAATCTGAATGTTCTTTCGGGGTTATATTTTGAATAACTTTGCCAATATGCTTTTAATTCTGTGGGAAAAAATGTTTATATAGTCTGAATGTTCTTTTAGGGTTGTATTTTGGCATGTTGTACTTTTATATCTCCGCAACATACACTTCAATTTGTACAATGTGTTGTGTACAAGGTTTCTGTATCTTTGTGCTGTGGTGATCTTGAAAAGCAGTTTGCAGATTTGATGATAATTATAAATTGTAGAAAATTTAATATTACAAGTTTCCAAGGTGCAATTAAAATGATGGTTAGTTGAAGCTTCATATTAACACTTTTATATCTTATGATTTCTATTTTTAAAGGTGCCTATGTTTGAAAAGATGGATGAGCAATTGTTGGATGCACTCTGTGACTGCCTTAAGCCAGTGCTGCACACTGAGGATAGCTATATTGTACGAGAGGGGGACCCAGTGGATGAGATGCTATTTGTAATGCGAGGCAAGTTACTAACTGTTACCACCAATGGAGGACGGACAGGCTTCTTCAACTCTGATTGTTTGAAAGCTGGTGACTTTTGTGGAGAAGAGCTACTCACTTGGGCCCTGGATCCCCATTCGTCAACAAATCTCCCAATTTCTACAAGAACAGTTAGAGTCCTCTCAGAAGTTGAGGCCTTTGCTCTTATGGCCGATGATTTGAAATTTGTTGCGTCTCAGTATAGGCGACTCCACAGCAAGCAGCTACGCCATACATTTAGGTTTTACTCACAGCAATGGAGGACTTGGGCAGCTTGTTTCATACAGGCTGCTTGGAGGCGACACTGTAGGAAGAAGATGGAGGAATTACTTCGAGAAGAGGAAGACAGGTTACAAACTGCACTGGCCAAAGGCACTGGTAGCTCACCAAGTTTAGGTGCCACAATCTACGCTTCACGATTTGCTGCTAATGCCCTTCGTGCTCTACGACGCAATGGTACAAGAAAAGCAAGGATACCGGACAGAGTACCACCAATGTTGCTCCAGAAGCCAGCAGAACCTGATTTTACTGCTGAAGACAAATAGATAATTAAATAGTACATAACCTTATCAATGTTTCGTTAAATGTAAAAATTGTAATTGTCCAAGTTCTTAGGGCCTTCTGTATCTTAAGCTGTATATGCCCTTTAATTTTAGTGATTAGCGGTAGTAATTTGGTTGTCATGAATGAGCTGTTTGAAATCAATGAAGCCAGTGTCGCAACACACCCAATCATTTATGCAAAGTAAGAAAAACAGTGCAAATGGTTAACATGGTGTGCTTTTGGCAGTACCGCATAACAGTAATATATAATTTCTTTTGCCCATAAAATAATTTCTTGAAAGTCTGGCCATTCCCAGATTAGACAAAAATATAATCAGCAAACCTTTGGGCTGTGAGCCTAGGACATTAGTTTCACTTAACATTGGATTTCTTTTAAAAATATTAATTCAACTACTGTACATGTTTTCCAATAAAATTCAACTATCCAAGGGTACCATTCAACAGCAGTTGAGGATCAAATTGTCAAGTTTGATTATTGATTCGAGGTCACAGCGATTGCAGATCAACCTAAATTTTAGTAAGGATTAAAACTTTAGATACTAAAAGTTTCATTCAAAATATTATATGCATACTGACTGTTTATATAGCGAAACAACTACTATATCTTCTGCAGCTCCGAATCTTACATGATTAATTCAATCCCGAACCAATGGAGATTGTACTCAAGTACGAATGCTGCAATTATACACACCTCTCTTTGATTACGCCACAATAATTGCCTATTTGCACACCGCAGAAAGTGGGTGCGGTGGTGTTACTAACCATTAAAAAAAAGAATACAAACTTCTGTTCTTCCATGTTGAGGAAATCTCAAAGATGACTCACTTCCCTCTTGGCAAAGGAAGCTGTATGAACTCGTCAAGGGAAAAAACAATAATTTGAGAAAGATTCCATACAATGTTTACAAATCTTTATATTTTTTTCAATTTCAACTTTACGAGCAAAAACATTTCAAATCATTTGATATCGAGGAATGTTGAACAAAATGTGTCCAGACATAGGGACTTTACAAGAGTTTTCTTTATAACTCGGATCTCTTTGAAAGCACTACTTTGTTATGCGAAGAAGACAAATCAGGTTTCATGTTAACTCAACAAATAACATAAACATGCAAAGCATGTGCTCCATTAAACAATAATTGCAGAACTGACTGCTCATTTGAATATACAAAACCATTGAGAGGCAGCCGCAATAGTAGGCATAAGCAAAAACAAAAATGTGGATGTCAAGAGAAGCTTGAACCAGAGAAGAACTAGCTTTTGTCAGGAGATTAAAAACCATATCTGTCTTCATATAGATGTAACTGATTATCTCATCAAGGACGAGTGCTTTTCTGATAAGCTTGTCGAATGATGCAGATTACGATATATCAGTATTCAGTACAGTAGATATATATCAGTCGATTACGAGTAAGGAACAAGGGAGATGGATGCTTACAAGCAATATCCGCTAACAAAATAAACAGTGGATACTTACAAGAATGGAAGTCTTCAACACTAAAATCCACGTATCGTCTATAGAAGTTGTTGATATCATCGTGGTGTGAAGGAAGGACACAGCAACTAGCTTGACTTAGAAGCAAATCCTTAGGCAGCATTACCCTGAACCAAAGCACGGTGTTGTCATCTCTTTTTAGTAGCCTAATTGCGATCAACGAACTTTTGCTTCCTTCCTGTCTACCCATCTGTCTCCTCCTCCTCCCGTCTCTCACCACCGAACTCTCCTCCATCTTCTTATTTATTTTTCCTCTTCTATTGCCGGCGGCTGGGTTTATATAAGGGGTCCAGGCCCTGCAATTGAATTAACCAACAATCTGTTTTCTCTGACCGCTAGGATTTTAAAAAAAAAATTCCTCCAATTCATGTAAAATCTAGTGTTTACTCAATTCCAAAATTATGCACATGAAATAAAATTTCTATAATTGAACTTGCTTCTTCTACAAAATTCTACAACCGAACTTACTTACCATTGCGTTCTACTGCAAATCTATTTTATTTCGTACTAAGAATATAGTGTTTTGCTACTGAATTACAAAGTTATGCACATGAAATTAAAAATTTTACAACTGAACTTGCTTTTTCTACAAAGCTTTACAAATGAACTTACTTTTTTAACAAACATTCTGCTGTTGAACTTAAAAGTCTGAATTTAAAATTATGCACATGAAATTAAAATTTTTAAAAATAAACTTGCTTCTTCTACAAAATTCTACAATTGAACTTATTTATTACAATTGAGTTCTACTTGATTTTAGTAGAACATTACTTGATGAAGAGCAAAGGTTGAAATGTCTAGCTAGTATGGGTTAATCACCGTTGTTTGATGGCATACCAAAATTTTAGTGATGTTGTTGCATTTAATACAGTTACCGAACCAATAGGTATGCGATGTCATTTGTTCCAGGGGTAAATCATCACTATCAAACATCCCCTGACTAATATTATCGATCAAGATCAAGCCATGGCCGGGGCTATCGCATCACAACTACCGAACACCACCCATTTATTGTGTACTTGGCACGTTAGTAACAAATTCCTCGAAAAACATGCAATTTACTACTCCAAGCACCCGGAAAGTTTCAAAGTTGATTTCAACAACATATATAACTCATTGACCGAAGATGTGTTTGACGATAGGTGGAAAGCATTGGTTTTGAAGTACATATAGGAAGATGATACATGGCTACAAGGATTGTACGTTTTGAAGCATAAATGGATCAAGGCCTTCACTCGAAACACATTTTCCGCGGGTCAAACCACAACTTCAAGGAGCGAGGGAATGAATGCATTTTTTGATAGTAATGTTAGTTCTTGCACGGCTTTGAAGGAATTTGTTTAAAATGCTCAAAAGCTTTGGAAAGGCAATTTATACGGGAGAAAGAAAAGGATTTTAAAACTCATCAAACTTGTCATGGGATTAAAATGAAGACCTCTTTGGAGCAACATGGTGCTTCCATATACACCAAAACAATGTTTAGAAAATTTCAAGAGAAATTGATGGAAGTTATAACATACTTTGTGGAGAAAGATATAGATCATTCATTGGAAGAAGATGAAAATACATACTACAAATGCTATAGGCAATTGATGGATCCCTAAAAAAGAACTATTTATCTTGTTACAATCAACAAAGTGGCTCTAAGTGGTAGTTGCAAGTGTAGAATGTATGAATATTTAGTAGACATAAATTACTGAACTTTCAGTTGACAAATTTTTACAAAAACACTCAGTTTGTTAGTAATGAACTAGGCCAAACCTTGTAAAATCCATGGGACCCAATTTTACAGAATCTTCATCTTCCCACTAATATTCAGATACTCGGGCAAAAGCATATGAGGAAGTTTGCTCCTCTTGATGCTCTGATTAAAAAAACGTCAAAAACCATCTACTTGAACATATTTGCTCAACTATTGATCAAAACTAAGCAATAATCTGAAGTAAACTAGCCAGCATGTTGACCAATTTATACAAACATTACATAGCTGTTTCCAACATGCCAACCACACACCAATAGAACAGAATTAAAAGCCATCTACTTTAACATATTTGCTTAATAATTGATTGAAATAAAGCATAACAATAATAATCTGAAGTAAACTAGCCAACGCGTTGATCAATTTTTGCAAACATTACCAAACAGTTTCCAATGTCAATCGGCCACTAATACAAGGAAAAATAAATTGAATCATCACTGAACTATTTCTGTGTTATTGTCTGGGTCCCTGAACAAAATATTTCGTATTTCAGGTATTTTAACTTTTGATTTTTTTAAGATCGTGTCCTTCCATTTAGACGATTTTAACATCGTTAGAATCTTGCTTATGTGACAGTTATTTTAACATGTCATATATTACCTGGACGAATAAAAACAAAAATAAAGAAAAAAACATGTAAAAAAATAGTCATATGATTACACTGATGTTATATGTATATAACGTAATAATAGAAATAGCGGGTTATAACATTTGGGGTTAGGGTTCAAGAAGAGAATTAGGGTTCTTAATAAATAGGGGAATCTTATATTCGATGCTTTAATTACGATTTCGTACTATATAAGGTAATTAGGGTTCAAGTTTTTCATTTCCGTTACTTTAATTATGAATTGTGTGTATGTGATAACTGTGTTTGTGTGTATTCACAGATGGAGTCGAGCTTTACATTTTATATTTATCACGGTGGCGAGTTTGCTGAAGAGAATGGTGTGAAATGCTACAAAGGAGATAAGGTCGAGCCTCTTTATAATCAGAGTTCTGTGTCTTTTCCTATGTTCGAGAATTACATTAAAAATGATCCTTTCTAAGGCGTTGCCGGTAACTCAGCATGGGAAGAGGGGCGTAGAACTGCACACTTTCGTGTTCAGATCATTGTCCGAGTTAGTAGGAAGTGCCTACCAAGCAAAGCTTTCTCTTGGTTATAAGGAATTTAAGATATATTGGCACAAGCCTGGTTCTTTATTTAATGATTGTAATTGCAAGCTGTTATGGAATGATGATAGTATAGAACAACTGTTTAATTATGGTATAAAAAATGGTAGAGTAGATATGTACGTTGATCATGCCCATGAAAATGAGGAAATGTTCGATGATTCTAGTGAAAGTGACTCTGATAAGTGTATTTATATCCACTTGGATCGCTTCAATTCGGCTTAAATTGATTGTCTTGGACTCAAGTTTATTGTAGTTTTGATGTGTTTTGCTTAGTTGTGCAGATTTGCAAGAATATCGATTATGGGTGATGCTTCTATCGTGTTTGGAGGATTAATTGATTAAAATTCGGATTTTTCGGGAAGGTTGCGCAGTCTTCACTGTTTTGGCCATATCTGGAGTTCTAGAAGTCCGTTTTCAGCGATCTTACAGCTCACGCGAAGCTTGAGAGATTTTCTACAACCTGGGATAGATAGCAGATGCAAGGAGCGTGTAGTTAAAATTCGCGCACGTGTTCTTTGTGAAGCAAGGCTGAAAGATTACTGTTTTGCCCTTTTTCTAATTCTAATTATATTTTGGGCAGGTTTTAGTACCTTAATCAAATTCTAATTGTAATAGAAGGTAATTTCCTGCTGGGCAAGAAAGCTAGAGTCTATTTAAACACATCTTAGCATTGTAATTAGGAGAGTTTTTATTATTATTGTAACATAGCTTAGATCTGCAAAGGAGAGAAGGATTCAACGCTCGTGACAAGCAATGGATCTAGATCTACTTCATCTTTTGTGTTATTCTGGATTCTAGATTTGTTTTCTTAACTCTTTGTTTATTAATATAATTACTTCTTTTATTCATATCTTGTTTAATATCATGTTTTCATCTAATCCCATGGTGACGAACGGTTCAACTATGAACTAATCGTTGTCATGGGATTCTAACGGAGTTATCTATGTAGCTTAGTAGTTTGTATGCCTTAAAAATTTATGTGTGGTAAATTCTTGATATCCTCGTATGGTTGTGTTTCATGTATTTAGATGCGTCGCGAACATCTAATTTGTTAATCTCTTGCGAAACGAGAGTGGATCTTGAGATTTAAGACTTGTCATGCTAGCATAGGATAGGATGATGTTTTAACATCATGATTTGTGGCGTAAATAGAGATATTATGCTACCCTATGTGATCTAAGTGGATAACTTGTGCTTAAACCTTTATGTTTTCAAATTCTATAGAGATATAGGGTCTAAACATATTTGGTGTCTACCCATCTTTTATCTCTTTTGTGGATGCATGCGTAGTTTGGTATTAGTATACCGAGAGGTAGCTTTTACTTGTTTCATGTTATCCGATCAGATATCAAAACCATCACATGTATTGATTAAAGACTGCGACTCTAAGTGAAGTAGATAATGAAGTTAGGATCCCATGTTTTTATTCTTATAAGTAATTCAGATTTAATTCTCATTAGTTAATTAGTTTTTACTTTGCATCTTAGTTTAATTTAGATAATTAAAACCCATATTTGTTAATTATCTTAGCAGTGAATTAAGATCATACATTGTTGAATAGGCACATTAGCTGAAAAGAACTTAACCAGATCTCAGTGGAACGAACTTAATTGTATTACTTGTGACCACGTACGCTTGCGTGATATTGTGTAAACAAGTTTTTGGCGCCGCTGCCGGGGATCATCGATGTTTTATTTTTGGTTTATGTGCTTGTCAATAGTGGTCGTTAGAGTTCACTGACTCAGATTGTTTCTCTCACCTATCTTGTTTAGTTCTGTGTGTTTCAGATGGCAGGTGAGGAGTTTCCATGGTGGGCATATTCGAGGACATCCATGCCTCAGTCACAATATTGTTACTACGAAGGAGTTGATCCATATGTCACTTATGAGGAACAACCATATTTTCAATACCATCCTCAACAGTACCAGCAAGATGTTCCAGATATGTCATATTTCTTTGGAAGTGAAGAGTTTCAACATCAGCAACCTACTCCTACTTTTCAGTCAGATGAGGTTGATGTTATGGAGGAGATTAGGATGCTTGCAAAGAGTTATGAGGAGTCTACCAAAAATATGGGGACACTAATTGCTCAAGTTTTGAGTGCCTTGGAACAAGAGAAACAACAATGCATACTAGAGGCAATTCCAGAAAATGACGGTAACTTGGAGCAGGGTACTGCATGCTTAATTGAGGAAGACAAATTCCAAGGTGAGGTGAGCGTTCACAAGCCATGTGAGGAATTTGATCAAGCTAGTGAGGTGGATGATTTGGAAAGGGCACAATTCAGGACAGACACTGAGGAGCTACACATATTTCAAGAATTGGTATGTGCGTACCAAGAGGACAATGATGAGCTACGCAAATTTCAAGAATTGGTATGTGCGTTCCAAGAGGCTGATGACCATGGGAAAGATTCAGGTCTTCTACTTTTCTCAGATTATAAAGATGGAGGTAGCGCATTAGAGCCAATGGAGGAAGTTCTCGTTGAGGAACCAAAGGCTTCAGCAACTTACATTTACCCTCCTCCATTATATTCAAGCGAAGCTCGCGAATGTGTGTTGTTCTACAAATTGACAGATTTTGGGTCAACAGATGAAGGCATTGGAATAGGACATATTTGTTATACGAATAGGCCAAGCGATGAGAAGGGGCAGAAAGTGTGTCGTCGTGATGATGATGAAGTCTCGAGAAGAGAGGACCAGGCAAACTATTATCATCCTTAATGGAGGCTTGGAAGTAACGTCAAGCTATTGACGTTAAAAAAGCGCTTCGTGGGAGGCAACCTACGCATTAGTGTAGGAAAAAAAAAAATTTGAGTGTTGTATTCAAAGAAAAAAAAATTTTGAGTGTTGTGAAAAAAAAAAAAATATATATATATATATATATATATACTGCCAGTGGCGCAGGTTGCGCCTGCGTGACGCAGGCTGCGCCTGCGTTACTGGTTGTCGCGCAGGCTGCGCCTACGTGACGCAGGTTGTGCCTGCGTGACAGCTGTTGTACCAGGATTTTTTTTTTCAACTGTTCGATTTAAAAAAATTAATAATAAAAAATTTTCCCCCAATTCCTTTTCTTCTCTTATACTCTCATCCTTACACCTAATTCTAATCCTATATCAATTCCAAAACCTCCCATCTCTCTTCTAAATTTCTACACCCAATTCTTTTCTAATTCTTTTTCTATTAATTCTTAATTCTATCCTACATCAAATTCATACCCATTCCAAATCTCTCCTACACAATTAAATTTTTATTCATCCTATCACTCCATTATATATACCACCTATACATACAAATCCAATTCCTTTTCTAATTCTTTAAATCTCTAAAAATTCAATTCTAAAGAGGAATTAATTGCAAGTTCACCTCTCCGATTCGTATTGGGTAAATCTTTTCCTCTAATCTTATTTTTATTACGAATTTGTGTTCTTGTAATTGGGGGTTTTGTAGTATTCTTGTTATTTGGGAAGTGGCCAGTCTATGGAGCTCGTACGCATTATCCTCCACCAGATTCATCCGAGGAGGGTGATGACTCAGCTGGTTAGGTATGTTTTCTACTTTCCCTCGCATATACTTCCATTCAATGTGGACATTGAATATTTTAAGTTTGGGGTGGTTTGAGGGATTAGTTGTTGTTGTTGTATTATGTGTTCATGTAGATATCATGCTTTGTATATTGTTAGTAGTAATTCATGCATGTATGTTCGTATTAATTATGTTTGTTTCATATAGGACATTCTGTTTTTATTTTTCGTATACCATGTGAGTTCATATTAGTTGCATTTGCATAGCATGCATATTTCATGATCCCTTAAGACGAGCTAATTCTGATTGGTAGGTAGGTGTCTAATTGAGTGTGGTAATGATGAATAGAGGGTTGACTTATAGTTTCTATGAAATTGACTTATGTGTTTCGGAAACAAAACTAATTACACAGTCTCATTGGGTGCTTTTGGGCTAGGTTGAGGTCATGCTTGTTTGGATGTTTTGAGATTTAATCACTTGTTTATATTTAGAATTTCGTTATTCCCTTGATAGCGTAGGAACACTTAAGTCTAAGTTTGGGGGAAAACAGGGATTTCATGCTAAATTGTAAATAATTGTCAACAATTGCTAGATGTCAAATGGCTAGTAGCCGGCTCATATTTATATGAGTAGTCTAGGGTTGGAATTAGGAATTCTCATTCCAGATTGCATAGAAAAAAAGAAAAAAGAGAAAAAAAAAAGAAAAAAAAAGGAAAAAAAAGTCAAAAGTTTCAAGTGTTTTTAATGCAAAATTAACCAGGGTGAGCTCTTTAATACTCGAGCAATTAAGTTCGCGGGGACTTTGTGCCTAGTGACCTAAGGTTTTTATAGTCTGGGATCCACTAACCCAACGCTCGCTACATGGGTATTATTGTATAAGCCTTTTGGGGTCTCATCCATTGCACGGTTAAATAAGCATGCTTGTATATATATGTCGTAGTAGTTAGTAATAAAGCATGAATTTCTGTCTACCTTGGATAAGGATGGAGGTGTTCCTAGGTTATGAAGTGTCTACGGTCTATTCTATTTATAAACCTGTGATTGTCTTGACGAAGAGCATGTATGATCTTTGACCTAGTTTTGGGAGTATTTCTGATGAGCATTGCGCACACGCACGTTTCTGTTCATGTATTGTTAGTATACGGGAACTTAGTCGAGGTCTATTTGGATTTAGTTGCATTCTCTAAGATATTTGCTTGCTAGTTGGTTTTAGTTAGTTTGAAGGGGATCGTTGCATTTTCATTCTAGTTGCATTCATGCATTGCATTGCATTGGATTTTGTGGGTACATTCGTTATAGGCCCTCACGAGACCTTACTCGTCCACTGGGGCTGCCTAGGGGTTTAAAGGGCTTGTTGCATATGCCAAATGCAACCGTGATCACCTACGGAAGTGGTACTAGTTAGTTAGTTGTAATTGTTTATGCTTGAGGACAAGCATCGGTTTAAGTTTGGGGGTGTGATAAGTGGATTTATATCCACTTGGATCGCTTCAATTCGGCTTAAATTGATTGTCTTAGACTCAAGTTTATTGTAGTTTTGATGTGTTTTGCTTAGTTGTGCAGATTTTCAAGAATATCGATTATGGGTGATGCTTCTATCGTGTTTGGAGGATTAATTGATTAAAATTCGGATTTTCCAGGAAGGTTGCGTAGTCTTCACTGTTTTGGCCATATCTGGAGTTCTAGAAGTCCGTTTTCAGCGATCTTACAGCTCACGCGAAGCTTGAGAGATTTTCTACAACCTGGGATAGATAGCAGGTGCAAGGAGCGTGTAGTTAAAATTCGCGCACGTGTTCTTTGTGAAGCAAGGCTGAAAGATTACTGTTTTGCCCTTTTTCTAATTCTAATTATATTTTGGGCAGGTTTTAGCACCTTAATCGAATTCTAATTGTAATAGAAGGTAATTTCCTGCTGGGCAAGAAAGCTAGAGTCTATTTAAAAACATCTTAGCATTGTAATTAGGAGAGTTTTTATTATTATTATTGTAACATAGCTTAGATCTGCAAGGGAGAAAAGGAGAGAAGGATTCAACGCTCGTGACAAGCAACGGATCTAGATCTACTTCATCTTTTGTGTTATTCTGGATTCTAGATTTATTTTCTTAACTCTTTGTTTATTAATATAATTACTTCTTTTATTCATATCTTGTTTAATATCATGTTTTCATCTAATCCCATGGTGACGAACGGTTCAACTATGAACTAATCGTTGTCATGGGATTCTAACGGAGTTATCTATGTAGCTTAGTAGTTTGTATGCCTTAAAAATTTATGTGTGGTAAATTCTTGATATCCTCGTATGGTTATGTTTCATGTATTTAGATGCGTCGCGAACATCTAATTTGTTAATCTCTTGCGAAACGAGAGTGGATCTTGAGATTTAGAACTTGCCATGCTAGCATAGGATAGGTTGATGTTTTAACATCATGATTTGTGGCGTAAATAGAGATATTATGCTACCCTATGTGATCTAAGTGGATAACTTGTGCTTAAACCTTTATGTTTTCAAATTCTATAGAGATATAGGGTCTAAACATATTTGGTGTCTACCCATCTTCTATCTCTTTTGTGGATGCATGCGTAGTTTGGTATTATTATACCGAGAGGTAGCTTTTACTTGTTTGGTATTAGTATTCACATGTATTGATTAAAGACTGCGACTCTAAGTGAAGTAGATAATGAAGTTAGGATCCCATGTTTTTATTCTTATAAGTAATTCAGATTTAATTCTCATTAGTTAATTAGTTTTTACTTTGCATCTTAGTTTAATTTAGATAATTAAAACCAATATTTGTTAATTATCTTAGCAGTGAATTAAGATCATACATTGTTGAATAGGCACATTAGCTGAAAAGAACTTAACCAGATCTCAGTGGAACGAACTTAATTGTATTACTTGTGACCACGTACGCTTGCGTGATATTGTGTAAACAGACTCAGAGTATAAACAAGAGAGTGAGAAGAGTGGAAAGAACGGGGAGAGTGAAGATGAGAGTGAGAAAGAAGATGAGAGTGAAGATGTTAGTGAAGACAGTGATTACAATGAGAATCTTTGTAACTATGATGATGAGTTTGCAGAAGTAATTAAAAAGAAGCAAGTGTATGAGTATTAGAGTAATCCAACACAAGCTAATGATGATGATTTGAATATTCCTCTAAGTAATCTGGTAACTCCAAAAAAATAGAAAAAACCCAAGAAGAAGGAGAAGGAAGTTGTAGGTGAAGAAAATACTAAATGGGAGAGTGAATATGAATACGATTCATAAAAAATTGAGGGGGATGAGTCAAGTGAATGTAGTGATGATGAGGTTGAGTCTGTTAGCACCAAGAAAAAGGTGAGGAAGATCAAAAAAAACTTATCCAATATTTAACAGTTGAAACCCAATAAAGAACATTGAATTTGAAATTGGTTTGCTATTTAGTGATGTAAAAACACTTAAAAATGCAATATTGGATTATATTGTTGAACAGAAGAGGGAGATTTGGTTTAAGAAGAATGATTTGCAGAGGGTTCAGGCAAAATGTGGAGAGAATTGCCATTGGTATCTGTTTGCTAGTAAAATAGATGAAACTAGTGCATTTCAAGTAAAAACATATAGCAGGGATCATAACTGCAAACTTGGGCACAAGCATAAATTTGTGAGATTTGATTGGTTGGTTGGGAAGTTTTGTAATAACCCTAACTTTAGCAATGCTACAGTGATCACATGAATAGTAAATTTTGAGGATTTAGGGAAATGATATGGAGGTACCTTATAATTGAAACAGAAAATGAGTAAACAGAAATCATATTAGCGTTGTACTAGGGAAATAAGTGACTCGAAATGACGATAGATTTCAGAAATTCCTGAATATGGATTTTTGAGGATTTCGAGTTCGAATGAGCTCCTATTTTATCAGATATTAAGGAGCATGGAGATATTAAAGGAATTATATATTGAGAAATTGGTGTATTAGGGTAACCTAAAGGATTATTAAGTTAAGGAATTATCAAAGGAATTTGGATTGGTAAACGATTTCGAAAACCACTGAGATAATGAGGTATACTCGAAACGAACCACAATTAGACGAGTATGGAAACCAAGCAACCAAGATTAGTAATCTAACAAGGATACATACCACATTACCATTTACTAAAATTAATAACATTTTACTTAGAAAATAAGGAAATGAGAATATTAGATCATCTCAATGACATCACTAATGATATCACCTTCCACTAACACAAATTTAAGGGTAGATTAGTCTTTTAACATATAGATTTTTCATAATTATCACCAAGCTTACACAACACTCTAGAGATTAGATGATAAGATAAGATCAAAAACAAGCAAGAAACTCTCTCCCCTTTCCAGCTTTCCATTCGGCCATTTCCAAGAAAAGAAAAAAAAATTCAAAAACCAAAACCCTAGCTCTCTTCAATAACAAATCAAGAGGAAAATCATGGATGATCTTGGATGATAGAAAGAGTGATATACAAAGTTTTATAGCCATCCATCATCATTTAGTAAGGTAACAAAAATTGTGAAGTTGATGATAAATAGTAATGAATAGTAGTTTTCAAGAAACTAACTTGATTTTCATGGTTCTTTTAGTTAATCCAAGCTAGTGTAAGGTTGTTTAAGGGTTACCAAGGATTGTTAAGTGTTGTCAAAGCTTCAAGAAGGTATAACTACTCTTGCCCTCTTCGTATTTATGGTAGAAAATTGAATTGGTTAGTAGTTAAGTGATGATTATGTTTAGTTTATGATGATTATGTGTTATAAATGGTTTGTTGGATATGGAAATTTTGTGTTGTGGACTTTTAACCATGGTTGGGATGTAGACCACATGGTGTAGGTGATGGTGTATAAGGTGGATGTTTGATTTGGAGGAGTTTGATTTTGGAAAGTACGAAAATATAGCCGTTATAATGTCCGATTTTCGTTAGACCAAGAATCTGCCCTGTTTTTGGACCCTATGCCCGTACGGTAGGTTACTGTCCAGACTCCCAAGTGATCATGAGATGATAGAGCTTGGTTCATAGATCGTTTTGATATAAAGTGCGTTAAAATCTGATGAACGGTTTAGGAGAAAAGTCAGTTTTAGTGAAAGCGGTTCAGAAACCGAGAAAACGTAGTTGTGTCAACTTTGAGGCAATGACTACCATACTTAAACATTTTTAAAAATTATGAAACTTTGGGATAGTGTAGTAAGGTAGTCAAAGAGTTGTTACCAGTTGACCTTGTGGTAAAATTCGAAATCCATATTTTCTGAGAATTTTTACAGTTAAGTGTGATCGTTAGGGGAAATGGTGAAAACCCCTGAAACTTCGATTAAGGTTTTAAATGGTTAAGTTCTTGAACCTTTGGGGTAATAGTAATACGTTAAGCATATATTAAAGTTTCAAAGGTAATTTTATACAAGAGTGTAGTGAGTAAGAGATGTGGTATTCTAATGACGGTCCTTTTGTGTTTATAGAAACTCCGGAAGAGGGACGAGCCATACTGTCAGGATACCGAAACCGAGGCAAGATTTCTTCTATCCTTATCTTGGAAAACTATTTTATTTTCAAAGTAAATGATTTCATGGAATATATATGTTATTCTATGTTTGCTATATTGCTAAGAATTATTTCCTTGATATTAGAATTAAAGAGAAATGGATATAAATTATGAAATATGAATATGGATATGATTATGAATGGAGCGAATATGCTTTATGGTAAAGAGAGGTGAAAGAGAATGGTATCAGTTGTTATCTAGGGTTATATGATTTATAATACTATATTAAAAATATTCTTTTTGAGTATCAGTGGTTTAATAAATATTATTTGATTATTATTCATTACTTTTAAAATAGACGGAATATTTTATGAATATAGAAGTATATTTGATTCCTGAATATGAAAGAGATGTCTGGATCATAATCAAAGCATTATGTTATATATGTATATATATTTTATAGAAGTAATGTGCGAGAATGGAAATGATATGAGTGAATGATATGTGGAAATGAAAGCGAGAAAATGGAAATGTGGAATGATATTTTAAAAAGGGAATAATGATGTGATAAAAAGGGGGATTGCAACAGACTTTCGTAAGTGGCTGTGTCAGGGCTGTGTGCGACACATTCCAGCATTTATTAATTTTATTACGGCACGAAGATGCCAAGGGAGGATGTTAGCAGGTGGCCTTCCTCCAGGGATGATCTTCATTCCTTCTACCGGTAGTAAAAAGAGAGCAGGTACGATTAGGCGACTGATCATCGTCTTAATGTATCAGGCGACAGCAGATATCCCCAATGTTTTGAAAAGAAAGTATTGACAATGGTTTTTAGATTTCTAAACTAAAAACAGAATAATGATATGAGATGATGGAATTAGGGTTACAGATGAAGAAAAACTGATATTATATTATTTTAGATTCCTTTCTTATAATAGTAAGTGGATGATGTATTATTAAATAAGAATCTTATTCTTCCTTAAAGATTATAATTGGTTTCTGCTATTATATATGCATATATATGTATACCTGTTCACATTCTAAATGTTAAATATAATTGATGTGTTTTAATCAGTGTTTAAGTGTTACAGTGAATTATCAGAGTTTAGCTGGAAGCGGTCAGAGTTTAGTGTAAACTCTGACAGATGGAAGCTCGACAGAGTTTGTCAAACTCTGTCTAGAGGCAGCGTCTACTGGTCAACAGTGATTGAAGATTTATTATGGAAGCGATATCTTTGAAGATTGGATAACTATCAAAGAGATTGAGTTGACTTAGGAGATGTGTGACAATCTGTAATTGATATCATTGTATAGCTAATTATTAGGAATAGCAATTAGAGATTGTATCGAAGCTGTATGTTTTATAAATACAGTTAGGTTAACCCTAGAAGGGTATCGTACAACAAATTATCTTTATTGTAACCTAGCAGCTCTTTGTGATAGTTTACATCACGAAGAGGGTTCTTAATACCAGAAGTTTTTAAGTGCATAAACGTCTTACTTGTTAAACTCTCATACGAATTTGATTATTAATTGTGTATTCGGCCTAACAAGTGGTATCAGAGCCAATCTGTTACTTTATTACAGGTTAAGATCCAAACACAACAATAATCATGTCAGCAATTCCTCCACCAACACCTACTGTTTCTGAAAAGGCTCCTACTACTGTGAGTCGTTATGAACCAATCAGGGTTTATATTCTCAGGCCATTAGAGTATGCTATGTGGAAGGTCAAGATGACTATGTTTCTGGAGGCTACAGATCCAGAATATCTTGACAGGATTTATGAAGGCCCTCACAATCCTACAAAGCTATCTGTTGCAGCTGCTGGTGAAGAAGCTAAAATAGTTCCAAAGGAAAAGAAGGACATGACTCCTGAAGATCTATCATCAATTGCTAAGGATGCAAAGGTTAGGCATTTACTGCATAGTGCTTTAGACAATGTTATGTCTAACAAAGTCATTAACTGCACTACTGCAAAAGAGATATGGGATGCTCTTGAAGTCAGGTGTCAAGGAACTGCGGTTATTAAGAAGAATAGGAGAAACATACTCACACAAGAGTATGAGCATTTTGAGGCTAAACCTGAAGAGACCATGACAGAAACATTTGATAGATTCTGTAAACTGCTCAATGATCTGTCATTGGTCAACAAAGAGTATGATCTAGAAGACTCAAATCTCAAGTTTCTTCTTTCTCTACCTGAAAAGTGGGATGTGAAAAAAACCACTATTAGAGACAACTATGATCTTGCTGAAACAGAGATTGATGAAATCTATGGGCTGCTCAAAACTCATGAATTGGAAATGGAGCAGAGAAACAGGAGATCAAGCTGGAAGGCAAAGTCTGTTGCTCTTAATGTTGAAGAGAAGCCTCAGAAGAAAGAGGCATCAAGAAGGAAAATGAAGGGAAAAGCTTTGGTCATACACTCAGAAAGTGAATCATCAAACTCTGATTGTGATTCAAACTCTTCTGAATCATCTGACTCTGAGGATGATGAAGAAGAAATGAGGGAAATGGCTGTGTTGATGGTGAAGACCTTCAAGAAAATGGGCTTCAAGAATTTCAAGAAAGGGAAAAGGTTTTCTAGAGATTCAAATGAAGACAGGAAAAGCTTCAGGAAGTTTGATAAGAGAGATTCTAAAGGGAAGAAGGATAAGTCTGAAATTCAATGCTACAAGTGTAATGAGATGGGTCACTATGCTCCTGAGTACAAGAAGGGTAAAACTGGAAAGGTACTCTACACTAAAGGCAGAGATTGGGCAGATACTTCAGATTCTGATGAAGAAGTGAACTATGCTCTCATGGCTACTACTGAATCAGAAACTTCTGAAAATCAGGTACCTCTAACTACCTATGCTTATAATATTGATGACATTGCTCAATTAAGAATTTATCTTAAGTCATTGCATATAAGTTATAGGGATCAGACTTTAGAAAATGAGAGGATAAAATCTGAAAATTCTGAACTTAAGGTTAGAAATAAACTTGTTCAAGAAAAACTTGAAAACATGCAACAAGTTCAGAAAGAGAGAGATGATGATGTTTCTATAGAGCAGAATTTGCTTCAGAAATATAAACAACTAGAATCTGAGTTGGAGGAAGCAAATAAGAAAATTAGGACTTGGACTAATTCTGGAAAGGACACTCAACAGATTTTTCAAACAGACACTGTTGGTCTAGGTTATAATGAGGGAGATGAACTTAGATTTCAAAATCAAGTTAAAATCAGACCTCATTTTGTATATGGAACCAGTAAATTTTTGTCTGAAAATGAAAAAGAAGCTGTTAAAAGTAATCCAGTAAAAACGAGTGTTAAACAGGTTAATATTGGTTCAATGACAGATAAACAACTCAAGCATAAACTGAAGGAGTTAAAATCTGTTAAGAAACAGAGAGTGTCAAATAAGAACAGAAATGGAAAAGTAGGCATCACTTCAGGAAATAAACCAGTGCTTGCTAGTTATGCTCTAAGAAAGACATGTCATAACTGTGGTAGTACTAAGCATCTTGCAAATTTCTGCAAGAAAAATAAAAATATAAATTCTTTACCTACAAAGTCTGAGGTAAAGAAGGATTTTGCTAGAACTAAGCCACAGACTTGATGCACACACTGTGGAAGCACTTGGCATTCCATTTATACTTGCAGAGAATATCATGCTATCTATCATAATTACTATGAACTGAAACCCAATCTGAAATGGGTTAAAGTTGATACTGCAAGTGTAAACACTGATACTGTTAGCTCAAACTCTGATAATGTTAGTTCCGCTGCAAAAGCTAACAAAGTTAAGAATGTCAAAGGATCCAAGCAAGTCTGGATCTTTAAATCTAATCCTCAGTAATTGCTTGTGATTGCAGGGCAACAGGGAGGCAACCCTAGTCGTGGACAGTGGATGTTCAGGACACATGACTGGAAATAAAGCCCTGCTATCAGACTATGAGGAGAAGGCTGGCCCAAAAGTTTCCTATGGTGATGGCAATGTAGGAAGAACATTGGGATATGGCAATATTAATCTTGGAAATGTCATCATCAACAATGTAGCTCATGTCCCAGGACTCAAGCATGACTTGTTATCTGTGAGTCAAATCTGTGACAAGGGATATCATGTAGATTTTCAACCTGAATATTGTGAAGTTATCAGCAAATCTACAGGAAAGGTTGTTCTAGTTGGTCACAGGCAAAACAACATTTATGAAATCAAGCTTTTGATAGACTCTGTTGGAAAAGCTGTTTGCCTGTCTACAAGAATGTCTAGTGAAGAGAGTTGGAAGTGGCACAAGAAACTCTCACATTTGAACTTGAACAACATCAATGAATTGATCAGAAAGGATCTTGTAAGAGGACTCCCAAAGGCTCTGTTAAATGTTGATGGCCTATGTGATTCATGTCAGAAGGCTAAACAAAGGAAGTCATCTTTCAAGCGCAAGACAAAATTTTCAATCACTGATCCCTATCGTCTTCTGCATGTTGATCTGTTTGGTCCAGTAAATGTTATGTCTATAGCAAGGAAGAAATATGCTTTAGTCATTGTTGATGAATACACTAGATTCACTTGGGTGTATTTTCTAGCAAAGAAGGATGAAACTGCATTATCTCTGATGGAGCATGTGAAGCTTCTGGACAAAGGATCAAGTAACAAAGTCAGAATCATCAGAAGTTATAATGGAACTGAGTTCAGAAATGCAACAATGGAAGAATTCTGCAAGGACAATGGAGTGAAGCAAGAATTTTCAGCACCTGGTACACCACAACAAAATGGTGTAGTTGAAAGGAAAAATAGAACCTTGATTGAAGCTGCCAGAACTATGCTTGATGAAGCAAAATTGCCAACTTATTTCTGGGCAGAAGCTGTTCAAACTGCTTATTTTACTCAAAATGCTACACTGATCAATAAGCATGGAAAGACACCATATGAGATGGTGAAGAAAAAGAAGCCTAACCTGAAATACTTTCATATTTTCGGGTGCAAATGTTTTGTTTTGAAGACTCATCCTGAACAGTTGACCAAGTTTGAGCTAAAGGCAGATGAAGGAATTTTTGTTGGCTATCCACTGTCAACAAAGGCATTCAGAGTTTACAATCTGAGAACTAAAGTGATCATGGAATCTATACATGTGTCTTTTGATGATAAGAAGATAACTGGACTTGAAGACAAAGATGAATATGATCAACTGAACTTTGAAAATGAAGATTTAAACTCTGATGAAGTAAAATCTGATGAAACAATTCTGACAGACTCTGTTGAAACAAACTCTGAACCTCTACTGGTAAACACTGGAGAAACTTCTCAGCCACAACAAAGGGAAGAACCAGTTGAGGGGGAGCACGATCAAGATGAAGACTCAAACACTGATACTGAGTCAACTGAAAAATCTGGATCAAACTCTGATGATTCAAACTCTGAAAATTCAAATTCTGACTCTGGGCAGTCAAGTTCAGGGAGAGTCTCAGAAAACGAAGATAGATCACAACAAAATCAGGAGAGCATGGATCAAGGGGGAGGATCACATGCTGACAGAAGTCATTTGCCTTCTGCTAGGAAATGGACTAAATCACATACACCTGATTTGATAATTGGTGATCCAGATGCAAAAGTGAAAACAAGAAGTGCTACTGCAAGTGAATGTCTGTTTCATGCATTCTTGTCTAAAAATGAACCAAAGAAAGTGGAAGAAGCTCTTCAAGATGCTGACTGGATAACAGCAATGCAGGAAGAGTTGAATGAATTTGAAAGAAATGAAGTTTGGACCCTTGTACCAAGGCCAAAGAACAGATCTATTGTTGGTACTAAATGGGTTTTCAGAAACAAGACTGACAGTGAAGGTGTTATCACAAGGAACAAGGCTAGACTGGTAGCAAAAGGCTATTCACAGCAGGAAGGAATAGACTATGATGAAACATTTACTCCAGTTGCAAGATTGGAGGCAATCAGAATTTTTCTAGCATATGCCTCTCACAAGAAATTCAAAGTGTTCCAGATGGATGTAAAAAGTGCTTTTCTGAATGGAAAGCTTGAAGAAGAAGTGTTTGTTGAACAACCACCAGGATTTGTGGACCCCAAATATCCAGATTATGTCTACAGGCTAGATAAGGCACTATATGGACTTAAGCAGGCACCAAGAGCATGGTATGAGACACTTGCTCAATTTCTTCTAGAAAGTGGATTCAACAAAGGAACAATTGACAAAACTCTGTTTTATTTCAATCAAGGAAGTGACCTCCTTTTAGTTCAGATATATGTTGATGACATTATCTTTGGGTCTTCTAATGATAAACTCTGTAAGAAGTTTGCCAAGCTCATGCAGTCCAGGTATCAAATGAGCATGATGGGAGAGCTTAGTTACTTTCTAGGCCTACAGGTGAGACAAACAGATGACGGTATTTTCATTAATCAAGAAAAATATACCAGAAATCTTCTCAAGAAATTTGGTATGCTTGACTGTTCATCTGCATCAACTCCCATGGCAACAGCAACTAAATTGGACAAAAACACAGGAGTTTCAGTGGATATGACAAACTACAGGGGCATGATAGGATCTCTTCTATACTTGACAGCTAGTAGGCCTGACATCATGTATGCAACCTGTCTTTGTGCAAGGTTTCAGGCAGATCCTAGAGAGCCACATCTGACAGCTGTGAAAAGAATCTTCAAGTATCTCAAGGGCACCATATCATTAGGTCTGTGGTACCCCAGAGAATCAGATTTCAAACTACTTGGGTATTCTGATGCAGACTTTTCAGGCTGCAAGATAGACAGAAAGAGCACTAGTGGAAGTTGTCAATTTCTTGGTGACAGACTTGTCTCCTGGTACAGCAAGAAACAGAAATCAATTTCCACATCTACAGCTGAAGCAGAGTATATTGCAGCTGGTAGCTGTTGTGCACAGATCTTGTGGATGAAGAATCAATTGCTGGATTATGGATTGAGGTACAGTAAAATTCATATTTACTGTGATAATCAAAGTGCTATTGCTGTGACAGGTAATCCCGTACAGCATTCAATGACCAAGCACATCAACATAAGGTACCACTTCATCAGAGAACATGTGGAAGAAGGGAATATTGAACTACATTTTGTGTCTACAGAACAACAGCTTGCAGATATCTTCACTAAACCATTGAGTGAAGCTACATTTACAAGACTGGTCAATGAACTAGGAATGGTCTCTGGTTCTGACTAGGAATGTTGGTTAGATTCAAATTTTACTTATGTATTGTGTTACTCATATTTCCTGATTGGTTAAGTGCTAAGTGAACTCTGTTCATTAAACTCTGTTATGCATACTCTGTTAAACTCTGTCAGCATGCCTGTATGTCATACACTGTTAATAAGTTTGATAAACTCTGTGAACTCTGAGTTGATTTTTGTCTGAACGAAAACACCAATGAAGAAATATGTATGAAGCATGATTCTCAGCAATTAATCATGAATCTTTCTTAGTTATTGTGATCTAATCTTAGATTGTGCAGAAAGTTAACACAGCATGATACTGGTTCATATTTATAGCATCTCTTAGTTTATTTTGTCCTAAACTCTGAGTCTATAAATATTGTGTGCATTACCTTACATGAATAACTACTGATGTTGATGAACTCTAAACTCTGTTAGTTATACTCTAATAGAATAAAATGCTTACTGCAATACCCCAAAGAAAATGTATATAGGTTGTTATACTCCTTTGAGATTATGTTGGATACTAGGATGACCCAGGAACTTATTGGTATATAATATGTGCTAAAATTCTCTGATTTTTGGTGACTAGTTAAATACTAGGATGACCCAGGAACTTATCAAAATGATAAGGGCTAAAATTTTTGAATTTTTGGTGACTGGTTCCAACCTCTAATTACTGGAATGAATTGAATTAAAAAAAATGTATATATAGAGGGGGTATAAAATAAATTAAAAGTTACTGTATATAGATTGATTACTACAGAGTTTAGCTTTCATCATACAGTCAGTGTTTACTATGAAAATTTGTGCATCCAGTGTTTATTGATTTACTTTATGGATTTTATGAAAAATTAGATGCTCTAAAAATTGATTTAGTAAACTCTGCTTCACACACACATATTTTCACAACTGTGCAATTTATGAAAGGGTTTCGGTGATAAAGTTGGAGAATTGACAAACGCTGTTGATTCGTGGTTCGTACTCTAAGGTAAATTTTCATTTGGATAATTTGAAAATTTTGGAGTAAATAGGGCTTTTGACAACTGTTAACAAGTGTATTGTTGATTTGTGGTTCGTACTCTGAGTCTCAGAGTTCTCGAATAGAGTAATGGTCATGTTGAATCTCTGAGTTATCGAATGACACTTTGACTTGTTGACTCTCAGAGATGTCGAATAGTGTTATCACAATGTCCACCACAACCACAGCCTAAAGCAAAAAGAGGCAGAGTAAAGTCAGCACTAAACACTGAACGACATGCAAGAGTTAAGAAGGCAATAGAGACACAAATGAAAGCAAAACAGACATCTCCTGGAGCTGTTTATACTAGAAGAATGAAAAGATTGAAACAAACGGCAAACAAACCTAAGTCACCCTCAGTGGTCGCAGAATCTAGTGAAGAGGATTCAGATGAAGTGCCTCTAGCGAAGAGAAGAAAACTGGTAATCTCTGATTCTGTTGATGAAAATGTTGAAGCTCCAGAGGTAGTTTCACAGCAACTACCTACTGTTGAGACTGAAAAAGATTCAATGCCTGAAGAAGTTCAAATGCCTGTAGAGGACAAAATGCCTGCAGAAGAGGATACTAGAGATGGTTTTCCTCTAATGAATGATATTCTTGATTCATTCATGCCATTCTCTGATCCTATCTCTGATACTGGTGCAGCTGAGCAACCTACAGTTGTTCTTTCTGAAACTGTAGCATCACATACTGAATTACTCTCAGATGCTCACCAGACTGCTGAAGGAGGAGATGAGATTGATCAACAACCTAAGGAGATAAACTCTGAGACTATTGTGAAATCTACAGAGGATGTTATTGGCATTGTTGATGCATCCATTCCTATTCCTCCATCCTCTCATCATGTTGAAGCTGAGGTTGGAGATGAAACTGAAGGGAATACTGAGTCAAGCCCTTCTCAGAGTTTACCAGTCCAGACTGATGCTAAGGTTAAGGATTTTGCTGGTCCTTCAAATCAAGCAGATGCTGAAGAAGAACATCTTGAACAATTTTCAAATGACTGGTAAAAGGACACTTGTATATTTCCTCCTGCAAGAGCAGCTGAATTTGTCAAGAGAACCTCCAGAACAATTACAAATCCAGAGATTCTATCTTGTCTTAAGGCTACAGTTGTACAAGTGAAGACTCTCAACTCGAGGTTTGATCTGTGTCAAAAGGCAATCTCTGATGTTCGAGGTGATGTTGTTAGAGGAGCTGAAATGATTAAACTTGACAACAAGAATAAATTTCAATATCTTACTCAGAATCAAGACACTTTGTCTCACAGGCTGAGCAAAGTTGAAAACAATCAGAATGATATGTCCTTAAAGCTTGATTCTATTGCTACCTCCTTGGAGTTAATTACATCTATTCTTATGCCTGATGATGTCAAAAAGGGGGAGAGAGTTGCTAAAGACAAGTGCAAGCAATCTCAAACTCTGATCAGAAGGGATAGTGCTGGAGATGGAGGAGCAAGTAGTAAAGGAAAGAGCAAAACTGAAGAATTTCAAACTTTGAAAACTAGCAAGTCATCTAAATCACAGTTTGTTGGGATAAATGCTGATACTCAAGGTACTTCAAAGACCAAGAGTTTGCTATTACCTTCTAATCCACAGACTGATGAAGAATTGGCTGCTAAGTTGTTTATTGAAGAGAATGAGGAAGGAGTTACAATTGAGGACATTGAAGCTGAAGAAAAGAGTTTACAAGAAGAACATGTCAAGGCTTTAAAGTCTGGTAAGTTAAAAAGAGGAAAAGCTTCTAGGCCTGTTGTTAAAGGTGTTGTGATCAAGGAAAGGGCTGATGATAGTCAAAGATCTCAGTTTTCAAAGGAAACAATGGCAGCAGAAGCTCAACTCAAGCTGAAAGGCATTGAAGGAGAAAGTTCACAGAAGAAAGTTACAACTTCTGTTGCATCACAAGTTATGACCACACCTTTACAATCTTCTCAGTTGAAATCGGTTTTTGGGAAAGGAACAATTCAAGATCCAAATATATTATCTAGAGTTCTATGAATATTTCTGATGGAAGAGCCTTGTCTGGTAAAGTTGGAAACAATAAGGGTGGACTAGGTTCACACAAAGACAAAAGACAATATACTGGTTCTAGAGATCCTTCTTCACTGGCTGTTCCAGGTCGTGGTGTCACTCAAGAGAGTTTGGACAGACTGGAATCAGTACAGTTAGTTTATCAGAAGAGTTTAAAGAAGGACTTTCTCTTGTACTTCATGACTGATGGGACAGTATTTAGAATTGGTGAGAATGATATTGGCTTGAAATATTGGGAAGAACTAGAATATGTTCTATATCTTTTCAAGGTGAATAGTCAAAGGACTCAATCAGTTGCTAATGAGCTCAGACAGAGGATGCTTCAGAATTTGGCAATCAGAGGAGAGAAGTATAATAGCAGATATGTTCCTAAGTACAAGGATTACAATGGAAATCTTATTGAAATGAAGAAAGGTACTGCAAAATTAAAGACTGATTTGGGAATCACAGTACTTGACTTCAATTCACAGTCAGAAGAAGTCAAATTTATCAGACTGGGAAATGAGATGAGAATAAACAAAATCTATGATCTTAGGGCTGCTATCTACTAGACAGATGAGAGTGATCCTCAGCTCAGAGAGATTAAAGAAGCTATGAAGATTGAGCTTGAAAATGCAGAAAGAAGATTGCTCATAGATTATCTCAGAGCTATACCAGATCTTGAAGAGATTAGAGATTAAAGTCTGTAAGGATTTTCTTATTCTCTGTAGATTTTGTTAAGTAGAAGCTTAAACTCTGAATTTGTATAAACACTGTATTTGTCTATTTGTTTTGACATCATCAATTATTGTTATTAACTTGTGCATTTTTGCTAATGAACAAGTTGGGGGAGATTGTTAAATATAATTGATGTTTTTTAATCAGTGTTTAAGTGTTACAGTGAATTATCAGAGTTTAGCTGAAAGCGGTCAGAGTTTAGTGTAAACTCTGACAGATGGAAGCTCGACAGAGTTTGTCAAACTCTGTCTGGAGGCAGCGTCTACTGGTCAACAGTGATTGAAGATTTATTATGGAAGCGATATCTTTGAAGATTGGATAGCTATCAAAGAGATTGAGTTGACTTAGGAGACGTGTGACAATCTGTAATTGATATCATTGTATAGCTGATTATTAGGAATATCAATTAGAGATTGTATCGAAGCTGTATGTTTTATAAATACAGTTAGGTTAACCCTAGAAGGGTATCGTACAACAAATTATCTTTATTGTAACCTAGCAGCTCTTTGTGATAGTTTACATCACGAAGAGGGTTCTTAATACCAGAAGTTTTTAAGTGCATAAACGTCTTACTTGTTAAACTCTCATACGAATTTGATTATTAATTGTGTATTCGGCCTAACACTAAATTCTAGGTTACAATGTTATCTTGCTGAGCTATTATAGCTCACTCTTGCTACTTATGTATATAGCAGCTAGGTCTCATGCCGATACTACGCACTACACCCCGCAAGAGGGTAAGGGAAAGGCGACCTTTTGAGCGAGTGCTGGCGACCATCCCCGAGGTAGTGACAAGCGAAAGGGGCTTAGGAGACTTATGTATATTAAGTGTGTAAGTTGTAATAAACTTTTGGTTGTTGAAATGCTTCCTGTAGAAGTATTATTCAACAATGTACTTAGTAGAATTCTGGGTTTGTAATAACTGTCAACTTTAAACTTTTAATATTGTGAATGTTGTTCTATGAGCATATAACTGGTGTGTGTGTGTGTGTATTAGTGTGGGGTCAATTGCTTAAGTATTAAATAAATAAAAAAAACTCAAGAGATATTGATATTGAATGGAAATTGGTCCGTGATGACCTGGATCCTTGACCCCGGATCTAGGGGCGTCACAAGTTTGGTAATAGCGTTAGAGCTAATCCTAAGTAGAAATTGAGAGAATTTTAGGTACATGTTTTTGAGGTCCACGGTTTGGTGACTTCAAAGAATCAGTGTTGGTTAGCAAAGAAGATTGCTTTGTCTGAGATTGAGGGTGAGATATCTAAGCAGTAGAGGATATGTATGACTATGGTGCTGAAATTATAAGAAGTGATCCAGGTAGTACTGTTAAAATTGGTGTTGAGAAAAATGATGAAAATGGCTTGGCTATATTTCAGAGAATGTACATCTGTTCTGCTGCTTTAAAATTTGGTTTTACACAGGGTTGTAAAAAGATAACTGGGTTGGATGATGCTTTTTAAAAAGCGTTGTCAAAGGAGAAATATTAGATGCAGTTTCTAGGGATGGAAACAATGGGATGTACCCCATTGCTTGGGCTATTGTGGATGTTGAGTCTACAGAAACATGGGAGTGGTTCATTAATCTTTTGAAGGATGATCTACAACTTGAAACTGATGTTGGATACACTATAATGACTGATCAGCAAAAGGTACACTATAACCTTTTTCTTTAATTTTCTTTCATATAATGTCTGATACACTTTAATGATATGTACTTGTTTCTTGCCAGGGATTGAAGCATGCAATAGACAGTATTCTTCCAAGAGCATAGCACAGATGTTGTGCAAGTCACATCCGTGCCAACTAGAAGAACGGTCATCCAGGAACAGCTTTGAAAATCTTATTTTGGATGGCTGCTAACTTATGTACTTTTGAGGAGTTTAACATTCACATGGATGAAATAAAAAGGCATCTCCCCTCTTGCATACTCAGATCTATTAAAGACAGAACCAAGATATTGGTGTAGGGCTTTCTTTGATACAGTTACTAAATGTGAAATGGTTGATAATAACCTTTCAGAGTGTTTCAATAATTGGATTATGGAGGCTAGGTATAAGCATATTCTAGAACTATTGGATGATATTAGGTTGCAGGTCATGGAGAGATTCACAAGAAAAGAGACTACATGACTAAAGTTGATTTTGAGATATATACTAGAATAATTAAAATAAATAAATTATAGCATTGAGGGGACTAAATTTGCAAGTCCACCTGGACTGGTGGATCTGAATGTGAAGTAAGGGACATTAATGGGGGGCAACGGGTGGTTGATCTGGTAGGGAGGACATGTAGTTATAAGAGGTGGGAACTGATTGGCATTCCATGCACTGGATGCCAAGCAATGTTTAGCATGAATGAAAAACTAGAGGACAAAGTTGGTCCAAACTACTATAAATGTTTCTCTATTAAAACTTACTCACATTTGCTCAGACCTATAAAGGGGGCATTGTATTGGCCAAAAACACCTTTTCCTGACATTCTTCCTCTTAAGGCAAGAAGGATGACAGGAAATCCAAAGAAACATAGAAGAAGAGAACAACGTGAGGATGGTTCAGGGCAAAAACTCAGTAGAAAAAGGTGTGTTGATGAGATGTAGCCAATGCTTGAAAACTGGGCATAACAAAGCTACTTACAAAGCTAGTGCTGAGGAAATTGTTGAGATCCAGAAAGCTACAACTAAGGCTAAAAAGACACAATCTAAGGCAGCAAAGGCATAAGCTGCACTATATGTATGTATGACTCAATTTAACTCATGTTTTACTCGTGAACATTGCATACCTTCTCATGTTTTACTCGTGCACATTGTAGAGGAGTAAAAAAACAACAAGTCAAAACAAGAAACCTGAAGCTACAACTCTAGGTGAAAGTCAAGCTGCAGATCAAGGGGCAACTCAAGTTCAAGTGCTGAACCACAAGTGAAGAGAAAGAGAGGCAGACCACCAAAGGCTAAAAATGTGCAAGTTTTACCTCCACCACCACCATTGCCTCCAGCTGGTGTAGGTGTCTGGAGATGTGATGCAGATGGACATACTTACTTCTCAATAGTTTCCACCATAATGAGAGTATCTACATCACAGCCAACTTTTAAAGCACCAAGAAAGGTACAAGGAAAATAGAATTCAAGTCAACCATAGAGGATTAGCTACTTTGGTCTTGAACTACTTTTGTCTACTTTGATCAACATATGAATTAGAATGGATGTTGCCAACTTTCTGTGAAATGTTTGACTATTTTACTATGCATTATTTTCAAGTACTTCTGAAATCAAAATGGATGTTGTGTATTTATGTTGTCTACTTTTGAAATCCGTCATTTAACTTTGAGTTTACTTGATTGTTTCATGGTATTAAGATGGTTATTTTACTTCCATTACACTGAAAATCATAACTGAATTATAATTTCATAAGCATAAACTGATTCCATTACTCTGAAAATCATAATTTAATTATAAAGTCATTTGCATAAACTGAGTACAAAGGCATAAACAATTACAAAAAGGAAAATTTTCCAAATTGCCAACTGAAACCCAATATCTTCAATGTGTTTTCTTTAATCTTCAACTAGTCTTTTATAGCTCCAATCTCCATATTTTTAACAGCTTTCATTTCACCAAGTTTTGCTTCCAATAAAGCTACCTTCATCGACCAATAACTATCGCTTTGAGGATAATTCAAATTACAAGTTGCATTATCTTCATCATACCATTCAAAATATCCACAATACCTGTTCTTGTCCTTGTACAATGGGCATCCAAAGAACCTCATTCCTTTACTAGTCGGTGTGTTGGATGTCCAAACTGGACACTCAAAACCACACCTACAAACTATTGGTGACTTCGAAAGCACCCTTGAGCTCATGGTCCTACCACTCCCACTCGATTTCATCTCAGCTGATCAGCAAAACATTTTCGCCCAATTTTTATTATGAACCCTAACACACAAATTATATATATGTATATGTGTATGTATATAAGGTAACGGATATAAAAGTCACGCGAATGTCATCTGATCTGTTTTTCCAATTTATTTTTCATTTTTTTTAATCATTCGTCCACATAATATATGATTTGTCAAAATGGTTGCCACATTAGCAAAGATTCTAATGTCCGTTAGGATCTAATGGACGGAAGGACTCGAACTAGAAAATTCAAAAGTTGAAATACCTGAAATAGGGAATTTTTTGTTCAGGGACCCAGACAATAAAACAACAATAGTTCAGTGACAATTCAATTTCTTTTCCCCTAATACAAACAAAGAAATATTAAAGCATAAGAAAGAAGTAGAAATCTTAAACTAGGCAATACAAGATAGTCATCCTTATGCAAAAAAAACTTCTAATCAGGAACTAAGCTAGCCTCCTTCGATGTGCTCTTCATATGCACCATCTTGCTTCTTTAACACTGCCACCTAAGAGGAACGGTGGTGATGAACAAGGATTAGATTATTTGTTTTGGCAAGAACTATTTGAGTAAAGTGCGATAGGGAAAAGACAATTGATACAAAAAGAAAGTACACAAAACTAAACAAATGAACTAATGCTAAACATTTCTTAGAGAAAGCAAAAGTGAGGAATTGGTATCGTTTAAGATCAGCTGTAATCCAAGCCCCCATCACTAAAAGACTCAACAATATCAACATTCTCAAAAGCATTAAGTGTTTTGTACACCTCCAAATATACAATTGGTATTGCATATAGGAAAATTCTAATGAGACCATTGCCAGCCTCAAGAGCGGTGATCTTCTTACCGTTAATGCACTATATTTTAAAGGATATTTTATGTCGTGAAACTAAATTAAAATTAACATAAGTGGCAAATAAAAAAAAATACTTTTTCCCAATTTTAGCTAAAGTTAGAATGTTAAGTTACCGAATCTCTAGCATGATGAATTTGTACAGATCTATGGAAGGGCATTACACTGATTCCCTCAATACCATGAAGGAACTATTGGCTTGGTTGTAATATACTTTGATAAACCTCTGCGTTCGAGTTACTTTTGATTCCCAAGTAGCCATAATAGGTAATTATTAAAATCCATCATACGATTAAATTTATTCCCTTCATTATTGTTAGTGCGCAAGTGACTCTAAGTCGAACAAAAACTGGATCATTGCTCATAATCCTAGAACAGAGGAGCGCCACATAACTAGAACAATAACATCATCACTATTTCAAAAGCCTAAATTGAAAAACTCACACTCACAGTATATCCTTCTTTTTTAGCAGCCAATCCTCGAGTTCGGAAAATAAATCATAGAACATCACGAGATCATACAAATCATCACGATTTTGATTATAGCCTGCACGAGTCTATTTCATTGGCTTCGCATTCTCGACATATTCATCGAATTCTCGAAGTACGAATAAATCACGTCTCACGTGGTCAACAAACTCATTTACTTCATAAAGTACAAATATAAATACTACTAATATTATTTATTAGTAGTGTTGTAAACTTGTATTACCGATGCACATGTCTATTCATTTAGTTGACCATAATGCATGTTTGATCAATGATCAGCATAGCTTTATTAAAACTAGGGCATTTTGCCCGCGCTTCGCGTGCGATTAAAAAATGTTAAATTTAATTATAATTAATAATTAATATGATTAAAAGTTATAAGAATATATGATTTTAATATTACGATTTTATTTTTGTCCGGGGTGTGTTTTTTTATAGAAAATGTATGAATAACACAAAATTTTTCACACATATAAATATTTCATCAAAAAACGTTTTTATATAATCAGTCATTGCACCTCACGTCACCAACAGAATTGAACAAAAATTAGTCTCATCAGCATAATGAATATATTATTCTTTATGTAATGTAAAATAACCAATATAGAATGTAATCGAAAGGAATTCGATTGGTTAAATACATAATGTTTTAAAAATTTAAAAACATATATATGAATAACATTTATAAATTTAGTATCAAAATGGTAATCATTAATTTTCAGACAATCCCAATAACATTTCTAAATTTAGTATCAAAATGGTAATCATTTTATTCTTAATGTTATATGAAATAACCAATAAAAATCTAATTCTAAAATCAAATTCTATTATAAAAAATTTAAAAAAAGTCACATAAAAAATGTTTTGTTAACCTGAAAATGAAATAAAAGACCCAAAAAACAAATTTATTAAAATAATATTTATTATTTTTATTATTATTTTTATTAAAATACTATAAAATTTATTATTCTTCTTAATATGTTTAATAATAATTAATTACATAAAAAAATTAAATTAGAATGTAACGAAAACAAAATGTTTTGCATCTCAATCAAATCATAAAATGACTACTCCCTCCGTCCCTCTCATTTCTTTACAGTTTCTATTTTGGGACGTCCCTCTCATTTCTTTACATACTACAAATAGTAACTTTTAACAATAAAATACATTATTACATCCACTACTTCACTCCACTTTTTCAACACTTTACATTATTACACCTACTACTTCACTTATTTTAACAATAAAATCATTATTACATCCACTACTTCACTTATTTTAACAATAAAATTACTATTACACCAACTACTTCACTTATTTTAATTATAATTCTTGGTCTCCGTGAAAAAATCCAATGTAAACAATCATGGGGGACGGAGGGAGTAATATTTAACATTTATAAATCATAATTAATTCAAACCTTATTCAGCATCCTCCACTTTTTGTAAAATGACTAATATTTAACATTTATAAAAAAAAATTAGTTTAATTATATTATAAAAATCAAATTCAATTATAAAAAATTTAAAAAAAGTCACATAAAAAATGTTTTGTTAACCTGAAAATGAAATAAAAGACCCAAAAAACAAAAAACCCCCAAAATCTCATAACATAAGCCATATATATACACTTATATGTACGGAAGAATGCAGTATAGCTGGGTTTTCTGGGTTTTCTTCGTTAAGATCGATCGAGCATAGATCTTTGATCGAGCTCAAGGAAAGACGGAAAAGCAACGATTGAGGTAACTTTAATTGCATCAATTGAGGTAACTTCATGCCTTGAATACATCATATATCATGCCTTGAATCGTTGCTTTCCTTTAATTGATTTCTGTATACATCCTTTCCTCCTTAATCTTTGATCGAGCAGGGCAAAACGATCGAGCAAAGATCTTTGATCGAGCAGGGAAAGACGGAAAGCATCGATTGAGGTAACTTTAATTGAATCGATTGAGGTAACTTCATGCATTGAATACATCATATATTATGTATGTAATGCTTTGATTTTGATTACCAAAGTTATCTCTATTGACCGATGTATGTTAGATTTGTGCTTTTCATTGTGCGTGACAATTACAAAATATGGAATACATAGAGTTATGTATTGTTATGGATCAAACAAAAAATTGGGGGTTTTGTATATTTGGATGTGTTATGGACTCTAAGTCATATGTACAAACATGTTCTTCTGATTGTTAGACAATCATGTAGAAATTATTAGATTTTCATGAACTATGTTTTACAATGTGACTGCGCTCTTTCTTTTGGAACAATGAGTGATATATTTTTTATTTAGGCAAAAATAGGTTACATACCTTTGAAATATTTTCTTATGAACCGATATTGGTTGCTTTATATTCCTGACCATATAAGAGAACATATAGATTCTTACATTTAAATATTCTTTTCTTGCAATCAAAAGAGTATTCCTGGAATCATGGTTACGCCGGATGGAAGAATTCCTAAACTCTTGAGATACGTACCTTTGGACGAAATTGAAAACAATATCATGGTATGATAACAACTTGGATTTTTAAGTATCTATAACCTATTTGATTGTTTTCTAGCATTATCATCTTACTACGTTTATCTGTTTTAGAGAGTCGAAAAGGATTATGACAATCAATATGGAAAAGAGCTGAATTCGGTTGTCAAAATCCATACACCATATGGACAACAGTTTCATGTGCAATACAGTAAAAAAGAGCTCTGTTTTACAAACTTTGGCAAGATTTACAATGATTTTGATATTAGGGAAAGAGGGGTCATTGTACTATGTTATATAGGTGGTGGAAATTTCTTAATACACGTTTTCAATGAATCCTATACGGAGTACGACTATAACTCTTTAAGACAAAGACCACGTGATATGGTGACCTTAAACGGTATGTTTTATATGAAATTTTATCTGTTATAGAAATTTTCATTTGGTGCAACTTACTGATACTTTTGGAATTCTCATTTCATACCAGAAAGGAAAACAGGAGTAGGTTGGAACTTTCTATCATTAAGCATTGGTCTCATGCAGACACATGGTGGAGCAGTAAGAAATTCTAAATGCAATCCTATAAACTCATTAACCAATTTCACATTTGCTTAATATCGAATGTTTAACAACTGATAACAGGTCATTCCAGAAACATTCCAACAAATGTTTTGTAGAAAAATGCCAAAGGATGTTTCTATTATACTGAACAATGGAGACGTCTTAGCTGGAAAAATATCTTTGGTGGACAAAAAAATATATGGTCTTGCACCATTATATAGGAAACAATTTGTCAAAATGTTTGATGTATTAATGTTCACATATTGTGGCAATGGTCGTTTTGAGCTAAGTGTGTTTGATAAATCAAAAGTGGAACGATTACTCGAGCTGCCTGAAATCATTTATGGTAATCTTAAAAATCCATCTTCTTCTGATATAGTAATATTTAAGTTCAAAAAAATCATTAACCAAGTTGTTGTATGATTTTTAAATACTCTGCAGTTTCCGAAAATGAAAGCGAAAGTGATGAAGAAATCGATGACCTGGCAGAAGATGAACTGGAACATGATAATAATGTCAATGGTGCTGGTTTTCAAGTTGTTATGACTACTTCAAATGTGAACAATACATGTCATGGTGCGGTAAGGCTGAAATCTCAACATTTTGGAATATCCTCAAACTTTGTTCTACTGCATTGTAAACATTAACTAAACAAACTTTTATCTAATCTCTTACAGTACATTCCAAGAAATATAACTCCAAGCAACCGTAATTGGATAAAAGGAGATGAAATTATCTTGCAAACTGAAAGAGGAAGTTGGAGAGTTGGTTTGGTCTTGTCTAATGAATCACCAAGAATTTCTGCCGGATGGAATAAGTTCATTAGAGATAATGAAATAGAATTGAACAACAGACTTCGTTTCACTCTGTTGGGGAATATCCAAGGAATTTGGACATTTACTGTTCAGATTCAGTAACACTATAATGCTTTTGCTTGTATTTTTCGATTTTGGAAAGTAAATCTGTATTAACATGGCGTATTCATGGTATGAATTTTGAAGGCAATGTACAGTAATCTCTTTGTTTAGTTTTCTCAACCTTTATTATGATGAACATTATTCCTTCTATTGTACAAATGTCCAACTAATATTTGACGTACTTTAGTTTTTAAAGATTACATTGGGAAGTTTGGACAATTTAAAGCACTACGTAACGTATCCAAAAATTAACGTACTTTTGTTATTGTTCTGAATATGATAATGTTTGAATAATGTAGTTTGATTGTGATTAAATGACTTTGGGAATAATTAAACCATGTGCACTAAGAATGACTTTTATAGTAGTTTATGCAAAAACTTTCTGATTGGCATCTAAGGTTTATATATAGGTATTGGATTGATGTTACCATATTTTTTAGACAGTGAAGTGAAATGAGATGATGCCTTTAAATGATTTATTATGAGTATGGCCAAATGAATTGTAAGGAAATTGTCTAAACTTCATTGTATAAACGATATCTCAACTTCACTATGATAAAAGAAGTAATTAAATAATATAATGTATAAACAATATCTCAACTTCAATGTGATAAAAGAAGTAATTAAAAACACAATGATTAAAAATCAATACCAAGCGGAAACAAAATGCATAAACTTTTATTCAAACCATTTGTAAAATGATGGACAAAAATCAATAATCAAAACAATCCAACCAAATCCAAATTTGATAAAACTCAAAATCAAAACTATTAAGATCATAATCTCCACAAATTTTATTGAAAGGAAAAACTGGGCAAGCAAGTCATATTGAGAGATCTGAAAGTAGAAGATCAGTTCTCCAATGAGTAGTAGTTACTTCTTCTGCAAATTGATCAAAACATAAAGCAACTCAGATTTAGAAAAATAGAAAAATTGTTGCTCCATGATTATAAACGAAAAAACGGGAATGTAATAGAAAGTATCAAGTGTACCATCTTTATCTTCTTATTCACTGACATAGCAGATCCAGGAGTCCTGGCTGTATCATTTCGATCCAATGACTACAATAAGAACAATTCCAATATCAGAAATGCAAAAATTGGGAATTGGAACTATTAAAATTTAAAATGTGTAAGGCATAATGAATATATTATTCTTCATGTAATTTAAAATAACCAATATAGAATGTAATCGAAAGGAATTCGATTGGTTAAATACATAATGTTTTAAAAATTTAAAAACATATATATGAATAACATTTATAAATTTAGTATCAAAATGGTAATCATTAATTTTCAGACAATCCCAATAACATTTCTAAATTTAGTATCAAAATGGTAATCATTTTATTCTTAATGTTATATGAAATAACCAATAAAAATCTAATAAAATAGAGTCCATTTGATAAAATAACAAATATTATTAAATATAACAAATTAAAATTAAAACTTTTTATGAATTTATTTTAATTATTATATTAAAAAATAAGATTGAAATTGCTTATGCATAATTTATACTATTATATAATAGCCGAAACATTAAAAGTTTGGTTGGTTGGTTGGTCGGTCGGTCGGTCGGTCGGTACGGTACCAGTTACCACATATAACATTAATAATTAACATTATTATATTAAACATTAATAATTAACCGATTACCTTTTTCAATTAAAACCTATCATGTTTTCTATATTTTCTAACAAAAATCCCTCTTTTTATAAAATATCACATATAACATTTATATAATTATTATCAAATCATCTCATATAAAAATTTAAGCCTCCAGAATCCATGTTTTAAAAATATTAATTTAAACTAATAATTTTTTTTATAATATTAAAAAAATCCGTGCATCGCAAAGAGTTACTAATTAAAATCCGTGCATCGCAAAGAGTTACTAATTAAAAATCCGTACATTTTAAGCTAGTATTAATAATTTGTATTTTGGAAAAAAGCTTTTGATTAAAATAATAAAGAAATATATTCCACTACAACTACAAACTTAATTTTTTTTAAAAAAATATTTGATTTATTACATATTCATAGGAAGTTGTACAATAATTTAATTTATGTCATGTTAGATATAGAAAACATTAAATTGACAAAAATATTGGACATATTTTATATCGAAAACGGGAACGGAACGGAGAATCCCCTTTACATTGAAAACGGGTAAACCCCCAAAAGAGTCCGTTCATGCAGGGGTATTCAACAGTGCACAAATTCTCAATTGAAAGATAGAGTTCAATCTTCATACTGTAGACTTCAATCTCGTTCTTAATCAAGCCTAACAACAATGGAGGTATGAGATCTTGCTTATATTCATTTACCAGAATATATATGATTGATTGTTCATATAGTAATTTGTTCAATCGGAATCTGTCATAAGACTTCTTGATGAATTTAGGATATTGTCACAGCTTGATTCTTTGATGCTTGATTAAAGTCTCTAAAGTGTTTGATTGTGTAACAATAGAACTTCTTCTTTGTTTTAATTAATGTTGTCTCCAAAGAATGATGTTGATCTTCACATGTTCTTTCTACTTAGTCATATTAATGTTTACTTTGAGTTTGGAATTTTGGTACTTCTCTGAATCGAAAATGGATTATGCATGCCTGCTTTGTCGGTATAAGATCAGTACATGTGAAGTAGTTGTTTTTTTGTTTAATTGGGACAATTTGTATGACTAACAGTTCAGGGTATAGGTATTGTCTAACCATTAATACCTGAATGCTGGCTTGTTCCTATTTATAGTATTAAATAGTTTTAATTTGATGAATCCACTTTTATCATACACCTATTGACTGTTGTGAATCCAAATCATTTTCATTTTATTGCTGATAAGGGTGTTCTGGATAATGGAGCTCAGATTCCCAATTTCAGTCGTTTCATCACTGTCATTGATCCAGATTTATGCCAAAACAAAGTTGTGGTAAAGGATGTTATTTTTTAAGTATTTATAAAGTTTATGTAGTTAATGTACTATTGATTCCAACTACAATGTAATTTACACAGGTTTTACCAAAGGAAATCATAACCAAAAGTGGGGGATTCATGCCTTTCAAAGTCCAGTTGGTGCTTCCTACTGGACAACAGATTAATGCTCATTACAATAAGAACAGTCAAAGTATCACACATCTTGGAGAGTTAATCCAGGAATGCAAAAAAACATCTGGTTCTTTTGTTTTGTTCTCCTACAATGGACGTGGAAAGTATTTGGTTAACATCTTCAATTATCATGGATCAGAAGTAGAGTACATCATTCCAAAACATCATGATTTGGATTACTTCTGCCATCAAGGTAATTCTATAGTACCCAAATCTATAGCCTATACTAACATGTTAGTGTAATTTATTCATTTCATAATGTACTATTGATTGACATAAAGTTATCTGTCAGATAAAATTGAAGGCATAGGATGGAAATTTATCTTCGTTGCTGATGAAAATCTTTTTTATGACGGTCAACTTGTAAGTTATAATCCTGTATTAGAAGTGTAATGCTTTTTACATTGTTTGGTTTTTATGAAACATATGGAAAATTTAAGATCAATTAGTAATGTGGTTTTTTTTAATTGTTTTTTCAGGAAATTCCAACACCATATTTTAAAATGTTTCGAAAAGTTATTCCTCCATACGTCCTTTATGCTTTGCCAGATGCAAAACTTTTCGAAGGTCGATACTCAAAATATGATAGAAAGTTCTATGATTTACTGGGAATTGTCCTTTACACTAACATCAAAGTAGGCGATGTTTTAATGTTCACAAATTGTGGATTTGAACAATTTGATGTCGTTGTTTTTAATGAGTCAAGAGTGGAGAAGACCATTGAGAAGGTTGCAGTTAAGACTGGTAAGAAGTTTAAATTCTGGAGTATAGCAGTGTAAAGCATGTTCACATTAGAATGATAAATCATTTATGAACACATTGTTATAGTTGCAAAGGATACTGACAATGCATTGTTTTAATTACATGTAGAAGCAGATGTCGAAAACTTGGCTGAAAATGTAGGCACCTTAGTCATGAACAACAATCCTCCTGATCATGAAATGGATGCTATTCCTATGCTCTTCTCTGTAGTCATGACTAAATCAAACGTTGACAGTTCATCACATGGAGTGGTATGATTTAGTTTAGTGCTAATATGATTTAAATTTGCATCTTTCTAATTTAGACTAATGCTAAATATGATTGAATCCTTTAGTTTTAACCAAGTCAATACTGATGCTTTTAATTTTTTGTCATTTTAGTATATTCCAAAGGAAATCACTCCTAATGATAGGCAATGGAAAGCAAATGAGAGGGTGACATTAAGGACTGAGAATGGTGAATGGTCAGTTGGCTTATCCATTTGTAAGGGAACTGCAAGATGCTCGGCTGGATGGAATAATTTTGCAAATAAGAACAAATTGAAATACAAACAAACACTGGTCTTTACTCTGCTAAATGATGAGGAAAATGGAGCTGTTTTTGAAGTACAACTACATTAGCATTTTTTGGATTGAACATTTTAGCTCTGTGATGTTGAATTTTGGAATTTATTAATGTCTAGTGATGGATGGGCGTTATCATGTTTGCGATATTATTAAATTGTATTTTAAGAATTTTGATAACTTTGTGATGGTTTAGTTTTGCAAATACAATGGTATCTTTGGCTGAATAAGTATATATGATGATGTAAGTATAATTAAAATGCACTTTAGCATCATACTACATGACAAATTCTTAAAAATAAATAAGCAACAGTAGACATAAAATTTAAGTACACTCTCATCAAGAAATATGTGATTGAATTTTTGGAAACCATGAATTGTAGGAGGAGTTCTTATTCTTGTTGTACAAACCTTGATTCATCACTTATCACCTGTAGTAGTAGGACATATACTTGGAAAATGAGAGGGTGACATTAAGGACTAAGAATGGATAATGGTCAATTGGTTTAAACATTCCAAAGGGTATTGGCAATTAATATAATCAAATAATGGATTGGTGGTAAACTGTTTGCAATAGTTTTGAAGTGTATTGTATGCACTTTTATAACTTTGTGATGGAATTTTTATATAAGTGCATTAGTATCTTTGGCTAAATGACTATATATGATAATGTAAAAATGAGTAGAATGCATTGTAGACTCTTTTTTCAAATAAAGAGTCTACACTAAACATATATACTTCGTTAAATTCCAATGAAAAAGTATTAGATTGAATTCTTGGAAATCATGACCTGCAGAAGGAGTCCGTATTATTCTGACATGAACCACATGAACTTTGGTTCCATAGTTACAATAAGAAATAATGGAAACACAAACAATACTGAGTACATAAATATATTTTGGAATCCATAAAATAGAAAGGTGACAAATTGAGAGTAAAATTGAATCAATTCCATCTCTCTTTATTAAGTGATTCTATGCAATAGATGACTTGATCAGATTTCAAAGAGCATGAAATTAAGGCTGCATTCCTTGCTGAATCAACCTATAAAACAAAATAGTTCAGGATCAATTACTAAGACTTACAATAAATCTAGAAATATCAAGAATCATATAATTTAGAAAGGAAAGTAAGACTACAATATACCTATTCCTCATCATGAAAACATCCCCATGTGGAAGATTAATATAAATCTTTGAAGAAGGCAAGCTACAAATATGAACTCCACCTGCTTTGGTTTAAAAAAATAAGGAACATGTATCAAGAAAAAATTATAGATTTTAAAAATCATGTATTAGACAGGAATACCTTTGTAAGCCGAGATCTTGATACTTGCCAGAATTACAATTACTGGAGACATTTCGTTATTTGCATACAAAGGCTCAGTATTTGCATTCAATGGTCCCCAAAAAGAAACGCGAATGGAAACACTGACAAAAATATATTTAGTGGTGTGCATCTTCAACATTTATTTACAAATCTAAAAAATTTTAAAAACAATAAACAGTATCTTCATTATTGTTCAAAGTTGAGTACCTTCCATCATTTATTCTAAAGCGCACAATTTGTCTTTCTCCAAAATGGGTGTGGATTGTTTGCAATGGTTCAAGATCTTCCAACATTCCAATCACATCTAATAATAGAAAATGAAAATAGTACTAAAATTTTAAATCATAATGGAGTTATGGAAATATATAATAAAAATTAAAAAAATTACCTGTGGAATAGCTAGGTACCGTATAAGGTTCATATGAACATACAATATCGTAAAGATCTCCGAGAGGTTTTAACTCAAATTTGTGCATTGGAATTACAAAATCATCATGAGGATATGGATCTATCATAGTTGAAGGAACAAAGGTCAAGCATTTATCTGTGCTAACAGGCCTGTAAAAACCAAATGCTTGATGAACACGAACATTGATAATCAGGTATAATCTTCCTTCCACTATAGGGTTGTCAAAGTTATTCCATATAGCAGGATCGACCATTGCATGCATATGAGTGTTCTGATTATAAAAAAAGATAATGAGATACAAAATTAAAGTAGATAAAAAAAATTATAAAAAGTATTCTTACCAAACAATCTAAAAGAAGCATATTGTGAGAAATGATGGCACCAGTATTGGAGATTGTTTCCCAAATCCTTGTAACACGGACCTTCAAACACCATCTGAACGTAGTATCATTCAGTGTAGAAAGATGATCGTGCATTTCCATAACTGTTTTCAACATTGTGTACATGAAACGATTAGAAACATTGGAATGAAGCCTAATTTGAAAAAAAATTCTGAGTTTTTAAGATCAAGTAATTGAGACAAAAAAACAAAGGTTTAAACAATACAATACATACTACAAACTTCTAAAAATGATTGATAAGTAATACAAAGACAAAGAATAGGACCTCTGTAGATTATTAAACCTTAACCTTTAGAGGTTTTAAGATGTCACTTGTGAGATAATGGGATAATTTAAAGGAGAATTTAGGTTTATGGAGTCTATCAGTTTGTTACGAAACCAAATATTTTGATTATGAGGATGAGGATGAGGATATTCTCCTTAATTGAAAATGATTTATCAAAAATCAAACATATTAAAAAAAATGTAGCAATATCTTTCTACCTAAAATCAATGATATGATTGTTGAACAATGATTGATGATTGATACAGGATTTTCAATCACAACAATCCCAATATCAACAAAATAAATAATTTGTACTATTATTTGTTTGTATGAAATAATAGAAATTAAGAAAATATACCAATATATCTATAGCTACAATAATTGATATGATTGATGATTGATACAGGATTTTGAATCATTACAATCCCGATATCAATAAATCAACAAAATGAATAATTTGTAGTATTATTTTAAAGTAAAATTCATAAATCCATAAGATTTTAAGAGAAATAATTAAATTACTCTTTTTCCAATAATTTGTTTTTATGAAAAAATAAAAAAACATAGGAATATTAAAATTTATAAAAATTTAAAACATATATGATATTGAAATTTAATAAGTTGATTGCAAAAAACTACCATAAGTAAATTATCATTAAAAAATTTGCCCAAAACGTGAAGCATATGACTGACTAATAAAATTTACTTCTTAATTAAATTAAATTAAATTTTAATTAATTTCTAAATGTAATTATATTTTTAAAAAAATAAAAATATTGATATCATATACATTGTAACTGATCAAGACAACTAAAAAAGAAGTTTTTTTTACGTGGTACGTTGTAGGGTAGTTTTTAAACCACCATGGAAGTTTTTATGCCAACACCTACTGTAAAACCGTTCAAAAAGGCCTATAAATATGTAATTTGGTATTCCAAAACTAACTTACATTAACAATTTTAACAATAACAATTTCTTTCTTGTGCAATGAGTTCGAGATCATCAAAGCGGCGAAGATACTCAAGCATCAAAAATATGTTGGTGAATGACCTTAACAACCTCAACATGACGTCGGCAGACTTGAATGAAGATATTCGTATAGCAAATGAAGATTTTAGATTGTTTTTCAAAAGCATATTTGACAGACAATCTTTGCTATTTGCTCGCACCATTGGGCTAGAGGAAAAATACGGGTACGTAATATTGTTCTTTCTATACTTTTTGCACTTACATTATAAGGATACAATTACTAAATTTCAAATGTAGAAACATTATCGAGGTGTTGGAAGGTAACGGTCCTGGAAGTGTTGGAGAATCTTCCCAGCAAAGTGTTCTCGTTAACACTGCATACTCAGAGAATGAAAGAAAATTTGTGGAAGATACAAATACATCAATTGTTGGCCATGTAAATCTGTTGCAGGAACGTTTGGATGAAATGTTAACAGCATTTCAGACTTTTCAAGTAGAATGGACTGAAAAGATAAATGATTGGAAAACAAAGTCTGTCGAATTGGAGGAGCAAAGACTAAAAATGGGTGGCCAACTTGTGCATTTCATCCGTAATATATAGTTCATTATGTGGATTTCATTCAGTAACATATAGTTCAGTATGGCGAACTATGTAAAAGTCTGGCTATGTTTCAGTATAGGATCTTGTCAGTTGCTAATGATGTAATTATATTATGATCATGTTGATGTAAACAACTTCTGTAATGGTTTCACATGTCTGCAAATCTGTGTATTTCGATAGCAATAAGTTTTTCAATGTTTAAGATTCATAAATCTGTGTAAGCACTAAGAAATTAAAGTTTACAGACAATATTAGAAGGCAAATTAATATGATATACATTCAACAAAGTATGTTAACGAAAGGCTGGAAATGCATTAGGTGTAATCAAATTAGACAGACATTGACAAAAACAAACTCCATGTTATAAACAATCCATGTCCAGAAACAGAACAATGTCATAATCCAACAACCAAAGTTAACATATAAAACATAAAGTTTGAAGATCAAAAGTTACAGAAATACATAAGATCTTAGGGTTGAACGGAACATAGTAGGACTCTGAATAGAATGATCCGGCCCTTGCTCTTTAAACTCTGAATATAAATCAGTTGTTAAGTCTCTTAACAACTTAATGACAAAATAACGTAAAACTTAATGACATTAGGGAAATCTCCTGTACATTTGAATCATATGTTGGTCACTTTAACACGGCAAAACAGAGATGGATTCTGGTATCTATAATGAATGTAACACATTCTGTATACTAAACCTCCAAAATAGGAAAACTTATAACTTGATGACATGAGAACATAACTAAGAAATTGAAGAACATTTCACATACAATTATGGATACTATTATAACATTCTATATATGTTTCAGTGTTTGATTTAGTTATATTCAATGAAATTAGGATCATGTTACGTACTAATTTTGTAATTAGATTGCGTCAATGTAAATATAAATGACTTGTGAAATTATTTCACATGTTTAAAGTTTATGTACTAATCTTGAACATGACAGAACTGTTGTTAAAATCAACAATGATTACTGCATTGTTGCTAATCCTAAAAAATGCATCAGATGTCATCAAATCAGATAAAGATTAACAAAAACAATCGTAGTGTCGGTACACAATCCATCTCCAAAAACATAAAATGTTATAATCCAACAACAAAAGTTTACATATAAAACATAAAGTTTAAAGAACAAAAGTTCAAAAATACAAAAAATCTTAAGGATGAACAGAACACAGGAGAACTTTGAAGAGAATGATCTGGACCTTGCAGTGAATACACTCAGTGTCCCACATTTGCTTCATAGTAATGGATTTTCCCCACGGATGGCAATCATCAATGTAGTTATCTTCAACAGTTCTTGGACAAAGTGATAACCATATTTCTACTCCGAGAGGAGGTCCATCAACACTATATATTGGGTCAGGATTCCTTGCATGTGGGCAAAATTTAAAAACAGGCAAAAGATAATCTATTTCGGACATTGGAAAATACAAATCTTGAAGAAAATCCATTTGTTCAATTATCCTACTCCTCAAATAAGTTATATTTAGCAAGTTACTCATCTCCTCAGTGGTTTCAGATCTTTCAAAGGTTCTATAAATTGCTTTAAAAAACAAATATGAGAACCTTGAAGGGAAGTGGTTACCTGACAGAGCAGCTAAAACAGATAGATGGTGCTGAACATCCTGTCTCCGAAAGAGGTTTCGAGTTGAATTAAAAAACTTAGCTTGCTCAACATCGTACCTAACAGCAAATTGAATGAACCCATAAAAAATATCACGACTAACTTCAATAGGCTCATTATGAAACTGGTACAATGCATCCCAGTTTAACCTCTCCAAGACATCCTTGATCCTTTGCCTGGATTGACCTATTGACCATACGATCAGCAACTCTGAAAAACCTGATAAGTTGTTGTCCTCCAATATGATGAAGTTAAAGATTTGGCTGAGAACATCAGCTCGTAGGTTGTGAAAGTTGTTAGCATCCATGTCTTTGTTTAAATGTTTTTAATTGCTGTGATATAATGAAGATTGAAATGTAATGGAAGAGAAAAGCTGTAGTATTTATGTCTAAACTCTTGGAGAATGTGAAAAGATGTACTTAATGTTATACAGAATTGTACTCAACAGTTTGCATGCATATATGTATCAACGATTCACCTTCTCTGCATTTAAATTTTGTTTTTAACCTTGAATACATGTATTTTATTAGAAAATGTGTAAATATAGTTAGCTTGTAAATTACAACAAAATCATTACGCTAAAAGTCTGCATTATGTAAGAAATCAACTCATAATGAATAAAATATATTTAACAATTTATATTTTGCAAAGTATTTGAGATGTCATCAAAATGATTAAATGAAATGTCAGCATTATGTTACAAATCTCTCAAAATATATAAATTTTATTATATTACCTTTACAAACATATAATACTTTTATAATGAAAATTTTATATAATACTTTCTTAATACTTTTATGAAAAATAATTAATATTATTTGCCAAACATTTACGAAATTAACACTAACACAAATGTACTATATACAAAATAATACTCTCTTTGTCCTTTTGATTTGTTATCATTTCAAATTAGGGTGTGTGTCAGGCATTATAATTAGATTTTAAAGATACTTCCATAATTTATTTTTGAATTTTCGTATTTTTTATAAAAATAAAAGAATAAAAATGTATTCAAAAAGATTAATTTTACAACACAATTATTTTTTATAATTAATTTCTTTAGCATTGATTTTATAATTAAAAATAGAAAATAAGAATCCTAAGTTAAAGTACTAAATATATTTTATTAAATTGTACTACAATGCTGCTAACTGGAATATTTTAAGATTATAATTTAAATGGTTTATATATAAACTATGAGAGAACTCAATTGTATTTTAAGTGTTAGTTAATTTGTTTTGTAATTATTTTGTTTGTTTAAAAATCTGGAATATAGTTGTGATGGAATCCACTATCTCCATTAGCTAACACTTGAAGTAAATAAAAAATTACAATATTAAGTACTATAGCATATATCAGAAGTACACTATCTAGTCCATTCAATGCTGTAATACTCGAACAACCGTCTTGGGAATCAAATAGAACTCCGATTACAAACTGCTGCTTGACGACTTCTTCTACTGTATAAGAAAATATTCGATTAATGGAGGTATGTGATTAATTAATTGAAGATCCAATATTGCATTAGATAGTGTTTGTATTTCATGCTATTCTTGAAATTTGACTCTTTTTAGACTTGGTATATCAAGTATATATAATATAATGGACTATTTTTTGGTAATTTTGTACGTACTTGATTCATGATTTCCCAATACAATTCCTACATAAAGTTCGAATACCTAATATGCATCATCAATGTGCTACAGGTGTTGGACAATTCATATTGGGAACAAAAGTGGAAAACTACCTCTACTAACGGTATATATGTTTAGGAAATTGATTATTTTTTACTATTTAAGTAGATACAATAATATTGTACCTAATTCATTCACATATTTGTAGGTAGAAGATCTCTTATATCGAGTTTTGTTTCGGCTAATAATACATTTAGGCCTTTTGGAACATTGGTAAGTGGTCTAATTTTGATATAATTTAATTTTACGATCAAATCTGAACAACTTAGTTTTTAAATTGGTTTTTTCATTCTTTTAATCATTTACAGTGTGTTCCCAAGAAATTTCACACAGTTCATGGATTTAAGCTTCCTTCTCATATAATTATCAAGTGCAACCAAAATTTTTGGAAGGGGAAATACAATGCAGAAGAATTAACAATATCTGGTCTTCAAAAATTTATGATTTTCTACGGTGTCAAATTGTTCAACATTGTACAATTTGATTACTATGGCGACAACATTTTCGTTGCTACAATATTCAAGGAAAATGGAATTGAATCTAAGTACCCAGTCACTGATCCTAAAAAGTACTTTCTAACTGAAGAATCGAGAAGATGGAAGAAGGAAGATTTCATAATTCAACAGGGTACAGTGCAGTATGAACAGAATGCCGCTTTGTTCTGTTTTAATGGTTTGATGAATGTGACTGAATATTATGATATTCAGATTACAAATTCAGACATTGATCAGAAATTTGCGCACATGGTTAGTAACTTATATATATGGCTATTTATAGGCCTTAATGTACACATACTTCTCCAACTAATTTTTTATACTCTTAATAAAATATTCCTGAATGTAGAAATTGGGGAAAGAATTAGAAACCTTATACGGAAATTGGAAGTGTGGTTCAGAAGTTTTTTTTACATTTTGTAAAAGATCTTGGAAGATTGAAATAGAATGGTTAGGAGGAATATGTACATTTGGAAAGGGCTGGTATGAATTTGCCAAGGAATTGGAGTTGGCAAAAGGAGACGTATTGGTTATGTACAATGATTCAGTGTGTGGTGATCAGAATTTGAAGATATGTCTTTTCAAGGCCAATGACTTTATTGGTGAGAAAAGTCTTAAAATCACTTAACATTGTATAAGTTTAAATCTTAATCTATATTTGCAATGACTATATTTAAAACCTTACCATTGTGTAGGAACTGGGGGTTGCAGAGTTTCTTTTTTCAAAATCTTAACAGATTATTCAATAGGAGGTGATTCATTGGTAAGTTGTTATACGATGGACTTGCATATGTTTAACATGATTAATTTTGCTTTATGCTTTATATATCATATCATTTCATTTTATGAATTAAACATTTCACTAATCTGTATCAGATGATTGCGAAAACTGTCAAAGACTTCTACAAACCAATACTTGAGAGCATAAGAATACTTAAAGTCAATGGATATAGTTTTTTCATAAACTACGATTCAAGTGATGGATTCCTGTTGAATCTTGGAGATATGTTTAATTACTTTCATTTGAGGGAGAATGAGATGATAATATTTACAATGGAAGAAGACAACATTTACATGTATGCAAGAGTCTACCAACAGGATGGATTGGAGATAGATTATTACAATAGAACCCTGAACAATGCTAGATATCCATCATCTGAATGTTTTTGGAAATTTAATTGGAGTACTGGAATAGGTATGACATTTAAACTATCACTTTGTTTTTCATCTTTATGCCTATATTGATAAGTTCATCTATATTAACAATGTGTTTTTTTTAATGACAGAAGAAGAACATGATCAGTACAATGTCGAGTGTGGCAAAGAGGAGGATGTATAATATATATACTCACACATATTATGCTAATATAATTATTTGTCCATAATATGATTTCCATGGACAATAAAAATATAATTGTTTATAATGGTACTAATTATATTTTTTTTTGTTTTATACAGATGGATGTTGAAAGCTCAAAGTTCACACGTTTTGTCATTAAACTTGATTCCGTATCTAACCGAAATGATGTACTGGTAAAGAAACACTTACTTAGTATAAATTTAAGTCCTATTCAATTGATAATAGGAAAAAAAAATTAATATATTCATTTCCCATGCAGATTATACCTACTCAAATTGTTTCCGATATAGGGAATGACATTCCTTTTAATGCTAAGATTTGGCTTCCAAGTGGTCGTAAACTCAATGTTCAATTTGACCAACAAAACCAAACTCTAACTCATCTTGCATCCCTATTTAAGGAATGCTAAGAAACTTCTGGTTCTATTCTTGTGGTTTCATATAAAGGTGCTGGGATTTTTTTGGTTTATATATTAAATGATGATGGAACAGAAATTAAGTACATCTTACCGGAAAAATCTTCTTCTGATACTGTATGTCATCAAGGTATTAAAATTATATATTTGTTCCATTACAGACTAACATGATTTTTGACTTTGTTTTACTCAGACTAATCATGCATGTATCTACTTTAATAACAGATACAACTGATGGAGTCGGATGGAAATTTCTATCAGTACTTGATAACTTAACAATTGATTCTGGTGAACTTGTAAGTACTATGAGCATATTACATTACCATGCTTGCCGGATTGCTATTACAATATTGGATCTACCATCTTATAAATATAATAAAATGATCATATTCCTTTATAAATTTCCAATCATAATCCGTAATATTTTGAATATTATTTAGCAAATTCCTGGTTCATTCCTTGGTCTTTTTCGGAAAAGAATACCACCAGTTGTTCAATATGCTCTTCCTAATGGGAAATTGGTCCATGGTCAATACTCACAATATGACGGCAAGTTGTATGGTCTAATGGAGATTGTTACATACGCAAATATCAAAGTAGATGATATATTGATGTTTACTCATTGGGGTAACGGGCAATTCAATATTGTCGTTTTTGATCAATCAAGAGTTGAGAAGTGCATTTATGAGAATCAACCTGATATTGGTAAGCTAAACAATCAATTTCTTCACCAAGTATGTTCGCTTTAACCGTACAATGTTGTTAGTTTATTAATATCAATTTGATCTAAGTATGTTTCATATTTGTAGTAAAAGAAGCTGTGAAGGATTCTTCACCAATTGTTACTGAAACTATTACTGCAACTGAGACTGTTGACGCTGAGATGAATGATGCTGCTTTGCATAGTATCAATGCAGATGCAATAGTGGATATTGAAATGAATGAGCCACCAATCACATTTTCTTCGACGATGACTTGGTCAAATGTTAATAATTCTTCACATGGAGTGGTATAATTTTATATTTTATTTGGTAAAACTGAATTTCTTATATGTAACTGTTTGTAATTGATAACACTTGAAAGTTTAACACATGATTGTCTACTGCAGTACATACCTGGCTATGTAAAACCTCGGGATAGAAAATTCAAATCTGGTGAACGTGTGACATTAAGAACTGAGAATGGAAATTGGGAAGTGGGAATAGTCTCCTCTAATGGAAATGCAAGGTTTTCCGCTGGTTGGAATAAATTTGCCGAGAAAAATGAACTGAAGATGAGCGAAACTTTGGAATTCAATTTGATGGAAAATGAAGTTGGATTATTATTTGAAATCGGTTTTCCAGGACGTAGTTAACTTAGTTTGTCTTTCAACATGTAAACTCAACTACTTTTTTAAGTAGTACACATAACTTCTATCATACATTTCCTAAATCCTTTTGTTTAAGAACATTTCTATTGATTTGGCGTATTAAAATACTTATATATTTCCGAATATTTATTATCTATTTTCTAGATTTTTGAACATGGTCAACAACATTGGATTTGTCAAATAAAACACAAACTCTTACAAAAAAAAAAATTAATCAACTTTACGATTAAAAAAATGTGTTCTTCCCATACACTAACTTTAAGCAATCAGCTGTTTCGGCTACTATTACAATTTGTAATTTTAAAAATTTGAAAATAAAAAAGATAATTGCACCACAAAGCGAAATCATACTCATTCTGAATAATGAAACTTTAAAAATTACATATTTGTTGAAATTAAATTACATTGACAACTGAAGAATAAAAATAACCAATAACAGGGATACACGTCTAAAAAGACATAAATACTTATTGAATACGATGTACATAGATAAAAATAGAGAACACCTACAAATGGAAGACTAACGTAAATGTAGTTCATAAGTTCTGGTTCTTTTGCAATGTAGGACTGAAAGTGTCCTGTATATGCCATTTATATAGTTGTATATGTAGATAACAGTGTTAAGCAAATAAGTTAGAGATATTGATGTATATGATTGATATGATTTATACTAATCAACAACTTTGTAACAATAATGGAGATTTGGTAGTTATGTAGATAATAATTTAATTGGTATAACGGCCTATAAATTAGAGATATTGATGTCTATGACAGCAATGGAGATTTGGTTGTTTATAGATATTTATGTCTATGATTTATATAATTGATACTAATCAACAACTTTGTAACAGCAATGGAGATTCGGTTGTTGGGATACTGTGATTAATATATCTTAAACAGTATACATTCAAGATCATAGAAATCAATATCTATAACAAATTTCTTTATAACATAATTTACAAATGAATTACACGTTTTTAATATGTTGATTTATTTTCAAATTTTCAAATGAATTAACTTGTATTTAATTTACGAAAAAATATGTGAAAAAATGTAAGATTGATAAGATTGATTTAATTTAATTTTTTTAAAATATAAGTTTCCTTATTTTTATAAAAAATATGACATAAGATCAAAATCAATCTGAATATACAACATAAATATGGTTGGAGAATACCAAATTAATAAAAATGAATAATGCAAACACAAAATTAACTGTATCAAATAAGAATAGAAATGTTGAACAGTACCAAAACCAACAATAAGAAATTGTCTTACACCATGGTAAAGTTATAAAACTTTTAAATCAACATGGGAACTTATTAAACTCAGAAAATAAACTTGCATAATTAAATTAAATGAAAAGATCTTCGGTGAAGAGCGATTCCATGAGCGAATCCAAACATCCATAATGCAATCCACCTCTTACTTTTCCTGAAATTACAAAATTTTTTGTATAACTTAGAAATGAAAGATATGAGATGCAGTTCTTAAATATGTGATATATAATGACATTGTGTAAAATACGCAAGTGGATAATTGAGTTTATTTGGTTTTTGTTACCATTTTAATTTTTTTGTTTACCGAAGCGGCAGATCCAGGAGTCTTATTACTGTCTGCGTTTTCATCAAATGACTGCAATAAGAAATAAGCGCTTTAATTACAAAATTCAGTTTATAAAGAAAAAATTATTACTAACAAAAATGGAAAGATACTAACTTCTAAAAGATCAATAGCTGGGAAATCAATCTGATTTGAAAATTGAGAAGTTGAAGAACTTGGCTTAGCAGATTCATATATATCATCAGCTGTAATGAGGAATTTAGCCTCCTCATTATTTCCTTTAATTACCTCAATAGTAGCAGAAATTTCTTTCCCAACCACAGTATGAAGCACTGCTGGTAAGACTTTTGAAAGTCTGTCATCCTATATGTTAAAATGTACAAATTGGTGAATTTATGTAGTGCTAAAATGTGTTGTCTTTTAAGACCTATGGATCCTCTAAAGAAATAAAAAAATTCATTTAAAAATGACAAAATATACTTACTTTAGACTGTGATTGGTATAAGTTGGAAGCACTGCTGCTAGTAAGACGTTTGACAACACGATCCATCAGGAAAACACTGCAAGAAAATGATGCATCTACTGCAATGACACTGATCCGAAATCTGAAACATAACCAATTAGTAAATGCTGTCAGAAAATGGAGTATAAGAATTAACCGAAAAAAACAATAATCTAATCTTAATTGCATACCTTTTTTCTGCAACAGGCATGTTGCGAGTACACCTATCACATTTGAATCTGTTTCCAATGTCTACAACTTCAAGATGACACTTACTGCATGAATTAAAGTACCAAGCAGTTCCTACTTCTAATTTATAAACAGTAAAACAGCAGAACAACTTCTTCTGCAAATAAAATCTATTGATTAGGAATGTATAATAATATGGATTACTACTTGGTGAAGGAATTAACAATGATGTAGAGGACTAATAGACAGAACCTCAAATTTCACAGCAATGTTGTCATTCAAATCCTCGAGCGAAATCTTCTCATAAGGTGAAACTGTTATCAGCGCACCACTGTTATCAACAACATGTTGACTGGATTTATATCCTTCTTCTTCCAAACTGAAAATACAGTGTAGAAATGCATCAAATAAGCAAGTTATTGTATATGTGTATCAACCTGGATTAGAACAAATAGATAATTAAATACCGCTGTCTCATCTCAGTAACAGTCTCATCATTGAGGTTGAAGTAAACTTTTGAAGATGGCAATGTACTTATTTGAACAGAATCTGTAAACATGTTTGGCGAATGTGATTAAACATTGCAAAAATTAAATATCCAAAACATAGTAAACAAACTTGGAATTTAAAATTGCAAATTTCAAAAATGGAAAAGAATGGGACATACTTTTATATGTAGCCATCTTTGTACTTGACAGAATTGCAATAACAATTTTGTCCTCCTCGACTTTAAAATAGTCCCCATTCACCGAATTGGCAAGTTCTCCCCATACACCAACTCTGTGACGATTACTATGTATGTGCAAACATATAGCAGTAAAAAATTAGACAGCCAAAGATAAAAATGTAATAATAATAACATGTATGTAATTCCAAAAAATTAGACAATTCAGCAAAAGACATTAACCTTCCATCACATAGTCGGAATCTAACAATATCTTTATCTCCAAACTTGGTAGGAATTTTCCTTACTTGTTCAAATTCCTCAACAACTCCAATTACATCTAAAGTAAAAAAAAAAAATAGGTAAGCAAGAGATAACATAATTAAAAAATTAGTTAAAAAAACTATGGCCAACCTATTGCAAATTCTGGATTTTCATTAGGCTCCAAGCGGCTTGCTTCATTGAAGCAATCACCTAAATCCATGAACTCAAACTTGTGCCTTGGAATCATGAGATCATCCTCACATTTCTCAAAAGTTGTTGCAGCTGTAAATCTTAAGCTATAATCTGTTGAAACTGGCTTCAAATTTCCAACTACATCCCTCACGATGAAAGTCTGAACGACATAAACATTTCCTTCAACAACATCAGTGCCAATGGATCTCCATACATCAGCATAAGTGAATCCATGAACATGGGTATTCTAAATGCATTAAAATCAAAAGTAAGAGATATGTATTCACAGTAGTTCAAAGGAGAAAAGAGAAACATAAAACATATGTTGTACATCATCATCCAAAAGAATAATATTGAACCCTTTGACGGTGCCGCTTTCAGGTGACACAGTAGGCCACATTCTCGTAACTCTCGCTTTTATCTTCCAGTCAGTCCTAGACTTTTCAATACCACCAATACGATCAAAATAAAGGCCTTCCATTGCTGCAAAAAACTTCTTCTTTAGTTTTGAAATGAAAATTATGTCAAAAAATAAAGATAATGACGAAGTTTTCATGCATTTGAATGATGTAAAATGTAAAATGTAAAATGCAAAACCTAATTTGTTAATCGTACGAAAAATAATATGTTGTGCATTAGAGAACTTACAGAGTAATAAGGATGAAACTTCTGAAGAAAATGGCTTTAATATTGTAGGACTATACTATGACTTTCTTTACTATGTATTTATATAGACTTATTGTGATATATATTGTTACATGATTGATGCTTATCTGACTATCAAATCAATTGCTGATAACGCAAAAGATACCTCATTATTACAAATCCTAACAGAATTGATAGTGATTTTAAATTAAAGTTATATATTTAACACCAATTAAAGATAGTGGGAGTAAATCTCGAAAATCGTGCATCTGTTAAAACTAACTATATATACATAGATGCATCCTTAAGTACATGTTGTGCAAATATGTTTGTCAAAATGTAATTGGAAATTGAAAATTATAATTAAGTTCAGCGTAAAATAACTCAAACTATTATTCAGTAACTTTTAAAATATAAGTTATAAATTTTTTATTTTTTATACTGAAAGTTTTTTCATAATTTTTATAATTATAATAAGACATGTATCAATTTATTACGTTAAATCAAAAATTAGAAGAATGGAATAACACTAATATTTTTAAATAAAGTTTAACATGATAACAAATTTATTATTTTTGATTAGTTCTATTATTTATAATTTAATTATTAATTTTAAATATATACATATATCAATTGCAAAAATATTTATAACCATTTATTTTGAATATAAATTCGTAGCTATGAGACAAAATTATAGGCTCAGTTGGTATGAAAATATCTAATTAGTGATTTTGTTTTTATTCATATCTCAATTGCAAAATATTAAAAACAAATTATTTTGAAGAATTTGAAAAATTATCAAATACAAAGTAGTAGGCTCAGTTGGTATGAAAATATCTAATTAGTGATTTTGTTTTTATTCATATCTCAATTGCAAAATATTTAAACCAAACTATTTTGTAGAATTTGAAAAATTATTTTTACAAAATTACTTTTTAAAAATTGGATAATATAATATCTTTCAATTTATAGTAATTATTTAATTGCTAATAATGTAATTATTGATTTTAAAATTATACGTATCTCTACTGCAAAAGATTACCAAACAATTACATTTTGAAATTTTTTAAACATTTTACATACAAAATAATAACCTCAGTTGGTATGAATAAATATAAATCATTATGATTATAATATCAATTAGTGTTAATGTGTTTATGTAGTCTAAATTTAAGTATAATGTATAATAATATATAATTATCCATTAATCCATTAATAAAAAAAACACTATAATAATAAAAAAATTTGGTACTAAGGTAGCATTATTGAAAAGTCGAGTAACTATATTAAATTGCAAGGTCGAAGATTATAAAAACGTCTATAACAAAAAAAATAAAAATATGCTTTCGACTATCTAAATTTTGGTTGATAAATACTTTGTTGTATTTTATTAGATATGTTTATAATGATTCTTTTTTTATTTGGACTTGGAGAAGTGAAATATCGGTGCATTTCATTTTTATCTATAAATTTGGTATTTATTTCAATTCAGCACAAACTAATAACATAGATAAAAGTGGTATCCCACAATTTTATAATTACATTAAATGTACCAAAAAAAACCACTTTGCAAATTATTACACAATACTTGGCAAATTATAAAAGACCTACTCAAATACAACATTAGATGTAATATTAAAGCTACCACCATTTTCATCGTCAATCAGAATGTGAAGTCCTTCAGGAGAAGTAACGCGAGAGATGGCCACATAAAGCTGTCCATGGCAGAATACAGATCGAGGTAGGTATAAGCCAACAGTATCCAACGATTGGCCTTGACTTTTGTTGATAGTCATGGCAAAACATAGTTGAATAGGAAACTGAGTTCTTTTAAATTCAAACGGCCATTTAGTATCACTTGGAACCATGTCAATCCGTGGAATAAGGTGCCTAGTGCCTACCTGAGATCCACACAAAATTTCACACTCAATGCTATTCTTCTTACATGCTGTAACAATCATACGTGTCCCGTTACATAATCCCATGATCTGGTTTAAATTTCTCATCAACATAACAACTGTGCCGACTTTGATTTTCAATTCATGTCGAGGAAGACATGGCATATTAATTGAATTCAAATATTCAACTGGAAAAGCAGCATCAAAATCATTATCTTCACCACCATTATCATCGATGGAATCCTGACTAAGATAGGTATGAACAATACCTGGTAGTTTTTCAAGGATTTGGGAATTAATATCATCAACCACAACATTGGTTGGTGTTAGAATTGCTCTTGATCTTAGATATTCATGAGACCGAAAATTTTTCAAGAAATCTGGATAGATTATGTCAATAAGAGTGTGAATGGGATCATTAGCAGAACTTTTGACAACATACTTATCTGGAACGACAAACTGAGTATCAATCATATCATTGCCATATTCAATACATTCCACTTTGCCATCTCCGATATCAAGTTTCCATTTACTGAATTCGGATATAATCCTATTTTGTACATCTGAATTACCTGAATGTAAACGCATATTCTGTCGAAGAAGGAAAACTTTGCAGTAATCCCATAGCTTTGATTTATTCAACGATGCACCAACAATATCAGCTCTGTTACCCTTAGGTAAAACAGGTAAAATTTGCCGAAAATCTCCACCAAATACCACAGTAATGCCACCAAAAGGTTTTCGACCTCTTTCAGGATCAACAGCCGACATTATATCACGTAAACTTCGATCAACAGCTTCAAAAGCATGACGATGTGTCATAGGAGCTTCATCCCAGATTATTAGGCTTGTTTGTTGCATTAATTCAGCCATATCTGTTCCATGCTTTATTCCTGCAGTTGAGTACTGGTCCAACTTAAGAGGAATATGAAATCTAGAATGAGCAGTACGACCTCCTGGTAGTAGTGTAGCTGCAATCCCAGATCCAGCAACAGGAAGTACAATTTTCCCCTCAGAACGTAAACGGCAACAAAGTGTTTTCCACAAAAATGTTTTCCCACAACCACCACTGCCATAAACAAAAAAAATGCCACCTTTACTCTGATGTACATTTCCAACGACAACATCATATACCTCTCTCTGTTCTGTATTAAGACTTTTATGAAGATTGTCATGCTGAGCTTTCATTTGGACTTTGTCATACCCAGTTTCTTCAACAATAAGACGGTTGACATTGTTACCAAAATATATATCTCCAGGAAATGGCAACATTGGAAAGTCCCTCAAGCTCTTGCCAACATCATTCAATAATTTTTCAATTTCTGAGAAAATATGGAAAGTAAGATTAGTAAAGCTTTCAAACCATATCAAATTAAAATTGTAGAAAAAAAACGTGTATGCATACTAATTGAGTCATTTTAACAAACCTGCCAAGGCATAATTTTTTATCTCGGAATCAGAAAGAGATATATGCATATTTCCAGTTAGTTTCTTCCGGTTGTAAACAATGTCATCCGACAAAATCTGCCAGTGTGAATCCCAAAGAGCAAATGGATCAGAAACAGAACAATAAACCAATATATTAACAAACATTGCACGCAGTTGTTGAGGCATATTGGTTTGTTCATTTTCAGACAATGCTTCATGCCACTGATTGTCATTGTGCAAGAGTCCAAGAGCTCCACATGCTTCTTTAAATGTCGGGTAAACAGTACCTTCCACAGACCTTAGTTCCCTAAATGATAAAACTCCTTTTCTTCTTAACAAAAGCATACGTAAATATAATAAATCACCACTTGTTGCATGAACTTCTGTTAACCTGCCAACTACATCACCTCTTTGCCTGACTTTCCATTTGCCTTCTTTGGGAACCCAAGTGAACTTGCCGGGAAACTCAGAGTATGTAAAATTGCGGGCTTGTGGTAATTCTTTATTAGCAATGAACCAAGCTTCCAATTTACTAATTTTTGACTTTGCCTTTTCACAAATTGTTTGCAAATCAGCTGTACTTTGGAAGTTTATATATTTCTGATCAGGAAGATGTAGTGGTAATCGATCAACACTTGGCCAACGGTGGTGAATATCAAAACCAAAAATCCTCCAAGAAGCTTCAGATGCACAAACATATCGTCCATCCAAAAAACTTTTAATTTCATCCAAACTTTTAGCTTTGCCTTTGGAAATATTATTGGTAGAATTTGCGGCTTTCTTCCTAATCAACATCGTAGCTGTATCATGTCCCTTTAGACAGTACTTGAAAAGGTACTTCAATGATCTTGAACTGTTACATATTTCTAAATTTATATGACACTGAAACCGGATAAGAAGATCTCGATTATATGGGACAACAAACTGATTATCAAGGAGGACCCCATTTTTTTTAACAAATCTGCCAGTTTTGCGTCTACGATATACAGGAAAGCCGCTATCATCGAAAAATGTATGACTATTGTATCTGAAAATATAAACAACAAATTGATTAACATATAATTATTTATTATACATATGTTGGATTAAAAAGAATGATAGACTTGGATATGCGTACCTCTTGGGGAAATGTCTATGACATTTCCCTTTAACAATGCATGGAGAGTATGTGCGATCCTTACCACATGGACCATGTACCATGTAATTCTGAACTGCATGATATCCTACTGGATCAGTTTTTTGGTCTGGAATTTCAGCTGAGACCAACCGATCAATTTTCATAATTGTATCTGGTCTATCGTCTGGATGTAACCATATTAACATATGTACATGTGGAAGACCACGCTTTTGAAACTCAATAACATGCATCACTGTTACCAAATAATTCAGAAAAATGTTTTAATAAAAACAATCATTATGAACTTTCCATTTTACTATGATTTAAAATTCATATTTATTAAGAAATACCTCCAATACATCTGCCAAAATAATGCTTCTTCTTGATCAAGTCAATTAGTTGGTCAAGTTTTAGCTTAAACACTCTGGAGACTATATCGGGAGCATCAACAGCATCAACATTGGGCAACAACTCCAGCATGCTCTTAATTTTAGGCCACTTAGTATTACACGTCATAGTGAGAAATAGGGATGGATGTCCAATTGCACGACATATTGCCAAAGAGTCTTTGAAGTACTGTGACATGTAGCGTTGAGATCCAGTAAATGAAGCAGGAAGAATTACCGCCTTACCAACATGAGTAGGATCATTATCTCCTTTCCGTAAAGCATCGCGCACAGAATGGTAAAGATCAGCTCGAATAGTAGTCTGGTGATTTGCAACCCAATCCAAGCGATACTGTTCAATAGCAGTAAAAGCATCGACCAAAAACTGTTGCCACAAACGGCCAGCCAAGTGTAAAGTCAGAGCTGCAATATCAAGTATAGATTGTTATGTATAAACTGGTAATTTATAAAAGATTGATGAGAGAATAAAATACTTTAATTGTGTTTAGTGCATTACCTTCAGAAGTGCGTATCATGACCTTATAACAATAATATTCTCTCATAGAAACTGTTTGACGTTCTTTTGAATCAGGATCCAAGTCTTCAACATCTTCAGATAATTCTTCACGTTTCTTAACATTCTTCAAAGGTATGTGTAAGTGAAATCCTTCATTTCCAGATGGAAATAGTAAAGGATACTGAAATTGCATGTAATGCGGATCTGTCTCATAAATTCTCTGCAAGCCATCCTATTTTGAGTTGACAACTGTATCTCTAAAACCACCAGTATCTGTATTATCACTAACAATAAATGCTGCAACCTCATTTGATGGAGTAATGTGATTAGGTCTGCCACTTGCCGAATTGGAAGAGATTAATACCAATTTAAACTCATCAAGATCACGATTTTCAAAACGGTCTCTAGCCATTCGAAAAGCACGGACCAATTTATTATTTTTGTCTAACATGGCCAAAAGTGCTTCAACAATGTCAGGATCAACAGTGTCGGTATTACCTCCCAAAGCATTAATTCTGTTTTCAACCTCATTTTCCGTGTCATAAATATATAATTGACAAAATTTTGGAGAATCTCCATCCGTTGGAACCAAGCTTCCCAACAAATGATAATTCACGCCAAGCATTTTGAAACAATATGGAACTCTGCCTTTGTTGATTCTATTATCTACCTTGCCACCGGAAGAAGTAAAAGAAAACATGCAATTGTACACCCTTATATGCTGTTTAAAATGTTTAGATTTCTCACCACCAGACAACAATGAAGCAAGTGGCTCTGGAGGCTGGGGTTCTTTGTCAAGTTCAACTTTACCATTTCTACAACATAAGGAGAATGTTGGATACTGTTTCTTTGCCATTTTGTTGTTACGCTCCTCATTCCACATATGTGCATGACATTTTGTACACTCTTTATTAGGCGCGCCAAAATCCATGTATCCAGACCAAAGATTTAGTTGACCATTATTTCTTTGTTCATAAATATAATCCATGGCATCATCATCTGCTCCAAAATGCTGATCATAATACTCTGTGTGATTTTAAAAAGTAAGATTAGTATGGTGGTGTTTTAGGATTACTAAAAAAATATCCGTATTACCTTCGGCATCACTGTCACTATCCAAGTCAGAATCTTCATCGGCTGCTTCATTAAATTCTGAATACAAATTCTTTGACCCATTAGATGATTCAGCATAATTAGAATTCCTCCAATCAGTATTATCATGAACAGAAGATGAGTCTGTTAAACGATGAATTTCTGAAGAATTCATAAACATTTCATGTTGGAATATTTTAGATCCAGAGGCATCTGACTGGTAATTATTCAGTTTCTTAACATCAGATGTAGGCAACTGAAAACTAATTGTAGAACGCGTAGTAGAATCAAGTTTTCTTCGACCATTATAATCCACTGTTCAAAAAAGAAAATGTATTATCAATATGAATTAAAGTTAAAAAGTTCAAACAGAATAAATATTCCAACAGTATTGATATAGAACTAACTCTGTAAATTAAAATAATATATTGTGAAAGACGAAAGTACCTTCTGCACTAACTGAACGTGGAGTTCTGAAAATCGTGTTTTCCTGAGATCCTTTCCCATGGGTACTTTTATTTGCCTTAGAATAACCTATATCAATTGTTAGAAATTATATTATTATATCAATGTGATATCACATGTCAAGTTATAAGCAATACCTGTAGAATTTAAAGTATTCTGCTGAATCGTGTTCAAATTTAACGATCCCAAAGGAGTTCTACTTCCAACTACATAAAACAACATTACATCATAAACCTGAACAAATGTATTCAATTCTTTTATTTAACTATGCCCAAGAAAATGCTGAATTATCAGCAATTGTCAAGTAATATAAACCTGGTGAATTCTCAGCAATACGATTAAGCGCGTTTGAAGTTAATGTGTATAGAGCTGATCTACTTCCAACTGCAAAGAAAAATATTTAATCACCGACAAAATAAGGTAACATATAATGCAATGGAAAATGGAAAATGTTTTACGCATTGAGGACGATGCAGGAATGGAAGTCTTATTCACATTGGGTCCGCGAATTCTTTGCTTCATAGCTGCATAAAGAAGAAAATTAATCTTTCTTACTTTGTTTCTATACAAAACAAACAGATCAACATAATCTCTATATTGTTGACTGAAGATCTTTAATTATAACCTGATGATCCGACGGTGGCAGACATGGAATTTGAGTGTTTATTTGTTTGATGTACGTTTCCATCAACAACATTGGTAGCCTTAGTACTTGCTGCATCTAGGATAATATTAAAAGAGTATAGAGAATATTAAACAGCAACATGTGTGGCATTAGATGGTTTCCAAGTTAAAAATGAATAAATCAAGAAGATTGCAACACAAATTCAGAAAAGGTAAAGTAACAAAAACCTGTACAATTCTCAACATTAAGAATAACATGGTTTGAAGGTAATGATCCTAGAGGTATTCTACTTCCAACTGCAAAGAAGAAAACATAATCAGTAGTGAATAAAATGGAATTAAATGGAAAACGAAAAATGTTTACCCATTGAGGACAATGCAGGACTGGCAGATTTATTCACATTTGGTCCCCGATTTCTTTGCTTCGTAGCTGCATCACGAAACAATTCTGTTACTCTGTTTCTATACAAAACAAAAAAATCAACATTGATTTGAGTTTATAACCTGATGATCCGATGGCAGACATCGAGGTTGAGTTTATATTTGTTTTATGTCCGCTTTCATTAACAACATTGGCGGATTTAGTTCTTGATGCATTTGTTATAAACTAAAAATTATATATTACGAATAATGTCATTAAAACTCTAAAATCATTAAAAAATTGCTACTACCTTCAATTTTATCAACGTTAGGTCCTCGTACTCTTCGCTTCACAGCTAACAAAAGAATTAATATTCATGATTATGGGGTAATATATGTGCAAAATTTTAAAGTACTGAGATCAAATCAAATCATTACCACCGGTTGAGGAAGCAGATGCATTAGAATTACTCATGCCAGTAGTTGAAAGCGGAGTACCAGCAACAACTACATCAGATGATTATATAAGGTACATGGAAGAATTAAAATTACACTGCGTATAATTAACAAACGTGATATATGCGCTTACCTGGTTTAATTTTAGAAAAAGGAGATTCAGCTATGTTTGTACTAAGTGACGAGTTTGAGACATTGGGATCAACATTTTCACCAAATTGAACATGCACACGATTATTAGTTTCACCATTGTTTGATGTGTTCCTTATACCTAAGATTGTCTGAACATTCTGACCACGAACCCTACGTTTAACACCTGTTACAAAATCACATATCAAATATCAAAATATTGAATATAAATAGATAAAACTGTAAACATTGATTCAGCAATCATGGGAAAGAACCTGATTTCGCATTTTCCGATACTTTTTTGCTTGAAGGAGGATCCATGATAGATTCAAATCGATTTAATCACCACAAACTCAAAGTCGACATGTTCTTCATCAACAGATGTTTAAAGATAATTCATAGTCTCTGTGTATACATGAAGGGATTACGATAATTAATCAAGGAAAGAAAAAATAGATATTGAGTAAATTTCCATAACTCAGTGTGATACACGTCTATCATTAATTCAAAATTCAAAAAATGCTGTAATTAAGGAAAACGTGTGATCTGATTATGATTCTGTTATATGGCTAAATGGATCATTAGATGGGTAATATTTTTACCTAATGGGTAAATTAGTTGGATTATCCATGGGTCATTAAAAAAAGGCTTGAGAGTAGTACATTTTAGAGGAGTTGGGTAAATTTTTTTACCCAGTGGGTAAATTTCTAAATGGGTGACTTGATGCATTAAGAATATGTTGATAAAAAAGAAACATGTATAATAGATGCATTCATATTAATGTAGCATTGTCCCTAGATAAGATAGGGCTAAGTTTTTTTTTTATGTGTTATTCTGGACATCATTCACTTGAATTGTGCTAAATGGTGTCAATGCCCTTAATATTACTAGTATAGAGAAACTTAGTAATATCTATATTTAACTTAAATTGAAAACTTAAAAACTAAATGTAAGAGAAACTTACCATTAAACTTTTGATATCCCATGACAACAAGAGAAAGAGGAGTGTTTGTTCCGTCTCCATTCACAAAGATGCGATTAACTAAAACTTCTCATGTGCCTCCCTTATGAAGATGGTATACCAAGCTTGCCAACAATTTTCCCAAGTTTGTAAAATGATTGTCAGCCCTCTTATAAACCCAAGTTGTCGAATCATACTGCCAAATATTCTCCGGTTGTAACTTGTGAATGTAAACAGACTAGGCCTGTCAACAGGTCGGATTCAGACCGCGGAAACTGTTGCTAGTTTTTCCTCTTTCCTCAATATTGTGTGGAGCAACTCCAACAGGCTCTTATGGAATTTTTTAAAAATATTATAAACAATAGACCTCCTTATAATTTAGAATAAGTTTAGGAGTGCTTATTCCAATAACACTCTCCTTATATGTGCTCCTTATTATTTCCTCCATCCCAAATCTTTTGGCTGATTTGAATTTTGCATACATATTAAGAAAATTTTTCTTTAGCTAGAATTGGACTAAAATAACCATCACTTTTGTCACAGTGCTTATTTAGTTAATGAATGCATATCTCTTTTTTCACAACGTTCAACTGTTGCAGGTGGTTGTTTTCTTGGTCTATATAAACCCACTTTGAGACTCCATATATTTTCATGAGCTTTACTTTTTTTCTCTTTTGATGCATACTCCAAATGGAACCTAAGAAAAAAATCTTTTTTGATTTGAATGAATCACCTCAGATATCTGTTATGCCCGAATCTGGCATGATGGCTAAATTGATTTGATTAGCTAAATTAATGGTTCATAACCTATGATGGGCCTAGAAGATGGTAATTGGGTCACCAAGGCCCACTATCAGGGCCACCTTGCTACAGGGACACCTCGCTTATGATCTCCACCAAGGGATCATATCATCACATCACATCTACAAACTAAAACGAGATCGCCATCTCATTCTTTACTGGAAGGCTTATGGCCAGACCCCTCGAGGTCGCATGAGTATCTATGCGCTTGGGTCCGCTTCACATGTCCAGACCCCTCGAGGTCGCATGCTAGGCCCTTGCTACTTCTTTATTATCTTCGCTTAAGAGGCCTCGTTTCTAGCCATTCAAGACCATGGGTTTCCTTCTTTGGACCATGGATCATGGGTAGAATTGATGACTAATTGCCACGTCAGCCCTAAACGAGTGGGCTTGGACTGTGGCTTATCTCTTAAAACCCTAGCCCGTCTAGGTAACTTCTTCTCCAAGAACTACGTATAGCTTGATCCCTATAAATAGGGTACGTAGGCACCTTGATACGGATGAGAAACAGTTCACCCCTGAAAACACTTATCAAGTTCAGCCACACCTACACACATAAACCCTAATCCTTGTTCTTCTTTTATTAGCAAAATATCCATATTTTGCTCCGTTAATCCAACAAACCTCCAAAACATTGTTATACCAATTTCTTCCTATAACATTTGGCGCTAGAAGGAGGGCGGCCTAGTCATTGAATTGGGAGAAGCGATGACTAAATCACACAAAAAGAAGAACGATGGAGAGACTCCTGGGTCGCATAAGGTTAACAGGGATGATCCCCTGACGAGGGACCCCTCAGAGGACGAGGTATCCAAGGACAACTCTAAGACTGGGTACAAAAAGGAGCAAACGCCCCCTGTCCAGAAGGTGGCATTGACCAGCGAGGTTATGTCTTTCCTAAAAGGCCTCGACGACCAAGTGACCGCTGTACATGATAGGATTGCAAAAGTGGAGAAGCGTTATAGCTCTAGAGGATCGAAGAGGAATGCCAGGACAGGTGATCGAACCTATCAAGGGGAAGGAAGCAAAGGTCCTATCAAGAAACTTATTGATGATTTCAAGGATGTCCTAACAGATCAAACGAACCCTGACTGGAATGAGGAGGAGTATTCGCTCGAGAAGAAAGGAGGATCACGTGACAAGGTCGCTTCATCTGAGGGGAGATCGGTTAGTGTTTTTGACCGTCTCAGAAAGAAGTTAACTGAACACGACCTCCGTCTCAAATTAGAAAAGATTGATGCACCTCGGAATGAAGAATCTAAGAATAAAAGCAAGGGCCCTCATCGACCATTGTCTCCTCATCGAGATCGCGAGCGGTCATACCATCGCGATGATAGACCCCCCTCGCACAAAGAGTGTGAGCGGTCCTATCGTCGCGATGACAGACCCCCATCTCATCGAGATCAAGAACTATCCCAACACCATGAAGAGGATCGTAAAAAGAAGGATCGCAGGAATGACAAGGAGGAGTCTAGCATCCCAAAAAAACTCAGTCACGCCATGGAAGTACTGCAGAGAAAAAGGAGGGGGACAAGGAGGCCAAAGTTGGAGACTATAAGCTGGAAGAATTGAAAAGGGCCTTGGATGCGATAAACAATGAGAGGGGGATCTTTAGTACCATGGGCTCTTCTTCACCCTTTACCCACGAAATTCGAACTGCTCCACTTCCTGCAGTGTTTCGAGGGCATCATTCAGATATGACATATAATGGAGATACCGATCCAGCTGAGTTCGTGATTCGATTCAACAATGAAATGGATGTATACCAGGTGTCGTAGCTCGCGAGGTGTAGGTTGTTTGTAGCCTCGCTAAGGGGAAGTGCTCAGCAGTGGTTTTTGAAGCTAGGAGCATTGGTTATTATCGATTCTGGGAACAAATTGTAGATATCTTTATCAAACAGTTCCAATCTTCAATGCTCTATGCACGCCCGGTATCTACATTGGCGAACATAAAACAGAATGAAGGAGAAACTCTTCATGACTATTTCAAGAGATTCAATACTGAAGTGCCTCGCGTGCCAGGTGCAAATGATGAGGTTGTGAAAAATTTCCTTATTGCTGGAGTGAGGGAAGGGACTGAATTCTGGAAGAAACTGCAAGAGCAAACCCCTAGCACACTTTCAGAGTTGCATAGGGTCGCTGAGCCCTTCAAGCTTGTTGAGAAATCACTTGCAGATCTCAAGAAGAATATTGAAAGGAGCAGCAGTGGAAGTAGAAGTAGGGGAGTAAAAATGAAGGATTCTCGAAGTCCGAGGTGAAGACGGGATCGAAGCCCTAGCCCAAAGAGAAGGGAACGCGATCCACCAAGGCGATCCCCTCCTCGAGCTCGCCCTGCAAGGAGTGAAGACAAATTTATCCCTCTGGTCGCCCCAATTGATCACATCTATGCTGTCAATGCAAACAAGGGGGTATTCAAGAGACCTACACAAATGGGTCCAAAAGGAACTGCAGACACTAGCAAATATTGTGCCTTCCATGAACAAACAGGGCATGATACAATGAATTGCTGGCAGCTCAAACAGCAAGTAGATCAATTAATTCGAGATGGAAAGTTGACTGAATGGGCAGTTCACGAAGTGAAGAAACATAATGCGAAGTCAGGTCTTGGTTACAATGATGTTCCACCACCCAGACAAAATGAAGAGCCCCACAAAGAAAGGGAAACGCGAGGTGAAAGTATTCATGTAATTATTGGAGGACCCCATATCGGGGGAGACAGCAACAAGGCAAGAGAGAGGTATGCTCGCGAGGCTAAAGAGCGACCCCTCACTAATGTTCATCACCTACAGGAGGGACCCCCGAAGCTCTTTTAGGGGGAGGATACAAACATCATGTTTACTGAAGAAGATGCAAAGTGGGTTCACCACCCCCATTCTGATGCCCTCGTTGTCCGAATTTGAATTGGATCGCAGAATGTTTACAAGGTCCTGGTTGACAATGGGAGTGCAGTGAATATTCTGACGTACGAGGTCTACCAAAAAATGGGGTATGTGGACAAAGACCTTATCCCTACTGTGGGACATCTTTATGGTTTTACTGGAGCTTCACTAAATGTCAAGGGCCTCATCAGGCTCCCAATCACTTTAGGGGACGAGCCCTACATCACCACACAGGTCGCGGACTTTATGGTGGTGGACCAGCCATCCGCCTATAATGCTATTGTAGGAAGGCCTATTCTCAAATAAATGCGGGTGGTCACCTCCATCTATCACCTTTCTATGAAATTTCCCACCCCGCAAGGAGTTGGGTGTGTTAGGGGAATTCAATATGAGTCCCGTGAATGTTATAACAAGGCCCTCAAGATAGCTGAAAGGGGGAATAAATCTGTGGTAGACATGATGGAATGCGAGGAGGATGACAGGGTCCGCAAGTGAGCTTCGCGACCCTCAGCTGAGTGCAATATAATATCTATCGAGGAACTTCCTGAAGGTTATTTTGATAATTTGGGTATTTAGGTAGAGCCTAGACCAGGGGCCCTAATAATGGAAACCTCCCAGCCAGTAATGGTTCTGCAAGAAGGGATCGTTGAAGAAGCTATGGACACCTCCCCTTTATGATGTAATGATCTTTTGGGCCTCGTCCCTATCTATCAACTTTAGGGCCTCGTCCCTACTTATGAATTTTTGGGCCTAGTCCCCGTCTATCAACTTTAGGGCCTCGTCCCTACTTTATCAATATATGAGTTCGTTCGTATTCCTTACCTTTTATTTTGCATTCAAACTTTACTTGTTTATTTGTTAGAATTTACATTTTAAGGTCTAGCTCAGCACAACAATATGAGGCTACGCTGATTCAAATAACAAACAAGACCCACAACAGTTCGCATCTAGCGATCTCAAAGTGGCGGATCGCATCTTAGACTATTTACAACAATCAAAAGAATATAAGCAAAGGAACATAAATCTATTAAAGAGTCAAGACACTTCGCATCTACGAGCACAATTTATATCTCAACATCTCAAAAAAGCGATGAAAAAGCTAAAGTAAAAGCGACATCAATATGAGGCCTAGCGACTGCGAAGCCAAATTACTTGTGCAATATGATATGAGCAAAAAAAGTAGGAATGAAAGGAGACAAACAGATCGCAATGCGATCCCACAATTCCTAAAACAGTTATCAAAGGAAAGTTGGAAAAACCAATATTACAAGCGCGAGGCATTCAAAGGGTGCCCGCATCCCAAATTCAAGAATTCAGAGGATTACATAACAGGTTCAAGGGACGTTTCATTTGGGAGTGTTCTCTGTTTAGTTGACATTGGCAGTCTCCTTGGCCACTCTCGCCTCTTCTGCCAGCCTCGCTTCCTCTTCCAACCTGGCTTCCTCAACATCCTCGTCTGCGATCTGCTTTTTCAGAGTCTTTGCAAAGTCAGCATTTCCTGGCCCAAGCTGGTCCCAGTTAAAGTCAGGGATCGTTCAAATGAACCCCTTCATGAAAGAAACCTGACCCTAGGCCAAGAATGTCTCCTCAGCAGTTGCCAACTCAGTCTTGACAGCATTCAGATCGCTTGTCAACTTTGCAATTTCATCAGCAGATTTCTTGGAAGCTTCCTCGCTTGACTTCTGCAGATCCTTCAAGGACTTCTTAAACTCATTCCTCTCCCTACGAGCAGCTTTTAGATCTGTGCGAATATGCGCAGTTTCGTGAGAGAGTTTCTTCTTGAAAGTCTCCTCCAAGGACCGCCTGTCCTCCACCTTTTGGAACTCAAGCACCTTGTTCTTCTTGTCTAATTTAAATAAATGTTTGGTGTAACGATCGGGAATTTTATTTTATATGTGAATTACTGGAAGGATATTTTAAAATATCTTGTTCCAATTTCATGTGGTATCTGCTTTGCATATAGTGAATTACGTTATACATGTGGATTATGTGATCGATTATGTGGTTATTTGAATTACCTGTTTAAATTGTGTTTGTAGGAATTATGTGTTAAATTATTTTAAACTGATAAAAATATTTTTATAAAATTATTTTGAGTCCAAATTTATTTTTACTAAATTATTTGGGACTTATAAAAATTTGAGTTGTACTGTTAGGATTTAAAAATCATTTTTTGAGGAATTGTTTAATGGATATTGATATATGAGATAACGACTATTACATCTTTAATTTTTCTGATATGTTAAAATTGATCGTTTTATCGGTATTATCACATATAGATGATTTCAAAAAATTTGAGCTCTAATTCACATTTTATTTCTGTAAAAATTTTAATTTTATTTAAACTTACAAAACGCTCGAAAAATTTATATTTTCACATTTTTATTAATTTAAATTTTTTAATAATTTTACAAACTATTATATTAAATTGTTGGATAAACAATATTTATTAAATTTTACCCGCTTTAACATTTTGGGATCAAAATTTGGGGATTGATAGTAGATTTTTTTGAGCTGACTTCGGTTGCTTTTTTTTTTTTGTCAAAAGAAGAAGCATTTAATTAAACTTTCAAATCGTCATACAAGACAGAACTAAAGAGTTGATGGACATCCCCACCACTCCAATTACGATCAGCTATAGAACTCGAATGTCTCACTAATTCATGAGCCACCTTGTTCGCAGATCGCTTAATAAAATTTAACACCACATTGTGTTGTTTAAGTTGAGACAGCATGGCCTTACAATTATTTTCTTCTTTATTTATTAACACGCCACCTGCCCCTGTTTTCTCATTTTCCTTGACCCTGTTCATATCTCTCTCCCTCATCTCTCTCTCTCTCTCCTACCACTGCCTTCCTCGACCTGCACCACCTCCACCTGAGAACATCACCCCGTGCTGGTTTGAAGCAAAACACCAGAAGAGAGCCTCCTCTCTCTCTCTCTCTACACCGCCATCCCTAAAGGCATACGCACGCACACATCGGTACACGCGATTTTGAAGCCCAGACAGCTGTCCCATCCATCTCTTCTTTCTTTCACCATCCTTGCAAGCCACCGGTAAACTTTAATTCCGGAAAAGTTATTAAATTAGAACTTCAATTTTTAGAGCTTGTTCACTGATTGAGCCTTAGAGTCATGTCCTGGGGACTCATACGAAGCTATTAACAATTTATATGAATTTTCCTGCTTAAATGAAGCTAGTCAAGTTTTGGTTAGGACTTTATGGTTAATCAAATTGTTGTTCGTTTTTAAATAATTATTCACTGATTTTGATACCGATATTTCTTTCCCTGTGTTGGTTTTGAGAGTGAAGTACATGTTGTGTGTTGTGTTTAAATGATATGCGCGTATATGTGCCTTAGCAGCAGAGGCGGACCCAGGATTTAAAATCTACTGGGAGTAATTTTTTTTTTTGCAAATTCATAAAAAGAAAGGAATGAATGAACAAACTAGCTCAAAAATATAAATTCACTAAAAGTAGTTGTACAAATAGCACTAGAAGTTGAAAAATATGAGAATGATCGACTTCCTCTCTCTTTTTTATCTTCTTTTTTGTTTTGCCAAATCTATTATTTCTATTCAAGATAGGAGAGCAGCAACGTTTTTTCCTTTTGATTTGGGTTGATTTGCAAAATGCAATATGCAAGTAAAATGGGCTGGGCAATTTTGGTGATATGACATCTTACCAATTTGTAACATGGGTTGGACTCAGGCTATATATTAACAGGGCTTAAATTTTTTCTACCCGGGCTAAATCCATTTTCAGATTACATGTTTAAAGGCCCGTAAAATCTGACCTGGGCTGGAGCCAACCCTAACCCAGCCCAAGGTCCGCCCATGCTTAGCAGGAGAGGGCTGGAAACACTAGACGAAGCCGAGAGCTTTACCTGCATGTGTATGCTGGTGCGAGTTAGTTCCAAGTGTGTTGTAGATTATATGTGTGTAAAAGAGTAGGTAGTACTAGCTGGTTAAATGTATATATTTGAGTGGGTTATGTGCTACTTGTTTAAAGCTAAGGGTCATTGTTGTTATGTGTCAACCTCTATTAAACCTGGCCGGAATTTTTTGTTGGTCCTCAGAGTTATATAGTATACGGTTGGGTTTTGTTGAGTATTAGTTGCAAGGTGTCTGGGATTTATGCGGATTGATTGCCATGTTGAATGTTGCCAGATGCTTTAGTTCTGTTACTTGAATTGTTTTGATATTAGACACTCTGAGGGATTAAGTGTTCCTCTGTCAACTTCTCTTTATTATTATATGGTGATATTGATTATGTGTTGTGGCTGTGTTGTGGTTAAAAGTGTGGTAATCAGCTGCTAAAAGTATGATAATCAGTTGTTCTGTTTAATCCTATTTGCACTGGTGATATGTATATGAATATGCACTGAAGTGTTAAAAAGCCAGATAGAAAACAATTTTTACAGGTTGACAACAAAGTTGTATGGTAACAAGAAAGTGAATAACCAGCTGAATGCTTCTTAAACAACTCCATGATTGAAGCCTGTGATGCATGCTTTGTGAAATACCAGAAATCTGATACAATCTTTGTACTACTCTTTTTTTTTTTGACGAAAAATCTTTGTACTACTCAATTTACTTGCTTCTGGGTTTCTGTTTCAAGGGGTTTGCAGATTGCTTTACACAGGTTTTGGGAAAATGTTTTTGAAAATTATTCTTTTCAAAAATTTTACAAAACTTTTGAAAATTCTTTTATAAATTTCATATTTATCTACATACTTACTTAATTTATTTAACCACTCTTGGTTAATTAGTTATTTATTTCACCCACTTCATCTAATTATTTATCTTATATAATTATTTACTTTCATTAATTAATTATTTTATTATTTCGAAAACCCAATTTTTAAATCTTATTTGATATAATTAATTTTAACTTATAACTAATTGATATAAATTGCTCATTTAATTTAAATATTAATTGAATAATTGTATTAATTGGTTTAAGTTAATTTTAATTATTTAAAAAGGATTTAAAATGGTTTATTTTTGGAGATAAAAATATCTAGTTAAATCTAATTAGATATGATAAGTGAATTACTTATTTTAATTGATTAATTACTTTATTTATTTTAATTACTTATGTGCCAAAATATTTTACCAAGAGATATTTGAGTTCAGTTATGTGTTGAACTGCTAGAGTGTATGATTGGTGTAATAAAATTTAGAATTGCATTTACTTAAGATAAATTAGTTTCAAAAAGGAAATTTTAATTATTTATATGACAAAATATTTTGCAAAAGATATTTGAATTCAATTACATGCTTGTTTAACTGTGTGAACGAAACCATATTTTGCTTTTAATTTAATTATGTGGCTGCGTGTTTTGTATAAATGTTAATTAGGTGTTTGTGAATATCTGACTGTTTTATTGTTAACAATTCACGAAAGGGTAGGTTATAGGAAATCTAGTCGTCAATTATTAGTTAATGCAACTAATTAGACGATTAACTCAGGACTGTTCTTTTATCTTAGGATCGCGTAAGAATGAGATAGTAGATTTAGACGCTCCAACGCGCTAGGGCGTTTTGTCTTTCCATTCAGAACCTCTACTTCTATATCCAGGCAAGTGCTACTATCCCTCGCTTATCGTTCAAGTGAGATGAATCTGTTTCTGTTATTTATATAGTGTTTCTTTCAACCTATTTTGCAAGTATTTATACTCTTCGCTTATCGTTTAACTGCTGTTAATTTATTTTTGTTATTTATAATATGCTGCTATCAAATTAAACTGCAAGCTTTTCATTCTCAAAATGTTCTTGCAAGTACTGCATTTACAAACTTGCACTTTGTAAAGATTATCTGTTTTATCCTATAGTTATTCAAATGTGGTAATTCACCTCTTACTCGGTCTATGATTGATTCGCTAAAATAAAAATTTAAAATTCCTTATACTGGACTGATCGGTTATCAGTGAGTTTAAGGACTGTACGGTAAATGAAACGGATATGTTGATATTGATTACTTATGTTAAGGTGATCGATTGATGATCAGAGATAAAAATTATTCAGTGAAAATGGCTTGAAGTTAGATGATTTAAGGAATGTATTTTGAAAAGTATGATTAGCCGGTTAAATAAAAACCTTGGGCTATAAATGTGATATGGTTTTAATGATGGAAAGAAGATTGGAATGGTTTGCGTAAGAGGCCGTGACGCCGGTCCAGCGTTTAGGCCAATGTCAATAAGTGCCATTACTTTAGGCCAATGTCAATAAGTGCCACAGGATCCATTGTTTTGTTGAGGACATGCTTTGTGCATGAGCCGGGGCTATTTCGCGCAACTGATCATCGGCAATAGCTCATAGCGTCTGAGATTTCCAATTTTTCTTTAAACGGAAGGTTATTTATATCAAGTGTTAATTCAATTTATTACTTCTAAAGAAATATCAATAGTTTGAGACATTAGTCTAAATTTCGCTTGAATAAAAGCTTTAAATAAAATGTTCCTTCTGCGATAAAAGATTTTAGATTTAACATATCTGTTCTGTGATTAAACTGTCGATAAATTATCTGCTTTATCATTTATGTTTCAAAGATACTATCTGATTTATAATTTATTGTTCAAAACTATCACTTGCTGAGCTTTCTTTGCTCACCTTGCTTTATTCCTCTAATCTTTCAGCTAGGCAGTTTGGTGACTCGTGGGAATCTCAGGGATAGCAGCTGGTCATGAGCGTGTTTTGTAACTTTTAAAATCTGTAGTGGTAATGTAACCATATAGACATTTTGGATTAGTTTTATTAAGGTTTGTAATAATTGAATTTAGATTCTTGTTTTAAAAGCCAAAACTTAGAAATGATCCTGCCTTGTGAGAGTGTCATTTTATTTTATATTATCTGTCAATGCATGTTACTAGTTAGTGACACCGTATTTTCGGGCTGTCACAAGTTGGTATCAGAGCCAGGTTTTGGCAATTAAAAGAAGAATAGGTAAATGAATTTAGGATTAGCGATTAGGTAGAATGATTTAGGGTAAAGATCATGTGAACGTAAACTCATAAGGAGTTGAGTTGAGATTGTTGGGGCAGTCTTAACTTTGGGACGTGTGTAGAGAGTTACGGATTATGTCTTTACAACCACGTTTCATGATTATTACTACCAATACCAGAGTGACAGCTCAGACGACTCTAGATCCCATACTTCTCCACTGCCTATCTCTCCTTTTGCTTCTTCGGAGCCACATGTTATAATTCTGAGAATCTCTTTACATCGACCTAGAGCTCCTTGATTGATGCTAGTATTCGTATGGGACAACAAACAACTTGTTAGTGATAAGAGATAATATCTTAAACTTTTTCAAACTTTCATATTTCTTTTACACATGATTTCAAACGTACCGGTACACCTCATAAAGAGTCATTTTGCACGCAAACTTTAAGATATTATCTAGTTGCATGTGTCGTTTTGAAAATTTTTTAAAATTGTTACTAAGTAAGTTGTTTGTGGATCCTCAGAATCATGCCACCAAAGAGAGCTAGAACCGTTCAAGGTAGTGTAGATGGTAACAACCAGGGTAGACCAGTAGATCCTGCGATGACCCAGATTTTAGACCTTCTTAGACAGTAAATCGCTAACTTGGTTCAGCAGCAGCAACAACTTCAACAACAGCAACATCAGTTCCAGCAGCAACAACATCAAGTGTTACCTGCGGTAACTTTTAAAAGCTTTCGAGCTGTAAAACCTCGTGAATTTCAAGGTACGTCAGATCCAACCGAGGCTAAGGCATGGTTAAAAGAAATAGAGAAAGCTTTTATTCTAGTAATGGTTGGAAACGAACAAAAGACGGAATATGCCAGCTATTTTCTCAAAAAAAGAGGCAAACTATTGGTGGGAATCCACCAAAGCTTTGGAAGAATAAGAAGTTGTACCCTGGGATAGGTTCACAGAACTGTTTCTGGATAAGTATTGTCCAAGATATATGCGGAACCAGATGGAGCTGAAATTCTTTGAGTTAAAGCAAGGGAATATGAGTGTAGCGGAATATGAACGAAAGTTTACGGAGTTGGCTAGATTTGTATTAGAGTATGTTAACACGGAGGAAAAACGGTCCAAGCGGTTTCAACAAGGATTGGAGCCATAGATTCGTGGAAAAGTGGCTGTATTCGAGTTAAACACATATGCTGGCGTAGTGCAGAAAGCCATGATAATCGAAGGAGAATATGAACAATCACAGAAAGAAAAGGAAAGCCATAAGAGAAGGGTAGAGTCACAAGAAATTAATCAAGGATCGGGAAATTTCCAGAATCATTTTAACAAAAGATTCGGATTACAAACTGGAGGAAATAACAATAAATTCGGAAAGTCAGTAATCCAGAATTCTAATCAGGGAAATCTATCATTCATCATCGATCGTCAAGGTTTACAAAGATCTCCTCTACCAGATTGTAGAATTTGTGGGAGGAAGCATTTCGGAGTCTGTAAAGCCGATGTGGTGTGTTATAGGTGTAATCAGAAAGGACATTATGCAACTGAGTGTAGAAATCAGAAAGCAGTGGTTGTATGCTATAGGTGTGGGAGGACTGGGCATCTTGGAAGAGACTGTAAGGGACCAGTACCAGTAAACAATATGATGAAAGCGGCAGGTCAGCAAAAAGCCAGGAAATTTAATATGAACACGAGGGCTGCTATCAAGGATACAAATGTGGGTGCAGGTACGTTTTTGTAACTCGATAAATGCTAGAGTTTTTATTGATTGTGGAACTACTAGTCTTTTATATTGGTAAAGTTGTAGGGCCTTTGAGATTGTGAAATGTGTAGAAAAGGGATTTAGCTTTACCACATCATATGCAACATATTCCCAACGTATTCCATGCTAAAAAAGTACAATCCTAGCGCTAACGCGTCATCAAACACGAACCTATCGAAATTCAACGCGATTTGTCATATGTTTAATAGCCTATCGAGATACACAATAGGAAAGAGATAGTGTCTGGGAATAAGACTATATTCCTAGTTAGAGTTTTGTGAAAGAACCCTAAGGTTGAAAAATCAGGGTGGGAGCTTGGAAAGCGACATGCTTGAAAAATTATCCTCATTTATTTAGCCAAGCTAATTCTGAGGACAGAAACCTTTTAAGGGAGGAAGGATGTAACAATCGGGAATTTTATTTTATATGTGAACTACTGGAAGGATATTTTAAAATATCTTGTTCCAATTTCATGTGGTATCTGCTTTCCATATAGTGAATTACGTTATTTATGTGGATTATGTGGTTATTTGAATTACCTGTTTAAATTGTGTTTGTAGGAATTGTGTGTTAAATTATTTTAAACTGATAAAAATATTTTTATAAAATTATTTTTAGTCCAAATTTATTTTTACTAAATTATTTTGGACTTATAAAAATTTGAGTTGTACTGTTAGGATTTAAAAATCATTTTTTGAGGAATTGTTTAATGGATATTGATATATGAGATAGCGACTATTACATCTTTAATTTCTCTGATATGTTAAAATTGATCATTTTATCGGTATTATCACATATAGATGATTTCAAAAAATTTGAGCTCTAATTCACATTTTATTTGTGTAAAAATTTTAATTTTATTTAAACTTACAAAATGCTCGAAAATTTTATATTTTCACATTTTTATTAGTTTAAATTTTTTAATAATTTTACAAACTATTATATTAAATTGTTGTATAAACAATAGTTATTAAATTTTACCCGCTTTAACATTTTGGGATCAAAATTTGGGGGTTGATAGTAGATTTTTTTGAGCTGACTTCGGTTGCTTTAAAATTATTTTCTTCTTTATTTATTAACACACCACCTGCCCCTGTTTTCTCATTTTCCTTGACCCTGTTCATATCTCTCTCCCTCATCTCTCGCTCTTTCTCTCTCTCTCTCCTACCACCGCCTTCCTCGACCTGCACCACCTCTACCTGAGAACATCACCCCGTGCTGGTTTGAAGTAAAACACCAAAATAGAGCCACCTCCTCTCTCTCTACACCGCCATCCCTAAAGGCATACGCACACACACATCGGTACACGCGATTTTGAAGCCCAGATAGCTGTCCCATCCATCTCTTCTTTCTTTCACCATCCTTGCAAGCCACCGGTAAACTTTAATTCCGAAAAAGTTATTAAATTAGAACTTCAATTTTTAGAGCTTGTTCACTGATTGAGCCTTAGAGTCATGTCCTGGGGACTCATACGAAGCTATTAACAATTTATATGAATTTTCCTGCTTAAATGAAGCTAGTCAAGTTTTGGTTAGGACTTTATGGTTAATCAAATTGCTGTTCGTTTTTAAATAATTATTCACTGGTTTTGATACCGGTATTTCTTTCCCTGTGTTGGTTTTGAGAGTGAAGTACATGTTGTGTGTTGTGTTTAAATGTTATGCGCGTATATGTGCCTTAGCAGGAGAGGGTTGGAAACACTAGACGAAGCCGAGAGCTTTACCTGCATGTGTATGCTGGTGCAAGTTAGTTCCAAGTGTGTTGTAGATTATATGTGTGTAAAAGAGTAGGTAGTACTAGCTGGTTAAATGTATATATTTGAGTGGGATATGTGCTACTTGTTTAAAGCTAAGGGTCATTGTTGTTATGTGTCAACCTCTACTAAACCTGGCCGGAATTTTTTGTTGGTCCTCAGAGTTATATAGTATACGGTTGGGTTTTGTTGAGTATTAGTTGCAAGGTGTCTGGGATTTATGCGGATTGATTGCCATGTTGAATGTTGCCAGATGCTTTAGTTCTGTTACTTGAATTGTTTTGATATTAGACACTCTGAGGGATTAAGTGTTCCTCTGTCAACTTCTCTTTATTATTATATGGTGATATTGATTATGTGTTGTGGCTGTGTTGTGGTTAAAAGTGTGGTAATCAGCTGCTAAAAGTATGATAATCAGTTGTTCTGTTTAATCCTATTTGCACTGGTGATATGTATATGAATATGCACTGAAGTGTTAAAAAGCCAGATAGAAAACAATTTTTACAGGTTGACAACAAAGTTGTATGGTAACAAGAAAGTGAATAACCAGCTGAATGCTTCTTAAACCACTCCATGATTGAAGCCTGTGATGCATGCTTTGTGAAATACCACAAATCTGATACAATCTTTGTACTACTCAATTTACTTGCTTCTGGGTTTCTGTTTCAAGGGGTTTGCAGATTGCTTTACACAGGTTTTGGGAAAATGTTTTTGAAAATTATTCTTTTCATACAAAACTTTTGAAAATTCTTTTATAAATTTCATATTTATCTACATACTTAATTTATTCAACCACTCTTGGTTAATTAGTTATTTATTTCACCCACTTCATCTAATTATTTATCTTATATAATTATTTACTTTCATTAATTAATTATTTTATTATTTCGAAAACCCAATTTTTGAATCTTATTTGATATAATTAATTTTAACTTATAACTAATTGATATAAATTGCTCAATTAATTTAAATATTAATTGAATAATTGTATTAATTGGTTTAAGTTAATTTTAATTATTTAAAAAGGATTTAAAATGGTTTATTTTTGGAGATAAAAATATCTAGTTAAATCTAATTAGATATGATTAGTGAATTACTTATTTTAATTGTTTAATTAATTAATTTATTTTAATTTCTTATGTGCCAAAATATTTTACCAAGAGATATTTTAGTTCAGTTATGTGTTGAACTGCTAGAGTGTATGATTGGTGTAATAAAATTTAGAATTGCATTTAATTAAGATAAATTAGTTTCAAAAAGGAAATTTTAATTATTTATATGACAAAATATTTTGCAAAAGATATTTGAATTCAATTACATGCTTGTTTAACTGTGTGAACGAAACCATATTTTGATTTTAATTTAATTATGTGGCTGCGTGTTTTGTATAAATGTTAATTAGGTGTTTGTGAATATCTGACTGTTTTATTGTTAATAGTTCACGAATGGGTAGGTTATAGGAAATCTAGTCGTCAATTATTAGTTAATGCAACTAATTAGACGATTAACTCTGTTCTTTTATCTTAGGATCGCGTAAGAATGAGTTAGTAGATTTAGACGCTCCAACGCGCTAGGGCGTTTTGTCTTTCCATTCAGAACCTCTACTTCTATATCCAGGCAAGTGCTACTATTCCTCGCTTATCGTTCAAGTGAGATGAATCTGTTTCTGTTATTTATATAGTGTTTCTTTCAACCTATTTTGCAAGTATTTATACTCTTCGCTTATCGTTTAACTGCTGTTAATTTATTTTTGTTATTTATAATATGCTGCTATCAAATCAAACTGCAAGCTTTTCATTCTCAAAATGTTCTTGCAAGTACTGCATTTACAAACTTGCACTTTGTAAAGATTATCTGTTTTATCCTATAGTTATTCAAATGTGGTAATTCACCTCTTACTCGGTCTATGATTGATTCGCTAAAATAAAAATTTAAAATTCCTTATACTGGACTGATCGGTTATCAGTGAGTTTAAGGACTGTACGGTAAATGAAACGGATATGTTGATATTGATTACTTATGTTAAGGTGATCGATTGATGATCAGAGATAAAAATTATTCTATGAAAATGGCTTGAAGTTAGATGATTTAAGGAATGTATTTTGAAAAGTATGATTAACCGGTTAAATAAAAACCTTGGGCTATAAATGTGATATGGTTTTAATGATGGAAAGAAGATTGGAATGGTTTGCGTAAGAGGCCGTGACGCCGGTCCAGCGTTTAGGCCAATGTCAATTAGTGCCATTACTTTAGGCCAATGTCAATAAGTGCCACAGGATCCATTGTTTTGTTGAAGACATGCTTTGTGCATGAGCCGGGGCTATTTCGCGCGACTGATCATCGGCAATAGCTCATAGCATCTGAGATTTCCAATTTTTCTTTAAACGGAAGGTTATTTATATCAAGTGTTAATTCAATTTATTACTTCTAAAGAAATATCAATAGTTTGAGACATTAGTCTAAATTTCGCTTGAACAAAAGCTTTAAATAAAATGTTCCTTCTGCGATAAAAGATTTTAGATTTAACATATATATTCTGTGATTAAACTGTCGATAAATTATCTGCTTTATCATTTATGTTTCAAAGATACTATCTGATTTATAATTTACTGTTCAAAACTATCACTTGCTGAGCTTTCTTTGCTCACCTTGCTTTATTCCTCTAATCTTTCAGCTAGGCAGTTTGGTGACTCGTGGGAATCTTAGGGATAGCAGCTGGTCATGAGCGTGTTTTGTAACTTTTAAAATCTGTAGTGGTAATGTAACCATATAGACATTTTGGATTAGTTTTATTAAGGTTTATAATAATTGAATTTAGATTCTTGTTTTAAAAGCCAAAACTTGGAAAAGATCCTGCCTTGTGAGAGTGTCATTTTATTTTATATTATCTGTCAATGCATGTTACTAGTTAGTGACACCGTATTTTTGGGCTGTCACATTTAGTATGAGCGGCCTGACGGATGAAGGCCTCGGCCAGACACTTAGTCAAGGTGGTGGCATTTTCCTCAAGAGTCGCCTTCCACCAGTTGGAGGTTTCAGCCTCATCAGAATACTTGGTCCCAAGCGAGGCGAAGAGGTGCTGAGATGCAGTAGCGGTGATCACCCCTGAAGGCCCATCCTTTGACCCATCTGTTTGAGGTCGCTTCAAGGGGTTCACATCTAAACTTTCTATCTGATCCCCAGCTACATTGGACAGAGTATTGGGGTTGACAATGACCTCTGGAGGAGCTGTGGGTTATTGGAGGAAGAGGAGCTTTCACTGAGGTGGTCGCTTTGGGGGCTGAACCCTTCCTGGATCCTGCTTGGAGGAAGGGAGGGGCTTGACCTTTGCTATTCGAGTTTGACATACCTGCATAAATAAAAAAAAAAAGACAAAGTCAGGTCATTTAACAAGACATGATTGGTTGAAGTGCGAAGACAGATAACATGAAAATAATGTATGACAAGATAAAACGGTGCGATCCCTGGATCTAAACTACACCGGAAGATACCCTCATCTATGATTTCTATATGCGAAGACAACATGAAAAATGTTAAAAGAAATGCAATGCAATGTATCTTAATTATGAATCGAATCGTTGTTAAGGCATACCCTCATCCTCTGGTATCCCAACATAAGAAGACGAGGCCTCTTCTCATAACTTTCTTTTCTTTGAGGATCGCTTCGTGTTTGAAGGCCCCACTTCTTGGGAGGAACCTACTCCCTCCTTGAGGAATCCGCATTCTATTAAGTTTTCTAAAGAAAGAAGAGTTCTAATGTTTCTCTCCTCACGAGTTGATTTGGTCAAAACTTCATCGGCTCATCGTTTTTCCTCGTCCTTCAAGACGGTGCGAACTGGACCAACTGCGATGCTGAAATAGTTAGTTTGGAAGAAATGAAAATAAAGAAGATAAAAGAACTACGACCTCGATGGGTAACTTACCAGGAAGATAGTTAAAACTTGTTTTAACCTTGGGGACCTCGTGAATATAAAGGAAGGGCTCTTTCCATGAGCCTGCATTGCTTATTCCACCAGGAAGAAGGTTTTTCTTATTAAACTCCGGCCACACAGAAAAATATACATAGCCGAAATCCTTGGCCCCGCATCGCTTGAGTTGTAAGAAATAGCCCATGGTTCTCGCATCAAGCGGGGGGTAGTCGAGTTTATGATAGAGGATATAGAGAGCAATCATGGATCTATATCCATTGGTGCTTATCTGGATGGGGGCTAGGTGGTAGACTTCGCAAACATCCCTGATAAATGGATGAAGAAGGGATGAGACACCAATTTTCATTAAAGGGACCGTTAGCACCATTCGTGGAACCCTGCCTCCATTCTCTTCATGATTAAAGCGATAACATCGCATCTTTTTCTTAGGGAGGATAATTTTACCTTCAGGACGAATTTCTCAACCCCCTCTGTGATCGTTTTCACCGTCAGTGTAGAAGATAAATCTCGACAGGCGAGGATGCGAGGCTCACCTGGTTTTACCTTTGAACCGGGCTCGATGTCTTCAGGACGAGGTCCACCCACGTATATGACCCCCTCGAGCTCGGGTTAAGGAGTTGGAATGTAAGGATTGGGCGAGTCCTCAAGAATTTACAACTCTTGACATCTCGTCAAGACCACCATCATCTGAAGACGGTTCATCGTAATTAGTATCGTCAGAGTCAGCTTCGTTGTCTGCACCTCCTTCAACGTCATAGTAGGCCTCGCCTAATGAATCTATCGGAGATTCAGTTATGTGGATGGGTGACATGGCTTATGGAGGGTGTATTCTAGCAAGGATTTGTGCTGCTTGCGAGCTAAATTCCTCTCCTTTCTTCTTCAATGCCTCTATTTCTCGTTCGGCATCTGTCATTGCAAATAACAGAAAAACAGAAAAAGTGTTTTAATAAAGCAAATAAAAATTGTTTGTATTGAAGGACAACTAAATCTACTCCTACTCCTAAATTATGAATCTAGATCGGTGTCTAAATTGGTCTCTCAAATACAAGTGTCAAAATTGGTCTCTCAAATACAAGAGATAAGGCCATATATATAGGGGAAAATATTGGGTTTGGCCCCTTTGATTACAATCCAATCTTGAATATAATTTCTTCAATTTCCTTTTCTTCTCCGATAAGTAATCGATTTTTCCTCCAATTTCCTTGACTTCAAGAATTTTCCACCTCTTTTCCTTTTTTTGCACCTTTTCCTGCTTCAAATCTGTTTTTATTTATTTTCCTACAAAACAAAATAAAACAATTTATTAATTAATAAAATTACGAAAACGGACATAAAATAGGTATTAAAAATATGATTAATTATGGACCTATCAAATGCCCCCATACCTATCTTTTGCTCGTCCTCGAGAAAAATAAATATAAAATACTACCTAAATAAATAATACCACTTCCGTAGGTGATCACGGTTGCATTTGGCATATGCAACAAGCCCTTTAAACCCCTAGGCAGCCCTAGTGGACGAGTAAGGTCTCGTGAGGGCCTATAGTGAATGTACCCACAAAATCCATCTAGCTCATGTAAACGATTGCTCAATGCAACACCACACATACAAGTCAGCTCATGCTATATCAACTTAAGAAATCAAAGTGAATTTGCAATGTCTTGGTGTGTAAGGTGCAAGTATTCACGTAGTCTACTCAAAGAAATATGCATAGGTCCTCAAAAGTCTATGTCAAGTGTAAAAATAAGTTGGTAACCATACTAAGCCCACAAGAGTACAGCTTAGAGTCAAAACTTGGGATCTCCTATGCAGAAACAAGTAATAACTCACATTTCACTCACAGAAGAATATTCACTCAAGAACAAGGGTAAGTGTATCACTCCATTCCAACAAAATCATAAGCATGCTTGACATTTGGTATCAATCTAACTTTAACACAACATACATTAATGATGATAATCAAAAGGTCTTTTATTTGGGTTGTAATGGGGCTGGGGACAAGGTATGTCAAGTAAGGACAAATAAGGTGAAGTGTCAAAAGCTAGTATAATCCATAATATATCATACACAACACCATACTTTCTCCCCATACATGGATTTCTAATTTTCTTCCAGCAAATTGCTTGACTAGTCGAATGAAGAAGGATCACAAAAACACAGAAACATAATTATGCTCTCATATGATTTTTTTTTTCTCTGTTTTTTTTTTCTTCTTCTTCTTTTTTTCTTTTTTTTCTTTGGAGAGCTAACATAGATAATATAAATATATAAGTAACCACAATCCTTCTTCAAAAATTTCTTGAACGACGACTAACAAGTAAACAACAAAACCCAATATTTCCTAAAAAGTAATGAACAAAAGTAAACCCCATCTCACACACCTTATTACTCCCACAACTTCCTACTAGCCTTTGACAATTGGGATCAAATATACGTAAGGCTGCACAACAAAAAGGTCTAGGCAAGTAATGTGGTGTGTCACCGAAAAAATAGGATTAAGCTCAAAAGGGTAACTAATTGATCATATATAAAGGGTGTGGTAATTTGGATAATAATTGGTTATTCCTAAATGCCTTTATCATCTTATCATCAAATAATGTCATGCATTTCAAGAAAGGTCTCAAACAAGTGCTAGCAATGCAAACAACATGTGGACACTCAAGCAAACGAATATAAAATGCAAAAGATATGCATATAGGCTCAAAATCTCACTTGGTGGTGATAGGTCCATAATTAATCATATTTTTAATACCTATTTTATGTCCGTTTTCGTAATTTTATTAATTAATAAATTGTTTTATTTTGTTTTGTAGGAAAATAAATAAAAACAGATTTGAAGCAGGAAAAGGTGCAAAAAAAGGAAAGGAGGTGGAAAATTCTTGAAGTCAAGGAAATTGGAGGAAAAATCGATTACTTATCGGAGAAGAAAAGGAAATTGAAAAAATTATATTCAAGATTGGATTGTAATCAAAGGGACCAAACCCAATATTTTCCCCTATATATATGGCCTTATCTCTTGTATTTGAGAGACCAATTTAGACACTTGTATTTGAGAGACCAATTTAGACACCGATCTAGATTCATAATTTAGGAGTAGGAGTAGATTTAGTTGTCCTTCAATACAAACAATTTTTATTTGCTTTATTAAAACACTTTTTCTGTTATTCAATTCATGCTTTAAATTCTTATTTGTTTTTCGATATCATGTCTAGCTAGTTCTCTTATCCTAGGATGAAGATGAAGTTGATTTAATTACTCTTGATTTCTTCTCGTTCTTATTAATTGATTCTCATGATTTTTCTTGGTGCTTAATTGTTCAATTGACAAAGTGATTTTGATATATTATTGTTACCGGATTTGTTTTTCATAGCCTATGCTTGCTCCTTGAAGTTTTGATAGGTTATTGTTAGATAACAAGTTTCATAGTATATGCTTGTCTCGTTAATTGATATATCTTGTTTGTGAAGAAAAGAGGATTGGTTTTAGGGCGAGGTGATATTAATTGTGATTGATTAACGGATTCGGATTCCTAGGTTTTCCATATTATTTGATAATCTTTGCTAATTAGGTTAATTAAAACTCATCTCAAACATATTTGTCTAGTTCGCCTGATTTAATTATTAGGGTTTTGAAAATTCGTAGTCTCTGTGGATCGACCTGTAATTGCTACAACTAAACACTGTGCGCTTGCAGTTATTTTACACATCAGTATACGAACACCAAACTAATCATACATCCACAAAAGAGATAGAAGATGAATAGACACCAATTATGTTTAGACCCTATATCTCTATATGATTTGAAAACATAACGGTTTAAGCACAAGTCATCCATATAGATCACATAGGGCAATATAAGTATTCTCATCTTATACTACAAATCATGTTGATAACAATCATGAACCTATGCTAGCATGGCAAGTTCTAAATCTTAAGATCCACTCTCGTTTCGCAAAAACTTAACAAATTAGATGTTCGCGACGCATCTAAATACATGAATCACAACCATACGAGGATATCAAGAATTCACCACACATAAATCTTTAAAGCAATCAAACTACTAAGCTACATAGATAAATCCATTAGAATCCCATGACAACGATTAGTTCATAATTGAACCTTTCGTCACCATGGGATTTGATGAAAACATGGTAGAAAACAAAAGATGAAAGAAAGAAGAAGTAATATTAATAATACAAAGAGTTGAGAAGACAAATCTAGAATCCAGAATAGCGCCTAAGAAAAGAACACAAAAGATGAAGTAGATCTAGATCTGTTGCTTGTCACGAGCGTTGAATCCTTCTCTCCTTTTCTCCCTTGCAAATCTATGCTATTACGTTTTATGATACAAATTACAATGCTAAGATGTGTTTTTATAGGCCTAGATATCTTGCCAAGCAAGAAAAATAACCTACAATACAATTAGAAATAGGTTTTGATACCAAAAATACAATTAGAATTCGAATAGGGGCAAAAATGTCAAAAATCTGCAATTTCTGGCCGGCAGAGCGCTTCCTGCGCTTGAGGGAGCGCAGCCTGCGCTTGAACTGCTGTTTCTGGAACTTCTGGAGCGCTGCCAGCACTTGGAGAGCGCTGCCTGCGCTGCTTTTACGGCCCAAATTTTTTATTTTGCTTTGAACAGATTCATCTTCTTCCGAGCTTTTCAACGACTACTTACGGGCCTCAAACGGACTTGTAGAACTCCAGATATGACCAAAACAGTGGAGACTGCGCAACCTACCCAGAAATCCGAATTTTCCACATTTTGCTCATTTCTCCTCCGTTTTCTCTTCCGATTCTTTTACCACTTCCCGTTCTTCAATTCTTGACTTATAAATCCTCATGGTAGCCTAGGGAAATATGTCATCCTTCATTCCAATGCTCAATTTCAACTCCAAAAACGACGGAAACTTAAACCCTAATCGACATTTCTTCAAACTTGCACACTTAAGCAAAACGCATCAAAACTATGACAAACTTGAGGCCAAGTGAATCAATTTAAGCCAATATGGAACGCTCTAAGTGGATGTAAATCCACTTATCAACATCTCGAGACACGACAGCTGTCAAACCTCTTTAAATTCTTGGGGTCGCGACGTTCCCAACGGTCATGTCTATACAAATATCGAACCAAGGCGTCGCATCGTGGCATTAACTGGTTAATTCTTGAGTCCACATCGCATCTTCAATGGCAATATGGACTCGGGGGTAGTTGTTATGCCCGAATCTGGCATGATGGCTAAATTGATTTGATTAGCTAAATTAATGGTTCATAACCTATGATGGGCCTAGAAGATGGTAATTGGGTCACCAAGGCCCACTATCAGGGCCACCTCGCTACAGGGACACCTCGCTTATGATCTCCACCAAGGGATCATATCATCACATCACATCTACAAACTAAAACGAGATCGCTATCTCATTCTTTACTGGAAGGCTCATGGCCAGACCCCTCGAGGTCGCATGAGTATCTATGCGCTTGGGTCCGCTTCGCATGTCCAGACCCCTCGAGGTCGCATGCTAGGCCCTTGCTACTTCTTTACTATCTTCGCTTGAGAGGCCTCGTTTCTAGCCATGCGAGACCATGGGTTTCCTTCTTTGGACCATGGATCATGGGTAGAATTGATGACTCATTGCCACGTCAGCCCTAAACGAGTGGGCTTGGACTGTGGCTTATCTCTTAAAACCCTAGCCCGTCTAGGTAACTTCTTCTCCAAGAACTACGTATGGCTTGATCCCTATAAATAGGGTACGTAGGCACCTTGATGCGGATGAGAAACAGTTCACCCCTGAAAACACCTATCAAGTTCAGCCACACCTACACACATAAACCCTAATCCTTGTTCTTCTTTTATTAGCAAAATATCCATATTTTGCTCCGTTAATTCAGCAAAACTCCAAAACATTGTTATACCAATTTCTCCCTCTAACAATATCAAAAATGGATGAGATCAATGAACCCCAAAAAAAATATTGTTTGATCTCAATGAGCCACCTCAAATACCAAAAATGGTTGATGTCAATGAACCAGAGCCACCTGAAAATATATCCATTGAAAAACAACAATTTATCAAGAAGATGTTAAATTCATCACTTACTGTGATTGTAAGTTTTTTTTTTACTTTTCAATAAATGTATGAAAATATTTATCACTTTTTTACTTTTCCTTGAATTTTTTTTCAAGTTGCTATTAGAAGATGTTTAGTGAGATCATCATTTTAAGTTTTTTTTTTTTTTACTGTTCAACAAATGTTTGAGATATGATAAAATAATTCATATCCTTGAATTTTTTTTCAGGTTGCTATTAGAAGATATTTGGTAAGATCATCATATCATATCGTGAAGAAAGTGAAGACATTAGCCATTTAAATTTGAAATTTTGATGTAATAAAAAGTTTTAAAAATCACATATGTATTGAGTAAAATATTAGTGTTATCCTGCCTTTACTTTTTTTTTTGTCTAATTATGCATAATTGTTTAGTATTTTCTAGAATGATAAATTTACGTACTCCGTTTATTAACTTTTAAGATATTAAATTATTGAAAATTGTTAAACAAGCAACATCTTAGTTTTGCTTTAAATAAATAAACACGCAAATTTTATTCATATTTTATGTCTAGAATTAAAGAAAAAGTCTTTCATCGATTTTGTATTTTATTTTACCAATTCTTTTTAACCTTACAACAATTCTAAAATAAAAAAAATAAAAAATACATAAAATAAACAATTCTTTTAAATTAAAAAATTTTAAAACTACACAAAAATAAATAAATTCTAAAAATACATAATCAAAATAAATTAATAACTTTGAAACAAAAATTAAAATATGTACTGAAATTAAAATTCAATGCTTAAAATCCATTCAGAACAGACATGACTGATAAAATTACATTTAGAAAAAATGCTTTATTTGCTAATTAGAACAAGAAAACTGGTTATTAACAAAGTTGATAAGTTCTTCATCACATGTTAACTGAAGAGGAATTGATCCATCTAGGCACTGATATCAATGTGATATCATGTGCAATTGTAGTGTCAAAAAAAATCTTGTCAAGCTTTTCATAATGATATTCCTCAAAACTTTTTCAACAACTGCAACATGTTCATCAATACTTTTAGGCGCATGTTCATTGTTCATGCTGCAAAGTTTGTATTTTTCTAAAATATCCCAAATCAATCACATTTAAGTCGGGACTATTAGGAGGTTGGAAACGTAATCTTATATGAAAACCATTACTTTGAGTAGCTTTCTCAAACTCTGGGTCATTAAAATCAATATGAGGTCTTGGATTGTCTTGTTGGACAAAGATGGTACCACTTGAATTTCCTCCTGGCCACATGGATTTGATTGCCGGAACAACTTTGTGTATCATCATTCTTCTTGTCACACGTCTTTGGTTATAGGATTTATAGGTTTAGTCACCAGTGTTCCTGCTGACCTATTCTTACTTTTTCTCTTTGCATGTTCCTTTATAATAAAGGGAATCACACATAGAAATATGGTTTTATCAATAAAAGTTGAACTTTTACATGAACGCAATGGGGGGTTCTGATCATCAGGAAGAAGATAGTACCTTTGACATTTTTTTGTCATACTAAACCATTTTTCATCTATGTGAATGCAATTTTACATGCATGAAAATAACAAAACATTTAAATTAATGTCATGAGTAATCACAGATAAACAAAATCTTAAATGAGTTTTCTTGTTCTCCTCCGTCAAAAGTGGCTTCACGGGTTTGGTGTATGGATGAAAGAACCCTTCACCAACACGGTGATGAACTATTGACTTTTATATATTAATGGCACATGACAGTAAGCGAATATTTGATATATTAAAGGTATCTCTTTCACCATATTCACATCAATTTCTATTCTCCTTCTTCCAGCATTTCCAAATGACTTGCTTGTAAAATCAATTCCATTAGCAATGTTATGCTTACCAAGTGACCATATTCTTGTAATGGTAGGAGTTGAGATGGGAAACTTTAGAGCATCTATTTTTTTGAAACCCTTCTTTACCTTCATATTTTTAGAATTTTGGGTAATAAATCAAAAATGATTCTCTTTTGATCCGCTATATTGGATGCTTAGCCCCCTTTGCTTCATCTTCATTTGTATCATCTTCCATGATAACCTAAAAAGAAGATTTAATATTTGGTGTGAAGTTGTGAAATTTAAATGAAAAATTTGCTAGATTTGCCATCTTTTTTATAGGCTAGACATGGAGGGAATTTTTGTTTAAAATTTTGGAACAAAGGTTATTTTTAATGGAGCCAAATTTCAATTTAAGAGTAAAAACGAAAGAGAAAAAATGTTGGAGGGTGATTTTTGTTTAAAATTTAGAACAAAGATTATTTTTAATGGAGCCAAATTTTAACTTAAGATTAAAAATAAAGAAGGAAAATTTAGAAGGATGATTTTTGTTTAAAATTTTGGAACAAATGTTATTTTTACTAGAGCCAAATTTCAACTTTTTTTTTTTGGAAAGCAGGAAATATATTAAGGGACTAAGCCCACCGAAAAAGGGCCCAAAGCCCACAAACATGAACAATATCCAGGAACTTAATAGTAAAAAAAAGAGGGGAAATGTTGGAGGGTGATTTTTGTTTAAAATTTTGGAACAAAGGTTATTTTTAATGGAGCCAAATTTCAATTTAAGAATAAAAAAGAAAGAGGATAAATTTTGGAGGGTATTTTTGTTTTAAATGAAAAAATTGTTAGATTTTCCAACTATATTAATCTACAATTCTAAGAAAACATTGAAAATTAACACATGTCACATGACCAGTTTCTAAATGAAATTTTTTGTGCTTAACTAGTTGGAAATAGATTATATTTTGATATTAATAAAATGTATTGGAAAAGTGTTTGTAATTTTATTTTGAATAAATACTCTTACTTTAAAATATTTTTATTTTGAAAGAATATTTTACATTTACTTAATTAATTGTCTTCATAATTATTTTAAATGATGTTACAAATAACAAGTGTGACAATTTTAAATAATTTTAAATTAGTTTTTTTATCTAAACTAATTTTGAAAATAATTTTTATACTTACTATTGTAATAGTGTTGAAAATAGGTAATTTAAATTAGTTTTAAAAACAATACGAAATTGTAATCATAAAAATTTTAATTTACTTTAATTTTGGAGAAATAGAATAAAGAGAAATAAGTTTTAAGATGATCAATGAGTCGCGTATGTTCACAAGGAGGGAAAAAGAAAAAAAATTCATGTTGTATCCAGCCAATATATTATGTTAACATGGAAACTCGAACCCTACTTATTGCTTTGTTGGAATTATAAACATTAGCTGGATAAGTAACAAAATAAACCAAACCAAACCAAACATACCCAGTATATCCCGCTCAGAGCAGGGTCTGGGGAGGGTAGGTTGTACGCAGACCATACCCCCACTTTTAGAGCAGGGAGGTTGTTTCCGTGTAGACCCTCGGTTGAGTGCACGACATACACAGAGTGTGGTAAATACAACGGAAAAGAAACGGAAATGGACAATGACATACCTGAGGCCCATGGCGTTCTCCACATGAGGCATACATACCTGTGAGGATTTATGATACTCCTAGCTTGATGCGCTCCACCCACACGACAAATCCCGCACAAAGATAACACCGCGCCAAGCTCCCTGCAACTGCAATACCAGAAAACAGAAGATACTAAAAATGAGAAGTGAGAACGCTACAGCCGAACTTCTAAAAAATGGCTAACCGAGACAAGGCAACTCTGAGGCTCTCGACAACAGAGCCACATCCTAAAAGGGAATCCACCACTCTGATACGCCGCCTCCAAGAACCCCTATCCGCGAGCATGGTCTCATTTAAGTCTAAGGCCTTCAAATCCATCCTGAGCTGCTCTTCCCACGACCTCCTCAGCCTGCCTCTCCTCCTCACCCCAACAATCGCAAGACTCTCGACCCTCCTAACAGGGGCTTCAGCCAGCCTCCTACGGACGTGGCCGAACCATCTCAACCTTTCTTCCCTAACTTTCGCAGAAAAAGGCGCCACTTCAAGCTCGCTCCTAAACACCGAGTTCGGGATTCTGTCCAACATCGTGCGCCCACATGACCACCGCAACATCCTCATTTCAGCCCCTTCCAACTTGCTTACGAGGGCCTTCTTCTCCGCCCAACACTCAGAGCCATATAACATCGCAGGACGGATAGCCGCTCTATAGAATTTCCCTTTCAACTTTAAAGGGACTTTCTTATCGCACATTACCCCTGACGCTGCCCTCCACCTTAGCCACCCCGCCTTGATACGATGCGGGCATCGGCTTCAATCTCACCTTCCTTCTGGATGATCGAACCCAAATACTTGAATTTATCCGTCTGCGGGACGATCTGGTCTTCAATCCTAACCTCCACCCCTTCCACGTTGGCCTCACCACTGAAGTTACACCAGAGATACTCGGTTTTAGAACGGCTCATACGTAACCCTTGGGACTCCAAAGTAGATCTCCAAAGCTCCAATTTTTCGTTCACCTCCCTCCTCGATTCCGCCACTAGCACGATATCATCCGCGAAGAGCATGCACCAAGGGACAGCATCTTGAATCCCCCGCGACATGACATCAAGGATAAGGGTGAATAGAAAAGGACTTAGTGCCGACCCCTGATGAAGCCCCATCTCAACAGGGAAGAAACAGGAGTCCCCTACTGGGGTCCGAACGCAAGAACTAGCTTGGGAGTACATGTCTTGAATCACCCTAATGAACGTCGACGACACTCCCCTCTCCTCAAGGCTCTTCCAAATGGCTTCACGGGGGATGCTATCATAGGCCTTCTCAAGATCAATGAACACCATATGGAGGTCTTTGCGACGTTCCCTGAACTTTTCCATAAGGCGTCTAACGAGATGAATGGCCTCGATCGTAGATCTCCCAGGTATAAATCCAAATTGATTCTCTGAGATTTCAACTTCTCTTCTAATCCGACTATCAACCACTCTCTCCCAAAGTTTCATAGTATGACTGAGTAATTTAATACCCCGGTAGTTACTACAACTTTGCGCATCGCCTTTATTCTTGAAAAAAGGGACCACAACACTACGCCTCCATTCAGCTGGCATCTTAGCACCCAAGAGAAGAACATTGAACATATCGGTTAGCCATTGGACGCCAACCTCACCAAGACAAAGCCAAACCTCGATTGGGATAAGATCCGGACCAACCGCCTTCCCTCTAGCCATCTTATGCAAGGCACCCTTGACTTCATCCTTGCTGATGCGCTCACAGGGATCGAAGGAAATCACAGGCGAAAGAAGGACCTCTTGTTCCACACCGGCACCACTCCTCCTAGCCTCGTTGAAAAGATTGTGGAAATACGAACTCCACCTCTCCTTAATAACATCTTCATTCAATAACACTTGGCCTGAATCATCTTTAACAAACTTAACAGAACCCAGGTCGCGCCTCCCTCTCTCCCTAGCTTTAGCTAGCTTAAAGATGGCATTCGCTCCTTCCTTGGTATCTAGGCGCTTGTACAGCCCTTCATATGCCTCCTCTTTAGCTTTCGCCACTGCCTTTTTTGCCTCTCGGCTCGCCACCTTGTAAGCTTCCATCTTCTGAATCCTCTCCGGCCCTGCGCATATCGATAAAAGCTCTTTAAAGAGCGCAAGTTTAGCCTTAACCTTCTTTTGAACCTCCGCGTTCCACCACCACGCCTCCTTATGACCACTGAACCTCCCTGAGGAAACCCCCACCACCTTCTCGCCCACACTCCGAATGGCCTTTGCCATGTTGGACCACCTGAAGTTAGCATCTCCACCACTCGCAAAACAACCTTCGTTGGGCATAGCCTCCTTGAATTCCGCCGCCTTCTCGCCCTTCAGGTCTTTCCAAAGGATTCTAGGTCTAACTCTCTCTTCCTGCGAACAACTCGACCCCCCATGGATAGATCCATGGCCAACAGCCGGTGCTGGGATGCGCACGTCTCACTCCTGAACACCTTGCAGTCCACGCATGCTCTAGCGTCCCGGCTGCGCACAAGTAAGTAATCGATTTGAGTACTGCGTCCCCCACTACTAAAGGTGATGAGGTGCATAGCCCTCTTCTGAAAAACAGAATTCACAATTACCAACTCCTGGGCCGTAGCAAACTCCAACAGAGCGGACCCACCGACATTCCTGGACCCGAAGCCAAAACCCCCATGCGCAATGGGAAAACCATCTGACCTCTCGCCAATGTGACCGTTGAAATCGCCACCCAACACTAAAAATTGGTCAGCAGGAAAACTTCCAACCAGCCCATCTAAACAGACCCAAAAAGCCTCCTTCTCAGATGAGATTATCAATGTAGATTTAAATAAGAGTATTGTTGGAATCTATCTATTATCTATACTATATTTATAAAAGATGAAACATTAAAAGTTTTTGTACGGTACAGTACAGTACTTACCTTATTTAATTATATTATATTACAAAAGACGAAACATTAAAAGTTTTGGTACGGTACGGTACAGACCTTATTTAATTATTTTAATTTATTACCCTTAATTATTTTACTTAATTATTAAAAAACAAAACAAAATCGTTTCTTAAAATATTACGCGCAGCTCTTCCCAACACTTTTCCTAATTAATAAATAACCAATTACCCTTTTTAGCTATTAATTTTTCTAACTTTTCTAACTAAAATCTCTCCTTTCCAAAAATATGATCGTTCTAATTAATGAAAATAACAAATAATATTATAATTATTAATAAATAACTGATTACCTTTTGCAGCTAAAAGGTAATATATTTTTTATATTTTCTAACTAAAATATCTCATTTTCTCCTAAATAATAACTAACCAATTAATTTTTTCAGCTATTACCTTTTCTAACTTTTCTAATTAAAATTTCTTCTTTTCAAAATATGGTCGTTCTAATTAATGAAATAAACTAATAATATTATAATTACTAATTAAAACACCTAAAATATTGTATCTCCCAATCATTAATACCTATTTCCTAATTAAAACACGTTATCTTTTAATTTAAAACATAATCTTGCAATCATTAATATATAGCCAAAAATATCACAACACATCTTTCAATCACTTATAAACTATATTTCTAATTACTGACAAACTATCGAACAAAAATGCCTATACAACGAATAACAACCATAGATTTTTAGTAATAAATAAAAACATTTGGATCTAATGCTTAAATATTTTATCTATACTGTTATATTAAAGCCGAAACATTGAAAGTTTGTCGGTTTGGTTTTCGGTTTGGTTATCCTAATTATTAAAATAAATAATAACATAATATAATTAATGGTAATTAGCCGATTGCCTTTTTCACATTTAGTTTTAATTGAAGATATTACCTTTTATAAACACCTAAAATTAAAATATCAATCGTACCATATTTTTAATTAATATTTTTTTCTAATTAAAACACGTTACCTTTTTTATTTAAAACTAATCATACGATCATTAATATATACCTGAAAATATCACACCATATTTTTCAATTATTAATAAAATATATTAAAAATTTGTGTACGTTATTTATAATAAGAAAGTATTGGTATAATCTGTAAACAAGAGTATATTAAATTGTATTAATTTAAAATTCAAAAATTATTAAAGATAATGATTATATAAAAACATAATTGTAATTTAATTTAAAAGAAGTTTACTTTTAATTGAATATATTACCCTTTATACACACCTAAAATATCGTATCTTCCAATCAAATATTTTTTTTCTAACTAAAACACATTACCTTTTAATTTAAAACTTAATTTTGCAATCATAATCTTCCAATCATTAATATATTTTTTCTAATTAAAACATGTTACCTTTTAATTTAAAACATAATCTTGCAATTATTAATATATACCCAAAATATCACACCATATCTTTCAATCACCAATAAAAATATATAATAGAAATATGTATACAACGAATAATTACCGTTAAATTTTTAACAAAAAAATCAGAACCGTTAGATTTGATGATTGAATATTTTATAAGATTAAGTTATTTTACAAAACATTCAAGATTCGAATTACGTTAGCGACGCATTTAATTTAAAATTTCATAATATAAGTTTTAAACCGTGCATATCATTAATTATATATATATATATATATATAATTTAAATTTAAACTAAAATAATTATTAAAAGTAACAATTATATAAAAATATAATTTAACATAAAATAAATTTAGAGAAAATGACCAAAATACCTCATTTTGGAGGTCAATGGCCCGATATACCCGTTTTCAAAGTTGTGGCCCTCAGTACCCACGGGACATGCCACTGGCAACGGCGTGTCCCAAGCTCAGTTTTTTCAGAATTTTTTCTAAGGCACGAACTGCTCTCCCCCGACTCTCCCTACCGGAAATCGCCTTTCCCGCCCCCTAGCTTCTCCGGAGCCATATGACCACATAAATTTAATGGTCACACTTTGCTCAAACATATTAAGCTATCCTTTTGTTGCAAATCTGGTCATAGGGGCGTGTTTGAACCAGATCGGAAAACGAAGTTGGAAAAATGTTCGATTTGGGTGTTTAAATTACGGCAATAGAATCGATAAATTAATGGTATAGGGTTGTAGAGGATCCTGAGGCGATTCGTTTCGTATATAGAACTCAACCGGAAAGTGAATGAGGTGGGAGAACGAAGGAGATGAAAAATCGCCCAGCGAGTCGCTCGACGAGAGCTGTGGAGAAGACGATGATGACGTCAGATGCGCTGTTGGAGACGGCGTATCCAGTGATACGCATTACGCAAATGTGTATCCGCTGCTACAGTACCTGCTGAATACTCCTCAGCCAGTGGCGTGACATGGGACACTACTCTCCCAGTGGCGTATCTCAAGACACGGTTCTGTCAATAGCGTATCCCGTGGGTATTTAGGGCCGTCTTTTTGGATCTGGGCATTTTGGTCACGCTCACCCCATTTTGGGGTAGATAGGGCCATCAATTTGTAGTTTGGTTAACCCCTATTTTTATTTATCCTCTCATTTTTTGTTATCACCCATCCACAACCGTTAGATTTTCAACTCAAATAGATCATGATCGTTAAATACAATAATACTAAAAATTGTTATATACAGAGATCTAAGGTTCGATTTCCGCCAACAACCTATTAATTTATATTTAATACTAAAAATTATTATATACAAAGATGTAAGGTTCAAATTCTTTCAATAACATATTAAAATTAATATTTACAATATTACACTAAACTATAAATAAATTTAAAACAATTAAAAGTAACTCGTGTTTTGCACGGGCTATAAGCTAGTATATATAATAGGCCAACACAAGAAAAAAATGGTGAGACTTTTTAATGTACATGAAAAGTCCAGTTTGCCCCTTACCTTAATTTTTTGAAAAAATTGTGGTTGGTGGGAATTGAACTTGGGTCTCCAAGTTAATTCAAGCATCCTTTTACCACTACACCACTCAATCACATGTGTTTTAAATCAAACACAATATAGATGCATGTGTGTGTGAATATTTTAATTAGTGTGACACACTAATAATTTTTGTCATGATTTTACTTTTAAATTTATTGATTTGGATTATAATATATTATATCAAAATATTAATTATTGGTACATAATATATGATTTGATTATATTATAAAATTGTAATAGCAATAACAATCAACATAATAATAATGAAAAATTACTATATACCTGTTATTCTCTTAAATAACCTAAGCACTCATCTATACGTGTTTCCAATAATACACATGATATCTCTATGTGTACCGCACAAGCGGGGCAATTTTTGGTTTTATATAAAGAAAAAAAATGAAATGCATATTGTATTTTTATGATTTGTCCTGGTTTTACTTTTACATTTATTGATTTGGACTATAATATATTATATCAAAATATTAATTATTGGTACATAATATATGATTTGATTATATTATAAAATTGTAATAACAATAACAATCAACATAATAATAATAATAATAATAATAATAATAATAATAATAATAATAATAATAATAATAATAATAATAATAATAATAATAATAAATTACTATATACTTGTTATTCTCTTAAACAACCTAAGCACTCATCTATACGTGTTTTCAATAATACACATGATATCTCTATGTGTATCGCATAAGCGGGGAAATATTGGGTTTATATAAAGAAAAAAAAATGAAATGCATATTGTATTTTTATGAAAAGTATTAAATATAAGACCAAGTCAATAACTAAAGTACTTTATTCATTATTTAAAAGCACCAATTTACCCCTAAGTTCCTATTTATATATAGAAGTATTATTTTCAATTCTAATTGAACTTGAAACACCGAGTTAAATTCTAATATGTATGTGTGTCATATTGATGAAATATTATTAATTAAATATTACTCGATTTTAAATGAGTTTGGACTCTTTTATCATTTATCAATTAAAGAATTAACAATTGGGCTATAAAACGACATTATAATTAATATAATGGATATTATCTAACAATATATTAGAGCAAAAATATTGAGGTGTTAATGTAAAATGAAAATTGTATATTACTACTGATGGAATAGCTTAATAATTTATAGGCTCAACAGCTTAATAATTTATTAAATACAACATACAATAATTTATTAGTCAAAAAATTCGGGTCGTAAAAATATTTGACTTTAGAAAAACGAATCCTATAAATAACACATTACCTTCCACATACAAATTTGCTAATGTTTAATTTAAAATATGACATTTTGTAGAAAGAAAGGATCGTATATTATATATGTTATTTTAATTATGGAGGTGACTCGATGAAAGTCAAACGGACATTGGAAGAGAAACAAAGGCAAGAAATTAGATGAAAACAAATAAAACAGTTAGAAATGTGGTTTTAAGAAGTAAGCACAAGACCTGAGAAGCATTTTAGAAGATTTACTAAGATTTTTTTATTAGAATCAGGACTGAAACCTACATTCTCAGAATGCAACATCTTGAAGAGTATTTAGTTTTTACCTTGAATATTATTGGAGATCAGCTAAATGGATGCATCATTTTTTAAGAATGTTTAGGATTGTAGGTGCTCTGAAAAATCATCTTAATTAGACAATACCCACATAACACTGAAATTATATTCTATGACCCACAACAAAATTAAAAACTGACATGATTGCTATCAGTATTACTCGTATTAGTTTCTAAAGTACAAACTTGAACATATTTAAGTAAGTACACAATAATCACATATGCCACTAACAAGAAAAACTCTATGAAAAACAATCACATGTTTCAACCAATATTGATCCTGAATAATTTGATTAAAAAATACAGTTTAAGTAGCAGACCCGTGCCTCGCAAGGGTTTTAATGCTAGTTAAATATATAAAAGAGGAAACTCAGGCAATTTTTTGGGACAACTTAAAATGGCAACTCTGCCAAAAGATTTGGGACGGAAGGATATTATAATAGTATTAAACAGAGAAAAAAAGTTGGAAAAAGAGAGAAAAAGATGTTAAAAAAGAGGGAGATGAATATTTTATTAGTAAAAATAAAATAAAGGAACACTAAGAGTACCTTAAAAATAAGTAATGAAAGACATGTGCAAACTTTTAAGGGATCTCATTGTTGGAGTGCAAAATCAAGTCAAATTCCTTAAATTTTGGTTTAGGAGTTAAAATAGCTAGTATTTTGGAGTTGCTCTAAGCCTAATTTTTGTTTTGGTGCGTCCAAGTGAAATGTAGCTTCGGGTTATAACTAAAAAACAAAAATGAGAAAAAAAGTAACTACTAAAATTAAATATACTCATTTTTGCCCGTCATACAAATATATAAAATTTTAAATATTTCAACTTATATTTGGTCTTGGATCTGATCATTTGCCCTTTCACCTGCAACTAAATAAGCAGGTATATGTACCAAGATCTTAAAGATTTCATTTTAAGAATGTTTGGATACGGGAGAAGGAGTGTTGGAACTTGTTTAGAAATAGCTGTGAAAGTACTAAAAATAAGGAAATTGAGGAGAAGATAATATTTTGTTGCATAAAGCTCTAAGAATAGGGAGTAGGGATGGGCATTTCACTCCGGCCCGATCCCCGTTCGGGTCGGGGATTTGGGAAATTTGTTGGGTTTGAGACGGAGAGCGGGGATTATTTTGTAAAAAATTCAGGGATAGGGATCGGGGCGGAGGCGAGGTCTGGATTAGGTAATCCCCGATCCGCGATCTCCGATTTTAATATTATCTAAAAATATATTTATATATGTATATAATTAAATTTTTATAAATAAACATATATATATATATATATATATATATATATATATATATATATATATTATTAGTGTTAATAATTTTTATTTTATTTCTTAGATTCAAAGTTTTAATAGTTAAATTTAAATTTAATTATAATAATTTAGTTATATCTTTTAATATAAATAAATATTAATTCGAAATGTTTTTTAGAATAGGTAATTGAATTCAAAATATATATTATATATTATGATTTAGCAAATTAATATTATTAAAAAAATTATTAGAGACTGTATAATATTTATTGTTTAAAAAATATTAAAAATCTCCGAATTCTCGTGGGGATCCCATTCCCCATTCGGGGCGGGGATCAACGAGAAAAATATTCCCCGTTCGGGGATCGGGACGGGTTCGGGGAGTGGATATGAGTTCGGGAATCGGGGACGGGAATTGCACTCCCCGACCCCGAAGTGACCTGATGCCCATACCTAATGGGGAGGGGGTATGAGCCTAGAGTATCGAAGTAAAATCAAAAAGACTAAGATAAATTACGTAAATTCAGGCCTTGAAGAGGTAACCACGGAATCCAAGAATATAATGATGCCCGATGGTAGTACTTGTAGGTATTAGAAAAGCAAGAAAGCTACTGGAAATGACGAGCTAACAATTCTGGTTGCGGGAAGGGGATCAAAACACCCGGTTCTTTCACCAGGCCCCGATGGCCTAAATTTTTGGAGTGTGGTTGATCAAGATGTAGTCAAATTTTGTAGAACATTCATGAGTACAAGGGAATTGCCACGAGGTATGAACCGTACTCTAGTGTGCTTAATTCCAAAGGTTAAATCACCACAAAAGATACAGAGTTGCGCCCTATTTCCCTTTATAATGTGCTTCTAAGATACTATCGAAGGTTCTGTCAAACAGGTTGAAACCTTGCTTGGGAACGTTGATTTCTGACAAGCAAAGTGCATTCCTTGAAGGAAGATTATTATAATGTGCTTATTGCCTTTGAGGTGAATCACTATATAAAAAGACATACATAGGGTGAGAGTGGAACAGTATGACTAAGAATAGATATATCAAAGACATACGACATATTAGATTGGTGTTTCATTGAAGATATGATGGTGAAGTTTGGATTCAGTACGATGTGGATTACTAGAATTATGAAGTATTTACGCTCTGTATCCTATAGTTTAATCAATAATGGAGTAGAGTTTGAAGAGGTTGTTCCATAATGTGGGGTACGGCAAGGAGACCTTATATCCCCATATATTTACATCATGTGTGCTGAAGGATTGAGTGCAATTATTCGAAGGAATGAGGAAACTGTAGTTTTGCAAAGGAGGTGTGGGAAACTGTCGGGCTATGAGAGATTGCTATGGCGTTACCAAATGAAACAGTGTTTCAGGTGTTGAGGAGAATTTTTAGCCTGGCTACTAAGGAACAATGTGTATTAGTTGGCCTATTTTGTTGGAGCCTGTGGAATCGGAGAAAAAAGTGGGTGTGGGAGCGAATTAACACCTACGTCTTTGGTGTAAAAGCAGCCCCTATTAATCTACTGACAGATTGGAGGCGAATGAGAGATGAAGAAAGTAAGTGTAAGGCTCAGCATATAGCAGGTTCACGTTCGTGGGTGAAGCCTCCTGAAGGGTGGGTTAAAATTAATTTAGATGCAGTATGTGGACAAGGTGTTAGATATAGGTCCCACCCATATACTTTCCAAACCCACTACTTCCACTTTACTCACCTTCCTACCACTTTCCTCTTATACATCTACCCCTATTTTTCTCATTAATTACCCTAACATGCCACTAGCTCATTCTATAAATACCCACTCATTCCTTCATTACCAAATACACCAAAATCTCTTCTTCCTCTCATACTTCTTAGTATATATAGCTGCTAGATAGTCCATCTAGTAGGAAACTTACCTTGTGGTAGTTTCAAGCAGGTCAGGATAGGGGGCCCTCGTGCTACTCTATTCTTTCGTTTCGAGGGAGTTTGTGTGAGTGTCAGGCTGCAGCCATCGGAATCTATCCCGCTGCAGTATTAGGAGTTCGTCTAGTTGTAGTAGTTGCTACAAAGGGAGTTCATCCAGGTTATCTGGTCAAGTACCGAAGGAGTAGGGAATCGTTATATTTCTATTCAGTTGTGCCTCAAGTGTTACTTCGTAAACTTGAGAGAGAATATTGTAACCATTGTTATCATTATAGTGGAAACATTCGGAACTAGTCCCGTGGTTTTTACCTCTTTACTTTAAGGGGGTTTTCCACGTATAAATCTTGGTGTTCATCTGTCTTTATTATTGACTGTTATAATCCTCAGATTTAATTTACGCAAAGACAGGAAACGGGCATTCCTAACAGGTGGTATCAAAGCTGGGGCCCACGTTGTTGGTGTCTAGGAAAGTGCTTTGTGTGCAGTGGTTACTTGATAACGCGTTGTACTAATACGGAAGGCTCCCCAAACACATCCACTTTCTTGGCCAACTTGTGTGGTTCTAAGTGAGATTCCCATAGTCTTTGGCAAATTAAAAATGGATGATTCTTCCAGTGTAATGGTAAGCCTAACAGCTTCAAATTATCCGATGTGGAAAAGCAGAATAAAGGATTTGCTTTATAGTAAGGACTTGTTTGATCCGGTGGAGCTGAAAGGATTCAAACCTATAGCAAAGTCTGATGCTGACTGGAAGAAGATGAACATGAAAACTATCAATCTCATTCGTCGATGGATTGATAATTCGGAGTATCATCACGTCTCTAAAGAAGAAGACGCTTATACACTTTGGACGACGTTAGAGTCTACGTTCCAAGAGAAAAGTTCACAAAATGTAACTTTTATAGTTTGTCAGCTGGTGAACATGAGGTACCAGGATGGGAACAACATGTCAGAGCATATGAGCGAATTTCAAGGGTTGTTAAATCAACTATCAAATATGAAGATGGAGTTTGAACATAAATTCCAAGCAATATTTCTTCTCAACACTTTACCATCCACCTGGGATACGCTAGTGGTGACAGTAACTAATGTTGTACCAACTGAGCAACTAACGTTGCGATCAATTAAGCAGAGTATCCTTAGTGAATCCATGAGAAGAAAGGTACAAGGAGTCAACCACGATTCCCAGGCTCTTGTTACTGAGAACAGGGGCAGAAGCAACTACAGGGAGACAAACCGAGGATGTAGTAAAAGTAGGAATTTTGGTAATTCCAGTGGAAAGTCTAAAGCCAATGTTGAATGCTTCTATTGTAAGATGAAGGGTCATTACAAGAAAGATTGTAGGGCCTGGCTCAAGCAACAAAATAACGGTGAACAAGGGAAACATGCCGAGAAGAACACAACAGCTGCTATGACAGAAGATATTGTGATCTTTTCGTTTGGGGAAGAAGAATGCTTACATGTTGATGATCAGAAGGTTGAATGGGTGATAGATACAGGAGCAACGTATCATGCAACACCCACTCAGGAATTCTTTACGACGTACAAGTCAGGGGACTTTGGTACTGTAAGAATGGGTAACTCGGACCAATCAAAGATCGCAAGCATTGGTGACATCTGTATTGAGACTAACACAGGTTGTTCAATGACTTTAAAAGATGTCACGCATGTTCCGGATTTACGGCTCAACTTGATTTCTGGCATGGAGCTAGACAAGAAGGGGTACATAAATACCTTCGGTGGTGGAAGGTGGAAGCTTACTACGGGTTCGTTGGTGGTTGCAAGAGGTTCCACTTGTGGCTCTTTGTACAAGACACAAGTGACGATGTGTTCAAATGAGTTGAATACAGTTGAAAATGAAGCTTCAACAAGTTTGTGGCACAAGAGGCTTGGTCACATGAGCGAGAAAGGGCTGCAGATCTTAGCAAAGAAATCCCTCATTCCATTTGCTAAAGATACTGCATTGCAGCCTTGCGAATATTATTTATTCAGGAAACAACATCGAGTATCTTTTAACATCCACTGAAGAAAAATTCTGTGGTGCTAGAAAGAGTTTACTCTGACGTCTGTGGTCCGTTTGAGGTGGAGTCCTTAGGCGGAAATAGGTACTTTATTACCTTTATTGATGAAGCATCTCGAAAGGTGCGGGTTGAGCTACTCAAATCAAAAGATCAAGTGTTTGAGTACTTCCAGAAGTTTCATGCTATGGTTGAAAGATCAACAGGGAAACAACTGAAGTGCCTTCGTAGTGACAACGGGGGGGAGTACACTTCAAAAGAGTTTCAAAAGTATCTTGCAAAGCATGGTATCCGGCATGAAAGAACAGTTCCTGGCACCCCACAACAGAATGGCATTGCGGAAAGAATGAACCGCACCATTGCTGAACGAGTCAGATGCATGTTGAAAATGGCTAAATTGTCGAAGTCATTTCGGGGAGAAGCTGTAAGAACAGCTTGCTACTTGATCAATCGATCTTCATCGGCACCTCTGAATTTTGAGATTCCAGAGAAGATCTGGTTAGGAAAGGATGTTTCCTATTCCTACTTGAGGATGTTTGGATGCAAGGCTTTTGCACACATCCCAAAGGAGCATAGAACAAAGCTTAAAGATAAAACAACTCTGTGTATTCTCGTTGCCTACGGGGATCCAGAGTTTGGGTATCGGTTGTGGAATCCTGAATCAAAGAAGATATTCAGGAGCAGAGATGTGGTTTTCCATGAGTCTCAAAATTATGAGAATTTGGGAGCACTCAACAACCAAGGCAAGCTAGAAATCCAGATACAATAGAAGATGATGGAGAGGATATGGAAGATGATGAGGCTGCTGAGCATGGGGAGCTACCGCCTCAGCCTGAAGCTGAAGAAACTCAGCCACGGCGTTCTACAAGAGAACGAAGACAATCAGGAAGATATCTTTCATCCGAGTATATCTTAATTGCTGATGAGGGGGAGCCCGAGACCTTTGAGGAAGTCAAGACTCATAAAGAAAGCAGTTGCTAGCTGAAAACAATGCAAGAGGAAATGGATTCTTTAAACAAGAATGAAACTTATGAGTTGACTACACTTCCGAGAGGACGGAAGGCTTTGAGGAACAAATGGGTCTTCAAAGTAAAAAAGGGATGATGAAAAGCTTGTAAAGTATAAATCATGCTTGGTGGTTAAAGGCTTTGCACAGAAGGAAGGCATTGATTTCGATGACTCCGGTTGTAAAGATGACATCAATCCGAACTGTTCTCGGATTAGCGGCTAGCATGGATCTTAAGCTTGAGCAGTTAGATGTGAAAACTGCATTCCTTCATGGAGATTTGAAGGATGAGATCTACATGCACCAGCCAGAAGGGTTTGAAGTAAAAGGGAAGGAGCACATGGTTTGTAAACTAAAGAAGAGTTTGTACGGGCTTAAACAAGCGCCAAGACAGTGGTATAAGAAGTTTAATTCATTCATGCGGAATCACAAGTTCAGGAGAACTACTTCCGATCACTGTGTTTATGTGCAAAGGTTTCCTAACGGTAACTTCATTATCCTGTTAGTTTATGTTGACGATATGTTAGTAGTCGGCCAAGATGCTAACATGATCCGCAAGTTGAAAGAAGATTTGTCTAAGTTCTTTGATATGAAAGACTTGGGTCTATGTTATTAGTATTTTTGTTGTTCGTTCGCAGGGAAGGACTGAATGTAATATCAAGTTCAAGTATCTTATCTCTTTACGTCTAGAAGTGTGTGAGAAAAATCTTTGGGTTTTTGTTTTAACTAAATTAACCAAGAACTAATTATAAACGCTAAGAATTGATTTTAAACTGAGATTCAAATATATAGAAAACAATCTAAGAACTGGGGTTCTTCACCTGGTTTCAATACATGCTCAATATTATTGTGATATCTGTGTTCCTACCTTGCTGAAAACAATTCTTCTAAAGTTATACTGCACCCTCCCAGGCTACAATATAGTGTTTACAGCTACACCGTAATTGACACTCCCGTGATACAATCAAAGTATATCTATAAACTATTAAATACCAAGAATTATATGTCTCACAATTCTCCTATTAATCTCCCGATCTAATATTCAAATTATGTCTGTTAAATCATGTACTAAGATTGCAACTTCTCTCCCAAGCTTATTACAATCCCTAGAATACAATCAAAGGTTCATGACTCCCCTAATTGTGTTAAGATCTCATTAACAAATCAGCCAGGCAGAAAATCACATAATCAAGCATGCATGAATACCAAGGAATACTACCCAATTCTCAGATTAGAGAATTAGTTACACATATTTAATAAAGAAAACATAATAATAATGATAATGAATGAAAACATAATATTGAAGAAAGAATTGAAGATCGAAAGTACCTTGATACGATTTACAGCTATCAATTGTTATGATTTACAATGGTAGGATGTGTTTAAATAGACTCTACAAATCTTGCCCAGCAAGATATTACCTTCTAATACAATTAGAATTCAATTTAGGTATTAAAAATTGCCCAAAATACAATTAGAACTAGAAAAGGGCAAAACAGTAATTTTTCTGCTTCCATCTATCTGCTGGTCGTGCTTCCTGGGCCCACCACACGCGGCCTGGTCGTGTGAAACCTATCCCATATTGTAGAAAATCTCTCAAGCTTCGCGTGGACTGTAAATGGGCTGAAAACGGACTTCTAGAACTCCAGATATGGCCCAAACAGTATAAAGTGCGCAGCCCTTCTCAAAAATCCGAATTTTAATTAATTAATTCTCCAAAAACGATAGAAGCATCAACTTTAATCAACATTCTCGTAAATCTGCACAACTCAGCAAAACACATCAAAACTACAACAACTTGAGTCCAAAACAATCAATTTAAGCTAAACGGAGGGATTCCCAGTGGATATAAAATCCACTTATCAAACCCCCAAACTTAAACTGATGCTTGTCCTCAAGCATAAACAATTACAACTAACTAACTAGTACCACTTCCGTAGGTGATCACGGTTGCATTTGGCATATGCAACAAGCCCTTTAAACCCCTAGGCAGCCCTAGCGGACGAGTAAGGTCTCGTGAGGGCCTATAGCGAATGTACCCACAAAATCCATTTAACCTAATGCAATGCAATGCATGAATGCAACTAACATGAAATATGCAACGATCCCCTTCAAACTAACCAAAACCAACTAACAAGCAAATATCTCAAAGAATGCAACTAAATCCAAATAGAGCTCGACTAGGTCCCCGTATACTAACAATACATGAACAGAAACGTGTGTGTGTGCGATGCTCATCAGAAATACTCCCAAAACGAGGTCAAAAATCATACATATCCTTTGCCAAGACAATCACAGGTTTATAAATAGAATAGACTGTAGACACTTCATAACCTAGAAACACCTCCATCCTTATCCAAGGTAGACAGAAATTCATGCTTTATTACTAACTACTACGACACATATATACAATATGCATGCTTATTTAACCGTGCAATGAATGAGACCCCAAAAGGCTTATACAATAATACCCATGTAGCGAGTGTTAGGTCAGTGGATCCCAGACTATAAAAGCCTTAGGTCACTAGGACTAAGTCCCCACAGACTTAATTACTCGAGTATTAAAGAGCTCACTCTGGTTAATTTTGCATATAAACAATTTATTGACTTTTTTTTTCTCTTTTTTTTTTTCTTTTTTTTTTCTTTTTTTTTTCTCTCTTTTGCGATCTGGAATGAGCCTTTCTCATTTCCAACCCTAGACTACTCATAAAATATGAGCCGGCTACTAGCCATTTAACACCTAGCCATTAACACTAAACAACTAGCATGAAATTCCTGGTTTCCCCCAAACTTAGACTTTAGTGCTCCTACGCCATCAAGGGAATAACGAAAATTCTAAATATAATCAGGTGATTAAATCTCAAAGCATCCAAACAAGCATGACCTCAACCTAGCCCAAAAGCACCCAATGAGACTGTGTAAAAGTTGTGTTTCTGAAGCATGCAAGTCAATTTCATAAGAACTATAAATCAACCCTCTATTTATCATTACCACACTCAATTAGACATCTACCTATCAATCAGAATCAGCTCGTTCTAAGGGATCATGAAAAATGCATGCCATGAAAATGCAACTAGAATGAACTCACATGGTATACAGAAACAGAATGTCCTACATGAAACAAACGTAAATAACACGAACATACATGCATGAATTACTACTAATAATATGCAAAACATGAAATCCTACATGAACACATATATACAACAACAACTACTAATCCCTCAAAACACCCCCAAACTTAAAAGATTCAATGTCCGCATTGAATGGAAGTAAATACAAGGGATAGTAGAAAACATACCTACTCGTCCTCGCTGTCGTCACCCTCGTCATCCTCATCATCTTCATCAGAAGAATCCGGTGGAGGGTACGGAGTCCGAGCTCCAAATATAGGCCACTGAACAGGAGTACTAGGTGACTGAAACTTTGCCTCCAAAGCTATGCCCATGTCCTCAGAATACTGGCGACTGCTCGCATGCATAGCATCCAACCGCCTAGTCATTCGACGAAAATATGATTCAAAAACGGACATATCCATAGTACTCTGCGAAGAACCTGCCCTAGCCACTTCCGGTGCCCTTTGAACAGGTGGCGGAGCGCCTGCTCTCTGACCACTAGCACCATCAACAACAAAACCTAATCCCCTAGGATGAGGAGTGCCGCCCGGCCACTCCTTCAACCTCAACCGATCAATAGTAGCATCCTTAATAGAAGCCATAGGTTTATGCACAGGCTCACCTTGATACCCTTTGACTTTCGATGCGTCACACAAGTACGAGATAATAGAAGCATATGGAATACTAGCTGATGAATTGCTTCCCAAAAACCGAAGAATATTTTGATTAATAAGGTACCCAAGGTCAACATACTCACCTTTGAGAATACCCCATAGCAAGATAGCTCGATCAACAGTAACATCAGAAACATGGTTTGACGGAATGATATTAGAACTGATGAAAAAGAACCATGCCTTTGCAAAACCAGACAATGACGAAGCCGGGAAAATACGTTTTATCTCCGTACCTAACTTACATTTCCACTTCGTTCCCGGAACACATAACTCACCAATGAGTGCATCAAGATCAACATCATCCTTAGACTTTTGTCCCCAATCCGTAGCATCTCTAGGCTTAGGAGGTTGCCTAATCAAATTACGAATAGCACGAGGCGAATAATCCACCTTCCGACCCCTCACAACCGTGGAATTATTCCTTGCTATCGAAGCATTAGCATAGAATTCCCTAACCACATCCAACGATGCATCATTAGCAAATTCATAAAATAACGTCCAACCCCGCTCACTAATCATCGCAACCATCTCCTCATACTTATATGGCACAAGCCTTCTTTCCTGAATGACCCCCTTCGAAACTAACCTACCATACTCCATTTTGGCATTCTCATTCACAAATTTTTCCACTCCATCTCCCACGACATCATTCTCATCCGAAGATGGACGAGCACTACTACTACCACCCATTATTCGTTGCCTTTTAGGAGCCATAATCAACAAATATCAAGCAAGGCACAATAATCTCCAAACAATTCACCAAATAAAGAACCCCCAAATTATACACCAAGAACCCTAGCTTGCAAAATTCACAAATTCAAATAAAAGATAAGATAGAATATTACCCAATTGAATCAAAGAGGTGAAATTGCTAGATGATTCCCCAGAAAAATCGAATTTAATCCCCCCTTGTACTTTGAATGGATGAAAGTTGAGAATGTTTGGGGTTTATATAGATGGGTTTTATGTATGTATAGGTTTATGTATATGTAGGAGATGTAGGAAATTGAGATGAAATTAGATGTAGAATAGGATTGGGGTGTGTTTAGGATTTAAAATCAAGTTGAATTAGGAATGGGGTTTAAGTTTGGAGAAATTGTAGTAGGATATGAAAAGATATGAGAAGAGATAGGAAAATTGGGTATTAACTCAAAAAAATTCGAGCAAATCAGAATAAACTGGCGCCTGAAGCGCTGGGCAGGCGCATGATGCGCGGTTGCGGTCTGCGTGTCTGGCCGCTCCTGCGCGGCTTGGCGCATGATGCGCGGTTGCGGTCTGCGTTTCTGGGCGCTCCTGCGCGTGGCTGGCGCATCTGGCGCTGGCGCAACCTGCAATTTTTTTTTTTTTTTTTTTTCACACAACACTCACAACACTCATTTTTTTTTTTTTTTTTCACTCTTCTTCTTCTTTTTTTTTTACAAACTCACAACACTCAATTTTTTTCTTTTTCTTTTTTTTTTTTACAAAAAATACTACATAACTTGGGTTGCCTCCCAAGAAGCGCATTTGTTTAACGTCGTTAGCCCGACGCCGATTCTCAACTGATGATAAAGTCCTGGAAGTAAAGACTGCTCATTCCTCGCTCTACTGTTTCTGCAAGCAGGTACGGCTTAAGTCTCTGCCCGTTCACCTTGAATACATCTGACCCTTCCCTAGTAATCTCACAAACTCCATTAGGATAGACCTTCACAATCTCAAAAGGTCCGGTCCATCGTGATTTGAGCTTTCCGGGAAATAAACGGAGTCTTGAATTAAACAATAGAACATGCTGCCCAACCTCAAATTCCTTATTCTGAATGTGCTTATCATGCCACAATTTGGTCTTCTCCTTGTAGATACTAGCATTTTCATAGGACTGGAGCCTAATCTCCTCAAGCTCTCCAAGTTGAAGCAAACGCTTCTCTCCCGCGGATTTTAAATCAAAATTCAAATTTCTTGTCGCCCAAAACGCCTTATGCTGAAGTTCCACCGGCAAATGACATGGCTTCCCAAAAACCAACCTATATGGAGACATCCCAATAGGTGTTTTAAATGCCGTTCTATATGCCCAAAGAGCATCATCAAGCTTTGTTGACCAATCTTTTCTTGAACTTGCCACTGTCTTCTCCAAAATTGACTTCAGCTCACGATTCGAAATCTCAACTTGTCCACTTGTTTGCGGATGATAAGGAGTTGCCACCTTTTGTGTCACACCATACTTTTTCAAGAGATCAGCCACCTGTTTATTGCAAAAGTGCGAACCTCCATCATTGATAATAGCCCTTGGCACTCCAAATCTAGTGAACACATTTTTCTTCAAGAACTTCTTCACCACTCTAGCATCATTAGTAGGAGACGCAATGGCTTCAACCCATTTAGAGACATAATCAACTCCCACCAAAATATACTGATTTCCATAAGAAGATGGAAATGGACCCATGAAGTCCATCCCCCACACATCGAAAATCTCCACCTCAAGAATAGATTGTAAAGGCATCTCGTTCCTCCTCGAAATATTCCCAACTCGTTGACATCTATCACATTTAGCCACAAAGTCTCTAGCATCTTGATGCATGGTTGGCCAATAGAATCCTGACTGTAAAACTTTCGCCACTGTCTTCATGCTACTGTTATGACCTCCACACTCTAGAGAATGGCAATGTCTGAAAATATGAGGAACTTCATCATGAGGTACACATCTACGAAACATTCCATCAGCACATTCTTTGTAAAGCAGCGGTTCTTCCCAATAGTAATGCTTCACATCATAAAAGAACTTCTTCTTCTGATTATAAGAAAGATTATCCGGCACAACTCCTCCCACAATGTAATTCACAAAATCTGCATACCATGGTGTAGACAAGGACACACCTAGAAGCTGCTCTTCCGGAAATTTATCATTAATAGGCTTTTCACCTCCTACCTCTCCATCTCCTTGGTCCAACCTAGATAAATGATCAGCTACCAAGTTCTCGGACCCCTTCTTATCTCGAATCTCAAGATCAAATTCCTGGAGTAAGAGAATCCAACGAACTAAACGAGGCTTGGCATCCTTCTTTGTCATCAAGAAACGAATCGCAGCATGATCCGAATAGACAATCACCTTAGACCCAACAAGATAGGATCTGAATTTATCAAGTGCAAACACCACTGCAAGTAGCTCTTTCTCCGTAGTGGAATAGTTGATTTGCGCATCATCAAGAGTCTTGCTTGCATAAGCTATCACGTGCATCCGCTTATCCTTCTTTTGCCCAAGAACAACACCCACAGCATAGTCACTAGCATCACACATAAGCTCAAATGGCAAGCTCCAATCGGGAGATGTAACTATGGGTGCAGAAGTAAGTTCCTTCTTCAACCTGTTAAAAGCATCAAGACAACTTTCATCAAAGTCAAAAACACGATCCTTTTCAAGAAGATTGCAGAGTGGCCGAGCTAACTTGGAGAAATCCTTGATGAACCGTCGATAAAAACCAGCATGCCCAAGAAAGCTTCGAATTCCTTTCACAGATGAAGGTGGTGGCAATTTTTCAATAACTTCAATTTTTGCTCTATCGACCTCAATGCCTTTGTTAGAGATTTTATGTCCAAGCACAATGCCTTCCTTCACCATGAAGTGACATTTTTCCCAATTAAGAACAAGATTCGTTTCAGTACATCTTTGCAACACCTTTGATAAACTGGCGAGACATGATTCAAAAGAAGAACCATAAACCGTGAAGTCATCCATAAAGACCTCCATGTCTCGCCCTATAAAATCTGAGAAAATGTGGTTCATGAGCCGTTGAAACGTTGAAGGACCATTACACAAACCAAAAGGAAGCCTCCGATAAGCAAAAGTGCCATAAGGACAAGTAAAGGTAGTCTTCTCTTGATCTTCGGGTGCAATAGGAATCTGAAAGTAACCCGAGAATCCATCCAGAAAGTTGTAATACTCATTGCCCGCCAACCTTTCGAGCATTTGATCAATGAATGGGAGGGGAAAGTGATCTTTGCGAGTAGCGTTATTCAACTTCCTATAATCAATGCAAACTCTCCAACCTGTTACTGTTCTTGTAGGAATCAACTCATTCTTCTCATTGTGAATGACAGTCATCCCACCTTTCTTAGGCACAACATGAATAGGGCTCACCCATTTACTGTGTGGAACCGAATATATGATACCAGCATCAAGCAACTTAGTGATTTCTTTCTTCACCACCTCTTGCAAATTCGGATTCAATCTTCTTTGTCCCTCAATCACAGGCTTATGATCATCTTCTAAGGCAATTCTATGCATGCAAAGAGCAGGGCTAATTCCCTTGATATCTTGAATTGTCCAACCAATAGCTGATTTATATTGCCGAAGAACATGTAATAACTTTTCTCTCTCATCTTCAATGAGCAAAGCAGAAACTACCACAGGATATGTATCATTAGGACCAAGAAAGGCATACCTCAAATTATCAGGTAGAGGTTTAAGTTCCACCTGTGGTGCCTCTGAAAGTGTAAAAACCATCTCAACTTCTGTGTCTCGAACAACAAGTGCTTCTCCTTCTACTACATCATCCAACACCCGATCTGCTCCCACGAAGTGTTCATTCTCAAGCTGCACAATGTCATCCACTATGTCAATGGTAAAACAAGTTGCTCCAAAAGGAGGCATCTTCATTGCTTTGTTCAGATCAAATTCCACTTTGTCCTCGCCAACATTCAATGTCAATTTTCCAGCTTTAACATCGATTGTAGTGCCAGCAGTAGCCAAGAATGGCCGTCCCAAGATAATGGGTATCTCGACATCTTCATCCATCTCTAACACCACAAAATCACAAGGTATGACAAATTTATCCACTTTAACAACCACGTCTTCAATAACTCCCAATGGATACTTAACAGAACGATCCGCCAACTGAAGTGAAATCCGTGTCTTTTTAAGTTCTCCAAGACCAAGCCTTTTGCAGATTGAATATGGCATCAAACTCACACTTGCCCCTAAGTCACACAAGGCTTTTATGTTTTCCATCTTCCCAATAGTGCAAGGCAAAGAGAAGCTTCCCGGATCTTTCAATTTCTGAGGAATGGCCTTTTGGATGACTGCACTGCATTCAGCATTAAGAGTAATAGTCTCTGCATCTTCAAGTTTCCTCTTCTTTGTCAACATCTCCTTAAGAAATTTAGCATAAAGCGGCATCTGATTCAAAGCTTCAGCCAACGGAATATTAACGTGCAACTGCCGGAACATAGTCAAGAACTTCTCGTACTGCTTCTCTAAATGCCTGTTGTGAAGTCTCTGTGGAAATGGAATAGGAGGAACATAAGGTGGTGGAGGAACATACGGCTTTTCTGAATCTTCTTCCTTCTTCTTCTCATCTTCTTTTTCTGACGTGTCTGCAGCAATCTCCACTGGCTTATCCTCTTTCTCAGTATCACTCTCCTTAGGCTTAAGAATCTCAACCTCGGGCAACTCTCTTCCGCTCCTCAAAGTAATTGCTTTGCATTGCTCTTTACCAGTCTGGTCGGGTTGACTAGGAAGTGATCCTTGCTCACGAACACCCATCTTTGAGGCAATCTGTCCAATCTGTGTTTCTAGCATCTTTTGAGATGATGCCATCTGATCTATTCTTGATTCCATATTAGCCAATGCCCCAGAAGTCCCTTGCATAATCTTATTTAGTGCAACCTCCCACTCAGCTGGTTCTTTCTTTGGCGGAGGTTGATACTGCTGCTGTGCTTGATATGGTGGTCGTGACTGAAAACCAGGAGGTTGATTCTGCCTTGGAAATGCATAGGAAGGATTAGCTGCATGATTATTGCTGTAAGAAAGATTATTGTTTGGCCTTTGATTCGGATTGTAGTAAGAATTATTCTGCACAGGCCAAGGCTGTCTTCCTTGAATAAAAGATGCTTCTTCTGGGAATTGTGGAGCATACGAGTTCTGACTAGCACCATAATCATGATACCCTTCCATAGGTGAAGAAATAGCATTCACATTTGCCTTTTGTCCTCGCACCTCCTGAGTTAGAGTATCTAACTTTTGAGCCAGCATGTTGATCATCTCAGATTCTTGTGCTGCTTTTGCTGAGCTCGTCCCACTAGGTGCCCATGAATAATTATTAGATGCTAATTCCTCAAGAAGTGCTTTAGCCTGTGTAGTTGGTGCCTTCTTGAAATTTCCACCAGCAGCCACATCCAAACTCAAACGAATATCTGCATTCATGGCCCCATAAAAAGTACTAATGACCTGCCAATCTTCTAAGCCATGATGTGGACACTTCCTCAATAGTGCCTTGAATCTCTCCCATGCCTGATATAGACCTTCACCCGGTTGTGCTTTAAAACTCATAATCATAGTCCTCAACTGTTGCGTCTTGTCAGAAGGATAATATTTGGACAAGAATGCCGTAGAAAGACTCTCCCATGTAGCAACCGAAGTGTTTGGAAGTTGTTGAAACCACTCCAAAGCTCTTCCCTTAATAGAGTAGGGAAACATATGGAGACGAATCTGATCACTCGTAACACCAGTGATTCTGAATGAGCCACACATCTGCACAAAACTCTCTAGATGTCTGTGTGGGTCTTCTAATTCAATGTCTCCTTCAAAAGCCTGATTGCTGATCATCTGAATTAAGCTCGGATTAATATGGAACTGAGCTGCACCAATCTCTGGAGTTTTGTACATGCAATTGGCTGGATTCGGTGTCTCATGGTCCCAAATAGAAGACTGATCAACATTAACAGCTGGTCGAGGTTCTGGATCTCCCATCTTAGCTTTATCTTTTCTTAGCTTTCTCAAAGTACGCTCGATTTCAGGGTCAAATTCCAATTTTCTAGTGCAAGATGAACGTAGCATACACCTGAAAATCACCAACAAAACAACTTGTGGAACCAATTAAAATCTAAACAATAAGAAACAATTAACCTAAACTCAACTATACTGCCTTCCCCGGCAGCGGCGCCAATTTGTTATTAGTATTTTTGTTGTTCGTTCGCAGGGAAGGACTGAATGTAATATCAAGTTCAAGTATCTTATCTCTTTACGTCTAGAAGTGTGTGAGAAAAATCTTTGGGTTTGTGTTTTAACTAAATTAACCAAGAACTAATTATAAACGCTAAGAATTGATTTTAAACTGAGATTCAAATATATAGAAAACAATCTAAGAACTGGGGTTCTTCACCTGGTTTCAATACATGCTCAATATTAATGTGATATCTGTGTTCCTACCTTGCTGAAAACAATTCTTCTAAAGTTATACTGCACCCTCCCAGGCTACAATATAGTGTTTACAGCTACACCGTAATTGACACTCCCGTGATACAATCAAAGTATATCTATAAACTATTAAATACCAAGAATTATATGTCTCACAATTCTCCTATTAATCTCCCGATCTAATATTCAAATTATGTCTGTTAAATCATGTACTAAGATTGCAACTTCTCTCCCAAGCTTATTACAATCCCTAGAATACAATCAAAGGTTCATGACTCCCCTAATTGTGTTAAGATCTCATTAACAAATCAGCCAGGCAGAAAATCACATAATCAAGCATGCATGAATACCAAGGAATACTACCCAATTCTCAGATTAGAGAATTAGTTACACATATTTAATAAAGAAAACATAATAATAATGATAATGAATGAAAACATAATATTGAAGAAAGAATTGAAGATCGAAAGTACCTTGATACGATTTACAGCTATCAATTGTTATGATTTACAATGGTAGGATGTGTTTAAATAGACTCTACAAATCTTGCCCAGCAAGATATTACCTTCTAATACAATTAGAATTCAATTTAGGTATTAAAAATTGCCCAAAATACAATTAGAACTAGAAAAGGGCAAAACAGTAATTTTTCTGCTTCCATCTATCTGCTGGTCGTGCTTCCTGGGCCCACCACACGCGGCCTGGTCGTGTGAAACCTATCCCATATTGTAGAAAATCTCTCAAGCTTCGCGTGGACTGTAAATGGGCTGAAAACGGACTTCTAGAACTCCAGATATGGCCCAAACAGTATAAAGTGCGCAGCCCTTCTCAAAAATCCGAATTTTAATTAATTAATTCTCCAAAAACGATAGAAGCATCAACTTTAATCAACATTCTCGTAAATCTGCACAACTCAGCAAAACACATCAAAACTACAACAACTTGAGTCCAAAACAATCAATTTAAGCTAAACGGAGGGATTCCCAGTGGATATAAAATCCACTTATCAGTCTAGCTAGACAAATTCTGGGGATGAAAATTGTTCGTGACAGAACAACCAGGGAGTTGTGGTTGTCACAAAAGGGATACATTGAACGGGTACTGAAGAGGTTCATTATGAGTGATGCTAAACCATTTAGTATACCATTGGCGGGGCATTTTAAGTTGGACAAGAAAATGTGTCCGTCAACAGATAAAGAAAAGAAGGAGATGGAGAAAGTTCCTTACTTATCAGTGGTAGGGAGTCTTATGTATGCATTGGTTTGTACAAGGCCAGATATTGCTCAAGCAGTTGGAGTTGTGAGTAGATATTTGTCAAATCCGGGAAAGAAGCACTGGGAAGCGGTTAAGTGGATTCTCAGATATTTAAAGGGTACTTCCGGGTTATGCTTGAAGTATGGAACTGGTGAACCAATCTTGGAAGGTATTACAGATGCTGATATGGCAGGACATCCAGATGAGATGAAATCCACGTCAGGGATGCTTTTCACTTTTGCGGGGGGAGCTGTATCATGGCAGTCCAAGTTGCAAAAGTGTGTTGCTTTGTCGACAACCGAGTCAGAGTATATTGCAGCTTGTGAAGCAGGCAAGGAGCTGGTTTGGTTAAAGCGATTTCTGCAAGAATTGGGTTTGAAACAGGACAAGTTTAAGCTGTATTGTGATAGCCAAAGTGCTATTGACTTGAGTAAGAATGCTACTTATCACAGTCGTACCAAGCACACTAATGTACGCTACCATTGGCTAAGGGATCAAGTTGAAAATGGGGTATTTCAAATAGAGAAGATACACACGGATGAAAATCCAGCCGATATGATGACGAAGGTCCTTCCACGGGAAAAGTTGGAGCTGTGCAAACGGGGTACGGGTATGAAGCGTCGTGAGTTCGGAAAGGGGGGAGATTGTTAGATATGGTTCCTACCCATATACTTTCCAAACCCACTACTTCCACTTTACTCACCTTCCTACCACTTTCCTCTTATAGCTCATTCTATAAATACCCACCCATTACTTCATTACCAAACACACCAAAATCTCTTCTTCCTCTCATACTTCTTAGTATATATAGTTGCTAGATAGTCCGTCTAGTAGGAAACTTACCTTGTGGTAGTTCAAGCAGGTCAGGATAGGGGGCCCTCGTGCTACTTTATTCTTTCGTTTCGAGGGAGTTTGTGTGAGTGTCAGGCTGCAGCCATCGGAATCTGTCCCGCTGCAACATTAGGAGTTCGTCCAGCTGTTGTAGTTGCTACAAAGGGAGTTCGTCCAGGTTATCCGGTCAAGTACCGAAGGAATAGGGAATCGTTATATTTCTATTCAGTTGTGCCTCAAGTGTTACTTCGTAAACTTGAGAGAGAATATTGTAACCATTGTTATCATTATAGTGGAAACATTCGGAGCTGGTCCCGTGGTTTTTACCTCTTTACTTTAAGGGGGTTTTCCACGTATAAATCTTGGTGTTCATCTGTCTTTATTATTAACTGTTATAATCCTCAGATTTAATTTACGCAAAGATAGGAAACGGGAATTCCTAACACAAGGTAGTGTAGGTATGGGGTGTGTAGTTGACGATAGTGGAGGTTTTGTTCAAGCAAGGTGTAACAATGTTGCAGGAGGTATACAGCCAAGAAAGGCTGAGGCATTAGGACTGAAAGAGGCATTATCGTGGGTAAAGGAATGGAGAAACAGTAAATGCATTTTTGAGTCTGATGCGAAATTATTGGTCGATGCTTTTAATGGAGATAGAGGAAGGTCGTATTTCGATACATTTGTCACTAATTGTATTGAATTAATTAAACATTTCGGGAAAGTGTTAGTTGTGTTCGTTCATAGATTTGCGAATAACGTTGCTCATTTGCTAGCATTAGCAAGAGTGGCTTGTTCTATACCAGGTACTCAGGAGTGGATTTATGTTGCTCCAGATATTATTGATTGTAATATTGTTTATGAGAAGTATTAAGTAATGCCAGTATTTTTTATCAAAAAAAGAGAATCACTTATTTATTGCAACTAAAAGCTCTATATTAATTATAAATAAAGATTTATGTGATAATAACTTTCGAACGCTCCACTTTTGATATTTTACAAATGTTTTCTAACGTATATGTGTTGGTAGTTACTAAAATTTTCTCCCATCTCGTCAATACATTGCTAAAACTAACACAATTACGTCTAACATGTAACAAGCAAACAAAAATTTAGAATTAATACTAACTTCCCATTGTACGAGTGCTTTCTACCTCATACCCTTTAGTTTTGATAATTAGAATTTAAGGGTAGTAATTTGGTCGTCATGACTCATAGATAAACCGTTTGAGCTAACGAAGCCAAGTATTGCAACACAATTGATGGTGTGCTTTTGGCAATATGGTTAGATGGTGCACTTTTGGCAATATGGTTAGATGGTGCATTTTTGGCAATATTTTGATGTAGAGAACTTCGGTTTTCAATATCTTGGCACTGTAGTTCTTGGCACCGAATGCACCTAAGCAAGTAGATGTCCAAAAGCTTGTACACTGTAAGCTCATCCCCTTGTCCAAATCATGATCAAGGCAAATATATAACTAGTGAAACCTATAGGTTGTGTGAGCCTATGACGTCTCCTTTAATATCAGAATAAGTTCTTTATATATGAATTCAGCCACCTCATCCAAAGAAATCAACTACCCAAGTGTGCCATTCAGTAAGGCATCAGCAGGAGCGCCACCAATCCAATTGTCAGGTTCTATCGCATCATACCAGGTCAATTTCCGTTAAATGCAGATCAACCTAAATTTGAGTATGGCTTAAAATTTCGATACTATAGGATACATCCAACATATACATTCAAACCAATGGATATATCTCACATGATTATATAGCGAAGCAATTACTATATCTTCTATAGCTCCAAATCTTACAAGATTAAATTCAATCCAAACCAACGGAGAATGTACTCAAAAGTACAAATGCTGCAGTTATACACATCTCTCTTTAATTACTCCATAATAATTGCCTATTTGCACACCGCCAGAAAGTGGGTGCGGTGACGTTACTAACTGATTAAAAAAATATAAACTTCTCTTCTTCCGTGTTGAGGAAATCTCAAAGACGACTCGCTTCCCTCTTGGCAAAGGAAGGCAATGCAAAGGCAGCTGTATGAACCTGTCAAGGGAAAAAAAAAATAATACTTTGAAAGAGATTCCATATCATGTTCACAAATCTACTACATTTTTTTTTTTTCCAATTTTAACTTTTACGAGCAAAAACATTTGTGAATCATAATATTGAGGAATGTTGAACAAAATGTAACCAGACATGGGACCTTTACAAAAGTTTTTGTTTAAAGCAGAATTTGGAGGGGAATTAGCCTAACATTGGTTCCACAAACAGTGATATCACATCAGATCAAGCTAGAGACTAACGTTGCAAGGTATAATTGAATATTTATGACGACTAAAATAGGGGAAAAGAACCAATTCAAAGTATAATCCCACCACCCCTTGCAATAGTTTACTACTTGAAATATTCCAACAACAGAATAATTTGTGCAAGTATAACATGCTGGAATATATACACTGAGTTCGTGTTATTAGAGTCTAGCAAAGTAATTAAACCCAAACAGGAAAACTGAGGCAAGGTTGTAATTACCTCAGAATTGTAGAACCTAAGTTCCCTCCTATAATTGAGGGCTCCATCTAACATCTCAATAGGGTTAGCAGGATTCCTGAAATCCACAGCTGGGCCATCAGTTGAACATATCAAAAATCCAATTACGCCACTGCACAGCCATTGAAAAGTCATAATTAATATAAAAAAAACCATGAAGCAATAGATATTCTGATTTGTATCAAATGATAAACATACAGATACTGCTACTTAATAAAGTAAGAAATCATCAATAGAGTTCACTAGTACATGTGAAAAAGAAAAGCTACCATAACAAGGAATGTAAATCAATTTCTGCTTACCTAGGATATGTTGGAACACTTGTCCATGCATAGTGAACAGAACCCTTGAATGCATTTTGGCAAGCACCAAACATATCATCTATAAGATGTGTATGTAACCACATACTTTCTGCCATACTACAAAAAACACCTCCAGGTCTTAGTGCTCTTGCCGCAGACTCAAAAAAAGGCTGTTCCACAAGTTCTTGAGCTGGACCTAATTAAGAAGAAAAAAAAACAAAAGGATTCCGATCTAGTGACGGATTTCAAATTTTAGGATCACAATAAACGTCTCTCTCTCTCACACACACACACACACACACATTATTATCATATAGTTACATATGTATGTCTTCCTCTAACAGATTATGAAATACTAAAGACATCCTGGCTTTCATATGTATCTATAATGTTCGAGTTTAGAATAACTATCTGGCTTCCAAGACCAAGAGGCAATACTTGATCAAATATGACCTGAAGGAGTACAAAAAATAATATTTTAACATTAAAAAAACCGAGGTCGGGAGTCTAGTAGCCTAGTGGCAAAGGCATTAGGCACTCCTCACCTCTTCACAAAGATCATAGGTTCAATTCCTCACTTCCCACTCCCCTAACTTACAAAAAATAATAATAATAATAACTTACATAACACAAAATTAACAAAAATTTATTGGTGTAGAAAGAATGTTAAAAAAATTGATAAATGCTAACTCTTTTATCAGTGCAAATGCACAGAAATTTAATTATGGAATACTGTTCCTGAACCTCGCAACTTAAAGATAAAACCCTGCTTACCAGCTGGGTCTTGCCTCAATGGTGTCCCCCCTCTTCCACCAGTGAGAGGGCAATGGTTCAATACCCTCCCCATATATAAAATTGAAGATATAAATAATATGTAAAAAAATTAAATCAATATATAATGCTACTATATCACTAAATAGTCTTCATAAAAAAAATGATCTCACTTGTGTTATGCGGTAAGATGCATTTATGTGCATACAGTAGTATTACATGAGTGCACTACAGATAATATATAATATATAATATATAAGATTATGTGTTGTAGAATATACCAATAGGATCAGATCCATCAACAATGATTACATCATACTTCCCTTCAGGTGCATTCCTTAAAAATTCAGCACCTATAAAAATAATGAAATATGTTAAAAAAGAAGCTTCAAATTTGGCAAGAGAACTTATTTTACTTTATTAGCACGAGCCCTCTCTTTGGTCACCTACTCTAATGCTAAGAGTACTTTACAGTAGGTAACAATCTTTAATACACATGTTGCATATGTTAGCCATCATTCAAGATACAAGGACAATATGTTCTCAGTTTACCATCACCAACATGAAGTTGGACACGGGGATCCTCATATCCAACAGCCAGATCTGGGAAAAACTTCTTACTCACCTATAACACAAGAAATAATAGCTAAGAATATTAAGTCACTGAATGAAAAAGAAGTAGATATAATCAGCTGGATATACCACTTACATCTATAACCATGTTATCGATTTCACATATATCAATCCGCTCCACAGAGCTGTGACGACAAATTTCCCTTAGGACTCCACCATCACCACCACCAACAACTAGGACCTGCATTAAGAATATCACAAATAAGCAACAAGGACAAGGCAGGAGAACAGATCAGTGAATACTTATTTCAGACACACAGATAGACAGACAAAAAAGATAGTCTACCAATACACAAATATTACCATCTTCCAAAATTCAACATACTGACTGGAATTCACAAGATCAAATAACATCATTCTGGAAAACACAGTCGAGGCTGTGCTGTATGGCATCGGCAAACAAGGTAATGAACCATGTATATGACACATATATCATTTAGTTATTATCCCTTTTAATTTAACCACGAACAATTGCAAACAAGATATAAACATTTTTGTTAATTTGATTAGAAACTAACGAACAATTAAAGAATGATATGCCTATTCACAAGCTTCTCCTAACATGAGAAGTTATGTGATAGCAAGTGGAAAAGAATATTTCAGAAAACTATTCTTGGTGAAATATAACACCAACGTCAATTCAATGAGGACAAACTTGAAAATTGGTTTCAAATTGTCGTACCAAGTAAGACACATATATTGTATAGTAAAAGTACTACAAGAAATACCAAGTGAAGTAGTCAGAAAACAAGAACCAAATAAAAAACCATTTTGTAGAGGATCTAGGAGTGAATAAACTACTCTCAGTGCTACTATAAGATGTCTAAAGTTAGATTCTCACCTCCCCCTCTCCTATACTTACACATATATCAACTACCATAAAAACCTTTTGCAATTACGAGCAAAATGATATATCCATGAAGCTTCAGATATGTGATAAAATAACAAACGATAATGTTTATTCACATGAAATACAATCATAGGAATCAAATACAAAAAATTATGGTTCAGCTGTATTACATTCTTGGGGGATACAATTGAGCAAAGTGGAAGATGAGCGATCATCTCTTGATAGGCACATTCATCTTTCTCAGTTAACTGAAGTATCCCGTCAAGTACAAGCACCTTTCCATATGCAGGAGACTGCATACAAGAAGCAGCATTGATTACATAAACCAAAAACAAAAACAAATTACCATCAAGAATGTAAAATCGATAATGCTTAACCTCAAACACCAGAATTTCTTGGTACTTTGACTTTTCTTTGTACAAGATCTTATCCACTTTTAAGGAATGTGCTTCTCCTGTGGATGAGAGTCACTATATTACCCATTTGTGACAAAAACAACTATTAAACAGTAAAGAAAGTAATTAATGCAAGTGATAAAAGGCTACAGCAAAGAGGTTCTCATGGTTTAACAAAGAAAAATTATATCAGTCGACGATTCCAGACTTGTAAAACTTTGGTAGAATTTTACAAGTAGATGGGTCTTATTGTAGCAGTGCGACAAGATGACAATTTAACTTAATATAACTGTTAAAATTTGTATTATATTTATTAATTTACATGTGTTCCTTGCATTGTAACTAAGATGGCATATATTTCAACATTACTTTCATAGCACTAAACTTTATCTTTCGACATAGTGACCATTATAGCACACCTGTCCTTTGATAACAGCCATACGCCCACACCCAATGCAATTTTTAGAATTGAACTTAGCCACCAAACAGGTTTACCAGCAAATACAGTCCATATGATGCTGATGATATGTTTTACTTAGATCACAATTTATGGCAATCAGGAACAAATCATCATGTTCTTCTATTACACTGTAATATGTGTGTGTACCAAATTTAACCTTAAATCTTTCTTTACCTGGCCACATCGGATTGTTAAAATACATACATTTTCCAGTTTTATCTGCAACAAGGAGCATACAAAGGAAAAGGAATCAATAGAACCACATATATAACAAAAACCAATTAATAATTTAGAGCAATCAAAAGAAAGGATGGAAAAGGGTGCTACATTATTGCTAGCAACATGAGCAATAAATGTTGAAAGAATAATGACCTGATGATGACTGAGGCTCAGAGAACCATCCAGAAACCACCGTGGAATGACATTTAGCTTCAAACTCAGGATCAAGACTTCTAGCCTTCAAACAACAAGATGGAATTTTGGCCTGATCCTGATTTAAGCTACTCCCATTCCTCCCTTTCACATCCATAAGAGTTTGGTCCTCCATACCGCTTCCTGCGTCGCCCGCCATATATCTTCAACTTTTTCTTCTTTGGATCCAGTCTCTGATAACATCAATACATCAAGGCACAAACACTATTAAAATGTCAAATCCGCCAATACTATTACTTGCATAAAACGACCATAAGCATAAAAATATAAAATAACTCAAACACCTTACTTTAAGTAATCACTAAGAGAACTTGATATCAATTCATTCAAATTCTAACACAATCAAAAATATAACCAAGAAAATTTACGCACAACTCAACAAAAATCACTTCAAAGTAGACAACTAAAAGTACAAGGTATGGGAAAACCACCAGAATAATCGAAAAAGAAACAATACCTAACTTCTTTCTTACAATATACACAAATTTATTCACATTACTCACAGCTATACACATAAAGCACCAGCCTTTACAAACAAAACAGCATCTTTAATCTTTAAAACATAAAAAATAGCGTAAAATTAAAGCTACCCAACTAAAGATTAGCTTCAAGAATCTTAGTTATCATATCAAACACTTTAAACAATGATAAAAACACAATCTTTATGAATTAGGGCTAAACAATAAGCAAGAAAATCAATATTAATTCAACCAAATTAACAAATTCAAGAATTGTTTAAAATATGTACACACAATAATATGATCATGCATAGAGAGAGAGGGAGATACATACATGGTATCAGTGAGATGATTAAAATAATGCAGTTTGTAATGAAGGAGAGAGAGGCTCCTCTCACAGAAAAGCTGTGTTTGGGTGAAAAGGAATGGCGTTTTGGGTTCATATATATAGACACAACATATACGTATATGTATAGTCTAATGTAGAATAAATTGTGAAACGTTTTTTTTTTTTGGTATGTTTATGTAATGACGTAAACACCCTTGTCTTGTTTTGCCATAATGACTTGTGTTTGTGTTTGGCGTACGACAATTGGCTGCAAATCTTATCTCTTTTTTATCAGATTTTTCTAGTCATCTTTTGTGGATTTTGCGATATTCTTCGCCTCTATGCAAAATAATATCTCTGTCTTAATTTTTAGAAGCAGCTTTTTCAAAAAGCATCTCTTACATGCTTTTAAAAATAGTAGTTTTTATAAAAAAAACACTTTTTTCAAAAGCGCTGCTTTTGTGCTAAAAACTGCTGTAGCTTTTCGAAACAGCACTCCCAAACGCTACCTTAATTATCCAGTTTACTTTTTTTCACGCATTTTAAAATGTAAACAAAATATAATTCCATAACATTTTTTCAAAATTTCCTTTTTCTGAATAAAAGTTTAGATATTGAATATTTATTCAAAAAAAAATTATAAAATAATTTATGATTCTATGGTTTATTAACTCCTTAAAATGCATGCGAAAAATAATATGAACAATAAAATTAGGATAAAAGAAGTATAACTAATTCATTTTGTTGCATTTTATGATCAAGTATGCACATTTTTCATGTTACTAAAAATAATATTATTGATCGATTTATTTTGGATATTTTTAAGATGAATTCGTTATATTGGAAAGAGATTAATTTTTTTTATTGGAATATGTCAGAACTACCAAAACTATTTGTTTTATTTTGACTCTTTACTTTTCTCACACCAAAATTACCATTTTCCTAACCATTTTTATTTGAAGCAAGTCACAACTTGTGACCTTTTACTAGGGGCCAAGCCCAACTACCAAAAAGACTTCAAGTTGTTCTATGAAGGTATCAACGCCACAAAACGAATTTGAGCAATTCGAATTCAACTCATTAATAACGAATATTATTTATAAATGTTTAAAAAATTAATGAATTAAAATTTTATAATTTAAACGTATATCGAGTCGAATTCCAATACTTCAGTATTTGTCTATACTAGCTTATAACCCGTGTAATGCACGGATTTCTTGTATTATATTATAATTTTTATTTAATATTATAATTATATTTTTGCATAATCATTATTTTTAATAATTTTTTAAATTTTTATTTAATATACTTTAATATAATTTAATATGCTAATGTTTACTGATTATATTCATGTTTCATTATTATAAACAATGTATACGCTTTTTAATATATTTTATTAATAATTGAGAAATATGATGTGATATTTTCATGTATATATTAATGATTGTAAGATTTGTTGTAAATTAAAAAGGTAACATAAAAATATTAATGATTGAAAGATATGATAAAATTGATGTTTTTAGGTGTTTATAAAAAGTAATATGTTCAACTAAAAGTAAATGTGAAAAAGGCAATCAATAATTACCATTAATTTTATTATATTAATTTGAAAAGGCAATCGACTAATTACCATTATTTTATTATCTTAATCGACTAATTATCATTAATTGTAACGTGTTTTAATTGGAAAGAAAATATTAATGATGGAAAGATATGATACGATTGATGTTTTTAGGTGTTTATAAAAGGTATTATCTCGACTAATTACCATTAATTATATTATGTTATTATTTATTTTAAGTGTATTTATGTTTTTTTTATAATGAAGGGTATATAAGTAAATTCACTAAGTACCAAAAAACAGGTACCAAAACTTTTAATGTTTCGGAAATAATTGAGAAATATGATGTGATATTTTCATGTATATATTAATGATTGTAAGATTTGTTGTAAATTAAAAAGGTAATGTAAAAATATTAATGATTGAAAGATATGATAAAATTGATGTTTTTAGGTGTTTATAAATGGTAATATGTTCAACTAAAAATAAATGTGAAAAAGGCAATCACTAATTACCATTAATTTTATTATATTAATTTGAAAAAGGCAATGGACTAATTACCATTAATTTTATTATCTTGATCGACTAATTATCATTATTTATAACGTGTTTTAATTGGAAAGAAAATATTAATGATGGAAAGATATGATACGATTGATGTTTTTAGGTGTTTATAAAAGGTATTATCTCGACTAATTACCTTTAATTATATTATGTTATTATTTATTTTAGGTGTATTTATGTTTTTTCATAATGAAGGATATGTAAGTAAATTCACTCAGCACCAAAAAACTGGTACCAAAACTTTTAATGTTTCGGGATTTATATAATAGTATAGATTTACATAGAATAGCTCGAATAATTTTAGAAAATATGTGTTTATAATACGTAAATTATGTATGTATTTATTATATAATATACATACATATATATATATATACCATTTCTTTATAAACAACACACTTATATAAATAACAATAAAGAACACTAGAGAATCAATCTAAACCATTGACTCATTTATGATCTAATGGTCCCGTCAAGGGCACCCACACAATTAAAATGCACCTTCACATACTAGATTTTCAAAAAAAAAAAAAATGAATGAATAGTGCCTGTTGACGTGGCATGCCACGTCAGCACCTGTCACGTGGCACTGCCACGTCAACAGGTGGACCCAAATTTGCTGACGTGGACGTGTCACGTCAGCATCTACCACGTGGCACTGTCACGTCAACAAAATGGGGCCCACCTGCTGACGTGGCAGGTGCTAACGTGACATGCCACGTCAGCAGGCACTGTTCATCCAGAATTTTTTTTTTGAAAAAAATGGATTGGATTGGTGTGTGAGAAAGTGCATTTTAATTGTGTGTGGGTGCATCAAAATGTGTGGTTTAGAAGTGTTCTTTATTGTTCTCTATATAAGGTGTTCTTTATGGAGTGCAACTCATATAGGTCATTGCTCTATATAAGGTGTTCTATATATATATATATATATATATATATATATATATATATATATATATATATATATATATATATATATATATATATATATATTAAAGTAATATTCTAAAAGTTAGTATATTTTAGTTTTCTGTAAACAATTATTCCAATATTATTGATTTTTTTAGATTATTTCAAACGAATTAGAATTAGAATTCGAATCTACAAAAACAAGTAGTTAGGTACTCAATCGAGTCGCTTCGGATCAAATATTAACATCATATTAGAATTCAATTCGAATTTGAGCAAAATATAAATATAAAAATTCAATTTCGGATCAAATTTTAGATTATAAATTCGAATTAAATCTGATTATATTACCATTCACACGTATTCGCCTCATTTTCATTATGGAGTTAAATTATAAGGGGAAAAGTTAATTACACAATCACCGACAATAAATTTCAATTTTTGCAATACATAATGACTTTGAAAAATATTGGGATGTAAATAATTAAGGACATCAATTAAGTAAAAAATATTAAAAATGTTAATCGAATATTTTTTAATATTTTTTGATCTAAAAATATATTTTTTTTTATAAAATTTCGATATTTTCTATAGATTCATCCGATTCCGGTTTTTCTTTTAATTCTTCTATTCTCAATTGTTGCCAATTAAATTTAACTAATTGTTTCTAATAAAATTAAAATATATCGAGCAGCCTATACCCATTGTTTTTTTAATTTTTTTCAAAAGGGATAATTAAAAAGCACCGGCTATATACCCGTACGATGCATGAAATTTTTTATAAATATTATTTTACATAAATTGAATATGTTGAATATCATAATTTATTTCCTCAAATTTCATACGGGTGAAAAACCAAAGTACCCACATTTAAAACCAATTGCCCGAAATATCCATGAGCGAGAAGTTCTGCCCAAAATACCCACGAACTACGCATCTTGAAAATGCGTATATTGTGTATGCATGTGCAGAAGGCGTGTAAGACAATTTTTCGTCGAAACTTTTACGACTCCGTTCACCGTCATTCAATTTTTGTTCACTAACATACTATATACCAGTCAAATCATCTTCTCCCCTTTTACAATCCTATTCATTTTTCAATTATATTGTCGGATTTGGAACCCCCAAAACAGACCTCATTTTTTCGATTCATTTTTCGATCGGGCTATGTACACCCCTGCGGGGTCAGAGATCAATAACTAAATAAGGGAAAAGGAAAATGAGGTGTGGGCATCATTTTGATGTGCTCAGAGTTGGTGGAGGATACCGAACGGTGATGGAGTGGGGAGACGAACGGAGAGACGATTTTGAGGTCGAGTGTGACGTCATCACGCATCTGGGGGATGAGTGTATGCATGAACAACATGCGTAACCAGTGGGTAAAAATGGCAGAAACAATTGTATATGAATATTTTGGGTAGTTTCCACACAAAAGTGATGTAATTTGGGCATTCTTTCATATTAATTATATACTTTAATTAAATATATTTTACAATTATATATTTTTATTCTTTCTTGTCATGTTATTGTCATATTATTATTGAATAAATTTTATTATATTTGTTATCTATATTTTAAATTGTATGAAATAAGATTTTATATAAGAATTATGTTTCTACCTATTTTTTTAGTTTTTGTGGGACCTACGAACGACCACACCAAACGGTGCCAAATAACCAATTTTGTCTAATATATACTAAAATATAATAAGTAAATTAGGGGATAATTGTTCATAGTTTGGTTCAATAGTTCAACCATACAAATGATGGTGACTATTAGATTTTTAGTAAATTGATGAAAATTATTAGATCTGACACTAAGAAATGTTTCATATTTGTGTTATTTTATGAATATCCAAGGTTCAAATCTTGTTAATAACAAATTAAAGTTAATAATTTATATTATTAGTTCTACACAATACATAAGTTTTTGACTAATATATATTATGGTTAATGATCTTTTGGCCCTTCAAGTATGCACTGATATACCCATCAATCCTTAAACTTCATTTTTGTACTTTTTGACTCTCAAAGTTTTTTTTAAAAGGTCTAGTTAACCCTTATACCAGGACAAAAAATATATCGGATGATTTATAGCCATCTGATGGGAATCAGGGATGATTTATACCCGTCTGATTTATACCGTTTTAAAATTTTATCCCCGATATAAGGGTTAACTGGACCTTTACAAAAACTTTAAGGGTTAAAAGGTACGAAAATGAAGTTTAAGGGTTGATGGGTATATCAGTGCATACTTGAAGGGTCAAAAGGTCATTAACCCTATATATTAAATTAAAATTAAAATATCTATTAAATTAAAAAATAAAATAAAAATAAAATTTTTTTTTAGAAATCAAATAAAAATTTAACTTTAATAAAGATATAGATAGAAGGAAAATGTATGGCTAAAATCTATTGAGAAAGGAATCTGGGCCGAGATCTCATAAAAAGTTAGAACGTGAATAATTAGTACGTCCCTACTGCTTCATGGCGGTTATGGATCATTGTCAAGCCCATTCCTCACCGACAGTTTTCAGCAACGCATGTTTAAGGATCTCATATATTTTTATTAGAACAATTGTCAATTAAACCAGAAAATTTAAGCATTTGTGAGATTTTTTAGAACAATTTTTTGGGTTCGTATTTCTTTTAAAATTAATAATAGTATTGGTGATAGAATTAATTAAAATTTTCTGTTAAATCATCATCAATCAATATATATATATATATATCAATCAATCATCAATCAATATCAATATATATATATAAAGGAGGATATCGGGAGTTTAGGTGGCGCTCTAATATCGTCTCAATCGATTTTTCTAATTTTCTAGAATTTTAAACACTAATAAATATGAAAATATCAATTAGCATATTAGAAGTAGAATAGGTGTTCGAATTTATAAAGGAGAAGAGTTCGAATTTATAGGGAAGACATATGATTAGAAGTTCTATTGGAAGTATAATAAGTATTTATAAGGCATACGATTAAAAGTTCTGTTGGAAGCAGAATAGGAGTTTGAATTTATAGAGAATAAGAGTTTGAATTTATAGAAAAAATATATAAATAAAAGTTCTACTAGAACTAGAATAGGTGTTTGAATATATAGAGCAGACATATAATTAAATATTTTATAGAAAGTACGATCTTCTTAAATTATACATTTTTTATATATAAGTTAATTATACTTATATTAGGAAAATTTATTCATAAATCAAATACTATTGTCATAAAAAAAGTCACCGTATTTAAAAAGAAAAGAATTGATGTGTTAACATAATAAAAGAACAATGAGTAAAAGAACAATCTCATGCACTCTTTATAATATATGTTAAAAAGTTGGGATTTCGGTTTTAACGAGAGAGCGGCTCAATCGAAAGAATCGTATTTAACAAGAAATTGATTCATTAGAGAAGATTATTTAATTATTAAAATTTAATATTAATATTATAATATAACGTAAATGTATTGAATTTTTTTAAAAATATTGTAACGCCGCCGCAAAGCGCGGCTTTATCAACTAGTATATATATATATATAAAGGAGGATAGCGGGAGTTTAGGTGGCGCTCTAATATCGTCTCAATCGATTTTTCTAATTTTCTAGAATTTTAAACACTAACAAATAATTAGCATATTAGAAGTAGAATACGTGTGTGAATTTATAAAGGAGAAGAGTTCGAATTTATAGGAAAGACATATGATTAGAAGTTCTATTGGAAGTATAATATGTATTTATAAGGCATACGATTAAAAGTTCTATTGGAAGTTGAATAGGAGTTCGAATTTATAGAGAATAAGAGTTCGATTTTATAGAAAAAATATATAAATAAAAGTTCTACAAAAAATATATAAATAAAAGTTCTACTAGAACTAGAATAGGTGTTTGAATAGCAGACATATAATTAAATATTTTATCGAAAGTACGATCTTCTTAAATTATATATTTTTTATATAAGTTAATTATACTTATATTAGGAAAATTTATTCATAAATCTAATACTATTGTCATGAAAAAAGTCACCGTATTTAAAAAGAAAAGAATTAACGTGTTTAAGTAATAAAAGAACAATGAGTAAAAGAACAATCTTATGCAGAAATCCTAAATAAATACAGGAGTATCTATAATATAAAGAGAAAATAAGATGTGTTTTCATTTTCTAAAACTCCAAAATTTTAGAAAATCTAGAGAAAGTATAAATTGGAATTCACTCTATTTTTTAGGTTTTGATTTTAAGGAAAAAAATTGTTGTGTAAGATAAGTATCATCAATAATATGTAATGAAGTTAGAATTTCGATCCCAAACGAGAGCGGCTCAAAACGCATTTAACGGGAAGACGACTCACTATAAAAGATCGTACTAGCTATTAAAATATCATATGATGTTATAAATTTTATTTTATTTTTAGGATTTGATTTTTATGGATAAACATTATCATATAAGTAATATATGTAAAACTTAGGTTTTTGGTCTTAACGAGAGAGCGAATCAATGGTAATAAATGTGTTTAACAAGAAAGCGGTTCATTAGATAAGACCGTATAAAAGATGTTTAAATATATAATTAATACATTAAATAAAATGTTTTATTGGAAGTAGAATACGAGGACGGTGGAGACATCTTATACGATTTTTTAAAACTATACATCTTTTTTCCTAGAAATCTTTTATTTTAACTTTTTTATACAAGTTAATTATACTTGCATTACAAAAATATATCCATAAATGTAATATTATTCCCGTAACAAAAAGTCTTCGTATTTTAATTTTTTTTTGATATGTTAACATAACAGAAAGACATTCCCATGCAGAAACTGTCAATAAATACAAGAATATCTATAATATACAAAAAATATAAGATGTGTTTTCATCTTTTAAAACTCCATAAATATTAGAAAGTTTAAAGAATATAAAAATTGGAGCTTACTTTCTTTATATAATGAAGTTAGAATTTCGGTTTCAAATAAGAGCGGCTCGAAACGTATTTAACAGGAAGACGACTCGCTAGAAAAGATTGTATTAGCTATTAGAATTTGATACTGAAGTCATAATTTTTTTTTATTTTTACGGTTCGATTTTATAGATAAAAAATATTATATAAGTTGTTAAAAAGTTGGGATTTCGGTTTTAACGAGAGAGCAGCTCAATCGAAAGAATCGTATTTAACAAGAAATTGATTCATTAGAGAAGATTATTTAATTACTAAAATTTAATATTAATATTATAATATAACGTAAATGTATTGAATTTTTTTAAAAATATTGTAACGCCGCCGCGAAGCGCGGCTTTATCAACTAGTATATATATAAAGGAGGATAGCGGGAGTTTAGGTGGCGCTCTAATATCGTGTCAATCGATTTTTCTAATTTTTTAGAATTTTAAACACTAATAAATATAAAAATATCAATTAGCATATTAGAAGTAGAATAGGTGTTCGAATTTATAAAGGAGAAGAGTTCAAATTAATAGGAAAGACATATGATTAGAAGTTCTATTGGAAGTATAATAAGTATTTATAAGACATACAATTAAAAGTTCTGTTGAAAGTATAATAGGAGTTCGAATTTATAGAGAATAAGATTTCGAATTTATAAATAAAAGTTCTACTAGAACTAGAGTAGGTGTTTAAATATATAGAGCAGACATATAATTAAATATTTTATAGAAAGTACGATCTTCTAAATTATATATTTTTTATATAAATTAATTATACTTATATTAGGAAAATTTATTCATAAATCCGTTCAAACAAAAATATACATCTTTTTTCCTAGAAATATTTTATTTTAACTTTTTTATACAATTTAATTATACTTGCATTACAAAAATATATCCATAAATGTAATATTATTCCCGTAATGAAAAGTCTTAGTATTTTAATCTTTTTTTGATATGTTAACATAACAGAAAGACATTCCCATGCGAAAACTGTAAATAAATACAAGAATATCTATAATATACAGAAAATATAAGATGTATTTTCATTTTTTAAAACTCCATAAATATTAGAAAGTTTAAAGAATATAAAAATTGGAATTTACTCTCTTTATATAATGAAGTTAGAATTTCAGTTTCAAATAAGAGCGGCTCGAAACGTATTTAACGGGAAGACGGGTCGCTAGAAGAGATTGTATTAGCTTTAAGAATTTGATACTGAAGTCATATTTTTTTATTTTTTTTTTACGGTTTGATTTTATAGATAAAAAATATTATATAAGTCTTTATAATATATGTTAAGAAGTTGGGATCTCCGTTTTAACGAGAGAGCGGCTCAATCGAAAGAATCGTATTTAATAAGAAATTGATTCATTAGAGAAGATTATTTAATTATAAAAATTTAATATTAAAATTATAATATAACGTAAATGTATTGAATTTTTTAAAAAATATTGTAACGCCGCCGCGAAGCGCGGCTTTATCAACTAGTCAATCAATATCAATATATATATATATATATAAAGGAAGATAGCGGGAGTTTAGGTGGCGCTCTAATATCGTCTCAATCGATTTTTCTAATTTTCTAGAATTTTAAACACTAATAAATATAAAAATATCAATTAGCATATTTGAAGTAGAATAGGTGTTCGAATTTATAAAGGAGAAGAGTTCGAATTTATAGGGAAGACATATGATTAGAAGTTCTATTGGAAGTATAATAAGTATTTATAAGGCATACGATTAAAAGTTCTATTGGAAGTAGAATAAGAGTTCGAATTTATAGAGAATAAGAGTTCGAATTTATAAATAAAAGTTCTACTAGAACTAGAGTAGGTGTTTAAATATATAGAGCAGACATATAATTAAATATTTTATAGAAAGTACGATCTTCTAAATTATATATTTTTTATATAAATTAATTATACTTATATTAGGAAAATTTATTCATAAATCCAATACTATTGTCATGAAAAAAGTCATCGTATTTAAAAAGAAAAGAATTAATGTATTAACATAATAAAAGAACAATGAGTAAAAGAACAATCTCATGCAATCCAATACTATTGTCATGAAAAAAGTCATCGTATTTAAAAAGAAAAGAATTAATGTATTAACATAATAAAAGAACAATGAGTAAAAAAACAATCTCATGCAGGAATCCTAAATAAATACATGAATATCTATAATATAAAGAGAAAATAAGATGTGTTTTCATTTTCTAAAAACTCCAAAAAATTTAGAAAATCTAGAAAAAGTATAAATTGGAATTCACTCTATTTTTTAGGTTTTGATTTCAAGAAAAAAAAATTGTTGTGTAAGATAAGTATCATCAATAATATGTAATGAAGTTAGAATTTAGATCCCAAACGAGAGCGGCTCGAAACGTGTTTAACGGGAAGACGGCTCACTATAAAAAATTGTACTAGCTATTAAAATATCATATGATGTTATAAATTATATTTTATTTTTAGAATTTGATTTTTATGGATAAACATTATCATACAAGTAATATGTGTAAAAGTTAGGTTTTTGGTCTTAACGAGAGAGCGAATCAATAGTAATAACTGTGTTTAACAAGAAAACGGTTCATTAGATAAGACCGTATAAAAGATGTTTAAATATATAATTAATACAAAAAATAAAATGTTTTATTGGAAGTAGAATACGAGGACGGTGGAGACGTCTTATACGATTTTTTTAAAACTATACATCTTTTTTCCTAGAAATCTTTTATTTTAACTTTTTTATACAATTTAATTATACTTGCATTACAAAAATATATCCATAAATTTAATATTATTCCCGTAATGAAAGTCTTAGTATTTTAATTTTTTTTAGATATGTTAACATAACAGAAAGACATTCCCATGCGAAAACTGTAAATAAATACAAGAATATCTATAATATACAGAAAATATAAGATGTATTTTCATCTTTTAAAACTCCATAAATATTAGAAAGTTTAAAGAATATAAAAATTGGAATTTACTCTCTTTATATAATGAAGTTAGAATTTCAGTTTCAAATAAGAGCGGCTCGAAACGTATTTAACGGGAAGACGGCTCGCTAGAAAAGATTGTATTAGCTTTAAGAATTTGATACGGAAGTCATATTTTTTTTATTTTTACGGTTTGATTTTATAGATAAAAAATATTATATTAGTCTTTATAATATATGTTAAGAAGTTGGGATTTCCGTTTTAACGAGAGAGCGGCTCAATCGAAAGAATCGTATTTAATAAGAAATTGATTCATTAGAGAAGATTATTTAATTATAAAAATTTAATATTAATATTATAATATAACGTAAATGTATTGAATTTTTTTAAAAATATTGTAACGCCGCCGCGAAGCGCGGCTTTATCAACTAGTCAATATATATATATAAAGGAGGATAGCGGGAGTTTAGGTGGCGCTCTAATATCGTCTCAATCGATTTTTCTAATTTTCTAAAATTTTAAACACTAATAAATATAAAAATATCAATTAGCATATTTGAAGTAGAATAGATGTTCGAATTTATAAAGGAGAAGAGTTCGAATTTATAGGGAAGACATATGATTAGAAGTTCTATTGGAAGTATAATAAGTATTTATAAGGCATACGATTAAAAGTTCTATTGGAAATAGAATAAGAGTTCGAATTTATAGAGAATAAGAGTTCGAATTTATAAATAAAAGTTCTACTAGAACTAGAGTAGGTGTTTAAATATATAGAGCAGACATATAATTAAATATTTTATAGAAAGTACGATATTCTAAATTATATATTTTTTATATAAATTAATTATACTTATATTAGGAAAATTTATTCATAAATCCAATACTATTGTCATGAAAAAAGTCATCGTATTTAAAAAGAAAAGAATTAATGTATTAACATAATAAAAGAACAATGAGTAAAAGAACAATCTCATGCAATCCAATACTATTGTCATGAAAAAAGTCATCGTATTTAAAAAGAAAAGAATTAATGTATTAACATAATAAAAGAACAATGAGTAAAAAAACAATCTCATGCAGGAATCCTAAATAAATACATGAATATCTATAATATAAAGAGAAAATAAGATGTGTTTTCATTTTCTAAAAACTCCAAAAAATTTAGAATATCTAGAAAAAGTATAAATTGGAATTCACTCTATTTTTTAGGTTTTGATTTCAAGAAAAAAAAATTGTTGTGTAAGATAAGTATCATCAATAATATGTAATGAAGTTAGAATTTCAATCCCAAACGAGAGCGGCTCGAAATGTGTTTAACATGAAGACGACTCACTATAAAAGATTGTACTAGCTATTAAAATATCATATGATGTTTTAAATTATATTTTATTTTTAGGATTTAATTTTTATGGATAAACATTATCATACAAGTAATATATGTAAAAGTTAGGTTTTTTTGTCTTAACGAGAGAGCGAATCAATAGTAAAAACTGTGTTTAACAAGAAAGCGGTTCATTAGATAAGACCGTATAAAAGATGTTTAAATATATAATTAATACATAAAATAAAATGTTTTATTTGAAGTAGAATACGAGGACGGTGGAGACGTCTTATACGATTTTTTAAAACTGTACATCTTTTTTCCTAGAAATCCTTTATTTTAACTTTTTTATACAAGTTAATTATACTTGCATTACAAAAATATATCCATAAATGCAATATTATTTCCGTAACGAAAAGTCTTCGTATTTTAATTTTTTTTTGATATGTTAACATAACAGAAAGACATTCCAATGCGGAAACTGTAAATAAATACAAGAATATCTATAATATACAGAAAATATAACATGTATTTTCATCTTTTAAAACTCCATAAATATTAGAAAGTTTAAAGAATATAAGAATTGGAATTTTATCTCTTTATATAATGAAGTTAGAATTTCAGTTTCAAATAAGAGTGGCTCGAAACGTATTTAACGGGAAGACGGCTCGCTAGAAAAGATTGTATTAGCTATTAGAATTTGATACTGAAGTCATAATTTTTTTTATTTTTACGGTTCGATTTTATAGATAAAAAATATTATATAAGTATTTATAATATATGTTAAAAAGTTGGGATTTCAGTTTTAACGAGAGAGCGGCTCAATCGAAAAAATCGTATTTAACAAGAAATTGATTCATTAGAGAAGATTATTTAATTACTAAAATTTAATATTGATATTATAATATAACGTAAATGTATTGTATTTTTTTAAAAATATTGTAACGCCGCCGCGAAGCGCGGCTTTATCAACTAGTTAATAGATAAAATAAAATGTTTTATTGGAAGTAGAATACGAGGACGGTGGAGACATCTTATACGATTTTTTAAAAATATACATCTTTTTTCCTAGAAATCTTTTATTTTAACTTTTTTATACAAGTTAATTATACTTGCATTACAAAAATATATCCATAAATGTAATATTATTCCCGTAACGAAAAGTCTTCGTATTTTAATTTTTTTTTGATATGTTAACATAACAGAAAGTAATTCCCATGCGGAAATCAATATATATATATATATATATATATATAAAGGAGGATATCGGGAGTTTAGGTGGCGCTCTAATATCGTCTCAATCGATTTTTTAAATTTTCTAGAATTTTAAACACTAATAAATATAAAAATATCAATTAGCATATTAGAAGTAGAATAGGTGTTCGAATTTATAAAGGAGAAGAGTTCGAATTTATAGGGAAGACATATGATTAGAAGTTTTATTGGAAGTATAATAAGTATTTATAAGGCATACGATTAAAAATTCTATTGGAAGTAGAATAGGAGTTCGAATTTATGGAGAATAAGAGTTCAAATTTATAGAAAAGGCATACGATTAAAAATTCTATTGGAAGTAGAATAGGAGTTCGAATTTATGGAGAATAAGAGTTCAAATTTATAGAAAAGATATATAAATAAAAGTTCTACTAGAACTAATAGGTGTTCTAATTTTAAAGGAGAAGAGTTCGAATTTATAGGAAAGACATATGATTAGAAGTTCTATTGGAAGTATAATAAGTATTTATAAGGCATACGATTAAAAGTTCTATTGGAAGTAGAATAGGAGTTCGAATTTATAGAGAATAAGAGTTCGAATTTATAGAAAAAATATATAAATAAAAGTTCTACTAGAACTAGAATAGGTGTTTGGATATATAGAGCAGACATATAATTAAATATTTTATAGAAAGTACGATCTTCTTAAAATATATTTTTTATATAAGTTAATTATATTTATATTAGGAAAATTTATTCATAAATCCAATACTATTGTCATGAAAAAAGTCACCGTATTTAAAAAGAAAAGAATTGATGTGTTAACATAATAAAAGAACAATGAGTAAAAGAACAATCTCATGCAGCAATCCTAAATAAATACAGGAGTAACTATAAAATAAAGAGAAAATAAAATTTGTTTTCATTTTCTAAAACTCCAAAAATTTTAGAAAATCTAGAAAAAATATAAATTGGAATTCACTCTATTTTTTAGGTTTTGATTTCAAGGAAAAAAATTGTTGTGTAAGATAAGTATCATCAATAATATGTAATGAAGTTAGAATTTAGATCCCAAACGAGAGCGGCTCGAAACGTTTTTAACGGGAAGACGACTCACTATAAAAAATTGTACTAGCTATTAAAATATCTTATGATGTTATAAATTATATTTTATTTTTAGGATTTGATTTTTATGGATAAACATTATCATACAAGTAATATGTGTAAAAGTTAGGTTTTTGGTCTTAACGAGAGAGCGAATCAATAGTAATAACTGTGTTTAACAAGAAAACGGTTCATTAGATAAGACCGTATAAAAGATGTTTAAATATATAATTAATACAAAAAATAAAATGTTTTATTGGAAGTAGAATACGAGGACGGTGGAGACGTCTTATACGATTTTTTAAAACTATACATCTTTTTTCCTAGAAATCCTTTATTTTAACTTTTTTATACAATTTAATTATACTTGCATTACAAAAATATATCCATAGATGTAATATTATTCCCGTAACGAAAAGTCTTAGTATTTTAACTTTTTTTGATATGTTAACATAACAGAAAGACATTCTCATGCGAAAACTGTAAATAAATTCAAGAATATCTATAATATACAGAAAATATAAGATGTATTTTCATCTTTTAAAACTCCATAAATATTAGAAAGTTTAAAGAATATAAAAATTGGAATTTACTCTCTTTATATAATGAAGTTAGAATTTCGGTTTCAAATAAGAGCGGCTCGAAATGTATTTAACGGGAAGACGGCTCGCTAGAAAAGATTGTATTAGCTTTAAGAATTTGATGCTGAAGTCATAATTTTTTTTTAGTTTTACGGTTTGATTTTATAGATAAAAAATATTATATAAGTCTTTATAATATATGTTAAAAAGTTGGGATTTCCGTTTTAACGAGAGAGCGGCTCAATCGAAAGAATCGTATTTAACAAGAAATTGATTCATTAGAGAAGATTATTTAATTATAAAAATTTAATATTAATATTATAATATAACGTAAATGTATTGAATTTTTTTAAAAATATTGTAACACCGCCGCGAAGCGCGGCTTTATCAACTAGTTATAAATAAATACAAGAATATCTATAATATACATAAAATATAAGATGTATTTTCATCTTTTAAAACTCCATAAATATTAGAAAGTTTAAAGAATATAAAAATTTGAATTTACTCTATTTATATAATGAAGTTAGAATTTCGGTTTCAAATAAGAGCGGCTCTAAACGTATTTAACGGGAAGACGGCTCGCTAGAAAAGATTGTATTAGCTATTAGAATTTGATACTGAAGTCATAAATTTCTTTTTATTTTTACAGTTCGATTTTATAGATAAAAAATATTATATAAGTTGTTAAAAAGTTGGGATTTCAGTTTTAACGAAAGAGCGGCTCAATCGAAAGAATCGTATTTAACAAGAAATTGATTCATTAGAGAAGATTATTTAATTATTAAAATTTAATATTAATATTATAATATAACATAAATGTATTGAATTTTTTTAAAATATTGTAACGCCGCCGCGAAGCGCGGCTTTATCAACTAGTCAATATATATATATAAAGGAGGATAGCGGGAGTTTAGGTGGCGCTCTAATATCGTCTCAATCGATTTTTCTAATTTTCTAGAATTCTAAACACTAATAAATATAAAAATATCAATTAGCATATTAGAAGTAGAAATAGAATAGGTGTTCAAATTTATAAAGGATAAGAGTTCGAATTTATAGGGAAGACATATGATTAGAAGTTCTACTGGAAGTATAATAAGTATTTATAAGGCATACGTTTAAAAGTTCTATTAAAAGTAGAATAGGAGTTCGAATTTATAGAGAATAAGAGTTTGAATTTATAGAAAAAATACATTAATAAAAGTTCTACTAGAACTAGAATAGGTGTTTGAATATATAGAGCAGACATATAATTAAATATTTTATAGAAAGTACGATCTTCTTAAATTATATATTTTTTATATACGTTAATTATACTTATATTAGGAAAATTTATTCATAAATCCAATACTGTTGTCATGAAAAAAGTCACCGTATTTAAAAAGAAAAGAATTGATGTGTTAACATAATAAAAGAACAATGAGTAAAAGAACAATCTCATGCAGGAATCCTAAATAAATACACGAGTATCTATAATATAAAGAGAAAATAAGATGTGTTTTCATTTTCTAAAACTCCAAAAATTTTAGAAAATCTAGAAAGTATAAATTGGAATTCACTCTATTTTTTAGGTTTTGATTTCAAGGAAAAAAATTGTTGTGTAAGATAAGTATCATCAATAATATGTAATGAAGTTAGAATTTCGATCCCAAAAGAGAGCGGCTCGAAATGTGTATAACGTGAAGACGGCTCACTATAAAAGATTGTACTAGATATTAAAATATCATATGATGTTATAAATTTTATTTTATTTTTAGGATTTGATTTTTATGGATAAACATTATCATACAAGTAATATATGTAAAAGTTAGGTTTTTGGTCTTAACGAGAGAGCTAATCAATAGTAATAACTGTGTTTAACAAGAAAGCGGTTCATTAGATAAGACCGTATAAAATATGTTTAAATATATAATTAATACATAAAATAAAATATTTTATTGGAAGTAGAATACGAGGACGGTGGAGACGTCTTATACGATTTTTTTAAAACTATACATCTTTTTTCCTAGAAATCCTTTATTTTAACTTTTTTATACAAGTCAATTATACTTGCATTACAAAAATATATCCATAAATGTAATATTATTCCTGTAACGAAAAGTCTTCGTATTTTAATTTTTTTTTAATATGTTAACATAACAGAAAGACATTCCCATGCGGAAACTGTAAATAAATACAAGAATATCTATAATATACAGAAAATATAAGATGTATTTTCATCTTTTAAGACTCCATAAATATTAGAAAGTTTAAAGAATATAAAAATTGGAATTTACTCTCTTTATATAATGAAGTTAGAATTTCGGTTTCAAATAAGAGCGGCTAGAAACGTATTTAACGGGAAGACGGCTCGCTAGAAAAGATTGTATTAGCTATTAGAATTTGATACTGAAGTCATAATTTTTTTTATTTTTACGGTTCAATTTTATAGATAAAAAATATTATATAAGTCTTTATAATATATGTTAAAAAGTTTTGATTTCGGTTTTAACGAGAGAGCGGCTCAATCGAAAAAATCGTATTTAACAAGAAATTGATTCATTAGAGAAGATTATTTAATTATTAAAATTAAATATTAATATTATAATATAACATAAATGTATTGAATTTTTTAAAAAATATTGTAACGCCGCCGCGAAGCGCGGCTTTATCAACTAGTATATATATATAAAGGAGGATAGCGGGAGTTTAGTTGGCGCTCTAAGATCGTCTCAATCTATTTTTCTAATTTTCTAGAATTTTAGAATTTTAAACACTATTAAATACAAAAATATCAATTTCAATTAACATATTAGAAGTAGAATAGGTGTTCGAATTTATAAAGGAGAAGAGTTCGCATTTATAGGGAAGACATATGATTAGAAGTTCTATTGTAAGTATAATAAGTATTTATAAGGCATACGATTAAAAGTTCTATTGGAAGTAGAATAGGAGTTCGAATTTATAAAGAATAAGAGTTTGAATTTATCGAAAAAATATATAAATAAACGTTCTACTAGAAGTAGAATAGGTGTTTGAATATATAGAGCAGAAATATAACTAAATATTTTATAGAAAGTACGATCTTAATTTATTCATAAATCCAATACTATTGTCATAAAAAAAGTCACCGTATTTAAAAAAAAAAAAAGAATTGATGTGTTAACATAATTCACCGTATTTAAAAAGAAAAGAATTGATATGTTAACATAATAAAAGAACAATCTAATGCAAGAATCCTAAATAAATACATAAGTATCTATAATATAAAGAGAAAATAAGATGTGTTTTCATTTTCTAAAACTCCAAAAATTTTAGAAAGTCTAGAGAAAGTATAAATTGGAATTCACTCTATTTTTTAGGTTTTGATTTTAAGGAAAAAAATTGTTGTGTAAGATAAGTATCATCAATAATATGTAATGAAGTTGGAATTTCGATCCCAAACGAGAGCGGCTCGAAACATGTTTAACGGGAAGACGGCTCACTATAAAAGATTGTACTAGCTATTAAAATACCATATTGATGTTATAAATTTTATTTTATTTTTAGGATTTGATTTTTATGGATAAACATTATCATACAAGTAATATATGTAAAAGTTAGGTTTTTGGTCTTAACGAGAGAGCGGATCAATAGTAATAACCGTGTTTAACAAGAAAGCGGTTCATTAAATAAGACCGTATAAAAAGTGTTTAAATATATAATACATAAAATAAAATGTTTTATTGGAAGTAGAATACGAGGACTGTGGAGACGTTATATACGATTTTTTTAAAAGGGATAATAAATTATTTCGTCCTTCAACTTTATGCTGTTTTTGGTTTAGGTCCCTGAACTATGAAAAATAATATACGGATACCTAAACTTTTAAAATTTCTAATTGACATCCTTCCTTTCGCGGAATGAAGTGAAAATTTAACATGTTAATCTTCGAGTGATTATAAGAACATGGGTGGTGAAAATTTTCGATTTCAAATTCACTAACATATAGAAATCTGTACTTTAATTTCAAGAACACGAAAAAAAACTTACTAAAATATGCAGATTTGCATATGTTAGTGAACTCGAAATTGAAAACTTTCACCACCCATGTTCTTATAATCACTCGAAGATTAACATGTTAAATTTTCACTTAATTCCGCGAAAGGAAGGATGTCAATCAGAAATTTTAAAAGTTTAGGTATCCGTATATTATTTTTCATAGTTCAGGGACCTAAACCAAAAACAGCATAAAGTTGAAGGACGAAATAATTTATTTTCCCTTTTTAAAACTATACATCTTTTTTCCTAAAAATCCTTTATTTTAACTTTTTTATACAAGTTTATCTATAATATACAGAAAATATAAGATGTATTTTCATCTTTTAAAACTCTATAAATATTAGAAAGTTTAAAGAATATAAAAATTGGAATTTACTCTCTTTATATAGTGAAGTTAGAATTTCAGTTTCAAATAAGAGCGGCTCGAAACGTATTTAACGGGAAGAGGGCTCGCTAGAAAAGATTGTATTAGCTATTAGAATTTGATACTGTAGTCATAATTTTTTTTTATTTTTACGATTCGATTTTATGGATAAAAAAATATTATATAAGTCTTTATAATATATGTTAAAAAGTTGGGATTTCGGTTTTAACGAGAGAGCGGCTCAATCGACAGAATCGTATTTAACAAGAAATTGGTTCATTAGAGAAGATTATTTAATTATTAAAATTTAATATTAATATTATAATATAACGTAAATGTATTGAATTTTTTTAAAAATAAAAATTGTAATGTCGCCGCGAAGCGCGGCTTTATCAACTATTTTTTATTATAATCTTGAATGTATTTTTTCATAACAAATATCCATTATTTTTCATCCTTTAAATTTTATTTAATTTTTGTTGATTTTAAATTTAGAACATTAGATTTTTTTGAATAAAAATGCGAAATTCATTAAATCATTCCGACAATAATGTTTCCAACAGAAATCATGGAGGAGATGAATTAATAACGAAACTATTAAGCTCACAATTATCCGCTTTCAATTACATAACCAACCGAGACTCCATCTTTACTACTAAGAATAGCTCTGCTTCACAAGATCGCCCAGCTCCAAGTAATTCAAGCCAGGTTTGTTGATTGCATTAACACTGAGGCCTGAGCAGTGAATCGCTTTCAATTTTAATAACATCAGCTGGTAGGTTAGAGTCTCTAATATACATAGGATTTTTTCCCTAGTTTTTAACCTTTTTTTCTTTCCAAAAAATCATAGCAATTTTTATTTTACATATTTGATTTTCATAGCAAATTTGGGACGACAAAAAATTTATTTGAATTATCGAGCTGGGACGATAAAAAAATCATTTAAATTATCTCGTAACGTTGTTAGTTATTTGTTTGATGGGATCATGTAACCAATAATTTTGTGTTACATGTCTTATCTGTGAGTACAGGTGGATAACGAGATTAGAGAATATATTACAGAGTGACAGACAAGCACATAAAAGGGAGAGGATAAAAATGGGTGGAGGAGTTGGTCAAGCCGTGAAGAGAATTCCTCGAATTAAATTCCCGCAAAGACATCAAAACCCAACAGTACCACCCTCTACTTCACCAGGTCACCCCATCTGTTCTTTCCATTTTATGCCTTGCTATTCTTTTACTATATGTTTCTTTGCTTTGCAGCCTTGCAAGCTAGATCATCATCTTCTTGTTAGATGTGTTTCAAGTTTGGAGTTTGTGCAAAACTGTTTGATCCTTGTAACTCAAGTAAATGAATTGGAGAATCTTGTCATGGGATTTGTACTTGTTACATGGGAGTTTGTGTAGCCCAATTCTCATTTAGAGCAGGGTTGACTTTATTTAGGAAAAAAAAAAAATACTTAACCTTATAAATCGATAACTTACAAGTTACGGATCATTAACGATAGCGGAATCAGGATTATGAAATAGTCGGGATTAAAATCGACTAACGCTAATTTTGATGAGCTTGAAAAAAAATTTATGTTGAAAGTCTGGGCTAAAAAATTGGGAAGTAACTGTTTATGAAAACATTGTTGATTGTGTTTTAAAGTAATGGTGCATTTGAAAATGTGAATGAACAGGCAAAGATGGTGCAGAGGTTAAGAATGCTTCTGTTTCGAGATCAGACATCTCGACAGCGCCCATGAACACTGCCAGTGGAGGGAAAGCTTCTTTGCAGCCTAAACGTACCCCTGTTACTGACAGGGAAATTGAGGCTATTCTGGTGAGTATACATCTCTTCTGTAAAATGCATAGCTTTACGGCCCTTTAATCACCTACACTCAACTGAAATTTGCTGCTGTGTTTTAGTAGATTTGATTATATAATTGTAGTTTCTTGAAAGTGAGTTCAGTAGAAGAACTATTCCTAATATGAATGTCTTTTGCAGCTTGGTGGTACTTTCTAAGGACATTGACGGACAGGCCTCCTGTACGTTCCGGGTTATCCACCTTGGAACCTGTCTCTCTGGAATAAGCTTCATGGACATTGTCAAAGTTGCACCAATAGCAATGTTTAGTACCCGGTTTTTATTTCCCGTCAACCCGTTGAGCAACCAAAAAATAATGAATAGCTGTCATATACATGCAACGACTGTTCTTGTGTGTTCAAACTACCTCTGTTTATGTACGTTTCCGTTTTTACGCTTGAACTTTGATGTTTCGAGTGAACTTCGAAGTTTCGAGGCATCGCAACTCAAAAGGAGCACGCTTGTTATCAACTCTTATTACTACTACTGCTTATTTTATACTCCACGAAAATCTATTATATTCATTTTATCAAAGGTAAATAGCGTTTCAACTCGGTTCTTGAAAAAATGGTAAATAATGTTTATTTTTATAAAAAGGTAATCAGGGATATGTTTGATGTTTCCTGTGTATGTATGTATATGTATATAATCATTGATTAAAATGTTCTGATCCTCCGATATTCCTAAACTAGCTTCTGCAAAAAGCTAGGTGATGTTACAATCTACAAAGGGATCTATCTAAAAGCCAAAAATGCTTTGCTGATAATCAATGGCTATATTCTATCTTCTAATCTTCTTAATTCATGAACTTGCGGCAGTTTGAAGATTTACACAGGCAGGGAACTTTGAGTTCTTCACCCTCATCAGGATCAAATAGGTAATCATACCTGCCAGAAGTGGAGGGTATGGTCAGTTAAAGATTCAGAGATAATACGCACACATACATACACAGAACGAAAGGGAGAGATTGTTACGTTAATTCATCAGCAGCAGACAAAGCTGTCTTAGCAATAAGTACAATACGGTTCTCGTCAGCTCCAACACTCATTATTCTTGCATAGCAGTTCGGCGAACACTGTCAATAAACAAATTGATGAGAATTAACAAGTAAAACACCAAGGGTTTTCAAGAGAGCTCTGTTTTGGTACATCTTCATTAAAGACAACTGTTATTATTAAGTGAATACACATCAATATGGACATGGCAACACAAAAACACGGTTCATGTCATTTATGAAATTTCACCATGTTATGGTGCACTACAATAAACATCTAGTAGCCTAAAAGACAGCCCGAGATTTCTATGTATCGTACATTTATCATGACTGATTCTTTTGGCCTTTTACGCAATATGTACATAAGGAAATTGGAGTCCACAGCATAAAAGACATGGTTTTAGCATGGATACACTTTAACAGAAAATAACTTACAGAATGGTTTATCAATCGTGCAATGTTTCCTTTATTAGTAGCATCAACCACGACTTCTTCACTGATCTTAAACAGCTGCAAGGTAACAGTAGAAATTAATGCTCTATACTTGCCCGGGACAGAACACATATATATCGATCCTGCACTTTCCTCCCTTCTCTGTAAATAGAATAACGTAATAAAAAGCATAAAACTTACATAGCAGTCTTTGCCTTCAATACGGTAGCGCGCTTCCCTAAGATCAGCCACACTACCTCTAACATGTTCGCCACGATATTCTAGAACCTGCAAGCAACCATCAGATTCTTGTGCCACTATGTAATAGTTGTATCTTAACATACCAGAAAACAGACAGAATAATTAACTGAAGTGAAATCTATAATAGGTTTTACAGAAAACCTCAACTACATCCTAATAGAAATTAAATTTGCTCTCATTGAGGAATTTGACCAGGAAAAAGTAGCCTAATTAAATTATAGCTTCTGCACTTTATGAACCTTTACATAATCTTCGAACAATTGGACAATGATCCCTCCCCAAAAAAAACTTAAATAGATGCTCATTCGTCATCCTTTCTATACTATGCTTTACATATAATCAAAGCTGTGTAAGCTATTGATATATATATGCCTCAAGTGTAAAATGCTGGACTAGTGCCATTATAGTACACAGGAGTGCTGACCAGCCTACTTGTCCTTTAACAAGTTCTGTTCAAAGCAGTTCAAGAAATTCTTCTTCTCTGTTCAACTGAAGGGAAAATTATGATGAAAGGCATATTTTCAAGGGTTTGTGTACAGGACATACCATTTCTCCTTCTGCTATGTCATGACGTGCAAATAGGCCCCATCCGTGAATGCCAGATCTACCAAAGCAAACCCGATGGCGTTCGGTTCTCTGGAATTTAACAATAAATACAAGTGAGAAAATAGAATCCACAAAAAAACATGTACAAACATAAAGATAAAAAACTCTTGCCTGCAAATGTTGTAGCCGTTCTCTGAAAGTTGGAAAATTTTCATGCTCCACTTTTTTCTGGTTGAATCAAAAGAATCAAAATAGAGTATTTTTTTAAGCAAATTATAAAAGCGACTAGATATGCATTTAATTGAGAATATTACTCTAGCACTGTTCAATTTCTGTGTCGAAACCAAAGAATGATGTGTGAATCCAGCAACTCGGTGGGCAATTGGTTCTTCTCTTACTTTCTGGCAAGAACAAGGAACAGTAAAAAAGGAGAGACTATAATAATGGTTCTAATAACAAGAACATACACTACGAACAAGGAGTCAGTTTTCTGAATAAAAATGCAATCTTAGAAAAAAAGAGACATGAATTAGCATAGATTAAGAACTACAAAAAAGCATATAATCAGATAAGTATTAATGTCACAACATTTGCATCACATGACGGTGTCTGCCTTAGGGTACAAAGAAACTGAGTGCTGTATTACTCGGAACTTAGAAATGATTTTCATAAAAACCTTAATAGAATTAGATAAAAAAGAAAGTTCTTTGAAGATTTCTCTGTGCAGATATCATATTTGCACCATGTTACTAGCATTAGCACAGTGTGGACGGATGCGAGCATAAAACCGATATGATCCTAACGCGAGCATAAGACCAATATGATCCTAACAGCATTATTAGGCTTTAACTATTGCACTCTTCTTTTCAAGACTTTACTTCCTAGGTTATTCTAAACTACATTTTGTAATTTAAATGACCAAAGTTTATAAGTTTGAAGGTACCTTGCTGTTTAATCTTGAATAAACCCGACATCTAGCAGCAGAAAATGGTTCGACCTCACCAAGCTCAATTACAGGAGACTCTTCAAGCTTCGGTCTGTTAGAGATCAACCTCGAACCATTTCGCCTTTTGTTTCGAAGTAGACTATTAGCCAAGAAAACCTCTTCAGGAGTTTGTATAATTAGAACCGTATCCGGGTTTGGAGCCCTGCACCAAACACAAAATTATATAGAAGACCAGACACAATAAAGTGGAAAATATATGACGTGTATAAACATGAAGGTAGAGTTTAAAATCTTTTGAACTTTATAGAGAAATTAAATTATTGTCAATCACCAGGGAACTCTTTCACATCTCTTTCAAGTGTTTTTATCTCCTTATGCATGTGTTTCCATATTCGTATATTCTAATGGGTAACCCATACCTGTGATAAGCACAATATGAAACCATCTTCGTAATCTGCTTCCCATTTTTTTCCAAGGTATGCAACTGCAAATAAAAAAACTTTTTGGGTAAGAGAGCAATGCTAACACAGTTAAAGAAAGTATCACATATATCATGCATAAAGCACCATATTAACAGATATTCAAAAAGAAGACATTAATACTGAAGCACAAAATATAAGTAAAGTCACCTCCATGCGATACCCAGCTTTGGAAGCACACATCGCATGGTAGGAAGTAGAACACTTGCAACACTGTGTACAGGAACCATGGATTTGCTTACAGATTACGCAGATCTGAAATTGCAACAAAAATGATATATTAAATTCAAATCAGTAAAACTATTATGCATGGGGCATGCTAAAGTGAAATGAAAAGTCCAGAAATGATATATGAATAAAGGATCTCATACTCCGGACAGCTACAGTGGATAAATTGGAAATGTATTACTAATGATTTCATAAGAACATTCATGGAAATGTATTACTAATGTATGGTTATTATAGTTGTGCCAAATTACTGCACATGGTCATATCTTCTTAATACAACTCCATTACGAGTACAAGCTTGAGTTAAGCCTTAAAAAAAACACACAGTAGCTCTTTGAAAAGTTAAAAAACAACCATCTCTGGTACCTTCACAAAAGAGTCTGAAGGGATTCTTAATATTCCAAGTGCTGGTTCCATCTTTTCATCACTTGCGAAAGAGACTTCAGGTTGAAACCATGCACAAGTAACATGAACCCACAAAGGTTCAACATCAGTAGGTTTTAAGGCACCTCCTGAGAATTTTTTGGAGCAAGGTCAGTTCAGATATTTGCAATTGTGATGGCAAAATGAATATAAGTTAATCAACCATTTCATGATCATTGTTTAACACTTATTTCTGATAATTGTGCAATAGTTGAAACCACCCTTACTGATAAGAAATACAACACACTGAAAAATTAGAGATGCATAACACTGCAGATACGTAAAGTCTTTTGTTTTTTTGAATCAAATAAAAAAGCATTTGGAGAGTTCATACCTTTAACTGGACAGAGACAGCACTCTCTTTCAATTTCAGGTGTCTCACAAGATCGGCAGACCCATGACGTGAAATCTCGTACGTGTTTGGCTCCATAACACTCCTGATGGACTGCTATTTGACATCTGAGAGACATAGTAAGGCATCAAATTTTATTGCATATAAGCATATATTATATATTTAGCAAAAATAATGCTAAGGCATATAATGAGTTCTAAATATGTAGTTCTATTTCTTCTTTGCTTAGAATTCATAATAAATTCTTTATTCTGATTATTTCCCTACCTGATGCAGATGATAATTTTGTTGTAGTCCCAATCTTCAACCCATCGACATACAGCACAACGTTCTGTTGTCCACTTTGCACACACGGGTTCATATCTCTCTGTCAAAAGGAAAGTTATTGAGAAGGTAGCCTAATTGATGTTACTTCACTGGCTGCTAAAAGAAAAAATTGGTCGATATATGATGCAGATAATATCATAGTAGTATACCTTGCAGAAAATCCAATAATTTTTGCTTCCTTGCTTTTTGAGGACGCTGAAGATAATTAAAAGGAATAAGACTGCTCTGATAATGCTCTGCTAGCTGCAAGATTTTGTTGAATTTTAATCATATGATATGTAATCAGATAGAAATATTCCTCATTTGGAAATAACACACTAACACTAGTGCATATAATAAGGTTGTAAGATAAACACAAAATTTCCATGGAGGGGTAGTAACATGTATACATCTATCTATCTATGCTAAACTATAATAAGCAAAATGGGGTATAATTTGTAGTTTGGTTCACGCCTCATTTTTGGTTATCCCTTTCAATCACAACCGTTGGATCCTTTAAGTCAAATTGATCAAAACCTTAGATATCTATACTACTATATTAAAGTTGAAACATTGAAAGTTTGCCGGTTTGGTTTTTGGTATTTATTAAATAATAAGATAATATAATAAATAGAAACTAACCAATTGCCTTTTCTAATTAAAACAAGTTTCCTTTTAATTATAACATATAACCTTTTATAATTACGGGTAAAAATACCAATTATACAATATTAAATTATTAACAGTAACTAGCCGATTGCCTTTTGTAATTACAATGCGTTACCTTTTAATTAAAACATATTACCTTTCATAAACACATCTAATATCAATTATACTATATTTTCCAATCATTAATACACACCCAAAAATACCAGTTTAACTATACCTATACTAAACTAGAGTCTCCTTCTAGAGAGAATTTGTTATATAGAGAATTGGAGAGAACCATAAATTTTTTCTGATTCTACAACAGAACCAATTTTTTTTTTAATTTTTTTCCCAAAAATATTTTTTCAAAAAAAATAAATAAAATTTGACATCGCCACGTCACTACTGACGTGGCACTGCCACGTCAACTGCCACGTCATCACTGCTAACGTGGCAGTGTCACGTCATCAGTGACGTCATCATTGATGATGTGACATTGCCACGTCAGCAGTGATGACGTGGCGGTTGACGTTAGTGGTGTCACGTCAGCATTGGTTCTGTTACAGAATCAATTTTTTTTTATAGAACCAAAAAAAATTGGTCTTTTTTTTATAGAACCAAAAATTAAAACTTGATTCTAGTATAGAATCATATAAAATTAGTAGTTCTCTCATATTCTCTATATAAGAAGGTCCTCTCTAGAATAATGGCCTACTAAACTATAACAAGCAAAATGGGACATAATTTGTAGTTTGGTTCACGCCTCATTTTTGGTTATCGTTTTCAATCACAACCGTTAGATCCTTTAAGTCAAATTGATCAAAGCCTTAGATATCTATACTACTATATTAAAGCTGAAACATTGAAAGTCTGTCGGTTTGATTTTCGGTATTTAATACTCCCTCCGTCCCATTTTATATGACCTCATTTTATGCACGGATTTCTAGGAGCATAAATGAGGTACTTTCATATAATATTTTTTTATGATTTTTATTTTGTATAAAAATTTGAACTTTAAACTTTTATACAAAACAAAAATTATGAAAAAATATTATATACAAGCACCTTTTTTAAACACGTTGAAGTACGCGTAAACAATAAACAAGTCAAATATTTTGGGACGGAGGTAGTAAATAATAAGATAATAAATAAATAGTAACTAACCAATTGCTTTTTCTAATTAAAACAAGTTTCCTTTTAATTATAACATATTACCTTTTATAATTACGGGTAAAAATACCAATAATACTATATCAATATTAACTAGCCGATTGCCTTTTCTAATTACAACACATTACCTTTTAATTAAAACATATTACCTTTCATAAACACACCTAATATCAATTATACTATATCTTCCAATCATTAATACATAACCAAAAATACCAATTTAACTATATGTATACATATAGATATATTCTCATCACTAATAAAATACACACCCAAAAAAATATCAATTAAACTATATATTCCAATCATTATTAAATATATAAACCTATGCTAGTAATACTAAAAGTTATTCTATACAAAGGTATAAGGTTCGAATCCCACCAACAACATATTAAAATTTATATGTATTATATTAGTTCTAAAAATAAAAATAAAGTTAAAATTACATTAACCACATATTATTATTCTATTTTATTACTCCCTTCATCCCTCTCAATTCTTTACAAATAAGTTGGGCACGGAGATTAGGAAAATGTATAAAATAGGGGAGAAAAATAAGAAAAGTGAGTAAAGTGGTGGGATCTATCAATATTTAATGTATAAAATGAGTATAGTGGAGGAAAGTAGTGGATGATTTTTATATTATAAAACTTTACTATTTTTGAAAAGTTTTCAAATGTAAAGAATTGTGAGGGACACCTAAAAAAGGGAAGTGTAAAGAAATGGATGGGACAGAGAGAGTAAATCATAACAATTTAAAACTTTAAAAATAAAATATTCAAAAGTAAATGTGCTTTGCACGGGCTACAAGCTAGTATTAATAAATTAACATATACATATTACCTGTGTCTTTTAATCTACAATAACATGTTTTTCGGGGAAAAGGAAGAACTATCGTACAAGCGCTTCTAGAACTAAATCCAAGGCAGGGAGAAATGAATGATTAGGAAATATTAATTTAGAAGATAATTAAAACTTGACACTAGTCAGGTCCTTAACAGTAAAAAAGAATATGGGGCACAACTATGACCAGTAATCAGGTCCTTAACAGTAAAATTATTTCCACCGTACTTCAATACTTTTAGACAGTCTACAATTCACCATTTACATGCATCCCGTAAGTTCCAAATTACATGACCAGTACCTGCTCCTTAAGATGTGTTCACATTTAAAGCAACAACTGCAGTTTTTCAATCTTAATGCTAAAACAAACTTATTATAAAAGGTGAACTTACAGCTCAACCTTTTAATAGCTTTAGTTAGGAAGAACAAATTAAGTAATTAATCTGTGAGTTACTATGGATAACATGAATCAATATATATAATCTATCACCTTAAATGCAATACATTTAGGTGCATCTTAACGAAAACTTGAACCAAAAAAAAGGAGCCAAATAGCTGGAATACTAACCCATTGCTCCAGTGTTAACATGGAACCTTTCACCTTAACACTAGATTTCCAATCTTTTGTTCTCGAACCCGTATGCCTTTCCCACTCACCAAGTGCCTGCTTCTCTGTCCCACAATACCCACACTTACAGACAACCCTGCAATGGAAGAAAATAGAATACAAAGGACGGTTGTAAAGAAGTGATCAGACTAGAAAAGAGAGATGTGAGAAGATACAGCTGAACTGTGGTCTCACAGTATAGAAGATAAATTTTGAGTAATGACCAAGACGATACTGTATACATTTAGCATGGCAACACTGGTTAGAATTTACAATACATATTTGGTAGCCAATGTACTATCTATAGTCTCAGACATCTTAGTAAAGGAAAGAAAATGGCAATATTGTGAATTTCATTTTCTGCCATATAGTAAGTAGTACAATCTCAATAATATCTTGTCAAAAACCCATAGTCACCTATAAAAAAAAGGTTAGCCAAATTTGTTTAAAGAACAATCATCAGTCAAATGCACCATTCAGACACGAAGGCGTACAGGAACATCAAGTTCGATTCACTTACGAATGATGGCTAAGGAAGTATATGCCTTCCACTCCTGAACAGATGACAGTAACCTTGTCCCCCATTGATTGACCACTTTTTCTGTAATTTTCAACATAAACAATTCATATGTCTTGAACATTAAGATGCAAAACATCCGCATTCACTCTGTGCCACGCATAGTTAGAGGTACATGTAAATGAGATACCTGGTTTTCGGTTTAAAAATTTCTGAGTCTGATAGCTCAAAATTAGATTTTGCTTTGCATTGAGGACAGTTGTAATCGGTGGTTCCCATGTCCTAATCAGACAGAAACAACATTAAAAACATAAACAAATTCTTGTAATTGATGTCTGTACTTTCTCAACATATCGGTTGAGCAACAGATATTATGAGAATCAAGCTAAGTGCACCTTCAGACGACTTCTGGGAATGTTGTCACACTCTGCATGCACCCAAATTTTGCAGCCATCACAGCACACCTAATACATTCAAAAAATCAGTAATAAATTAGAACTTTATGAGAAGATAAGAACATAAAGAACAAATTAATCATAAAACTAGTAAATAAATTTGATGCCTCACCCAACTTCCCATGTCTGAAGGGTTCCAAATCTTTTTGCATACACCACAACATTTTGTAAACTGAAATAAGCAAAAAAAGGAAATATAAAAAGATGCAGCAACAAGGATATACATACATTTATAATGATATTGTTGGTAATATTAACAAGAATGCATACGAACCCGAGAACAGGTATTGCATAACAGAGGACTTCCATTAGCCGAGTCAACCTTTCTTGTCGAAATGCTACGAGAAATAATCGAGCCGCAGTCATTGCAGTGCCTAGTTTCTTTCTTATTGAAAGCTTTCTGCACGAGGAACATAAATTTATTAAACTAATGTTATTAGGGCTACCAACATCTCGGAAGAAGGATTTGTTTCATCAGCTAATTCGGTTTACATTGTTATAATAAGTTTTAAATCATGTCTTAAACTCAATGATATGTTTGAACACTTTCGGCGCACTCTTACACGAACCTTGCTAATGATACCCAAAATAGATACTGATTGTGATTGTATACACGTAATTAATGACTTTGACAGTATTATTAAAGGCACATTCTTGAAAAAACACTTGCCTGTTCTTGGGTGTTGCATTTATGACCTTCATCTGAACACCTAATCTCTTCATTGCCCATTATTAAAGATAAAGCATCAAAATTTTCGAAATTTCCAGCTGCCGCATAAATTTCCACCATCAGCATATCGCTAAACCCTTGTTCGGCTAGAAATGCCTCCTGCATGGCAAATCGTAGATCATCTCTCTTGCTGTCATTGAACTCCGTCTGCCCCTGAAACCTGAACAAAACAAGAGTTTACCAGAAGGCTAATCCAAACGTCAAAAAAAAAAAGAGTTAAAAATAAATCAACAGTTACAAATCTGTTGGGCAATTAATATTACTAATTTAAAGTGACAAGTAATTCCAAATTTTACACACCCGTCCAAGTGTTCTACAAAAGGAAAAATCATTCCCCTTTTTATCCAAGCATAGTCCTGCACATCCCAATACAAATTATTAATAGATATATTTAACCAAAAAATTTATTAAATTCATGACGTAAGGAGGAGGTAGAATATCAACAATATCTTACCCTCTGAGTACCGTTACCAGAGTAGCCAAAAAACATTACACAAGTTGTATCATCAACACGAAAGCTTAGAACTTGTCGGGAAACCTGCGACAGCGGATCAAGGACAATTGCAGGCCAGGCAGGATCATTGTTCCCAGATATTGCCCAGACAATATCACCGGGAACAAAATTATCTATCCCACTTTTCTCCTCGATCTTCTCATTGTCTAGGGAAGCACTAACTTCTTCCACCGGAGAATCCTTTACATCCAATGACTGCTCTTTCACTGTTGTGAAATGTGAACTGTGTGAACCGTGATCGTCCTTCCTAATTCCCTCCCCCTCCAAAGATGACAAATTCTTGCGACACTCATTGCCTACTTTACCCTGATTTCTACTTTTTGCTACATAATACTTCCCGAATCTTTTCGACTTCTTTTCCTCTTCTTCCGCCTCCGCTAGCAACAACTCCTTGTGATACTCCGCGCCAAATTTATCATCTTTTCTACCTTTTGCATTAACTTTCACATTCTTAGCATTACTACCCTTCCCTCTAGTAGGCTTAAACTCAGGGTCCATATCCAACTCTTTAACCGTCAATCTATTATTCTCTTTCTTCCAATTATCAAGAACTGAATCACTAAATCGAGAAGGAAGAACCTGAATTCGCCCGCGTGAAGTCCTCACCAAAGGTGCCTTCGAAGCCACTACCGGTACTATATCACTACCCATATCTTCTCCCATATCCTCTAATTCCAACTCCATATCAGTCTCACCATCATCTTCAACATCCTCGATATCAACATCATCACGACCTTCGCTATCACTATCGCCTAATTCACAATCAATACTTTTATATCCATCCAACGGAATCACACCACCATTAAAATCCTCAACAAGATTCCTCGAATAATACCCATTAAGCTTAACTTTCTTCGAATTCTCCACATCCTCATCTTCCTCCGCCTCAGACCCACCAAGTCTGCACCTTTTCGTACTCGGCATTACTGATTTCATGCCCCGTTTAATTATCATATCTACCCAAAACAGATAAAAATATATCTATATATAAAAACAGAGCATAAACACAACTCAATTCTTGAATCCCTATATAAAAATCTCAATTTTACTCATCATATCAACCTTAAACAAAAACCCACATAAACAGAGCAATTACACACCACAAATCTTGAAACCCCAGATACAGATTTCAACTTTGAATTGACTCCAAACCCTAATCCCCAATCACAAAAAACGCGGCAAAACTCCAATAATCAAAACTTTAAGCAATAAAGATTGCAATGAGAATGAAATTAGTAAAGGAACAACAGATAATTGATGTAAATTAAAGAGTGAATTGAAATCAAGAGAGCAGAGAATTACACAAGATATTGAATAGGGATCTCTCTCTGTTTTTCAAAGCGCGCTCTCTCTCTCTCTGTATCTCTCTCTATATATCTCTCCCCAACTGTTAATTTAGTCGAGGAGAGAGATAAGAACAAGACCAATATATATAATATTATGATCTATATCGAATTTTAAATATTAATTGGGTATTAAATTTGAAGTATCGAAGGGTGATGTAGAGAGGGGATATATAGATACAGAATGTGTATGTATATATGTTAGTAAGGATGACTTTAACTTGGGTTGGCGTTATCATTGTGAAACTACTTGTAAGCGTGTCTTGTATATAAATTTTTTCAATTTTGTGTATTATTTTCTCAAATTTGCATGTATATATTTTTGAATTTGTGTGTATATGTGAATGTGTGTGTATATATTGGTCGTTATGAAACTTGGGCTCTACGTTAAGAGGAATTTCTTGAACATAATAATGTACATAAATTTATGTTTAGACAATAAAAAAATTTGTAAGTAAAATTCAAATGTTTAAATTGTGTTTTGTACGAGGTAGTGAGATTGGAGTGTTAATGAACTTGAGATCCTGTTGTGAAGAAATTTTGAGAGCTATCATTTTTTCGTTGTTTTTTTGTGTTTTTCAATGTTGGTCTCTATTTTTGTTTTGAGTTGTATTTTAAGTGCATGGTTTGTCATACATGGTTGGGTAAGGTTTGCAAATTGCAAGATGGTTCATTAATGGAGTTTAGAGACGAATCTTTGTTGGTGATGCTATTCATATATTCCGGTCAACGAACTGCATCCGTGTGTGTATATGAGTACATATATACACAGTAGACTATAGTGTCCATCTATACATATATGTGATATTGTATGTATTGGTCAGTAACTATACACACACCATGAATTTTTTTGGGTTCATGGTCAGTTGCGAACTTGATTGTGTCTCATTTTCGTTTTGACATGATTTCAAAACAAATCTCACTAAATTTTAGAATTCAATTCCAACTATAATTTATAACAATTTTCGAATGCCAACCGGACTGTAACTAAAGTGTGGTTTTCTCTAATTTTATCGCTAGGCTACCGAGTATGACAAACATCAACTAGTCTTGACACTCATGATCTTGGGGCAGCAAGAAGTTGTAATTTGACTAGTTTATTGATGGGTTGATAGAAAGTTTTAGTTGGTATCAAATGGTGACTTGAAGGGAAAGGATCGGTGGAATCGCGTTGTTACCATTATGGATAATGCTATGGGAGAAATTTCCGAAATGTTTTTGGCTGGGGAAGAACATAGTACTATGTAAAGATACTTAAAACGGGGTAGAATTATGGGTACAAGGAGCCATCAAGGTACTAAAAGGTGTTATGAGTGACGATTCTAGTGAAGAAGAACAAAGCACGAGTATAGCACCAATGAAATAAGGTGGGTTTTTTTTAAGTGATTCTCTTTATTAGAAATATGCTGTTGGTCTTTACATTGAACGAACAAACATTTGCCATTGTTTATTGTGAACATGTATGATAAAAACTTTTTGTGGTAGGTACATACTATGATTTTAATGTGGAAATAGGGGATCTATCTCTTTACGAACCGCATAAATTTACTTTTGACTGCCTACCTAGTTGAAATATGCTGTTGGTCTTTTACATTGAGCTCTAATGGGTTCAACAACCTCCTTGCTCTTCCTTTGGTGTTATAACCAAAAGCTTTACATGGAACTTGGCGGAACTCCACCGTGGTGGGCCGTGTTGGCATCGCCTGTACAAGACATATCGACCAGAGGCATTCATTCATCATTTCTCTTGTTGCTTTGCTAGGACGAATTGAATGAGAATTTGATGTGGATTTTATACATAGATATTGTACCTGTTTGACTCTCCTTATTTTGGAAAAAATAAGAACTTATTTTAAGAAAAAAAATTCATATTTACATACTAAGAGCATCTCCAAGAGGCTCTCTATTATAGCTCTTAACTCAAAAAATGAGGAGAGAATAAAAATTAAGCTCCAAGAGACTCTTAGAGGCTCTTTAAAAGTTAAGAGCTTCTTCTCTCTCCTCTATTTTAGGAGCAACTAGTAGCTCTTAACTTAATATTTTATTAGTAAAATAGTGGTTCTTCTCTCTCATCTATTGATTGTTTGTCCAAGTGGAATTGAAATATGAATAAAATATAAAATAAAGAGCCATAATAGAGAGCATTGTTGGAGTTGACACACAAATCAATGTAATAACTTCCTAAGAGCTTAATTTTTTATAATATATTTAGGAGTGAGCTAAGAGACTCTTGGAGATGCTCTAAGGGGGTGGTCTTAGATTATGACTTTTAATGACAATTCTTGAAGTAATGACTTTTATGGATTTTATAGATTTTTAATGATTCTTGTTGAGTCACCAAAATTTCGAAATACTTTTGATGACTCCTAATGAAATGACTTCTAAAAACTTTCATAGACTTTTGGATAGATTTTGTGGTTTCCTACACTAACTACAAAGATCATTTATTAGTCTATGTTGTGAAATACTTTAACCTTTTTTCACTACAATTCAATTTCGATCATGTGTTCTCTGATTAATCCGATGTGTTCTCTGATTAATCCGGCCATCAAAAAATTGAGTACAAGATATATTTCTTGTTAAATTGAGTATTCATTGCATATTTTTATCTGAGAATTATATATTTGTCACTATTCATAGCTAATTATGATGCAGAGCTATGTAATTAGCCAACAATATTTTTATGATGCAAAGCTATTTTATTGGTGTTTTATGTGAGTTTTTGCAAGCACAATATTTTTAATATTTTTAGAAGCCCATGAATTACTATAATGTTTGATGGATTCTTATTTTACTTTGTGTGTTATGATCTAGTTTTACAAAATTGCAAAAGATCGCACCCTCAATAATATTGTTTACTAAAATGAATATAAATATGGAAATTGAAAACTAAGAAGAGGAAGAAAAAGAGATGGAAGAAGAGGAAGAAAGAGAAAAAAAGCGACAGGAAATTTTAAAATTTTTATTGACAATGATTGAAATAATATTATTCAGGATGATTTTTATAGAATTATTAGAAGTCATGTCAAATCTTATCAAAAAACTCATGACTTTTTTTCAAGAGATGTAGTTATAATTTTTGTTAAAAGTCATTAAAAGTCATTTTCATTAAAAGTCATTGACTTTTTGAATAACACGATACTTATGAAGAGTCTATGAATGTCTAAATTCAATACCGCCCTACTTTTAAATACTTCTTAAAAGTTTTAATTGAATAATACCATACTTTTAAAGACTCTTTAAATGTTAGAATTGAATACCCCATGACTTCTAAAATCATTAAAAGTCTTTAAAAGTATTAATACAATACCACCCCCTAATTTTTAGTATTAAATATTTAGGAGGGGTTTAGTATTCTTTATATGCAGAAAATAAGTAATTTATTTCAGAAAAAAATACAGTTTGATGTACCTTTTTCAAAAATAAGTTACTTATTTCTGAAAAATAAGATTTGTCAAACGGGCTCATTATGCATTGTTGCTTTGTGTAAATGATGCGTATGAATGTTAGCGCGGAAATTTTAAAAGGTTCGAGATTAAAATGTAAATTATAAATGCCTGAAAAAAAAATGTAAAATATAAATCAACATATTCTTAATGCATCAAGTCACCCATTTAGAAATTTACCCACTGGGTAAAAAAATTTACCCAACTCCTCTAAAATGTACTACTCTCAACCCTTTTTTTAATGACCCATGGATAATCCAACTAATTTACCCATTAGGTAAAAATATTACCCATCTAATGATCCATTTAGCCATATAACAGACTAACAATCACATCACACGTTTTCCTTAATTACAGCATTTTTTGAATTTTGAATTTATGATAGACCGTGTATCAAACATTGTTATGGAAATATATTCAATATCTTTCAATTCTTTCCTTGATTAATGATCGGAATCCCTTAATGTATACACACAGATTACAACAATCATACTGTCATTCCTTGCAACAGTCAAACCTAAATCAAATCATATTCTTCGGGGTAAAGAATAAGAATTTTCGAAAAAGTAGACGAAGAAAATCAACCCAATTTGGACCAACGCTGATGTTGATGACGATGAACAACAAGCAAGGTTTCTTCTTCTGTCCGTATTATTATGTATACAGTTTATGTATTGGTAAACTTGATTGCTTTAGTGTGGAATATAGAGATGAATTTTATTAATTTAATGCAGATTGGCGTTGGAAGAGATTAAGTTCCTTCAGAAACAGAAGTTTGGGATCCCGGCTTTGCTTTCGGTGAACCAAGGCGGGGGAGGACTCAATGGGGGTTTGCTTACCAAAGGGAGCGACAATAAGAATCAACTGGATGGGGAGAATGATGAGTTGGTTTTGCAGGATACTTTTGCTCAAGAAACTACTGTTATGGTTGAAGACCCTAATATGTATGCTTGCTATGATTAAGAATTCTGTTAGATACCAAGTATGAGGTGTATATTACCTGTTTGATAGAATGCCTAATCATATGGATAAATGCATTTTCTTCATGGCGATTAACTGATATTTTGCTTATTTTTCAGAATAAATGCATGACATCAGTGAAACCATTCTTTAATATAATTGAATTGCATACTTTTTGTTTCAACTTTTTATAGATTCAAAATGGTGGCCATTGTCCAACCAGTCATCTCCCTCTTTGGTGAAACCTGGCATGTGACCTTATATCATGGTACAATTTACCTTCTGATTCAATTTTTTATATGTGTATACTTATCTGCTAAGCTTTTTTTATTATTTAAACTTGGAATGCAGTTAATTATTTTGGTGGCTCTGAGTCAAATTATAATATTCATTCACAAACTTGTGATCCGAATATGTTGTATTTATATGTGTGAATCCATTCGAAAATCTCTATCTCTTGCATATATGTTTACTATCATTGTTTTTCTTCTTCATAATTGTCTCTAATCACTGCTCTCCGCTTTTTTAAATGCTTATATTAATAATATAGATTAACATGTATCATATTTTCATTGTAATTATATTGGTGGCAATTGATATCTGACTTTTTCTAGGAAAAAGAATCTGTAATGATTGTGACAGCTCTCAAGCAAGGTACGACGATACGAACAAAAGTTTACAGGTGTGGTTTAATCACATGCTTTGTATATGCCAAAAGAATTGAAATTCAAATTCTTTTATATGGAAAAAGCTTTTTGTATCCTAAAAAATGGCTATTTTTTGTGCAGCATTTTATAAATATGAAATATCATCTTTCCAATTTATTTTTTGTATATAGCTCTGGCTATTGTTATTGCATTATCACCCATATTGATAAAAAAAACCCCACCATGATATTATGATATTTTAAGTTACAGATTTCGATCAAAGATTGTTTTATCTGTTGTGCTAGATAACAGATTTTTGGTATTCTTGCTGGTATTCTGAGCAATGGTAAAAATTTAATTCGTTTGATGCAATTGAAATGCTAAATTAGCATATTTTTCATCGAAAGTGGTCATTTGGTTTTCATTGCATGGATGGGGGAGGACCGATGAGCTGATCCAATAAAGTATTTGTTTAAAATACAAGAGTCTCTGGATAACATATTCCTAGAACTCTACAAGGTAAACCCTTTTTCTTTTTGTATTTGGAATTTGATGTAGATGTAGATAAATACATTTTAAGAAGTCTTTGATCTTTCAGCATAACAAGTTCACTTATTTTGTCAAAGCTCCATGTTGTACTTAATTTATTTTATATACGTTGTCTCACAATTGAGATTGTTTTTATTATGCTCTTAATAGTATTTGATGATTACATAGAATTCTGATGATGCCATCACAACTAAAAGGGGCGAATTTGAATTTCCTATGCCAAGAATTAATTCATTATTTTTTATTGCAGATTTGCTCAATCAATCAAGATTCCTCTGGCAGTCCATCTCCAATGTATACTTTTTTATTAGGTTTATACAATCTTCGTGTTTTCCTTTTTTATATGTGTTTTAAATTTAATACATCACTTTATTTTGTCATATTTTTGTTGTATCAATTATCAGTTGTGAATTTATTTTGATACTCTTTTCTTGATATCATTTTCTCCTTATTTGTTTGATTGATTAATATATCTTTGTCTGTTTGTTATCATTACATTGCTTTTTTGTTTGTTTGTTGATTCTATGTATCTTTGAAGTTTTAAATTTGAATGTTATAAACCACAATTTGAACCCGCTCTTATTATTACTTCGATGGTATTTAATTATACTATCTTCTGATGCTACAATCTATCTCATTTGGTTCCTTTTTCTTTTGCAGGTTACATGTGTTCCACATATCTTCGTCACTTTTATATGAAGGTATGCATCTATATATGTTTAAGTAATCCATCTTCTTTTTTGATTGAGTAAATTACTCGCGATATTTGTCAAAGTAAAATGGTAATATGCTTGCAAGATCTTCCAGAGTTGATTGTTTTTGTAATCTTAGTAGGTGGTTGTGTTCGCATCTTAAGTTGATTGGAAACATAAGAGGCATGATACTATTCAATACAAATGATGTGCATACCATCGTGGGGATTAATTTGACACAAATTTGGGCCTCTAGATATAGCTTTGTGCATAGAGCTAATAATCTTCCTGATTCAGAATTATTGTTCATTTAAATACTTGGAGCATTATGTTTGAAGCCAACTTTTTTCTAATATATATATGTGCGCCATTTCCAAAACAGCCTCTCTAATTAAGCTTAGGAGCAGGGGTAGAGTATGTGTAAGATTTGCATACATATATCCTTTTCGGACCCTAATTTAAAGAGAGGCATAGTCATCTATTTAGTTAGGTTTGATTACCAGTACCAGAACATGATAGACAATGGAGGCTTAGTTGAGTAAGGTTCTTAACTACTAATTTGATTAATCGTACAAAACAATGTAATTTTCCAGCATTAAACATCATGTCTACTGTTTATGCGTCAACCTACATGCCCAACAGAATGTCCACTTCATAATTTTCCATCTAATTTAGATCATATCTCCTAAATAGTCGCATCCATGTTTTTTAAAGTCGTAGACTAAGCGATAGAAAATCTTTTGCCGACATGATAATTGGAGATATCTGCAATCTTATATTAACATCAGTTTTTTTTTGTCAGGATTTTATTAACACCAGTTGATAGTTTGATACATATAGATACAAAACCTAAAAGAAAAGATGGTATGCGTAGGTGTAGAGATGAACGTATGATGTAGTACGACATGTTGAAAGATGATAACTGATGACATGAAATTGTAAGATTAACACATTTTTTCGTGCCGTATACTTTCATAGGTCAAAGAAGATGCCCTGCTCCAACATCCTTTAATGGCACACATGGAGATGTTTCTCAGAAGATGATGCTAATAATGAAAATAAGGATCCCAATTTTCAAAATTCTTATACCAGACATATTGGTACGTGTATTTGTTAGTTGAAATCATGTGCTTATAATCCGACTCTGAAGTTTCTTACCCCGATATCCAGTTTTAATCCCTTGCATATAACGTAGGTCAGTCAATGTTAGCATACCACAGAGAATCAAGACCATTTGCTCAGCACCGTTATTGACAACACTACTCCGTCTCAAAGGATACCAAGTTACCAACTGCTGTCAATATGTCTGGAAAAATCTAAATTGCATTTGATCTACGGGAATTACAACTAACGTGTCATACGTTCCTTTTAAATATCACTCTCTCTGTAGAGATTGAGTGATCCAGCGATCAAGCAATGTTATGCCGTTGCAGAGGATGTCTTCATATATTGGTTCCTCAGGTATGATCTTTGTGAGGTTCCAATGATATTCAGAACCTTTTTCACCACTTCAATATCAAAACCTTGCAATAATCAAATAAAATTGTTTCATAATGATTTTAGTGATATAATATAGGTTCTGCTAATCCAATTGGTTCCCACTCAATTTCAAATGTTCTGCAAAAGAGGATTTTACTGCATTTCAAATGTTCTCACACCTCTCAGGTTATTCCTGTATTTCTAAAAATCCATTATCGAATATGAATTACTGCATGCTGGGATCTAATAGACATTACTGATCAAACATTGATAGGAAGTTCCAAAATAAGATATAATAGTCAGCTTATCTTATGCCATCATAGAGGAGGCTACATGGTGTCAATCTATCTGGTAAATTATTTCGCTAATAGAGGAGACAATTAGTATGAATCTATCTCACATTCTAAATCATAATCATATTATAACTCGCTTTCAAAATAATATTATATTATGTTTCTACTAATTGTCTCTGTTAAAATTTTACAATTAATTTTGGGCTTGGACAACATACTACAGGTGATTTCACACCTTATTTTAATCAAAAACATTATTTATTTGTGTTTCAGTCTAGGTTTGCATAAGTCTAATTTATGATTTCTTAAATTTGGCCATTCTCTTAGCAGTCATTTGCCAGAATGACCTACATTTTTTTGTTTTCTGATTTGTAACTTTAAAATTCAGTTTAATTATAGGTCTTATTTTTGGCCAAGTATTAGTTTTTAAAAATGTTCATGAAGTGTATTGGATATTGGTTGGGGTGTCGTAGCTAACACTTAAAAATTTGATTCTGGATATGGAGTTCCATGTGATGGTATAGATATATGTGATGGTACAGTATCTATGGTAAAAATGGTGTAAGCACGAGTGAGCAAATTGTGTGGATGGATGAATCTATTGGTTGCAAGGTTTCTGTAGTGTTTCCATTTTTTTATCAAGTAAATGAATATGGTTGAACTCTGATAAACTGTTTTATTGTTGAAATGTAGGGAGATGCACGCTTGGAAAGCGGGGCCACTTTATAGGAAGGAATTTCAATTGTCCTTGAGCAAGTTTTAAGGTGATTGCTTAGAAGTTAAGGAACTTTTGATAGATATTGCTCACACTATCCTTTCCCCGCTGTAGTTCTACTCCTAATTTATATTTTCTTATTAAAATAAATTATTGAAATTGATTTGTCTGGGAAATGTCAGTTGTATGTCCAGAAAACAAGTTAACCAGATGAAATCATGTCCAGGAAAAAAGTTTATTAACGAAGCATATTCTGGGTTATGTTGAAATCCCATTTTAGCAGCGAGCTCCTATTCATATTTAATAACTTCAACTCTTGGAACTGAATGTGCAAAAGAAGCAGGTTACTGTTGAAGAACTTATTGATTCTCCAGTAAATAGAATTGAAGAAGTATGCCGGAAGGGAAGAGTGCAACTTTTGATCCATCTTTCTTCCTGCTTGCAAACTTTGATGTCTAGCTTTAGGTCCCAGATTTGGTATACAGGTTCATATAAGTGTTGATATAGGTTCATATAACATTTATATGCTATCAATGGACAACTTATCGATAGCCAAATTCTTTTATCTTGAACATGATTTTGCAAGAAAAGGTTTATACGGATTTTTTTCTTCTACAAGTAAGATTTCTATATCATTTCGATGCCAGATTGAAAGTTGATTTTCTATATGTCCAAAGGAATGTAAATGGAGAAGCTGATGAACTAGACCGGACAGGGGCTAACAATCCTTACGTTATTGGGGGTTGGGTATATATGTGGTTCAAGCACGCATAGGGAAATGACAAAGAAAACAAACTTATGAAGGAGGATTCCTGAACAACATTGTCCCTATTGCTGTTATTTTGGAGAGTAATGCTAACCAATTCTTGGATGTCCAAGCAGCTCTTTCAGTGCCATCCATCGTGATTTGAAGACGTTGGAGGTCTACAGAAAATCTGTTGCCTTCAGTCCTTCGTCAACACCAAAGGGAATCACTATCACTTAACCAACGAAGATAAGGCTAAAACTGTTGCGAAATCTTTAGCAGTAGTAACTTTATCCTATTTTTTTCTGTGTACATGCCCATCTGGGCGTGTTCCAAAAAAAATTTGCTGGTGTTTTTCTTTAATAATATGTGTTCTTTAATCACATTCTATGTGTATGCAAGTATATATAGATTTTTTCATTTAATACTACCAATTTTATTTAGTATGGCTAATGCCTGTAATGTCACTTGCATGGAGGAAACACTTTATTTTTGCCTCCAACTGCTTCGACTACTCATATGCCTACACTAACAAGTAATAACATGGCAGCATCTGACAGTTATGAACATAATGTATCCCAGTAAGTTTGATTAAGTGCAATGGTCCAAGTTGGTTTTAATCTTTAATCTTAGTACTTATGTTCAAGTAATTTCATTAATTAGCATGGTTTCTTTGTCATGTTAATATAACTGTGATAATATTAAGAACTATTAATAAAAATTATTAAAAAGTATTAAAATTTATTCCCTTGAAAAGGTGTTTGGAATAACCAAAATGTTGATTTATAAATTAGAAAGGAGTGCGAAATAATTTCAATGCATAAGTTAAAAATTAACCTACTTTGATATGCACTTATTTCAAAAATAAATTAATGTGATATATATACATATATGTATAAATTATTTTCATTATAATTTTTGTTAATAACAAAATTTTAATTACTTTTTTATTATTATATATATATGAGTCAGGATGTGGTCTCAATAAATTTTTGTATATGAAATTTAACAAATAAAATTAAATCCATTTTCATATTTCTATGATGTTGGCAGATTGCATCATACAAACTCTTGCTCTGGTTTTCTTGCCATCAAGACGTGTTAGTGTTATAATGTTGTTTATTATAAGGGTCCCGGTATATGGCACCGGGTTGCTAAATAAAGATTTGGGAACATACGGTTTTACAACCGTTGGATGGTTAATCCAACGGTCCTAATTAAAAAAAAAATAACATCGTACCGCAGAAACTGCGGTACGAAGGAATTACCAAAATGCCCTTGCCTCTGGTGTGAAAATCGGGGGCATTTTGGTAATTTCTCCGTACCGCAGAAAGTTTCTGTGGTATGGTGAATAGTTGATTTTTGATGTGAAAACATGGGGCATTTTGGTAATTACTCCGTACCGCAGAAACTTTCTGCGGTACGGTACTATTTTCTGCGGTACGGTACTATTTTTTTTAAAATTAGAACCGTTGGATCAACCATCCAACGCTTATAAAACCGTATGTTGGCAACCGTATGTTGACAACCGGATGCCCCTGACCACTGACCATATTATAATTATCTGTCATTACCTAAAAAGATAATGATAAATAAATTATCTATAAATTTATCTATCTATTTTTAAAAATAGTATATAGTTGTGTATCATTATAAATTGACAAAAAAATTATAAGTTGTGATCGTTTGACTAAATTTAATGGAAGAATTTTGATGTCTATGCCAAGATTTTACATATTAAAAATAAAGTTATTTTCCAAAATTTAAGGTTGTGTCCGTGAATATAGATATTGATTACTCATCTTTTAGAGTTTTATATCGATAAACGAATATGATAGGATAATTTCTTTTTCTTTTTTTAAAATTTATAGTAATAATTGAAATTAATTATATATAAATCATTTTTAGTCCAATTATAATTTTAAATTTCATATTTTAAAATGCGAGACGGCACCGCGAGGCGACGTCGAGCAACTATATAATTATATTGAATTATATACGTTGACTTTATGTACAAAATCGAACCCCTGGCAAAAAAAATTTGCGTTTACATATATCTGAAACATAAAAAGCTCTACAAAACATTAAATAAAATGTTTTATATAAAAAAAACTTAAAATATTCTTATAACTTATAATAATATTATTTTTTTAATTAAATTTATCAATTTTTCGTCGCACGCGAAGCGCGGGCTAAAATCCCTAGTTGTCTTCAAGAGTCTCTCTATTCTAAGAGCAACTCCAACAATCTCCTTGCATTCTCCTTATAAATAATATAATTAAATTGCCTCTTAACTATTTAGGAGGCAAAATCAAACATTTTCTCCAACAATTCTCCTAAACTTACTCCTTATTCATACATATTTAATTAGTATCATGTATTGTTTCGACATCTGTTATGTATTATCTATTATCTATTATCTATTATCTATTATATCTATTATCTATTATCTATTATCTATTATCTATTATATTCTTAATAGGTGCTAGTGAAGGATATACATATTTACACATTTTATCCATAATAACTTTCCAAATACATGCATCTTAAGGTTATTTTGGTAAATTCCCAATTGAAAAATATTATGTCATCATGACATCATTTCCTCAACATAAATAATAATTATCACAAAACAATTAAGGAAATAAAATTGGTAACATGTCAAATCAATAAGTCAATATCTATTTCTTTCCTTAATTAGTGGAATCATTAAATAATCACATATGTATATTTCATTTTTCAAAAATATACCATACACAAGTAAATAGGTAAGTCCAATTATCATACAAATCTATCTATTATTTCTAATTCTTGAATACAAAGAGTTTAAAAAATTACTATCTTTGTCCCTCATTAATTATCCTTTATTCTTTTTTCCAGAGGATATTTACGTCTATCTACATTTTTTTGGAAATCTAATGTTAAACGGATTTTACCCATTAATACTGAATACAATGTAAAATCTATTAATTTATTCACAAAACAACCGGGCTACCCAATTCAAAAATGGATAATACCCATTAACACTTAACAATACATTTAACATGTTCTTTTTAAGCTATGGAAATACATTAAATCAATATGTTCTTTATTATGAAAAATATGGAAATGCAATAACTTAATCATAATCTACTCCACCATTGTATCTAAAGAAAAAGAAATTTGAATTCTTTCACAAGCTTAACAATAATATGTGTTTTATCTTCGTCAGAAAAGAAAAACTGTCTGTAATGGATCTAACATGCTCGAAGTCATTCTTTTAGTTTGTGTCATTCTTTTCTGATTTCAACATAATGGATCGGACAAGTGTTTTATTTTGCAGAATCACTCTTCCTCTAATTTCTCTCTAATTTCTATGTTTATGTCTAATGTCAAGGTCAAAAACAAGTTACTCTTGCTCCACTATCTTTTAGGTCTTCACAAAATGGTTGGTTTTTCCATTGTAATTCATAATATCCATAGATATAGATTATCCATAATCCATATTATGACCCATTTTCAATTAAACCAAAAGATTCTATATTCAATACATTAAACATTTCTTTTTTCTTTTATGGAAATACATATAGAGATTTTTTTTTTGCTAAATTACATATAGAGATTCCATCAAGCTATTATGACATGTTCTATTCAATACATTTAACATTTTCTTTTCCTATTATGAAAATACATTAAACCAAAATATTCTCTAATATGGAAATATGGAAATGCATTAACTTAGACACAATTTACTCCACCATTATAGGTAAAAAAAAAAAATTGAATTCTTTCTCAATCTTACCATTAATTTATGTTTCATCTCCATCAGAAAAGGGTATAGTAATGGATTTGACATTATCGACATCATTCTTTTAGTTTGTATCATTCTTTTCTAGTTTTAGCATAATGTATCGGACATGGATTTTATTTTTCAGAATCGCTCTTATTTGAATTTCTCTTTAATTCATATGTTTATGTCTAATGTCAAGGTCGAAAACGAATTCTATTCCACTATCTCCTGGGTATTCACAGAATGGTAGGTTTTTCCATTATAATTGACAATATATGTGGATTATCCATATTATGATCCATTTTCAATTATCTGTGATTAAGTCAACACAACCTATCTATTTAATACATATTAAATTTTGAAATTCAAATTACTTATTTAATACACAATCTTTCCATTTAATTAATAATCTTGCTTGATTTTCTCCAATAAGTTTCCTCCCATATATTTTTAAATAATTTTGATTTTATAATTACTCAATAATGGAAACTACGATTCATTCAAAATTTTGGTTAATATTCTATATGTATTGTATTTACATTGTAATTCACAATATTCACGGATTATCCAAATTATGATCTATTTTCAATTTTCTATAATCAAGTCAACACAATCTTTTCATTTAATACGTGATAAAAATTTGAAATTCAAAGTACTTATTTAATACACAATCTTCCCAATTAATTCAAAATATTTCATGATTGGGTGGTGATTTATGCACACCCCAAATTTATTCATGCACACCCTCAATTTGTTTTATACCAAAATAACCTTAACCTACATACATGTATCAAACCTATTTTAATTTTTTCCTTCGGACATGTAGTAATCTTACCATTATGTAAAATATTTTATAAATTTCCAAATTAAATTAAATTATTAGAGTTTATTATTTTTTTTAATTTTATTAGTTCCACTATACCTATAACTTATATACAATTATATTTACCAAATACTTAACAAAAAAAAATTTATATTTACCAAATTAAAAACAATGAGTTATCCCTTCAAAAAACAATGTATGAAATTAAATATAATAAACTAAAGTAAATTTTATTTATTCATTATGTTCGTACACATTTAAATTAATTATTTTTTTTTCGAGATAAGAAAGTTGACAAATTTAGATCAATTTATCTAATTTTTTCTTAATTTTTATTATATTTTAAAATAATATTTTTGTACATGGTTAATACAAAACTTATATATTCGCATCAATTTTTATTGATTTATGTATTTCATATTTCTAAATGTATTTATGTTTTTTAAATTTTCTTAAAATATAAAAAATATGCTTATGAAGAACGAAATTATTCTTGATCATTCGATCTTAGTTTTCAAACGTGTTATTGTGACTATCTTGCATGACCATATTATCATCAAAGAAAAAATGTGAAATATTTTTATTTTAATTTGGAAAATGTTTCGGGTTTATATATATTTTTATTTTATTTTATATTTATTAAAATTCTTCGTCATTATAAAAGGATAAAAAATAATTTAATATAATAATAACATTGCCACAAAAATAAAAATAATGAAGTCTCTTTGATCGGTTCTGTTTCTACAACTATTTTGAGTAAGGGTATATAAAATTGTTAGAGGGTATTTTAGTCAAATGAAGAGAAATGGGTGTGCATGAATAAATTTAGGGTGTGCATAAATCAGCACCCTTCATGATTTTCTCTTATCAGTTCTTTTCCATTTATTTTTCAAATAATTTTGAATTTTAAATTAATTATTTATGGAAACTACGACTCATTCAAAATTTCTTGATATTTTTTTCAGATTTTTCTTAATTTTACCAGTTCCTCTATCTCTTAATAGATATTGCGCATATATTTAAATATATATTCTTCATTTCTAAAAAAAAGGTTTTATTATATATAGTACTCCCTCCGGTGCACAATATAATGCATTTACGCATTTCTAGATCTTAAATAAAAAGAGTACTACTTAATATTTTTAATGGTTCTTTTTTTGAATAAAAATATTATAAATATATTTTTATTCAAAAAAAGAATCGTAAAAAAACGTTAAGTAGAACTTTTTTTATTTAGGATCTAGGGATGTTAAGTAGTACATCTATGTGGTTAGTGAAATAATATGCATATTTTATATTCTTTTTATTTTTTAGGATTTTCAAATTTATAGATTGAAATAAGTAAAATTTAAAAATGCGAGAAACCTTGAACTGAAATATGAGATGTAATAAATTTCCATGATTAATTTTTATTTTTTAGTTGAAATTTTTAATTTTACAATATCGAAATTGCGAGCCATCACCGTTAGGCGATAAAGAGAAGCCTTAAACTAAATTTATAAATTTTTATTATAGACATCTATGGAGTTAGTGGAATATGAGACATAATACCTTCTCTTAACCGATTTTAGTTTTATAGTTACAATATCTAAATTGCGAGCCGTCGTCATTAGGCGGCGACGACAAACTTTGAACTAAATTTTTTATTAATTTATTAGATACATTTATGCGGTCATGGATATCTAATAAAGTACTTTTTCATAATTGATTTTTATCTTTTAATTTCAATTTTAAAATGCGAGAAATCGCCGTTAGGCGACAACAAGAAAACTCGAACTCATGAATCTTATATAAAATTTTATATATATTTATGCGATTACTGAAATATCTAACATGGCATCTTTGCAAAATTAGAATTGAAGTTATGTACCTCTTTTCTAAAAAACAATTGGCTACAACAAATAGGAGACGAATGTTATTGTTTTTATTTGATAATTTGGACATCAATTAAAAATATGATTACAATTTAATATTTTTATTTTTTTAAAACTAAATTTAAATTATTAAACTATTTTTCTATTTTTTAATCACATGCATAGCATATGTTATCATTGAAAATATGACTATAAATTGGATGAAGTCAATATTGTGGATAACAAAAATAAATAAATATTAATCTTTAAATTCAAAAAAAAATATTATAACTTTTAGAACAGGTAGCGCGGGCAAAATTCTCAATGTAATCATTATAATTCGAAAATTATAATCAATTAATATCTTATCAATCATTGCTTAAACATCGATTTATGTAAAGTTGCAATCAATATTTATAATCATTTCCTTAAATATTGATTATGTAAAACACATAATCAAATATTTTATGGCTAATTTTATATCAAACAAATCATATAAAATAGAATATTACTATAACATTATAATTTCTAAAATCATTTGACAATAAGATCCATGTAGTTCTCATATTCCTTTTGTTTAAACTATTTCTAAATTTTTGTTAATCAATTGATTCATTTATTTTGAATATCAAATATAATAACTTAGCAAGATAATTATATTATATAAACTTTAATGCTACATCTTAAATTTAATATTCTATTCTTTAATATAGTATATCGATTTCTTGGTAAAATTTGATATAATTTATTTTTTTATTATATCATTAATTATCTTATTGATACATATATATAAATAATAAATAATAATGGTGTCTATATACATATTTTTATTTTTATTCACTAAATTATGTAGTTTGTCTCTTTATAAAACAAAAATAAATAAAATAGAATATCATTATAACATTATAATTCATAAAACTATTTAAAAACAAGATCCTTTAGATTTCTTTTATTCTTTTTGTATTCTTTTTGTATAAATATTCCTAAATTTTTGTTAATCCATTATTTCATTTATCAGGAGTATCAAATTTAATAATCAAATAAGATATGGTATCAAATTAATATTCGTTCTCCTCACTTTACAAATAAATATATTTGATCAACTATCGTTAATAAACACTTCACGAATAAAATGGAAAATCAAGTTTTGTGTGAAAAGGAAGTGGCCTTCGAGTTTCATCATAAACTAATATTAGAGATGCGTTAAAAGGATTCAACTCTATAAGATGATATAAGTATATGGTTTAAACAAGTATATGATGTAAGTATATGTTGATCTCGGTGACTTATTCAGTCTTGCAAGTTCTAATGACAATCCCTTTTCGTTTAACATGCTTTGCTTTTTAATCATCAATCAATTGAATAAATAAATTAGGTTTACCGTGTGCGAAGCACGGGCTATATGGCTAGTTTAATAAAAATTTCTTTTCTAAAATCTATATATTATAAAGAGAAAAATGTTCCTACAGTTAACTTTAGGAGAATTTCCTAAAATTAACCTTTAAAATCATTTGATTGTTACATTTTGTTTATAAGGGCCCGCGGGGGCATTAATGATGTGTCTTTTTATTTAGAAAAATATGTGATGTGTCTTTATTTTAGTGGTTAACTATAGGAAATTCTCCTATAGTTAACTATAGGATCATTAAGCCCTATTATAAATTAGTGGATAACCCTTACCTAAGGTTCGGTATCCATATTTAGGTTTGGACAAGATTTTGTATTGAGTTATGACCCACTGGATAATCCATTTTTAGGTTTGGTATCCATATTACGTTTGGGAAAGATCCAAATTCATTATTTGACCCATTGTTAATTAAAGAAAGTTTGTATACAAATTTAAATACTATTAATATATTCTCTTAATATTTATGGTAAGATTATTAATGAAAATTTGAATAAATCTTTTAATTTTGGTGAGCTTATTAATACATATTATCACATAATAGATATAGAAAATCTAAATAATTTTATCTTTGATTGCATTTGTTATAATATAGAAAATAATATTTATTAATATTATTTCTTTCAATATTAATTTATTTGATCTTAAATATAAAGTTATTTTCTTTATTTAATCGTTATTATTATATATCATAATTTTTATGAAATTTAAATTTAAACTATCGTGTGCGTAGCACGGGCTATAATCTAGTTGTAACAATAGATACTCAGTGGCGTTAAAATACAAAATATTTGGTGAATTAGAAGTGAACTACACATACATATTTTGGTGAATTATTTGGATGTATACAGCGGGAGAGCGAATACAACGGCGGGAGAGGGAATTATGTGTATCATTAAAATAATAAAAGAGTTAAAGGGAGTTATGTGTATTATTAAAATAATAAAATAATGGAAAAGGAGAGGAGAGAGACTCTTAACATTTTTTGAGGAGGGTTTAGGAGCCTGTTGGACTTGGTTTTTGCATCACTTTTATTATAATTTGAGTTAAGTGCCCGAATAAGATGCATGTTGGAGTTGCTCTAAATATAACTCAGGAGTAGAGGAGAGAGAACAAAAATATTGCTTCAAGAGATTTTTAGTGACTCTTAAAAATATTAAAAGTCTCTTCTTTCTCCTTGTTATTCCCAGATTACACACTTGTATAATTGTAGAAGGGGGGGTTGAATACAATTCTTGATATTTATAAATTCCTGATAAGAACTTCAGAAATCTATAAGAAGATAATTGCTGTATAAAGATTAATGCACAAACACATATAAAATCAGGTGGTTAAATGCACCACCTGAATCTTTTATTTGAAGAAAACTCTGTGATACAAATGTACACAGCTGCTGTTTTACAACTCTTTGCTTTCTAAGGATATTCAAGAAAACCTTAAGCAAATGTATCTGTTTTCTTTACTTCTAAAGAGTTGCTACACTTGGTTATATATCCCAAGTTTACAAGTACTACAGGAATAAAATAATACTAATCTAATTCAAATTGACTTGCTACTTCACTCCAAATACACATGTAGCCGAAAGGTTGTCCATGTGAACAGACATGTCCCCTGCACCTTTCTTGTATTCATAGTGTAAACGGAATGCTTATTTCTTCTGTGTTTCCAAAGTATGGCTGCCATACTGCTTTTTGTATCTACTATCAACCCATGTGATCTGTCAGTCAAACCTGTCTTTATCAACTGCTAATCCCCAGCTTAGCATAAAAGAAAGTGTTAATGATTATCCGTTGACATTGTACACTGTCATCTGTTGATAATAGATTGAGCTGTATCCGTTGATATTGTAGATTTGAGCTGTATCCGTTGATAGAGTTTTGTCTTCATCCGTTGATACACTTTCAATTAAACAGAATTACATAGCATAGCTTATTTACAATTGGTTACCCTATTCTGCCTATCCATTGATGGTCAACATGACTGTGGATAAAAACACTATCAATTGATAACATAGAGATACTGCAGTATGCTACAAAACCTCATCCGTTGATGAGCTACCTGTCAACGGATAGAGTTATAAATCCTCATCCGTTGACAGCTACAATACTTATACAATTTGATTGATTGTGAAGTTATCATCAAATACAACATATTCCTAACAATCTCCCCCAATTTATACTTGATGGAAATAAAGCATAAATTCAGGACCTTGATGATAACAAAACAATCCTAAAGATATATATAGAACAATGCAAAAATTGTATTAAGCTACAAAAATTAAAAACAGAAAGTTTGAGAAATTTACAGATAAGTGCTCCTCTAGACTGAGCAGATTAAAACTGTTTCTTCTCTCTGGTTGGCATCACCCTTGATTTTCCTTCTTTGGCAGAGTTGGACTCAATCTGCATTTGGAGTTGTCTATAGAAGGCATCTTCTTCAACAACTTTTGGATTTAGCTTTTGTTGTAACCATCTCAGGTATTGAGAACTAGCCTTTGATAGTTGGTCTTTTAACCTGAAGAATCTCCTGTTTCCATCTTCATCCCTGATCTCCAACATCCAGAAGGGTTGAATGTGGATTTTCTGTCCATTGTATGGGATCTTCATCTTCTTTGGTAGTCTTGATGGTGAGTTCCATTCTCTCCTTATCTGTTCTATTCTGTCTAGTATCTCCCCTTTTGCTATCTTGGAGAACCCTGTGTATCTCTTAATTGTAGAGAACACCTTGGTTAAAGTCAGATAATTTTCTCCAAGAACCCTCTGTAGTGGCCATGTCCTTTCCTTTCCTCCCTTGTATACAAAGACCAATCTTTTAGGCAAATGCTTGTATTTGTCAATTTCTCTTACTTCTGACAATTCATCCAGATACAGATTCATGCCAGAGTATTCTTCAATATCTGCCTGATAGATAAAATCATCCTTGTTTTCCAAGATTGGCTGCTTAACAATAGCAGGCACCCTAGTAACTTGAATTGGTTTCTTTGAAGGTTGCTTCCATGGTATCCTTTTCTTCTGTTTAGGCTTCTGTTGAGGCTTCAGTAAGAATGAAGGAACCTCAATGGAGTCAAGATTCATTGGTTCCTCTTTAGGTATTATAGGGTCACCATGGAAATTCACAGCTGGGTTGATTACTTGTGCAGAAATAGATATTGATGAGCCAGTAGTTTCCTTACTTACATTTTCTGGAGAGACGGGCCTCTTTGCCTTTGTTTTCACTCTCCTTTTGGGTTTGGATTTGGGGACTTCCTCAGGTTCCCTCATTTCATCCTCTACCTCATCCAATAACTCCTGAGCCAGCCTGGCTTGCTTCTCATCTGAGTTTTCATATCTCTCTTCTTCACTTGGATGAGCTTCCCTGAGAAGTCTGGAGGTCTCCTCTCTTTTTGCTTCAACAAATCTAGGATGGCTGTTGGATATATTTAACACTTTTCCATTCCTTATAATTACATCCATCCAATCTCTTACATTTTTATTTGTCTTTTCCTTGAACTCTTTGATTGTATCTCCCATTAGCTTCTCATCATCCTCCTTGGGAAATGGAAAGTCCAATTGTAACTTATTCTTCCCATTTGCTTTTGGTGGAGAGTAGGCTCTGGTTCTTATGTATGGTTCAAATTCTTTGACATAAGATGGTTCAGCATCATAGAATGTAGGAGCCATAATTTCTGGAGTGAGCACCTTCAGAATTGTGGGTGAGATTGTTGGAGTAGAAGCTTGAGTAGAGAACAAAGCTGATGCAATTGATTCATTGATCATCCTCTCTGTCCTCATTATTCTTTCATTTGCCTCCTTGTTGATCTTCTCTAATTCTTCAATTCTGGCTTGCCTCTCACCATCTGAGATTTTTGATAAGTCAGGAATCACAGGCAAAGCCTTTTGTTTCTTCACAGGGGAAGCCTCTATAGAAAATTCTGTTGGATTGACCACTATAGTTGGCTGTTGCTCCCCCTCAATCTGTGCTATCTTGCTACTGGCAGCTTGAAATTGACTAGTAGTAGTTGCAACCTCTTCTATTCTTGTTTCCTTCTTCTCCCCCTTTTTGTTAGCATCAAGGGCTGGAGGTGAGGCTGCAAGTAGCCTTTCCAGTAGCTTAGTCTGTTTTGCTTGGTTGGCAATGATTGTCTTCATTTGAGATTCCATACTATCCACTCTGGAGGAAAGATGCTGAACATACTTGGCCAGGCTATCTTCTTTTAACAGTTTGCTAGTCAGCACCTTCTGAGTGGTAGTAGGGGCTAGTGCCTCAATCCTGGCATCTAGTTGTACTTTCATTTCTCTGATGGCAGTTTGAACCTCCTCTTGTTATGTTCTTTGAACAACCATTTGCATCTTGTGAAGTTTCAGGGAGGCCATTATTTGCTGAAGGACAGCCTTCCTCTGTGGATCTGCATTCTGATGCTCAGCCATAGCAGTTTGATATTGCTTCATAATTTCCACATTGAAGTCACCAACCACAGTGGCAGTAGAAAATAGCCATTCTGGAGTATCTTCCATATTGACTTCTTCATCATTTTCTGTGCTAGCACTGTCATCATTGCCAAACTCTTCACTTTCAGCTTCTGAAGGCAGAGCTGTTAAAGCTTCCTTTGCTCTTTGTAGAGATTGTGAGGTGTGCACTAGGTGCATTGCCTCCTCTACCTCCACGTTGCCCTGTTGTGCCATGACTTGATAGGCAGAAACAGGATGAGTAAAGGTTTCAGGATCCAAAGAGATGGAGTCAATGATTAACTGATATTCTTGTTGAAATTCCATCTCTTTAGAAGCTTCATTAACCTCCATTAACTCACTTGCAATGGCTGGATCTTCCTGCCTTATTTCTCCTGTAGTCCCTTCTCTCCTCTCATCTCTCTTTTCTTGCATCAGGGGCTCCACCTGGCTCACACCTCTCACACCCTCACCTTCACCTACTAAGGTGGAACTCTCTTGCTCTCCTTTTGCCTGACTTGAAGAAATGGTCAGCCTCTCATTATTTACCTCTCTTTTTTCCTGCTCACAAGGCAGCCTCTCACTCCCTTCCCTCAATCCTAAAAGTGTTTTAACTACTGAGAACTCCTCCACACTTGACACAGGAATGTCAGATATAGCAGTGGTAGAGTGAGTTATCAACAGATAAGGGATATCCGTTGATGGAGTAGTTATAGCTGTCAACGGATGGCTAGACATAGGCGCATCCGTTGATGGAGAAACACTTGTCAACAGATGAAGGATATCCGTTGATTAAGGAAAGATAGTATCCGTTGAAGTGAAAACCAACACTGAATCTGTGGAGATTGATTTTAAAGATGAGGCCATAGATTTTGTTGTGAATTCAGGAATGGAAGATTGATGGCCCAACAAATCATCTAAAAGATGATGATCACCAATTGCAGAGTGGGGCTTCTCCAAAAATCTTAAAGATTGAGAATCAGGAATTGATGCAGATATCATATCCACATCCAGAGATGGAGTTGGTGATGGTGGATTGTAATGTGTATCGATTTGAAAGTTATGAATAGGGGGCTGTGACTCCACATTTGCTGGAGCCACATCAAACTGACTTTGAGAAGGTACAGTTTGCTGTACTGTGTGTGCACCCTGTGATTCCCCTATGGTTTTAGATTTTACTCTTCTGTCATAGGTTTTTGAGAGAGGGCTAGTTGTGTCTCTGACCCTTTTGTGCAGTGTTCCTTGTGGGGAACTTGATTCAGTAGTCACACCCTGTTGAGAGGATGTAACTAAGGCTTGGCTATTTGGTGCACTCTCCTCACCTACCTTATTCTTAGGGCTTGCACTCTGTCCCTCACCACTCACTACCACCTTCACACTCCCCTCAAGAGTTTTGGTAGGTTTTACAATAGGTGTCTTTCGAGAGATACTTGAGGTTTGATTTTTAGATTGTGGTTTGGAAACTTTTGTTTTAGTCACTTGGGTAGGAGCCTGTTTGGTCACTACTACAGACTCCATTGTGACAGTGGAAGGCAAAGAAATTTGGAGGGTAGAGATAGGATTATTAAGGTTAGAAGTTACCTGAACAATTGGAAGATAAACCAATTGTACCCCTACATTTAGATTCATTCGAATCAAGTCACTAAGGACTCTCTTCTCCTGTACAAAACAATTGAACTTGCTATCCGGGTTAGAGATGGATAGCTCATTCTCAGAAATATGCAGGGCTAAGAGCATCAAAAATCTAGCAAAGTAGATATTCTTGCCCCTAGCTTCTTTATTACCTAATTTAGTTGTCATTTCATACATCACTAACTAAAATTATAATATCTATCAATTAAGAGCATACATAGCATCACAAGCATGGATTTAGTAACAGCATCAAAATTTCTAATTTTACCAAAAAAAGTTTTAATGAAGGCATCACAAAGATAACTCCATTCTTTAACCATGCCCTTCCTAACAATTTTGCCTAAATTATCAGTACTAAAAGCATAATTAATTGAATTAAGCATGGTAACAATTTCAGCATCAGTTGGTGCAGATGAAAAATTATTCTCAGGTAATTTCAAACATGCAGTTAGAACATCAGAATTAACCACATAGTTGTTACCCTAAGAGAAAGAGATATGGTTTCATTAGTACCATTGAATTCAGCCAATGTCCACATCTCCTCAATTACTTCATGGATGAGGGGTGTGCTGGTAGTCATAGCATACGACAGCCTACAGTTCTTCACGAAATTCATCATTGTGTGATAAAATTCTGGAGCATACACAACATCAACATAGGTCGCGAAGTTGTTCTTCTCATAGGTGAACCCAGTGGAAGACATCATCTTAACAATAGGTGCCATTGAAGTGTTTGAACTTTTGTTGCAGAGAGTTTTAGTGAAGAGGATGCAGTTTACTTATGAGAATCTTGAAAGTGGATAAAAGTGAGATGTGAGAGCACAAGACAGCCTTTTATATTTTTCAAGAGTTGAAAATAAAATAATTAAAAGTAATTACCCATTGGTCAAAAATAACTGTCAGTTAATAAAAGAAAATAAATAAATACAGCCATGCCTATATATACATGTTTACCAACGGCTATATAAAAAAAATATGTATATCAACGGATATAAAATGAACGGTTGAGAAACAGTTTATCCGTCGATGATGTGGATAACCTGTTATCCGTTGATATACGAAAATCTAGGAATGTGTTTATACTACCAACAGGTAAAAGGATATCCGTTGATAAGATAATTTTGCCTTAGACAAAATTTCTGCAGAAAATTTTTGTGAGAGTTTTTAATTCTAAAGTAAATCAAAACACATTTCTAGCTGCAATGCAGTAAGATCAAATATCACTAGGAATTATGACAAATTAAGCATACCTAGTTCACCTACCAATCTTGTGAATGTGGATTCATCAAGAGGCTTGGTGAAGATATCTGCAAGCTGCATTTCACTTGGCACAAAGTGCATTTCTCAAGAGGCTTGGTGAAGATATCTGCAGATATCTTCACCAAGCATATTGACACAATACCCTAATGAAGTGGTATTTGATGTCAATATGCTTGGTTCTCGAATGTTGCACTGGATTCCCTGTGATGGCAATAGCACTTGTGTTGTCACAGAAAATTGGAATCTTCTCAACTTTTAGACCATAGTCAATAAGTTGATTTTTCATCCATAGAATCTGTGCACAACAATTTCCAGCAGCAATGTACTCAGCTTCAGCTGTAGAAGTGGAGACTGAGTTCTGTTTCTTACTGAACCATGAAACAAGCTTGTTTCCTAGAAATTGACAGGAACCTGTAGTACTTTTCCTATCAATTCTGCAACCTGCATAATCTGCATCTGAGTAGCCAGTTAGATCAAAACCAGATTCTCTTGGGTACCAAATGCCAAGGTTTGGTGTTCCCTTGAGATACCTGAAAATTCTCTTAATAGCTATCAAGTGAGACTCTCTATGGTCAGCTTGAAATCTAGCACAAAGACAAGTAGAAAACATTATATCAGGTCTACTAGCTGTTAGGTATAGAAGTGAACCTACCATGCCTCTATAGCTTGAGATGTCAACAGACTTTTCCTGAGTATTCAACTCAAGCTTAGTTGCAGTGGCCATAGGTGTTTTTGCAGAGGTACAATCCATTAAGTCAAATTTCTTTAAAAGATCATAAATATATTTTGTTTGACTTATGAAAATGCCCTCATTAACTTGCTTTACTTGTAAACCAAGAAAGTAAGTTAATTCACCCATCATGCTCATTTCATACCTACTTTGCATAAGTTTGGCAAACCTTTTGCAAAGCTTCTCATCTGTAGACCGAAAAATAATATCAACTACACAGATTTGAACAAGTATTGAAGAGCCATTGATATTCCTATGAAATAAGGATTTATCTACTGTACCTCTAGTGAAGTGATTCTCCAAAAGAAATTGAGATAAAGTGTCATACTAGGCTCTTGGTGCTTGCTTCAAACCATAAAGTGCTTTCATGAGAAGATATACATATTCTGGAAATTCTGGATCTTCAAAGCCAGGAGGTTGATGGACATAGATGTGACACCCCTCCAAATCCGGGGTCCAGATCCGGGGGTCACCAACCAATCACAACCAAAAATATCAGAATGCGCAACCGACCCCGCAACCAAAGATCACAAACAGGTTATTGTGTGAATACAAGCAGACATATTCCAAAATAAACTAGTCACTTATTACGAATCAAAAAAATCAAGTCAACTTAGATCCAGTCTAATTCAATTTTATTATTACATCCCATTTTATTTAAAATTCTATCTAGCGCCAACTGAAACGCACAAGTACCTGCACGGCCTGAGGTGCGGATACCCGCCCACTCTGACTCCCTCTAATACTGTCTGGACTGCTGATCGGAACCATACTTCCCGTCTGGAAAGGTTTAGTGAAAGCAAGAGTGAGCCAAAGAAAATCCCAGCAAGTATATATATAAACCGTTTCAAAATAAAACCAGAACAATTGCTGCATAATAACGACTGAAAAGTAAAACAGTTTATAAAGCAAACTGAATCAACAATTGAATTATAATTCGATCATAACTGAAATCATTTGACATGACATAAAACTGAATCATTTGTCAACTCACAATATATAATAGCCATTCGGGTGATATGGATTGGATATACATAACTGAAACACCATTGCCCCCTGATCAGGTTCAAAAGCAATGGGACCCTTTATACTCCACTGGTACAGCTATGCCCGTGTGTATAATCCGGATTTCATGAGGGTACCAAAATAGGCAAGTAATGTTAGCCTATTGGAAGATGGAATGGTTACCATATCCTCCTTAAATATTGCTGGACCATGGCAGCTACCATGGCCTCCTACGCTTTATCATCTTCCAATCCAATAGAGCAATTTCCGAATTCAACAGGAAATGCTTAGTTTCACATACAGTTCACATCCCTATTATTTATTACGATAATAAGGATATGAAGAGTTTATCTTAAACAATTCCCCACATCAAGGGTACCAATATCAAACAACCGTATTCGCACAAAATATTTAAGAATCACAAATAGCTCTGAACAATAGCTATTCGTCATGATATGAATCAATGAAACATAAAATAAAAGTGTTTAAGATGATCAAGGGAGAAAATACTTGCCTGAATATACTGCTGGTAATTTATGCTTTCTTGCTAGGGTTTTCTTACTTCTAGGAATACTGCAGGTAACTCTGCCCACTAGCTAGGGTTTCTCCCACTTCTACAATAAAACATGCTATTTCAAATATCTGGCTAGGTACAAGGTCAATTACCAATCAAACCTTGGTTTTAGGGTCTACCCGTACGTTGTATTGCTACCGACTAAATATTTTAAACAAATAGTAACATGTACAGAGTAATCAAACACGTAATTCACATAGCAGATATGACTCACCATATAAAAGAACACTCAAGGTATTTTTAGAACCCTTATAAACATTTTTAGAACATTTTTCAGAATTTTAAAGAATTTAAATTACCCTTTTTGGATTAAAAAGGATAATTTAAAACCCTACAGATAATTATTGGGTTATTGAAATATTTTTCTAATTACCTAATCCGGTCTTAGAATCAATTTTAGAATTTTAAAACTATTTTTACCTTTCCCGGATTATTTTTAGAATTTTAAAACAATTTTATTTCATTTTAAACAAATAAGGAAATAAATATTAAAGGTAAAATAATATTTATAAAATAAATAAATTATTTTATTTTTCAAAAGAATTAAATTTGATTATTTTTCATCATATTTAAATAATATTTAATTAATTAATTAAATTAATTGATTATTATTTATTAACCAATCAATTTAAATTAATTAAAATATTAGCTAAATAGATTTAAAATAATCAAATAAAATAAATTTCGAATTAAAAATAATTTATTAAAATTTTAAAACTATTTTTCGAAATTAAAAATAATTTTTCGAAATTTAAAAATGATTTTTCGAATTTTTAAAAGTATTTAATTCTAAATCATTTTTAAGTTAAAAACAAATAATAAATAAATAAATAAATAAATTAAAAACAAAATTCAGAAATAAATTCTGAATTTCCAAAACATTTTCAAAAAATAGTTTTCTGAATTTTATAATTAAATTCAGAATTTTTAAAATATTTAAAAGTAAATAAAAGTAAAATTAAAAAAAAAAAAAACTAAACAACATCGTCTTCCTCCTGAAACACCCCCCAGACTACTGTACGCCGACCGGAAAAAAAGAAAATTCCGGCCATCTCCGGTGAGCCCCAAAACGTACCCTTTTCTACCTTTTAAATACCAAACACACTCCAAATCGTGTTCTAAACACGATTATACCATTCAAACCAACCCAGCATCACCCGAAACCAAAATCCGGCCAAAACCGAAATAATTCCGGCGACCTTCAAAGATTATCCGATCAAAATTCGATTTTGCTCATTTCTTAACCAAATCAAACGTTCTATATACCAAATCAAAGCCCAGGAGTTCAATGACTCTTATCAATCATCAAAAACACCAAACAATCATCAAGAAATCCGGAAAATTGAAAATTATAATCACCCCCACAAATATTCGATTCGAGTTCTAGGCTATGTAAAATCAAACAAAAATTATCATGATGCTCCTGAGATTATATACAATCTATAGACACTAACCACATCAACAACAAATCATCCTACAATCCACAATAAATTCGAGAAAATTCGAATATTAAACTAAAATTATGAATTTTCGATTCAAGCAATTTAGGATGTTAAAACACACATAAACATGTAGTAGAGATCAAGAGCTTCAGTTTGGTTACCCACATGAACGATTTGGATGCCGGAATCACTGTCAAAAGTGAGATTGATCCTCAAGAACACCAAGAACAATTTTCCAGAATTTTCAGAAAATATAAATTTAAAAACTGATTTTTCTGATTTAATTAAATAATTAATAATAAAATTAGCTATTTATACTAATCTGAAAATTAATGCTCCAAAAATATTTTTAGCCCCTAATTAAAATTATTAAGCCTTAAAAATAATTTTTATGGGATAAAAATGTAATATTTTTAATTTTAAACAAATATAATATATATACCAAAATTTCCCAAAAATTACAGCAAAATTCATTTTTATATATTCTACCATTTTATAAAAATATTGGTATCAAAAACAGGGTCTCAGATTCAGTATAGGGGCTGGATCCGGAATTTAGATTGCAAAATAATTGTATTCTAAAAATATAAAAATTACAGAAAAATATAATAAAATAATCTATGCTACACAGAAGTCACATAACACGTATGGGATAATTTTCCTATTTAATAAAAATCATAATGTGTTTAAATGCATTAAAAATTAAATAAAAACACAATAAAATCAACTAAAAACATATTTTAACAGAATAAAATACACGAAATTTTCCCAGTCGTTACAATAGACCTCTTCTTCCAGTTCCCCATTTAGAAAGACACTTTTGACATCCATCTGATAGACCTTGAAATTGGCATGTGCTGCATAGGCTAGGAAGATTCTGATTGCCTCAAGTCTTGCCACTGGAGCAAAAGTTTCATCAAAATCTATCCCTTTTTCTTGAGAATAGCCCTTTGCCACTAATCTAGCTTTATTCCTCAAAATTATGCCATTTTCATCTGTCTTATTCTTGAGAACGCATTTAGTACCTATGACACTTCTATCATCAGGTTTGAGCACAAGCTTCCAGACTTTATTTCTTTCAAATTGGTTTAGCTCTTCTTGCATTGCTAAAACCCAATCTGGATCTAGAAGGGCATCTTCCACTTTCTTAGGTTCCTCTTGAGACAGGAAGCTACTGTATAGGCATTCTGCTTAAGTGGCCCTCCTAGTTTGGACTCTTGAATTTGATTCACCAATGATTAACTCAAATGGATGATCTCTAGTCCATTTTCTTGCAGGTGGAAGGTTTGATCTTGATGAGGTTGCTTCATTTTCATGAGCATGATCATGTTGATTTAGCATTGAATTTTGACCCTGAGAAACTCCCCCTGAGTTTGTTGTCCTTGCAGAATTATGAAGTTGACTGTCAACGGATGCATCATTTTGTCTGTCGACGGATGCTTAGAATTTCTTTCAACGGATGCATCTATAATATTGTCAACGGATGCTCCAGAATGACTGTCAACGGATGCTTCAATATGACTGTCAACGGATGCTTCATTTCTAGTGTGAGCATCACTTCTAGTTGGGCCAACAACTCTTGGTAAATTTTCATGGTCATGATCTTCATTTTACTCATCATCATCATCATTGTACATTCTTCCTTCTACCTCATTCTCAAATTCCAACTTTTCATGGAAGCCTTCATCATTTAGACCTAGAATCTTTTGATCATCAAACACAACATGTACAGATTCCATAACAATGTTGGTTCTTAGATTATTAACTCTTTAGGCTTTCCCTGCTGCATATCCAACAAATATAGCTTCATCTGCCTTTGCTTCAAATTTGCCTAAGTTATCTCCATGATTCCTTAGCACAAAACACTTACATCCAAAGACATGAAGAAAAGCTAAAGTTGGCTTCTTGTTGGTTAACAACTAATAAGGAGTCATTCCTCTAGCTTGATTAACCAAGGAAATATTCTGAGTGAGGCATGCAGTGTTGACAGCTTCAGCCCAGAAATATGTTGGTAATCTTGATTCACTTAACATTGTTCTAGCTGCTTCAATGAGAGTTCTGTTTTTCCTTTCAACAACCCCATTTTGTTGAGGTGTTCTGGCAGCAAAAAACTCATGGACAATTCCATTCTCTTCACAGAAGATCTTCATTGTGGAATTTTTGAATTCAGTGCCATTGTCACTCCTGATTCTTTTTATTTTGTCTTCAGAACCATTGTTTAGTATTCTGAGGTGATTGATGATGATTTCACTTGCACAATCCTTGGAGTGCAGGAAGAAGGTCCCTGTAAACTTAGAAAAATCATCTACAATCATCAGACAGTATTTCTTCTTTGAAATAGACATGACATTTACTGGACCAAATAAGTCCATATGCAGCAATTGAAGTAGCTTAACAATGGATGACTCTGTCTTGCTCTTGAAGGATGATTTCTTCTGTTTCCCTAATTAGCATGCATCACACAGTCCATCTTTGATAAATTCCAATTGAGGGATTCCTCTAGCAAGATCCTTTCTCACCAAGTCATTCATAACTTTAAAATTCAAATGTGACAGTTTCTTATGATCTAATATCTTAACTGGCTGCTCGACAAAAGATAAATCAGGTTGAATCTCTATAGGTTCATATTCTATTGCGTGCATTGGATCCGGATTGTACTTCTTCAGCATCGATATATGGAATACGTTATGGATGTTCTGCATGTGAGGCGGTAATGCTAGTTCATAAGCAAGCTTCCCTACCTTCTTCAATATCTCAAACGGTCCTACATATCTTGGATTGAGTTTACCTCTTTTCCCAAATCTGGTCACTGCTTTCCATGGTGATACTTTCAGCAATACCAATTCCCCAACTTCAAAACTCTGGTCCTTTCTGGTTTGATCTGCATATTTCTTCTGTCGATCTTGAGCGGCAATCAATCTTTTCTGTATCAATCCAATCTTTTCCTTCGTCTGTTGGAGTAGTTCTGGACCTAAGATTGCACGTTCTCCTACTTCTTCCCAATACACCGGAGATATACATCTTCTGCCGTAAAGAGCTTCATATGGTGGCATTCCAATGCTGGCATGATAACTATTATTGTATGAGAATTCCACCAGTGGTAAGTGCTCATCCCAGCTACCTTTAAAATCTAGGGCACATACCCTTAGCATATCTTCAATGGTTTGGATTGTTCTCTGGCTTTGCCCGTCCGTTTGAGGATGATATGCCGTACTCATGTTTAGTTTGGTTCCCAAACCTTCTTGGAATTGCCTCCAGAATCTCGAATTGAAACGAGGATCTCGATCAGATATTATAGATACGGGAACCCCGTGTCGTACTATGATCTCTTTCAAATATAGTTGAACCAGTTTCTCTAGCGAAAATCTTTCGTTGATTGGGAGGAAATGTGCTGATTTGGTTAACCTATCAATGATCACCCAGATTGCATTGTGGTTTGATTTAGTCTTCGGAAGTCCTACTACAAAATCCATTGCAAGATGTTCCCACTTCCATTCTGGAATTTCCAAAGGTTGTAGCAATCCACTTGGCCTTTGATGTTCAGCTTTAACTCTCTGACAGGTGTAGCATTTGCTGACGTATTCTGCAATTTCTTTCTTCATATCGGGCCACCAAAAGTGTTGCTTTAAGTCTCTATACATCTTGGTACTGCCAGGGTGAATAGAATACTTGGAGTTGTGCGCGTCACGTAAGATTTCATCCTTCAGTTCTGCGACATTAGGTACCCATATACGTGAAGAAAACCTGAGAATTCCTTTATCATCCTTTTGACTCCTGATTTCCTCTCCGGTTAAACTTGCTTTGTCTTGGTCCATTACCTGTTCTTGACACCTACGGATCTTTTCCAATAACATTGGCTGAAAGGTCATGGCATACAATACTTCACTGGTCTCTTCTAATGTATGGACCTCTATTTCCAATTTCTCGAATTCCTTTGGCAACTCCTCAGATGAGGTTAAGAGATTTAACCTTTCCTTCCTGCTTAGTGCATCTGCCACTACGTTGGCCTTGCCTGGATGATAGCTGATAATACAGTCATAATCCTTGATTAACTCCAACCACCGTCTTTGCCTCATATTGAGCTCCTTTTGAGTGAAGATATACTTCAAACTTTTGTGATCCGTGAATATTTCACACTTTTCTCCATAGAGGTAGTGCCTCCAAAGCTTTAGTGCAAAAACAATTGCTGCCAATTCCAGATCATGCGTTGGATACTTTTGTTCATGATTCTTGAGTTGCCTAGACGCGTAAGCAATTACCTTGCCATCCTGCATCAACACACACCCTAACCCCTTCTGCGATGCATCACTATAGATTACAAAATTTCCAGTTTCGTTGGGTAGAACTAACACTGGTGCAGTCATCAATCGCTTCTTTAATTCTTGGAAACTCTGCTCACACTTCTCGTTCCATTCAAATTTCTCATTCTTCCTGGTGAGTTTTGTCAAAGATGCTGCTATTTTAGCAAAATCCTTAACAAACCTTCTATAATATCCAGCTAATCCCAAAAAACTTCGAACTTCGGTTGGTGTTCTTGGTCGCTCCCAACTCTTAATAGCTTCGATCTTGGCTGGATCCACTTTAATTCCTTCGTTAGTGACAACGTGCCCCAGAAATTGTACCTCCCTTAACCAAAACTCGCATTTCGAAAATTTGGCATATAGCTTCTCCTTCCGCAAAATTTCTAAAGCTGTTCTCAAATGCTCCGCATAATCTACCTCTGTCTTAGAGTATATAAAAATATCATCTATGAAAACGATCACGAATTTATCCAGATATTTCTTGAAAACTCTATTCATCAAGTCCATAAAAGCGGCTGGTGCATTAGTTAATCCGAATGGCATAACTAAAAATTCGTAATGCCCATATCTCGTACGAAATGCTGTATTAGGAATATCATCTGACTTGATCTTCAACTGGTGATATCCCGATCGTAAATCGATTTAGGAAAACCATTATGCGCCTTTTAGTTGATCAAACAAATCGTCGATCCTCGGTAATGGGTACTTGTTTTTAATCGTCAATTTGTTTAATTCCCGGTAATCAATACAAAGTCTCATGCTTCCATCCTTCTTTTTCACAAACAATACTGGTGCGCCCCATGGTGATATACTTGGTCTGATCACCCCTTTTTCTAGTAGCTCCTGCAGCTGTTTGGCCAATTCTTTCATTTCCACTGGCGCCATTCTGTACGGGGCTTTCGATATAGGTTCGGTACCTGGTGCCAAATCAATAGCAAACTCAATTTCTCTATCTGGAGGTAAGCCTGGCAATTCATCAGGGAACACATCCAGAAATTCATTCACTACTGGAATCTGTTCTATCTGTGGCACTTCCTTATTGGTATCCATTACATAAGCTAAGCATGCTTTACATCCCTGCCGCAACAATCGTTTGGCTCGCATCATAGTTAAAAGTTTCTTCGCTTGCTTTTGCCCATGAAACACCACTTCTTTATCCCCATCCAGCTTCAGCCTCAACTCCTTCTTTTTACAATCAATCTGGGCATTATACTTTGTCAACCAATTCATTCCCAGTATAACCTCGAACTCTCCCAACTTGAAAGGAATCAAGTTGGCATGAAAATGTTGACCGGATATTTCGATATCACATGCTGGGTAAATTTGTCTAACGGGTATACGCTCCTGATTAGCTATCTCTACTACTAATGCTTCATTTAATAACTGGCATTTACATTCTAGCTTACCCGCAAACTCTTCCGAAATAAAAGATTTAGAAGCTCCTGAATCAACAAGTACTCTGGCATTAGTAGAGTTTACGGAAAGTGTACCTGTAATAACATCAGAATTCTGCTCTGCATCTGACATGGTCATATTGAAAACTCGGGCCCTTGGCTGTCCCGCATTATTTGTCCCTGTAGCTTTATTCTGGTTTCCCGAATTCAAGTTAACTCTGCAATCTTTAGCAAGATGCCCTTTGTTTCCACATTTGTGACAACCAATCCCACTAGCTGCTGGCATATCGCATCCGTTGGCATAATGCCCTTTCTTGCCACATCAAAAACATACTACATTAGCCAGATTACATGCACCTCCATGGTTCCTTCCACATATTCCACATGCTGGCAGTGGTGGTCGCATCCCTTGTTGCTGATTATTGTTTGGAATTCGACCTCCTTGTTGTTGATTATTGCTCAAAAACCGACTTCCTTGCTGTTGATTGCTATTCCGAAATCGATTCCCCTGATTCCCAAAATTCTGGGTTCCATTCCCTGGTCCTCCGTTGCCTCTAGGCTGAAATGCTGGTACATAGCTAAAATTGTTCTGCACTCTGCCTTGGAACGAATTCCCTGATTGGCTATGGAATTTCCTCTTCTTACCTTCCCTTTCTTTCTGAGAGCTATCACTTTCTCCTTCTATGATCAGTGCCTTCTGGACCACAGCGGAATAGGTGGTCAACTCAAAAGCGGCTACCCGGCTTCGGAGCCACGGCTTCAAACCCTGCTGGAATCTCCTTGCTCGCTTCTCTTCAGTATCAACCAAGTCTGGAACAAACCTGGCTAATTCTGTAAACTTTGCTTCATAGTCAGTGGCACTGCCTTCTTGTTTTAATTCCAAAAATTTAATCTCCATCTGATTCTGCATATAGCGGGGAAAATACTTTTCCAAAAACAACTCCTTGAATCTTTCCCACGTAGTTACCCCTTCTCCTTCCAAAGCCTTCCTGGCTTCCCACCAGTAGTTCGCTTCTCCTTTCAAAAAGTAACTCACGAACTCGGTCTTTTTATTCTCTTCTACATTCACCAATGCAAGAGCTTTCTCCATCTCTTTTAACCAAGCTCGGGCCTCAACTGGATTCGCTGAGCCTTGGAATTCTGGGGGTTTAACAGATTGAAAAGTTTTAAAGGTCGTCACCTGGGGTACTGGCGGCTGCTGCTGCTGACGAGTGAGGTTTTCGGTCTGCTGTCGGAATAGCTCTAGCATTTGCTGCATCATATTAATATTGCCTTGCTCCCCGGCGTTCTGATTATTATTCGCATTTCCCGCGTGATTTCCATGTGGTTGCTGATTATCCATAATCTGGTAGAGGAAAATACACAAGTTCCTTAGTAATTGGCTACACATGTTTTTGATAGACATTCATTGAAAAGAAGCATGAATCAAGAATATTTATCAACTCATGTCACCCAATCACTAATTCACTTGAATTGGAAAAATAAATAAATGCATGCTGGATGGAATCGATACACGTAACGCTACAAAAGTACTGCTGATATATAGATAACCACTTACAGTCATACATGACTATTGATCGGTTAACCTTTCATTATATCGCTCATAACCTACCTTAACAACTTTAATGTCGGCTATATACAACAAAATTCCCGACTTATTCTACCAAACTGCTGCTAATACACACATACACTATTTTACAAACAACCAAAACCAAACAAACACAGGTAGCATTCTTCCTTCTATGTCTCTGTCCCACAGTCTCTAATCCCAACTGGGATCTACCATCTACTGAAGATCCGCTAACATCCTCTGGAGGATACGGTAGGCCCGACGGTAATCGATAGTACCAGAATCACCCAGCCTCAATGCCTCCACCTCATAAGTACCGGCTGCAATCAACTCCCGGAGGTTATGACGAATCTCGGAGTCTGAAACAGGACGACCTGTCATCCTACGCAGCTCCACATTCTGCCCTCTCAAAAAGTCATATGCCTCCCAGAGCTCGCGGTACTCACCAAAAGGAACAGTGTGCGGTGCACCTATATGGCCCCTCGACTCAGCCTCTGCCCCGCTTGTAACCTCCTCTATCAAAGCACGCACTCTCTCCTCTCCTGGTGGCATCTGATGCCAAGGTATAACTGGTGAGAGTGGTACATAGGGACCCTGCACAGTGGGGTCTGACTGATCCGTGAACTCTGCTGGCATAAGAAATCCTCCTATAGCTGCCTCCGCATCGGGTAGATGAATCTCAGGTATGGCGGGTGGCATCACTACTCCCTGCTGATGATCAGGAACAAACATCTGTACGGGGACTGGTGCTGGAGGGTCAATCACCATGATCTCCTCCTCATGAGCCATACCCAAATGTGCCACATAACTCGGCTCCCCAAGTGCTGGTATGCCCATCCACTCACCTGGATCAACAGGATGAACTGGTGGTACGGGACTCATCGGCTCCCGCGGAAACTCCCAACCCAGCCAATAGTCTACCCCCATCACTAGGTAGTCAGGATCCATAATAGCTGGAATAGGTGGTAAATCCATAGGTGGGAACAGCGGTGGTGTAACTGACTCCAGGGCCGGCATAGGCTGAGGTGCAACTACCGGTGCAGTCACCACAACAGACACCTGCGCAACCCAGTAACATAATATCACAATCACCTCACAACTTAGGCTTAGACTAAAATCAAAAGCAACGTAACACAAGAACGTCGTCCTATCTCATGTGATCTGCCTAATCTTTCCTATGGTATATATCTGCTTATTTCAATGACTATAACCTGTCAGCTCTGATACCAACTGTGACACCCCTCCAAATCCGGGGTCCAGATCCGGGGGTCACCAACCAATCACAACCAAAAATATCAGAATGCACAACCGACCCCGCAACCAAAGATCGCAAACAGGTTATTGTGTGAATACAAGCAGACATATTCCAAAATAAACTAGTCACTTATTACAAATCACCAAATCAAGTCAACTTAAATCCAGTCTAATTCAATTTTATTATTACATCCCATTTTATTTAAAATTCTATCTAGCGCCAACTGAAACGCACAAGTACCTGCACGGCCTGAGGTGCGGATACCCGCCCACTCTGACTCCCTCTAATACTGTCTAGACTGCTGATCAGAACCATACTTCCCGTCTGGAAAGGTTCAGTGAAAGCAAGAGTGAGCCAAAGAAAAGCCCAGCAAGTATATATATAAACAGTTTCAAAATAAAACCAGAACAATTGCTGCATAATATCGACTGAAAAGTAAAACAGTTTATAAAGCAAACTGAATCAACAACTGAATTATAATTCGATCATAACTGAAATCATTTGACATGACATAAAACTGAATCATTTGTCAACTCACAATATATAATAGCCATTCGGGCGATATGGATTGGATATACATAACTGAAACACCATTGCCCCCTGATCAGGTTCAAAAGCAATGGGACCCTTTATACTCCACTGGTACAGCTATACCCGTGTGTATAATCCGGATTTCATGAGGGTACCAAAATAGGCAAGTAATGTTAGCCTATAGGAAGATGGAATGGTTACCATATCCTCCTTAAATATTGCTGGACCATGGCAGCTACCATGGCCTCCTACGCTTTATCATCTTCCAATCCAATAGAGCAATTTCCGAATTCAACAGGAAATGCTTAGTTTCACATACAGTTCACATCCCTATTATTTACTACGATAATAAGGATATGAAGAGTTTATCTTAAACAATTTCCCACATCAAGGGTACCAATATCAAACAACCGTGTTCGCACAAAATATTTAAGAATCACAAATAGCTCTGAACAATAGCTATTCGTCATGATATGAATCAATGGAACATAAAATAAAAGTGTTTAAGATGATCAAGGGAGAAAATACTTGCCTGAATATACTGCTGGTAATTTATGCTTTCTTGCTAGGGTTTTCTTACTTCTAGGAATACTGCAGGTAACTCTGCCCACTAGCTAGGGTTTCTCCCACTTCTACAATAAAACAGGCTATTTCAAATATCTGGCTAGGTACAAGGTCAATTACCAATCAAACCTTGGTTTTAGGGTCTACCCGTACGTTGTATTGCTACCGACTAAATATTTTAAACAAATAGTAACATGTACAGAGTAATCAAACACGTAATTCACATAGCAAATATGACTCACCATATAAAAGAACACTCAAGGTATTTTTAGAACCCTTATAAACATTTTTAGAACATTTTTCGGAATTTTAAAGAATTTAAATTACCCTTTTTGGATTAAAAAGGATAATTTAAAACCCTACAGATAATTATTGGGTTATTGAAATATTTTTCTAATTACCTAATCCGGTCTTAGAATCAATTTTAGAATTTTAAAACTATTTTTACCTTTCCCGGATTATTTTTAGAATTTTAAAACAATTTTATTTCATTTTAAACAAATAAGGAAATAAATATTAAAGGTAAAATAATATTTATAAAATAAATAAATTATTTTATTTTTCAAAAGAATTAAATTTGATTATTTTTCATCATATTTAAATAATATTTAATTAATTAATTAAATTAATTGATTATTATTTATTAACCAATCAATTTAAATTAATTAAAATATTAGCTAAATAGATTTAAAATAATCAAATAAAATAAATTTCGAATTAAAAATAATTTATTAAAATTTTAAAACTATTTTTCGAAATTAAAAATAATTTTTCGAAATTTAAAAATGATTTTTTGAATTTTTAAAAGTATTTAATTCTAAATCATTTTTAAGTTAAAAACAAATAATAAATAAATAAATAAATAAATTAAAAACAAAATTCAGAAATAAATTCTAAATTTCCAAAACATTTTCAAAAAATAATTTTCTGAATTTTATAATTAAATTCAGAATTTTTAAAATATTTAAAAGTAAATAAAATTAAAATTTAAAAAAAAAAACTAAACAACATCGTCTTCCTCCTGAAACACCCCCCCAGACTACTGTACGCCGACCGGAAAAAAAGAAAATTCCGGCCATCTCCGGTGAGCCCCAAAACGTACCCTTTTCTACCTTTTAAATACAAAACACACTCCAAATCGTGTTCTAAACACGATTATACCATTCAAACCAACCCAGCATCACCCGAAACCAAAATCCGGCCAAAACCGAAATAATTCCGGTGACCTTCAAAGATTATCCGATCAAAATTCGATTTTGCTCATTTCTTAACCAAATCAAACGTTCTATATACCAAATCAAAGCCCAGGAGTTCAATGACTCTTATCAATCATCAAAAACACCAAACAATCATTAAGAAATCCGGAAAATTGAAAATTATAATCACCCCCACAAAAATTCGATTCGAGTTCTAGGCTATGTAAAATCAAACAAAAATTATCATGATGCTCCTGAGATTATATACAATCTACAGACACTAACCACATCAACAACAAATCATCCTACAATCCACAATAAATTCGAGAAAATTTGAATATTAAACTAAAATTATGAATTTTCGATTCAAGCAATTTAGGATGTTAAAACACACATAAACATGTAGTAGAGATCAAGAGCTTCAATTTGGTTACCCACATGAACAATTTGGATGCCGGAATCACTGTCAAAAGTGAGATTGATCCTCAAGAACACCAAGAACAATTTTCCAGAATTTTCAGAAAATATAAATTTAAAAACTGATTTTTCTGATTTAATTAAATAATTAATAATAAAATTAGCTATTTATACTAATCTGAAAATTAATACTCCAAAAATATTTTTAGCCCCTAATTAAAATTATTAAGCCTTAAAAATAATTTTTATGGGATAAAAATGTAATATTTTTAATTTTAAACAAATATAATATATATGCCAAAATTTCCCAAAAATTATGAATATTACAAAAATTACAGTAAAATTCATTTTTATATATTCTACCATTTTATAAAAATATTGGTATCAAAAATAGGGTCTCAGATTCAGTATAGGGGCTGGATCCGGAATTTAAAATGCAAAATAATTGTATTCTAAAAATATAAAAATTACAGAAAAAATATAATAAAATAATCTATGCTACACAGAAGTCACATAACACGTATGGGATAATTTTCCTATTTAATAAAAATCATAATGTGTTTAAATGCATTAAAAATTAAATAAAAACACAATAAAATCAACTAAAAACATATTTTAACAGAATAAAATACACGAAATTTTCCCAGTCGTTACAATAGACCTCTTCTTCCAGTTCCCCATTTAGAAAGACACTTTTGACATCCATCTGATAGACCTTGAAATTGGCATGTGCTGCATAGGCTAGGAAGATTCTGATTGCCTCAAGTCTTGCCACTGGAGCAAAAGTTTCATCAAAATCTATCCCTTCTTCTTGAGAATAGCCCTTTGCCACTAATCTAGCTTTATTCCTCACAATTATGCCATTTTCATCTGTCTTATTCTTGAGAACGCATTTAGTACCTATGACACTTCTATCATCAGGTTTGAGCACAAGCTTCCAGACTTTATTTCTTTCAAATTGGTTTAGCTCTTCTTGCATTGCTAAAACCCAATCTGGATCTAGAAGGGCATCTTCCACTTTCATAGGTTCCTCTTGAGACAGGAAGCTACTGTATAGGCATTCTGCTTAAGTGGCCCTCCTAGTTTGGACTCTTGAATTTGATTCACCAATGATTAACTCAAATGGATGATCTCTAGTCCATTTTCTTGCAGGTGGAAGGTTTGATCTTGATGAGGTTGTTTCATTTTCATGAGCATGATCATGTTGATTTAGCATTGAATTTTGACCCTGAGAAACTCCCCCTGAGTTTGTTGTCCTTGCAGAATTATGAAGTTGACTGTCAACGGATGCATCATTTTGCCTGTCGACGGATGCTTAGAATTTCTGTCAACGGATGCATCTATAATATTGTCATCGGATGCTCCAGAATGACTGTCAACGGATGCTTCAATATGACTGTCAACGGATGCTTCATTTCTAGTGTGAGCATCACTTCTAGTTGGGCCAACAACTCTTGGTAAATTTTCATGGTCATGATCTTCATTTTACTCATCATCATCATCATTGTACATTCTTCCTTCTACCTCATTCTCAAATTCCAACTTTTCATGGAAGCCTTCATCATTTAGACCTAGAATCTTTTGATCATCAAACACAACATGTACAGATTCCATAACAATGTTGGTTCTTAGATTATTAACTCTTTAGGCTTTCCCTGCTGCATATCCAACAAATATAGCTTCATCTGCCTTTGCTTCAAATTTGCCTAAGTTATCTCCATGATTCCTTAGCACAAAACACTTACATCCAAAGACATGAAGAAAAGCTAAAGTTGGCTTCTTGTTGGTTAACAACTAATAAGGAGTCATTCCTCTAGCTTGATTAACCAAGGAAATATTCTGAGTGAGGCATGCAGTGTTGACAGCTTCAGCCCAGAAATATGTTGGTAATCTTGATTCACTTAACATTGTTCTAGCTGCTTCAATGAGAGTTCTGTTTTTCCTTTCAACAAACCCATTTTGTTGAGGTGTTCTGGCAGCAAAAAACTCATGGACAATTCCATTCTCTTCACAGAAGATCTTCATTGTGGAATTTTTGAATTCAGTGCCATTGTCACTCCTGATTCTTTTTATTTTGTCTCCAGAACCATTGTTTAGTATTCTGAGGTGATTGATGATGATTTCACTTGCACAATCCTTGGAGTGCAGGAAGAAGGTCCCTGTAAACTTAGAAAAATCATCTACAATCATCAGACAGTATTTCTTCTTTGAAATAGACATGACATTTACTGGACCAAATAAGTCCATATGCAGCAATTGAAGTAGCTTAACAATGGATGACTCTGTCTTGCTCTTGAAGGATGATTTCTTCTGTTTCCCTAATTAGCATGCATCACACAGTCCATCTTTGATAAATTCCAATTGAGGGATTCCTCTAGCAAGATCCTTTCTCACCAAGTCATTCATAACTTTAAAATTCAAATGTGACAGTTTCTTATGCCATAGCCAACTCTCATCCTTACTTGCTTTGCTGAAGAGACAAGTAATGGATTCTGAGCATGCTGAATTGAAGTCAACTATGTAAACATTTCCTTTTCTAAAACCTGTCAATACCACATTGTTGTCTTCCTTGGCAGAAACAACACAGGCTTCTTTTGTGAACCTTACTTCATAGTCTTTGTCACAAATCTGACTGATACTCAACAAATTGTGCTTCAAACTTTCAACTAGGGCCACTTCTTCAATGATGACATTGTCTTTTGAAATCAAGCCATATCCCTTAGTATATCCTTTGCTGTCATCTCCAAAGGTAATTCTAGGGCCAGCTCCTTCCTTGAACTCTGTGAGCAGGGTTGAATCTCCTGTCATGTGCCTAGAGCATCAACTGTCTAGGTACAATAGATTCCTCCTGTTTCCCTGCACACATCCAAAAGCAAATCAAGTTGATTTTGGTACCCAAGCTTCCTTGGGTCCTTTCTTGTTAGCCTTTGACTTTACAATCTTGGCATTCTTCACCTTAGATGTAGATGCCTGATTGATGGGGTTTGACAAATGCTTATTTTCATGAATATTTGATGCATGCATTTGTGGAAAATTGGCATACATATTATTCATGCTAGGAATGTTCCATGACATTTGTGGCATATTCACAGATTGAAAATAAGGATTAGACACATATGGCATGTTCACATATGGATTTGAAAAACTAGCATTTTGATACAAACCAGGCATAACAGGCATTGCTGGCATACATGGTATAGTATGAGGTACATGAACAGGAGCCTTGTTAACAATCTTGCAATTAGAAGATAGATGATTGACACTATTACAATTACTACAAGTTTTCCTAGGGGCAAACTTGTCAGGAGAATAATTGTTTTTCTTGTTGATGCCTATCTTACCATTTCTGTTCTTTTTCTTTTTACCCTTAATTTCTACCTTTTCATAAACTGATTTACCAACAGCCTTTTCGTTATGTAAATCACCTGCCTTAGCCTTCCCACTAGATTTGGTTTGGCTACTCTCACCAGTAACAAAGTTCTTGTTGACTGGACCATACTTAACATCCAGTTTCTTGAGTTCCTTCTTACTAAAAAACTTTTTGTTAGTCGACGGATACCTCTCATCCGTTGATGGTTCATCTGTCAACGGATGATCACTATCCGTTGATTCACAAATAGTCTCTAGATCCTCAAGGAAAGGTTCTAGCTCCTTTTTCTTTTGAGTCCAGGTCTCCTTCACAAACGATTCTATTCCCTGGACTTCTATTATGTTTTGTGAAATATTCCTACAGCTTTGAAATTAACAATTATCCCTTGTTCTTTTTCAAGCTGGTCTCTTAAAATCAGTTCTCTTTTTAACACAGCTTCAAGTTCACTTTCAGCATTATTGCAATCAACTCTCATTTTCTCAAATTCTAGAAATTGAACTTCTAGAGCAGCATTTCTATCACTTAAAAAAATATTAGTCTCTTTAATCCTATTGTTCTCTTTAGTAAGTAATTTGAGAGTAACACTCAAGTGATATAGTTCAGTAGACATTTCATCTATAACACTATTGCATTCCTCTTTGGTGAGCTCAGAGAGATTAGTAGAAAATACCTGATTGCTAGCTGAACTTGCTTCCTGCTCTCCAGAATCAGCCATCAATGCAAGGTGACATACTCAACATCATCATCAGAATGATTTCCATCAGCAGCCCAGTCATACTCTTGGGTCATGAATGCCTTCCCTTTCTGCCTGAGAAGATTAAAATATTTCTTCTTGTAGTCAAAAGCTTCAGTTGGCTTTCCCTTGTTCTCAAATCTGGGCTTCCTACATTCACTTATCATGTGACCAGCAATTCCACAATTGTAGCATTTAATTTTGGATTTATCCACAAAGTTGCTTGTGGAATAATCCTTGTTAAATGGCTTGGCCACCCCAGAGTTTCTCTTGAATTTTAGCTTAGAGAATCTCTTAGACAGAAAGGCTAAGTGCTCATCTATCCCATCCAATTCATCCTGCTGAAGGACATTCAATTCTTAAGACAACTTTTCATTGCTCCTGCTTGATTCTGCTCTATCTTTACAAACCTCCCTGTTTGGTGTAGTACAAGCAGCTTCTGTTCTTCTCTCCTCCTTCTGCTCCAAGTTGGCAACAAGTGCAACTGACCCACTTTTCTTTTGGGACTTCTCAATCTCTTCATCCTGCTCCATTTCCAGCTCATATGTCTTTAAAGTTCCATAGAGCCTTTCAAGAGTAAATGTCTTGTACTCTTGAGTGTTTCTTAGAGAAACAGTCATTGGCTTCCACTCTTTGGGCAATGATCTCAGAAATTTGAGATTAGAATCTATAACTTGATAGATTCTTCCATACAGTTTCAAGCCATTTAGTAGCTTTTGAAATCTACTAAATGTATCATTCAATGTTTCTCCACTCTTGAAATGGAAGTGTTCATACTGTTGGATTAGTAGTTGCATCTTGTTTTCCCTCACCTGTTCTGTTCCTTCACAAAGGGTTTGAACAGTGTCCCATACTTCCTTGGAGGTAGTACAGCTGATAACATTGTCAACCATGTCTGTTTCTAGACCATTGAACAGTATATTCATGGTCTTTTTGTCTTTGTGGACTTCTGCCATATCTTCAAGACTCCATTCAAAAACAGGTTTGGGAATGAGAGTGTCAGGCGCATCTTCAGCAAGGCCAATTCTTGTTGCGGTCTTCATCGGAACATGTGGACCCTTGTCAATGCAATCCACAAAACCCTCATCAATGGACAAGAGATGTAGACGCATTTTTACTTTCCAGTGAAAGTAATTCTCTCTATCAAGAACTGGTATTTTTACTCCATAATCCTTCTTAGACATGTTGGAAGTGTGTTGATCTTTAAACTTCAAATATGTTAGAAGCTTGCTCTGATACCAATTGTTATTCCCAGATTACACACTTGTATAATTGTAGAAGGGGGGTTGAATACAATTCTTGATATTTATAAATTCCTGATAAGAACTTCAGAAATCTATAAGAAGATAATTGCTGTATAAAGATTAATGCACAAACACATATAAAATCAGGTGGTTAAATGCACCATCTGAAGCTTTTATTTGAAGAAAACTCTGTGATACAAATGTACACAGCTACTGTTTTACAACTCTTTGCTTTCTAAGGATATTCAAGAAAACCTTAAGCAAATTTATCTGTTTTCTTTACTTCTAAAGAGTTGCTACACTTGGTTATATATCCCAAGTTTACAAGTACTACAAGAATAAGATAATCCTAATATAATTCAAGTTGACTTGCTACTTCACTCCAAATACACATGTAGCCGAAAGGTTGTCCTTGTGAACAGACATGTCCCCTGCACCTTTCTTGTATTCATAGTGTAAACGGAATGCTTCTTTCTTCTGTGTTTCCAAAGTATGGCTGCCATACTGCTTTTTGTATCTACTATCAACCCATGTGATCTGTCAGTCAAACCTGTCTTTATCAACTGCTAATCCCTAGCTTAGCATAGAAGAAAGTGTTAATGATTATCCGTTGACATTGTACACTGTCATCCGTTGATAATAGAATGAGCTGTATCCGTTGATATTGTAGATTTGAGATGTATCCATTGATAGAGTCCTGTCTTCATCCGTTGACACACTTTCACTTAAACAGAATTACATAGCATAGCTTATTTACAATTGGCTACCCTATTCTGCCTATCCATTGATGGTCAACATGACTGTGGATAAAAATACTATCAATTGATAACATAGAGATACTGCAGTATGCTACAAAACCTCATCCGTTGATGAGCTACCTGTCAACGGATAGAGTTATAAATCCTCATCCGTTGACAGCTACAATACTTATACAATTTGATTGATTGTGAAGTTATCATCAAGTACAACATATTCCTAACACTCCTCAATTTTAAGAGTATACTTCTACTTTTAACTATTATTATATTAGAGCATCTCCAAGAGACTTCTATGTTCACTCTTAAAAATAACAAAAATTAGCAAGTTATTACATTGGTTTATGTGTCAAGCTCTACTATCTCTTTATTTATAATTTATTCAAAAAGCAACGCCACTATAACCAAAAGTTGTGCAAGAATTGGTGGACATGAATATTTTATTATTAAAATATAAGTTAAGAGCTACTAGTAGTAGAGCTGTAAATGAACCGAACTCGGACGAACTTTTAACGAACTCGGACAAATTCTTAACGAACCGAACAATGTTCGGTAAGCTTATCGGACACTTTTTCTTGTCCGAACTCGAGTTCTGTAATGAACCGAACCGAACACGAACTGTTCTCGAACATACCAACCCAAACACGAACCCAACACGAACAGTTCGGTAATTATATATATATTAATAATTTTAAAAATAAAAAATTGTAAATATTAATATTTTTATCGAACGAACCGAACTCGAACCGAACTCGGACAAACTCGGATGAACTCTTAACGAAGTCGGACGAAATCCTAACGAACCGAACAATGTTCGATAAGTTTATCGGACACTTTTTCTTGTTCGAACTCGAGTTCGGTAAGCTTATCGGACGAGCTAACCGAACTCAAACCAAACCGGATGAGCTTACCGAATAGTCCGGTTCGTTTACAGCTCTAACTAGTAGCTCTTGGAAATGAGAAGAGAGAAGAGACTCTTTATATTTTTAAGAGTCACTACGAATCTCTTGAAACAACATTTTTATTCTCTTTGCTCATTTTTTGAGTTAGGAGTTAGGATAGAGAGTCTCTTGGAGATCCTCTTATATATTCATAATCTTCTCTCTTTCTTTTTCCCCCCTTACTTTTGTATTTTTTTGAATTTAAAATAATTAAAAAATGATCAAGGAGTCAATATAAAAAAAATTGTTGGAGATGAATACCCACTAAATTCTTAAGAACCAATAATTAATATTATTTATAAAGAGCGATCTAAGAGACACTCTAAGCCGAACAGTGAGTTTGCATTAAATTTAAGTAGCATCTTCATTCTTCCACCAAATAGAACATTTCTTGATCCTTCAACTTATTTTTTTTTTTAATAATTAAAAACATTCACACCCCTATTTTATATGCTTAGATCATGAGACCTTAGAGATATTGGTTCCCCATCCTCCTTTGAGCCTGGCTTCGGGCCAAAATGTGATATGAACGATTTAACAAGTGACAGGCCCTGATCCTTTAATTGTAGGCTGCATCAAGGCCCGATGGAAAGAACAATAAGGCCATGTATGTAGATAATGGAAAATCAAGCTTTCGTTTCCCCTGCTTCTATTTATTCAATTTATCCAAGGCCCGATGGAATGAACAACTCTATATGACATAGTAGAATCGGTGACTTAACGTGGTTTAAGCTCGCTTTATCCTAGTACAACCTTGGATCTTCATTGGTATTTAGAAGAGTGACAAAAAGAAGCTTCGTAGATCACTATCCACTCTTTGATCTTCTTAAGTATGAGTGACACAAAGAAAAAGCCTAAAGAACATTGTTTCATCTATTTATTTAGAATGAAAGAAAAAGCAGGTGACGAACTTAATCAGACTTTCAAGAATCCGGCAAACGGGAATGGTGCATTTGAAGCATTTCGTGACATTCGGCTATTGTTACTGGCCGAAATCCAGTGCACTTGATTGATTACTTAATGCCTATGATCACAATTTTAAGCTCATAGTCATACTTAGAGTTGTTGAATAATATTTATTATATCATAAGATCTTGTTAGGGTCTTGCTTTGAAATCTTAAGACTATAGACGGGCTGATTACTTAACATGTTATCAAAACTCGTTTTAGGAGGGATTGAGATCCCTCCATCCCCATTTATTTAGTTTAGATATTTTTTATTCATATTGGTAATTGTTCAATCGTACGATTGATGCGGGGTAGCCACCTCGAGCAATGTGTCAGTAGCAAGGCAGTAGACACTGCTGAAGGACGGTGACGTGAGTAGTTTGGGAGATGGAATGGACTGAAAGCCTGGACTTGGCACTGAATGACTCGACGATTTTTAAGAATCGATCTAGCAATGATCACCCATGACTTCTATGTACCACCAGTGCCACAAAGGCTTTTGGTGGTCTTATTGACGCATACCACAGTGGGGTCTTCGACTGGGTTGAAGTCTTAAGCCGGATCGTCTGAAGCATGAACAGAATAGCCTCTGTTCTGACATTGCACAATGATCCGAACACTTTGTGATAGGTACCCGCTGTAAGGCCGACCCGCTCGTCGGGCACGCACCCGCGAGTAGATGCCCGCTAACAGCAAAGTACTTATCTTCTAAAAACACAAGTCTTGAGTACTTATCAAAGTATATCTAATTTCATAAGTATCAAGATCTCGAGTTAAATACTATTTCAACAATACAGGTCACAAAATAAAGAATATTCATAAATTGCACTTCAAGCTATCATTAAGATATTATCTCTCTTATACTAAACCACTTGCGCAAAAATATCTTGCTTTATCCACTTGCACATCCACTTGCACAAAAATATCTTGCTTTATCCACTTGCACATCCACTTGCACAAAGATATCTTGTTCCATAAGACAGGGAAACAATATAATATTCAAGGAGACACAAGGACACCCAATTGCAACAGACAAGCTCTGACTAAAGTAGCTCAGTGGCAGAATCAAGGTATGTCAGGAGGGGACACCAATCACTGTTCCAATAGTGGCTCACTGTAGTTTAACGGCATAACCAGTGGGCAACAGTGATTGGGAAACCCAGCCTATAAATACCCCATTCTACACACAAACAAAAGAGACAGAATTTTAGAACACAAAAACTCCTACAATACAAAAAGCTCTCTACATATTTTTCACATTCGATACATTCTTACCAGCTTGATTATTATTATTTCCGATTACTGATTCTTACACCGGAGGTGGTTGACGGCCACCACCCCCGGGCAAGCATTGTTTTGCAGGCACCCAAACTCAGGTGAAACATCCCGGAACAGTGATCGGAAGCCTCTAATCAGCCGTGAGAATTATCATTTGGCGCTAGAAGGAGGGGGTGTTTTTCTTGAAGAAAAATCCTCCACCTGCTCTACCAAAACATCAATCATCACAAAACTAAACAAAATATAAACTAAAACGCCCTTAAAACATCCATAAAACACTAAATGGCCTCCATGACACCTAACCCTGACGAGCAACCGTTATTAGAAAGGGAAGGGAACACAACCGGATTCCCCCCGACAAACCCGCCAATCAACCCAGAAAACCGCCTACAAACAAACCCCCCTCGGGGAAACGACCAAGAGCAAATTCTTAACCTTAACCTCACCGGTTGTACTCAACAACAGATCGACCTAATCATGCAGATAGCCTCAACTTTCCCCTAGAGCATACAAGAACCGCCGCATAAGCAGGGAAGCTCTCGAGTTAACCCTCACAACGATCATGATGAAGTACACAGCCAACCCCGAAGGGCGAATTCTGCTTTCTCCTGCCTGGGGTCATCTCAAAACACGAATCATGAAAGACACAACAAAAGCCACCACCCGCGTGAAATGTGGGAACAAAACAGAAAACAGAGAGACCTGAGAAAGGTCATTGTTGACAAGAAAGCCGCCTATGAAAAAGTCTTGGCGGAATATGAAAAACAAAGAAACAGAGAACGATCTCCTGTCCGCTCAAGGGAAACCGGAAATACACAACCAACCAATGCAGAGATGTTACAAACTATCATGGACCTTAAGAAAAAGATCGAGGGGAATAGCGAGCAAGAGTTGAGCGGGTCACCATTCACCTCGAGACTAGAGGCCGAACCCCGACAAAAGGACATCAAACATCACAGCTTTAATTCTTTCGACGGGTTAGGAGACACGGAAGAGCATCTCAGCTACTTCGATCAGTTGGCTTTGCATTACGAGTACAATGATCTAACTAGGTGCCGCTTCTTCGCCGCAACCCTCCGCGGGAATGCTCAAAGATGGTTCTGTAGGATATCCACCAGATCCGTAGATACTTGGCTGGAATTCAAAAAATTATTTCTGAATAAGTTCAAGGCAAACCAACAGCACGAGGTTCATACCGTGTTTCTAGAGACTATCGCACAGTGCAACGGAGAAACCTTGCAAGACTACATTGACCGCTTCAAGGAAGCCGTCAACAAAGTTGTCTGTGTTAATGAAACAGAAGCTCTGGTCCATTTGAGAAGAGGCCTCAACCCCTATGAATGTGAAAAATACGTGTGCCGTCTCATGGAAACAAAACCCACGACACTGGCAAAGGCATATGACTTAGCATCCCAAGCCATCAACGAAACCGAATCCCTGAACGTGCTCAAACAATCCAGAGCTCCACCTACTCCCCCACCATACTTCCAAAGAGAAAGATTCACATCCTATCAAAGACAAGCACCAATCTTACATCAAGTACAAACCACTCATAGGCCGCCACCACCCACACAAAGAACCAAATCATCAATCCCGGTCAGAGATCGCTTAGGGCCACCAAGCCCGCAGAGACCAGACAGGCGTCCCGAACCTGAGTGGACCAAATTTACGCTCCCAAGGGTAACCATTCTAAAAGAAATCAGGGGAAAACCTTTCTACCTACCGCCAGCCCCAATGTACTCCTCACCCGACGACAGGCCGAAAGACAAACACTGTGATTATCATGAAATGCATGGACACTACACAGACAGCTGTTTGTCCCTCATATATTTCCTAGAAAAACAAGTGAAGGCTGGCAACCTATCTCAGTACCTGCCAAGACAGGCGCTGGGAGCGTCCACCTCACAAGGACAGAATAAAAACATTGTACACACCGTCTTTGGCGGGAAATCCTCACCACCAAGAGAAGAGCACGACATCTATGCGATATCCGAAGGACCGCCAAACATAATTACTTTCACAGACGCAGACTATGAGGGCATCAATCCTAACCACACTGAAGCATTGGTTGTGTCTTTGGGCGTGGCCAAGAACGAGGTCAAAAGAATTCTTGTAGACAACGGCTCCTCGGTCGACATATGTTTCAAACACACCTGGGACAGGCTAAAGCTAAACGACGAAAAATTAGAAACTTGTACTGATGAGACACCTCTGTACGGTTTCGGCCACAACGCTGTTCCAATTACGTGCATCGCAAGGCTCCCTGTCTATTTCGGTGAGTCCCCCAGGAAAGTGTGTCGGATTGTCAAATTCTACGTCATCAATACCGCTTCCTCTTACAACATGATCCTGGGGAGGCCCACTCTCAACATGCTAAAAGCGGTCACTTCCACCCCTCATCTCAAAATCAAATTCCCCACTTCAAACGGTATCAGAGAAATCAAAGGGGACTCAGAAACATCTAAAAGATGCTATGGCATTGCACTCACCCTGGGGAAGACTGAGCCTAGCAATATCCGCAGAGAAAAGGCAAATAGAAGAAAACAAGCAAAAAGACAAAGGCACGCCGAGAATCAGCGGGCAAATAACAAAAGGAAAAAAGAAGTACAGTTCATTGACGGGCACGATCCGATGACAGAAGACCCGCCACGAATAGATGCAAATCTCATAAAATGTCTTAAGCGGGAAGAGAAACTGCCAATAATCCCGGCGGTACGAACAGAAAAAATTGAAGTTATACCCGGAGACACAAACAAAAGTGTGAGCATGGGAGCGGGTCTAGATTCAATCTTTAAGGCTGGCCTCACAGACCTTTTGAGGAAATACGCTGACGTTTTCGCATGGAGCCCAAAGGATATGCCAGGCCTGGATGAATCCGTGGCAATCTACAAATTAAATGTGGACCCAGACAAAGCACCAAAAATACAGAAAAGAAGGAATTTTGCACCAAAATGACAGCGGGCAATCGATATTGAGATTGACAAACTCTTGGACGCAGATTTAATTTGTGAAGTCACCTACCCTAAATGGGTTGCAAATGTGGTACTGGTGAAAAAAGCTAACGGAAAGTGGAGGATATGCATTGACTACACAGATTTAAACACGGCCTGCCCCAAGGATCCATATCCACTCCCTTCAATAGACCAACTCATCGATGCAACAACGGGACACTTGATGTTAAGCTTCATGTATGCCTACTCAGGCTACAACCAAATTAAAATGACTCCAGAAGACAGGGAAAAAACAGCCTTCATTACACATATGGGGGTATATTGTTACAAAGTCATGCCGTTTGGACTGATCAATGCCGGCGCCACCTTCCAAAAAACCATGAATAAAATCTTCGCCAAGCAACTGGGCCGCAATATGGAAGTATATGTGGATGATCTCATAGTAAAATCTCTATTAGCGGCTTCTCATCTCCAAGACCTAGAAGAATACTTCTCGACCCTCAGAAAACACAGCATGAAACTCAACCCAGACAAGTGCGCGTTCGCATTAGACGCAGGCAAGTTCCTTGGTTTCTTGGTATCTCACAGAGGCATCGAGGCCAACCCCGAAAAAATAAAGGCTATAATTGACATGCAACCGCCCAAAACCTTGAAGGAAATTCAAAAATTGACAGGGAGACTAGCCACCCTAAGAAGATTCATAGCAAAGCTAGCGGAAAGATGCCTACCATTTTTTGACACATTGAAGGGAGCAACAAAAACTAAGGCAATAACTTGGACAGCAGAGTGCCAGAAAGCCTTCGAAGACCTCAAAACTTATCTTTCTTCCGCCCCGTTACTAGCGGTTGCAGTTCCTTCAGAACCACTGTCACTATACTTGTCTGCCACAGATAAAGCCGTGGGGGCCGTGCTCATCAAAGAAGAAGATAGCGAGCAAAAACCGGTCTATTATGTCAGTCAAGTACTCAAAGATGCGGAAACCCGCTACCCAAATGTGCAAAAGTTTGCTCTTGCTTTCGTCGTGGCAAGCAGAAAATTGAGACATTACTTCCAAGGAAGACAAATCAGGGTCATCACAGACCAACCGCTGAGAAAAATCCTCCACAAACACCTGCTGCGGGGCGGGCCTCATCCTTACTAGCCCCGACGGTTTCCAAGTCAAGCAAGCCATACAACTATATTTTAAATCTACAAACAACCAGGCAGAGTACGAGGCACTCTTAGCCGGTTTGACATTGGCAAAAAACTTGCAAGTTAAGAAAATTACCATCTACAGCGATTCACAACTAGTTGTTCGTCAAACAACCAGGGACTATTCGACAAAAGACAGCAACCTCAGCAAATACCAAGAGTTGGTACAATCAATGCTCCCTCAATTTGAGGAATATTCCCTGGAACAGATAGACCAGGCAGACAATACGGTGGCAGACATGTTGTCTAAATTAACCCAAGGGCAAAGAGTAGAGGCGGACACGGTATACTTTGAAGACCTAACCGCTCCAAGTGTCAACAAACTGGATATCATGGAGATAAGCCCGCCAAAAGATAACTAGATGACCCCTTACGCCCGTTACTTGGACAACGGTGCACTGCCAGACGACGGTATAAAAGCAAAGATCCTCAAGTCACAAGCAACAAAGTACTTTATGCAAGAGGGCACCCTATACAAAAGAAGTTTCTACTCTCCCATACTCAATGTGTCGATGAGGAGGAAGCCTTATATTGTATGAGGGAAGTTCACGAAGGCATCTGTGGCGACCACATGGCTGGTAAGGCATTGGCACATAAGATACTCAAGCAAGGCTATTACTGGCCCAAAATGCACAAGGAATGCAAAAACTTCACCAAAAAGTGCCACCAATGCCAAGTATTTAGCAACATGTCCAGAAAAGCACCGGCCCTTCCTACAGCCATTTTATCACCCATACCGTTTGCGGTTTGGGGCATTGACATCATGGGACCATTCCCTATAGCCAAAGGAGATCTACAATACGCCATGGTCGCCATTGATTATATGACCAAATGGGCATAAGCAAAGGCACTAAAAAACATTACACAGGATGATGCCATCCGTTTTGTTGAAGAGCACGTCATCACGAGGTTTGGAATCCCAGTGGTTCTTATATCCGACAACGGTACACAATTTGTGGGCTCAAAATTCACCAAGTTCTTATCCGACCACGGAATAAAACACAAGAAGGCATCTGTTTGTCATCCCCAAAGCAACGGTCAGGTCGAAGTAACCAATCGCATCATTGTCAGAGGCCTAGAAAAAAGACTAACCACATCAAAGAAAAAGTGGCCGCATGAGTTACCTAATGTTCTTTGGGCTTACATGACATCCGCCAGAATAAGTACTGGGGAATCCCCTTTCAAGTTGGCTTTCGGTAGAGAAGCCCTCGCCTCGGTTGAGATTGGCTCCCCATCCTACCGCGCCATCAATTTTGAAGAAGAAACAAATGCTCAAGGACTTAAAACAAATCTAGACCTACTGGACGAAACAAGGGAGGCCGCTGTTAAAAAAATGGCCGCCTACAAAGAGAAAACGAAAGAGTTTTTTAGCAAAAGAGCCAGAGTTAAAGCTTATATAGAAGGCGATTTGGTTAATCGAGTAACCGAAGCATCTGACCCCAGACACACTTGAAAACTTATGCCAAAATGGGAAGGTCCCTACAAAATCATCAAAGTGCTAAGACCGGGATCCTACAAACTGGCCCGCCTAGACGGTACTGAAGTCAACAATACTTGGCACGACGACAAACTACGGAAATATTACCAATAGATGGATAAGCAACCGCTTCTCGTTCCTTTTTTGTAAATTACGTTTTTAATGAAACACTTTTGCAGAAAAATTATCAACACTTTTCATTCAACACAAGCAAAGTCCCTAAGCGGGCAAGCAACCAACTACAATAGCAACATTTTCAGCACAAACAAAGTCCCTAAGCGGGCAAGCAACCAACTACAAAAGCAAAATTTTCAACACAAGCAAAGTCCCTAAGCGGGCAAGCAACCAACTTTTTCTAACTCCTAAGTGTTGTCCGCCAACACTTGGGGGGCACAATTTTACAAACTTTTTCTAATTCCTAAGTGTTGTCCGCCAACACTTGGGGGGCACAATTTTACAAACTTTTTCTAACTCCTAAGTGTTGTCCGCCAACACTTGGGGGCACATACCACATCCTTTCTCAACGTATTTCCTGAGTAGCAAGTTTTTTCTCTACTCCCCCTACCCGCTAAAGCGCATAGAGGGAGTGGGGGGCAATGATAGGTACCCGCTGTAAGGCCGGCCCGCTCGCCGGGCACGCGCCCGCGAGTAGATACCCGCTAACACCAAAGTACTTATCTTCTAAAAACACAAGTCTTGAGTACTTAGCAAAGTATATCTAATTTCAAAAGTATCAAGATCTCGAGTTAAATACTATTTCAACAATACAGGTCACAAAATAAAGAATATTCATAAATTGCACTTCAAGCTATCATTAAGATATTATCTCTCTTATACTAAACCACTTGCACAAAAATATCTTGCTTTATCCACTTGCACATCCACTTGCACAAAAATATCTTGCTTTATCCACTTGCACATCCACTTGCACAAAAATATCTTGCTCCATAAGACAGGGAAACAATATAATATTCAAGGAGACACAAGGACACCAAATTACAACAGACAAGCTCTGACTAAAGTAGCTCAGTGGCAGAATCGAGGTATGTCAGGAGGGGACACCAATCACTGTTTCAATAGTGGTTCACTGTAGCTTTAACGGCATAACCAGTGGGCAACAGTGATTGGGAAACCCAGCCTATAAATACCCCATTCTACACACAAACAAAAGAGACAGAATTTTAGAACACAAAAACTCCTACAATACAAAAAGCTCTCTACATATTTTCACATTCGATACATTCTTACCAGCTTGATTATTATTATTTCCGATTACTGATTCTTACACCGGAGGTGCTTGACGGCCACCACCCCCGGGCAAGCATTGTTTTGCAGGCACCCAAACTCAGGTGAAACATCCCGAAACAGTGATCGGAAGCCTCTAATCAGCCGTGAGAATTATCACTTTGTCGCATCTCTTCGATACGAACAGTCCTATCGCGAATATCCACTTATCTATCGCGTCGAGGCGAACAGTGTTCCCTTTCTTCTGAACAAGGATAAAAAGGATCAGGACCATTGCTCTGCTCCTAAGCTACTAAGCTATCTATGATCCGAAATTCTTTGATATTAAATGCCAACCTTAAACTTTTAGATGGACTGGTTACATAACAAGAGTCAAGTAGTGCACTCCTCGTACTCACACAGGCATGACACTGATCATTGAGTCCTGGGATCATCCTTTCATTATCAATAGAAGATGGGCTATGATATATACTAGATATAGTTTCGTCTCACTTTCCTCCGCCCTCATTTCTTCTCTCACAACACAAACCAACGAATTGCCATCCTTGATCGGTAATCAATGATTCCATCTTAAATAGAGGAATTTTGTGAACTCTTGAGTTGTGATAACGATGGCGCATCTGCTTAGGTTCTTTATAATCAGAAAATCGCCATTGATTGATGTTTAAAAACAACTTGGAACTAGGGTCTTTTTCACTTTTTATACAAATTGTTAATGATTGAAGGCAAGGAGATTAATATGCTACAAATAGGAGTTTTGCAAATCGCAGTTAACTTCACTACATAACTCGAGACTAAAATTACTAAATTATCACCATTTTGTAAAAACCTTAACTGCAAAATAGACAAACAAGTTGCTCAAAATGTTTAATATAGTTCCATATACTGTTTGTTTACATAAATTCATTATGTGTACAAACTTGTTTTGAGACATGTATGTGTGTGTGTGCTCATTCCTATTTGTTTATGTTACTTGATGGCTAGTCCTGTTTATGACCAGTTTTAGCTTGCACAGGGACGGCCGCTCCACCTTGTATGACAGCATCCTTAATGAGTTTAAGCGATGCCTCGAAATCAGTACACAGATTGTTATAATCCGGTATCACATCTGGATCAACTGTTAATACAAGTATCATTTTCTCTCCATAGCTCTGCCAATGTACTGTTAATGCCTGCTCCAGCAAAATTTACATGAATAAACACGCCAATTTACCAAACATGTATTCCCACTTTTATGGACAAAATCTGTAACTGTTCTTACTTGTGGTTGTCCGTAGACACTGGGAGCAATATATGACAAATGATGGCCGTAGAAACTGATCTCTTCTCGCGGACCAACAACGTTTGAGAAGGACATCGTTGTGTTTGATATAGTTTTGTGCATCAGAGCAGCAGTTCGCTGTTCATAAATATAAAAGATCAAGAGAATCTTGTAGAATAACAAGAAATTCAGTGTACATAATATATGACAGTAAGGTTCAAGTTCAAACTATTAATACCTTGAGTCCAAATAACTCGAGAATAAATTGACCTACAGAGTAGGAGCATATAGCTTCGAAGGAGAACTTCTTTCTATCAACAATGGCCTTGGCCTTGCGAACATAATCTAATGGATCATCTGGTAAAGCAATGGTTATTGGAAGAAGAACATAACCAATAAGGTTACCCCACCTCACTTTCGAATCCTTCTCCATCATCTCGGCCAATGACTGTATCCAAAGAAAAACATCCGCACACATGCTTTTATCTTTAGTGCATGAAAATAGAAAATTTAAACATCTTGATCTTTACATGTGCATCTACCTCGATTCCGGTTGATGGTCTGAGGTTATATAATAAAGTTGATCGGAGACGAATATTCGCAGGCAGATAGTTGCCATTTTTACTTCCTGTAATTTGGTCCCTCTCATCCGAATAACTTCTTGTTGCTAAACAATACAAAGCATAACAGTATTGACAATGTGCTCAGTCACTTGATAATCTTATTTTAGAAACAAGGGATAATGTTTGATCAGCATGGGCTAGATGAGAAGACTAACCATATTTCCCATTGAGATAGCGAGATAAGCCGGCCATTGTTATTCCTAGCAGAACATCATTGATCGTCTAAAACAGTATCAATAATGTTAGTGTGTTGTATAAAGGCTATGTACCATTAGGCTGATGCAAAACGAACATTCTATTCATACCGTGTTCATTGCCGATTTCACTATCTTTATATCATCTAAACTAACGATTCTGTGAACAATTCTTTTACAACTCAATCCAATATCCTCTGAAGTGCCTTTGAGAGGAGTGTCTGTGTCTTTCAAGAACAAAGCAGTAGCAGCAAAATTCATAACGTCCACAAGAGTGTTAAAAACCATCAAAATCATGGTCCAGATTGTGAATAAAACCCCCCAAAAACCATGACAATTATTCCAAAAGCTAGTTGGCCGTTTGGGCTTTGGAAGAGTAGGCAATGATTCCAGATCAGAAGCTTTTCTGCTACTAGCCAAAAAAAGTGACATGATAGAAATTCCATCCCCAATTGAATGATGAAGTTTAAGTATTGCAGTTGCATTAGCATCCGATGTCTTTACATTTAAAACATGAAGCTCCCACAATGGCTTTGCAAGATCCAATCCTGTTTTAGTAAGATTTGATGCATAATCTTCTACAAATTTGTCAGGTAACTCCATATTTGGATCTAACTCCGGAGCAAACACATGCTTATGTATGTCTACTTTAGTTCTTCTCCAACTCATTTGCCCACCATTTTTATCATCTTTTACCTTCAAAACAAAACTTGTATGAGTACAAGTTCATTTGACTGTTATCTTTATTGAAATTAAGGGTTATTTATCTGCGGTGTTCGTACAAATAGAAACTAATCTAGCATACAAAAAGAGCCAACTGATTTGTAGCATTAGTGATGGTGCAGGATCCAAAGCTGCACCGCATCATTTAACTTCTCACCACAGACCCATCCATTAAGTAATCATGAGTCGTAAACATGTGCATAAATTTTTTCGACTTCACGAATGTTTAAATAAATAAAAACAAAATTTAAACATTCTTAGCATACAAATTACAAGGTGTTAAGAATGTTCGGCCCTCAAATCCTGACTCAAACTTAAACCAAACTGAAAACGTGGGGATGTTATTTGCAGTATAATGACTAAAATTTTATTACTGTACTTGCAGGCAAAAGTAGTTGGCTAACATGTCTAATAAGTCCATATATAGCAGTAAGATATAGAAAAATAACGGGTTGAATAGTATAAAATTCTGTTGGGGCCTTACTCTCCGACCATAGTATTTTAGATGGACTCGGTTTGGGGAGTAGTGATTACTTAAGAATGACAAGTTAAAACACAGACTTGTAAGTAACGTAAATGAGTTGCTAACAAGATAACTGTACTTACAAACAAACTGGAGAAACGAGGATGCTTGACCATAGAATTCATAAACCCAGATTTAACAGCATCGACATCGATTATCGTGTTCGAACCCAAGACAATAATGATGGAGCAGTTGAGTTCCGTCGACTGGAACAAGCGTGCAGCAGGGCTTAACGGCTCATCCGCAACAACCTGATCATCATCACAAATGTTGTTTGTGATGACGGGCTTAATAAATCTTGCTCTCATCTTAAATATTATGAATAGAAATATAGAAGATGATGATGAACTGGTCCACTGCAATTTTGTTTATGAAGGATCGAGTGGATGAGGCAAGTTGGTGATGTTTTTTCATATGGAACGGAGAATCTTTGCTTCTTTCAACACTTGTTCATGGATTCAGACATAAATAGCCTATATTATACGGAGTATATAATAATAGTATTTTTCTTTTCTTTTTTCCTTTTGTTTTTGTATTTTTAGTTTTTCTTTGGTCAACCGAATCTTCTTATACGGTCGCTGCGTGTTCAGAAAGCAGCCACACAAACTCCTGTCAAAAAAAAAATTAAACAAAAAAAATAAAATGATACAAAAAGAAAAATAAAAAAAATTAACATGATACTACAAAGAAAACAATCATTTTCATGTGAAGTCAACATCGGAAGTTAAAATTTTCAAGAAAAGAGGATTGAAGAAGATCTATGAGGCTATGTGATACTAATAAGATACGTATAAGAAAGAAATTCAACACACATGTGCACAACTATTGAATTTTAAGGAAAATGATGTACCAAATTATAAAATATCTACGTGATGATTGATGGATTTACTTATTTCACTACTAGAATTGGTAGATATAACATCACATCTTTAACATCAGTTAGAAATATCACTGATGTTAAAAGTATTTTAGACATCGATTGATTCATTACCAATGTTAAAGCATATTTCAGACATCGCTTGTATAATAACTGTTGTCTAATCTCATTTTTTAAAAATAAAAAACTGACGCGTACACCATACCTTCCCCTTTATTCACAAAAAAAATTTCATTTCCCCCCTTAACGAAATTTCACTTCCCCCCTTAAACAAAATTTCACTTCCCCCCATTTTAATTTCATCTATACTCTCTCAGTCTCTCTCTCTCTCTCTCTCTCTCTCTCTCTCTCTCACTCTCAGCCGTCTTCCTCTCTCTCTCTCTCTCTCTCTCTCTCTCTCTCTCTCTCTCTCTCACTATCTCTCTTATCTCTCTTACCTTAATTAGTTCGATTTAGGTTCAATTAAGCACGAATCCGACGATTTAATTAAGCACGAATCGGAGCTTGGAGCTTCGACCTTGGACCTTGGTTCGATTTACAACCCGAAGCTTTCTTCACAGTAAGAAACCCTAATTTACTCAATTATAAACCCTATTTAGTTCTGTTCTTGTGCCTTTTTTTGCATGCATATATATATATATATATATATATATATATATATATATATGTATGTACTGACTTGTATAATTACATATGTATATACACTTGTTTTTATATGTATAATCTTTTATATGACAATTTTTTCTGAGCTTTATATTTTAGGGGTTTCTATACAGTAGTGATTTTTTGGGGTTTTGGTGTTTGATTACTTGTATTGGTGTTAGCTTTGGATTCCACACTAGCTTTATTTTGATTATTATGATGGGTGTGTGCAGCTTTGTTTTGATTATTTTTTGGGGTTTTGGTGTTTTGATTAATTATTTTTAAATGTATAAACTGTTAGCTTTGTTCACAACTATTAGCTTTGTTTTAATTCCATAAGAAATGCCTGGAAGATTTGGAAATGTAGAAAACTATATGCTTCAGCAGCTGGTTGAGGTACCCTAGTTAAATTAGTTTAAAAGTAATGATATTCATGTCAATATATACTACAACTATATATAAGTTACAATATTAAAATCAAAATGAAATATAACCTTAGATTATAATGAATTCTTGCGACGTCTTAGATGAAATCTAAGGTGTTCAAACTTAGACATGTAAATCTGCTAACTTATGAATGTAGCTTAGCAATGTACTTAGTTATATACATATTATATCTAACTAGATTTATATTGTAGGTAGCTTGTCGTCTTATGAATATGGACAAGTCATGGATTTCGAAGGATAGGGATTCTTTAGAATACGAAATAGGGGTCGAGAGTTTCTTGATATTTGCAGAAGAAAATGCTACTGATCCTAAGAAGATACCTTGCCCTTGTACAAAATGCGTTAATTTTATACAATTTAATGTAAAAGTAATCAGGGGTCATTTATATGAAAACGGTTGGTGTTTGGGGTATATTGATTGGATTTGGCATGGAGAACAATGTTCTAAAAGTGTTAGGTCATCGGCTAATAGTGCATTTCATCCTAAGGATCAGTTTGCTCCATCTGAAACCGTTGATGTTTGTGAAGCGGCCTATAATTCTGGTGAGTATGAATCCTATGACTTCAAGAGGTTTGTGGTTGATGCTGAACAACCTCTGTACAAGGGTAGTGAGTGCAACAAGTTAGAGTCAATGTTAATACTACATAATTGGAAAGCTAGGTTTGGTATTAGCGATACTGCCTTCACTGATCTTCTCTCTTCTGTTGGCTCTTTCCTTCCAAAAGATCACGTGTTACGGCTAGTGCATATGAGGCGAAAAAAACCCTATCTGATTTGGGCCTCGAGTATATAAAATTTCAATCCTGTCCGAACGATTGCATACTATATAGGGGTACAAATCTTAATGCATCTGAGTGTTCTAAATGTCATACATCTCGTTGGAAGGTTGGGAAAGAAGGTAAACTTAGGGTCAACATTCCAGCTAAAGTGATGTGGTACTTCCAGATCATTCCTAGATTTAAACGAATGTTTAAATCTCCTGATACCGCTGAACAGTTGGTTTGGCATTCAAAACAGCGAACAAATGATGGTCAGATACGACATCCAGCCGACTCTCCTTCATGGAGGAATATTGATTATTGATGGCCTGACTTTGCTAGTGATCCGAGAAATCTTCGATTAGCCTTGGCGGCTGACGGAATAAACCCACATAATAATGGCCTGAAGAATAGGTACAGCTGTTGGCCGGTACTATTGGTAGCTTATAATCTTCCTCCATGGTTATGCATGAAGAGGAAGTTTATAATGTTATCGATATTAATTCCTGGTCCACATGATCCAGGTAATAATATTGACATATGTTAAAACAAAATCACGCAAGTGCACGTGGTCACAAATAATATTCGATAAGTTAAGTTCGTTCCCATAGAGACTGGCTATTTCTATGTAAATATGCTCAAGCAACAATGTATGATCAATTTCAATTGCTTAGACAAGTAACAAATTTGGGTTTGTAATTATCTAAATTAACTAAGAAACAAATTAACAAACTAAGAATTAATTAACTAACAAGAATTGGAATCGAATTACTTCTACAAGAGTAACATGGGATCCTAACTTCATTAAATACTTCGCTTAGATCTGACGCCTTTAATCACTATATGCAATGATTATGATATCTGATCGGATAACACGAAATAAGTACACGCTACCTGTCAGCATACGTATACCAAACTACCCATACATCCATAAAAGAGATAGAAGATGAATAGACACCAATTATGTTTAGACCCTATATGTCTATAGAATTTGAAAACATAACGGTTGAAGAGCAAGTTATCCATAAAGATCACACAGGGCAATATAAGTATTTTCATCTCATACTACGAATCATGTTGATAAACAATCATGAACCTATGCTAGCATGACAAGTTCTAAATCTCAAGATCCACTTTCACTTCACAAGAGATTAACAAATTAGATGTTCGCGACGCATCTATCAATTAAGCATAATCATACAAGGATATCAGATATACATTACACACAGATCTTTAAGGAATCAAGATACTAAAGCTCCATAAATAAATCCGTTAGAGTCCCATGACAATGATTAGTTCATAATTGAACCTCTCGTCATCATGGGATCTGATGAAACCATGATAAAAACAAAGTATGAAAAGATACAAATAAAACTAAGTAATTGATATGTAATGGTGATTTTTTTTCTGTCCCCCAAGATGTGTATTTATAGCCCCAATTTACCTCTCCATCAAGCAATTGCCGTTTTAGAGTTGGAATAAGAGTATGGCAATTTCCGTTCTTGAATGAGAATAGAATTGCAAATTCCAGGTGTAGATCTGATTCTGGAATGTTGTAGCCACCCAGAGCAATTCCCATACTTATTAGAAGTATGAATTATAGCAATTTCCTTGTCAAAGTTGAATTTCTGCAGTTCGGCACATAATACGTTTCCTAAACTGATTCGTTTTTGAAGGAAAATTCGTAATTGAATTTTTTTCAGTATTTCTGGGCCGTTCCAGTTGTATTTGGACATCTGAACCACTTTAGAATGAAAGAGAATTCCGTTATCTTCGCGTGGACTGTAAGATCGTCCAAAACGGACTTGTAGAACTCAAGATATGGCCAAAAGAGTAATTTTCAGGATTTTTCGCGCGCAACCTTCGCCCAGCAGTCTGTTTGTCGCGCTGCCTGCGCCCACCACGCGCAGCCTGCGCATGGACGACCTGTCCAAAGTTATAGAAAATCTCCCAGGCTTCGCGTGGGCAGTAAGATCGCTGAAACGGACTTCTAGAACTCCAGATATGGCCAAAACAGTGAAGACTGCGCAACCTATCCTGAAAATCCGAATTTTACACAAATTTGCTCCTTTCTCCTCAGTTTCTTTTGCATTAGCTAACATATTCAATACCATGACACATGTGAATCCTTGATAGCATAACACAAGTGTCCAATATTCATTCCAATGCTTAATTGCACTCTAATATCGATTAGAAACACCAACACTAACCGATAGCTACAACCCTGCACAACTACACAAAACACATAAAAAATACAACAAACTTGAGACCAAGTCAATCAATTTAAGCCGATATGGAACGCTCCAAGTGGATATAAAATCCACTTATCACACCCCCAAACTTAAACCGATGCTTGTCCTCAAGCATAAACAACCAACACTAACTAATTATTACCACTTCCGTAGGTGATCACGGTTGCATTTGGCATATGCAACAAACCCTTTAAACCCCTAGGTAGCCCTAGTGGACGAGTAAGGTCTCGTGAGGGCCTATAGTGAATGTACCCACAAAATCCAGTTAACTAAACAATGCAAACACAATGCAATGCATGAATGCAACTAGTATGAAAATGCAACGATCCCCTCAAACTAACCAAAACCAACTAGCAAGCAAATATCTTAGAGAATGCAACTAAATCCAAATAGAGCTCGACTAAGTTCCCGTATACTAACAATACATGAACAGAAACGTGCGTGTGTGCAATGCTCATCAGAAATACTCCCAACACTAGATCAAAATCATACATGCTCTTCGTCAAGATAATCACAAATTTATAAATAGAATAGACTGTAGACACTTCATAACCTAGAAACACCTCCATCCTTATCCAAGGTAGACAGAAATTCATGCTTTATTACTAACTACTACGACACATATATACAAGCATGCTTATTTAACCGTGCAATGGATGAGACCCCAAAAGGCTTATACAATAATACCCATGTACCGAGCGTTAGGTTAGTGGATCCCAAACTATAAAAGCCTTAGGTCACTAGGTACAAAGTCCCCGCGAACTTAATAGCTCGAGTATTAAAGAGCTCACCCTGGTTAATTTTGCATATAAACAATTGACACTTTTGACTCTTTTTTTTTCTCTTTTTTGTTTTCTATTTTTTTCAGCTTTTTTTTTCTACTTTTTTTTTTTCATATATGCCATCTGGAATGAGAATTCTCAATTCCAACCCTAGACTACTCATATAAATATGAGCCAGCTACTAGCCATTTGACATCTAGCAATTATTGACAATTATTTACAATTAAGTATGAAATCCCTGTTTTCCCCCAAACTTAGACTTAAGTGCTCCTACGCTATAAAGGGAATAACGAAAATTCTAAATATAAACAAGTGATTAAATCTCAAAACATCCAAACAAGCATGACCCTAACCTAGCCCAAAAGCACCCAATGAGACTGTGTAAAGATTTTATGTTTTTGAAACATGCAAGTCAATTTCATAAGAACTATAAATCAACCCTCTATTCATCATTACCACACTAAAGTAGACACCTACCTACCAATCAGAATTAGCTCGTTCTAAGGGATCATGAAATATGCATTGTATGCAAATGCAACTAATATGAACTCACATGGTATACGAAAAATAAAAACAGAATGTCCTATATGAAACAAACATAAATATTACGAACAAAACATGAATGAATTACTACTAAGCATGCAAAACAGGAAATCTAAATGAACACAATGACACAAACAACTACCACATACTACTTATCCCCAAACCACCCCCAAACTTAAAATATTCAATGTCCCCATTGAATGGAAGGTAATACAAGGAAAAGTAGAAAAACATACCTACTTGTCGGAATATGCAAAACAAAATGCAACACAAATGCGCGGGTTGCCTCCCACGAAGCGCTTGTTTAGAGTCAATTAGCTTGACTACGCCATGCCTCAATTAAGGATGATAATAGTTGGCCTGGTCTTCTCTTCTTGAGACTTCATCATCATCATGGCGGCACACTTTCTGCCCCTTCTCCTCGCTTGGCCTATTCGTATAACAACTATGTCCTATTCCAATGCCTTCATCGGTTGACCCAAAATCTGTCAATTTGTAGAACAACACACATTCGCGGGCTTCGCTTGAATATAATGGAGGAGGGTAAATGTAAGTTGCTGAAGCCTTTGGTTCCTCAACGAGAACTTCCTCCATTGGCTCTAATGCGCTACCTTCATCTTTATAATCTGAGACAAGTAGAAGACCTGAATCTTTCCCATGGTCATCAGCCTCTTGGTACTCACATACCAATTCTCGAAATTTGAGTAGCTCACCAGTGTCTGTCCCAAATAGTGCCCTTTCCAAATCATCCACCATTCTAGCATGATCAAATTCCTCACATGGCTTGTGAACGCTCACCTCACCTTGGAATTTGTCTTCCTCAATAATGCATGTAGTACCTTGCTCCAATTCACCATTATTTTCTAGAATTGCCTCTGGTATGAATTGCTGATTCTCTTGTTCCAAGGCACTCCTAACTTGAGCAACTATTGTTTCCAAAGATTTGATAGATGCCTCGTTACTCTTTACAAGCATCCTAATCTCCTCAAGAGTCTCTTGTTCCAATGATCTCACAGCTTGAGCAACTAGTGTCTCCACAGATTTTAAAGACTCCTCGTTACTCTTTACAAGACTCCTAAGCTCCTCCATAGCATCAACATCATCTGATTGAAAAATAGGAGTAGGTTGCTGATGTTGAAACTCTTCATTACCCAAAAAATATGACATATTTGGAACATCTTGCTGGTACTGTTGACGATGGTACTGAAAATATGGTTGTTCCTCATAAATGACATATGGATCAACTCCTTCGTAGTAACAATATTGTGAGGTCTCATGAACGCCCGAACATAGCTCACATTGCTGAGGCATGGATGTCCTCGAATATGCCCACCATGGCAACTCCTCGCCTGCCATTTGAAACCAACAAAAAGAAATAAATAAAAAAAAAGTGATAAGAAAAGAAGTGTCCAAGTCAAATAATTTTAACTTCCACTGATGTCAAGCACATAAACACCAAAATAACACCGAGTCCCCGGTAGCGGCGCCAAAAACTTGTTATCACAAAATCACGCAAGTGAACGTGGTCACAAGTAATATTCGATAAATGAAGTTCGTTCCCACAGAGACTGGCTATTTCTATGTAAATATGCTCAAGCAACAATGTATGAACAATTTCAATTGCTTAGACAAGTAACAAATTTGGGTTTGTAATTATCTAAATTAACTAAGAAACAAATTAACAAACTAAGAATTAATTAACTAAAAAGAATTGGAATCGAATTACTTTTACAAGAGTAACATGGGATCCTAACTTCATTAAATACTTCGCTTAGATCTGACGCCTTTAATCACTATATGCAATGGTTATGATATCTGATCGGATAACACGAAATAAGTACACGCTACCTGTCAGCATACGTATACCAAACTACCCATACATCCACAAAAGAGATAGAAGATGAATAGATACCAATTATGTTTAGACCCTATATGTCTATAGAATTTGAAAGCATAACGGTTGAAGAGCAAGTTATCCATAAAGATCACACAAGGCAATATAAGTATTTTCATCTCATACTACGAATCATGTTGATAAACAATCATGAACCTATGCTAGCATGGCAAGTTCTAAATCTCAAGATCCACTTTCACTTCACAAAAGATTAACAAATTAGATGTTCGCGACGCATCTATCAATTAAGCATAACCATACAAGAATATCAGATACATCACACACAGATCTTTAAAGCAATCAAGATACTAAAGCTTCATAAATAAATCCGTTAGAGTCCCATGACAATGATTAGTTCATAATTGAACCTCTCGTCATCATGGGATCTGATGAAACCATGATAAAAACAAAGTATGAAAAGATACAAATAAAACTAAGTAATTGATATGTAATGGTGATTTTTTTCTGTCCCCCAAGATGTGTATTTATAGCCCTAATTTTCCTCTCCATCAAGCAATTGCCGTTTTAGAGTTGGAATAGGAGTATGGCAATTTCCGTTCTTGAATGAGAATAGAATTGCAAATTCCAGGTGTAGATCTGATTCTGGAATGTTGTAGCCACCCAGAGCAATTCCCATACTTATTAGAAGTATGAATTATAGCAATTTCCTTGTCAAAGTTGAATTTCTGCAGTTCGGCACATAATACGTTTCCTAAACTGATTCGGTTTTGAAGGAAAATTCGTAATTGAATTTTCTTCAGTATTTCTGGGCCGTTCCAGTTGTATTTGGACATCTGAACCACTTTAGAATGAAAGAGAATTCCGTTATCTTCGCGTGGACCGTAAGATCGTCCAAAACGGACTTGTAGAACTCAAGATATGGCCAAAAGAGTAATTTTCAGGATTTTTACACAAATTTACACAAATCCGAATTTTACACAAATTTGCTCCTTTCTCCTCCGTTTCTTTTGCATTAGCTAACATCTTCAATACCATGACACATGTGACTCCTTGATAGCATAACACAAGTGTCCAATCTTCATTCCAATGCTTAATTACACACTAATATCGATTAGAAACACCAACACTAACCGATAGCTACAACCCTGCACAACTACACAAAACACATCAAAAATACAAAAAACTTGAGACCAAGTCAATCAATTTAAGCCGATATGGAACGCTCCAAGTGGATATAAAATCCACTTATCAACATATACTTAGAGCCGTTGATTGATGATCTGAAAATGCTTTGGCAAGTTGGTGAACCAAATGTGTATGATGCTTATAGTAAATCGTATTTCACATTAAAAGCAATTTTAATGTGGACGATAAATGACTTTCCTGGATATGCAAATCTGTCCGGTTGTGTCAATAAAGGGTATAAGAGTTATCCCATTTGTGGTGATGATACCGTGGTTAAGTACTTAACTCATAGTAGAAAAATGTGTTATCAAGGTTATCGTAGATATTTGCCTGACTATCATCCGTATAGAAGGCAGAAGTTAGATTTTAATAGAGAGCAAGAGTTTCGGCATCCACGTCCACCCCTTTCTGGAGAAGAAGTGTTAGCGCAACTGGAGCGAATTAAATTTTCTTTTAGAAAGGAAGTGAAGAAGTCAAAAAAGGTGGACTGTCCTTGGAAGAAAAAATCTATATTTTTTTTTGAGTTAGAATATTGGAAGTTTCACCATGTCCGTCATTGTCTCGATGTTATGCACATCAAGAAAAACGTGTGTGATAATCTGATTGGGACGTTGTTAAATCTGCCATTTAAGTCAAAAGATAGTGAGACATCTCGTAATGATATGATTGAGATGGGAGTTAGGACTTAGTTAGCTCCACAAGTAGGAGAAAAGAAAACCTACTTGCCCCCTTCAGATTTTACTTTGTCAAAGGCTGAAAAAAAGAAATGCTATCATCATTGCAATCTATGAAGCTTCCTTATGGACATGTTTCGAACATTAAAAATTGTGTGTCCATGGCTGATTTAAAGATGTATGGATTGAAATCCCATGACTGCCACATCCTCATTCAATAATTACTCCCGGTTGCAATTCGTTCCGTTCTTCCAAAACATGTTAGGGTCACAATAATAAGATTTTGATTTTTCTTCAACGCCTTGTGTAGTAAAGTAGTAGATGTCGCGAAACTGGATAAATTGCAGTCAGATGTGATATTGACTTTGTGTGACCTCGAAAAAGTATTTCATTCCTCATTTTTCGATGTAATGGTGCATCTCATAGTTCACTTAGTTCAGGAATTGCGTTTATGTGGGCCAATGTTCTATAGATGGATGTATCCATTTGAACGGTTCAATAAAGTGCTGAAAAGTTATGTACGAAACCGTTATTATCCGGAAGGATGTATTGCAGAAAGTTATCTTGGTGAAGAATCGGTAGAATTCTGCACAGAATTTATTAAAGAGAGTTGCAAAATAGCCAGTATGCCAAAGGACCAAAGCAAGCTTTCTGGTCCATTATCTACAGTGAAAATGAAGGAAGTGGAAGAGGCAGAGCGTGATGAGTCGCATTTGACTGTTCTTTTAAACAACCCTGAAGTGCTTCCTTATATAGTGTAAGCTTAATTTTTGTTTTTTCTCTTGTAAAATCCTCTATCGGTAAATATTTCATGGTTGTTTAATTGATATATGCATTTTCTCAGAAAGCATAAGGAGTATCTCGAAGAACTTTACCGAGGAAAAAAGAAAAGTGTTCATTGGCTCATGGGAGAGCATAATCGACAGTTTGCTAATTGGTTTGAGAAAGAAGTTAGTTTCTTATAATTTTCTTTGTTGTGTAATTCACGTTATATTATTAATTAGATTTTTGAAATTTAGTTTGCGAAAATCTTTATAGGTTAGGACTGAACTGATGGAGAATCATGCTGGTGTTTCGGAAACGATAAGATGGTTGGCTGCCAAACCATCATTTTCTGTTTTGACTTACGAAGGTTTTCTAGTTGACGGGATTCGTTACTTCACAAAAGATCGTGATAATTTAAGGGTTGTTCAAAATAGTGGTGTTTCCTTGGTTGCTAAGGCGGTCCAAGTCTCTAGTGCTAGGGATTTAAATCCCGTAGAGAGTGATATGACGTTCTACGACATCATCTTATAAATATGGGAGTTGGATTACCATGCCTTCAAAGCCCCTTTGTTCTTATGTAAATGGGTAGCGAATGATAGAGGAATCAAGGTGGATAATCTTGGCTTCACACTTGTGGATTTTAGTCGACAAGGCCAGAAAAAAAGATAAATATGTTTCTGTTGACCAAGTGAAACAAGTGTTTTATGTTCAAGATCCGGCTGATCCTGCCTGGTCCATCGTATTAAACTCCACTACTCGAGACTATTACGATATTTATAATGAAGATGATTTAGGAGACAAGTCCATGGAACAATAACCATTCTGCTGTAATATTCCTACATGTGATGTCGCAGATGATATGGAGCATAGGGCTAGGGAAAATGTTGAGGGAATATGGGTTCAAAAGTGATCTAAATAATGTAGCACTATGTAGTAACCATTCTGTTGTCATCTATAATTAAATTGTAACTTCCTTGTAATGTATTTCCTCTAATTAATTGAACTATGTTATATATGAAGTGTACCATTTAGTTTACGTATTTTGTTTCATGCACATATATATGCAGTTGATTTTTAATTTACTTGCAGTGTTGTTTTTTAGTTCGCTTTTATTTGCTTTTTGAATTATTCATGTTTTTTCGCATGACTTTACTGACCATCTCATTTATATACCAATATCTAATAGTTTTATGTTGTTTTTTTTTTTTCAGATTTAAGGATTGAAATGGCACCTAGGAAGCAGAAGCAGAAAAAGAGTAAAGTACCACAGGAAAAAGTCCCAAAGTGCTCAGAAGATGCCAATCAGTTGCAGCTGAAGGCCATAGCATCGAATCTGTGTGATCAGCCTAACAGATCACAAGAAACAGAACCTCAACCAACTGATTCTGTAGCAGCAATTACCAGTACTGAAACAACCAAAAAAGGCTATGTGCGAGGTGTTTCAAGAATGTACAAAGTGTTGGTGAAAAAGGCTCAGGGGAAGAAAATTAAAGTTAGATGCAATATGTATGGTGAGCCTATAGGAGAGACTAGACACTTGTTAGAGTCCTACATGGGGATGCTTGGTAGGAATATGATTCCAATTGATATTTCTAGCTGGCCAAATGTGGATCGTCAAATAAAAGACAACTTGTGGCGTGATGTTCAGGTAAAAAAATTTACATTTGAGACACACACAACAGGTATACTTGTGCTTAAGAAAAAGTACAATATTTGAAACTATTTGATGTTTAATCCATTTGCTCGTATGTTGGTTTTTAGGATACATTTAAAGTTCTAGAAGAAATTGAGTCGCACGTGCTAAAGTCAGCGGGGGTGAAGTGGAGACAGTTTAAAACTAAGTTAACATCTCAATATGTGATGCCATATCTTCGAGACAAGAAACAATTACGAAAACCTCCGAAGAAATATGCATTTGTGGGTAAGGAGCCTTGGAAGAAATTTGTTGCACAGAGGACCTCTGAGAGTTGGCAGGTATGCAAGACTTGTGTATATAATTAGACGATTCTTATTTATTCTAGATCCTTTATTTATTCTGCAGCTCATTAGATGATTCTTATAGAATTGTATATTTAATTATTGTAATTTTTTGCAACAGCCATTATGTTTGACTCAGAGCGAGAGAGTGAAGGAGCGCAAGTATCCACATCGTACGGCAAGGAAGGGGTACCAAGGTTTACTGGAAGAGGAAGTAAGAACTTATCATTGTTACTTTAATTTTTACCATGTGATCAATTTTAAATATTTCCAAATTTTAAACAGGTAAAGGCTGGAAAGTTGGAGCCTGGAGAAAGGCCTGATAGAGCGATTATGTGGAAGAAAGCTCGTAAACGGAAGGACGGGAATATTGATGAAGATGTTGAAGAAGTTTTTGACAAAATTGTAAGCATTTTTTTTCCATATTTCTGGTATTTGTTTTTGATTTTACTTGAATTACAAGCTAGAAAGAAACATGACTTCTTGGCAATTTTTTGTGTTGTTGACAGGATGAATTGCTGGAAAAAAAGGAAAAGGGTGAATTTCAGGTGTCGGGTATTACAGATGTGTTAAGCACGGCGTTGGAAAAAGAAGATCACTCGGGTAGGGTTCGAGGTGTAGGAGGTTTTGTCACTCCAAAGATGTTCTTTAATTTGCCTAAAGGGAAAAGAACGAGAATTACGAAGGCTGAGTTGTTAGCTCGTGATAGACAAAGGGACGAGGAGTTGGAGAAAACCAAGCAAGAAATGCAGATGCAGATTGATGCTCTAAAGACAATGATATTTCCAGTTTCTGAAAAAGAAAGCTGCCAGAAACCTGATGATCAGGAAGCAACACAAGCACCAAAAATAATTCCAAAAAAATTGTTCGAAGAAGATGAGTGTTTGACTTTTGACACCCCTCCAACTGGGAAAAAGGTAAAAGAATAAGTAGTAACTTGACCATACATTTTTTGCAGTGTTTTATACGTCTTTTCTTATGAATGTAGGTTCCAAGAAAATGTGAGCTAGCGGTGGACAATATCGAAAACAAGGTTACATTTGGCATGGTCTTGGAAGAGGATTCCATGAATCAATCAGTACATGGAATGCCTATGCCGTCTGGATGTGTTCATGTTCTAGTGGACGGAATCATCCAAAAAGATGCTTTGGTTCCCGTACCAGTACGTGGTGAAATAGAAAAGGTCCAAGATGCTGTTGGCTCACAGTTAGCATGGCCTCGGAACTTGATAGTCTACCCGACTATGACTACAAAGACGGTACGCACATGTATATATTTTCTTAGATTATGTACAACCTGGGTTTATATGTTTTAAATGTTTTGATCTTTATTTTCAGAGAAAGAAAAAAGTACCAACATTTGATCTACAAGGCTTGGTCAAAGCATTCAAAGATGCAGAGTCACATTACAACGTGCCAAGTCGCTTCAAGTTATTGTACAAACATGCAAAATCAATCATGAAAGACACTGGGACCTCAATACCCATTCCTTGTGCTCCTGAGGTCTTTGGAATTGAGAAAATAATTTACATATTGCATGAGAACGTAATCGCCTTGTTAGAGTATGACATGCTTGGACAATCTGCAATATCTGCATACATGGCGTAAGCATTTTTTTGTTTTAAATCTTGTCATTCTGCACTCATGCATACACTAATTAGCAATACCATTTTTTTTGCGTATAGATACTTGCATACTGTTGTCCAGAAGAATGAAGATTTAGAAGTGTATGCCTTTTGCGATCCTGGAGCCACATTTGCCCTTAACAAGGATTTTGAATCTTATGTTGTTAATCGGTTGAAAGAGGGTAATCTCTACCGCTTATTCCTAATACCACATAATCAGAGGTAAATGCTAACTTTGTTATGACTTTTAGGTAATTTTTTCATAAAGTCTAACTTCCTTATATTTTGTAATCAAAACAGTAAACACTGGATTTTGGTGATAATATGGAATGGTGACATTTACTTGTGCAATCCTTTTTGTCACCCTCTAAAATTTCCTGCATTAGAAAAAACACTTTCAAGGTAATATATGTTTTTCAATTATTTAGGCATATATTTATGCATATATTTTTGACATTTCTGTCATCGATCTATACATACAGCACGGTAAAATCTTTCAATGCTGAAACGGGAAGAGGGAGCAGACCCCCAGTAGTAAAAAATCTTGTGGTAAGTATTTAATTCTATCCTATTGCATGTGTGGTCAAGTTACTAGCTACTGCTGTTTATATATAGATATTGACCACTTAATATTTACTGAAATAGGGATCGCCTAAACAGCCAGGAGGTTATGAATGTGGTTACGTCGTCATGCGCTATATGAAAGAGATCATTTTCGACAAAGAAATGACTTTTATAAGCAGGGTATTTTATTTTTTATGTTGATCATTAATTGTAAAAAAATATAGTGCATATATTTGGTGGTTATCCTAATTATATTTTGTGTGTTTCAATTTTCAGTGGGCGACAAAGACTCGGAATTCTTATAAAATGGAGGAGCTTGATGATGTGCGCTTCGAGGCTGCAGCATTCATCGAAGACAAGATGTGATCAGGCAGCAGCTTTTTAATGCACTTTATTTACTTTTTGAATCCCTTCGTACGTATGTGATACTTTTGATGTTATTATGAATACTTTAGAAGTTTGGTAGCCGTGGATGTTAGGAGGATTGGGTTTGGATTTTGTTGGAGGTTATATACTTTTGGTTTTTATTGGAGGTGGATGGTTATGTTTGTTGAATGTATGACTTGGATGGTTTTAATTTGTTGAATGTTCAATGTTGAATGGTTGTTTTGTTTTTGGATTCATTTTCTTGGCTAGTGCACAAAATCAGCAGGTTATTGAAGAAATGTATTAAATTTTAACATCACTTTCAATTTTTGTTCACTCTAAAACTGATGTTAAAAGTCTAAATGAACAAATGTTTTACCAGAAAATGGATGTCTAAATGACCAAAGCACATCAGGCATTGAGTAATAAACCGATGCTAAAGGTGGTATTACACATCTATTTTATAACAAGAACGGATGTTAAAGGAAATATTAAACATCAATTATATTACAAAACCTGATGTTAAAGGTTTTATTAAACATCCCTTCCTTAATTAGCTGATGTCTAAGCTATAATTAAACATCGGTTCTCCTATCAAAACTGATGTTAAACAAGAGGAAAGACATCCTTTATTTATTAAAATCTGATGTCTATGATTATTTTTCTCTTATGCGTGGTATGTTTATATTGACCTAAGCCTCATAATATAGCAATTTTTAAATTGTACTACTTCAATATTACTTTAAATATGAGGCAAAGACATCCATTTTTTTACGTTAACTGATGTCTATAGACAACTTTAACATCGTTCAGTTATCAACCTGATGTCTAAGGTTGTATTAAACATCATTCCTTATTTATAAACCGATGTTAAACAGTAGGGAAAACATCAGTTTCTTCCTGAGAACCGATGTCTATAGGCATCTTTGACATCGGTTAGGAACCGATGTTAAAGACCCCCCCTTTATCTACACCGACAAAGACATCGGTTCTGAAACACTTTTAACATCGGCCAAAAACCGATGTTGTAGGGGGTTTTTCCAGTAGTGTTTCTATATATTTAAGAAATTAACACACTTTTTGCTCGTACAAACTACAACCATATGAATGAAGTGGTCAATATTCTTATTTCAATGATAATTAAATAAATAAGGTCAGAAATAAAATGAATATACCAGTCCCATTCGTCGAGTTGTAAACGCAGGTAAACCTACACTTGCTGCATCTGACATGGAGCACATTATCTTCACCAATTGGAAGTTCATCGAATGTGGCCCAGGCTTTAGATCTTCGTCTTTTAGGTATATTTCCTTTGCATTTTTTTGTAGGTTTACTCGAGCCTGAAGTTGGGTCTTTTGGGTCAGTCGGGTCTTTTGATTCATCGGCTTTGTCCTCATCGTGCATATCGCCTTCATCATCACTCAATGATTTATAGTCCTACGAATAATATTCACAGCTAAGTACCAAAACATTCGTAGCTAATTATCGAATATATTCAAAAATTGAAGATAAAGAAAGTCGGGAATTGAATATTACCGGAATGATGGGATTTGTTTCCTCCATTATCGGAATCGAAGAATCTGCAGTGCTCTCTCGTTGCTTTGGAATCGAAGAATCTGTAGAAGAATCGAAGAATGGGGTTGTTGGCTTGTTGCGGCTCTCTCGTGGCTTTGGAAGGAAAAGAACCCTAAATCACTAAATGAGTAAATGGGGTTGTGCCGTGTGCGTATATTGTGAAAAACAACACCTAGAGGGGGGGGGGTGAATAGGTGTTTATGGTTATTAATGTGAATTTATGAACTGTTTTGAAAATAACTGAAAACAGCTTGCTGTTTGTAATAACACAGTTCACAAACAGCACGCTGTTTGAATCTAAAATGCAATGCAGAAAGAATATAAACAGTAAGTAAAAGAGACACACAATCTTTTAGCCAGGTTCGACCCCTAATCCCCTATGGTCTACGTCCTGGTCCCTTACCAAACTTGGTAAGAGAATATATTATTGATCAACTATAATCCAATTACAAGATCCAACAATATATCTCCCTTACACCCTTGCTGCTTACAAATGGCTTGCTGTTTCCTGTGCTGAACTAGCTCTCTAAGCAATACTTCCCAAGTATCCTTCTCTAGCCTAGTTCGACCCACCCTAAACCTTAAGCCAACCTTGTACAGCAACAAATCAATTACACCTTGAACAATACAAAGATTTGAATAGATACAACTCAACCTATGAACCCTCTGAATATATATATACGTGTATATAGGGTTTGTGAGGTTTGAAGAATTTAGCAATGAAAGCTTTTGTAGTTGTGAATGGTTTCTTGTTTCTGCACTTGATAGATATTCAATGATGGATGATAAGAACTGAGAAAGACTAGCCCTTATATAGGTAAACAAGAGAGTTTGAAATTAAGCTTGAAAAATTTCCAACGGTATAAAATCAAACCGTTAGAGATGATGAATTGTTTTAGCAAAAGAGAGGAGCTTGATGTTCTGCAAATTCAGAAGAGATGGAGCGTGTATAGAGTCAAGAAACATGGAGAGAATATTTGCTATGATGTGTCCCATGTGTTGTCTTTGAGTGGAGGTATGGTGGGTATTAAAATAATGAAAAGTAGATCTTACTTTTCTTATTTTAAGACAAGGAATAAATTTGTCTCCCAAAATGTTTGAAATATGAGAGCTGACATATTTAGATTAATTCAGAGGGCCCTTACAAATATTCCTAACAATGTTTCCACTTGATGCTCTTTGAATTCCGAATTGATCTTTAATTCTGTCAGACACAATCAGCTTGCTGTTTGTGAAGCTGGCACGCTGTTTGTGAGACTGGTATGCTGATTGTCCATGCATTTGGCTTGCTGTTTGTGATATACTGATCATATAATCAGTAAGCTAATTTTCCCTGCAAAACCAAGTTAGTACAGTACCGAAATGACATTGCAATTTCATGTCAGCTTGCTGTTTTGGTTCTGGTGAGCTGAACGGATAGATGGCTTTATACTTTTGCATTTCCATATCATCAACCAAGTTTCCTGAGAACATAGATATGTCTAGTTGATCTTTATCTACAGGAATTCTGAACAGTTGAAAATGGCTTGCTGTTTGTACAAATGGCTTGCTGTTTGTGACAAACTGAATATACAATCAGTAAGCTATTATACCCTGCAAAACCAAGTGAGTACATACACAACTAGCATGCTGTTTTATATCTACTAATAAGCAAAATGGCTTACTGTCTGTGATCATCAAAACTTAGGAGTATCAATCTCCCCCTTTTTGATGATTACAACTAATTTAGGAGAATTAGAATAACTCCCCCTAAATCCCTGCATCTCAAAATTAGATATAAAACAATAATCTAACAAGATCAAATAAAAACATCCAATAATACATTTTCATACATTTTCATTAAGTATTCTCCTAAAGTTCTCCCCCTTAATCCATCAAAAATTGAAACACTTATGATCAACAAATGATATGCCAGGATATAATGCAATCAGTATACCAATTGTAACATGCGAATAGAACAAATGGTAAGCTAACAGTGATGACAAACAATATGCTATTTGCAGTAGGTTACCTGCACAAACAGCTTGCTGTTTGTGGTATTTTACCTGCATAGATAGCTTGCTATTTGTTGAATGTTACCTGTACAAATGGTAAGCTAACATGCCCTGCAAACAATCATTCAGCATGCTGTTTTAGATAGAACACATACCAAGTTGCATTCGAATGACTGAAAATCTTTCTTCAGCAAGAGGCTTTGTGAATATATCAGCTAGTTGAAACTCTGTTGGAACAAAGACCAACTCTATCTTGCCTTTAGCAACATTATCTCTCAAGAAATGGTGTCGAACATCGATATGCTTCGTTCTTGAGTGATTCACTGGATTCTTTGAAATATTAATGGTGCTAGTGTTGTCACAATTTATTGGAACCTTTTCACACTTGATATCAAAGTCCCTTAGTGTTTGAATCATCCATAGAAGTCAACAACTCCCAGTTGCTAGATACTCTCTTTCGGCCGTGGATAAAGCTACAGAAGTTTGTTTCTTGCATTGCCATGAAGCCAAACTTTGTCCAAGAAATGTACAAACACCACTAGTACTTTTTCTATCAACTTGACAACCTGCATAATCTGCATCACTATACCCAACAAGATCAAAAGTATTTGTGATAGGATAAAACAAACCAAGAGAAATGGTACCACTTAAATATCGAAATACTCTTTTAATAGCATTTAAGTGAGACTCTTTAGGGTTTGATTGAAACCTTGCACAAACACTATACATTATGTCAGGTCTAGAAGCAGTTAAGTAAAGTAGGCTACCAATCATACCTCGATACCTTTTTATATCGACAGCTTTACCATTTTCATCAGCAAACAGCTTGATGTTTTGAATCATAGGAGTCGATTTTGGCTTAACATCCTCATAACCAAATCTTTTCAGTAGACTTTTTGTATACTTGGATTGGTGTATAAAAATCCAATCTTTAGATTGCTTGATTTGAAGACCCAAGAAATAATTGAGCTCACCCATCATGCTCATTTCGAACTCACTATGGATACACTTTGAAAACCACTTGCATATTGTTTCATTAGTAGCTCCAAAAATAATATCATCCACATATATTTGAACAATTAAAATATCTTTACCATTTTGCATAATAAATAATGTGGGATCGATTTTACCTCGAATGAATCCATTTTGGATTAGATACTTACTAAGCCTTTTGTACCAAGCTCTAGGGGCCTGTTTTAATCCATAGAGAGCCTTCTTTAGCTTGAATACGTAGTTTGGAAATTGATCATGCTCGAATCCAGGAGGTTGTTTAACATAGACTTCCTCTTCTAGCACACCATTTAGGAATGCACTCTTTACATCCATTTGATATAGCTTGATTTTCTTGAAACATGCATAAGCCAGAAGCATCCTTATTGATTCCAAACGAGCAACAGGAGCATAGGTTTGATCAAAATCAATGCCTTCTTGTTGGTTGTAGCCTTGAGCTACAAGTTTTGCTTTATTTCGAGTAATGGTGCCAAATTCATCAACTTTGTTTTTGAACACCCATTTAGTTCCTATAATTGAAGCATCTTCTGGAGGCTTGACAAGTTCCCAAACATCACATCTTTCAAATTGATTTAATTCCTCTTGCATAGCCATGATCCAATTATCATCTTCTAATGCTTCATTGATATTTTTGGGTTCTTCTTGAGCTAGAAAGGCTGCATGAGCACAATAATTTGCCTTTCCTCTTCTTGTTGTGATTCCATCAGTAATATCACCAATAACTAACTCTAGGGGATGATTCTTTACTACTCTTGTTGACCTCGGTAAAGAATGTTGAGCTATTTCTTCATGAGTTGTCTTTCTTATCTTTGCTGGTGGTAACTGATATTCTCCATCATAGATAGGTTGTTTCTCAGTAGCCCTTGAACCTCTGGGACCTTCCAGAGTCATTTTTGCTATTTTGGAGATTGTATCTTCCATTCCAGCTTGCTGTTTTGATCTTCCAGCTTGCTGTTTGTCAATATCTGCATCCTTCTTGGTTTGATGATTTTCAGTGTCATCCATATCTTTAGTTTGCTGTTTAGAACTTCCAGCTTGCTGATTTGTTCTTCCATCTTGCTGATTTTCACTTCCAACTTGCTGACTTTCACATCCAGCTTGCTGACTTTCACTTCCAGCTTGCTGATTTGAACCTCCAGCTTGCTGATTGTCAGTATCTGCATCCTCCTTGGCTTGCTGACTGTCAATTTTAGTCTCAACTTCAGCTTGCTGATTTGAACTTTCAGCTTGCTGTTTTGAACCTCCATCTTGCTGATTTGAGCTTCCAGCTTGCTGATTTGAACTTCCAGCTTGCTGTTTGTCAGAAATTTGAGGTTGCATACTTTCTCTTTCACCTGAAAATTCTTCCTCATCTCTTGGTAGATCATTGTTAGGTTCTTGAAATGTAACATCAATAGATTCTTCAACAATATGTTTATTTATATTATAGACTCTATAAGCCCTACTTGTTAAAGAATAACCAAGAAATATAGCTTCATAGGATTTTGCATCGAATTTACCATCTTTACCAATTGTCTTGAGCACAAAACACTTAGAACCAAAAATCTTGAAGTAACTGATGTTTGGCTTCTTGTTTCTCAACAATTGATAAGGAGTTTTATCCAAAATAGGCCTGATTATGATTCGATTCAACAAATAGCATGCTGTATTCACAGCTTCGGCCCAAAAACTCCTAGGAAACTTGCTTTCTTGTAGTAGAGTCCTTGCAGTTTCTTGAAGTGACCTATTCTTCCTTTCCACCACACCATTTTGTTGTGGAGTCCTTGGAGCAGAAAGTTCATGGGATATTCCTCTTTCATCACAATATGCAATAAAGTTCTCATTGATAAATTCTCCTCCTCTATCACTTCTTATGCCTACAAGTCTTGTATCATGCTTGTTCTCAAGTAACTTTATCAGTTTCTTAACTCATTAAAAGCACAATCTTTAGTACGAAGAAACAATACCCAAGTAAATCTAGAATAATCATCTATAATAACAAAACCATATTGTTTACCTCCAATACTCTTATAAGATTCTGGACCAAATAAGTCCAAGTGCAGAAGCTCTAAAGGTTTAGAAGTAGATACCATTTTCTTTGTTTTGTGTGTACTTCGAATTTGCTTCCCCAATTGGCATGCTGAACAGACTTCGACCTTATTAAATTTCAGTTTGGGTAGACCTCTGACCAGATTCTTTCTTGATAATTTATTGATCAGGTCCATGTGTGCATGTCCCAATCTTCTATGCCATATATATGGATCATTATCAAAAACAGCCAAACAGCATGCTGTTTCCTGCATTTCGAAGTCTAATACATATATATTTCCTTCCCTTCTAGCAACTAGTGGGATTTTGTTAGCACCAATAGTAATAATAGTTTTATCTATGCCAAACTGAACAAAATGTCCATCATCAAATAATTGAGTGACACTAAGTAAATTATATGAAAGACCTTTGACATATTGAACTTTATCGATCGAAATATTACTATTACCAATAGAACCAATACCAAGGATTCGAAGAGTTTTGCTATTGCCAATTGTAACTCTTCCTCCTTTCTTCATGTTGAGACTTATGAACTGAGACTTGTCTCCACACATATGTCTTGTGCAACCGCTATCCAAGATCCATTGTTTCGACTTTATTTTGGCGGCAAGACATATCTACAAAACAAACAAGCACAAACTTAATGTTTTGGTACCCATATAGGTTTGGGTCCAAACTGGTTAGTAGCAAGAATATATAACACATTTAATTCAGCTTTCTTGATCCATTTTTGGATCACTTTTGGTGACTGTTGGCGTGCTGTTTGTCTTCTATCAGGAGCATTCTGGTATGCTGTTTGTCGCCTGACTGGTCCATTCTGGTAAGCTGTTTTCCCTTTATCATTGATTTGAACCACACATTGACTTTCCAGATGGCCTTTTCCACCACACTTGTTGCATGTCTTCCAAGGCATAGCATAATCGTAAGGTATGCCATTTCTTCCATCGTATTTGAGTGCACCATGCTTCTTGTTGAGGTTCATGCCAACTCCTTCTCTTACCAATGGAACATTTGCCTTCTTCATCATTGTCTTTAAGCTGTCTTCTCCTTGAACAAACGTTTCCATCTCTTTCTCGAGATCCTTGACCTCTTTTTCCAGAAGAGAGATCAGTTTAGCTTGCTGTTTGATAATAATGGCATGCTGTTTGTCTGCACATTCAGCTTGCTGTTTTCTCTTCTCCGCAGATTTTGAAGACTCGGTTTGGCTAGATTCCTTAGTCTTGTATGATTCTATACACTCATCTCTAGCTTTAATCTTTGACCTCAAATCCCTGAGTTCTTTCATAAGAACCTCATTCCTTTCTATAATTAATTTATTAACTCCTTCGAATTGAATGAGTTTCTCCTTTAAATCAGCAATAAGATCATCATGATTGATTTCAGGAGCCTTTTCAACCATTAAATCAGAAATGATTTTCTTCAAATGAGTATTCTTCTTTTCAAGCTCATTATTTTTATTTTTCAATTCCATGAACTCAATGATAGATACATTACTTGGCATATGCATGGTTAGTTCATCTAGCATGGTAGAAGTAGAAGGTAAATCAGAGTTAATTGAGTTTACCTCACTTGCATGATCATCCGAATTTGAATAATCACTATCTACATTTTCTTCTCTTATGGATCCTTCATCATCAATACCAACAAAGGCTAGATTGTCCATCTCATCACTTGAGTCATCATTAGAAGCTGATTCCTCATCCTCATTCCATGTTAGGAGTGGCGCCTTAGATTTATCTGTGTCACATGAAGCAACTTGCTGTTTTGGATTGACGTCACATGAAACAGCTTGCTGTTTTGGATTGACACATCCTTCTTTTGTTGAATCTTGATAATATATTTCTAAGGTATCCCATATCTCCTTTGCTGTGATGCACGAACTGACCTTGGCAAAATTTGAATCTGAAAGACCACAAATCAGTGTGTACTTGGCATTTCCATTATAGCTTGCTTTTATCAATTCTTCCCCGGTAAGATCATCAACATCTTTTGGCTTGCCGTTTTCATCCAAAAAGGTAAATGGACCATCTTTAACAACCAACCATTCAAGTGGATTTCTGATCAGAATCATCTTCATCCTTAGTCTCCATAAATCATAATTTTCTGTACCAACGAGAAGTGGTGGCATGTTTAATGATTCTCCCTCTTCATAAACGTGTGCCATAGGATCTGTACTTTCCTGTTACAGAAATGTTAGTATACCAAGCTCTGATACCAATTGAAAAACAACACCTAGAGTGGGGGTGAATAGGTGTTTATGGTTATTAATGTGAATTTATGAACTGTTTTGAAAATAACTGAAAACAGCTTGCTGTTTGTAATAACACAGTTCACAAACAGCACGCTGTTTGAATCTAAAATGCAATGCAGAAAGAATATAAACAGTAAGTAAAAGAGACACACAATCTTTTAGCCAGGTTCGACCCCTAATCCCCTATGGTCTACGTCCTGGTCCCTTACCAAACTTGGTAAGAGAATATATTATTGATCAACTGTAATCCAATTACAAGATCCAACATTATATCTCCCTTACACCCTTGCTGCTTACAAATGGCTTGCTGTTTCCTGTGCTGAACTAGCTCTCTAAGCAATACTTCCCAAGTATCCTTCTCTAGCCTAGTTCGACCCACCCTAAACCTTAAGCCAACGTTGTACAGCAACAAATCAATTACACCTTGAACAATACAAAGATTTGAATAGATACAACTCAACCTATGAACCCTCTGAATATATATATACGTGTATATAGGGTTTGTGAGGTTTGAAGAATTTAGCAATGAAAGCTTTTGTAGTTGTGAATGGTTTCTTGTTTCTGCACTTGATAGATATTCAATGATGGATGATAAGAACTGAGAAAGACTAGCCCTTATATAGGTAAACAAGAGAGTTTGAAATCAAGCTTGAAAAATTTCCAACGGTATAAAATCAAACCGTTAGAGATGATGAATTGTTTTAGCAAAAGAGAGGAGCTTGATGTGTCCCATGTGTTGTCTTTGAGTGGAAGTATGGTGGGTATTAAAATAATGAAAAGTAGATCTTACTTTTCTTATTTTAAGACAAGGAATAAATTTGTCTCCCAAAATGTTTGAAATATGAGAGCTGACATATTTAGATTAATTCAGAGGGCCCTTACAAATATTCCTAACAATGTTTCCACTTGATGCTCTTTGAATTCCGAATTGATCTTTAATTCTGTCAGACACAATCAGCTTGCTGTTTGTGAAGCTGACACGCTGTTTGTGAGACTGGTATGCTGATTGTCCATGCATTTGGCTTGCTGTTTGTGATATACTGATCATATAATCAGTAAGCTAATTTTCCCTGCAAAACCAAGTTAGTACAGTACCGAAATGACATTGCAATTTCATGTCAGCTTGCTGTTTTGGTTCTGGTGAGCTGAACGGATAGTTGGCTTTATACTTTTGCATTTCCATATCATCAACCAAGTTTCCTGAGAACATAGATATGTCTAGTTGATCTTTATCTACAGGAATTCTGAACAGTTGAAAATGGCTTGTTGTTTGTACAAATGGCTTGCTGTTTGTGACAAACTGAATATACAATCAGTAAGCTATTATACCCTGCAAAACCAAGTGAGTACATACACAACTAGCATGCTGTTTTATATCTACTAATAAGCCAAATGGCTTACTGTTTGTGATCATCAAAACTTAGGAGTATCATATTGATAATTGAATACGAAGACTGAAGTTACGAGCCCAAATCAGCCCAAACCCGTATAAAGCCCAAATAATACTTATATAATATATTAATATTGTATAAAAACAATATACATAATTTTGAATTTATGATATGTATAATATATATTTAAAATATTTATTTAATTATTTATTTAATTATTTATTTCGTGTACTTTCGTTTCGTGTCGTGTACCTAATGGTAAATCCGAAACCGACACTAAATTCGCTCGTGTAATTTCGTGTTCGAGTATTTTCGTGTTCATGTACCAAAAAGGTCAACCCAAACCCGTAATTTTCGTGTCGTGTTTTCGTGTCGTGTCCAAAATTGCCGGCTCTAGTTGCCGCATTAAGATTACATAATATAAATATCGTTCTAAAAATCCTCGATTCAATTGATTAATTTTCGATTAATTCTTTACAAGATATCCAATCAATTCGAATTTTAAAATATCTGATTAATCTTTACAACAACTTTTTAATTGAAATATTTATAATAGATTAATAGAATTAAAATAATATATTAATCAAATATGAATTATTATATGTTTTATGATATAATAAATACATAATGCTTAATAAATAACTAATAAAATCATAATAATATATTAAATAATATTATATGTTAAAATACATCCAATTTTTACTCCAATTAATCCCCGATTTAACTATTAATCCTTGCAAGTTTCTTTTACCTAACTTGACCGCTTACACTGAAGTCTGAACAAAGAAGAGGTAGCGCGGCAAGGGTGAAGGCCCAGAATACCCACAAATTAAATATCCAAGACGAAAATACCTACCGCCAATTTGGGGGACCCTAAATACCCACGGGACACGCTACTGGTGATGGAGCGACAGGGAGAAACGCCAGTAGTGTAGGAGTGTCTTGAAGACACGATAATAGTAACAGAGCAACACACAGATACGCATACATCAGTGGCATGTCAAGCTGATGATACGCTAGTGTGACCAGCGTATCTTGCAATACGCATCTCTGAGTGGCGTGTTAACGTAACCACACGTCATCGTCACTTTTCACGGGTCCTCTCGCTCGAATCTCTCCAAGGCGATTTTTCGGGCGATTTCCGGCAAGTGTCCAGCAACGCCGTTCACCACCATACAGTCATTTTCCAGTCGAGTGATGTATACCATTTAACTCGTAATTGCATCCTCTACAACCCTATATCTTTTTTTATGGATTTCTAATGTTTGATTTTAAAAGCCTAAACGGAACCCTAACCCCAAACTGGCGATTCTTAGTTTTCCGACGAGGTTCGTACGAGCCCCTGCGGGACCAGATCCGGATAAATCATTTGGGCAAAACAAAGAGCAAGATGTGGTCTTCGTTTTTATGTGTTCAGAATGGGTGAAGGTGGTCGGACGAGAAGACAAGAGACGGAGAGAGTTGAGAGAGGCGGGGAGAGACGAGAGAGAGAGTCGAGAGAGGCGGGGAGAGACGAGAGAGAGGAGAGAGTTCGGGGAGAAGAGAGAGATGAGAGATACGCTACACGTAGTAGCGTATCCCGTGGGTAGTCAGGGCCAACCATTCCGAAAATCAGTATTTTAGGCCATAGGTACTGTTACCCTAGTGTGTTTTTATGTTATATACAGCAAGCTGATTGCTTATCTTGTACTAGGTTCACTATATCTAGCTTACAATTACATGATTGAATTACTTGATATATCATTTGCATATATATGTGTTTGCTATGTATAAGTATACTCTCAGGTAACTTGGTTGGTGATATGAAAATGCAAAGGTATAAAGCCATCTATCTGTTCAGCTCACCAGAACCAAAACAGCAAGCTGACATGAACTTGCTATGTTATTTCGGTAATGTTCTAACTTGGTTTTGTAGGGAAAATTAGCTTACTGATTGTATAATCAGTTTGTCACAAACAGCAAGCCAAAGTTGGAATACAGTGACAGTTTGGCAAGCAAGTTACACACAGTCAATACGCAAATAGCAAGCTGTTGCTTGTAGTTTGATATAAAACATTATGTTATTTCTGTATTGTGCTAACTTGGTTGTGCAGTGTATTGTGCTAGCTTGGTTTTACAGGGAAAAATATCCTACTGATTGTTTAATTAGAATATACAAACAACAAGCCATTTGGTGCTTCAACAGTGACAGTTTGGCAAGCCGATTGCATACATTCAGTAACGTGGTTGATGATATGGAAGGGCAAAGGTTTAAAGTCATTTATATGTTCATCCAATCAGAACCAAAACAGCATTCTGATACGAGCTCGCCAGAACAAAGAGCAAGTTGATTCTGTCTACAAACAGCAAGCTGATTGTGTCTGACAGAAATAAAGAACCGTTGAGTTTTCAAGGAGCATTTAGTGGAAACATGGTTAGGAATATTGTAAGGACCCTCTGAATTGTTTTCTATCACGCCAACACACATTTCAAATATATTGGGGGATAATATATTCTTTGCTTTTAATAAGGAAAGTAATATTCTACTTTTTCCTTATTTTAATAACCTCCACTCAAGACAACCACGTGGGCTTGTCTTCCTCATCATAACCAATATTCTCTCCTCTACTATACACGCTCCATGCTTCCTCTCTTAACTGAAAATATTCAAGCTTCATTTCTTCATATCAAATCATCTCTAACGGCTACACATAATCAATCCGTTGGAGCCATTCAAGCTTGATTTCAAAATGTTCTTGTTTACCTATTTAAAGGTTGTTCTTGCTCAGTTCTAAATGGAATAATTAGAGTGCAAAAACACAAGAACCAATATACAACTTTGAGCTTACATTGCTAAATCTTTCTAAACCTCTCAAACCCTTATATACATTCACATATATATTCAGAGGGTTCATTAGGTTGAGTTGTATTTATTGTATTGTTCAATTTGTATTGAATAGTTGCCGTACAAGTCTGTCTTAAGGTTTTGGGTGGGTCGAACTAGACTAGAGAAGGATACTTTGGAAGTATTGCTTAGAGAGTTAGTTCATCACAGCAAACAGCAAGCCATTTGTCAGCAGGATTGGTAAGGATTAGTTGCTGGACATATTGGCTAGGGAAGAAGGTTTTGGTGAACGTTGCTAGAGAAGTGTACTTGGGAAGTATAGCTTAGAGAGCAGGTTCAGAAACAGGTGTTCAGCAAGCCATTTGTCAGCAGCTGGGATAAAAGGGAGATATATTATTGTATCTTGTAATCGGTTTTTCGTTGATCAATAATATATTCTCTTACCGGGTTGGTAAGGGACCAGGACGTAGACCATAGGGGATTAGGGGTCGTACCTGGCTAAAAGTTTCTTATGTTCTTTTTTTTTTCTGCACTTTATTGTTTCTGCATTTAGCTTACCATTTGTATTCAGCTTACCGTTTGCATTCAGCGTACCTTTTGTGTTTGCATAAATTGAAATCAGTAAGCTGTTTCTGGTAATTATTAAAATTGGACTTAGTTAGCCATATACACCTATTCACTCCCCCTCTAGGTGTGCATTTACAATTGGTATCAGAGCTTTGGTGTACTAACATTTCTGTAACAGGAAAGTACAAGTTCTACAGAACACATTTTTGTAGAGGGAGAATCATCAAACATTCCACCACTTCTCGTTGGTACAGAAAATTATGATTTATGGAGACTAAAGATGAAGTTGATTCTGAGCAAAAATCCACTTGAATGGTTGGTTGTTAAAGATGGTCCATTTACCTTTTGGAATGAAAACGGCAAGCCAAAAGATGTTGATGATCTTACCGAGGTAGAATTGATAAAAGCAAGCTATAATGGAAATGCCAAGTACACACTAATTTGTGGTCTTTCAGATTCAGAGTTTGACAAGGTCTCTTCGTGCATCACAACAAAGGAGATATGGGATACCTTAGAAATACATTATCAAGCTACAACAAAATTAGGCGAAGTATGTGTCAATCCAAAAAACAAGCTGCCTTAAGTGACACAAATAAATCTATGGCACTCCTGACAAGGAATGATGTTGAGGAATCAGCTTCTAATGATGACTCAAGTGATGAGATGGATAATCTAGCCTTTGTTGGTATTGATGATAAAGATACCGTACGAAGAAATATCAAAGAAGTCCTTGTAGACAGTAATGTGTCAAATTTGGATGACGATAGTAGTGAAGTACACTCATTTAATCTTGATTTGTCTTCTAGTATTCCCATGTTAAATGAGCTAACCATGCATGAACATAGTAATATATCTATTTTGGAGTTCATGAAATTGAAGAATGAAAACAACGAGCTTGAAAAGGAGAATACTCATCTAAGGAAAATCATTTCTGATCTAATGACTAAGAAGGCTCCTACAAACAAATATGATGATCTTTTTGCTGATTTAAAAGAAAAAATCATTCAATTCGAAGGAGTCAACAAAGTAATTCTAAGGAGGAATGAGTTGCTCATGAAAGAACTCAAAGATTTGAAGTCAGAGATTGAAGCTAAGGATGAATGTATAAAAACATTCAAGCTTGAAGAATCTAGTCAAGCCGCGTCTTCAAAATCTGTTGAGAAACGCTTTCATCAAGATGAAATCATCAAACAACAAGCTGAACTGATCACTCTCATAGAAAAAGAAGTAAAAATCTTAAGCAAGGGATGGAAACCTTTATTCAAGGAGAAGACAGTTTAAAACTAATGATGAAGAAGACAAATGTACCTTTGGTCAAAGAAGGTGTTGGCTTAAACTTCAACAAGAAGCTTGATGCGTTCAAATATGAAGGAGGGAATGGCATACCTTATAACTATGCTATGCCTTGGAAGACATGCAACAAGTGTGGTGGAAAAGGTCATTTGGAAAGAAATTCTGTGGTTCAATTAAATCATAAGGGAAAAACAGCATACCAGAATGGACTAGTCAAACGACAAACAGCATACCAGAATGGACCAGTCAGACAACAATCAGCATACCAGAATACTTCTGATACAAGATAAACAGCTTACCAACAGACCGAAATAAAGCAAAATCAGTCACCAAAAGTGGTCCAAATGTGGATCAAGAAAACTGATTTAAATGTTTTATATACTATTTCTGCTAACCAATCTGGACCCAAACCTATATGGGTACCAAAACATTGAGTTGGTGTTTGTTTGTATGTCGTGCCACCAAAGTAAAGTCAAAACGATGGATTTTGGGTAGCGGATGTACTAGACACATGTGTGGAGACAAGTCACAGTTCATAAGTCTCCAAATGAAGAAGGGTGGAAGAGTTACAATTGGAAATAACAAGACTCTTCGAATCATTGGTACCGATTTGATTAGAAACAGCGTGCTGTTTGGCTGCAATGGACAATGACCCATATTTGGCATAGAAGATTGGGACATGCACACATGGACTTGCTTAACAAATTATCAACCAAGAAACTGGTCAGAGGGCTGCCCAAGCTAAAGTATGCCAAAACAGAGGTGAAAGTGAAAGCATGCAACCTCAAGTTACTGGCAATCAGCAAGCTGGAAGTTCAAATCAGCAAGCTGAAAGCACTGTTAAAACTGGAAGTTAGCAAGCCAAAGAAGGATGCAGACACTGACAATCAGCAAGCTGGAAACACGGAAGAAGTATTGCTTGAAAGTGATGTTTCAAATTCGAAATCGGATACTAGTGAGAGGGTTGTTTCAATGGATGAGTTTTGTGCACTTCAAGCTGAAATTTCTCAACTAAAACACATCAACAAGCTCACACAAAATAGGCACAATATGCTGGTCAGTGAACTCAGCAAGCTAAGATCATATATTAATGCTGGAGATATATGCCTTGAGGCGTTCAAATTTGATGAATCCTCATCAAATGATCAAGTTGCAAGTGAAGCCTCGGATGATGAATCTAGGGAGGTAAAAACTTGCCACTATGATTTATCCACTGAAAATATATTCTTGGAATCATTAACCATGCAGAAAAATGTTCCAATGGAAGAGTATTTGTCACTGGAAAAAGAAAACAGCAAGCTGAAAGCAGAATTGGAAGCCAAAAATGCAGTTCTTGAGGCATTTAAACTAGGGAAATCAAGTCCCACCGAAGCATTGCAAGATGAAAAGATCAAATCCCTGGAGAAAGAAATCAAGGATCTTAAAGAAGGAGAAGATGTGCATCAAAAAAAGTTAAAAACAAAAGATGCATTCCATGAGACGTTCAATGGTGGAGAATCTACGTCGAGGGCATACTCTCAACATGGAGAAAATATCAAAGTCCTAGAAGAACAAATCGAATCATTGAAAAAGGATTTAGCTCAATTTGTTCAAGGAGAAGACACACTTAAAGCGTTGATGGGCAAACAAAGATTTACTCTTGACAAGCAAGGACTTGGATATCATCAAGCCAACCGAAATAAAGCTCCACACAAGTACAAAGGCAAGAATGACAAGCCATATCAATATGCTATGACTTATTCAACATGCAAGTAATATGGAGGCAAAGGTCATTTGGAAAGACATTGCCGATTCAAACTCCCTCAACATGTAAATGGGAGAGTTCAAGCTGATATCAACAAGTTTTTTGGGAAAACAGCTTACCAAAATAAAAACAGATGCAAAACAGCTTGCCAGTACAGAAGCAGAAGCCAAACAGCTTACCAGTATGGAACCTGGAAGAAAACAGCTTACCATAATGATTTTGGCAGCACACAAAGAACAAAGATTTCAGCACCAAAAGTGGTACAAAAATGGGTAAAGAAATCTGATTTAAATTCTATCTATGTGCTAGCAACTAACAATGCAGGAATCAAGCAAGTATGGGTGCCAAAACGTTGAGTTTTTGTGCAATAAAAGGTTCCTAGAAACAGTATGCTAAGTGCAAAAGTTTGGTACTTTAGCTTACTTTTTTATTGTTTGCATGCTAAATTAATTTTCTATTCCTCTATAGATGCCAATAATGAATTTTAAGTGTAATTCACCTGCATGCAAGTTATTATTTATGTGTGCATGCATACATATTGTTAATTCTTTCGCATGCAATTTATTAAGTAAATGTGTACTCGTGCATTATGTGGTACATCATAATCCATGCTTATATTGAATATGCTACGTGATTACCCTTTTTAATGATTTAGGGGGAGAGATTTTAGGAGGTTAACTCTTAAGGAGGTTATGTGTTTGGGATTTTATTTCATATAAATCCTTATGTGCTTAATTGAATATCATGATGTTAAATCAAGGATGCATGTGTTGAGGGGGAGTATGTACTCCTAAAAATATAGGTTGGTAATCATAAAAAAGGGGGAGCATTGTTTTAGGGGGAGTATGTCATCATCAAAAAGGGGGAGATTGTTGGCGTGATGTTTTGATGATGAATACAAATGGTGCATTGTAATACTTCATGTGTATTTATCTAATCTTGTTTTGAAGGAAGTATTGATCAATGATTAAGGGGGAGCTTTTAGCTCAATCACATATTGGTATATAATCATCAAAAAGGGGGAGATTGTTACCCTAGTGTGTTTTGATGTTATATACAGCAAGCTGATTGCTTATCTTGTACTAGGTTCACTATATCTAGCTTACAATTATATGATTGAATCACTTGATATATCATTTGCATATATATGTGTTTGCTATGTATAAGTATACTCTCAGATAACTTGGTTGGTGATATGAAAATGCAAAGGTATAAAGCCATCTATCTGTTCAGCTCACCAGAACCAAAACAGCAAGCTGACATGAACTTGCTATGTTATTTCGGTAATGTACTAACTTGGTTTTGCAGGGAAAATTAGCTTACTTATTGTATAATCGGTTTGTCACAAACAGCAAGCCAACGTTGGAATACAGTGACAGTTTGGCAAGCAAGTTGCACACAGTCAATACGCAAACAGCAAGCCGTTGCTTGTAGTTTGATATGAAACATCATGTTATTTCTGTATTATGCTAACTTGGTTGTGCAGTGTATTGTGCTAGCTTGGTTTTACAGGGAAAAATATCCTACTGATTGTTTAATCAGAATATACAAACAGCAAGCCATTTGGTGCTTCAACAGTGACAGTTTGGCAAGCCAATTGCATATATTCAGTAACGTGGTTGATGATACGGAAGGGCAAAGGTTTAAAGTCATCTATATGTTCATCCTATCAGAACCAAAACAGCATGCTGATACGAGCTCGCCAGAACAAAGAGCAAGTTGATTCTGTCTACAAACAGCAAGCTGATTGTGTCTGACAGAAAAAAAGAACCGTTGAGTTTTCAAGGAGCATTTAGTGGAAACATGGTTAGGAATATTGTAAGGACCCTCTAAATTGTTTTCTATCACGCCAACACACATTTCAAATATATTGGGGGACAATATATTCTTTGCTTTTAATCAGGAAAGTAATATTCTACTTTTTCCTTATTTTAATAACCTCCACTCAAGACAACCACGTGGGCTTGTCTTCCTCATCATAACCAATATTCTCTTCTCTACTATACACGGTCCATGCTTCCTCTCTCAACTGAAAATATTCAAGCTTCATTTCTTCATATCAAATCATCTCTAACGGCTACACATAATCAATCCGTTGGAGCCATTCAAGATTGATTTTCAAATGTTCTTTGTTTACCTATTTAAAGGCTGTTCTTGCTCAGTTCTAAATGGAACAATTTGAGTGCAAAAACACAAGAACCAATATACAACTTTGAGATTACATTGCTAAATATTTCTAAACCTCTCAAACCCTTATATACCTTCACATATATATTCAGAGGGTTCATTAGGTTGAGTTGTATTTATTGTATTGTACAATTTGTATTGAATAGTTGCTGTACAAGTTTGGCTTAAGGTTTTGGGTGGATCGAACTAGACTAGAGAAGGATACTTTGGAAGTATTGCTTAGAGAGTTAGTTCATCACAGCAAACAGTAAGCCATTTGTCAGCAGGATTGGTAAGGATTAGTTGCTGGACATATTGGCTAGGGAACAAGGGTTTGGTGAACGTTGCTAGAGAAGTGTACTTGGGAAGTATAGCTTAGAGAGCATGTTCAGAAACAGGTGTTCAGCAAGCCATTTGTCAGCAGCTGGGATAAAAGGGAGATATATTATTGTATCTTGTAATCGGTTTTTCGTTGATCAATAATATATTCTCTTACTGGGTTGGTAAGGGACCAGGACGTAGACCATAGGGGATTAGGGGTCAAACCTGGCCAAAAGTTTCTTATGTTCTTTATTTTTCCGCACCTTACTGTTTCTGCATTTAGCTTACCATTTGCATTCAGCTTACCGTTTGCATTCCATTTGTGTCTGCATAAATTGAAATCAGTAAGCTGTTTCTGGTAATTATTAAAATTGGACATAGTTAGCCACATACATTTATCCACCCCCTCTAGGTGTGCATTTACAGGTACCTCATTTCGAGGTATTTTGGTCATTTTCTCGTACATTTATAGGTACCTCATTTTGAGGTATTTTGGTCATTTTCTCGCGCCAATAGCTTACATTTCCGAGCTAACATTTCCGAGCTAACATTTCCGATATATCGAATCTTCCACCTTGCATCATATACTACTCTATTTAGGAGCATTATTTTACAAATCGAAAATTGGAATTAATCTTAAAATATTGCTCAGAACTAATTAATTAATTGGAAATAAATAGGAGTGGTTATTTAAATCACTAATCACATTTAATTCAATGTTATATTTATTTTTTAGTATAATTACTTTTTATGTATGAGTTTTTGATTAAATTATTTAAACGTATACAACTATCATATGTTTATACAAATATATTTCAGAATATTGTATAACTATAATAAATTTCTTTTACGAGATTTAATTTTGAATTGGGGTCAATTTTGAAAAGTAAAATTAAAAGAGTTCCTGATAATTCCCATCTAAATTATGAATTAAATATGAAAATAATATTTTTCTTATTTTCTACTCAAATTTCTACCTTTTCTCCTTTTAATCATTTTTTTACGCATTTCACTATTTTTTACCAATCAGTCCAATTCTTAATAGATTAATCCAATTTTTCATTAACTACACTGTTTTTATCGATTTTTCGAAAAACCAATTTTAATTTGATTCTAATAAAATCGGATTGATTAGTTATTATCTAGTAATTAATTGACGATTAATTTCGACTAATCCCCAACTTTTAGAACAGCGCTTAGGAATATTGTTCTAAAAGTTTTTACCATTATAAAAATAAGTTATTAACTTAGTTTTAAAAATTCAATTCATTATAAATTATTATTAATTGGAGTATTTTATTATAAATAAGTTTAATATATTAAATATTATTTATTATCGATCTAATCATTATTCCGATTGATTCTCAATTAACCAATCGATCCAGAACCGACACCTTGATCACTAAGTTTCGATTTTTAATTTTTATTGTGCATGAGTGGATTGTAGATTATAGAATTTTTTTGGATTCAATATATTAGGGAAATTAATAATTGAATATATATAACAAAAATTACGAAATTTTCTTTAAAATTTGACGATTTTCAATTTTTATTTTAAAATATTTGGAGATATTTGATTCAGATTTTAAAGTTAAATTTTTAAAAATTTAGGAATGTTTACAATGAATAATGAATTATAAAATCCATTTAATTAAATAATATTAAAAAAATGATTGATTTGAAAGATTTTATATTTTCGCGAGTCTTGTTATGTCAACGCTTTGCGGGGACTTCCTTACTCTGCGTAGGCTCTTGATGTGTTTTTTTTTTTACTATGCTTATAGGTCTTATAATTTAATATATATTCTAAGATAATTTTTGGGGTGAGCGAGAGTCGAATCCATGACCTGGGACGGATACACCCTTTATCACTTGGGCTATCCAATCTGTGTTTTTAAATCTATATATACTAGTTAATAACCCGATGCGTGCGATGCACTGTTATTTTTAATTTTTTTATTTAATAAATTAATTTTTTTTGTGTTTTATTTTGAAAATTGCTATTTTTAAATATGGCATCATCGAAATTATTTCATTACACTTGGGAGAAAATTTTTAAATAGTTTACAACACGATTTTAAATTTTATAAATATTATTTTACAAAGATAAATCCTTAAATAATGATATTTTTTTTATCAATGTTATATTAAGGATTTCAAATTTTTAAAAAAGCATTGCAACGTTAAACCAATATAAGTAATCAATTTTCTCTTAAATTTTCTTTTCATTATTTACATTAATATATTCTATCTTAAAAACGGTGTTTAAATATTTGTATCTTGATATTGAAATCTATGTATGAAATTTAAAATATTATTTGTGTTTTGTAGGTTGTAGATATGTGAATATTGATATATTTGAATTTGATATTTTAATATCTGAATATTTTGACAGATGGGACGAAGAAGTTAGAGATAATGAAGCAGAATTATTTTAAAGTAACTAATGATCTTGTATGTATGTATTTCTTGTTGATAGAATAATGTAATTATAATTCTACCTATGATTGTATTAATATTTCTTTTCCAATTCATTCTAGAGATCTTTTTAATTTGTTTATTTGTTATTGATTTTAGTTGTTTATACATATTTCACGGTAGTAGGTATACGTGGTTAGAGTTGAATATCAGGGTGAAATCCCCAAATACGCACTTTTTCAAACCAGCTAACCAAAATACGCATCTGCGCAAGCTTCCGTCCAAAATACCCACCATATACGCATGTCTAACATGCGTAATCTTCCTATTTTTCGTTTTAAAAGCAAGCCACGCAATACTAACATGCATATTTTTTATTTTTATTTTTTTTTAAAAGTGAGTCACACATTATAGTAATGCGTATTCATAGATTCTTTATTTTATATATATAAAAAAATTAATCTACACATTATAGTAATGCGTGTACTTTAGAAAGTTTCCAAAAGAAGCAGGTTAGTTTTTTGCACTGTACGCATTTTTGTGATGCGTATAATTTTTTTTTTTTAAAAAAAAAAAAACTAAAGAGCACGCATGTTGGACATGCGTGTTCAACCCTGAAAATGAATGCGCAAGTCCAACATGCGTATTTGGCGGGTATTTTGGTCGGTACTTATCGCCTGCAGGTATTTTGGACAGTAGGTTCCGAAAAATGATTTATTTTGGTCATTTTCTCTGAATATCAATATTAAGATATTAATAATTTGATATGAATTTAATTTGGATCTAATCTATGTACAACATTGTGCTTTAATTTTTTGTGTTCTGTTTTGTTATCTGAATCTGTATGCATCAATGCTGATGAACACATGATAGCTATCTCTTTTTACTTACAACCCCCACGATCTTTTTTTGGTATCTATTAAATATATTAACTTTTTAATATTTATATGTTATTACATATCAAATTGTTGTTAAAAAATTGATATATATTAGGCTTTACACGTTCAATCATGATTATATCATTTTCAAATTATAAATTTCTTTTTAAAATTCAATTTCAATACAACCTTTTCTAATCATATCCTTTTTAGATTATAATTTTCTTTTTAATATGATATAATCTTGATCGTTTATTTTTAAAAATATTAGATTCGACGGTTGTGATTATTTTGGTAGTACAGTGACCAAACCACAGTGACCAAACCAAAATTATGGATAAGATCCCTCTTACGTTTATTATATATAAACATATAATTAGAGTGATTTTCACCCTGAATCTTCAAAATATTTTTCTTGAATTTTCACATTTTTAATTTTTCTATTAAAATATTTTTTTTGCATTTATTTAATCATTAATTGTACATATTAAATATATGTTAGATACACTTTATTTCATATTTAATATAAAAGTTTAGCAATCTTTAATAGGACATTATATTATTATTTTATTAAAAATAAAAATTATTTATATAAAAGTACCATTATTTTAAGCTAAAACGATAAAATAAAATTATTTATATCATGTTATTTCTAATCCTTATTCAAAAACATTGTAATTAATTTTCGGCAACAATAAATAGACGATTTTAACTTTTTGATAAATTTGTAATCAGTGACCATGATGAGATACGGAAGTATATATTTTTTCGATTAACATCCATAATTAGAATAGAGGTAATATCGTAGAATTTACTTTTATACGTGAACAAATTACACACAGGATGTGACCAACTTGATTAAATTGAATCAAACCGACCATTTTTTTCATCGATTAAATCAATAAAAAAATTATACATTCGTTGTTTCATTATTTGGTGTTGAAATAAATTGAAATAAATTAATATTCTACCGACTAAACACATTTTTATACTGATCAATTAATTATGCATGTATGTTATAAGACGAGAGACGGGGTTCAAAAACATTAGTTAGTTACATTTAATATTTATAAATTTCTATTACAAGAATTATGTTGACATCTTAGTTTGGTATGGAAAAAAAGTAAGAGGACTTTAAGGAGTTGATAATATGCAAGAGGATCTTCCATTTGTTTATATATTTAGCTTTAAACGACTTGGTACTAATTCAAATTCCAATTAATGATATTTAAATTCTTTTTTATTTTTATTAAATTGGCGATAGGTAAACAGTTACATGTACATATTTATTATAAAGTTTAGTACGAGAGTATTAGAATAGGTGAGTATCACTTCGAACATGTGTCCATAAATTTAATTTTAATATTACATACAAAATAGTTCTTATAAACTGCTCAGAAAAATTGATTAAATGTTATACGAGTGTCGTATTACTCCAAAAAATTTGAAGGATGACTTGTAATATACATACAACCAAATATATCGACAAGTTAAGTCAATCACACTCTCATTACATTTACATTCTGCTTCTTTTTATCATACAGCCAAACTAACAAATTAAACAATCACGTCTTTTATAATGCCATTAACCTTATGTAATCAAGGCATCTAGGTTAGGCTAAAGGACAACTATTGTAGTTGTTTTTACTCATTTTCATACCTTTACTCATTCAAATTTTATATTTTTCATTAAATTTCTCATTTTTATTCTGTAAAACTATGCTTTGCAAATTATATATAATCTGAAAACAATAATTGTTACAGGAATCTGAGTAAATTTATTATTTTTCTTCTTTTCACTTAAAGTTAATTTTCTTCTTTCAATGGTCATGTGTGTGCAATTTTCTAAAACTACTGCAATTTTTTATTTTTAATTTACTCTAAATCACCTATTTCTAGATCTACTTCCACAATAATGCTTTTATTATATTTTGATTCTTTAAAATTTGAATTTCAAATGAAATCAAAATTTTACATTAGCACGCTTTTACTTTTTTTTTTTTAAAGATTGCACTAAATATAAACAGGTGGGCTTTCTTCCTTCAAACAACACGCAGCCCACTAATTTTGTACGCATGAAACAGTCTCAACACCTAGTTTGTACTTAATTTGTAGCCGTTTAACCTGATCAACCTGATCTAAGAGTGTTGTATAGGTAAGGTTAATTTGATACTCCTTTTCCTCTTTTACTTATCCAGTGTCAAACTTTGTAAATGTCTATCAACATTAGATTTCAAATGCATTTTTTATGCGACAAAATAAGTGTCATCAATATCTTCGAAATTCTTGTAATTAATATTCAAGAGTTTAACAGATTTTTTTTCTACTAATTTTTTCTCTTTAATTTTTAGAATTCAAATTTAAATACATTTCACAAAATTTTCAATTTATCATATCAACTTACAAATAATAAAATTTAACAAATAATAATATCATGTATGCAATTTTTAAAAATATTTTCGTGTCGCGCGTAGCGCGGCTTTGTTACCTAGTTATGCTAATACTGCAAGCGCATGTTGTAGTGTAGAAATTGGCGGGTTCTATCAATTTTTATTCAATTATTATCGATTGTTTCAAGAGCAAATGATTGTGTGGAGAATATTAACTAACTAATTAAACTAAATTAATATTAAGTAGATGATTAACAAATTATTTAAAATCTAGGACAATCAGGTTCAGCATGCTTGTACAGTAACCGGCTTCTAAGTTAAAACAATTAATGTGATCACATAACTAGAGTATGTTAATCTCTCTCGAGCATTAACACTCTCGAAACATTCAACACAATCTCTCGCACTCAAATTCAGTTCTCCTAATCATATGTGCCTCTAGTGAGTAAAATCTCTCGATCTATTACTCCTATTTGCATACAATCGATTCATGATATCGGCCAATTACACAAACCAAACATAAAAGCATAATTAATTAAAATTAATCATAACCAATCAAATCACTACGAAAATCATGCCAAGATTATAGTGCAAACATGGCTTCGCCTCGCCTTTTTTAAAATGTAACAGCAATTTCTAGCCGATATATAATTTCGGCCACTAAAATGTAAATTTGGATTAAGTTCAACGACAACCCTGTAATTTATTCAATTTATTCATCTATTTATCTATATTTCTATATTATCTATATTATGTACTATAATAACCGAAAAGGTATATAATGTAATTTGGTTAACCCACTTTGGTCATCACTCTTTCAAAACCGTTAGATCTTAAATTCAAATAGATCATGATCGTTAGATACAATAATACTAAAAGTTGTTATATACAGAGGTGTAAGGTCGCCAACAACATATTTATTTATATTTAATACTAAAAATTATTATATACAAAGATTTAAGGTTCGAATTCTTCCAATAACATATTAAAATTAATATTTATAACATCATACAACACTATAAACAAATTATAAAAAATTAAAAGTAACTCGTGCTATGCCCGGATAAAAAACCCTATTCTTTCTGAGAGCCGCCCCCCCCCCCGTGTTTTTTCCCAAGCTAGTCGAGGGGCTTTCTTTGGGTTTTTTCCGGTGGAAAGCCCTAACCCTTTAGTTTTCTTTCATTTTCGTTGATTTCCTTTCACTAAAACCCAATTTTTTTGGGTGTTTGTGTGTCTCTCCTTTTGCTGTGTGTGTTTTGTCTCTCCTTTTGGGGTGTTTTTGTTATGTTCTTAATTAGTTATGTTTGGGTTTATCTGGTGTTGGTTCTATTGAAAATGATTTTGTTGATGTTTTTGGGATCTGGAAAGCCTACATCAAAGATGGGGCGGTGGTGATTATTGCAACAGCTCACCTTTCACAACCAAAGATTGTTCATCCTTTTGGGGGTTTCCACTTTCGGCATGTCATTCGTCTAACCTCAGTTTTGCTTGGTGCAGTTTGGATCGCTTGTGATATCTTCGATTTTATTTTTAGTTTCAAGAATTTTTAAATTTTGTGTGTTAAACGATCAGGAAATAAATCAGCTAATTGTTTTTGTTTGTTATTTGTTTTCTAACCTGATTGTATCGGCGGTCAGGGGTTTGTCCCGGCGGTGTTCTGCTTTATTGAATGAAAACTACTTTATTTTCTGGCAAAAATAATAAGTGAAATGGGTATAATTTATAATTTGGTTAACTCCCTATTTTTTGTTATCATTTTTGGTTATCCCTCATTCACAACAGTTAGATTTTCAACTCAAATTGGTCTAGATACAACAATACAAAAAATTGTTATATAAAGCGATCTAAGATTCAATTCCCATCAATAACATATCAATTTATATTTAATCCGAAAAATTATTATACTTAAACATGTAAGGTTCAAATTTTTTATTACACCATAAATAAAAAGTTACTAGTATTTATAATCGGTGTTTAAACTTACTAATATCCAGTGACACTTGAATGCTTAGTCCTCTTTTTGAATTGTTTCAGCTTGCACATGGAGGGCCATTCCTCTTCATATAACAGCATCTTTGATGAGTTCAAGTGATGCCTCGATATCAGCAAAAAGATCTTTATAATCCGGTATCACATCGGGATCGACTGTTAATTGTTGGAAACGTGTATGGTCTTATACCAAATAATGTATATATATAAGAAGAAATTACAATTTCTTTTCTTTCTCTCACACAAGAGCTTCAGCTCTTTCTTTCTGCCTCTCTGCTCTCTTACACTTCGGTGTGTTTCTTCTCTTGGTGTGTTTTCAAATGAACTAGCTTGGTTTCTATTTATAGGCTATAAAAAACTAACATACAGATCATGCCTTACATCACCTATTTTAAATTCCTAGCCAGCCTACCTTGATTCCAGGAGTTGAACAAAGACCACCTCCTTTATTTATGCCACACGTATTTGACTTGCAAGATTAAACTCCATGTTGCTGGCTGTTGCATTATTCTTCATTTCCCATGTACGTACCAGCTGCCTTTGTTGACCAGAGAGTTTGAATTCAAACACTCCCCCTCAAACTCGACTTTTCATTCCGAGCTTTCTTTTCATTTTCTGAAACACGTACAGTGCTTTCTTTAGCCGGTAGACTTTGTTTTCTTTGCCTTTTTGAACATATCCGGGAGGTTGCTCAATATAGACCTCTTCTTCGAGATACCCATTCAGGAATGCTGACTTCACATCCATCTGAAAAATCTTCCACTGGTTCTGAGCTGCAATAGCTGTAAGAAGTCTAATGGTATCAACTCTTGCAACTGGAGCAAATACCTCATCGTAGTCAATCCCAGATCTCTGCTTGTAGCCTTTAGCCACTAGCCTTGCCTTGTGCTTTTCAACTTTGCCTTCTTGATTTGTCTTGGTCTTATAGACCCATTTGACACTAATAGCTTTGTGTCCTTCTGGAAGACTTGTAAGCTCCCAAGTATCATTCTTCTTGATTGCACCAATTTCTTCATCCATAGCCTTATTCCATTTGGTTTCTTCAGAAGCTTCCTCAAATATCACTGGATCACACTCAGCCATCAAACAAAACAGTGAATAATCAAAGGTAGTTTGTACCAGACTAGTTTCTTTATAAATACTATCCAGACTCCGCATTTTTCTGAGTGCTCCCCCTGAACTGCGCTACTACTGCTTCCTAAACTCGATGGTATCGAGGCAGGAGTTTGCTGATTTGGACTTTGGGGAGGAGTTGGATCATCATCTCCACCATCTTCTATGTTGGAGTCATCACCATCATCATCATCATCATTAAAGAATAAACCTGCAACTTTTCTTTCTTCCTCGCTCCATCTCCAATAATCAGATTCATCGAACTCAACATCTCGATAAATGATTAATTTCTTCGGGAGGGGATTATAGAGTCTGTACGCCTTGCTCCTCTTATCATATCCGGTAAAGATGCACTTTTCGCCTTTGTCATCCATCTTCTTTCTTTTCTGATCAGGAAAATGTGCCTATGCAATGCACCCAAAAATTCTGAGATGCCCAACTGATGGTTTACTACCACTCCATGCTTCATTTGGAGTTTTGTTTCTGACACTTTTTGTTGGACATCGATTCAACAAATAAACTGCACATAGAACGGCTTCAACCCAAAAAGTCCTCGGCATATGCTTTGCTTTCACCATGCTCCTTGCCATATCTACTGATTCTTCCTCTCTGCAACACCATTTTGCTGTGGAGTATATGCCATTGTCAACTGATGATTTATTCCATGTGCTCTGCAAAAACATCTAAACAAGTTTGAAGTGTACTTGCCTCCTCTGTCTGATCTAAGTACCTTCAAATAATGGCCATTTTGCTTTTCTGCCATAGCTTTGAACTCTTTGAATTTATCAAGAGCCTCCGCTTTTTCTTTCAAGATATATATCCAAATTTTCCTGCTAAAATCATCAATAAAAGTTAGGTAATACCTATTTCCGCCAAGTGATGGAATATCAAATGGACCCGCAATATCAGTGTGAACAATCTCCAATGGCCTTCTAGCTCGCCATGATTTTCCAACTAGAAAGCTTTGTCGGTGTTACTTCTCCTTGACAAAAGCTTCACACAAATATTCTGGTTCGTTGATTTCTGGTAAACCGTCCACCATCTTTGTCTTTGATAATAGTTTCAAGCCAGAAAATCCAAGATGACCGAACCTCTAGTGCCATAACCATGAGTCATTTTTAATGATTGACTTTAAGCACTTCTGTACATTTGTCTGCATATCAAGTGTGAACAGACGATTCTTTGACATCTCTACATTGGCAATCAATTCTTGAACTTGATTTCTGATAGTAAGAGAATTATCCAGCATCTGAATATTGTAGCCTTTCTCCACAAGTTGGCCAAGACTGATGATATTACTTTTCAAAGTAGGTATATAATATACATCATTTATATACTTTTTATCACTTCTCTTTGTCACAATCGTAACAGTACCTTTCCCTTTGACTGGAATTTTTGACGAGTCACCAAAAGTAACTTCTCCACTGATGGTGTCGTCTAGCTCCGTAAAAAATTCCTTGTGACCGTACATGTGGTTGCTGGCGCCGGAATCAAGATACCAAATATTCTTCTTGCCTTCTTCATCTCCTTTGTAAGTGAGGAACATAGTAGACCCCACATCTTTATTTTCTTTTGCTGCTACAAAATGACTTCGTTCTTCTACTTTTGGAGATCTACACCCATAACTGAAGTGGCCATATTTGTTACAATTATAACATTGAAACTGAGACTTATCACCTCGTTGTTGGAATCTGCCTCTTCCCTGGCCTCTAAAATTTTGACCACGACCAGATGGTTGATAGCCTTCATTATTCTGGCCTCTACTGAACGTCTGTCTTCCACGTCCTTGTCCACCTCGGTAGCAACCTCTATAGCCACCTCTGCCATGTGAAGAACTGCTACTGCCAGAACTATCACCGATGGATACTTTACTTTGCAACGCCTTTTCTAAATAGCTTGCATCATCATATTGGCTCATCCGTTGCTCATGCGCTTTAAGTGAACCAACTAGCTCATCAATAGAAATCGTGGACAAATCTTTCGACTCTTCGATAGCAATAACTACATAATCAAATTTTCTTGTTATCGAGCGGAGCAATTTTTCCTTGACCCGAACATCATCGATACTTTCGCCATTTCTTTTCATTTCATTTGTCACCGTTTTCAAATGCGTAACATATTCATTGATATTCTCTGTAGTCTTCATTTTGATATTTTCAAATTTGTCACGAAGAACTTGGAGCCGTACCTTTTTCACTTTCTTGACACCTTGGAATGATTTTTGTAAAATCTCCCACACCTCTTTTGCTGTCTTGGCTTCCGAGATTTTTTCAAAGGTTGATTCGTTGACACCTTGAAAAATTGTAAATAACACCTTCTTGTCTTTTTTTCGGAACTCCTTTAATGCCGTCTTCTCGGCATTTGGAAGGGCTGCTTCAGCGGCTACATCTACAGGTTCACTATACCCACTTTCGACAATATCCCAGTTGTTGTAGGAACCAAGTAACACCTTCATTTGGATACTCCAATTCCCGTAATTTGTACCCGTCAATTTCGGAATTTGTGGCTGTATCATATTTTCCATGTTTTTTTTTCAAAAAATATCCTTGCACAGTATAAGTGAACAGTACCGTATGTATGAACAGTGCGGTATGAACAGTGTCGTATGAACAGTACTTTGTATGAACAGTGCCGTATGAACAGTTCTTCGTCTTCTACGGCATGAATAGTGCCTTCTTCTCCGGTGATGAATAGTATTTTCTTACAGAAATAGTGACCGGATTTATTTTTTTTCCAGAAATTTGCCAATTTCTTTTCCAAACGAAACCTTAGCTTTGATACCACTTATTGGAAACGTGTATGGGCTTATACCAAATAATGTATATATATATATATATATATATATATATAAGAATAAATTATAATTTCTTTTCTTTCTCTCATACAAGAGTTTCAGCTCTTTCTTTCTGGCTCTCTGATCTCTTACACTTCGGTATGTTTCTTCTTTGGTGTGTTTTCAAATGAACTAGCTTCGTTTCTATTTATAGGCTATAAAAAACTAACATACTGATCATGCCTTACATCACCTATTTTAAATTCCTAGCCAGCCTACCTTAATTCCAGGAGTTGAACAAAGACCACCTCCTTTATTTATGCCACACGTATTTGACTTACAAGATTAAACTCCATGTGGCTGGCTGTTTCATTCTTCTTCATTTCCCATGTACGTACCAGCTACCTTTGTTGACCAGAGAGTTTGAATTCTAATATTAATACAAGTATCATTTTCTCTCCAAAGCCCTGCCAATGTACTGTCAATGCATGCTCTAGCAAAATTTACATGAATCAACACACCAATTAACAAGACATGTTATATAAGGATGTTTTCCCATTTTTACTGGACAAAATTTGTAAATGTTCTTACTTGTGGCTGTCCGTAAACACCAGGAGCAATATAAGACAAGTGATGGCCGTAGAAACTGATATCTTCACTTGGGCCAACAACATTTGAGAAGGCCATCGTTGTGTTTGATGTAACTTTGTATATCACAGTAGCAATTTGCTGTTTATAAACACAGAAAAGTAAAAATGTTCTAGTAGAATGGTAAGGGATTTATTGTACAGAATGTAAGACATGCAGTAAAATTTAAGATCGAACCTTAATACCTTAAGCCCCAAGAAGTTGTGTACAAACCGGACTATAGAGTAGGATAATATAGCTTCAAAGGAAAGTTTCTTACCAACAACGGCCTTGGCCTTGCGAATATAATTTAAAGGATCATCTTGTAAAGCAATGGTGATCGGAAGAAGTACATAACCAATTTTGTTACCCCACTGCAGTTTTGTCTCCTTCTCCATGATCATCTCAGCTAATGACTGTTTCCAAACAAGAACATTTGTACATATTCTTTATCTTTCACATAATAAAAAGAAGAATTAAACAACTTAAGCATTACGTGAATCTTCCTCAGTTACGGTAGATGGTCTTATATTATACAATAGAAGTGATCTGAGACGAATATTCACAGGCAGATTGTTGTCTTTTTTGCTTGTTGTGTCTTGGTCCTTTTCATACCCATAGCTTCCTGGTGCTAAATAATACAATGCAATTGTCTTAGGAATCTGCCAAGTCACTTGATAAACTTGTAGAAAAGAACAGAGAGAACTGAGTAATAATGTTCGATCAGCTTGACTAGCTGAGTGAACTAACCATATTTCTCATGAGATAGCGAGATATGCCAGCCATTGTTATTCCTAGTAAAACATCATTGATTGTCTAGAAAGTCATTGATAATGTTAGTGGGTTTCAAAAAGATTTATAGACTAATTATGTAGCATAGATGAGAGTAAAACTAACAATCTATTTATACCGCGTTCATTTCATATTTCACTAGCTTTATATCATGTAAACTAACAATTCTGTGCACAACTTGTTTACGACTCAATCTGACATCCATTGAAGTGCCTTTGATTGGAGTGTCTGTATCTTTCAAGAACAAAAAAGTAGCAGTAAAATTCATAAGATCCACAAAAGTGTTAAAAACCATCAAAATCATGGACCAAATTGTGAAGAACCGCCCCCCCCAAAAACCATGACAATTATGTTAGGAATTCTCGTTTCCTGTCCTTGCGTAAATAGAACTTATAGATGATTATCATAGGCAATAGTAACAACAGATAATAATAATCAAGACAGATGAACACCAAGATTTATATGTGGAAAACCCCCTCAAGCCAAAGAGAAAAAAACCACGGGACCAACTCGGAATGTTTCCACTATAATGGTTACAATATTCTCTCTTAAGTTTACGAAGTAACACTTGAGGTACACTTGAATAGTAATATAACGATTAACTATTCCTTCCGTACTGGACCGGATAACCTGGACAGAACTGTCCCTTCGGTACTTGACCGGATAACCTGGAGAACTCCCCTTGTTGCGGCTGCAATGGCTGGATGAACTCCTCATGCTGTAGATGCAACAGCCCGACCAAACTCTCACACTAACTCACCCGAAATGAAAGAAGAGAGAAGCACGAGGGCCCCTTATTCTGACCTGCCTGAAACTACCACAAGGTAAGTTACCTACTAGACGGACTATCTAGCAGCTATGAAGGAGAGAAGAGAGTAAGATGTTTTGGTAATGAAGGGAGAGGGGGTATTTATAGGTGATAGAAATGTGGTAGGTGTAGTGTGAATTTGGAAATAGATTGTAGAAAATTGTAGGCTACCTAAAATAATAGGCTACCTAACAATCTCCCCTATTTCCAAACTCAAAACCATTCACTTGCACTCCATACCTGCGCCCTGTTTGCACAGTTCCAATTTTTCTCGCGGAACCACCTTTGTCATCATATCAGACGGATTCTTATCCGTGTGTATCTTCTCTATCTGTATCACCCCATCTTCAACCTGTTCCCGTAGCCAATGGACGTACATTAATATGCTTAGTACGACAGTGACAAGTAGCATTCTTGCTCAAGTCGATAGCACTCTGGCTATCATAATACAACTCAAAGTTTTCTTGCTTCTGACCCAATTCTTGGAGAAACTGCTTTAACCAAACCAGCTCCTTGCCTGCTTCATAAGCAGCAATATACTCTGATTGGGTTGTTGACAACGCAACATACTTTTTCAACTTGGACTGCCATGCTATAGCTCCCCCCACAAAAGTGAAAAACATCCCTGACGTGGACTTCATCCCATCTGGATGTCCTACTATTTCAGCATCTATAAAACCTTCCAAGACTGGTTCACCGTGTCCATACTTTAAGCATAACCCGGAAGTGCCCTTGAGATATCTGAGAATCCACTTAACTGCTTCCCAATGCTTTCTTCCTGGATTTGACAAATATTTACTCACAACTCCAACAACATGAGCAATATCTGGTCTTGTACAAACGAATGCATAAATAAGACTCCCCACTGCGGATGAGTAGGGAACTTCCTCCATATCCTCTTTCTCATTGTCTGTTGACGGACACATTTTCTTGTCCAGTTTAAAATGTCCCGCCAATGGTATGCTAACAGGTTTAGCATCATCCATATTGAACCTTTTCAATACTCGTTCAATATATCCCTGTTGTGAAAGCCACAACCTCTGAGTTGTTCTATCACGAACAATCTTTATCCCTTGGATTTGTTTTGCTGGACCCAAGTCTTTCAAATCAAAGAACTTGGACAAATCTTCTTTCAGCTTGCGGATCATGTTAGCATCTTGGCCGACCACTAGCATATCATCAACATAAAGCAGCAGGATAATGAAGTTACCGTTAGGAAACCTTTGCACATAAGCACAGTGATCGGATGTAGTTCTCTTGAACTTATGATTCCTCATGAATGAATCAAACTTTTTGTACCACTGTCTTGGCGCTTGCTTAAGCCCGTATAAACTCTTCTTGAGTTTACAAACCATGTGCTCCTTCCCTTTCACTTCAAATCCTTCTGGCTGGTGCATGTAGATCTCTTCCTTCAAATCTCCATGAAGGAATGCAGTTTTCACATCTAACTGCTCAAGCTCAAGATCCATGCTAGCCGCTAATCCGAGAACTGTTCAAATTGATGTCATCTTTACAACCAGAGAAAAGATTTCATCGAAATCAATGCCTTCCTTCTGTGCAAAGCCTTTAACCACCAAGCGTGCTTTATACTTTACAAACTTTTCATCATCCCTTTTTACTTTGAAGACCCATTTGTTCCTTAAAGCCTTCCGTCCTCTCGGAAGTGTAGTCAACTCATAAGTTTCATTCTTGTTTAAAGAATCCATCTCTTCTTGCATTGCTTTCATCCAACAACTGCTTTCTTTATGAGTCTTGACTTCATCAAAGGTCTCGGGCTCCTCCTCATCAACAATTAAGATATACTCGAATGAAAGATATTTTCTTGATGGTCTCTGTTCTCTCATAGAATGTCGTGGTTGAGTTTCTTCAGCTTCATGCTGAGGCGGTAGCTCCCCCTGCTCAGCAGCCTCATCATCTGCCATATCATCTCCATCATCTTCTAATGTATCTGGATTTATAGCTTGCCTTGGTTGTTGAGTGCTCCTAAAATTCTCATAATTTTGAGACTCATGGAAAACTACATCTCTGCTCCTAAATATCTTCTTCGATTCGGGATTCCACAACCGATACCCGAACTCCGGATCCCCGTAGCCAACGAGAATACACGAAGTTGCTTTATCTTCAAGCTTTGTTTTATGCTCCTTTATGATGTGTGCAAAAGCCTTGCATCCAAACACCCTTAAGTAGGAATAGGAAACATCCTTTCCTAACCAGATCTTCTCTGGAATCTCAAAATTCAGAGGTGCCTATGGAGATCGATTGATCAAGTAGCAAGATGTTCTTACAACTTCTCCACAAAATGACTTCGGCAATTTAGACATTTTCAAAATGCATCTGAATCGTTCAGCAATGGTGCGGTTCATTCTTTCCGCAACGCCATTCTGTTGTGGGGTGCTAGGAACTGTTCTTTCATGCAAGATACCATGCTTTGTAAGGTACTTTTGAAACTCTTTTGAAGTGTATTCCCCCCCCGTTGTCAATACGAAGGCACTTCAGTTGTTTCCCTGTTGATCTTTCAACCATGGCATGAAACTTCTGGAAGTACTCAAACACTTAATCTTTGGATTTGAGTATCTCAACCCACACCTTTCGAGATGCTTCATCAATGACCACATACATCAGAATAAACTCTTGCTAACAGCTTCGACTTTTTCTTCAATGGACTGCTAAAAGATACTTTATGTTGTTTCCCGAATAAATAATATTCACACGACTGCAATGCAGTTCCTTTATCAAATGGAATGAGGGATTTCTTTGCTAGAATTTGCAGCCCTTTCTCGCTCATATGACCAAGCCTCTTATGCCACAAACTTGCTGAAGCTTCATCTTCAACTGTATTCAACTCATTTGAACACATCGTCACTTGTGCCTTGTACAAAGAGCCACAAGTGGAACCTCTTGCAACCACCAACGAACCCGTAGTAAGCATCCACCACCGAAGGTATTTACGTACCCCTACTTTTCTAGCGCCATGCCGAAAATCAAGTTGAGCCGTAAGTCCGGAACATGCCTGACATCTTTCAAAGTCATTGAACAACCCGTGTTTGTCTCAATATAGATGTCACCAATGCCTTCGATCTTTGATTGATCTGAGTTACCCATTCTTACAGTACCAAAGTCCCCTGACTTGTACGTCGTAAAGAATTCCTGAATGGGTGTTGCATGATACGTTGCTCCAGTATCTATCACCCATTCAACCTTCTGATCACCAACATGTAGCATTCTTCTTCCCCAAAAGAAAGGATCACAACATCTTCTGTCATAGCAGCTTTTGTGTTCATCTCGGCATGTTTCCCTTGTACACCATTATTTTGTTGCTTGAGCCAGGCCCTACAATCCTTTTTATAATGACCCTTCTTCTTACAATAGTAGCATTCAACATTGGAATTTGATTTGCCACCGGAATCCCTAAAATTCCTGCTTTTACTACGCCCTCGGTTTGTCTCCCTGTAGTTGCTTCTGCCCCTGTTCTCAGTAACAAGAGCTTGGGAATCATGGTTGACTCCCTGTACTCTTCTTCTCATGGATTCACTAAGGATACTCTGCTTAATTGATTGCAACATTAGTTGCTCAGTTGGTACAACATTAGTTACTGTCACCACTAGCGTATCCCAGCCGGATGGTAAAGTAATGAGAAGAAATATTGCTTGGAATTTCTGTTCAAACTCCATCTTCATATTTGATAGTTGATTTAACAACCCTTGGGATTCGCTCATATGCTCTAACATGTTGTTCCCATCCTGGTACCTCATGTTCACCAGCTGACGAACTAGAAAAGTTACATTTTGTGAACTTTTTTCTTGGAACTTAGACTCTAATGTCGTCCAAAGCGTATAAGTGTCTTCTTCTTCAGAGACATGATGATACTCCGAATTATCAATCCATCGACAAATGAGACTGATAGTTTTCATGTTCATCTTCTTCCAGTCAGCATCAGACTTTGCTGCAGGTTTGACTCCTTTCATCTCCACCGGATCAAACAAGTCCTTACTATAAAGAAAATCCTTTATTCTGCTTTTCCATATCGGATAATTTGAAGCTGTTAGGCTTACGATTACACTTGAAGAATCATCCATTTCAATTTACCAAAGACTATGGGAATCTCACTTAGAACCACACAAGTTGGCCAGGAAAGTGGATGTGCTTGGGGAGCCTACCGTATTAGTACGGCACGTTATCAAGTAACCACTACGCACAAAGCACTTTCCTAGACACCAACAACGTGGGCCCTAACTTTGATACCAACTGTTAGGAATTCCCGTTTCCTGTCTTTGCGTAAATAGAACTTATAGATGATTATCACAGGCAATAGTAACAACAGATAATAATAATCAAGACAGATGAACACCAAGATTTATACGTGGAAAACCCCCTTAAGCCAAAGAGGTAAAAACCACGGGACCGAGTGGATTTATATCCACCTGGAGCGTTCCATATCGGCTTAAATTGATTGACTTGGACTCAAGTTTGTTGTATTTTTAATGTATTTCGTGTAGTTGCGCTGGGTTATAAATCATTGAGTATGGTTGGAGATTTGAGTTGATTTTGGTGTGGATGTTGAGTTTTTTAATGAAGAAGGAAGTCTTCCACACAATTCTTGGGAGGTTTGGAGTCAAGGAAATGTAGTATGGAAGCTTTGGGGAAAAGAACGGAAGGAAACGAAGGCAAAATGAAGGAAAAATGAAGGAAATAACATGCTGAAAAACTACCAACAGAATTGGAGCTAGGCCGCAGCCTAGCATGGCCGCTGTCCATGACGAAAATTTCACTAAAACCCTCCCTAACTTTCCTGTTTTGAATCTGTTTGGTATTTTTGGACTTTTCTTGTTGGATAAGACTTCTAGGGCCTATAAATACACATTATATCATTGTAATTCATATCATATCTTAGAAACACGAGGGAGAAAAGCAGAGAAGGATTCAATAACGCTCGTGACAAGCAACGGATCTGGATCTACTTCATCTTTTGTATTCTTTTCTTAGGCGTTATTCTGGATTCTAGATTTGTTTTCTCAAATTTTCATTCTCTTAATATTATTACTTTCATTCATCCTTTATTTAATATCATGTTTTCATCAAATCCCATGGTGACGAACGGTTCAATTATGAACTAATCGTTGTCATGGGATTCTAACGGATTTATCTATGTAACTTAGTGGTTTGATTGCTTTAAAGATTTATGTGTGGTGTATTCTTGATATCCTCGTATGGTTGTGATTCATGTGTTTAGATGCGTAGTTAACATCTAATTTGTTAATCTCTTGTGAAGCGAGAGTGGATCTTGAGATTTAGAACTTGCCATGCTAGCATAGGATAAGTTGATGTATGTGTGACATCATGATTTGTAGCGTAAATTGAGAAATATTATGCTGCCCTATGTGATCTTAATGGATAACTTGTTCTTCAACCGTTATGTTTTCAAATCTTATAGGGATATAGGGTCTAAACATAATTGGTGTATACCCATCTTCTTTCTCTTTTGTGGATGTATGAGTAGTTTGGTATTCGTATACTGAGAGGTAGCCTATACTTGTTTCATGTTGTCTGATCAGATATCATAACCATCACATACATTGATTAAAGGCATCAACTCTAAGCGAAGTATTTAATGAAGTTAGGATCCCATGTTTTCTCTCGCATAAGTAATTTGATTCCAATTCTCGTTAGTTAATTAATTCTTAGTTGGTTAATTTGTTTTTTAGTAAATTTTAGATAATCAAAACCCAATCTTGTTATTTGTCTTAGCAGTGAATAAAAACCATACATTGTTGCATAGGTACATGAACTGAATTGAAACCTAACCAGATCTCTGTGGAACGAACTTGAATTATATTACTTGTGACCTCGTATACTTGCGTGATATTGTGTTAACAAGTTTTTGGCGCCGTTGCCGGGGATCATCGGTGTTTTATTTTTAGTTTATGTGCTTATCATCAATGGTCGTTAAAGTTCACTGACTCGGATTAGTTACTTACCTATCTTGTTTAGTTCGGTGTGTTTCAGGTACTTGAGTGTTTGAAAATGGCAGGCGAGGAGTTGCCATGGTGGGCATATTCGAGGACATCCATGCCTCAGCAATGTGAGCAATGTTTGGACGTTCATGAGACCTCACAATATTGTTACTACGAAGGAGTTGAAACCTAACCCGATCTCTGTGGAACGAACTTGAATTATATTACTTGGGACCTCGTATACTTGCGTGATATTGTGTTAACAACCCTATTTGCATAGCTCCAACTTTTCTCACGGAACCACCTTTGTCATCATATCAGACGGATTTTTATCCGTGTGTATCTTCTCTATCTGTATCACCCCATCTTCAACCTGTTCCCGTAGCCAATGGTAACGTACATTAATATTCTTTGTACGACTGTGACAAGTAGCATTCTTGCTCAAATCAATAGCACTCTGGCTATCACAATACAACTCAAAGTTGTCTTGCTTCCGACCCAATTCTTGGAGAAACCGCTTTAACCAAACCAGCTCCTTGCTTGCTTTACAAGCAGCAATATACTCTGATTCGGTTATTGACAACGCAACATACTTTTGCAACTTGGACTGCCATGCTACAGCTCCCCCCGCAAAAGTGAAAAACATCCCTGACGTGGACTTCATCCCATCTGGATGTCCTGCCATGTCAGCATCTGTAAAACCTTCCAAGACTGGTTCACCGTGTCCATACTTCAAGCATAACCCGGAAGTGCCCTTGAGATATCTGAGAATCCACTTAAGTGCTTCCCAATGCTTTCTTCCTGGATTTGACAATTATTTACTCACAACTCCAACAGCATGAGCAATATCTGGTCTTGTACAAACCAATGTATACATAAGACTCCCCACTGCGGATGAGTAGGGAACTTCCTCCATATCCTCCTTCTCCTTGTCTGTTAACGGACACATTTTCTTGTCCAGTTTAAAATGTCCCGCCAATGGTATGCTAACAGGATTAGCATCATCCATATTGAACCTTTTCAATACCCATTCAATATATCCCTGTTTTGAAAGCCACAACCTCCGAGTTGTTCTGTCACGAACAATCTTTATCCCTAGGATTTGTTTTGCTGGACCCAAGTCTTTCATATCAAAGAACTTGGACAAATCTTCTTTCAGCTTGCGGATCATGTTAGCATCTTGGCCGACCACTAACATATCATTAACATAAAGCAGCAGGATAATGAAGTTACCGTTAGGAAACCTTTGCACATAAGCACAGTGATCTGATGCAGTTCTCTTGAACTTATGATTCCTCATGAATGAATCAAACTTTTTGTACCACTATCTTGGCGCTTGCTTAAGCCCGTATAAACTCTTCTTGAGTTTACAAACCATGTGCTCCTTTCCTTTCACTTCAAATCCTTCTGACTGGTGCATGTAGATCTCTTCCTTCAAATCTCCATGAAGGAATGCAGTTTTCACATCTAACTACTCAAGCTCAAGATCCATGCTAGCCGCTAATCCGAGAACTGTTTGGATTGATGTAATCTTTACAACCGGAGAAAAGATTTCATCGAAATCAATGCCTTCCTTCTGTGCAAAGCATTTAACCACCAAGCGTGCTTTATACTTTACAAGCTTTTTATCATCCCTTTTTACTTTGAAGACCCATTTGTTCCTCAAAGCCTTCCGTCCTCTCGGAAGTGTAGTCAACTCATAAGTTTCATTCTTGTTTAAAGAATCCATCTCCTCTTGCATTGCTTTCATCCAGCAACTGCTTTCTTTATGAGTTTTGACTTCCTCAAAGGTCTCGAGCTCCCCCTCATCAGCAATTAAGATATACTCGGATGAAAGATATCTTCCTGATGGTCTCTGTTCTTTCATAGAACGTCGTGGCTGAGTTTCTTCAGCTTCAAGCTGAGGCGGTAGCTCCCCCTGCTCAGCAGCCTCATCATCTGCCATATCATCTCCATCATCTTCTAATGTATCTGGATTTCTAGCTTACCTTGGTTGTTGAGTGCTCCAAAAATTCTCATAATTTTGAGATTCATGGAAAACCACATCTCTGCTCCTGAATATCTTCTTCGATTCAGGATTCCACAACCGATACTCGAACTCTAGATCCCCGTAGCCAACGAGAATACACGGAGTTGCTTTATCTTCAAGCTTTGTTCTATGCTCCTTTGGGATGTGTGCAAAAGCCTTGCATCCAAACACCCTTAATTAGGAATAGGAAACATCCTTTCATAACCAGATCTTCTCTGGAATCTCAAAATTCAGAGGTTCCGATGGAGATCGATTGATCAAGTAGCAAGCTATTCTTACAGCTTCTCCCCAAAATGACTTTGGCAATTTAGACATTTTCAACATGCATCTGAATCGTTCAGAAATGGTGCAGTTCATTCTTTCCATAACGCCATTCTGTTGTGGGGTGCCAGGAACTGTTCTTTCATGCCTGATACCATGCTTTGTAAGGTACTTTTGAAACTCTTTTGAAGTGTATTCCCCCCCGTTGTCAATACGAAGGCACTTCAGTTGTTTCCTCGTTGATCTTTCAACCATGGCATGAAACTTTTGTGTAACGCCCCCAGATCCGGGGTCCGGGATCCGGTCGTTACGGTCTCCATTTCTGTCCACAACACTTGAACTTACTTGAACATAAAATAAACTACATCTTTATGACCCAACACAACAATATAAAACACACCCGTTATAGTCCCAGAGATGAAATCAGAGTAACAATCAAATTTTATTAATCACATTTTGAGTTCTTACAACCCAAAAGAATTACAATATAAATACATACTCTTTGCCATCCATATACTTTGTAATGAAAGAATGAATCTATCCTACCAATAGCTTCCTCTTCAGCTCTGGTAGTCTCATCGTCCTCGTCAGCGTCGAGTGCGCCTTGTGCGAGTCATCTGATCTAGCTGTTGTTGTGATATAATAATAAAGCAAGGGTGAGCAATAGCCCACCAATAATAATGTATAACTGAACGATAATATATAACAGTTCAAAAGTATCTTTCAAACCATATGCCATGTATTTACGAAAATGATGCCAGTATAACCTAAACGATGAAGTTACAAGGTAATTTAAAATGTATATATAGGTGGAAATATCTGCTATGTCAAAGATAAGCAAGGTATTATCAATTATCATAAAAGAGGAACTTGCAGGAAAATATTACATTTCCAATTATGAATACTTTACCAATACTGCCAACAATGATAATGTTGCAGAAAATAAATAAATTTGAATGATGAACTAATGCTGGAGTATTCACCGCGCCCGCTATTCCAATCATTATGATGATCAGTCGCAGATTGTACAGCTCAATTTAGATTTACTACCGGTAGAAGGAAGAGCTGACGAATTTACTTGTCTACCGCCCTGTTAGATCTCCCCGTCCAACGGTTGGGCCAATGGGATGGACCGGAGCTACACGGCCTCTTACACGACTCCAAGTTCGAAAAGAAGTTCATGACTCTGAACGTAAAGTTCGTCCCCCTTTCCCCAAGTGTAATACTTGTTGATAAGACTCCACAAAGTAGTCGTATCTAGTTGGAAAGGAAAATTCAACATCATATCTCCCAAGCTGCTGCTTGTTAGACGATACCATCTTGTTCCAATAATCTTACCCCTTGAATGATGAGAAGGTTACTCAAAGATTCAATTGATAAACAGCAACCAAGTTGTAAGTGAAAAGAATAGTTTTAAAAGATTTATGACCGGGAAGTCAACCAGGTAATATAGAAGTTTGAGCGAGCATTTAAATCCTTTTAAGATAGATTTAAATGAAAAAATAAAGAGTTGGGAACCTTTCCTTGATAAAATAATCATAAAAAGACTCCGAAATATTTTACATAATATTTGAAGGTGGAAGATAATCTTTGAATAATATAATCATTTTAAAACTAGTTTAAAAGAATTAAATAAATATTCAAATAATACTTATTAAATCATAAGTATTTAAAGAATATTCTTAATATAAAATATTGCTCGTCAATAATCCTCGAATAAATATGCATAATTATTCACTAAATAAATCAACCATTAAATGAATATTTGAAATAATATTCATTAAGTAAATAGAACTTCAAATGAATATTTTAAAGTAATATTCATTAAGTAAATAAAATCTTAAATGAATATTCGAAGTTAATATTCATTTAATGAATAGAATTCCAAATGAATATCAAAATAATATTTATTAAATAATCAACTCTAAATGAATATTCGAAACTAACATTCATTTAATATCTCTCGACTGAGATAATACTCAAATAACATTCCTCGAAAGATTTCCAAGTAATTGATACTTTATGGAAATATAAATAATGTTTAATAATAACATTCCTCAAGATAAATAATAATCTGCCGTTGGAATCCCTCCGGGTTTCCACGACTATCTATATATCTCAAAATACTGACTCCCGGTCTATATTTAAGAATGAATATCATATGCCCTTCGCTAAGGGTCTTGCCAAAACAATCCGGCTTATAACTGATAATTCGTATCTAGTCTATAAGTCAATATCAATTCCGGGAACAAGTATCATAATATAATTTGACAATAGGCATGCATGCTATGGCATATGTATCAGAAACAACAGATATACATATTATCACAACAACAGTTCCAAGGCATTGGAAACTTGCCTAGTAATCGGGTGCGGGTAGAGATAGCGTGTCCTGGGTCTGCTTGGTGATCTATAAACAATCAGAATATTCGAGATTAATCACCTAACACTTCTTTAGAAGGTTACGTATAAACTTTACTTAAGTCGAAACACGCTTTCGAGTTATCCCGTTATGCACCCTTTTGTATAACTCTTTTTATTACCGATACGATTAAACTTTTGTTCGTTATTAAGACATGTCATTACACTTATACTTGACATATACTTAAGCCGGGTAAGTTCTAAGGTCGGTCGTTTACGAACCAGGATTATTCCTCGAGTTTTATCACCCGTTTTCTAAGTGTTTTACCAAAGTTATAACCAAGTACGCTTTTAGGGGTTCGTTCGCGTTTAACCTCGATTCAAACATTTTTATAAAATTGAAAAACGATCCGTTTGACATGTGGTTTTCTCTCACACCTTCCTTTTTATTTCTAGTATTTAATTACCAAGATTCGCCCCCGAATTACCTATTTTACGAGGGTTCAATTTCAGTTACGAACTTTCGTTTACGGTTTCGAACTACTTTTAGTAAATCGGCCATAAATCCTAAACCGTAAGTCTGTTTGATTCGATTCTCTTTCCAAAATGATCTATGACTCAAGATCTACCAGGACATGTCATAATATTACCAAGGTCAGGAACTTGCATTAACTGTTATGCTCGGTTTCTAAGTGTTAACAAAAATTCGGCATTACGACGGCTATAAATCGGACGTTCCAAAAATCATAATCAACAACCCAAGCCACACCGGGCATCAATACAACTTATACACTTACAAACTCATCTTCAACTGTCCAAATAACATCATCTCATAATCATACTTAGATCCACTAATAAAATCCATATTCATGCTTATAATCATGCTTATACTATACTAACACCATAACTAAACTTAGATCATCAAGAACATACCAAATCTAAAAGTAAGATCTAGAGTTATAAGTGGTTATACCTTCTTGAGAGTTTTTTCTAGCATTAATAAGCCTTGGATGATCCTTGAGAGTGCTTAAGCTAGCTAGAATCAGCCAAAGAAATCATAAAAACAAAGTTAGTTCTTGAAGAATACTATTCACCCTCCTCTTTCTTGATTTTTTTGAAAATGGAAACAAAGGAATTTGGACTTGAAATTTCTAGGAGATTAGTTTCTTGAAATATATAACTCACCTTAAAAATTAGAAGATCAAATGATGGTGGGAGCTTGGACTTTGGATTTGGAATTAAAGCTTGGGCCGAATGGATGAAAAATGGAAGAATGGAGTGTTTTTGGCTTGGTTGCTTGCTATGTTCTCATCCAAATGAATTATTGATATGTTATTAGGATAATATCTAAGCCATAAAGCTACTTTAATAAAGTAGTGAAGTCATGGATGATGCAATAATCAGGTGGGCAAGTGGTGTGTTAGTGCTTGGATGATGTGTTTAAGCAACTAATGGTTTGATTACTAATGTTGCTAGTTACCCTTGGTAACTCATTTGGTTACTTGGCCTTATCCACTTGCACATGCTTGTATCTTGGCTCCCTACTTGTTTCTTTGTCCGGTTATTGCTCAATTCATTGATCGTTCGAAAGAATATCCCAAGGATTTCTAGTTAGGGTTTTACCGGAAACCTTCTTAATATTTATAATACTATACTCCATTATTCTTAATAATTCTTGAACCTATATTCCTTAAATCCCTTCAATAATTCCTTAAGTCTTTCAGTGTCCAGGGAAATCTCGGGGAAAAAAATTGCTATTTTTCAGAATCCGACAGCTTTTACATACATTCTTTTTCCCCCTGGATCACAAATACGAACTCATAATTTCGTTCCGGGTACTTCTATATAGCATCGTCTAATAATATTCCTAACTCCACCAAAATCACTATTCACCACTTATTCTTTACTTATTCTTTTAAGGTTATATAGATGTCCCGATTCTCTTTCGATCGTTCCTCAACCCTTTTACGGAACCACTGGACTGATAACAGATATCGATTTGGATGACGTAAGAATAACCTCCCCCCTTGGAATTATCAAATCTTAATTTTCTAGGAGATAGATAATTCTTATCTAGATTGTCAACCAATAGCATTCTTCATGACATATAAGTAGTTGAATCCATATCCATTCCCTAATAAAAGTTTTAATTCCAACCAAAAATTGGGGTTTTTACATTCTGGAAGTACTCAAACACTTGATCTTTGGATTTGAGTATCTCAACCCACACCTTTCGAGATGCTTCATCAATGAAGGTAACAAAGTACCTGTTTCCGCCTAAGGACTCCACCTCAAATGGACCACATACATCAGAATAAACTCTTTCTAACAGCTCCGACTTTTTCTTCAATGGACTGCTAAAAGATAGTCTATGTTATTTCCTGAATAAACAATATTCACAAGATTGCAATGCAGTTCCTTTAGCAAATGGAATGAGGGATTTTTTTGCTAGAATCTGCAGCCCTTTCTCGCTCATGTGACCAAGCCTCTTATGCCACAAACTTGCTAAAGCTTCATCTTCAACTGTATTCAACTCATTCGAACACATCGTCACTTATGCCTTGTACAAAGAGCCACAAGTGGAACCTCTTGCAAGCACCAACGAACCCGTAGTAAGCTTCCACCTTCCACCACCGAAGGTATTTATGTACCCCTCCTTGTCTAGCGCCATGCCGGAAATCAAGTTGAGCCGTAAGTCCGGAACATGCCTGACATCTTTCAAAGTCATTGAACAACCCGTGTTTGTCTCAATATAGATGTCACCAATGCCTTCGATCTTTGATTGATCTGAGTTACCCATTCTTACAGTACCAAAGTCCCCAGACTTGTACGTCGTAAAGAATTCCTGAATGGGTGTTGCATGATACGTTGCTCCAATATCTATCACCCATTCGACCTTCTGATCACCAACATGTAGCATTCTTCTTCCCCAAAAGAAAGGATCACAACATCTTCTGTCATGGTAGCTTTTGTGTTCATCTCGGCATGTTTCCCTTGTACACCATTATTTTGTTGCTTGAGCCAGGCCCTACAATCCTTTTTGTAATGACCCTTTTTCTTACAATAGTAGCATTCAACATTGGAATTTGATTTGCCACCGGAATCCCTAAAATTCCTTCTTTTACTACGCCCTCGGTTTGTCTCCCTGTAGTTGCTTCTGCCCCTGTTCTCAGTAACAAGAGCTTGGGAATCATGGTTGACTCCCTGTACTCTTCTTCTCATGGATTCACTAAGGATACTCTGCTTAATTGATTGCAACATTAGTTGCTCAGTTGGTACAGCATTAGTTACTGTCACCACTAGCGTATCCCAGCCGGATGGTAAAGTAATGAGAAGAAATATTGCTTGGAATTTCTATTCAAACTCCATCTTCATATTTGATAGTTGATTTAACAACCGTTGGAATTCGCTCATATGCTCTGACATGTTGTTCCCATCCTGGTACCTCATGTTCACCAGCTAACGAACTAGAAAAGTTACATTTTGTGAACTTTTTTCTTGGAACGTAGACTCTAATGTCGTCCAAAGTGTATAAGCGTCTTCTTCTTCAGAGACATGATGATACTCTGAATTATCAATCCATCGACGAATGAGACTGATAGTTTTCATGTTCATCTTCTTCCAGTCGGCATCAGACTTTGCTGCAGGTTTGACTCCTTTCATCTCCACCGGATCAAACAAGTCCTTACTATAAAGAAAATCCTTTATTCTGCTTTTCCACATCGGATAATTTGAAGCTGTTAGGCTTACGATTACACTGGAAGAATCATCCATTTTAATTTACCAAAGACTATGGGAATCTCACTTAGAACCACACAAGTTGGCCAGGAAAGTGGATGTGCTTGGGGAGCCTTCCGTATTAGTACGGCGCGTTATCAAGTAACCACTGCGCACAAAGCACTTTCCTAGACACCAACAACGTGGGCCCCAGCTTTGAAACCAACTGTTAGGAATTCCCGTTTCCTGTCTTTGCGTAAATAGAACTTATAGATGATTATCACAGGCAATAGTAACAACAGATAATAATAATCAAGACAGATGAACACCAAGATTTATACGTGGAAAACCCCCTTAAGCCAAAGAGGTAAAAATCACAGGACCAACTCCGAATGTTTCCACTATAATGATAATAATGGTTACAATATTCTCTCTCAAATTTACGAAGTAACACTTGAGGTACACCTGAATAGTAATATAACGATTAACTATTCCTTCGGTACTGGACCGGATAACCTGGACAGAACTGTCCCTTCGGTACTTGACTGGATAACCTGGAGAACTCCCCTTGTTGCGGCTGCAATGGCTAGACAAACTCCTAATGCTGTAGACGCTACAGCCCGATCAAACTCTCGCACTAACTCACCCGAAACGAAAGAAGAGAGAAGCACGAGGGCCCCCTATTCTGACCTGCCTGAAACTACCACAAGGTAAGTTTTCTACTAGACGGACTATCTAGAAGCTATGAAGCACAGAAGAGAGTAAGATGTTTTGGTGTGTTTTGGTAATGAAGGGAGAGGGGGTATTTATAGGTGATAGAAATGTGGTAGGTGTAGTGTGAATTTGGAAATAGATTGTAAAAAATTGTAGGCTACCCAAAATAATAGGCTACCTAACATTATTCCAAAAGCTAGTTGACCGATTGGTCGTTGGCAGAGGAAGACTAGGCAATGAAACGAGATCACAAGCTTTTCCGCTAATAGCTAAAAAAAGAGACACGAGAGAAATTCCATCCCCAATTGAATGGTGAAGTTTAACTATTGCAGTTGCATTAGCATCCGATGTCTTTACATTCAAAAAATAAGCTCCCATAATGGCTTTGCAAGATCCAATCCTATATTAGTGAGATTCAATATGTACTCCTCAACATAATTATCAGCTATTTCCATATTCGTATTCAGTTCCGGAGTATAGACATGCTTATGTACGTCTACTTTTATTCTTCTCCAACTCATTTTACCACCGTTCTCATCATCGGTTACCTTCAAAACAAAGTTATGAGTACTATTAGTTCAAGTACAATCAATTGTCAATATTAGTGTACAACTAGCTACAGACTAAGGGGTTATCTTTTTATCTGCATTTTTTTAGCTATAAACTAATTTAGTAGTTACTGGAAGTGAGACTGATCACCATTTGTAATTTTGTAGCATTGTGGTTTACTAACGCGCGTGACCAGTATTCTGTAGCTGGTTTGTCTAGTTTGTATGATTTCTAGCTGATTTGCTTGTATAGTGTTAAGCGAAAATAATTTGCAACCGAACATGCATTGTTTCTCTCAACTAAAAATTTATTTGTAAGCAAAAAAATTATTAGCCAAAAAACACACTTGAACATAACTTATGAGTAGCTAATGAGATTGATTTGCTTACAAGCAAACTTGAGAAACGAGGATGCTTGGCTATAGAATTCATAAACCCTGATGTAAAAGCGTTAACATCGATTAGGGTCTTGCAACCCGAGATAATTATAACTGAGCAACTGAGTTCCGGTGACAGAAACAACCGTGCAGCTGGACTTAACGGCTCATCCTCCACGGCGGTAGTTTCATTGTAATCATCACTGATGTCCTTGGTAATAATGGGTTTAATAAATTTTTCTCTCATTATATTATGATCTGAAAGATACAAGAACTGTAAGAAGAAGAAATTTTTAATATTTTTTGAAGGAGTAGATAGGACTAGACGGACTTATATAAGCGCCCGTTCATTTTTATTCTTATTTTCTACCCGATTGAACTGCGAAGTTGGTTGGTCATTGCATCACTTCTGATCGAAAAATGTAGGCCGTATTCGAAAGATATTTCAAATCCTGTCATAAAATCGGCCGTGTCATGTCCACATGAGTCCGCAACATATGGTGTCGTATCAAGATGTACACTGAAATGACGTGTAATAAGCACTCCTATATGAATAGATTGATGAAGAGAAGAACCATATATAGTCCTCTCGACCTCAGGTACGTACTTAGATAAAGATAACTGAGTTACCATATATAATTCGTTAATTTAAAGTTTACAAGTTAGGTACGTAAAGATAACTCAGTTTACTAAATAGCTTATCTAGATAGATTACTGTTGGTTTCAACTACTTCAAATGGTCCATTCATATCAGCTACTAAAAGCAGCTAGCATGAAACAAGTGATCACTACATTTTATTGCATCCTAAACCCTATGTGCCAATACAAAAAAATAGTTGATTTGTTAGGCGAGTTAAGAAATTAACCGAATTCAATAATGCAACAGTGTTTTATTGCGAATTCAATAATGCAACAGTGTTTTAGTGATCATTCAATAAGATCGAAGTGCATCAACAAAATAAATCTAACTCGGCTGCCAATAACGTACAGCTAAGTTGCACTTGATAAAACAGGAAAATCAGTTAATATAGAGATAAGACTAAACTACAATCTTTCTTCAGTTTTTTCCGGAATAGCTTGCTGCTATAAAGATTTTGCTTCGAACAATCTCAAGGATCTTTTCCACAAAAGGCTACTAAGGTGCTTTTTAAGAACAAGTTGCAGCATTGAAATTCTGAAAATTAAGTTTCTCCAATTTGCTTCAGCTGGGATTAAAAGACCTGAAATAATTTGCTTCAGCATTGTAATTTCTTCTTTTATATATATATATATATATATATATATATATATATATATATATATATATATAGAGTTGCACTCCATAGCAAACACCTTATATAACAAACAATAAAGAACACCTCGTATCTCATAGATCCATTGCCCCTGGCGGGGCCACCCAATACAAAAAGTTCTTATTTTTTTAGGCTCCATCTATCCAGCAAAAAAAAAAAAAAAAAATTGAAAATTTACTGTTCACGTGATGACGTCATCACGTGAACAGTATTTTTTAATTTTTAAATTTTTTTTTTTTTTGCAGACTTGATAGAGGGTAAAAAAATAATAACTTTTTTTATTGGGTGCCCCTGGCGGGGGCAAAGGATCTAATAGATCTAAGGTGTTCTTTGTTGTTTGTTATATAAGAGTGTTCTGTATGGAGCAAAGGCCTATATATATATATATATATATATATATATATATATATATATATATATATATACATTATTTGGTATAAGCCCATACACATTTCCAACAAATCCAACAAAGGAGTAGTTGAAAAAAAGATTGACATGAGATTCTTGAAGACCATGACAGAGTATGTAACGCCCCCAAATCCGGGGTCAGTAGATTTGGGCGTCACGCTAACAAACTCAATAATTCTAACAAAAATTGGCCATGATGTATTCGTAAATACAACATAAACCTGCTGGATACTAAACTAAAAATCTGAAAATCAAAATAAAACTGAAATAAAAATTAAAACTCAATCAAAAGCTCTTTGACCCCAACTCCCAACTCAGGATCTATAGCTCCCGCGACTCCACCCGCACCTCCCTCTCCCATCCATAGCTGCTGCTCCTCGATGCAAACACACACACACGCGATTATATATATGTATATGTATGTATCTCCCTCTCCCCCAATTTCTCTTCTATCTTTCCTCCCAATTTCTTTCTCTCTCCCCGACCCTTCTCGAATTCTCTCGACTGATTAAAATGGCTGCTGCGTTTTCTCTCTTAAATGGGCTTGGCCCAATTCCTTTTATTACTACTACAATTCATTTCGGGCCCAAACACATTCTAATAAGCGACTTATAAAAATCACAATTAAATAAAACTTCCGGAAAATTACACTTTTCATTTTTAAAATAAAGAATATAAAATTACAAGCACGTACATATTTTCGAAATATTTTTCGGATCAAAAATGAATTAAATATGAATTTTCAAAGTTTTAATCCTTTAAATACAATAAAACTCTTAAAATCATTATAAAATACTAAAACACCCAAATTAATCCACCCAAGACTTTTAAAAACTCAATAAATATATAAAGATAATTTTACAAAAGATTTCATGATTTTTAAGCCCTCCGATAAGTAAATAAATATTTTTGAAGATCAATAATACTAGATTTAAATACTTTTAAATCACTAAAAAAAATACAACTAAAAATACTGGGGCACACATAACACAATATATACTCATATAAACTCGACACTAAATATCGTTGAACTCCACAACGATATTCTCAAATCCAATTCCATACTTTAAATACTAATTAACATAATTAAAACAATAAAAATAATAATAATAATAAATCCTACAATAATCCGGGATCTTACATTCTACCCACCTTAAAAGGATTCCGTCCTCGGAATCAGGTAAAGAAGGGTTACTGGGGTTTACTCTACCAACTCGGGTTGCATCCGCAGCTCTACTAATCTGTACTCTGGATACTTATTTACTCTACTGGGATCTCTACTGATCTCTCTATATAGAACGACTCTAATCGTAGTACTATACGTCACGCGTTACTAGTATTCTAAACTCGATTGACATACGTTCAAGACTACTCGAGATCTTATGATTCATGATATTTGAAAAGAACGATTTCACATCGTAGCAAAGGTTTCTACAATTGTGGAATCAATGAGTTTTCAAACAAATATTCTTTGAAATGAGAGATTACTGAGTGATCAACATGATCAAATGAACCTTGTTGCGTGCCTTATTCAAGACATGACTAAAGGTAATTAACCTTCTTGTACTTCACAACACACAAGTGATGGCGTCCCATCAGACTGCTATCACACAGACAAACAGTCCTTGTGTCCCCTATAAATAGGGTTGTTCACCTCAGTTGGAGTAAAGAAACACAAAAAGATTCGAACATCGAATTAACAATCAATTGATGAGAAATTCTCAGACATACCCCTGGATTACAACTAAACGGATTCCATGGGTACTACTTCAGAAGAAAAGGATAATCACGAAAGAATGATTTGCAGAATACTAAGAAATAATGATTTATCAATAATAGAATCATTCACTGATGAAGAAAATTAAATACTCAAATATCACTTGACAGGGTTTTAGAAATAAAGGAAATAGGCATCAAAACAACCTCTGTCATAACTGGAATCCCAAATTCGGGGGAAAGACAATTGTCAAAATAACTCAACAAAGGAATATTTATCAAGAAGAAAGGTATTGCCAGGGTCTCCACGTACATCTTCTTTGTCGACTCCATCGCTGACTCGTCATTCGATCTAGACTCTGAAGGTTCCACTACCTACAGGTTCAAGAGTTTCTACCCAACTCCGCTCAACTATCTGCCACCACTCACATCTTAACTCACTAACTGGTACTATATCCAATAGTCCAACACGATTCCTATATGAACTCTGACGTTCCTTACTTAACTATACATACTCCTACACACTCTCGTTTCTAGTTTACTATAACCTCGCTCTGATACCAAACTGTAACGCCCCCAAATCCGGGGTCAGTAGATTTGGGCGTCACGCTAACAAACTCAATAATTCTAACAAAAATTGGCCATGATGTATTCGTAAATACAACATAAACCTGCTGGATACTAAACTAAAAATCTGAAAATCAAAATAAAACTGAAATAAAAATTAAAACTCAATCAAAAGCTCTTTGACCCCAACTCCCAACTCAGGATCTTAGGTTACAGTTCTAGAAACAAGAAAACCCAAACCAACTTAAATACAAATCTATTTACAAAACTTATACAAACTTAAATCACTGGTATAACTTCGAATAGAAGTATACCAGGCCAACTACTCAAATACCTACTATAACTACTAAAACTATAATTTACATACAATAATTCAACTTTAAATCTAAATACCCTGATCCACGTCAGCTTCACAACAGCATCCTGCTTCTTCTTTCCACTTTCTGAACTGCACATGCTAAGCCTCGCCAACTAGTTTACTGAAAGGTTAGATTTTAAAAAAAACAACAAGTGTGAGCCAAAGAATGCTCAGCAAGTTATATATATAGAACTGTACTGGATGAAATAAGAATGCAATAATCGCAATTCAAGAAATAGTAGCAATAAATATAAGCGAAGGAATGCTCACTAAATTATAATCAATACTATACTTGAAATCTGGATTCTTAACTATAACAGAAGATTAATATCATTTAAAACATTTATAACTCGAAATCAAGATTAATAACTGAGAAGGGTCGTAATACTAGATTCAATACTTTTAATACTTGCAAAAATACTTTATCTAACACTTTAACGAAATCTCCAAGAAATTCTCAGTTACTCAAATCTCATTCATGTCGCTAAGCATTTGCATACCTAGCTGCCTAACCGGCCTGACAATCATGAGTTTGAATTACTAAGAAGATCTCAAATCATTCTCGGTTCTCACTATCACTGCGCAACACATGCCACAGTGACCGTAATAACCGTGAATTATTTTATAACAGTCAACAAGAATATACAACTACTCTATAAAATAACATTATCTATCGTCGTTACTCATACCCTTTACATAACATAAACACCCCCCTTTAATATTCTAACATAACACTCTTCTATTTACTACTAACCATCTCTGCCCCAGATAAAACTTTGAGAGAAAGAATATCAAGAATTTTTCCAATCATTCTTACTCCACTTTCACGTACAATGTTACTTGCGAAGGGAATAACTGAAAAACTTCTATCTATCCTTAATCTCATTATTTTACTGAGGTTTCAACTTTTATCATATAGACAACAATTAAATCTGAAATACACAATTTCTAAACCGATAATCATTTACAATAAAACAGGTATATCTTATCAAAACATTCCTCTCATTAAAACTATTCCATCAATAAAACATCAAAACATTCATCTCTTTAAAACTATTCCACAAATAAAACATACTTTCCGTAAAACTTTTTGAAACATTTAAATTGATTTTATTATTCTTCTGATTACGGACAATACGGGTGATCAGCCACGTAAAGTCTTCCTTTCTTTGAAATTAGGTTCTCAATTAGGCAACACATTGGCCTTTAATGCTGGACTAGGACCACCCTAGCCTCTTACGCTAAACAAAGGTGCTGGACTAGGACCACCCTAGCCTCTTACGCTTAACAAAAGTGCTGGACTAGGACCACCCTAGCCTCTTACGCTTATCCAACTTATAAACCATCTTATTAATACTTTAAAACATTTCACTTTTCAGTCCTTTATACTCACTGGCAAAAGACCAGCCCAGTATAAGGAAATTTTAAAAACATCTTTAATTACTTAAGCCATTTTAATGAGCGACAATACTTAAGAAAGAATAATACTGGCAATAAAACTGTATTTCTACTTTTCACATGATATATGAATAAAATATATCCTTATCAATAATTTGAAGGAGAGAATACTAGCAATACGGATTTGAAGGGAATAATTATATTGAATAAAAACATATGTATCTCGCTTGAACGATAAGCGAGGGTTAGTACACTTGCCTCGTTTCCACGCGTCGATTCGATACTTAATCTCGGTCTTTATTCGATCACGCATACATCTTCTTCAATAAACCGTCAACATGTGCACTGGCTCTATATCGAATCCCTAATCATACTTGAAATAATAGTAAAGTACTATTTAGTACATAAACAATCCAATCGATAACTAATTACTTATAACTCACAAAGCAATACATACATAAATATATATATCCACACCTCATTAATCATCACATATGTACTTAAACACTTATACACATATATGCCTTTAAATCTTTAAATCAAATAATTTAAATAACTTTAAAACGCAGGGGATTTTTAGAAAATTTCGGCATGTAGTATTCGTTTATCGGACTATGGGCACAGCCCCTCAAATACAATTCATCCCTGCTTTTCAATTCAACCAATCCAAGGAAATAACAAGCTGTTTCTATGACAGCAACATAAATTAAACAAATAATGAAAAGTACCCGCCCGAACATGCGGCAACTAAACACATAAGAAAAGTAAATTGATAACTTAACTTTACTATAAATTACATTTGAAAACTAAATTAAAACCACCACACAGCCTCTAGGGCAAGTGGTACTTTTCAGAAACCACTACTGAACATTTATACAAATATACAGTTTTATACAACAATACATCACTTAGTGAATCATTTAATCCCAAGTACTATTTACTACTATCGACACTCAAATAATCACATATAATCCAGCACCAAGAATTTAACAAATAAGCACTTAGCAAATAAACAATTACGACTAGCAACTCAAATAAACTCTAAACACATTATATACGGCAATAACAATTAACAATTAACGATTTCTACTTACTAATCCGAACATATTTTTGGACTCACAATTATCCCCTTAACAAATAACAATTACTAACCCAAACGTATATCAAACCCACAAACTAATACCAAAATCATAATTAGCCACTAACAATTATAACTAACGACCAACAATTACAATTTGCAATTACTAACCGGAACATTTAATCGGCTCAAAATTAAACCCAACAATCATAATTAACTATACTCTCCGAATAACTTCACGAAATAAAACAATATTCACAATTTAAGATATTAATCTAATCATAAAATTAACACATAATCTCACAATTAAATTACCACAATAATCTCACCATTTAACTAGTTAAATTACAACAATTAAACTATATCGAAATCACAATTCACTTAATACGAAAATGAAATAATTAAAAACGTGAAATTATACCCTTTCCGATGATCCCACCGAGCATCTCCATCACCAATCTCTCCCTCTCTCTCTCCTGCCATCTCTCTCTCTCTCTCTCTCTCTCTCTCTCTCTCTCTCTCTCTCTGGACTCGACAGCCTCCACCAGGCTCCGCCTGGCCTCTCCGGCGACTCCGCCGTCGCTGCTACAGCTCCGGCCGGCGACCTCCTGCAGCCGCTGCTACCTCCGATCACTGCCGCGCCGGACTCCACCCGCGACCCGTGCACCTCCCTCTCCCATCCATAGCTGCTGCTCCTCGATGCAAACACACACACACGCGATTATATATATGTATATGTATGTATCTCCCTCTCCCCCAATTTCTCTTCTATCTTTCCTCCCAATTTCTTTCTCTCTCCCCGACCCTTCTCGAATTCTCTCGACTGATTAAAATGGCTGCTGCGTTTTCTCTCTTAAATGGGCTTGGCCCAATTCCTTTTATTACTACTACAATTCATTTCGGGCCCAAACACATTCTAATAAGCGACTTATAAAAATCACAATTAAATAAAACTTCCGGAAAATTACACTTTTCATTTTTAAAATAAAGAATATAAAATTACAAGCACGTACATATTTTCGAAATATTTTTCGGATCAAAAATGAATTAAATATGAATTTTCAAAGTTTTAATCCTTTAAATATAATAAAACTCTTAAAATCATTATAAAATACTAAAACACCCAAATTAATCCACCCAAGACTTTTAAAAACTCAATAAATATATAAAGATAATTTTACAAAAGATTTCATGATTTTTAAGCCCTCCGATAAGTAAATAAATATTTTTGAAGATCAATAATACTAGATTTAAATACTTTTAAATCACTAAAAAAAATACAACTAAAAATACTGGGGCACACATAACACAATATATACTCATATAAACTCGACACTAAATATCGTTGAACTCCACAACGATATTCTCAAATCCAATTCCATACTTTAAATACTAATTAACATAATTAAAACAATAAAAATAATAATAATAATAATAAATCCTACAATAATCCGGGATCTTACATTCTACCCACCTTAAAAGGATTCCGTCCTCGGAATCAGGTAAAGAAGGGTTACTGGGGTTTACTCTACCAACTCGGGTTGCATCCGCAGCTCTACTAATCTGTACTCTGGATACTTATTTACTCTACTGGGATCTCTACTGATCTCTCTATATAGAACGACTCTAATCGTAGTACTATACGTCACGCGTTACTAGTATTCTAAACTCGATTGACATACGTTCAAGACTACTCGAGATCTTATGATTCATGATATTTGAAAAGAACGATTTCACATCGTAGCAAAGGTTTCTACAATTGTGGAATCAATGAGTTTTCAAACAAATATTCTTTGAAATGAGAGATTACTGAGTGATCAACATGATCAAATGAACCTTGTTGCGTGCCTTATTCAAGACATGACTAAAGGTAATTAACCTTCTTGTACTTCACAACACACAAGTGATGGCGTCCCATCAGACTGCTATCACACAGACAAACAGTCCTTGTGTCCCCTATAAATAGGGTTGTTCACCTCAGTTGGAGTAAAGAAACACAAAAAGATTCGAACATCGAATTAACAATCAATTGATGAGAAATTCTCAGACATACCCCTGGATTACAACTAAACGGATTCCATGGGTACTACTTCAGAAGAAAAGGATAATCACGAAAGAATGATTTGCAGAATACTAAGAAATAATGATTTATCAATAATAGAATCATTCACTGATGAAGAAAATTAAATACTCAAATATCACTTGACAGGGTTTTAGAAATAAAGGAAATAGGCATCAAAACAACCTCTGTCATAACTGGAATCCCAAATTCGGGGGAAAGACAATTGTCAAAATAACTCAACAAAGGAATATTTATCAAGAAGAAAGGTATTGCCAGGGTCTCCACGTACATCTTCTTTGTCGACTCCATCGCTGACTCGTCATTCGATCTAGACTCTGAAGGTTCCACTACCTACAGGTTCAAGAGTTTCTACCCAACTCCGCTCAACTATCTGCCACCACTCACATCTTAACTCACTAACTGGTACTATATCCAATAGTCCAACACGAGTCCTATATGAACTCTGACGTTCCTTACTTAACTATACATACTCCTACACACTCTCGTTTCTAGTTTACTATAACCTCGCTCTGATACCAAACTGTAACGCCCCCAAATCTGGGGTCAGTAGATTTGGGCGTCACGCTAACAAACTCAATAATTCTAACAAAAATTGGCCATGATGTATTCGTAAATACAACATAAACCTGCTGGATACTAAACTAAAAATCTGAAAATCAAAATAAAACTGAAATAAAAATTAAAACTCAATCAAAAGCTCTTTGACCCCAACTCCCAACTCAGGATCTTAGGTTACAGTTCTAGAAACAAGAAAACCCAAACCAACTTAAATACAAATCTATTTACAAAACTTATACAAACTTAAATCACTGGTATAACTTCGAATAGAAGTATACCAGGCCAACTACTCAAATACCTACTATAACTACTAAAACTATAATTTACATACAATAATTCAACTTTAAATCTAAATACCCTGATCCACGTCAGCTTCACAACAGCATCCTGCTTCTTCTTTCCACTTTCTGAACTGCACATGCTAAGCCTCGCCAACTAGTTTACTGAAAGGTTAGATTTTAAAAAAAACAACAAGTGTGAGCCAAAGAATGCTCAGCAAGTTATATATATAGAACTGTACTGGATGAAATAAGAATGCAATAATCGCAATTCAAGAAATAGTAGCAATAAATATAAGCGAAGGAATGCTCACTAAATTATAATCAATACTATACTTGAAATCTGGATTCTTAACTATAACAGAAGATTAATATCATTTAAAACAATTATAACTCGAAATCAAGATTAATAACTGAGAAGGGTCGTAATACTAGATTCAATACTTTTAATACTTGCAAAAATACTTTATCTAACACTTTAACGAAATCTCCAAGAAATTCTCAGTTACTCAAATCTCATTCATGTCGCTAAGCATTTGCATACCTAGCTGCCTAACCGGCCTGACAATCATGAGTTTGAATTACTAAGAAGATCTCAAATCATTCTCGGTTCTCACTATCACTGCGCAACACATGCCACAGTGACCGTAATAACCGTGAATTATTTTATAACAGTCAACAAGAATATACAACTACTCTATAAAATAACATTATCTATCGTCGTTACTCATACCCTTTACATAACATAAACACCCCCCTTTAATATTCTAACATAACACTCTTCTATTTACTACTAACCATCTCTGCCCCAGATAAAACTTTGAGAGAAAGAATATCAAGAATTTTTCCAATCATTCTTACTCCACTTTCACGTACAATGTTACTTGCGAAGGGAATAACTGAAAAACTTCTATCTATCCTTAATCTCATTATTTTACTGAGGTTTCAACTTTTATCATATAGACAACAATTAAATCTGAAATACACAATTTCTAAACCGATAATCATTTACAATAAAACAGGTATATCTTATCAAAACATTCCTCTCATTAAAACTATTCCATCAATAAAACATCAAAACATTCATCTCTTTAAAACTATTCCACAAATAAAACATACTTTCCGTAAAACTTTTTGAAACATTTAAATTGATTTTATTATTCTTCTGATTACGGACAATACGGGTGATCAGCCACGTAAAGTCTTCCTTTCTTTGAAATTAGGTTCTCAATTAGGAAACACATTGACCTTTAATGCTGGACTAGGACCACCCTAGCCTCTTACGCTAAACAAAGGTGCTGGACTAGGACCACCCTAGCCTCTTACGCTTAACAAAAGTGCTGGACTAGGACCACCCTAGCCTCTTACGCTTATCCAACTTATAAACCATCTTATTAATACTTTAAAACATTTCACTTTTCAGTCCTTTATACTCACTGGCAAAAGACCAGCCCAGTATAAGGAAATTTTAAAAACATCTTTAATTACTTAAGCCATTTTAATGAGCGACAATACTTAAGAAAGAATAATACTGGCAATAAAACTGTATTTCTACTTTTCACATGATATATGAATAAAATATATCCTTATCAATAATTTGAAGGAGAGAATACTAGCAATACGGATTGAAGGGAATAATTATATTGAATAAAAACATATGTATCTCGCTTGAACGATAAGCGAGGGTTAGTACACTTGCCTCGTTTCCACGCGTCGATTCGATACTTAATCTCGGTCTTTATTCGATCACGCATACATCTTCTTCAATAAACCGTCAACATGTGCACTGGCTCTATATCGAATCCCTAATCATACTTGAAATAATAGTAAAGTACTATTTAGTACATAAACAATCCAATCGATAACTAATTACTTATAACTCACAAAGCAATACATACATAAATATATATATCCACACCTCATTAATCATCACATATGTACTTAAACACTTATACACATATATGCCTTTAAATCTTTAAATCAAATAATTTAAATAACTTTAAAACGCAGGGGATTTTTAGAAAATTTCGGCATGTAGTATTCGTTTATCGGACTATGGGCACAGCCCCTCAAATACAATTCATCCCTGCTTTTCAATTCAACCAATCCAATGAAATAACAAGCTGTTTCTATGACAGCAACATAAATTAAACAAATAATGAAAAGTACCCGCCCGAACATGCGGCAACTAAACACATAAGAAAAGTAAATTGATAACTTAACTTTACTATAAATTACATTTGAAAACTAAATTAAAACCACCACACAGCCTCTAGGGCCAGTGGTACTTTTCAGAAACCACTACTGAACATTTATACAAATATACAGTTTTATACAACAATACATCACTTAGTGAATCATTTAATCCCAAGTACTATTTACTACTATCGACACTCAAATAATCACATATAATCCAGCACCAAGAATTTAACAAATAAGCACTTAGCAAATAAACAATTACGACTAGCAACTCAAATAAACTCTAAACACATTATATACGGCAATAACAATTAACAATTAACGATTTCTACTTACTAATCCGAACATATTTTTGGACTCACAATTATCCCCTTAACAAATAACAATTACTAACCCAAACGTATATCAAACCCACAAACTAATACCAAAATCATAATTAGCCACTAACAATTATAACTAACGACCAACAATTACAATTTGCAATTACTAACCGGAACATTTAATCGGCTCAAAATTAAACCCAACAATCATAATTAACTATACTCTCCGAATAACTTCACGAAATAAAACAATATTCACAATTTAAGATATTAATCTAATCATAAAATTAACACATAATCTCACAATTAAATTACCACAATAATCTCACCATTTAACTAGTTAAATTACAACAATTAAACTATATCGAAATCACAATTCACTTAATACGAAAATGAAATAATTAAAAACGTGAAATTATACCCTTTCCGATGATCCCACCGAGCATCTCCATCACCAATCTCTCCCTCTCTCTCTCCTGCCATCTCTCTCTCTCTCTCTCTCTCTCTCTCTCTCTCTCTCTCTCTCTGGACTCGACAGCCTCCACCAGGCTCCGCCTGGCCTCTCCGGCGACTCCGCCGTCGCTGCTACAGCTCCGGCCGGCGACCTCCTGCAGCCGCTGCTACCTCCGATCACTGCCGCGCCGGACTCCACCCGCGACCCGTGCACCTCCCTCTCCCATCCATAGCTGCTGCTCCTCGATGCAAACACACACACACGCGATTATATATATGTATATGTATGTATCTCCCTCTCCCCCAATTTCTCTTCTATCTTTCCTCCCAATTTCTTTCTCTCTCCCCGACCCTTCTCGAATTCTCTCGACTGATTAAAATGGCTGCTGCGTTTTCTCTCTTAAATGGGCTTGGCCCAATTCCTTTTATTACTACTACAATTCATTTCGGGCCCAAACACATTCTAATAAGCGACTTATAAAAATCACAATTAAATAAAACTTCCGGAAAATTACACTTTTCATTTTTAAAATAAAGAATATAAAATTACAAGCACGTACATATTTTCGAAATATTTTTCGGATCAAAAATGAATTAAATATGAATTTTCAAAGTTTTAATCCTTTAAATACAATAAAACTCTTAAAATCATTATAAAATACTAAAACACCCAAATTAATCCACCCAAGACTTTTAAAAACTCAATAAATATATAAAGATAATTTTACAAAAGATTTCATGATTTTTAAGCCCTCCGATAAGTAAATAAATATTTTTGAAGATCAATAATACTAGATTTAAATACTTTTAAATCACTAAAAAAAATACAACTAAAAATACTGGGGCACACATAACACAATATATACTCATATAAACTCGACACTAAATATCGTTGAACTCCACAACGATATTCTCAAATCCAATTCCATACTTTAAATACTAATTAACATAATTAAAACAATAAAAATAATAATAATAATAAATTCTACAATAATCCGGGATCTTACAGAGTACATTGCTGATCTTCACTTGATATTTAATGATTTACAAAATCAACCGTATCTAATTCGATCGGTTTTTTTTGCCTATATTTGGCTGTTTTACTGTCCATTTAAGCCCTATTACTTGTAATAATATAGGTGGATCTGGATTATGCATAGATCGGGTATAATACCCGTTTTTCTCATTTAACATTAAAATTAGTGATATAGCTAGGAAACTAAGGAATTTTGTGTCAACTAATCAGTTAATATAATCTATGTTCTTAGGTCTGAAAACTTGCTTTTGAAGGATGGTCGAAATTTTGCAAACATAGAATATAATAATGTACATATTTATAAATAATCTTATTGTTAAAGCTGATGCTCAGTGATCTCTCAGTGCTAGCTCTTTTAGCCCGGTTTTAGCATTCGCAGACGGCCACTCCACTTTGTAAGACAGCATCCTTAATGAGTTTGAGTGATGACTCGAAATCAGCACAAAGATTGTTATAATCCGGTATCACATCCGGATCAACCGTTAATACAAACATTATTTTCTCCCCGTAGCTCTGCCAATGTACCGTCAACGCCTGCTCCAACAAAAACCGACATAAATATATACATTTCAATAAACATGCGTGTATTATTGTTATCAAACAGCACTTCTACTTGTGAAATACATATTCACATTGGAATGGACATGCATTTCTTTGTTATTAGAAGCAACATTTTATAAATATTTTAGGGACTTCTAGCATTACGCTTTCTCTATATATTCTTACTTGTGGATGTCCGTAGGCACTAGGAGCGATATGCGACAAATGATGGCCGTAGAAACTGATTTCTTCTTGCGGACCAACAATATTTGAGAATGTCATTGTCGTGTTTGATGCAATTCTGTAAATTGCAGCAGCAGGAAGCTGTTCATAACAAAGAAAAATCTTGTAAATTAAATATTTATAATTAAGTGTACAAAATGAGTGACAATAATAGGCTATAATACGAAATTATTAATACCTTGAGTCCAAATAACTTGAGTGCAAATCGACCTACAGAATAGCAACATATTGCTTCAAAGGAGAGCTTCTTTCTATCAACAACGGCCTTGGCTTTGCGAACATAATCTAAAGGATCATCTAGTAAAGCAGTGGTGATTGGAATAAGAACAACGCTAACCAGGTTACCCCACCTCACTTTCGCCTCCTTTTTCATCATCTCGGCCAATGGCTGTTTGCAGACGAAAACATTTACATTTTCTGAAACACGCGTCAAAAGGAAAGACAAAACATCTTAAGCATTAGGTGAATTTACCAAAATTCCAGGGGATGGTCTAATATTAAATGCCAAAGCTGATCTGAGACGAATATTCTCTGGCAGATTGTTGTACTTCTTGCTTGTTACATCTTGCTCCTTTTCATTCCCATAAGTAACTGGTGCTAAACATTACAATGCTTCATAATATTAGGAATGTACTTACTGTAGTAATTAGTAAACATAGAGATCAGAGTAATATTTTATGACTGGCATTGGCTAATTGAGCAAACTTACCATATTTCCTGTTGAGATAGCGAGACAGGGCAGCCATTGTTATTCCTAGTAAGACATCATTAACCGTCTGAAACATCATCAAAAAATAAACATTAGCGTGTTCTGCATAGACGACATAGCATAAGCTGATTTAAAACTAATTAACATTACATTTGTACCGTGTTCATTGCTGATTTCACCAGCATTATATCTTGAAATCTAACGATTCTGTGCACAATTCTTTTACAACTCAATCCTCCATTTTCTGGAGCACCTTTAATCGGAGTGTCCGTGTCTTTCAAGAATAAAGCAGTAGCAGCAAGATGCATAATATCCACAAAAGTGTTAAAAGCCATCAGAATCATGGCACAAATTGTAAAAATAGGCCCCCAAAAACCATGACGATTGTTCCAAAAGCTAGTTGGTCGTTTGGTCTTTGGAAGACTTGGCAATGATTCGAGATCAGAAGCTCTTCTGCTACTAGCTAAAAGGAGAGAAATGAAAGAAATTCCATCCGCTATTGAATGATGAAATTTAAGTATTGCAGTTGCTTTAGCATCGGATGTCTTTACATTTAAAACATGAAGCTCCCATAATGGTTTTGCAAGATCCAATCCTGTTTTAGTAAGATTTGAAGCGTAATCTTCCACAAATTTGTCAGCTAACTCAATATCGGGATCTAACCCCGGAGCAAACACATGCTTATGTATGTCTACTTTAGTTCTTCTCCAACTCATTTGCCCACCATTCTTATCATCTTGTACCTTCAAAATAAAATCATATTAGTAGCTAGTACAACTATAAAAGTTATACATTTATTTGCTGATATAAAAAATGAAGCATTAATATCAAAAATGAGTTTTGCATAATTACAAGCAAACTGGAGAAACGAGGGTGCTTGACAAAAGAATCAATGAACCCGAATTTAACAGCATCAACATCGATTAGCGTTTTGGAACCCAAGAGATATACGATGGTGCAGTTGAGTCCGGTCGACTGAAACACTCGTGCAACCGGGCTTAACGGCTCCTCCTCTGCGGTATCACCGTCAACTTCATCACTAGTGTTCTTGGTGATGATAGGTTTGATAAATCTTCCTATCATCTTAAATGAACTTGTATATTATTATCTGGAAGATCTTAGTAGATATATAATGGTATTACTTGTTCACGTTAACTTCAAAAATTTGTTCACTTACAACTTTATGAGTAATTGCACTGCGTTGGTATTAAGGGTTTTATTCGATATTTGTTCACTCGAAATTTATATAAAAATGGGTGCTTTATTAGTTATATTGAAAAGAAATAAGGTGGTGTTTGGAAACATGAATTTCATTTCAAATCCATTATTTTAAATTCAGAATTTGAAATCCATAATTTCAAATTAAAATTTTTCTTCAAATTCAAATATTTTAAATATGGAGAAAATTTTCCTGGAATAAATTTCTCGAGAAACTTTTCTCGGAAAAAAATTTCTCGAGAAAATCTTTTCGGAAAAAAATTACTTAGAAAATTTTTCCAGAATTTCTGGAGAACATTTTCCCGGGAAAAAATTTATGGAGAAAATTTTCCCGAGAAAAAATTTCTCGAGAAAATTATTATGGAAAAAAATTTCTCGAGAAAATTTTCCCGGAAAAAAATTTCTCGGGAAAAAACTTCTCGAGAAAATTTTCCCAGGAAAAAATTTCTCGAGAAAATTATTTTGGAAAAAAATTTCTCGAGACCCTGGAAAAAATTTCTCGAGAAAATTTTCCCGGGAAAACATTTCTCGAGAAAATTTTCCCGGGAAAAAATTTCTCGAGAAAATTATCCCGGAAAAAAATTTCTCGAGAAAATTTTCCCGGAAAAAAACTTCTCGAGAAAATTTTCCCGGGAAAAAAATCTCGAGAAAATTATTCAAGAAAAAAATTCTCGAGAAAAGTATTCGAGAAAAAAAATTCTCGAGAAAATTTTCCCGAGAACCGGAAAAAATTTCTCGAGAAAATTTTCCCGGGAAAAAAATTCTCGAGAAAATTATTTCGGGAAAAAAATTTCTCGAGAAAATTTTCTCGGAAAATTTTCCTCGAAAAAAAAATTCTCTGGAAAAAAAGTTTCAAAAACTATTTCTCTAAAAGAATTCCAAAAAAGGAGTGATGGTAATATAGTTTGGTGGAGAAGAATTTCAAATGACTACCTTTTATTTGTAATTTCAAATTACAAAAAAATAGCTAATATTTAATTGGTATGGAATTCATCAATTCCAATTCCAAATTTTTTTAATCTTGCAAAACACTAAATTTGATCAATTCCAGGATTTCAAATGAATTCTAAATTACCAAACAGGCTAAAGGGAATCGAAAAGATAATTTTAATCAAATTTATGAAAGTGTTATAACGTATTAGGTATCCATATGGGAGAAGAAGATAATTTTTGACAAAATGTTAATGATAACTTTCAACAAAATGTATAATGTAAGCTCTTACAAGTAGTATAACCAAATACAACCAATCACCCTCTTTAATTCTTTACCATTGTCACTATCTAATAGGGATGGGAAAAAATCCGATCCGATGAATACTCGATTCGAAACCCGAAATTTTGGATAATCCGAACTCGATTTTTTGGATTTGGATTTGATTTTCAGACCCGAAAATTTTTGGATTTGGATATTATGAAACCTGATCCGGAACCCGAAAACCGATCCAAACCCGATCCGAACCCATATATATATATATATATATATATATATATAATACTATAATATATTTCATAATGTAATACATTTTATATAAAAGTCATTTGTGCATCGTATAACAAATAACCATGTATTATTAAAACCAAAATATTAAAACAATTTTAGACTCTAAGTGTATAAGATGTATTTCATATCAAATCTATTTGGTTATTTTAATGATTTAAATTCATTTAAAAATTGATTATATGTAAAATTTTATAACAAAATTAAATATTAAAATTAATGCAAAGAATATAATTTATTTATATAATATAAATAATACATTTTATAATGTATAAAATATTAAAGTGTGTATTCTATAAAACTTGATTGAAAATTTCGGGTTTTTGGATTTCGGGTTTCGGGTATTATCCAAATCCAAAAAATTTCGGGTTTCGGGTATACCCAAAATCCATCCGAAATCCGTTGGATCGGGTTCGAATTTTAGTTTTCGGGTATTTTTCGGGTTCGGGTCAAGTTCGGATTTTATCCAAAAAATCGAATTTAAATTTGGATTTTGCCAAACTCGAATCGATCCGACCCGATTCCCATCCCTACTATCTAATCTTTAATTAGTTGAAGTCATAGCCTGCACTTGAATACTTGCTACTAGTAGTGCCTTTCTACACGGAAATTCTTATTAAGAGGAGCCCATCAGTTGAGTAATAAATGGCTGCAGGTTCAGCTATGGGTTGCCTTCAATTACTTGAAATGGTGTACCCATATCCGCTAGCTTGTAACAAGTTATAATTACTACTACTCCATGTTATTGCATTTCACAAACTACTCAAATTTCGGTGTTATAATGACTTTGAACTCGAATGTACGTACCTTGCTTAATCTGAATCGGTTTAGAAATGCTGGGTAAAGAGAGCATGAAATATCAAACATTAAGGCACCCAATAATTAATTAAATGTCCGGTGAATAGAAAATGTAAATTCTGCACCATGTAACGTACAAAGCCATGCCCTGCACGCTGCAGGCAAAACAAGTTGGATTGAGAGAATGCAAAAATTATGACAAAAACTTAAAGAATATATATGTACAAATTACAATCACTTAAAATTTGAATTCTTATAACTAAATTACATATATACTTCTAGTGAACATAATATTTTATTTATTAAATAAATGAAATTAAAAATATTGCATAATAATTTTTGAGATGTTTTATAAGAGTTAAAAATAAATTATATTATTTATAAAAATAATTTTTATTTAAAAGTATTGTATAATTTATTAAGGAAAATGTTGTGTATTGTTTAAGTACATCTAGGACTGTAAATAAGTCGATATGCTCACGAACAGTTCAAAGTTTGATTCAAAAAAAGTTCAATTCAAATTCAGTTCGATTTATAATGAGTCGAACATGAACATGATTTTAAGGTCCGTGTCGTAAATGAGTTAAACTTGAGTAAAACATAGTTCAGCTTAAAAGTTCGCGAACAAGTTCGATTATATAGTTCGTGAACAAATTCATTAAAATAGTTTATGAACCAGGTTCGTGAACAAGCTCGTGAATATGATTCACGATTTCGTGCACAAACTCAATATATATGTTCGTGAACATATTTAATTACTATTTCACATTAGTTCTTAAATTCACGATAACTAGTAAATAATTGTAAATATGAATGTTATGAAATAATATATTAATTAATTTTTTCTATAAAGCTTTTTCTTTTGTTAAATATAAACATTATTTTATTTTAAATAGTTATATTAAAAAATATGCTACATTGTTAATTATAATATTCGTTTGTTATGTATTAATTAAATCTGATCAAAATTCGACTTGTTGACGAATGTAAACTAGAAATATGCTTTTAATTTTCGAGGTTTTATCCCCCGATTTTTTTATATTTTAATGCAATAAAAAATTAGAAAAAAATTGAGACGTTTGTGATTATGAGATCATAAATGGTATTTGTCTATTTGTGAATATGAGATCATAAGTTGGTATTCGTAAGACGTTCATGAGTAATACCTCGTAAGACATATTCGCAAATATGTTTAATGAACCGATACATAAATAAAAATATTGATTCGATGAAAGCTCATCAAGTTCGTCATATTTATAATGAACTGATATACAAATAATAAAAAATTTAGCTCAATTCGATGCATTTACATCACATTTTATAATTCACAAGATAACTATTTTATGTTCGGTAACACATTATTTGCGTAAATAGCTCCAGAAACATGCATGTTCGCTTTTTTCAAATCTTTTTGGAATGTATTATATTAGATTATTATAAAGTATAAACTATTAAAATCCTTTGTTTATAACTTTATAGGATATATAACTAATTTAACTATTAGAATTATTAGGTAACTAATCTGTCTTTATCAAATGTATTTCACTTCCCAGCTTAGAGCATCTTCAATGGTGTTAACTATAATAATTGGTAAAAATAATATAAAATACTGACTATGTAAAGTATTGTGCTCCGATGAAATTGGTTATATTTTAAAAATTGTATTTCATTATTATTTGAAGTTGTTATAAATAGAATATATTCTTTTAATATGGTAATTGATGATGTGTAATTTTAGACAAGGGGAATGCGTGGTTGGAGTGGATTTTTTTTTACATAATCTCTATCATTTTTATTTATGATCTGATTAATTCAATTTTAACTAAAGGTTTTAGAGGATTGGAGATGCACTTAGCTTGAAAAAATTTAGCAAAAAAGTAGTTTGAAATTATTCCCAAGACAATAATTTACCTATATGAAAATACATCTAGAGGGGAGGGGTGAATAGGTGTTATGACTAACAATGATCAAATAAAAAATCTGTCCAAAATTATATTCTAGCAGCTAGCTGGATGCAACAAATTTATGAATAAGCAGCTAGCTGAGTTAACTGGATGCAACAGATTAACAAATAAGCAGCTAGCTCAGTTATGCAGTGCAGTAAAATAAAATGCAGTAAGTAAAGAACACCATGAATTTTAGCTAGTTTCGACCCCTAATCTTCTATGGTCTACGTCCTAGTCCCTTACCAACTTGGTAAGAGAATATATTATTGATCACAATAAAATCCAATTACAAGATACAATAATATATCTCCCTTAATCACCCAGTTACTGACTGCAGCTAGCTGGAACCCCTTGTTTCCTGAACACAGCTCTCTAAGTTCTATACTAAACCAAGTATAAACTTCTCTAGCCTAATGCTCCTTGAACCCTTGTTCCACAAGCTTGACAATCCAGCAGCTACCAACTTTACAAGTTGAACAATACAATGGATAAAGATAATTACAACTCAAAGATATGAACTCTCTAAAATCTCGATATATAATATAGTACACGAGCTCGTTTGAAGTAGAGGGTGCAGAGTTGTTTCTTGTATTCTTGAATATTGCTTGAAGGTTCTTAAATCTTCAGAGGAGAACCACGCAAGTCTTTATAGTGAAGTGCAGGAGCTATAATTCTTGAACAATCTTGCAACGGTCTTGAAGAGCACTTCTCACGTTTGGCTTTGTTCAATTTAATCGCACTACTAACGTTCACCTGCAGGTTTTTCGGAATGATTCTCATGCATAGGATATATTCAGTGGAGAGAGATGAAAGCAAAGCATTTTGTTCTTGAATAAATCCGTTAGAGACACATGAAGAAAACAATAGATATGATAATTAATGAATGTGTTTTCTTTGTAAGCTTTTCTACAAGACAACAGGTGGTGGAGTTTGTGAGTGTATGGAATATTTGATTATTGGCCAGAGCATGCTTGAAAAGAATGCACATGGGTTGTCTTCAGTGGAGCATAAAAAGATTCCTTTAATGAGTGGAAGTTGTCTAGCATGATACTTCTACTTGAGTAGTGTTCTAATATATATAATATCATGTTTAAATATATTAGACCAATCTTACAACTGATTTCCACAATATTTACTATAAAAAATGTACTCCCCTTTATATTCTGGACAGACTGCCAGCTTGCTGTGTTGTACTGTCAGCTAGCTGTGTTATCTGTCAGCTTGCTGTGTTATAAGAACTCTTGTACTGTCAGCTAGCTGAGATACCCTGTTTTGCTAAGAAATAATATAAGTAATAATCCTGCAAAACAATATTAGTCCAGTACATATATCCATCATGTTAACATCTTTGTATATAGCATAACTTATATGTCCTGAAAAATAGAATTAGAAATATACACAAGAAGCTTGCTATAATATACCATTACAAGCGTACCAGCTTGCTAACTATGTTATCATATGATTACATATTAACTTGAGATTGAGCTAAAACTCCCCCTCAATCAAAGCATCCTGCAAGCTTGCTGCATTGTGTCATCATCAAAACCAATATGGTTTCAATCTCCCCCTTTTTGATGATTACACACCAATATTCAGGAGTTAATTACTCCCCCTGAATTTATGCTTCCCCTGCAAAAGGATTAGCAGTCTATACAAGCAACTAAGCAAAATCGCATGGCATCGCATAAACATTTAGCATTAAACCCTATGATCCCAGCAAAGTACATGAAGTAAAGAGTTATAAACATAAATATCAACTCCCCCTAAATCACACATACTTTTAATCCTGAATTTTCTCCCCCTTATTCATCAAAAAGGATATCCACATGCAATCATTTAATAAAAATTCAAGTACCTTGAATTAATTAACCACCAAGAAACATTCAGCACATAATGCAAATAAGTGGACTAAATTTCACAAAACAATAAAATACATATCAAATATATATATATGCAAAGAAAATAGTAACACATAAAAGTGTACCAGGCATCCATAGCAGCTAGCTGGCTAGACATTACACATGCCTAATTCGCGACGAAGAACAATGAAACGCTCCTCGGCTAGTGGCTTTGTGAAGATGTCAGCTAGCTGGTACTCTGTCCTTACAAAGATCAGCTCAATTTTTCCTTTTGCAACATTGTCTCTCAAGAAATGATGTCGAACGTCGATATGCTTTGTTCTTGAGTGATTCACTGGATTCTTTGATATGTTGATAGTGCTTGTATTGTCACAAAAAATGGAGACCTTGCCACATTTAATTCCAAAATCTCGGAGTGTTTGAATCATCCATAGCATTTGAGAGCAACAACTTCCCGCTGTTAAATACTCCCCTTCAGCTGTGGATAATGCAACAGAAGTTTGCTTCTTGCTTTGCCAAGATACTAAGCTCTGTCCTAAAAATGCACAAACACCATTTGTACTCTTCCGATCAGTTTGACAGCCTGCATAATCTGCATCACTATACCCAACAAGATCAAATGCATTTGTGATGGGATAAAATAATCCAAGAGTAGTAGTTCCAATTAAATATTTGAAAATTCTTTTATTAGCATTCAAGTGAGACTCTTTAGGTTGAGCTTGAAACCTAGCACAAACACATACACTATACATAATATCAGGTCTAGAGGCTATAAGATATAATAAACTACCAATCGTACCTCTATACTTTCGAACATCTACATCTTTACCTCGTTCATCTGCAGCCAGCTTGCTGGCAGAACTCATAGGTGTAGAATTTGCCTTGATATTCTCATATCCAAACTTCTTTAGCAAGTTCTTGATGTACTTGGACTGATGTACATATATTCCATCTTGAGTTTGCTTGATTTGGAGCCCCAAGAAGTAATTGAGCTCACCCATCATACTCATGTCAAACTCACTATGCATACACTTAGAAAACCACTTGCAAATATTATCATTAGTTGATCCAAAAATAATATCATCCACATATATTTGCACAACTAGAATATCATTACCAGTAAGTTTAGTAAACAATGTAGGATCGATTTTACCTCGAATGAAGCCATTCTTTATCAAAAACTTACTTAACCTTTCATACCAAGATCTAGGAGCTTGCCGTAATCCATATAATGCTTTCTTCAACTTGAAAACATAATCAGGAAATTGATCACTCTCAAATCCCGGAGGTTGCTTGACATATACTTCTTCTTTCAAGTAGCCATTAAGAAATGCACTTTTTACGTCCATTTGATGTAGCTTGAATTTCTTGAAGCATGCAAATGAGAGTAACATCCTTATTGACTCTAGCCTTACAACCGGGGCATAAGTTTCATCAAAATCGATTCCTTCTTGTTGATTATATCCTTGTGCAACAAGCCTCGCTTTGTTTCTAGTGACAGTTCCTTCTTCATTAACTTTGTTCTTGAAAACCCATTTAGTACCGATGATTGAAGCATCTTTAGGTGACTCTACAAGTTCCCAAACATCACACCTTTCAAATTGATTAAGTTCTTCTTGCATTGCCATGATCCAATTTTCATCTTTTAGTGCTTCATTTACATTCTTTGGTTCCTCTTGAGCTAAGAAGGCGGCAAAAGCACAAAAGTTAGCTTGACTTCTCCTTGTCTTGATGCCTTTTGATTTATCACCAATAATCAACTCTGGAGGATGGTTCTTTACTGTCCTTGTTGACTTAGGAAAATTGTGATGAGCTATGACTTCTTCTTCATTGACTTTAATTCTTTTAGATGGTGGGGAGGCTTCATCTCCATTATAGATTGGCATTTTTTCTTGTGATCTCCGAACTCTAGGATCTAAATAGGTGAGCTTTGACATTTTATCACATGTTTCATCTTCTGGAAGAGAGATTTCAGCTTGATTATCATTAGCTGAACTTGATTCAGTTTCTACTGCAGCTCGCTGGGTTGCTGCATTTTCTGAATCTGCTTCATTGGCAGCTCGCTGAGTTGCTGTGTCTGACCATGGCAGTTCGCTGGCATCCTCTGAACCTGCAATTTCTTCCTCATCTCTTGACAGATCAACATTAGATTCTTGAAATGAAACATCAATTGACTCTTCAACACTACGTTTAGAGATATTATAAACTCTATATGCACGACTTGTTAAAGAATAACCCAAAAATATTGCTTCATAAGATTTAGCATCAAATTTACCATCTCTATCAATAGATTTGAGTACAAAGCACTTGGATCCAAAGACCTTAAAGTAGCCTATGTTTGGCTTCTTGTTTTTTCAGTAGTTCATATGGAGTCTTGTTGAGAATAGGCCTGATTAGTACTCTGTTAAGAACGTAGCTAGCTGTGTTGACTGCTTCTGCCCAGAAACTTCTTGGCAGCTTGCTCTCTTGCAACAAAGTCCAAGCTATTTCTTGCAAGGACCTATTCTTTCTTTCCACAACTCCATTTTGCTGAGGGGTTCTTAGAGCAGAGAATTCATGAGAAATGCCTCTATCTTCACAATATGAAATAAAGTCCTTTTGGAATTCACCACCTCGATCACTCCTTATACTTACAAGTGTTATCTTAAACTTGTTCTCAAGTAATTTAATTAGCTTCTCAAATTCACCGAAAGCACAATCTTTAGTACTAAGAAACAATACCCATGTATATCTAGAATAATCATCTACAATAACAAATGCATATTATTTTCCACCAATGCTTTTATATGCTTCCGGACCAAATAAATCTAAATGAAGAAGCTCTAAAGGTTTAGAAGTTGATACCACATTCTTTGACTTATGTGGAGTCCTGATTTGTTTGCCTAATTGGTAAGCCGAAGAAGTTTCCATCTTGACATACTTCAATTTTGGCAATCCTCTAACTAGTTTCTTTGAAGACAGCTTGCTGAGTAAGTCCATATGAGCATGTCCGAGCCTTCTATACCAAATATCTGGATTTGTATCAACTGCAGCTAGACACCAAGATGAATCCTGCATTTCAAAGTCCAATATATATATATTTCCTTCCCTTCTAGCAACTAGGGGGACTTTATTAGTTCCAACATTAATAGTACACTTCTCTTTATCAAAATGAACAGAGTGTCCATCATCATATAACTGACTTACACTAATCAAATTATATTTAAGACCTTGAACATATTGTACTTTATCAATAGAGATGACACTATAACCAATTTTTCCTTTTCCAAGAATTTGGAGTGTTTTGCTATCACCAATAGTGACACTTCCACCCTTTTTCTTATTGGGAGTAAGGAACTGAGATTTATCACCACTCATATGTCTTGTGCATCCACTATCCAAAATCCATTGTTTTGATCTCACTTTGACAACAAGACATACCTACAAAACAAATAAAGAGTCAACTCAACGTTTTGGTACCCATACTTGCTTGGGTCCATAATGGTTAGCTGATAGAACATATAGAACATTTAAATCAGATTTCTTGATCCACATTTGGACCACTTTAGAAGCTTTATTTCTTGTTCCAGCTGTTCTGTCAGCTAGCTGCTTGTGAGTTGTCTGTCTGTTCCAGCTAGCTGGATAGGCATTCTGAACTTTGCAATGATTGGCCAAATGACCTTTATTTCCAAATTTGTGGCAGATTCTCCATGGCATGGCATAGTCATAAGGAATTCCATGTTTGCCATCATACTTTAGTCCTGATGTTGAAGCCAATCCAAATCCTTCTCTTTTGATTGGAACCTTTGCATATCTCATCATTGATTTGAGTGAATCTTCTCCTTGAACGAACTTTCCCATTCCTTTCTGGAGATTCTTGATTTCTGTTTCCAATTCTTTGATTCTTTCAGTTTGTTGAGATACTTTCGTTGAGCATGATTCCCTTGGACTAAATGCTTCTAAGCATGCATCTTGAGCATCTATTTCTGCTCTCAGCTCGCTGAGTTCCTTCATGAGAGTATCATTTCTTTTGATAAGCACTTTGTTTATCCCTTCAAGCTGGGATATTTCAGCCTTAAGATCTGTAAGATTTTGAGCATGATTTCTAGCAGGTGTCTTCTCATCCATTAACTCGGACATGATCTTCTTAAGTTGAGTATTCTTCTTTTTGAGTTAACATTCTCATCTTTTAACTCTTCGAACACTTCATTAGATAAATTTCTATGATCCTGCATGGTTAATTCATCTAATATTGAAGAATGAGAATATATATCAGAAAAATAATTTACCTCACTATTGTTGTCATCCGAATCCGAGACATCACTATCTACAAGGCCATCTTGAATGATTCCTTAAGCATCATTCTCATCATCAAGACCAATAAGAGCTAGGTTCACCATCTCATCACTTGATTCATTATCAGAATCTGAATCTTCATCATCACTCCATGTCAAAAGTGCCTTGGCTTTCTTTTTGTCCTTTGAGGCAGCTAGCTGCTTCTGCTTGTTTTTCAACTTGTAGCATTCCCTTTTGTAATGTCCTTTCTTACCACATTCAAAACAAGCTTCCTCTTTGACATCTTTCTTTGTTCCAGCAGCTCTACTTTTCTCCTTCTTTAGCTTGTTCCTCAAGTCCAGCATCTTCTTGATTTTTCTGGATAAGAGAGCCAATTCTTCATCAGAATCTGATTCTGACTCTGATAAGAGAGCCAATTATTTGAAGTTGTTATAAATAAAATATATTCTTTTAATATGGTAATTGATGATGTGTAATTTTAGACAAGGGGAATGCGTGGTTGGAGTGGAATTTTTTTTACATAATCTCTATCATTTTTATTTATGATCTGATTAATTCAATTTTAACTAAAGGTTTTAGAGGATTGGAGATGCTCTTAGCTTGAAAAAATTTAGCAAAAAAGTAGTTTGAAATTATTCCCAAGAAAATAATTTACCTATATGAAAATACACCTAGAGGGGAGGGGTGAATAGGTGTTATGACTAACAATGATCAAATAAAAAATCTATCTAAAATTATATTCTGGCAGCTAGCTGGATGCAACAAATTTATGAATAAGCAGCTAGCTGAGTTAACTGGATGCAACAGATTAACAAATAAGCAGCTAGCTAAGTTATGAAGTGCAGTAAAATAAAATGCAGTAAGTAAAGAACACCACGAATTTTAGCTAGGTTCGACCCCTAATCTTCTATGGTCTACGTCCTAGTCCCTTACCAACTTGGTAAGAGAATATATTATTGATCACAATGAAATCCAATTACAAGATACAATAATATATCTCCCTTAATCACCCAGTTACTGACTGCAGCTAGCTGGAACCCCTTGTTTCCTAAACACAGCTCTCTAAGTTCTATACTAAACCAAGTATAAACTTCTCTAGCCTAATGCACCTTGAACCCTTGTTCCACAAGCTTGACAATCCAGCAACTACCAACTTTACAAGTTGAACAATACAATGGATAAAGATAATTACAACTCAAAGCTTTGAACTCTCTAAAATCTCGATATATAATATAGTACACGAGCTCGTTTGAAGTAGAGGGTGCAGAGTTGTTTCTTGTATTCTTGAATATTGCTTGAAGGTTCTTAAATCTTCAGAGGAGAACCACGCAAGCCTTTATAGTGAAGTGCAGGAGCTATAATTCTTGAACAATCTTGCAACGGTCTTGAAGAGCACTTCTCACGTTTGGCTTTGTTCAATTTAATCACACTACTAACGTTCACCTGCAGGTTTTTCAGAATGATTCTCATGCATAGGATATATTCAGTGGAGAGAGATGAAAGCAAAGCATTTTGTTCTTGAATAAATCCGTTAGAGACACATGAAGAAAATAATAGATATGATAATGAATGAATGTGTTTTCTTTGTAAGCTTTTCTACAAGACAACAGGTGGTGGAGTTTGTGATTGTATGGAATATTTGATTATTGGCTAGAGCATGCTTGAAAAGAAAGCATATGGGTTGTCTTTAGTGGAGCTTAAAAAGATTCCTTTAATGAGTGGAAGTTGTCTAGCATGATACTTCTACTTGAGTAGTGTTCTAATATATATAATATCATGTTTAAATATATTAGACCAATCCTACAACTGATTTCCACAATATTTACTATAAAAAAACGTACTCCCCTTTATATTCTGGACAGACTGCCAGCTTGTTGTGTTGTACTGTCAGCTAGCTGTGTTATCTGTCAGCTTGCTGTGTTATAAGAACTCTTGTACTGTCAGCTAGCTGAGATACCCTGTTTTGCTAAGAAATAATATAAGTAATAATCCTGCAAAACAATATTAGTCCAGTACATATATCCATCATGTTAACATCTTTGTATATAGCATAACTTATATGTCCTGCAAAATAGAATTAGAAATATACACAAGAAGCTTGCTATAATATACCATTACAAGCGTACCAGCTTGCTAACTATGTTATCATATGATTACATATTAACTTGAGATTGAGCTAAAACTCCTCCTCAATCAAAGCATCCTGCAAAATAAAGTTTGATAGCAGGCTAATATATATTATGTAACAAGGAATCAGCTTGCTGCATTGTGTCATCATCAAAACCAATATGGCTTCACTATATACGTAACATATATAATTATATATATATATATATTTGGAAAAAAACAATTAGAAATTTAGAAAAACCTCAGTACATTGTGCTGAGTAACAAGGATTATTGTCAAAAAAATGGCAAAGATTATCGGATTAATTATTAAGATAACCTACCAGAAAAATTTATTGAGATTACCGGATTATGCAATCAGAATAAAATTAGGATTAAGAGTAAAATTAAGATTAAGATAAAACAATATTAAGAGTAGAATTAGGACACATGTGACTATGTGAGTTATGAGTAGAAAAAATATACTCACACATCTATTACTATATATTAAAGGAGAACATAAGGGCAAAAAGTGCTAAAAAATGGTTATGAAGTTACAGTTTTACCCCTCAAAAAATTGAAAAAATGTCCCCTTTTATAATTTATGCTAAAAATATGTGATTCTTTGTATTTATTGGGAATCGAACCTCTAATCTCTTCTAACTAATTTAATGACATAACCACTGTGCTACATTGTATTTTGAGTTTATTTTCAAAATTTTAGTAGATATGCCACAATTCTCCTCTTGTTCTAAGTTATTTTATTTTAACTCTGGAGTACAATAAAATGTTGGTTTAATATATTTATATAACTCTGTATTTTCGGTTATCGTAATTACATATATAACCATTTATCCAATCATCTTTATAAATTTTTATGATACTTTTATTTTTTTCAATTGAATATATATAAATTATTTTGATAATTATTATATTTTTATATAATACCATACAACACAAGGGCAAAAAATTCCAATAAATTGATTGTGAATTTACGATTTTACCTCTATATGTTAGAAAATTACAGGAGTGCCACCTACCTACATTTCATGCAAAAAATGGAAGAATTTGTGTTAGCTATAAAAATTGAACCATTGACTTCTACCCACAAGAATTCATGTCATTTAAAATGATTGATATATTTAAAAATGTTTTGATCGATTGAGCATGCTCTACACTTCTTTTTTTCCATTTAAAATGATTAATATATAAAATAAAAATTTAATATAAAATTTTAGGTTATACATAATGGTAATCGAGTCCGGATAAAAATACATGGATTTATATATGAAAGGCATATGACTCAGCCTATTTGTAGTTCGAGGATCCTAATCCAATTAAACTAGATTGTAATAAGTAAATAATATCAACTGTCACAGGAATCTCAAAAGATGATAGCTGTCAGAAGAAAAATCAACAAGTCAATCTATAGTTTTGATGTTTTACACTGGAAGAAGATTCAGATATCTGATCAGGCCTCAAGGTAGCATTGAAACACGTGGATTCATTTAAGGGACAGAGATTTCTATAAGTGATAAGAAACAATTTCAGTACCGAATGATTGATGAGAGTGAAGAATAGAAAAAGACCACAGTTCTAAAGTCAAGATGAAGAACAGAGATTGGAGTTAGTCGTTCATGAACCAGCAGTACATCGAGCATCAACATCGATCCAGTGTATGTTCTTTATTATAATTACGTGGTTCACAGTGAAGTATTGACTATTAAAGGATTTATATTAATTCTACTTTAATTGATTAAATCAAATAATTAATTAAATTAAATTAATTAATTCTACCAGAATTAATATATTTGTTAAAGTAATTATTAGATTAATTAAATCAGAATTAATATGAAAAAGAAATAGTTATTTAAATGATTTTTATAAATCATTTAATTAATTATAAGCTGAAAAATATGATAATATAACTATCAAATGATAGTTATACCGATAGTCATATTCAGTTCAAGGTGTGATAGTCATATTCAGTTCAAGGTGTGATAGTCATATACAGTTCAAAGTGTGACAGTCATATTCAGTTCAAACTGGATAGTCATATTTCATTCAAGGGACAGTCATACCGAATGTTATATTCAAACTGGACAGTCATACCGAATGTTATATTGATTGGACAGTCATATTTCATTCAAGGGGATAGTCATACCGAAAGTTATATTTAAGGAGACAGTCATATTACTTTTATTTGATAGTCATACCGAATGTCATATTAGTGTTAACTGATTGTTATATCAGTTAAAACAAAGCAATATGACTATGGCTGTGTTATAAAAGGCAGCAGAATGCAGAAGAACTGGAATCAGTCGAACACAACAGAAAAAATACACACAGCAGCTCATATCTCTCTCTCTCTCAAGCTCAAGAACACTTACAAATTAAATTCTGTAAATTCAAGTTCATCTCAGTTGTTATATTCTATCCATTGGAACTTGTTTACTTGTGATTCTTGTACTACTAGCGAATTAAGTTTCCTAGTTCACAAATTGATATCTTGATTTTTATTAACTAAATTAGCAAAGTTCATGTTGAATTTTCTAATTAGTTATTAATTACTTGATAATCGTTTGGACTGATTTTGTAACACCCATCAAGTTAATATATTGTTATATTCAACTTGAAACTTGTGTTATATTATTCCGCACAAATTTGTTTAAAATAAATTTTATTTAAAGAACAAATTTCGAGAAAATGATATAGATTGTATTCAACCCCCCCTTCTACAATCTTATCGAACCTAACAATTGGTATCAGAGCCTATTGATTGATACACAAATCAAGATCCTAATTTTATTCCGTCAAAAATCTATCTCAAATTTTTAGCTCACTTAAAAATTCATCATGTCGTCAAAAAGCATTGTTAAGATTCCCATGTTTAACAAGGACAATTATGCAATGTGGAAAAATGAAATGGAGTTGTTTCTTGATGTCGCAAATTCTAAATATTTGAGTGTTCTACAGAACGGACCTATAATTCCACACGAATATGTATCTGAATCTATTGTTGGAGGAATTGTTGTAACACCTGCATCATCTTTTCCAAAGCATGCTGATTCTTTTACTCCTGTTGAAAAAGAGGACGCGGGACTAGATAAGAATTTGAGACTTATTCTAATAGATTCCCTGGATGCTGTGATGTACAGTCATGTGATGAATTGTAAAACTGCAAAACACATGTGGGAAACTATTGAGACTATCAATGAAGGAACTGATGAAGTCAGGGAAAACAGACTTCAGATTTAACCTCTGAGTATGAACACTTTAGAGCTGGCCCTAATGAAGGTATTCAGGAAGTGTTTGAAAGGTATAACAAAATTATCAACAACTTGCAAGTTCATGGCAAGCAATATACACAGAAGGAGATTAATATGAAGTTTTTGTTGATGATGCCCACTCATCTTGAACATAGGATAACGGCCATCAGAGAATCAAGAGATTTGAATAAGATTGCTCTTGAAAGATTGTTTGGTGTTCTGAAAACCTATGAACTGGAACAAGTACAGCAGAGGGAGGTCTCTGGTAAAGGAAGAGTGCCAAGTTCATCTACAGCTCTTGTTGTTGAGGCACCTAAGGAAGTGGAAGCTAAGGTTGTTCTACCTTACAGCTCAGACAAGGAAAAGACTGAAGTAGAGCTTGGTCAGACACCACCTACTCAAGATGGTGGAGACTTTTACTCATTGGAAGAGCTAGATCAACTGGAAGATGAATCCCTGGCATTGATGGTAAGGCAATTTGGCAACTTTAGATTCAGAAGAAATCCAAAGTACAGGTTCAAGTCAAATAACAGATTCCAGAGAGGAGGCTCTTCTTCCTCTAGTAACAGGGGAGGATACAAAACTGGATCTGTTGACAGAAGCAAGATTCATTGCTTCAACTGTAATGAATTGGGGCACTTTGCCACTGAATGTCAGAAACCCAAGCAAACTCAAAGAAGAGATTTTGCTGCTGAGAAGAAGAAACCTGGAAAAGCCTATGTTGCGGCTGGTAAGAGTTGGGATGACACGGACAGCGAAGATGAAGAATATGGAAATCTTGCATTGGTGGCAAATGATGAAGCATCTGATCATCATAACAAACCGGTAATTGTTACTGACACTGAATTGATTCGTAGTCTATATAATTCCTTAGATAATGCACAAACTGGATATAATAGACTAGATTTGCTAAGCACTAAACTTGGCAATGAAGTGTCAGAATTGAAAAAGGTGCATATTAATCAAGATCAATAAAGAGATGAAATAACAATGCTTAATAAAAAGGAGAAAGCTATTCTAGAAGTTGTAGGCAAACAAATGGCTAGAATTACTGAACTTGAAACACAGATCAGGGCTTGTTATAATTCTGTTAAAGTTTCCAAAGAGTTTTTTAACAATCAAGTTGTAGAACGAACAACATGTATAGGGTATGGTTACAATGAAGCTGTTGGATCATTGGGCATAAATTCCCCTAACCCTGTTAGTGCTAAAGAAAGGGGAATACCACATGTGCTCAAAAATGTTAAAGAACCTCTATTTAAACAATCTGATGCTGGACCACCAGATATTCTTTCTATGGTTATCCAGGAATAAATGAGAAATGAGGATAGTGCAAATGGCACAGTCTTTGTTAAGGATAAATCTGTTAAGAACGCTAATCCAAAGAATGTTTCATCCAAGAAAGATGTCACAGTCTTTGTTAAGGCTAAATCTGTTGAGGACACTAATCCAAAGAATGTTTCATTCAAGAAAGATGTACCTAAAGTGCCAGTCAAGGTTGTTGAAACAGCTAGTTTTTCTAAGACTGGATTAGGTGGTAATAAATTGAAGCAGAAGAATAACATGTCTAACATGAGTACCATGCCTATCATTGATTCTAATCATAAAGCATGTGGTGTTATTAATTTTATGTCTTGTGCTTTTAACAGTATGCGTGCTTATTTTAATGGTAGTTATGCATGTGATAAACAGACTGCTCCTCGACAGCATATGAACAGGAACAATAATGTTCGATCAAAGACTGCTTTTCCTCCTCAAGTTAGGAGAGAGACATTTGTACCTAAGACTAAACAAAGGGTTACCAAGAATGTTTACCAGGTCAAATGTCCAGTCAATGACACAAGTGTTATTGCTGCTAAAGAAACATGGATACCCAAGATAAAACAAAAGATTTTCAAATCTGTTTATAAGGTTAAATGTTTATTGACTAAAGAGGTTAAAATTAAAAATGTTGTTTTGCCTGATAAAGGTCAATACTTTAAATCCGCAGGACCCAATCAAATTTGGGTCCCGAAGAAGGTTTAATCCATTTGTCATTGCAGTGTATTGAACAGGTTGAACGAGTAACCTGGATCTTGGACAGTGGATGTTCAAGGCATATGACTGGAGACAGAACCCTGCTGACAAATGTGGTGGAGAAGGTCGGCCCAGTAGTTACCTTTGGAGATAACAGCAAAGGTAGAACTGATGGATATGGCAAACTTGAAGCTGGAAATGTTATCATTGCAGAAGTGTCCTTTGTAAAAGGACTTGAGCATAATTTGCTCAGCATCAGTCAATTCTGTGACAAGGGATTTGAAGTCTACTTTAACAAAAAGAATTGTCTGATTTCACACAAAAGAAATGAACAACCATCTCTGACGAGAGTCAAAAAAGGAAACTTGTATGTAGCCAACATGAACACTAGAAGCACTGAAGAATTCAATTGCTTCTATTCTAAAGCATCCACAAATGAAAGTTGTCTATGGCACAAGAAACTTTCTCACCTAAATTTCAAGACGATGAACTCTCTGGTCAAGAGAGAGTTGGTGAGAGGTTTACCTTCTATGGAATTCACACAGGAATGACTATGTGATGCCTGTCAAAAAGGCAAACTAAAAAGGGCAACTCACAGAAGCACTAATATATCTTCAATAACTGAACCTTTACAGTTACTTCACATGGATCTATTTGGTCCAGTGAATGTGATGTCTATGTCAAAGAAAAGATATGCTCTTGTGATTGTTGATGATTTTTCAAAGTTCACATGGGTCTTGTTCCTGAATTCTAAAGATGAGACTTCACAACTGGTGATTGATCACATCAAGTTAATTTAGTTGGATTCCAAGTATCCAGTGAGGGCTATAAGGTCAGACAATGGAACTGAATTCAAGAATGCAGTTCTGAATGACTTTTGTACTGAAAAGGGTATAACCAGACAATACTCAGCTCCAAGAACTCCTCAGCAAAATGGAGTAGTTGAAAGAAAGAATAGAACCTTGATTACTATGTTAAGTGAATCTAGGCTTCCATTGTATTTTTGGGCTGAAGCTGCCAACACTGCTTGCTATACTCAGAATCGAACTCTTATCAACAAAGACTTGATGAAAACACCCTATGAAGCCATGTATGAAAAGAAACCAACACTCAAATACTTTCATGTATTTGGAGCAAAATGCTTGGTACTTAAAGAAGGAGACGATCAAGGTGGAAAATTTGAAGCCAAAGCACATGAAGCAATTTTTGTTGGTTATGAAAGAAGAGCTTACAAGGTGTATTTGATTGAACATCAGAAGATGATGGAAAGTGTCAATGTAACATTTGATGACACTAAACTCCATAGTATCCAAACTGAAGATTCATCTGAAAAGCTATCTTTTGAAGATATGACAAATCTAGATTCAGATGGTGATAGTCCACCTGATGTTTTTGCTGATGCAAATGACAACAATGTCAATGATGAGACTAATCAGAATAATGGTGGTGAAAATAATGACAATATTGAAAACACCACTCATACTTCTGAACACTCATCTAATCATCCTGGCAACAACTCAAGGGGAGTTAATGAAAGATCTACTAGTCATACTCAACATCACAATGAAGAACAAGGCAAATCATCAAGACTAAATCTTCCCAGACAGACTGTTTGGAATAGAGCTCATCCTTTTGAGCTAATCGTTGGTGATCCAGATGTTGGTGTAAAGACTAGAAGAGCTTTGCAAAATCAATGTAATTATTCAAGGTTTCTATCTGAAATGGAACCTAAGAAAACTGAAGAAGCTCTTTCAGATCCTGATTGGGTCATTGCTATGCAAGATGAACTCAATCAATTTAAACAACAAGAAGTACGGAAGCTGGTACCCAGACCTACAGATAGAACAGTGGTTGGTACTAGGTGGGTATTCAGAAACAAACTTGATGAAGATGGCACAGTAACAAGAAATAAAGCAAGGTTGGTAGCAAAAGGTTATTCACAATCTGAAGGCATTGACTATGATGAGACCTATGCTCCAGTGGCTAGACTTGAGGCCATTAGGATATTCTTGGCATTCGCAGCATTTTCTAACTTTCATGTTTATCAAATGGATGTCAAGAGTGCCTTTCTGAATGGTAAGCTGGATGAAGAGGTATATGTAGAACAACCACCTGGTTTTGAAGATCCAGATCTATTGGGTTATGTCTACTTTCTCTTCAAGGCTATTTATGGTCTTAAGCAAGCACCAAGGAAATGGTATGACACTCTCTCTGAATTTTTACTTGAAAATTAATTTGCTAGAGGTGTCATAGACAAAACTCTCTTCACAAAGAAACATAAGAATGATACAATAATAGTCCAAATCTATGTGGAAGATATAATATTCGGGTCTAGTAATGATCTTCTTTGCAAGAAATTTGCTAAGTTAATGCAGGGAAAGTTTGAAATGAGCATGATGGGTGAGCTGAAGTTCTTTCTTGGATTGCAAGTAAGTCAAAGGACAGATGGAATATTTATTTGTCAATCCAAGTATGTCAAAGAGCTTCTCAAGAAATATCAAATGGAGGACTCATCTTCAGCAAGAACACCATCATCCACAGCGGTCAAATTTGGAGCATGTGAAAATTCTGCCAAGGTAGATATCACAAGCTACAGAGGTATGATAGGCTCATTACTTTACCTTACTGCAAGTAGACCTGATATTATGCATGCTACGTGCTTGTTTGCAAGGTTCCAATCGGATCCTAGAGATGTTCATCTCATTGCTGTTAAACGAATCCTGAGATATCTTAAGGGTACGCCTAATTTAGGCATCTGGTACCCTAAAGATTCTGGTTTTAATCTTGTTGGATATACAGATTCAGATTATGCAGGAAGTGTTGTGGATAGAAAAAGCACCTCTGGGAGTTGTCAATTCCTAGGTGGTAGACTTGTTTCCTGGTACAGCAAGAAACAACAAACAGTTTCCAACTCAACAGTTGAAGCTGAATATATAGCTGCTGGAAGCTGTTGCGCACAGATTTTGTGGATCAGGAATCAGCTGAGAGACTATGGCTTTGTACTTGATAAAATTCCTATTTTATGTGACAATACAAGTGCCATAGCAATCTCTAACAATCATGTGCAGCACACAAGGACAAAGCATATTGACATCAGGTATCATTTTATTCGAGAGCATGTCATGAATGGTACCGTGGAGTTACTTTTTGTACCTACGGAAGAACAAACAGCAGATATTTTAACTAAGTCTCTTGACGAATCCACATTTACCAGACTCGTTGGTGAATTGGGTATGTTAAATAGTCCTAGTAATTAAACTAGTTAATATCTGAGGTTTGATCTTTAATAATTTACAACTGATTGATGTGTTAATATTTGTTATTAAAATCACTTGTATAATTATTTTATCAACTTATACTTTTGCTTGTTTCTTCTTAAATCATTGTTTTTATCTTCTCTATATATTTCTAATTACTTCTTGTAATATTAGAGTAATTCATTTTCTTTAAAAATATTTTTCTCGAATTTTTTAAGCTGTAATTTATGAGAAATCTATTTTTCTTGAAAATGTTATTATCTTAAAATCAGTTTAATTATTTTTGAAGTTTAATAAATTATAGTTTCTTTTTGAATAATTTTCTATATGGAAATTATTTTATTAGAAAATTTATAAATTTATTAATTCACCAGAAATAATTATGTAAATATTTAGTATTTTATTTTATTTGATTTGTAGTGTTTATCCTTTTGTTATTAATGTTTGATTTCGTAAAAAGGACTACCTATGATCGTTTTAATATTTTTTTATTATTATGTCTGCTAATGTTAGTGTAAATTAGTGTGTTATTTATAGTTTATTATTTAATAATTAAGTTGCTTTGTTATTAGAATTTGTTAGACTTGTAAATAATCTGTTAAAATTTGGATTTTAGAATAGTTATATTAGTTGTTTTGTTAATATTACAATCGGTATAACAATCAATCAGATTGTTATATTCGAATTTGTTAATAATTATATTATTTAAGTTTATTGTGATATAACTCTAGATATAACTTATTAATTAAATAGTCATATTACTGTCTTCTGTATATATAACTTTAATTAATGAATAGTTATATTAGTGTTATTGCTTGAAATATGACTATCGATATAACCATTTTACTGATTGTTATATTCTATGTTTTTCGATAGTCATATTATTGTAATATTGTTGTTTAAACTGTTATATAACTATTAATATAGGATAGTCATATTACGTTTACACGTAATATAACTATCGGTATGACTATCAACCGATAGTCATATTTGACCTGATTTGTATATAAGTCGATAGTTATATCAGTAGTCATATCTGGTTTATGTCTCACAAATTGGCGTGTTAAGTCACCCAATATTCCAGTCGATACATACACAATAGACACGTATAACAGTCGAATTGCTACCCAATTTCTGTCTCAAATCACACTCGAATAACAATTCTAAGAACATTAATCGATTACCCAGTCGATTATCATCAAAACAAAGGTTTAAATGTAAGATTTGGTCGAGTTTTATAAGTTTGAGTTTGAAACTTTCGGATTTTCGATTTGAAATTCAAGAGGAATGATTGTGATTTTTCAAAATCTAAAAATATACATGTGTTTGTACTGATATCAAGATCATTGCCTCAATTTTTCAGAATTTTTGGTGAAGAATTCAATTTTTCGAATTTTTAATTATTTATTAATTCGAATTTTGTTAATTAATTAGTTTAATTGTTGAATTTTACAGATTCCATAAATTTAATATTTGATTTGGAATGGCTGGTGCTTATAATAATTTTGAGATTGTTAATCACAATTTTATTGGATATTTTAATCCCGAGGATTGCTCGGTGGATCGGTTCAAGCCCTGGATAAATTTCCTGAACGAACAAAATATCTGTAGCCATGCTATAACTGCAAATATTCCCATGAAATTTGGTCCACTTAAATTAATGTGTACTACAGCTGTCTCAGATGGAAGATCGTTTTCTTTCAACTTTAATGAAAAGACACTTACAGTGGATGAATCTTTCTTCAATGCTGCTCTGAAACTTCCTACTGAACAATTTGCTGAAGCGCCATCAACTGATGAGTTGACTCAATTCTTTACACATCTGAACTATCAAGGTCAACTGGATCTTAAACGTCCACTCAAAAGCAACCTTGTTCAAGAATGGAATATTTTCATCGAGATCATAGCAAAGGTTTTTGCCAATTCTACCAAAAGTAACAATACTGTCATCACAGGTATGTTACAGTCAATTGGTTTCTCAATTGCTCATAACAGAATAATCAACTTTGGCAGCTTGATATGGCTTATATTGTTAAATCGTGTGAAGAAGGCTAGAAAGAACTTTGGGAAAGGTAAAATGGTTAAGTGTCATTATCCTCGATTTTTGACATTAATTTTTAATCATCTTATGCCTGAGGATCAACCTGCTCCTTTTCCAAATGATCGAGTTCAATGGTCTGGTAAACCAAAGAAGAAGTTCTACACTAGGTTGGATACTTCTAAGGCTTTGTTGCATGTTCCAGTGGTCATAACACCATATATGTCTACATTCATAAATTTGCCAAATGTTATGCCTCAACCAGTTGCTGGGATACTTGCACTTGAACAAGCTCCAGAACATGAAGCAGAACAAGCTCCTGAACATCAACCAGAACTAGAACCTCAACCTGATCCTGAACCATTAACTTCTCCTGAACCTCAACTTCAAGTGGATCAACCCACTCAGAATGAAGATGATGCACCTGTTAATGATCAGGTATTTGACTCAACTACTTTGCAATCTCAATATCTTTCTGATAGTCAATTATTTGTGAGAAATGACCAAGAGACTGTAGCACCACAGCCTTTAACCCAGGTCACTGCACCAAACACTAAATCTACATTCTCCAAACACTATCGCAGAAAGAAATTGTCAGTCAAAAGAGCTAACCCTAGTAGTGATGTCTTGAGTGAAACAACAGATTTGCCTTTACAAAAGAGAAGTAAAACTATATCAGAGGCAACTGTAAACCCCTTCATTTCTTCCAGCACACCCCTGTTACTCACAATGGGGGAAGATATTTTCTTAAATGAAGCTGAAAACATTGTCATGCAAGAAGAGCAAGTTACAGTGTCTGCCATTGTTACGGCAGAAGAACCCTCACAGGTTGATCGGGATTTGCGAACTCCCATTGCACCACCACTGACCTTCCAAGAGGAGGCTAGGGTGATTTCTGGTGGAGGTACAATGGATGCAGCTCAGGAATTTGAGAGGAGTGATGTAAGGATTACCTGAAATCTGAGTGAAACACTAGCACGTGAAGTGAGTGATACTCATAGAGCGATTGAGGTGAGAGCACACAATGACACAAACACTCTATCTCTCATGGCACAACTTGATCAAATGAAAGAAAGTCTTGCTCAAGCTGAAGAAGACAATAAAAACTCAAGGTTTGACATGGATAACATTAGAACTATCTTCAACAACAAGATCAATGCACTCAAACTCTCTCAACAACAAGCAATTGAAGACTCTGGAGATGTCACAGTGGCTCAAGATCTCATTATAACTTCTATGTCGAATCAGATTTAAGATCTTCAGAATAACATAAATGAGAATCACTTATCCACTGAACATCGTCTCAGTCAAATTGAAAGGCAAAATGATCATCAAGCAAAGGGGTTGAGACACTTATATAATATCATTAGCAGAACTCACTCACTTACAGCAGAAGAGGAGAAATTCTTTGGAAGTAGTGATGAAAGTGGCCCTAGAGCTGGTACAAGCCATAAAGCTGTAGAGGATTCCTCAACTAAGGGGGAGAAATCTAGAAGGGGAGGAAGTGTGAGTAAAGAAAAAGGTGAAGATAGGAGTGAGGGGAAGAAGAAGACTCAAGCAGCAAAACAGGATGATGATGATGCTGTAGAAGGTTATTACTATACAGGTGAACCTGATAACCTTGATCTGTTTGCTGACTTGCAGTTTCCTGATGTTGGTGAAGAATTCGATGAACCGGATCTCAGTTTTTGGGATGATGAAGAGCAAGTAATTCCTGATTCTGTTGAAACACAAAGAATGAATTTTGAAGCGAATAAAGAACTTGAACAGAATGATGCTAATCTGTCTATGAGAGAAGAAAGACTCAAGAAGACACTCGAACAGTTAGCTCATAATGAAAGACTTCAAAAGGCTGAACAGGAAGCACTTCAAAAGCAACATGCTCAAAAGCTGGAGGCAAGGAAGATGTACATCAAGTATAAAAGTGGTGATAAATGGGAACGTGCTCAAAAGGTAATAGACTCACCACAAACTTCTGACTATGATGATCGTCGGATGATTGCTATTTTTGAAAGCTTTAAAAAGAAGAACCCTGTACATGACATGTACTTAAAATCCTTGAAAACAGAAATTGTGAGAATAACTACTGCATCTGATCCGAAGAATGGTGAGCTACTAATCTTTGTTGAATGTCATAAGCTTGGATCTTACAAAGTATCTCTTCAGTTCTTCTATGATAGATCTCTGTCAGAGCTTTGGGTGCTGAGACCAAAAGTCAGAACATCTTCTGAGCTAGGTATACTACTTCATGAAAAATTTCAAGAATTTGCTGAAAGAGCTGGTCCTGAAGTAATAGATAACCCTCCACAAGTTAAAATTCTTAAGGGAGAAGTTATTCACACTGTTAATCTTCAGACAGAAGAATTATATACACATCTTGCCAGACATTTGGTGTATGTTGAATATGCTCTTCGAAATCATGGTTTTGCATCTCAAGAAAAAATTGAAGCTGCAGATCATATTCGATCCTATGCTCAGACCAACATGAAGAAGTATAAGCAGTTTCAAGGTGAGTAGAGAAAGAAACTTGGAATACCACTAGTTTATCCTACAGATGTATCATCCAGAAGAGAGTTACTTGTTGACTCTGAATTGATCAAGAATCTACCTGATATGGATGAACAAGAAGAAGGAGAAATCAACGAGGAAGAAGGTGGTAAATGAAGAATTAGCTCTACAAGTTATATCATTAGAGCTTTGATAGAACAAGATAGGATAATTGTCTTATATGATCAGTCTAGAGGATCATCTATCTTGTATTTATCTTTTCTGTTTGAATCTGGATAATGTTATATATGAACCAGAACTTTTTCGTTATTTACTTAGCATTTAAAGTTTTTTCCTTTACTTGTTTAATTGGGATTAGTTGAAGAATCCTCTAGGTATTTGCTTTTTATTGTATAACAAACAAAAAGGGGGAGATTGAAAGGCATATGACTCAGCTTATTTGTAGTTCGAGGATCCTAATCCAATTAAACTAGATTGTAATAAGTAAATAATATCAACTGTCACAGGAATCTCAAAAGATGATAGCTGTCAGAAGAAAAATCAACAAGTCAATCTATAGTTTTGATGTTTTACACTGGAAGAAGATTCAGATATCTGATCAAACCTCAAGGTAGCATTGAAACACATGGATTCATTTAAGGGACAGAGATTTCTATAAGTGATAAGAAACAATTTCAGTACCGAATGATTGATGATAGTGAAGAATAGAAAAAGACCACAGTTCTAAAGTCAAGATGAAGAACAGAGATTGGAGTTAGTCGTTCATGAACCAGACAGTACATCGAGCGTCAACATCGATCTAGTGTATGTTATAATTACGTGGTTCACAGTGAAGTATTGACTATTAAAGGATTTATATTAATTCTACTTTAATTGATTAAATCTAATAATTAATTTAATTAAATAAATTAATTCTATCAGAATTAATATATTTGTTAAAGTAATTATTAGATTAATTAAATCAGAATTAATATGAAAAAGAAATAGTTATTTAAATGATTTTTATAAATCATTTAATTAATTATAAGCTGAAAAATATGATAATATAACTATCAAATGATAGTTATACCGATAGTCATATTCAGTTCAAGGTGTGATAGTCATATTCAGTTCAAGGTGTGACAGTCATATACAGTTCAAAGTGTGACAGTCATATTCAGTTCAAACTGGATAGTCATATTTCATTCAAGGGACAGTCATACCGAATGTTATATTCAAACTGGACAGTCATACCGAATGTTATATTGATTGGACAGTCATATTTCATTCAAGGGGATAGTCATACCGAAAGTTATATTTAAGGAGACAGTCATATTACTTTCATTTGATAGTCATACCGAATGTCATATTAGTGTTAACTGATTGTTATATCAGTTAAAACAAACCAATATGACTATGGCTGTGTTATAAAAGGCAGCAGAATGTAGAAGAACTGGAATCAGTCGAACACAACAGAAAAAATACACACAGCAGCTCATATCTCTCTCTCAAGCTCAAGAACACTTACAAATTAAATTCTGTAAATTCAAGTTCATCTCAGTTGTAATATTCTATCCATTGGAACTTGTTTACTTGTGATTCTTGTACTACTAGCGAATTAAGTTTCCTAGTTTACAAATTGATATCTTGATTTTTATTAACTAAATTAGCAAAGTTCATGTTGAATTTTCTAATTAGTTATTAATTACTTGATAATCGTTTGGACTGATTTTGTAACACCCATCAAGTTAATATATTGTTATATTCAACTTGAAATTTGTGTTATATTATTCCGCACAAATTTGTTTAAAATAAATTTTATTTAAAGAACAAATTTCGAGAAAATGATATAGATTGTATTCAACCCATCGGACCTAACAATATACATTTGTCTCTATGTAGATATTAAATTAATAAAATAAAAAATAAGATTTGTGTCAAGAAAGATGTTAAATTTATTTAAAAGACTATACATAAGAAATAAATACATAATATAATATTTGGGCATATAAAATTTTAAACATATGAGTCATATTAGAGATTTTTAGTCGACCAACTAGTTAGACTTTCAACGATTTAAATTATGATTTGTCTAAAAAAATAAAAATTTAAAAATTTACGAAAAATAATTTAATTTATGTTAAAAAGACGAGATTCTGAAATGGGATTCATATTATATATATATAAAATAATGTGATTAATATTCAATATTAAATGAAAAAAAGATATGATTTTTTGGATCATAATATTACAACATTGCAATAATTATTAAGAATGACGAGTTAGACAATTACTCGACCATAGAGTATGGTAATATGGATTTTATATAATATATTAAATTAATCAGTATAAGTATAATGATTGTGCTATAGTTAACATATACTTGAATCAATATATGTTGAAAGAAAAAATTGATCTTAAATGTTAGATTGATGCAAAAGTCTTTGAGTTCGTCTAATCATATTTTACATCGAATGAAATATTTGGGATTAAATTTAAAGTTAAGTTTAAAAAATTCTAATTTATAATATAAAAAATGTTTCAATTTATCTAATTTTAAAAAGAGAACTTAAATATTATGTAATATACATTAGATGATTCGGGAAACTCAGTGTCAACCCCTCTAGCCACGGAAGAACACGCTCTTCTATTCATTTTAGAGGCCATCTTAGACCATAGACTACTCACAACGCCTATCATCATTGCTACAGACTCAGCTCTGCTCTTCAAACTTTGTACAGATGATTCGGGAAATCAAAATGGGAACCACCCTATCTCTCAAGCTCTTAATTCGCTACCACTTCTCAATGTAGTGCATATCAATAGACTATTTAATACGGAGGCAGACAATCTAGCAGGAGAAGGGAAATGCAGAGCATCTTTGGTAGCAGGTTGGGTTTAACAGCCCTAAAGCAAGGTGATGATCCACTTCAAGATGTGGACTGATTACACAATATTTTATGTATGGTTTCTGTTATGCATGTATGGCTTCTGTTTGTCACTACTGTTGTTAGTATGTTTAGTTTGGTTTAGGTTGCTGCTTAGTAAGTCAGTTGCTATTTCCGGCTTGCTTGTAACCTCGAAGTTATTCGAGGTGGTCTCCTGTATGATTTTCCCCATGAGGGTGCAATACAAAGACTAACTTGCTTATAAAAAAAATATACATTAGATCATGTAAAATTAGACATTTGAGTTTTGAATTGTATAGATGTGTGTACATATATAAATATGTATGAAAGAAAGGAATCAAACAATCACAAGGATGGCTTTTACATAATATTGAGAGATTTTGTAATATGTCTTAGGGTTAGTCTTACATATATGATCAATTTTTTCTATATATAGAGTTGCACTCTAGGAAGAACATCTTATATAAAGAACAATAAAGAACACCATCATAAAACTTTAATTTTCATAAAAATTGATTTTTTATGATAAGAATCACAAATTTTAACAACAATTAAACTTAACGTATCGAATCTAACGTAGAATCTCATCCAAATTTAAAAATCAAATGTTAATCATATAATTCATAAATGGAGATTTTGTATAGACTATAGGAAATTAAATTCTTTGACAATTAAGAATAAATTTCCTATTCCTCTAATTGAAGAACTTCTGGATGAGTTAAGTGGAGCTAAAATTTTCTCAAAGCTTGATCTGAGGGCAGGTTATCATCAGGTGAGGATGAAGGCTAAAGACATAGACAAAACAACTTTTAGGACTCATTTGGGCCACTATGAGTTTACAGTGATGCCTTTTGGCCTCACTAATGCCCCTGCCACTTTTCAGAGTTTGATGAATAAAGTCTTTGCACCATATCTCAGAAAATTTACACTGGTTTTCTTTGATGACATACTGGTGTACTCAACAGATGAAAAAGAACATTTAGAGCATTTGGAGTTGGTGTTTAAGGCGATGAGGAAGCATAAGCTATTTGCTAAGATGTCCAAGTGTGAGTTTCTGCAGGGCCAGGTGGCTTACTTGGGCCATGTCATTTCCAAAGATGGGGTGGCAGTGGATGAGAACAAGGTTAAAGACATGTTGGCCTGGCCAGAGCCTAAAAGTGTGAAAGCCTTAAGGGGGTTCCTAGGACTAAGTGGATACTATAGGAAATTTGTCAAAGATTATGGCATAATTACTAAACCTTTGACAAATTTATTGCAAAAAGACAACTTTCATTGGGATGAGACAGCTACACAAGCTTTTAGAAATCTGAAGGAAGCCATGACCAGCACTCCAGTACTTAAGTTACCAGACTTCTCAAAAGCATTCACAGTGGAATCTGATGCTTCCAATACTGGAATTGGTGCAGTCTTAACTCAAGAAGGCAGACCTCTAGCTTACTTTAGTAAAGCTTTGGGAATTAGAGGACAAGCCATGTCAACATATGAAAAGGAGCTAATGGTTGTGGTATCAGCTGTTAAAAAATGGGCTTCTTACTTGATGGACAAACATTTCTACATCAAGACTGACCATTGGGCACTCAAATTTTTGTCTGAGCAGAAGATAAACAATCTGTTACAACAGAAATGGATCAGCAAACTAATGGGGTATAACTATACAATACTGTATAGGAAAGGGAAGGAGAACACAGTAGCTGATGCTCTCTCTAGGATGCATGAGCATGATCAGTTAGATTGTTCTGATGAGCCCAGCAAGGTTTTAGCAGAAGCCCATGAGGACATGGTGCATTTGAAGGAGGGAGGATTGTCAGGATGGCGTCCTTATTACTAGTATTAGCAAGCATTGTGTGTTTGTGTAGTAGTGTTAGTAAGGGCAGTCTAGTATTTTTACTATTGTTTAATAGTATTGTGTAGTGAGGGTATTTTAGTACTTTACTGTGGCTATGTGAAAACAGTATATAAGTACACTATCAGATTGTAATTCAGTTTATGCATATTATGAAAAGGAATTCTGATTCCACCAAATCTGTCTCTCTCTCTAAACTCTCTGCACTTTCTCTCTCTATAACTAACTCTCAAAATATGTCTTCTTCTTCAAGCTATCTTTGTTTCTCTCTGAATCTCTATCTGATCTTCATCTATCTCTGTTAATCTCTTAAGATACTAGTTCTATATCTCTATTTGATTACATTTACAGTTCTATAAAATAGAAAATCACAAAAAACATTCAAATATCAGAAAATCAAGAACCCTAGTTCCTGACACCCATCCTTCTTCTTAACCAACAAAATTGGAGAAGCAAAGGGAGAGTTGCTTGGCCTAATCACACCAAAATCCAGCATCTCCAAGATAAGCTTCTCAACCTCATTCTTCTGATCAAATGAGTGTCTATATGGTCTGATAGAAAAAGGTTGAGTCCCTTCCTTCAATTCAATTGAGTGCTCTATCTCTCTATGAGGAGGCAGTCCCTCTGGAGTTTGAAAAATATCACCATACTCCTTTAATAGATGCTGCAGAGGCTGGTCTGTCTCACTTGCACCCTCTTCCATTTGGTTACATTCAGCCTTTGCTACTGGATTTGCATATATGATGTACATCAACCCATGTTCCTGCCTTTGGCAACTCCTAACAAATGCTTTTGCTGACATTTGTTGCAAACTAGGCTTCATAGCTTGTCTATTCCCCTGTAAAGTGACTTTCTTCCCTTCTTGTTCAAATTGCAGCATCAACTTTTTAAAATCAAAAGTTATTGGTCCTAAAGATCCCAACCAGTCTACACCTAATACCAGATCATAACTACCCAATGGCAGAGTTCTGATATTAGTTGAAAATTGCTGATCACCTACTTTCCAAGCAAAATTTGAACACTCATGCTTACTAACCAAGTGATTGCCATTGGCCACCAAGACCTGCATAGGAACAGTCTCCACCACCTCACACTTGAGCTTGACTGCAGTTTTCTCATCTAGGAAACTGTGAGTGCTCCCACCATCTACTAGTATAGAAAATTCTTTATTCCCTTTCTTACCAGTTAGTGAGATAGTTCTGTTATTATAAGCCCCCTCAATAGCATGAATTGATACCCCCATTGAAGGTAGTAAATCCTGAATCCCTTCCTGACCAACACCTAACCTTGCTTCTGATTTGGTTATTTTAGAAGTAGATCCTGATTTATCCACTCTCTTAGCTTGTGTGCCTTCAACCCTGACCTGCTGGTCACACAAACCTCTGTCACCTTCATGTAACAACACTTGTCCAGAGTTTAAAACGGTCACATCTTGCAATTGAGACATTTCTCCTTTAATTCCCGCATTCTTTTCCAGCAGCCCTGTTGATTTTCCAGTGGCTTTCTTGACCTGTAAACTTTGGTTGCCCTGAGCAGAGTACCTGGCTCTTTTAAAGGCCCCTTCTACATTGCTGGGATTCAGAAGTTTGAGAACTTGTTTTATCCCATCTTGCAATCCACTGATAAAACACTCTACAAAGTATTCTTCTGAGAGTTGTGGCATTTTTACCTTCAACTGGCCCATACAAAGTGCAAATTGTTTGCAGTATTGCTCCACTGAGCCATCTTGTCTCAAATTCTTAAACTTCTCACATATGAGCTCACTTTCTCTTACTCCAAACCTAGCAGTGAACTGATTACAGAATTCCTGCCAAGTGAGCTATTTTTTCCATAGTAATTATTTGATACCAGCTCTTAGGTGTTCCATCCAAATGCATTCCTGCAACTACAGCCTTTTTATTCTCTGGTACTCCATATATATCAAAGTAGAGCTCACAATCTTGTAGCCAATCCTCAACTATCTTCCCTTCCTCATACTTAGGAAAGTTCAGTTTAAGATGCATTAAGGAATTCTTAGTGTCATCTTTCTTTCCCAGTCTTCCAAATGGATTCACAAACTCCTCTTGCCATCCTTTAGATTGTGAGTTCATCTCCTGTACAGCTAAGTCTACCAACTCCTCAATCTTCTTAAGCTTAGCATTAGTTCTCTCCTTATAAGTCACAAACTGTTGTTGTACTTCCTGAAGCAACTCATTATATTGCCTCTCCTCTTCTTCCTTCACTCTGTATTGTGACTCTTGTTTTCTATAACAATTCATTCTCATACACAATTGATCAAACACCTTGTAGGCAATACTCAAGTCCTCACAAAAATCTCAAACAACTTCACAATCACCTTAGTTTCAATCTACAACTCTTTTCAACAGATCTCGACACAAAATTATCCACAAGCTCACAAACAAACAAGACTTCACTTCTAATCTCAGAACCACAAGGATCAACAACACACACAGCAGAACAAAACAGAGAATCTATTTACCACACTAACAGTACTTATCACTACTATTTTTGTAGTTTTCTCCAACAATAACACTAGAATCAGCTTACTTAACTAGAAACGAACTCAATCAACACGAACATCTTCAGTTCTAACTAATAACAACAGAAATTCAACAGATCTAAGAGTTTAAACTGAGAACATGACACCTGAACAGTTTTGAAGAAATTTCTGAACTTGCAACTGCGATTACTCCACCAGTTAGCTCGCTCTGCTCGGATTAAGATGCTGAACACAGTAGAAGCAGTAGGAGATCAAATCTGAAGCTCTGATACCAATTTGTCAGGAACTAGGGTTCCTGATTTTCAGATATTTGAATGTTTTTGTGATTTTCATGTTTTATAGAACTGAAAAAGGAATCTAACAGAGATATTAAGCCAAGATCTTATGAGATTAACAGAAATAGGTGTAGAACAGATAGAGATTCAGAGAAGAACAGAGTTGTCTTGTAGAAGAAGAAATGGTTTCTGAGAGTTAGTTACAGAAAGAGAGAGAAAGTAGAGAGAGAGAGTTGGTGGAACGAATTCCCTTTTCTCATAATATGCATAATCTGAATTACAATCTGATAGTGTACTTATATATTGTTTTCACATAGCCACAGTAAAGTACTAAAATACCCTCACTACACAATACTATTAAACAATAGTAAAAATACTAGACTGCCCTTACTAACACTACTACACAAACACACAATGCTTGCTAATACTAGTAATAAGGACGCTATCCTGACATATAACCGTATAAACTAATCATGCTCTTTAATATCTTACTACTGTCACTATTTTATATTCAGTAGAAGGTCTTTTGGCAGGGTAAGGTTGTATAAGTGAGGACTGTTGGCGTAGGGATTAGAGTTCAAACAATTCACAGAACTCCCTCCGGTTAAGAGACCTTGCGGGGTCATAGCCTGTACTCGGATACTGATAATACCTTGCTACTAGTAGTGCCCCTCCCTCTACGCGTAAATTCTTAAGACGAGCCATCAGTTTAGTAATAATTCCAGCTAAGGGTTGGTTTCAGCCAAGGCAAAGCAAGTTTGGACAAAAATTCAAAAAATGCACATGTTATGACAAGGATTTAAAGAATGTATTGAGTAATATATATAAACAAAATTGCTAATACCTGTGTACATAAATACATACATGCACATATTGAGAGAGAGAGATATGGTACACTGTTACAGTCACAAAGGGGGATTGAGAATAAACAATTACCTGAAGCTTAAGCTTCTTGTGAGTTTTAACCTTTTCCACTTTCCAGTATATTACAAAAAGCAACTTGCAAAGATCCAACACAAGACAGGGGAAATTTACTCCAAATTAACTACTTTTTTAGATAGAGACATTTGGTATACACACCCCGGCATCCGGACTATGTTGTTCCTTCCATATTCTTCCAGTGACTCTAAGTTTTAGCTCTTTCCTATCCCCACCTGAGAAGAAGAGTGCCATATTCCTTTGAATTATAAGGCCATCATGACTATCCCTCACCTTCCGGTGACTATCACGAACGCTACGTGGGGTACCCTCCCATATGAGCTTTCTGCCATTTGCTCCTACCTCTAAGCTGTAACTGTAATTGCGAGCATCAGCCTCGTCACCCATGAAGCGAAGAAATGCCATGTAAACAGGGGCGGATCCAAGTTGAAAAGCTTCAAAATGAAGGCAAAAATACTGACCAAAGCAATTGAAGACCTGACACAAAATACGCCTTGTTATCCATGATTAAACATACAAAGAATAGCATAATCGGCTTTTCAAATTTATCTCTTGCATGTCGCGGGTATTTTAGTTACAAAAGCCTAAAAAAAGCTTCAACTATACTAGACATGGAAAACCAAAAACGAAATGAAAGGAAAAAACTTACAGTAAGCATCCAAGTGGCATTTTCAACTTCCCGGGGATTGGATTTTACGTAGCGATGGTTGAAAGTACATCCTGTGTGCATATCAACTTTATGGTCATCTCTCAGATGGGAAACAAGAAAAGGAATGTCTCCTGTAACAGAACACTCTGATCCAGCATATGGGCAATTGTATGGTCTGAAGTCGCAAACTGTCTCGTGCTTAAGTTTGCTGTAATACGGAAATATCCCACGACATCCCATTAATTGATATTTGCATGGGAAATCAAGTGATTCTGCTACCTTCTCCAGAGCCAAACATCTGATATCTCCAAGCTCTTGTCTACACGTAGGACATCGGTTCTGAACCCTTGCTTTACAGGTAGAGCACAGTGTGTGACCATTGTGACACTGCAATGAAGCAAATTTTTACTGGTCATATTTATATGTAACGGATAGCTTAATAGTTAATACTGAAGAATAACATGCACAATAATGAATTCAAGGTCGGACTACAAATTAGTTTCCAGAACAAATCCATAAGCCCAAAATCTTGTCTGAAACATTATTAGAGCCAAATACACCAACTGTAAAGAAATCCTTTCTGCTACTATTAGTTTACAATTACATTTCCATGTGTATCTTTAAGAGACTGAAAAAAAAGGTGAAATTTCCAATACACCACAATCTATAAATTAAATACTCAACTTAATAAACTAATTACCCTAAAAACACTGAACATTTTTTGCAAGGCAACATAAAGATGCCAGAGTGCCACTAACCAAGCAATCAGGTGGAACCAGTTAAATTTGATATATGAAGAAAGAGAGAGTATTTAATATTTATATATAAACTAGCTTATATATCGTGTGATGCACAGTCATTTTAGTGTTTGTAATCTTCTTATTTGAATTTGAATTTTTTTATTTATGTTTGCTTTTATTCTACAGATGTGTTTAAATTAGAATAACTATGTCTGTAAATTTGAATAGGTATTCAAAATAATTAGGTCCACTTAAACATGACTTTAAAAAGAAGTAGCTCCCGGAGATGTGTATAAATTAGAATATTTATATGTGTTTTACCTAGAATATGTTAATATAGTTACTTTGTTAAAATATACTTTTAATACTTAGGCCATTATTACGGACTTGAGAATAAGTAGGATTCACAGATGTGGTTAACTTGACTAGTAATATGTTTTTTAATTAGAATAGCTTTTTAAAATTATTAGGCCTGTCAAAATAAGGTTTAAAAGAAATAGGTCAGACGACCGGCCCAATTACTTACCGACTAGGAAGCAAGGACACTTGGGTCACCTGCCGAGTCCCCATGTTGGATACTCGAACACAGTTATTCCCGTATCGGACCCACGGATTCTTCCACAATACTAATATGAAATTTTGTTTTCAGAAATTGTAATCAAAATTTATGTCAACAAACTAATTTCACAAAATTAATTATCAGCGTCTATTAGTAATTTCAGAAGTATCGATTCTCATATTTTTTGCATAAATTATAAGATTTTACTTGTATTCTTGAGTTCTAGATTAACAGATTATGGCTTTGATTTTATAATCATGAAATATTTGGTTTTGGTAATAGATTTTAATATATTTAATAAGAAATATATATGAAAATTTTTACTTATACAAGCCGTGTTCCCCCGTACCCGAATCCCCATATTTTTATAGTAAACACAAAGAAATTACCAAACAAAGCATAAAAGATGCACACAAAAGAATAAACAAATTAATTTGTATATATTTCATATTATTAGTTAAGGATACGAAATTGTAATTGATTAGGGTTTAAGTTATATTAACTAAGACTAATAGAAATTTTATAATTATGCTAGTAAAATGATTAAATGATTTGTTTCCTTTATATAGCTATGGTTGTTAGCTAAAAATAACAATTAGCATTTTTTTCTTAGGAACTTGCATGGCTCCCAAGTAATAGGATTTCTTTATAAGCTCTTGTAAAAATCATTTTAGTTCTAGATAACGAATATTTTGAATTGATGATTACTAGATAAACCTCAGAATTTTTATTTGTGTCTGTGCTGATTTTCTATGGATATAAGGTAAATCCCTCATCTTTCAACCATCATCTTAACCTGTCCTAGATCAAGTGGCATCAAGAGCCAACATTCCTTATACTTTTAAATTGCTTATTTTCTTTTGACCTAATTTCCAAGCCTTGCCCATTAATTGATGTTTGTTAGAGAATCAACACCAAACCAAAACGAAAGCATGAAGTGTAGCAAGAATCATCGTTGCCTAGTTCAAAATAACATGACTTCTCATATAGTACTCAAGGTTAAAATTTTGCATCTTCATGGAATACTTCGTGCTCCTAAAGGTATGCTTAAACAATTTTATCCACATAATTCTCTTTATTATCCGGTTGTTAATAGATACATAACGTAGACAATTATATGGCAAGCATGAAAAATCTTAAAGAAAATAAGTGAAGCAATTTGAAGAGTTATGAATCAAGTTGACAGAACCCATAAAGCATTGTTTTGTAGAGAATCGAATGTGATGACTTTTAAGTATTATTACAATGTTGAACACTTTTGTGGATGATTCAGATTACAAGGTGATGGAGAATTTGTTTATCATTAAATTGATATCCAGTTCTTTAAATACTTTGTGAGGTATAAATTAATAATGTGAAAATAGTAAAAGATGATATCAATGAGTCAAAGTCATCCTTGACATATCAACGGGGGACTTTCCAAACAATTCAATTTGACTTTATAATTCAAGTATGCAGATGATATATCTCAATAACTTCCAAAAGTTCATGTACAACTCATCTCGTTTGAGGATTATGGATTCTTCCTTGTTATAAAAAGCTTGTGGTCGAATATTTTCAAAGGAGAGGTTAATGATACAAAAAAAGGTAATTTTTACATATGTGATACTATGATCAAGGACAAATAAAATGTAAACCAAGTTTTCTAGCTTTCCTAAGTATATCATTAGGATTATTCTAGGTTATGCTAGTAGAATAATGTAAGGTTGTTTTCTTTATTTATTTATGGTTATTAGTAGTAGATAATATAGATAATAAGTAGCTTCCTTTTTATCAGGACCTTCATCGGCTTCAATTTATAGGATTTTTATACAAATTCTTGTAATACATGATATTACTAATGAGAGATGATGTTTATTTTGAATGATAACCATTTAATAAATTTGATGATATTTATGTCTCTACAGCGATAGATTTTCCCCCCTTTCTTTCAACCCTTTATCTGAACACGCCTTACCTCAATAAAGCTATAAAAAACTACATTTTCTGGCAATAGGCATGAATAAATAAATAAATAAATAACATACAACAATTACAAAGAATGAGCTAAAAAGGTTGCTAAAAATCATGCTACACACCGATATCGTATAAGATGTCAATGTTTAGGACTAGCTTATGGCTTAGCACAAGAGTCCAATTGTTGCACAAGCATAGTTATCAAGGCCTCGCCTACACGTCGCATAGGCAGGAAGGTGATAGATATAATATGGGTAGGGATCGAGTCCAGCTCCTTGTTGAAGTGGCACTATGTCTGTGGCAGAAGCCACCTAAAATGCAATGTGTAATCATTGTAGCAGAGATTGTAATCTAGGGAAATTGAGACATATAATAAACATGGAATAGTTCTTTTTGTGGTTAAGGTTCTTCTCATACTTTGCAATTGCACGATTGCAAATCAAGTGCAAAATTGTGGTAAAAGATCGATTGATATTTCCAAATGACGGTGAGGAAAATGATGACTAAGGGGTCATTTGATAACCCATGAATGACTAAGTTTGAACTGGACGAGAAGGATAGTGCCATCCAAATCATTTGTTTTGCCATTTTAAGTTCTGAACGAACCAAAATTCGTCTGGACGAGTAAATTATAAATTTTTATCTGGACGGTTCATTGACACGTACCACCAATAATGTATATGTTTCATAAACATAGGCTACGGCTACGCTCTTGTTAAAATAGTTTTAGATGTTTAATATATTAATTATTTAAATAGAATTAATTATTATATTTGAACTTATCTAACTACCACACCCGCTAAAAATAATTGTCTTTTATAATAATTAATATCACAATCATTGTTAAAAAAACCCATTTATATAAAATTCCGAAGAGAACCATTGATTCTCCTATAAAATCTCATAAATATTTCTAAAATTTTATTTTATAAAACATACATTTTGATTCTAATTTAGAATACTAATCATATATAAATTTTATAAAAAATTTAAATAAGCTTGAACTAAAAAACTGATTTTAAATTTGATTCTAGAGTAAAATTATTTTGTAAATTCGATTCTACGGTATAATCACTTTAAACTATTTCCTTAATTTTCAATGATTTTTACAAAAAAAAATGCATAATTTGGTGTTTTTGATTAACTCAATGTTTTGTAATTATATTTAAAAATGCGATAAATTTATGTATTATAAATATATTTATACAATGGTTCTCTTGTGGGCTTTATAAGAGAGTTTTTCCTAGAGTGCTATCCTTATTATCATTATTACATGTATACTAGTAATTATAAAATTTGTAATTAGCGAAGAAGTAGAATTAAACATTAGAATTATTAATAACTTAGATATTATTAAAGTGTTTATAATTTTAATATTACAATGTTGGCAATAAGTACTCCCAAGTTGGAAGATATTATAAATTAGATATTATATGTTTTTTCACAATTCGAAATTTTTAGTTTATTCAGAAAAATATGGTTCAGATTTGTCAAATTACTCGAATGAGTGATTCAGAAATTCGATTGATCCAGAAATTATAACCATTCAGAAAATATGGTTCAGATTTATCAAATGACCCCTAAGGTTAAATACTAGCTTTGAGTCCAATAGGTGTTTGTTTGTAAGGGAAGTAGAAACCATGAGTGATTTTGATGATTTGATCCTTTGGTTTTTCTACTAGTTGTTAGTTACTTGACTAGTTTCATGTACTGTATTGTCTTTTGTGATGGACCTGACTTCTGATGGATCCTTCCCAACACAATGGCTCACCATCACAAGTATGCACATGAGTTCTAGTGTGTTAAACTAACACCCCAAGTCCCTAGCAACTAATTCTACCCGGTAAGGATGGATAGCTTATCACTTAAGTAGTAGGGAAATGTTGATGAGGCACCTAAGCCTAAGGAGGAACTAAAGGCAAACGACAACAGCGGGGAAAAATGTCTGAGTAATTATAAGCAACTGCTTTATTCTACTTTCTTTTATTATGTTGCTACTTTGTGCTTTGTCATGTCCAAGTGTTGCAAAAACGTGGAAATGAGGATCAGGGTTGTAAGTTTTCTAAGCTCTCTTCTTCTTCCCTGATTAACATTATGTACTTTTTCAGTTCTAAGCAATTTCACCCAGTTTATTAATCTGAGTTGTAATACACATCTCATTGACAGCATAATGCACTGAATCCATTGTTGCAATGCACAAAGCCTTTCATTTACATATACCGAACATATGCAATTATGTTACATAGCCAAGCTAAATAATGTTATAATCCAAGAACATTACATCAAGACCCGACATTCGAAAATCAATAAAACCAAAGGTCAAGACTTTCAATCAAGAACAAAAAACCAATTCAAGAAATCACATAACCCATAATCAAGACAACAAAACATAACCAATAACATACTAACAAACATATAACGACATAGAAAGGATGAGAGAAAAGAACCTGATGAATAGGAGGGTACATAGAATTGGTACAAACAGGACACTCCAACAATTCATGAACACTTGTAGCTGGAGTCAACCCCAAAAGAGCCCCATTAATATTACCATTAACATTATTATTACCATTATTATTCTTATGAGGCTTTGAAGAAAGATTTTGATGATGATTACTAAAAAGATTAGTAGGAAAAGGATTATTTTGCTGATGGTGAATCATCAAATCATCATCTCCCATCATAATCATCCCATCTGTAGAAACACACTCAATATTATCCATATCCATAACTTTACAAATCAACCCACCTCACCAATTTGATCAAGAAATGTAAAGATTCAATCTTTTTTCTTGAAATTTCAAGATTTTGGTTTTATTTATTATAGGAAATCTTTCCCTCCTTTTGTTTCTTCTTGTTTCTTGGAAAGAAGAAACAAAAGGAGATGAGGGGGTGAATTGATTGATCAAATTCAATTTAAATATGAATTGATAGACTTCAGCAACACAAACATCAATTTATCTATCTGCCCTGAAAAATATTGAAAATGTTGAATTTTTTTTTGGTTTGTTTATATTTTTTTTGTTTGAATGAAAAAGAAAAGAATAAGGATCAACGTTCAATTTTTAAGATAGGGATTATTGTACCTACATTAAAAAAAAGAGATAGGATTATTGTCAATTTGGGCTGGATGGGCCCATATATGTTGATAGCAGTATTTTTAACAAAGATAAATATCAATTTCATCATTCATTTCTTTTAAATATATCAAGTGAGTTATTTATTATAAAAATAATTTAATTTAATCACTATTTTTAAAATTTGTATCAAAAAGATCATCTTAGAATGACTAAATTAATAATAATTTTCAACTTTTAAATAATTAAAATGATACAAATTTTCAAATTGGTGACTAAATTGAGTTATTTATATAATTAGTGATTCATTTGATATATTTGGATGAAACAGATACTTATCTTATTTTTAATATACGACGGTCAACAGAAAAAACCAATGATTCTACTATAAAATTTCAACATTCAAAATAATTTTTTGCAAAACATAAAATTTGGTTTAGTGTAGAATAATAATAACATATAAATTTTTTAAAAAAGTTTAACACCTAAAACTTGTACAAAAAATACTTTGATTTTGAATTTGATTCTGTTGTAGAATCATTTTGGATATATTTGATTTTATGCTAGAATCGTTTTGAAGTATTTCATTAATTTTTAATGATTTTATAGAAAAAAAGTTGTGTAATATCATTTTTGATTTTCTAATTAAAATTTATAATATTACTATATATAAAATAAGATAAATATATATTTTTTGGGATGGTTCTTTATACAATTTTATATAAGGTAATTCTTTGTAGAGTGTAATGAAAATGATTTGTAACGTAAAAATGATGGACAAAAAATTAGGTAAAAACTTTATTTGCCCAAAATATCTATTCTGGGGTGTGTATTTGCCCAAAATACCTATTTCAGACATAACTATCCAAAATTCCTATACATGCTCCTTACCCAGTGAAGAGTATAGTATGACATTGCGTATCATCCTAATACTCCTACAGTGGAGTATATGGTGGGTATTTAGGGCACTGTTTATTTAATATAGATATTTTGATCAAATATTATTGAAAAATTGGTATTTTGGACACTCACCCAAAGCATATTAAAACAGGATAAAGATATTTCAAGAACCATGGGTATTCCAAGAATAAATTCGTTTTGAACTCAAATGAAAACCCAAAAATGGTAAGAAACTTTAGAATATTGAAACACAATAACATTAAAATTAAATCCCGAAAAATCTTGTAAAGTGTATCGTCGACAACCATAATAGAGATTTTAGTTTAAATATAACTGTTTTTCTTTATAACAGAGACTGAGTTGTTTTTAATCTTATAAAGATACTTCTGTAGTTCAATTTATTTCATATCTGAAATGCGTGCCCATAAAAGCATCTCCAAGGGTGTTATGTATATTTGTTAGCTATAATATAATATATTGATAATTATCTAAAATTATAGCTAAGAGGTTCTAGGTTTACTCCAATGGTATTATGTATAATTAAATTATCTAAAATTATACCTAATAGATTTAGAGGTTTTACAAATGTAGCTAGCCCAATTTTAGTTATCTATATTTTTTTGCTAATGGATAATGGTTGGAGTATTGAATTTTTACCTAATATCTAAAATGTGCCACATAGATGCCATGTATGTGACACATAGATGAATTTAACCAACAGGTTTTACCATTGGAGATGCTCTAATAATCCATTAATTCATAAATAGTGTTTGCCTGTGTGTGAGGGAGGAGTCAATGATTAAGCCATGCAGCGTCATATGCTTGGATGCCACTCGTAATAATCCAAGATTACACTTTAGTTGCTATATTAAATTTGAATCTGCTGTCACAAAGATATGAAAAGATTTCGAAGAAAAACCCGGTTTAGAGGTTTGCATATAATGCACTAATTATAATTACAGTCATTATCACTATTGCTTACTATTTATTAGTACATATGAATATTATGATTGATACAATTAATTTATACACTGTACATGTGTTACATCATAAATCATCCGACTCAGATGAATTACACAGAAATTACAATAAAAGCAGTTACATAGCTACAATGGAAGGAAGCTCAGCTTCACCCTCCTGATCATCAGATCCCTCTGCATTTGCCTGAAAACACAACATAGAAAAATCGATTTATTTAGTCAACAAAAACTTTATCTCCGCGTCACAGATTAATTTTGTAAAAGTTGGATGGTTACCTCCATATCTTTTGATTTTTGTTGTGAGAGAAAGTTGGTCAATGCACCCCGGCCATATAGGATTTTAGCTCCGCATCCACGCCCCTCTGATCCAACAGCTTCCTCGTCAACAACAACAGCATCTATTATGTCATCCCCCGTTCTCTCATCAGGAATCTGCAAAAATTTGACCAAAATATACAGCAATCGACAGTTCATGAAATTTGTATAAGTGGGTTATCGTCCCAAACACACAATATTCTTGAGAATAGGGGCACAACGTGTTCTTAATTATTTTATACAGCAGTCAAAGCTGCTGGATGAAGAAGTCATGTACCTCATACATGGAGTCCATCAATATGCTCTCTAACAATGACCTCAAACCACGAGCACCTGTATTTTTGGTTATTGCTTTTCTAGCTATCAATCTCAAAGCACCTTCAGTGAAATGCAGATTCACCTAAGGAATAACTATGTAAGTGATAAAGTTGCATTTTATAGATGAGAAACTAGTAATACCGGATGCATAGGAGTAATATAAAGAGGAATTGAATTGGGCTTTAGATTATGTAATGTTAACATACATCAAAACACACAAAGAAAGCCTGAGATATATGAAAACACTTACTCCATTCATTTGAAACATCTTTTTGTACTGCTTTCCTAAAGCATTTTTTGGTTCTGTTAGCACCTACAAAACGATGTTGCTAGTGAGGATAGACAAAACAAGGACTCTCTAGCAATTAAATTCTTTGGGTTAAAAAAGAAAATGAATGAATTTACAAGCATTAACTCTAATAGAGGTGATTTAAAAACTATTTTATCAATTCTATGAAACACTTCATTGTGAAATTATATGTGAGATACTCAGATTGAACAAGCACATTTTGTTCATGTGTGTTGACCAAGTCACAGGCAGTTTAGAAATTCAACAATAATTACCTGAACCAGTTGATCCTCAGTAAGAGCTGACAAGTTAACAAGAATGGGAAATCGTCCAACAAATTCAGGTATCAGACCATATGCGATAAGATCACTGCTTTCCACCTGCCAACCATGATAATATGCACAGAATATAACTATCGTCATCAAGCTGTAAATAACTTTATCTCATTCTGTCTTCATGTAGGCTTAAACAGATAGATTTTAAGTATGCTACCAACTTAGGAATAAGTGATCTTACAGTGTCCAGTAATGATGATGTCACAGAAGCCTGTGTGACACTAGCAGTCCTCATGTTTGCACGAACTGGTGCACCAAATCCAATAGAAGAATCCTGGCGCCTGGTTAGCATGCAAAAGACTTCAAGTTTCAGAAAAGCACATGGATGAAGAGGATAAAAAATACAGCTTTGAAATAGAGTGACAGAGATAACTTCTCATTTTTAGTTTCAAAAAGTAAAGCAATGAAGGCAAGATAGTTGCGAAGATTTATAGGTCACAACCAAAAACCTTATTCTGTTTAGACCATTTTCACTATAGAATAGGGTCATAAAGTCAGACCTTATACTAGCAGAGTTAGGAAACAGAAATTGCTAAGCTTTAGGCCAATGTAGCAAAAGAGGAAAAGCAAGTAATTAACTAAAAACAAACAAATGAATTTCTATAATAGTATCATGACCTTTCAGAGATTGTTTTCTCCAAGTCTATGAAGGCACCGCCGCAGATAAAGAGAATATCTTTGGTGTCAATCTGTTAAAAACACCAACATATTACATTTAAGAGCTCTTAAAATTTGAAGTAAATTAGATAATATTACAGCATCATTAATCAAAAGCAGCAAACTGTAGACGTTGTACTTGCTGCGCCACCACATCATATGAATACTAATAAAATCAAGTACACTTTTGAAAGGAAAAGGGGAGGTGAAACTTCTTTTAATTTATAAATGTAAAAATATAGTTAAAGGAGCTTTTGAAGAGTGAGGAAACCAAAATTACTTATGCACAGGGATATCTGTCCTTTATTGTGTGATACATGTGTGAGTAAATGAGTAAATCTGACCCTTACCAAGGATCAAGGGACAGAGGTGGCCACATGGTCTTCACACATTTAAAAATATGGCTATGTAACACACATTTGGACTTGATTGCTTCTGCGTTATTAATGTAAGTAGTCTTGCAACACTAATACAAACAAAAATATCAAAGCAACCAAACTTACGAAGGTTCTCTAATCCTATGCATGAAAAGATTAAATGCTTTACTCGTTCATTATTACCTGTATATTGTCACCTCTTGGATGCTTTCGAGCTCCCTTTTCTGGTACATTGACTATCTGAACGAAAATGGCATCATAGATCAATATACATAATTATATTTACCTTAGGAGATGTGTGCAGACACTTATACAACAATAAAACTGTGTTAAGCATTGACAGTGATTAATTACTATTCCACCAAACACAAGGAAAACATTTAGAGAATAGAGACAATAAGGAGAGTAATTTGTGGAAATGCATTCAAAAAATACCAAGTAACCTAGAGCTGTACTTAAATACCACCAAACTTTGGATTAAACTTTGAATTTATGGAGGGGGTTGTCTAAGAACAAGACAGCAGAATTACATGACAGCTACTAACAACTAACAAGATAATTATGACTGATTAAATTTTAAGGAGAGACTACTTGATGCAATTTAGCTCATGTAGATGAACCAATTACTTAAAGATATGAACCAGCGGGCATGTTGGATATTTGATGCATAGAACTTTACACAAATGGTAGTAGGTAACTAGGAACCAACCAGGATGAGACAGATCTATGAGAAATGTTACCTTCTATCATTAGGAATATGAAAATCGGAGAAAGAATTGAAAGATACTAAAAGTAAAACTTATAACAGCTTAAGGAGGATGGTCTAATACTCGGATCATACTTATCAAATATTAGAAAAAAAAAAAATAGGACAATAGGTTACGGTGCTTGCAGTTTTATCAATTAATACATTGAAAATCAGCTTTGGAGTACTAGCTATATACTCCTGAGAACTTGAACACACAAGCTGCAGCCTGTGAACGAGACTCGCAATATTCCATGAATATTTATGCAGAACGTTACAATAACCTGCCCTTCCAGCTAAATATGACTCTACACAATTTTGTTTGCCACTCACACCTGATAATCAGATGCAAATAACTAATAAAATTGAGAAATTATTATAGGAAATGTATTCTGGGATCAACTATCCTATTTTACTACTCCATTATATCTAATTGTTCACTTTGGTGGGGCAGAAGAAAATATAAAGAGAAATAAGGCAAAAGAAAAACAGAAAGAAAGATGAAGTAAAATTTTGATTAGGTGCAATATCATATATTGGTAGCACAAAAGAAGGGAGCATTATGGATTGACCTTGGCTGTATCCCAGCCAAGATAAAAGGAAAAAGAATAAAAAACACTTACAGTCCCTTCCAGCATTTTAAGTAATGCCTGCTGGACACCCTCTCCCGAAACATCTCTACTAATATTAAGGCTTTCAGCCTGTAAATTAAAGAGAAAGAAATGAATAAAATTAAAAAGCGCTTCAAGATGAACAAATTTGTTTATTCTTCCAAATGTTACCTTTTTAGTGATTTTGTCAACTTCATCAATATATACGATGCCCTGCTGGGCAGCTACTACATTATAATCTGCAACCTGAAACAGGTATGACAACGTCAGAAATCCACAACAAAGAAGAGAATCTATTCAAGCACAACTTTTTCTTTCTTTTCAATTTCATAACAGAAGTTCAGTTTTTTTAATATGTCAAAGATAAGTATGAAGTGCACGCCAACTACAGGGCAGCACTTGACCATGTAAAGAGAAGTGGGTGAACAATTACGGATAATCGCAAGCCACGTTTGGAAATCACTTCCTAATCCCCAAATACACACAGACACACAAGTAATTTAATTCATAACAAAATATGAACAGGTGTGAAAATATATTACAGTTAGGAGCTTGTATAAAATGGACTCTACATCTTCCCCGACATATCCTGCCTGCAAAAAACAAGCACAATTAGACTTTTACTAAAATTCAATATTCTAATAATGAATTAAAACTCACATGGCATCACTAGTAGGAATAAGTAATATATTTGCTAAAATGTGAAGGTTCGTTGAACTTTTGCAAAGATTTCTTGTCCTCTAACGTTTCCAGTTTGACCCTTTTTCTTAAAACTATTGCATAATTAATCATATTTTAAAAGTTCACATCAGAACTTCCTTCTTAAAGTTTATTCGCTTTGACCATTTAGCACATGTATTTGTATGTTTAAACATCAAAAAATACTTCCAGAAATGAAAACAGGGTCAATCATATTCATTATACAATTCTGGAGCTAAAACAGATTCTTAAGATTGACGAACATTATGATTCACTGTGTGATTAAGCCACTAAGACATCACCTAATCAAGAGAGAAGGAACGAACACCCACATTTAATTAAAGTTACGAATTAATAGCTTGCCTGAGTAAGAGTGGTAGCATCTGCAATTACAAAAGGTACATTCACCAATCGGGCCAAGGTCTTGGCAAGTAGTGTCTTCCCTGTCCTTCAAACAGAACCAGTAAATAAATAATATAACAAAAATTGGAAGACTAGGTACCTATAGCCAAACTGCAATATTTATTAAAACATCTATATATAAAAACAGAACTGTAGTCCATGAACAACACAATCAAAGGTCAGAATACATTGGAATATCTGAAGTCTGGAAAATTTAAATTACCTGAACCAGTTGGCCCCATCATAAGAATATTACTTTTCTCGAGTTCTACGGCATCATTATCCATGGCACTAGTTTTGTCACTGCCTGAATTTCCAGCAGACCTAACTTACAAAGTTGTAACATATATCAGAATAATATATGGATATGTGTGTAAAGAGATGAAGAGCAATTAGCAAACACATTTGGAAAAAATAATCTTTAAGCCGGTGTTGTAAAATTCCAAAAATGGTCTGATCAGTAACAAGAGGACCTCGAAGTGATTAATATGAAATTTGAAATTTATTGAAGGGATTAATCGGACACAAAATCATTTACATTTAGTATTAACATTTTTCTCTCTATATATATATAACAATAACACATGAAGCACAAACAAGAATTTTTTTTCATCTTTATATAAATTTATAACTAACAAAATAGTACAAGCAATCAAAATTTAGTTAGATCAAATCTGCTAGTATCTAATTTGACCATTACCTCAAATAACATACTTTAAAAACATGAAAGACCAGAGAATTAATAAAAACACTAAAAACAATGATAGTTTTGAAATGAGCAACTTATTTTTCTAGTTGAGAAAGCAAAGTAAAATCTTTTCTCCTAATCCCTTATCGTACAACCAGCCCCAAGATGTCGCATGAGGATGATACTTCTGCAAAAGTGTAAATTAACCTGTTGCAGGTTTGCTTCACTACAACTGTGATAGAATAGATCCATCAGAGCTCACAGCACTCGGTCTCTAAGATCCACAGACGACAGCAGAAATATTTTGGAAGGTAAGTATTATGTAAAGGGAATTGGATTACAACTAGTGGCTAAATGTGTTGGATATTGAGTATGATGCTGCGCTCCATATTATTATTGATATATTTTCCTCCTCCCAACAAAAGCTTCTTCTACTTTCACAGCCAATCAGTTGAATATTCATCAATTTGAGTGATTTTTTCAATTCAGGTATGGTTTACAGGTTTAGTTAAAACTTAAAATAGACTGGTATACATCCAATTCTAAATTATGAACCAATTAATCAGCCTTTTGACCGATTTTTAGAACACAGTCTAAAAAATAGAAATCACAATTTGAATGTAATCTAATTTATAGCAAGAAATCACACTTTTGTTTGGTAGGATGGAAATAGTGGAGGATTATAGAGATATCGGGCTTTCCTTTCAGTCTCAACAGATATGTTTACCATGCAAAATTGTTGGTAGTAGAAGTACCCCACTTGTCAAGCAACTACAATAATTTGACATGTTTCTAATTACAATGCAATAGTCCTCATTTATCAATTCTCACCAAATCAATTGGTGGAGAGGGAGGGGTATGAAATTCCTACTAGTCAACAGCATACTTTGGTAAATTGTTGATCATCTTGTGTTTCAAGTGATATTCAGTTTGAAAAAGGAATATTGCTATGGCACTAACAAAAGGAAAAAACCTTATCAAAGCAACAGACTCCAATCCAACCAATCAGCAATTTGACAGTATTTACCAGCAATATATTACAAAACAAAATTGAAGCACAACACATACAAAAATAAAAATATCTGAAAAGAAGAATAAACTGGAGAAGGTGCAAAGCTACATACTTGTCCAAATTGTCACTAGATATTCTCTTATAATGGTTGTAAACTGCAACAGCTAGTACCTGCAACCACGCAAATTACTTAAGTGACCATGATATCACAAATGTAAATGCATGATAATAGTAATAAGTTAATAACATAACGATGTAATATCAATAGCAACAAAACTAAAGCTACTACCTTTTTAGCTCGTTCTTGGCCAATTACAAACTTATCAAGCCCTCTACAAATCTCTTTCGGAGTCGGAAAACTATTACCCATATTAGAACCTCCCCAAGACTCATCCTTTCCACCAAACCCGCCACTCGAACCACCAGAACCGACACCATCTTTATCAGGCACTTGCACAAATTTGACACCAGGCCTAACTACAATCCCATCACCAGGAGGCTGCCAAACCTCAGGAGGATCACCATAAGCACTAGAAACATTAATCCTCCTATTAAAACCCTTCAAATACTCTAAATTATCATAACCCTTATCCAAAATATTGTCTTTTATTGAAACAGGCCTATGATAACTAGTACTACTTATATAATCATCCAGTTTACTTCTTGAACTGGTCTGAAAATTGGCTGTACGGACAGTATGTATGTGATCAAGTAAAAAGAATCTAAACTGAGAAAGAGTGAAATATGAAGTAGTTCTTGATGATTTTGCTCTAAGTGCAGCAGCCATGATTGTAATTTTTAAGAATATATTTGGGGATTTTCAAGAAAAATTATTGATTTGTGAAATGGGGAAATTGAAACATGGGTTTGAGAAAAAGAGAGGTGGATTAACGTGGGTCGATGTTTGATTTGGGGATTATCATGTAATTTTGTGAGATTGAAAATGTGGCATCAAGAACAAAGTAGATATACCATCCAACACGACAAAATTAACACAGAACAATAATGAATCTTTGCCAAACCGACGTCGTTGCCTTCAAGTTTTTGGTTATAATTGCAATTTTTCAGAAATTTAAAAGACTTGATATTTTTTGATAATAAATAAACTTTATATAGTAACTAGTAATTATATTTTAATTATAATTGGAGTAAGGATGCTAAAATAAATAAAAATTGAAAAAATTGTTAATTTTGATTGTTTGAATTTTTAATTTATAAATTCAAAAAATATAATTAATTAATTTAAAAAATGTCAAAATTTATGAAATAATAATCTTCATTATGTATTTATTAAACCATTTAATTTCAACGATCTTTCATTTTAAAATAACTTAATTTTTATTTTAGAGCATATTACGTATCTAATAGTTTGTAAGCAATTTTCATTTTAAAATAACTTAATTTTTATTTTAGAGCATATTACGTATCTAATAGTTTGTAAGCAATTTGTACATTGTTTTTTTAAAAATTTGTCATAATAACAAAATTATTCGTTATTATCCATTTAAGATATTTATTTAATTATCAAAATTAAATTAAATAATTAAAATTGTAACTACTAATATTGAATAAAATTATTAAATAAAAGTAAAATTTACTCTTTATATATTATCATAATTTTTAATAATATATAATACTATTATTATAATTAAATTGATAGATGTGCTATCGTAATTAATTCGTCAAACTCTATTTAATAAAAGAAAATGCCCTTAATATCATCTCTTTATAGTAGAATTGCCCAAATTAATATCATAGCCGCATACCGCATATGCATATGCTAACATTAACTCAAACCATGGTTGATTAGTGTCGCAGGGTCGGGTTTTTAACCTCAAACCAGAATCTGTGCGGTCTACCCTTGTCGCTCGGTGCCAAGAACAGCAGCCTTCCCGAGAGGTTGTTGCCTAGCAACCCTTTTAAACCAAGCACAGCGGAATACTTAACCAAAACGCAACATAAGAGCCACGTGTGTGCAGGTGTGTTTAATTACCAAGCAAATGTAAAACACACACAACAATTTACAGGCACCAAGCCCAACCTTTACATTGACCAACAATAAAAGGTACAACCAAGTTTATAAGCTTACAGACTTGTCCTACTGCCTAGCATAAATAATACAAGTGCAGAATATATAACTCCGTCTATGTATCTATCTCTACCTATCCATGCCTCTCTAGAGAATACATATAAAATGCCTATCTCTATATATCAGCCCAGCCCCATGCCCAGCAACCAACTGCCCGGCAGTTACCAGCGGTTACCAATATTTGAAATGTCTTAAGCAGTTATTTCTCACCATTTCCTTGAGCCACAACTGCCAATCAGTTACCCAGCCCACTCACTGTGCATTTCCTAGAAATACACATAATATCTATCACACACACACACACACACACACACATATATATATATATATATATATATATATATATATATATGTATATATATATATATATATATCAACAACATGTGCAACCTATGTGCCCACGTTTGTGACCTTGCCTTAGTCATATTTGGACTACCAGCACCAGCTCCTAGCTTTATATCGCCCATATGAAACCAACCAGCAAGCCATGTTTACCCAACCAGGCGTCGCTACCCAAACGGTCGTCCATGCTGCCAGCATCAACCGTTGAAGGCGCCCAACGCCAACCAGTGAAGCCAACCCGCAGCCAATAACCGAAGCCAATCTATCAGTAAGTTAAGTCGCCCCGCTCGACTCCAAAAATGCTTTTCAGCCAGAGAATCTTACAAACCCTTCCAAACTCTGAGTTTGATGTCCTCATCAAAATATCAACAATTTTAAGAAACCATTTCTCCAAGTAGCAAACCAACGCCCTCAAACCAAGGCTGCAAGTCCGTCTGCGGCATGCCACTGCCCCCAAAACCAACTACCATAAGCTGATTAGATTAACCTTCATCCATTTACCCCCATTATCACCAAAGCTTGATGACTTCTGTGTAGACGCCCAGCCACCCACACACTAATCACAATTCTGACTTAAGTTCCAGCAGTGCCCCCAACCTTTGGAGACATTGATTTAGGCCTAACCAGAAAACCATCAAGTTCGCCACTATAACCAGAAGAGTCGCTAGCCTTTGGCTAGATTCCAAAAACCACATTGCCAACAACCACCTGTAGAGCCCCCAACTTTCTGACTTTCTTTTTGCCCTTATCAACTTGCATAGGAATAGCCTTAACAAAACACGGACATGCCTCATCCATGATCAAAATTCTACCATAGCGCACCATAACAGTACTACTAGTCATGATAAAGAAATCCATTCCTAAGATGCAATCAAAATCATCTAAGGCAACAACATGAAAAGTAAAGTTACCTTGCCAATCACCAATTTTCAAGTCCATACTTGAATAACCTCGAATTTTCTGCACCTCGGCGTTATCCATCTTAATCTAATTCGAACATGATTCCAATTTCAGTCCGAGTTCATCAGCACATTTACCCCCAATAAAACTATTAGTAGCACCCGTGTCCACCATATCCATGACTGTTTTCCCATTCATTAACGCTTTGACATACATTAACCCATCACCCTCAACGAATTTTTCATTCCTCAGTGTAACCAAACGCATAGGATTCGCCCTCGCAAAACCTACTTCATTTTCCTCACTATCTCCAGTATTCTCTTATTCAACACAAAGAGCATTCAGTTTATTTTCTTTGGGACATTGTCTTGCAAAATGTGGTCCTCCACATATAAAACAAATTGCCTATAATCCTTGGCATCACCAGTGCCATTTTTCCCACCGTTCTTCTTGTTTCTGCCCTCATTCTTGTGATTCTTCCCACCGTTTTACCCTTTTCAATGTCAGAACCAGCATGCTTGTAGTCAACCAAACTATCAGCAACGGCCACAGCAGTCGGCAAGTCCTTCACAGACTACCTCCTCAATTCTTCCTGCGCCCAAGGTTTGAGTCCAGCCAAGAAATTGAACAACTTATCCTCATCTGACATGTTCTTTATATCCAACAACAAAGAACTGAATTCCTTCACATAATCTCGAACAGTTCCCGTTTGTCTGAGATTCCTTAAACTTTCTCTAGCAAGCCAAGAAGCATTAAGTGACATAAATTGCTCCTTAAGTTCCTTATTCAATGCCTCAAATGTGGTTATCGCCGGCATGTCCACACTCACATCACCATCAATACGAGTTCGCTACCACAATTTTGCATCGCCAACTAAGTACATACTCGTGATTGAAACTTGCTCCTTTTCATCAATATGAGCAGCCTTAAAATATTGCTCCATATCCCACAAGAAATTCTCCAGATCCTTCGCAACCCTTGTGCCACCATATGATTTCGGTTCTAGAATTTTCACATTCAGATGGCCCTCCCTAGAACCACCCACTAAATCGCTCACCACAGCCCCCTTCAAGATAGCAATCTCATTCCCCATTGTTCGCAACTATTCCCCCACATTCTCAGATGAAGTAGCCGTTGTTGAAAACAGATCCGTGAATTTGCCATCAATTGTAGCCATGAACGCAACAACCATTTTTCGAATTCAATCATGTCATTCCTCAAAACTTGAATCTGATTAACCAAACAAATCTCATCAGTCGATAGAGGGGTGCCCACAAATTCTTCAAGCCTTGTCAACCTTTCACCCATAGAATTTCCTCCAACCAAGATTCCGTATAACCCACGAACTTATAACGAAGCTCTAATACCAGTTGTCACAGGGTCGGGTTTTTAACCACAAACCAGAACCTGTGCGGCCTGCCCATGTCGCCCGATGTCAAGAACAGCAGCCTTCCCGAGAGGTTGTCACCCAGCAACCCGTTTAAACCAAGCACAGTGGAATTACCAAGAGCCACGTGTGTGCAAGTGTGTTTAATTACCAAGCAAATGTAAAACACACACAACAATTTATAGGCACCAAGGCCAACCTTTACATTGACCAACAATAAAAGGTACAACCAAGTTTGTATGCTTACAGATGTAAAGCATAATGTAATGTAATATGTAATAGAGGACATATATAACTCAACTAGGATAAAAGATAAATAATATTAACTCGATACAGGGATCGTGAAATTTGAAGAACAGGCACCGACAAGGATCAAGTCGCTGAAAGAAGTTCATTAACATGTTCAAGCCTCAGTGACAGAATAAGATGTACAGATTATTCAGTTGAAGTGCCAAAAAGATTCCATGTATTTACATAATTTGAAGATACTGCTACAGGCTAATCAATTGGAATGTAACGAAGGTGTGAAGATCAAGATCAGTGCTAGTCACTTGTGAACCAGACCAGCGCACTAAGTGTCAGCACATACGAGAAGGATAAACACATTAATTTACAGAAAGAATTGCCAAAGCTTATTGACGATCAAGGACAGACATAATATTTCAAGGTATTGTCAAAAATTAATTTACTCTCTAAAAATTAAATAAGTAACAGATTAATTAATTATTTACAACAAATAATTAAATTAATCTAGTACTTGAATTATTTTCAGAGATGAATTAAAACAGCAGAATAAAACAGAAGAAAGAAGCGGAAGAGATACAAAAATAGTATTACTATGCGTAGTTACTATTTGGGGTTGGTGTAATATTGCCCGGTTACTATTTGCGGTTGGTGAAATAGTGTCCGGTTACTATTTGGGGGTTGTTGGAATAGTGCTTGGTTACTATTTGGGGGTTGTTGGAATAGTGTCAAATAGTGACTTTCTATAATCTATAAATAGGCCTGTTGTATTTCATTTCAAAACACACCTCAACACACAACTTTCTCTTCTCTCTATTATATCTTCTCTGTGTAAGCTGCTAGACAGTCCATCTAGTAGGAAAGCCGGCTTAGCCCGCTTTTAGGAAGTGTCGGGTAGAAGGTCCTCGTGCCTAAACTATCCTTAGGAGTGTTTGATTTTGTAGCTGATCCATAGGATTACATTGTGTAACAAACCTCCGGGTTTTATCTATTCAAAGATATTTCCCAAACAGTTGTGTTATTTCGATTCAGTATTTTTGATCTCATATCCACATCAAAAATCGAAATATTTTTAGAATAACCCATTCAACCCCCCCTTCTACGTTATTCTGGACCTAACAATTGGCATCAGAGCCATTCTGTTATTATACAATAGTTAAGATCCAAAAGGCTATACAATCATGACAGAGAAAACACAAACTCCAACAACAAACAAATATGAATCAATCAGAGTTCCAATACTTAGGGCATCAGAATATCCATATGGAAGGTGAAGATGGAAATGTTTATGGAGGCTACAGATCCAGAGTACTTAGACAGAATCCATGATGGTCCACATAAGCCGACCAAATTGTCTGTTGTAGTTGATAAAGAGGAACAGAAAACGATTCCAAAGGAGAAGAAAGACTACACTCCTGAAGATATCTCCTCTATTTGCAAGGATGCAAAGGTAAGGCATTTATTACATAGTGCTCTTGACAATGTTATGTCTAACAGGGTCATTGGATGCAAAACTGCTAAGGAGATTTGGGATGCTTTGGAAGTCAGATGTCAAGGAACCAAAGCCATCAAGAAGAACAGGAGAACAATACTCACACAGGAGTACGAGCACTTTGACTCGAAGTCTGATGAGTCATTAAAAGATCTATATGACAGATTCCTGAAATTGCTGAATGATTTATCACTGGTAGATAAGGAGTATAATCTTGAAGACTCTAATCTGAAATTCTTGTTGGCTCTTCCTGAGAAGTGGGATTTAAAGGCCACTACCATCAGAGACAATTATGATCTGGAAGACATGTCTCTTGATAAAATCTATGGAATGCTCAAGACTCATGAGCTTGAGATGGAACAAAGAAGAAAGAGGCATGGAGGCAAGCCCAAGTCAATTGCTCTTAAAGGTGAGGAGAAAGCTTCTAAAGAAGTTACTGTGAAAAAGAGTCAATCCAATGGAAAGGCTCTTATTAAAAAGTCTGATACTGAGTCATCAAACTCTGATAATGACTCAAACTCTGACAATCACACAGACTCTGATGATGATGGCAGTGATGCTGAGATGATACAACTTGCAGCCCTGATGGTAAAAAGCTTCAAGAAGATGGCTTACAAGAACTTCAGGAAAGGAAAGAAGTTCACACGAAGAGATTCAAATTCCGAAAAGAAGAATTTCAGAAAAGCTGAGGGAAAGGAAGGCAGGTCTGGGAAAGGGGACAAGTCCAAGATCAAATGCTATAATTGTGGTGAGAAAGTGTTGGGACAATCAGATCTTGGCACTGCGATTTTTGATACAATAAATTAACGAGTACGAATAGAAAGTCACCTTGTTAACGGTTGATTCCACGCTCTTCTATTGTATTCCCAAATTCCCTTGAGCGAAGTGTGGCCTTCGTCTTCTCAAGTTAACCTCTCTTCTTGCTCCCGGGTGGCTACAAAATTTTCTTCGACCAACCCTAGCAAGAAGAGAATAAGAATATATATAGGGCTACAATAAGGATCATGGATAATTAGGTTAGGCCTCCCAATGACATTCCGAGCCCAGCCCAATGTCATTTAATATTAATTCAATCCACTAAAGAATTAATATTTGCACTACCTTTCCTAATACCGTAATTTAATTAATTAATTCGGTTCCAATATTATTTGCTTATTAAATTCCCCATGTTTAAAATATCGCATGTCCATTAATTAAATAAATTACTGATGATTCATTTAATTAATATCTTTTATCCTTGATCATCCACTCAACCTTTATTTAATTATGCCGGAATAAATTCACCTGCAGGGTTTCACATAATTAAATCTTTTTGAGCTCTCAAGGGGACATCATTAACCCGAATATTATCAAGACATGGATTCCTTCAATAAATAATATCCACCATATATATTATTCCATCACCCAAAATATAATGATTTAATTCATAAGAATTATTTCATATATAAATCAAAGCATGTAAATAATATACACGTATCAATTACTATATCTGGATTAAGAACCTAAGCATTAATAATAACATAGAATCTTAGTTCTCCTTCTTAATCAGTATAAGGGAACAATTCTAAATTTGATCATGTTCAATATACACAAAGTATATTAGTATTATTTAATAGTCAATATAAACTATTCTAAATAATACTACAGCCATACCAGTGGATTGTCCAATACCACCTGTGCTGTGAACCTTATTATATTATATAAACCGTATTTAACAATCTAATATTTAGTATCCCATTTGATACTAGATTGTCCACAATATATAATATTAGACAGCATGTAAACATTTAAATGATTCTCAACAAAACTGGGCTAGAAATAAATGTATATACTTTAAATAAATATTTTCAGTATACACCAACAATCTCCCACTTATACTCAAAATATTCTATGAGTATATCAGTGTTCATTTAATCCACTATTACACAAAAACTATGTGTCCATCCATCTGACTCCTATCGCTTCCACATGCTTGTCAAAAACCTTGGCTGGCAAGCTCTTTGTGAAAGGATCTGCCCGGTTGTCTTCTGATGATATGTGAGCCACAACTATATCTCCTCGCTTTACGATTCCTCGTATGAGATGATACTTACGTTCAATATGTTTAGCTGTTTTGTGATCTCGCGGTTCCTTCGAATTTGCCACAGCACCAGTGTTATCACAATACACTGTCAAGCTCCTAGGTAAATTAGGTACCACATCCAAGTCCAAAAGGAAGTTCCTGAACCATACAGCCTCCTTTGCAGCCTCAGAGGCCGCCACGTACTCGGCTTCCATGGTAGAGTCTGCAACGCATTTCTGCTTTACACTCCTCCATATAACGGCTCCACCTCCCAAAGTAAAAACATATCCCGAGGTTGATTTCCTCTTATCCCTATCTGATTGAAAATCTGAATCATTATATCCCAAAGGAAATAGATCTGAGGCCTTGTAAATTAACATATACTCCTTAGTCCTTCTCAGGTACTTGAGTATAGTTTTTACTGCACTCCAATGTTCCTGACCTGGGTTCGACTGATATCTACTAACCATGCCTACAGCAAAGCAGATGTCAGGCCTCGTACATAACATAGCATACATTAAGCTTCCACATGCCGAAGCATAAGGAACTGCTTTCATGCTCTCTATATCCTTAGGTGTCGAAGGACACTGCTCCTTGGATAGAGCCACTACATGCTTAAAAGGTAGAAAACCTTTCTTAGAGTTCTGCATGTTAAAACGAGCTAATACTTCATCAATGTAGGGCTCTTGAGATAAAGCCAACATCCTTTTCTTGCGATCCCTTATTACTTTGATCCCAAGGATGTATGCCGCTTCACCTAAGTCCTTCATTTCAAATTGTTTGAACAACCATGCCTTTACTGATGACAACATCTTAACATTGTTTCCAATGAGTAAAATGTCATCCACATACAGTACTAGAAAAACCACTGCATTACCCTCACTTCTCTTATACACACATGATTCGCTTGGACTTTGATCAAATCCATATGACTGGACTGCCTGATCAAAACGAATATTCCAGTCCCTAGAAGCTTGTTTTAGTCCATAAATAGACCTCTTAAGCTTACAAACAAGATGCTCTTGGCCTTCCTTAATGAATCCTTTTGGTTGTTGCATATAGATGGTTTCCTCAAGACTTCCATTAAGGAAAGCTGTCTTGACATCCATTTTCCAAATCTCATAATCGAGATGAGCTGCTATAGATAAAAGAATCCGGATCGACTTAAGCATAACAACCGGCGAAAAGGTTTCCTCATAATCGATCCCTTCTTTCTGAGTATACCCTTTCGCAACAAGTCGTGCTTTCCAGGCTTTCACCTTTTTGTCAGATCCTCTTTTCTTCTTGTAGATCCACATACATCGAATGGGTTTTACACCTTTGGGTGGTTCCACGAGCTCCCAAACTTGATTGGAATACATAGATTCCATCTCAGATTCCATTGCCTTTTGCCATAGATCTGCATCTTTATCTAGAATTGCCTCTTCGTATGTCCTGGAATCCTCATCATGTTCGCCAGAGACCAAGTCCGAGGACTCTCCCGAAAACATGAATCTATCTGGTTGTTGAACAACCCTCCCACTACGACGAGGCACTGGTGCAGTATTAGTATTAAGTTGTGCATTTTCTTATGGCTGTTCTACTTGTACTATTGGCACTTGGGGATTATCTGTCCCTCCCAGTAGTTCCTCTAAAACGATACTACTCATGGGTTTATGGTTCATTATATAGTCTTCTTCTAAGAATCTAGCATTGGTGCTAACAATGATATCTCGATCCCTAGGACTATAAAATGAATAACCTTTCGTTCCCATGGGATAGCCTACAAACAGCCTTACTTCTGTACGAGATTCTAACTTGGTCACGTTCTTGTTCAGCACATGTGCTGGACAACCCCAAATCCGAATATGTCTTAGACTTGGTTTGCTACCAGTCCACAATTCTATTGGAGTCTTGGGAACCGACTTAGAAGGTACCAAGTTCAGAAGGTAAGCCATTGTTTCTATAGCATATCCTCAGAACGACTAAGGTAAATCTGAATAACTTATCATCGATCTAACACTCTCTAAAAGAGTCCGATTCCTTCTCTCTGCTACACCATTCTGCTGAGGTGTGCCAGGTGCAGACAACTGGGATGTGATCCCATTTTCTGATAAATATTCCCTAAATTCTCCAAGCAAGTATTCGCCACCACGATCTGATCGTAGTGACTTGATACATTTTCCAAGATGTCGCTTCTCCGCACTTGTTTTATACTCTTTGAATTTTTCAAAGCACTCAGACTTACGGCGCAACAAATAAATGTACCCATATCTAGAATAATCGTTAATGAAAGTGACAAAATACTCATAACCTCCTCTTGCTTGGATACTCATAGGTCCACATAAATCAGTATGAACCAATTCTAACACTTCTTTTCCTCTATTCCCCTTTGCTTTAAAAGGCCTATTAGTCATCTTACCTTCCAAGCAGGATTCACAAACCGAAAATGGCTCCACTGCCAACGAGCCTAATGGCCCATCTACTACCAGTCTTTGAATCCTCCTCAAGTTAATATGACCTAATCTTAAGTGCCAAAGATATGTTTGGTTCAATTCAGAAGGTTTCTTTCTTTTGTTTGAGCTAGAAAGAATGTTATTAGTTTCCTTATGTTGCAGCATTGGTTGGATAGGATTAATAATATATAAATTGTCTTGCAATGTACCAGAACATATAACTCGTTTATTCATCATAATAGAAACATTACGATCCAAACAAACATTATAACCATCCATGGCAAGTTTAGAAACCGAAATTAAATTCCTTCTAAACGAAGGTACATAAAGATAATTGTTCAAAACCAAAATCCTATCATCGCCAAAAGATAATGTAATTATTCCAACTGCAACTACTGCTACTTTCGTAGCATCTCCCATGAACACATATATCTTGCAATCTCTAAGCATTCTGGATTGCTGGAACCCCTGCATAGAGTTACAAACATGGTCAGTGGCTCCTGTATCTACACACCAAGTGCTCGTAGATATAGCCGCTATATATGTTTCTGTAACTAGAGAAAGAGACATACCAGTATTGTTTGTCTTCTTAGGAAGAGGACAATCCTGTTTCCAGTGACCTGACTGCTTGCACCTGAAGCACTTTCCCTTAGGCTTTTTCACAGCACCTTGAACTCCCACTGCATTAGCAACCTTTCCAGCTTTCTGTGTCTGAACCTTTTTCTTCTTCTTGCCTTTCGGCTTAGAGGAAGAAGCTTTCTCAGCCACATTCACTTGAAAATTCTGCTTAAAGAGTCCTTCAGCTGCCTGATGTTCTGTCAGAAGTTCCGCGAGACTATACATCCTTTTGTTCATGGTGTAATTCAAGCGGAACTGCTCAAAACTTTTGGGCAGACTCATAAGGATGATATCGATCTGGGTTTCCCCATTAATATCAGCACCAAGGATCTCCATCTCATTCAGATGAGACATCATCCTGAGAACATGATCCCTTACAGGTGTTCCTTCAGCCATCTGAGTGTTCATTAAAGCCTTCATTGCTACTTGCCTAGCAGCCCTATTCTGTTCCCCAAAAAGTTCCTTGAGATTAAAGAGCATATCTGAAGCAGTGGCCATAGCCTGATGCTGATGCTGCAAAACACCCGACATAGCTGCCAGAATGTAACATCGCGACATCTCATCAGCCTTAACCCACCGCTTATAATACTCCTTCTCACTTTCAGGATGTAACGCCCCCAGATCCGGGGTCCGGGATCGGGTCGTTACTGCCTCATAACTTATACACAATACTTGACTTGAGTCCAAAATAAATAAGTAGCATGCTATGACCCCACAATAATATCCACTCACACACACACAGTTATAGTCCCAGAGATGAAATTGAAATAAGTCTTACATAAAAGGGGTTTACGAATGAAAGTTATTACAACCCCGAAAGGATAACATCATAAGTTTAAAAGTTTTGCCGTTGATTACATTAATTATACATATAGTTAAACAGGAAACAAAAGATGTCTAACTATGCTACCTCAGCAATGGCGACTAGCATCTCAGCGGGGAGTCCGGTGGGTCGGGTAACCCGCTTGCGCTGAGTGCGCCTGACGCGAGCCATCTGCCCTAGCTGTTGTTGTGACATAATATGAACAAAGCAAGGGTGAGCGAAAGCCCACCAACAATAATATAACTGAACAGTGATACATATATACAGTAGTTCAAAATATCCTTTGAAATCATATGCCATGCCTTAATGAAGTTATTGCCAGTATAATATAAAGGTGAAGTTACCAGGTAACTCAAAGTATTTGTTTGTAGAAATATCCGCTACATCAAAAGTAAGCGAGATATTCTCATTGCCATTAAAAGAGGAACTTGCATGAAAAGATTGCAATTCAAGTTATGAATACTTTTCCAGCTTTGCCAACAGTAATCATGTTACTGGAAATAAATAAGTTTGGATGATGAACCAATGATGGAGTATTCACCGCGCCCGCTGTTCCAATCTTGATGATCAGTCGAGATCGTACAGCTCAAATTAGATTTACTACCGGTAAAAGGAAGAACTGACGGCTTTACTTGTCTACCGCCTTACTAGCTCTCCCTGGCCAACGGTTGGGCCAAAGGGGATGGACCGGCGCTACTCGGCCTCTTACACGACTCCTAGTTCAAATAGAATTCATGATTCTGAATGTAACGTTCGTCCTCCTTTCCCCAAGTATAATACTTGTTGATAAGACTCCACAAAGTAGTCGTGTCTAGTTGGAAAGGAAAATTCACCAATAACTTCCAAGCTATTGCTTGGTAACGAATATCAACTTGTTCCAACCATCTTACCCCTCGAAAGATGAGAAGGTAAACAACGACTTAATAAGTCAATAGTACCAGAGTTGCGAGTGAAGAAAATACTTTATGACCGGGAAGTCGACAAGATAAATATCATTTTCCAAGTAAGGTTCCCTTATTATTAGGGAGATAGACTCAAAGAAGAATGATGTCTGAGAACCTTTCTTGATATAAGATTAATAATAATATGACTCCGAAATATTTTTCGTAATAATCGAAGAAGATAGACCTTATTGAGGTTATTCTAAGTAGGAAATAAATATTCAGAGAATATTTATTGAATTAAAAATATTTAAAGAATATTTAGGAATATGAAAGAATATCTTTAATCCGAGTATTTCTCAAAATAATCCTTGAAGAAATATCAGGAGAATATTTATTGAATAAATAAATATTTAAATGAATATTCAAAATAATATTCATTAATTAATAAGACCTGAAAGGAATATTTAAGATAATATTCATAATTAATTATGAATTTAAATGAATATTCAAAGAGTAATATTCATTTAATGAATAATATTCTAAATGAATATCAAGTAATATTCATTTAGTAATCCAAGCTTTAAAGGAATATTCGAGATAATATTCGATAAATAAATCAAGCTTCAGATGAATATTAGAATAATATTCATCAAGTAATTAATATCTTAAATGATTATTCAAAAGTAATATTCATTTAAAAAAATAATATTCTAAATGGATATTCAAATAATATTCATTTAGTAGTCCAATCTTTAGAAGAATATTCGGAATAATAATCGCTAATCTATTCGACTCTGAATGAATATTGAAAAATATTATTCGTCGAATGGTTACGTTCAAATAATTATTTGAAGTAAGGATCATTAAATAAATAATCTCGAACGAATATTCAAATAATATTCGTCGCCCAAATAAGGGAAAATATTTACTTAAATATTTTCCTCCGAGGTAATCTCGATATATCAAGAAATATTGACTCCCGGTCTATATTTGATGAATAAGATGTATACGCCCTTCTAAGAGGGTCTTACAATAACCGGCTTATAATTGATACGTTAGCTATCCAATTTATAAGCCAATAAACAATCAGGGAACAAGCATAACGATATAACTGGAAAGTAGGCATGCATGCTATGGCATATGTATAACAGAAAACATATATATATATATATTCAATCACAACAACAGCCTGAAAGAAGGGAATTGAAACTTGCCTGGTAGTCGAGTACGGTAAGGGGTAGTGGTAGCGGGTCCCGGGTCAGCTTGGGGATCTATAAATAGCAAAGGCATTCGGGATTAATCACTTAACATCTTAAAAGTTAAGTTATACTTAAATCGAAACACGTTCTCGAGTTATCTCGTTATACCCCTTTTAGTGGATTCCTTTTTATCATCGATCCGACCCGACATTCGTTCATTAATACGACATGTCACTGTACTTACACTTGGGAGTCATACAAGTTCTAAAGTCGATCGTTACGAATCAATAATATACTCCGAGTTTTATCGCCCGTTTTCTAAGTGTTTTACCGAAGTTATAATCAAGCGGGTTTTTAGGGGTTCGTTCGCGTTTAACTTGGATTCCAACATTTTTATAAAATCGGAAAACGATCCGGTTGACATGTGGTTTTCTCTCATACCTTCCTTATGACCTCTAGTATTTATTTACCAAGATTAGCAACCGAATTACTCATGTTAAGGGGGTTCAATTGCAGTTACGAATTCGTACTTACGGTTTCGAACTACTTTTAGTAAATCGGCCGTAAATCCTAAACTGTAAGTCCGTTTGATCCGATTCTTTTTCCAAAATGATCTACGACTCGATATCTACAAGGGTATGTTATATACTTAACCAGATCGGTGAATTATATCTACTGCTATGCACGAGTTTCAAGGTTTAACGAAATTCTGGCATTATAACGGCTATAAATCGGACGTTCCAAAAATCATATTCATCCAACCAAGCCACACCGGGCATCAATACAATTTATAAACATGATTCTCATCTCAACAAACCCTAGAACCACTGATCTTAACCTCAAAATCATCATGCTTCTTAAATCACATAACTAACTACATAATCATGCTTATAATCACCACTATAATCATACAAAGCTAAAACCATCAAAAACATATATAAATCTCAAATCAAATGCTAGGGTTTCAACAGGTCTACCTTCCTTGGAGTATGTTCTAGCCTCACTAAGCTTTGTATGATCCTTGAGTGGCCTTAAGCTAGCTAAATCAACCATAAGAATCAAAGAAAACAAGATTAGTTCTTGAAGAACACTATTCATCACTCAACTTGTAAAAATCATAAAAAATCGAAAAACAAGAGTTTAGCTCTCAAATTTTTACCACATCTTGGGTTCTTCATAAGCTTTGTTTTGAGCTATAGATCATGAAATTTGAAGCTTGGAAGCTATGGTTTTGAACCCGTTTTTCCTACTGGACAGAAACTGGTCAGATTTGGTTTTCTAACTTTGAGCATGGATTTGACTAGGCTATACTACTTGGATTGCAATGAAATTTTGAAGGAACCTTGACCATGGAGTGGAGAGGCTTTGGTTAAAATTTGGTGATTTTATCATGGATAGAAATGGAGATATGAATTTTCTTCTTTGAGGTGCTCTTGCTGGGCAGTTTGAGAGAATGAGAGAAAATGAATTGTTTGCCTTGTTGCTTGGTCTAATCTTGTCTAACACACCTTGCTTGGTTAATATCTTGGATAAAGTAGCTTTATTAAAGTTGTGATGTCATGGATGAGGCTTTTGGAGAGACAAGTGTTGATATGTAATGGAATGGTGTGTGTTGGAAGCTTAGCACTTGGTTAGGTTCTAAGTGTGCTAGTTGCTTAAGTAACTACTTAGTTACTTGCCCTTATCCACTAACACATGCTTGTATCTTGCTTTCCTGCTTATTTCCTTGTCCGGTTATTGCTTAATTCGCTAATCGTTCGGTGGAATAATCCAGGATTTTCTAGTTAGGGTTTTACCAGAAATCTCCTTAATATTTCTATAACTATTCTTAATTCTCCTCTATAATCTTTGATTCCAACTTTCTCAAATCTTTTTAAATAAATCCTTAAATCATTCTGTATCTTAGGAATCTCGGAGAAAATAAAAGTGCCGTTTTTCAGAATCCGACAGCTTTTACATACACTCTTTTTCCCCCTGGATCACTAATACGAACTCAGAATTTCGTTCCGGGTACTTATATATCGCGTCGTCTAATAATATTCCTATGTCCACCAAAATCACTATTCATCCATTTTTCTTTACTCATCCTCTTAGGATTGTACAATTGTCCCTGATCTCTTTCGATCGTTCCTTAACCTTTTTACAGAACCACTGGACCAATAACAGATATCGATTTGGATGACATAAGAATAATCTTCTCCTTTAGAATTATCAAATCTCAATTCCCTAGGAGATAGATAATTCTTATATAAAGTGTCAACCAATAGTATTCTTCAAGACATATAAATATTTAAATCGAATTCCATTCCTTCCATTCATTATCTCAATCGTTACATCGTAGTCGAAATCACTATTCTCCATTACCTCAGTACATAATAAAAAGTTTTTAATTATATCCAAAATTTGGGGTTCTTACACAGGAGCATCTTCAGCAGGCTGATCTGGCTTGGGTTCATAAGTACAAAATTTGTACTCATCAGCAGTCAACACTATGTCCAAATTACGTTTCCATTCAATATAGTTTGGTCCAGTAAGTTTGTTATCCTTAAGTATGGTGAATAGTGGATTAAAGCCCATAATGATCTAATCCTGAGAATCATACATGTAACACATAATCAGAGAGTTGTACAAATCTTAAAACCTATTGGTTTCCTCTAACAATTAATTAAAATTAATGCACTAATATTTAAACACCATAAGTATCTGGTACGCCACGATGGGTGACATATATACCACTTAAATTCATTTAAATATTACTTCGGTCCTATTACTAAATAATATGCCACGTTAGGGTGGACTATATATTATTTTTCATAGCTAAGTGTATACCATTATTAAATCTTAAATTACTTAAACCGAATACATCCGTTTGATATATTAATGGATAATTCCCAGGTCTCGGAGGAGTCACAACGGCCTCGCTCAATACCCAATTCCTAGACAGAATTTTCCATAGTCAACATCAAAAGAGTATTCAATTTTCGTTACGAATTCTATGAAACTTGGTACGTCACGTTAGGGTGATCTATATACCTTTCAATATTCGTAATTTAATTTAAGAATTTTGTTCTAGTAATTTCTTCAACCTTTTAAATTACCGTAAATAGTACGACACGTTAGGTGATCATATATACCATCTACATTATTTAAAAGGTTATATTACATACAAAATAATGGAGACCATGGGATTTAATTCCTAATTAATTCCCTCACCCACTTAGAATTTTTTATTAAAAATTGAGGAATTTTAAAAATTAAATGGGACCTATGTCGTTACAATTATGTCTAGCATGCATTGAAAATACACACATAATTTAACAACATAAAACATTTAATTAATGCAATAAATAAAAAAAACTATGTCCATGTCGTCCTAATTATGTTAAACATGCAATTCAAAAATTACACACATAATTAACAACACACATAATAATTTATTTAAAGCAATAATTATAAAATAAATTGCGGAATTAAAAATTAAAACAAAAATTAAATCCACTATTATGGCCCCAAAATTAATTTTCTGCAGCCTCCAAACAAGCCACACTGTTGCGCGTGCATCTGCTGGAAAAATAAAATCAAATTCTGCCTTCCACGCCAGTAACGCATTACCTGGATGCGTTACCAACTAGGAAAACCCTGTTGCGCAGGTTGGTAATGCGCAACACCCGTTTTACCTGGTAACGCATGGATCTCCTGCGTTACAGATTCTGGACAGAAAATTCACTGCGCGCGCATGCTGTTCTGCTTCTGTTGCTGTTCTTCGACTGCAACAATTCTTTGACAGCCTCACCAGAGTTTCGCAGCGGAACAAAATTTATCTCCGTTTTGATTTTCGATCGCACGTAATTGTTACAAAAAACCCGGATCTTAATAAAATCCATCAAACAATTACATAAAAAATAGATCTAATGCAAAACTAATTTTGTAAAATCTATTCTAACACGATCAACCCTCGTGTTTACAACCACGAGAAACCACGTGGAAACCAAACAAAAATTAACCACGATTAAATCACGTGGGATCCAAACACATAATTAAAATATACATGGCCATAATAGTGGATAACAACCTGTAAAACTGAATATACAAGCCGACCACTATATACATGCATATATAATTACGACATGGACATCGTATCAAAAATCGCAGAACCATTGAACCTAGCTCTTGATGCCAATTGTTGGGAAAATCAGATCTTGGCACTGCGATTTTTGATACAATAAATTAATGAGTACGAATAGAAAAGTCACCTTGTTAACGGTTGATTCCACGCTCTTCTATTGTATTCCCAAATTCCCTTGAGCGAAGTATGGCCTTCGTCTTCTCAAGTTAACCTCTCTTCTTGCTCCTGGGTGGCTACAAAATTTTCTTCGACCAACCCTAGCAAGAAGAGAATAAGAATATATATAGGGCTACAATAGGGATCATGGATAATTAGGTTATGCCTCCCAATGACATTCCGAGCCCAGCCCAATGTCATTTAATATTAATTCAATCCACTAAAGAATTAATATTTGCACTACCTTTCCTAATACCGTAATTTAATTAATTAATTCGGTTCCAATATTATTTGCTTATTAAATTCCCCATGTTTAAAATATCGCATGTCCATTAATTAAATAAATTACTGATGATTCATTTAATTAATATCTTTTATCCTTGATCATCCACTCAACCTTTATTTAATTATGCCGGAATAAATTCACCTGCAGGGTTTCACATAATTAAATCTTTTTGAGCTCTCAAGGGGACATCATTAACCCGAATATTATCAAGACATGGATTCCTTCAATAAATAATATCCACTATATATATTATTCCATCACCCAAAATATAATGATTTAATTCATAAGAATTATTTCATATATAAATCAAAGCATGTAAATAATATACACGTGTCAATTACTATATCTGGATTAAGAACCTAAGCATTAATAATAACATAGAATCTTAGTTCTCCTTCTTAATCAGTATAAGGGAACAATTCTAAATTTGATCATGTTCAATATACACAAAGTATATTAGTATTATTTAATAGTCAATATAAACTATTCTAAATAATACTACAGCCATACCAGTGGATTGTCCAATACCACCTGTGCTGTGAACCTTATTATATTATATAAACCGTATTTAACAATCTAATATTCAGTATCCCATTTGATACTAGATTGTCCACAATATATAATATTAGACAGCATGTAAACATTTAAATGATTCTCAACAAAACTGGGCTAGAAATAAATGTATATACTTTAAATAAATATTTTCAGTATACACCAACAATCTCCCACTTATACTCAAAATATTCTATGAGTATATCAGTGTTCATTTAATCCACTATTACACAAAAACTATGTGTCCATCCATCTGACTCCTATCGCTTCCACATGCCTGTCAAAAACCTTGGCTGGCAAGCTCTTTGTGAAAGGATCTGCCCGGTTGTCTTCTGATGATATGTGAGCCACAACTATATCTCCTCGCTTTACGATTCCTCGTATGAGATGATACTTACGTTCAATATGTTTAGCTGTTTTGTGATCTCGCGGTTCTCTCGAATTTGCCACAGCACCAGTGTTATCACAATACACTGTCAAGCTCCTAGGTAAATTAGGTACCACATCCAAGTCCAAAAGGAAGTTCCTGAACCATACAGCCTCCTTTGCAGCCTCAGAGGCCGCCACGTACTCGGCTTCCATGGTAGAGTCTGCAACGCATTTCTGCTTTACACTCCTCCATATAACGGCTCCACCTCCCAAAGTAAAAACATATCCCGAGGTTGATTTCCTCTTATCCCTATCTGATTGAAAATCTGAATCATTATATCCCAAAGGAAATAGATCTGAGGCCTTGTAAATTAACATATACTCCTTAGTCCTTCTCAGGTACTTGAGTATAGTTTTTACTGCACTCCAATGTTCCTGACCTGGGTTCGACTGATATCTACTAACCATGCCTACAGCAAAGCAGATGTCAGGCCTCGTACATAACATAGCATACATTAAGCTTCCACATGCCGAAGCATAAGGAACTGCTTTCATGCTCTCTATATCCTTAGGTGTCGAAGGACACTGCTCCTTGGATAGAGCCACTCCATGCTTAAAAGGTAGAAAACCTTTCTTAGAGTTCTGCATGTTAAAAAGAGCTAATACTTCATCAATGTAGGGCTCTTGAGATAAAGCCAACATCCTTTTCTTGCGATCCCTTATTACTTTGATCCCAAGGATGTATGTCGCTTCACCTAAGTCCTTCATTTCAAATTGTTTGAACAACCATGCCTTTACTGATGACAACATCTTAACATTGTTTCCAATGAGTAAAATGTCATCCATATACAGTACTAGAAAAAGGCCAAATATCTGTAAAATGGAGAAAGAGTTGTCAAATATCTATAAGTCTATTGCAGAAATCAAAAATTGCAACTTATTCAATATGATGCATTCTAGGTTCAATTAAGTTCCATGGCAGCCCAGTTTAGTCATGCAATTAATTCCTTGGTGAAGACAGCTTCGTCCAATTTACCAACTCCACATCCTACTATTCTGGAGGATAACCCAACTGAGGGGGAGAAGGTGGATGGGCAAGAAGCTACTAGGCGTAATAAGGGCAAGGAAAAGGTTGTTGACACGGAATTAACTTTATTTTGGGAAAGGAAAAGCTAATGGGAGTATTATTGCTATGTGGAAAGAAAGCAAAGGCAAACTTGAAGATATGTTCAGTCTACAGGAACAATTGTCTTGCACTTGGTTAATTTTAGAAATCTGGAAAATGTATATATATAATCCAGAATGCACTTTAATATTATTTATCTTTGAACTTTATTTTTTGTTGTAACAGTTGAGTTATCCTCTAGGAATATGCTTGTCAAACCCTAACAATCAAATAGGGGGAGATTGTAAAGCATAATGTAATGTAATATGTAATAGAGGACATATATAACTCAATTAGGAAAAAAGATAAATAATATTAACTCGATACAGGGATCGTGAAATTTGAAGAACAGGCACCGACAAGGATCAAGTCGCTGAAAGAAGTTCATTAACATGTTCAAGCCTCAGCGATAGAATAAGATGTACAGATGATTCAGTTGAAGAGCCAAAAAGATTCCATGTATTTACATAATTTGAAGATACTGGTACAGGCTAATCAATTGAAATGTAACGAAGGTGTGAAGATCAAGATCAGTGCTAGTCACTTGTGAACCAGACCAGCGCACTAAGTGTCAGCACATACGAGAAAGATCAACACATTAATTTACAAAAAGAATTGCCAAAGCCTATTGACGATCAAGGACAGACATAATATTTCAAGGTATTGTCAAAAATTAATTTACTCTCTGAAAATTAAATAAGTAACAGATTAATTAATTATTTATAACAAATAATTAAATTAATCTAGTACTTGAATTATTTTTCAGAGATGAATTAAAACAGCAGAATCAATAGTATTACAATGCGCAGTTACTATGCAAAGTTACTATGCACGGTTACTATTTGGGGTTGGTGTAATAGTGCCCGGTTACTATTTGGGATTGGTGAAATAGTGTCCGGTTACTATTTGGGGTTGTTGGAATAGTGCTCGGTTACTATTTGGGGGTTATTGGAATAGTGTCAAATAGTGACTTTCTATAATCTATAAATAGGTCTGTTCTATTTCATTTCAAAACACACCTCAACACACAAATTTCTCTTCTCTCTTATATCTTCTCTGTGTAAGCTGCTAGAACGTCCATCTAGTAGGAAAGCCGGCTTAGCCCGCTTTTAGGAAGTGTCGGGTAGAAGGTCCTCGTGCCTAAACTATTCTTAGGAGTGTTTGATTTTGTAGCTGATCCATAGGATTAGATTGTGTAACAAACCTCCGGGTTTTATCTATTCAAAGATATTTCCCAAACAGTTGTGTTATTTCGATTCAGTATTTTTGATCTCATATCCACATCAAAAATCGAAATATTTTTAGAATAACGCATTCAGCCCCCCTTTACGTTATTCCGGACCTAACAACAGACTTGTCCTACTGCCTAGCATAAATAATACAAGTGCAGAATACATAACTCCGTCTATGTATCTATCTCTGCCTATCCATGCCTCTCTAGAGAATACATATAAAATGCTTATCTCTATATATCAGCCAAGCCCCATGCCCAGCAACCCAACTGCCCGGCGGTTACCAAAATTTGAAATGTCTCAAGCAGTTATTTCCCACCATTTTCTTGAGCCACAACTACCAATCAGTTACCCAGCCCACTCATTGTACATTTCCCAGCAATACACATAATAATTATCACATATATATATATCTCACCAACATGTGCAACCCATGTGCCCACATTTTGACCTTGCCTTAGTCATATTTGGACTACCAGCTCCTAGCTTTATGTCTCCCATATGAAACCAACCAGCATGCCATGTTTACCCAACCAGGCATCGCTGCCCAAACGGTCGCCCATGCTGCCAGCGTCAACTGGTGAAGCCGCCCAGCGCCAACCAGTGAAGCCAACCCGCAGCCAATAACCGAAGCCAACCTATCAGTAAGTTAAGCCTCCCCGCACGGCTCCAAAAATGCTTTCCAGCCAAAGAGTCTTACAACTAGCTTCTACATCATGTCAAACAAGTGGAGTGCATCCTTATATTTTCCTTCTTCCCACCTACTACCAGCCAATACACCTTAATTTTAACACCCACTTCCTCCAAACACAAACTCCACAAGTCACATCGTTATATTCACATTCACACTACATGTATTTTGAATCGGTAATACACTGTATGTTCACATTCATATCGTTAATTTTTTTTCGGTATTTTCTTTAGGATTCAACAGTTTTCATTAGGGGTTTAGATATATTCAACTTTTTAATTACATTTTAAATATTATCTATATTCTCTTAGAGGTTCAACAATTAATCTTTGGGGTTCAATATTTCCATTTTGGGTTTAGAAATATTAAAAAATGACGAATAAATCGTATACAAACTTAGGGTTTAGGGTTTTTATAACCCTTAACCCTAACTTATCCTGATTTTCAAAAAATTGGGGGTTGTCCCCGATTTTTTAAAAATCAGGCCGCCAGACTCAGTAAGAAATATTCAATTTTTTAATTAAAATTTTTAAATTTTATCTTTATTCTCTTGGGGGTTTAACAGGTAACCTTTGGGGTTCAACATTTCCATTTTGGATTTCAGAAATATTCATAACGACGAATAAACCGTATACGAACTTAGGATTTAGGGTTGTTCCTAGACCCTAAACCCCGATTTTTTAAAAATCAAGTCGCCAGACTCAGTAAGAAATATTAAATTTTTTAATTAAGATTTTTAAATTTTATTTGTACTCTCTTGGAGGATCAATAATTAACCTTTAGGGGTTCAACATTTTCATTTTAGATTTTAGATCGGGTAGATTTTTATTTATTTTAAATAAATTTTGTTAAAAAAAACACTACAAGACACGCATACAGTGGATGCGTCTACAAGACAAACACATAGATGACACAGCACCTCTGCGCATTTGTTGTACGCAAGTAAAGCAAATAGAATACCTATGTGCATTTGATATATGCGAGTACAATTTTTTTGTTGCCTGGGAAGGGATAGATTTTACAGTTCTCGCATCCAAGGAATGCGTATGTGTTGTTCGCATATGGTAAATGCGAGTTCAACTGGTCATTTTGGGCAAAAAAATAGTGCGTTGTCATTTTGGACGACAAACAATAAATATTGGTTATATTAAGCTTTTACCCGAACTAACGTGGGTCAATGTTTGATTTTGGGATTGTCAATATCCATTTTTTAATTTGGAATTAATCAAAATATTTATTTTAAAAAATGTTACTGAATTTTATTTATTAGAATATTAAAATTATAATTGGGTATTTTGCAAAAAAAAGAAATTATAATTGAATATTTGGTATTAATGATACGTTTTTTTTGTTTGGTTATTAAAATATTTTAATATTTTAATATATATATATATATATATATATATATATTTATTTATTTATATATTATGCGTATTTGAGAGTTGGGTACATATAAGATACCCAAATTATAACTGAATATTAAAAAAAATTTAAATACGTATTTGTGAATTGAGTATCTTATACAAATGGGATATTCAATTCACAAATGCGTAATTGATATAGTATATTTTTATATATGTTTTAGATGCTTTTATTCTCATATTTCTTGTGTTTTGCACTGATTTTGATATTTATTTAATAGATTTTGATGTTTTATGTAGTAAATAAAGAATTCTTAATCTTGGGAGGATTTGGAGTAAAAAGAGCTGATTTGGAGCTAAAATAGATGAAAATTTGGATTTATTGTGTTACACGGACTGCTTACACTATTTGGGCCCTATTTTGAGTTTCAGAATTCGGATTTCCGTGATCTTATAGCCCACGCGAAACTTGTGAAATTCTCTTTCATTCTAAGGTGGTTTAGAAAGCAGAGCCCAACTGGAAAAGCCCAGAAATTTCACATAAAGAATCTTATTCAATTATGGATATCTACTTATATAATATTGAGAACAATAAAAATAATTTTATTATTATTAATTAGCGGATCAGAAATATTAGTTTTATTATTAGTTTTTTAGGGAGGAGAAAGGGACGCGCTACTTTACATATATTCTAGCTAGGATTTTCTTCTTCATCTTTTAGATAGATGTAGTTTTGTTTAATTAGCTTGGATTCATCACCATTAATGGAAAGTTAAGGTATTCCTTATATTCTCTTGTTTATTAGTGTATGGTTTATATGATGTTCTTCATTATTTTTGTTCCTTTTAATTTTAGTATTAGCGAGTAGTTGTTTCTAGGGTATTAAAGGGGAAACCATGTTTGCATAATATTTTTGGCATGATTTTCACAATGGTTTGATTGGTTATGGCTAATTCTAATTGATTATGTTTTTATATTAATATGTGTAATCGGCCGATATCATCAATTAATTCTATGCGAATAGGAGTATGATTAAGAGATATACTACTAGAGGCGCACATACGATTAGCAGAATTGAATTTGAGTGCGAGAGCATCATTGGATTTTTGAGAGCGTTGATGCTTGAGAGAGATTGACAATTGCTCTAATTATCTAAATGATCGAATTACTAAAAGTGGTTAATTGTGTTGAATGTTTCGAGAGTGTTAATGCTTGAGAGAGATTAGCATACTCTAGTTATGTGATCACATTAATTGCTTTAGTTTAGAATCCGGTTATTGTGTAAATATGGTGGACCTGATTGCCCTAGATTTTAAATAATTTGTTAATCATCTATTTACTTAGTGTTAGTTTAGTTTAATTTATTAATTAGTTAATATTCCCCACATAATCGTTTTGCTCTTGGAACAATTAATAATAACTGAATCAAAATCGATAGAACCTGTCTCCTTGTGGATACGACCCGCTTGCCATTCTGTACTAGCAATAGATACCGTGCGCTTGCGGATAAATATAATTTGACACATCAGTAATTCAATTGTTGAAAACAGCCAACACACCCGACAATTATTATTTTTGCTAATTTTAATTAAACAATTGTCATTTTTAATATTTTTTTTCTTAAAAAAGTGGTCTGCTCTGAACTCTTGAGATTCTTAAAGCTAATTTTTCAGTAAAACCTCTATAAATTAATATTGTCGGAACCAACGAATTTTATTAATTTATAGAGGTTATTAATTAATCGAGATTAATTTTATACTTCCGCTATTATATTAAGACCAAAATTTTATATTAAAAATATTAATTTTTCGTGTATCGAATATTAATTTAACCCGGTTTTACTGTATTTTTATAGAACGTAATACGGAGCACTTTTTTTCTATAAAATGTATTATGTTAAATGTTTTTATTTACTTATTCTTTTATCTACTTTATAAGAATTAAAATAAATTGAGTTCTATATAAATTACTTTATTTTTAAAAATTATATGATTACGAGACAAAAAATATTGTACAGCATAAAATTTATCATCTATACTATTATATTAAAACTGAAACATTAAAAGTTTTGTCAGTTTAGTTTTCGATACGATTATCCTAATTATTAATAAAAATAAATGATAAAATAATGTAATTAATGATAATTAGTTGATTGCCTTTTTAAATAAAAATATGTTTATTTTTAATTGTTGTAATATCCTTTTTAAATATCCTATTATATTAAAACCAAAACATGTTTGATATTTGGTTTTCGGTACGATTATCCTAATTATTAAATAAAATAGATAATTAAATAATGAAATTAATGGTAATTAGCTGATTGTCTTTTTTAGTAAAAATACGTTTATATTTAATTGAATACATTATCCTTTATAAATACCTAAAATATCGTATCTCCCAATCATCAACATCTTTTTTTTCCCTAATTGAATCACGTTACCTTTTAATTTAAAATATAATCTTGCGATCATTAATATATACCAAAAAATATCACAATATATCTTCCAATTACTAATATAATATATTATAAAATTCCGTATACAATGGATAATGATCGTTAGATTATTAGTAATAAATAAGAATGGTTATATCTAATGATTAAATATTTTATATGATTAAATTAATTTAATAAATATTCAAGGTTCGATTTCCTTAAACGACATATTTAATTTAAATTTTATAAGTATAAGTTTTAAATCATGCATATCATTAATTAAATTGATATAAAGTATTTAAATTAAAATTTAAATAATTATTGAAAACAATTTTTATATAAAAATATAATTATAACATAAAATAAAATAAAGTTATTACTGTTGAGTATTGAATACAGTAAAAGAATACAGAGGGGGGGTGAATGGATTCTTGAACTTTTCTTTGTTCTTGAATCTTTGCAGCAAGATATGTGTTGAATGTGTGAGATATGTAAGTACAGATAACAAAGACAAACACAACACAATATCACTTTAATCTAATATTTTATTAGATAAAGATTTTGATACAATCTGTGAATACAAATGGTAGTATTCTCAGCTTCGTTTTTCTTAGAGAGATATTTCTTGTGATGTATCTTGAAAAACTTATCACTCTACAGCTAAGGAAGTGAGGCTGTATCCTTATAGACATGGATACACCTACTTACTACAAATAAGGTAGGTAAACAAAATACTTTCCAGTCTGTCTATCTCATTTGAGTAAGAGTCCAAACGGCTACAGATTTGACTTTGCAAAGCCTGTTCAGATCCACTTCTTTAGCTCCTTGTCCCTTTGTCTTATCTCTCCAAGCTTCTTTGTAGGCTTTCCAATCTGCTTTATAGTACATAGTCAAATAAAGCGTCTTGGCTTGTTGCAGGTTTCTGACTTGTACAATTCTTCAGTGTTTTGTCTCCAAGAATGTATTCGAGAAGTGGCTAAGTGATTAATTCGAGAACTCGAATTGACTTAATCGATAACTCTGAGTTCTCGAATAGTGTTATATTGACATATCGAATCACTTCTCGAATAGCTCTTTTCTCTGGGACTCCTTGAGATATCGAATAGAGCATTTTGACATATCGAATCCCTGAGATGTCGAATAGCTTCTTTAGTCCTTGAGATATCGAATTGATCATTGACTTGTTGACTCTTAGAGAACTCGAATGATGCTTTGACTTGTTGACTCCATGAGTTCTCGAATAGAGTAATAGACATATCGAATCTCTGAGATATCGAATGAGATATCGAACAGTGTATTCAGAGATATCGAATAGTGTCTTCTGAGATATCGAATCTCTGACTTCTCGAATGCTAGACTTCTCGAATAGACAAATGTACTTCTCGAATTGGTACTTAGGCAAATTCTTCATTTCTTCAAATCCCAACTGTGATTATTTGGCAGTCTTTATCTCCTTGCTTGAGGCATGAACCTTGGAACTTCTTTCAAGCATTATTCTTGACTTTATAAGTACAGTAACACAACTAGAATTTGATGCCTATTACAAGTACAGAACAAATAGAAACTCTACAACTAGAGGTTCCCTCAGTTAAGAGGTCATGTAGGTAATGCATAGCATTACACATACTTAGGCTTGTTATTAGATGTATTCAGGCATGCCTCTGTGACTAACAATCTCCCCAAAATTGTGAGTAAGACCCTTTGTCACAATTTCATGTCTGATAACAAGCCTAATATACATAAAGATAAAACTTGACAGTACATGTATGAATTTTGATTAGCAATGTGGATAGAACTACAGGGTGAGCAATCTTATAGCCTATGATGAAGTACTAGCCATTGTCATTTGTTTCCCTTTCCATAGCTTTGACTTGCAAATCATCATATGCTTTCTGTCTTCTTTCTTTCTCCTTCCTTGTATTCTCATCCATAGCTTTTATTATTTCTGCCATAGCATCCAATTCTTCAAGCAAAATTGAGTCTTTGAAATCTTCAAGTACTGAATTCAGAATGCTTGTAGGATAGTGGTTGAGTAGATTCATTCTGATGTGGATCTGATTCCCATTTCTCCTCCTATACTTCACCACATAGGGGTTAAACTGAACTCTACACAATCCCTTTGCCCTTAGCTTTTCTGCTTCAATCTCCAGTCTCACAATTTCTTTCTCCCTTGCTAGCCATTTCTCAAGACACTCTTTTCTGATTTTCTCCTTATGATCTCTCTTCATCTTCACAAAATCAATTAGCTCCAGCTTCCATACTCTTTCCACTTTATCTTCTGAGCTCAACAATGCAATGATTCTTTCTATGTCATGTAGTTTGCCCCAGTGTTGACATCCTCCTTGTTTGAATTTCTCCTCCCTTCCATCAGTATATTTGATCTCAAGGCAGTTATCAACAATGGCAACATGATAGATTCTTTGAGCTTGTAAGAATTGCAGTTGGTCTTCATCAAAATCTTCATCTAGTGGTTGGAGTTTTAAGCCTGGATAGATTGTCAGAGTTCTTGACTTTGATAGCTTTGGTTTCCTTGCAGCTTGTTTGAATTTGATCCTTTTGACATGGTTGCCTGGCAGTAGCATGTGACCTTTGTTTGTGGACCATTGTAGTATTCCATTAGCAGTATGCTTTTTGAAATGTACAGATGGTTTCTTGACTTGAATCTTCTTCTCTTCTTGAGGTGGTAAAACAGTTGCAGAAGCCATGGGATTAGATTTTGGTAGGTCATTACTAACAACATTCACCCTAGACTTAGAGTCTTGTGTTGTGGTGAGATTACTGCTAGCAATGCCTAAGGCTTGCTATTTTCCATTTTTCCTCTCATAGACTTTGCCTTGGTCATCATCCTTCTTATCCTTGCTGTCTTTCTTCTTCTTCTTATCCTCATCCCCCTTATCACTCCTGTGATGACTTCTCCTCCCATCACTCTTGTCTTCATCTTCATCATCCTTATTCCTCCTTGGCTTTGCCATTTCTGGAATTACACCAGTTGCAATGTATGACCTGAGAATGTGCAGTGCCTCTATCTCTTCAGCAGTACTTGTCCCCTTCTTCTTTTGCAGTAGATCAATGATGGCAATAATGAGTCTGTGATTTCGAGAAGTGAGATCATTGGGAATGACCAATTGTTTAATCTCTTCAATTCTGGTGCCAGACTGATAGATGATGGTCCATGGCTTCTTAATCACTTCTGGCAGCCTTGAAGGTTGGCCATTCCTCAAGTCATCATACAGACTCTTATTGTTTTCATTTACATTCCTCTTCTCTATGAGCTCTATCAGTGCATCTATCTCTGAATGTTTCAAGGCATGTAGAGTTTTGTAGGTTAGATGCCAGATTCTGGATTTTGCTACCATCATTACTTCCTTGAGCCATGAGCTATCAACTTTTCTAGGTACCACAGTGAAGTAATCGATCTGATCCTTCAAGCTCCTTAGATACAATTGAGTGTCACCAGCCTGTTCTCTTGAGACTTTCAGAAACTCCAAGAATGCATCATCATGATAAACATTTGAGTTTGCAATTTCTTGTAGCTTGGCCTCAGTGACCACCTTCACTTCTACAGGCTTGGCACTTTTAGATATGGAGAGTGAAGGTTTATCAGATGGCATACTCCCTACAACCACTGTGGTTGTGATAGTTTGCTTTTGACCACTGGAAGTAGTGATGTGCACAGTTGGTAGAGTGACAACTGGCAGAGAAGTAGGAGGCTCATCAATTTTGTCTTTTCCTTTGCCAGGCACATGAATTAGAGATTTTGAAGTTCTTTGATGAGCACCTTCAGTGATTTTGATGCCCTTTACTGGTGGTTTCTCCCCCTTTGTATTTGAGTTCCTTGATGTCCTCTTCTCCCCCTTAGGCTTGTTGTCAGGCACAAAGGCTGTAGTATTGACCTTTGGGGTTGAAGATTCTTCAGGTAGAGGGAGACCCATGTGCTTCATCATTGCAGACAACATTGATTGTTGATGCAGAAGAACATCAGCTGTGGTGGTGGCTTGAGTGTTCAACTGCTCAGTTAGAGTTTGTACCTTGTCTGTAAGATGTCCATTGGACTGAGTATCTGGATTTGAGATGTTGGAGGTGACAAGGTTCTGGGCTATTTTGACAAACTCAGGAATCTGATCCACAACATAGCTTTGGAGAGCTTCAATGGACATTTGTGGTGGAACAGACCCTGATCCTGAAGCACTGTCATGATGCACAGGCTTCAGCCATTATGACAAAAAGTGAGAGCTAGAGCTAGGCAAGCTAGACTCCTCAGTTACAGATGCAACTTCTGTAACCGGATGAAAAGACTCTGCTACTGTTGTCTCCACAGAAGTGGTATGAGTTACAACAGTAGTTGACACATGCACAGAGTCTCTAGTTAAAACTAGTGAATCCTCTATGTTTGTGATGGTGTCATTAGGAGATGCCCCAGCATGCATTCCCTGACCATCTAAATGTGGTACCTGGGTGGTGAACAAGGTGTCATGCACCAAGTCACTTGAATCCATTGGCTCATCAAGAGAAAAGAATTCTTGATGATCAATGCCTTACTCCTCAATTGCTTGAGTTGCAGGCTCCAAAGAAATATGAGTGGTAGATTCTGGAAGAGAAGTGTGTTGTAGATTAGATTTTGGCAACTCCCCCAGTGAAATAGAGGGAGTTTCAATTGTGAAGTGCTCTCCACTCAGTGTTGTGCCAGCCTTATCACTCCCATGTGCTGACTCTGTATAAGTAGGTGCATTGGGGAGAATGCTTGATTCTATAGATGCACCCTGTTGAGAGGATACACCTAGTGAGCTGTTTGCCCCTGATTTTACAACTTCAGCCATTTGGGTGACTGAAGAGGTGGTTTTAGACTTCTTCTTCTTCTTCTTTGGCCTTAGTAAGGGTGACTCAGGTTCCTCACTTGCTATGCCTAATTCTACAGACAAGGCTGCTTCAGTTAAGATTTTTAGAGGTTCAGAAGCAACCTGTTTTCTCTTCTTTTTACTAACATCACCCTTTTGAGAGGATGATGCAGTTGTCTCTGTGTTTGGTAAAGTGTTTGGCTGAGAGGGTTGGTTAGCAGGCCCTGGGTTAGCATTTTGCTCTACTTGCTTGGGCCTAGCTAACTCAGATTTTGAGGCACATATTGGCATGTTGTGGGGGTAAGTCCTAAATAAACTCTCCATAAGGGGAGTTATTTTGAGCCTTACATCCACATCATTCCTAGTCTCCAAGCTACCAAAAATGAGTTTGGTCATGGATTTCAGATAGCCTATTCTATTTTTGTCTAACCCAGGCAATTCAATCAATTTAACATCTATGAAATTAAGTACAGATTGAATAAAGCGAGGGAAGAAAATTTCATTACCTCTCTTGGCTGAGTTCTTACCAAGTCTCCCATACAATTCTTGCATTATGATCAAACCAACATCAATCTTTCTCCCATATGCTAGAGCATATCCTATTTGTTGAACAGGTGTGCTGATTTGATCAAAGCTGGACTTCCTTGCTGTGAAGACTTGAAGAAGAGTGGCAAAGACATAGCTCCATTCCTTCCTCAAGTACTTCCTATTCAAATTTCCAAGCTTGATTCTATCTGAGTAGTTGATAAAATCAAAGAAATCTTCCAATTCCTGATCAGTTGCTTGACTGTCATACACTCCTTGTTGTAACCCCAGTGCTTGATTCATATTTTCAGTAGTGATGGTGATTTCCTTGTCCTGAATCTTGCAATAGATTACGTATGAAGTTATTGCATTCTCTAGAGCCACGACCTCCACAGTAGCAGTTCTCTAAAACTGTTCTAGTAAATCTAGATACAGAGTTGGGTTGGCTGAGAGTGCATCCTTGATGTATGATTCAGCCATCCATCGAACGAAGCACTTAAAGTTTGCATTGGGTGCTTCAACATCGTTGGTTATTGCTATGAAATTGGTGTGGGTAGGAATTGTAAGTTGGGTATTTGCCATTGTTACACAGAGAGATGAGAAGAGAATGAAGGTTGAAGAAGAAATTTAGCTTTTGATGTTAGGGTTTACAGAGGTTTTGGAACTTTAGCTGCCTAAGAAATCGAATGAAATGATTTGAACAGTTGTGGAATTGTATATATGTGAGTGACTTGAGTTGTCGATTAGATATAAGTTTTGTATCGACAAGTCAGTCATTCGAGAAGTATAAAACAACTATTCGATAAGTCAAGAAAGGCTTATTCGATATCTCAAGCAGTTTGTAACTCACAGCTGGCAGTTATTTAACTCAGAAAATAATTCTAAGCTAAATAAAATATGTTTTTATGAGCGAAATGAAATTTTGAATATAAATCCAAAAAGCGATCAAGTGTCAGCGAGAAATCAGCCTTTTCAAATGATTCGATAACTCAAATACAGTATTCGAGAACTCCATCATTAGAGAACTAAAATACTCTATTCGAGAACTCAAAGTGTGCTATTCGATTTCTCAAAAGACATTATTCGAGAACTCAGGAGGGTTCTTGATAGGCCTATTCGAGAACTCGAGCCATGACAAAACAATGAACCATTCGAGAAGTCTGACTTATCGAACTATACTTTTCACTCATAAAATTCAATTTTCACTATCTTTTAAAATTTACCAGAAATATTCACTGAAGAATATTCTACTAAATTAAATAGTGATTCTCTCAAAAAATCACAGAAATTTCAAGCTAAAGATGTATGATTTTCAACATATGCAGCATTGTGGAATATTTATAAATCATAATCCAGCCAATACTTACTTTAAAAATATTGAGCATTTGATAAAGTAAGTATTTACTGCTGCAACAATCTAGTTGATATATTCACTCAGCCAGAATTTGAAGAATTCAGCATTCCAATCTCACTAACCAACCTTGTGAAGGTGGCTTCATCTAATGGCTTAGTGAATATGTCAGCTAGTTGTTTCTCTGTGGGAACATAATGTAACTCAATGGTTCCATTAGTTGCATGCTCCCTTATGAAGTGATATCTGATGTCAATGTGCTTTGTCCTAGAATGATTGACAGGATTGGAAACTATAGAGATTGCACTTGTGTTGTCACACATGATTGGAATTCTTTCCAACACAAGTCCATAATCTCTAAGTTGGTTTCTGAACCAAAGCACTTGAGCACAGCAACTTCCAGCAGCTATGTACTCAGCTTCAGCTGTGGAAGTTGACACAGATTGTTGTTTCTTGCTGTACCAAGAGACTAACCTTTGTCCAAGAAACTGGCAGCTACCTGAGGTGCTTTTCCTATCCACTCTGCATCCAGCATAATCAGCATCAGAATAACCAACCAGATTGAACCCTGTGTCCTTAGGATACCATAACCCCAAGTTTGGTGTGCCTTTCAGATATCTGAAAATCCTCTTTATTGCTATCATATGTGATTCCTTTGGATTTGATTGAAACCTTGCACACAAGCATGTTGCAAACATGATGTCTGGCCTACTAGCAGTGAGGTAGAGTAGAGAACCAACCATGCCTCTGTAGATTGAGATATCTACCTTCTTGCCCTTACCATCTTCATCTAACTTGGTAGCAGTGGCCATGGGTGTCTTTGCAGGTGAGCATTCTTCTAAGTCAAATTTCTTCAATAGATCCTTGATGTATTTGGTTTGACTTATAAAAATGCCATCTTTCCTTTGACTCACTTGCAACCCAAGAAAGAATGTTAATTCTCCCATCATACTCATCTCATATCTGCTCTGCATGAGCTTAGAGAATTTCTCACACAGCTTCTCATTTGTAGAGCCAAATATGATATCATCCACATAGATTTGAACTAAGATAATATCATCACCATGTTTCTTGTAGAACAGTGTCTTGTCTAGTGTGCCTCTAGTGAATTGATTCTCAAGTAGAAATTGTGACAATGTGTCATACCATGCCCTAGGAGCTTGCTTAAGTCCATACAATGCTTTGAGCAATCTGTAGACAAAGTGAGGGAATTGTGGATCCTCAAAGCCAGGTGGCTGTTGCACATATACTTCTTCTTCCAACTCCCCATTCAGAAATGCACTCTTGACATCCATTTGATAGACCTTGAAATTAGAATGTGCAGCAAATGCCAAGAAAATTCTGATGGCCTCTAGTCTGGCAACAGGGGCAAAAGTCTCATCATAGTCAATGCCTTCCTGTTGAGAGTATCCTTTTGCAACCAACCTTGCTTTGTTTCTTATGACTACACCATTTTCATCCATCTTATTCCTTAGAACCCATTTTGTTCCAACAATGGTTCTATCCTTTGGTGCAGGCACAAGTTCCCATACTTTGCTTCTTTCAAATTGGTTTAGCTCCGCTTGCATAGCAATTATCCAATCAGGATCCAACAATGCATCTTCAAGTTTCTTAGGCTCAACTTGGGATAGAAAGCAACCATAGAGACATTCATTTAGAGTTGCTCTCCTTGTCCTCACTCCTGTATTTGGATCTCCAATTATCTGATCTGCAGTATTTGATCTATCCCATTTCCTTGTATGTTCAGATTGATTTCTCAGCCTTGATGTTGCTTCATCATCCAGATCATGATCATTTACATTTCCTCCCCCTGTGAAGTTTCCACTAATCACAGGTGTGTCTTGGATGCTTGTTTCTTCATTGTTGGTTGACACAGGTTCTTCATTCACTTGAGTTTGTTGAATTGTGGGCTCAAATTCAGTTTCAATCTCCTCATCAGAATCATCTAGATTGTCAAACTTCAAAGGATCTTTATCTTCATCATTGGCTTCTTCTAATCCAGGTAGTTTGCTGTCATCAAATGTCACATCTGTGCTTTCCATAACTTTCTTTTGAGTGATGACATAAACTTTGTATGCAATTCTTTCCATAGAGTAGCCAAGAAAAATTCCTTCAAATGCTTTTGCATCAAACTTTCCAACATATTCTGAGTTGTCTTTTAGCACAAAGCATTTGCTTCCAAAAGTATGAACATACTTTAGGGTGGGCTTCTTTCCAGTCATCAAGTTGTAAGGTGTCTTTCCAGTGTTTTTGTTGATGAGGGTTCTGTTTTGGATATAGCATGCAGTGCTCACAGCCTCAGCCCAAAAACATGTAGGCATCTTTGCATCAAGTAACATTGTTCTAGCAGCCTCAATCAGAGTTCTATTCTTTCTTTCAACAACTCCATTTTGTTGTGGAGTCCTTGGAGCTGAGAATTGTTGAGAAATACCATTTTCTTTGCAGAATGCTTCAAGCATGGCATTTCTGAACTCTGTTCCATTATCACTCCTTAATGCAATCACACTTGCATTGTTGGCCTTTGCTTCCTTGTCAATTTTCTTTATATGCTCAATGATTACTTGGGGAGCCTCATCCTTTGATGCCAGAAATTCTACCCATGTATACCTTGTGAAATCATCAACCATCACCAGAGCATAATTTTTCCTTCCTAGTGACATAATATTGACAGGCCCAAACAAGTCCATATGAATTAGTTGTAGGGGCTTGGTTATTGATGTCACTGTCTTTGACTTGTGGCTTGATCTTTTCATTTTTCCCTTTTGACAAGCCTCACACACTCCTTCTTGACAGAATTCAAGTGTGGGCATGCCTCTTACTAACTCTCTTTTGACTAGAGAATTAATGCCTTTGAAGTTCAAGTGTGATAGCTTCTTATGCCACAACCAACTATCTTCATTTGATGCTTTTGAGTAAAAGCAACAGATTTTGTCCTTGTTTGCAGAGTTCATATTGGCTACAAACAGGCTTCCTTTCCTTACTCCAGATAGAGCAAAGTCACCAGTCTTTTTGTGGGTGATCAAACATTCATCTTTGTCAAAATTCACTTTGAAGCCTCTGTCAGTAAATTGACCAACACTCAGTAGATTGTGCTTGAGTCCCTTGACCAGTGCTACATTTTCAATGATGACATTTCCAATTTCCAACTTGCCATATCCCAGTGTGTTGCCAATGCTGTCATCTCCAAAAGCAACCATTGGGCCAGCCTTCTCCTCGTACTATGATAGCAGGGCCATATCACCAGTCATATGGTTTGAGCATCCACTGTCCAAAATCCACATGACCTTTCTTTCACTTTCTTTGCCCTGCAAACACAAAGGTATTACTTCTCCTTTGGTACCCAAACAAGTTTGGGTCCATGTGGCTTAGCAACAGTCTTATCATAAACAGGATGCTTATCAATTTTCTTGATGTTAGTCTTCTTGTCACTGTTAGAAGTCTTAGAATCAGGGTTCTTAGACTTAGGTGACAGAGGCACCTTCCTAACTTTAGGAGGACTTGAAGACTTTGTTCTTGTGTAGTGTGTGTGAACATTGTGACTGATGCAACCTTCCATGAATTGTCTTCTCAAATTAAAGCAACTAGTCATTACATTCATGTTACATGGCATACAATCAAATTTATCACAGAAAGGAGAGTCTCTATGTCTTAAAGGCACAGAGCAATCATAGAATGGTTTAGCAACACTACCAGATGGTTTCTTGCATGCATGAGTTAAATGATTAGTGCTAAAACAATTTTGACAAACTTTCCTAGGGGCATTTGGCACATAAGCATAATTGTTGTCCTTGTTAATCCCTATTTTGTCATTCCTGTTTTGTTTCTTTTTAGCCACTTTCTTCTCAAACTCATTATTCCCAGCTGAAGCAAACTTCACAAATTTCTCAAGTCTAGGTTTACCTCCTACTGACTCCTTGGATTTGGTTTTGACATTCTCACTCTTAGAGGATGCTTGTTGTTCATTTGATTGTGCCTTATCTTCATCATCCAACATTTGCTTAATGAGTAAGGCATCCTCATCAATCTTAAGTGTTGGTGTTTTAAATATTTGGGGTCTCAGCCTTTTTCAAAACCTGAGGCACTTCCTCTTGAACAACAATGTCATCTTCAATGACTGCATAGCTTTTCCTCTGTTTGAGAGTGTCATAATCAAGTCCAATAGCAGCCTTAGGTCTAGCTAGATTTTTCTCATGGTAGGACTGCAATAGACTAGAGGAATTCTTGAATGTTTTCAATTTAAATTCATTTTCAGCTAGTTCATCCCTAAGAGCTTTCTCAACTTGACTAGCACATAGAACCTTATTCTTCAGATATTCGATTTCTTGTTTAAGGTTTTCTATTTGCATAGCAGTTAGTTCTAGTTCCTCATTTCTTTTGTTTAACAGTTCATTCCTAGTAGACAGTTTAGCAATCTCTTCATTAGCAGCAGTCGTACTAGTATGAATATTAAACATCTCAACAGATAGTTGTTCAACCATAGATTTGTATTCAGAAACAGACATGTCTATAGTAGTGAGGGATGGTACCTGAGAGTCTGATTCAGATGGTTCTTCTTTGGAGTTGGCCATCAAGGCATAGTTGCAGAATTCTTGTTCTTCTTCATCAATATCAGAATCATCCCAACACTTCCCTTCAGCTATGTAGGCCTTACCTGGTGCATGCTTCTTTAGCAGAGCCTCATACTTAGCTTCAAGCTCAAGAAACTCCTTATCCTTCTTCTTAGGCTTCTTGCATTCACTGGCAAAATGCCCTAGGTCATTGCATCTATAACATCTCACAGATGACCTATCCACATAGCTGGTTTTGAATTTGTTTTTGTTTGCTTTCACAGGTGCCTTGCTCTTGTTGAATGAATGATTTTGAGATCTAGACTTGAAGGGCTGATTCCTCTTAAATCTGATGTTTGGGAATTTTCTATCCATAAAAGCATATGAAGTGTTTTCCATGGCATCCAACTCTTCAAGAGTATAGAACTCATCTTCTTCCTTTTCATCAACAGGTTCAGTCACTTCTTCTTCAGTCTCTTCATCATCTACTATCTCTTCTATTCTCAGTTGACTTGTAGATGCTTCCAGGTCTTGAACGGATTTGTTGACAATCAAGGCACGGGATGTGTTTATCATTCTGCCTTGGTTGGCTTGGATAGCCCTCTTCTGAAGCAACTCAAGCTCATGAGTTTTTAAAACCCCATAGAGCACATCATATGTGACTTTGTTCAAATCTCTTTCTCTTAGAGATATGACCCTTTGCTCTGGATGGTTTGGTGCAGATAGTAGAAACTTCATGTTTAATTCCTTAGTGCTGTAAACCTTCCCATTCATTTGAAGCTCAGTCACCAGCTTGTGAAATCTCTCAAACATATCAGTAATACTTTCTTTGGACTATGCCATGAAAGCTTCATACTGTGTGACCAGTATCTGTTTCCTATTTTCTCTTACCTCATCTGTCCCTTCACATAACACCTCGATGTGGTTCCACATGTCCTTGGCTGATGTGCATGATGCTATATTAGCAAACATCGACATATCCATGGAGTCTATGATCAGCAACATGAGATGACTGTCTAGGGCAACCTTTTCCTTCTCTGAGTCCGTCCATTTGGATGGCTCTTTTGCAACATATGATCTAGGAATGACTATTGTGCCCACTGTAGATTCAGCAATTTCTTGTTGTGGTACAAATGGACCATTCTTGAGGATGTCAGGGTAGAGAAGATTGGCAGCTTTGATGAACAACAACATTTTTATTTTCCAGAGGTTGTAATTCTCTTTGTCGAACTTAGGGACCTTCACCGTACCTGTAGTCTTTGGTGTATTCGAACTCATGATCGTTTTCTGTTTAGATTAAATAGCCTGGTTTGATACCACTTGTTGAGTATTGAATACAGTAAAAGAATATAGAGGGGGGGTGAATGGATTCTTGAACTTTTCTTTGTTCTTGAATCTTTGCAGCAAGATATGTGTTGAATGTGTGAGATATGTAAGTACAGATAATAAAGACAAACACAACACAATATCACTTTAATCTAATATTTTATTAGATAAAGATTTTGCTACAATCTGTGAATACAAATGGTAGTATTCTCAGCTTCGTTTTTCTTAGAGAGATATTTCTTGTGATGTATCTTGAAAAACTTATCACTCTACAGCTAAGGAAGTGAGGCTGTATCCTTATAGACATGGATACACCTACTTACTACAAATAAGGTAGGTAAACAAAATACTTTCCAGTCTGTCTATCTCATTTGAGTAAGAGTCCAAACGGCTACAGATTTGACTTTGCAAAGCCTGTTCAGATCCACTTCTTTAGCTCTTTGTCCCTTTGTCTTATCTCTCCAAGCTTCTTTGTAGGCTTTCCAATCTGCTTTATAGTACATAGTCAAATAAAGCGTCTTGGCTTGTTGCAGGTTTCTGACTTGTACAATTCTTCAGTGTTTTGTCTCCAAGAATGTATTCGAGAAGTGGCTAAGTGATTAATTCGAGAACTCGAATTGACTTAATCGATAACTCTGAGTTCTCGAATAGTGTTATATTGACATATCGAATCACTTCTCGAATAGCTCTTTTCTCTGGGACTCCTTGAGATATCGAATAGAGCATTTTGACATACCGAATCCCTGAGATGTCGAATAGCTTCTTTAGTCCTTGAGATATCGAATAGATCATTGACTTGTTGACTCTTAGAGAACTCGAATGATGCTTTGACTTGTTGACTCCATGAGTTCTCGAATAGAGTAATAGACATATCGAATCTCTGAGATATCGAATGAGATATCGAACAGTGTATTCAGAGATATCGAATAGTGTCTTCTGAGATATCAAATCTCTGACTTCTCGAATGCTAGACTTCTCGAATAGACAAATGTACTTCTCGAATTGGTACTTAGGCAAATTCTTCATTTCTTCAAATCCCAACTGTGATTATTTGGCAGTCTTTATCTCCTTGCTTGAGGCATGAACCTTGGAACTTCTTTCAAGCATTATTCTTGACTTTATAAGTACAGTAACACAACTAGAATTTGATGCCTATTACAAGTACAGAACAAATAGAAACTCTACAACTAGAGGTTTCCTCAGTTAAGAGGTCATGTAGGTAATGCATAGCATTACACATACTTAGGCTTGTTATTAGATGTATTCAGGCATGCCTCTGTGACTAACAATTACATATAAAAAAAACGTACATGGCACAATTTATAAGCTAATCTATACTATATTATAAAAGACGAAACATTAAAAGTTTTGGTACAGTACGGTACAGTACTTACCTTATTTAACTATTTTACTTTATTACTGTTAATTCTTTTACTTAATAATAAAAAAACAAAACACAATCTTTTCTACTAAATAATTTCCTTTTTAAGGTAAAATACAATATCATTTATATTTTATCTAACTAAAATTTCTTATTCAGTTATCAATTTCTTTTTTCAGGTTAAACATATTACCTTTTCTACTTTTCAATAACTAAATAATTTTCTTTTTCAGGCAAAATACAATATCTTTATATTTTATCTAACTAAATTTCTCCTTTTTTAAAAACACTACGAGCAATTTTGTTTAATAATATAATATAATTATAGTATAATTACTATTAACTAATCAATTACCTTTTTCAGCAAAAACGTTACTTTTTCTATTTTCTCTAACTAAAATCTCTCTTTTTCCAATTATATCATGGGCGGTTACCTTTTTTAGCCTTTACTCTTTTTTCTAACTAAAATCTCTTTTTTCCAATTATATCACGTGCAGTTCTATTTAATAAAAATAAAACAATAAAATTATAATATTTATAATTAACCGATTACCTTTTTAGCTAAAATGTGTTATCTTTTCTATTTTTTTTAATTAAAATTCTCTTTTCTTCTAGGAATATCACGGGAAACATAAATTTTCTCATTTTATAAAAACACCACAAGTAATTTTATTTAGTAAAATAAGATAATTAAATTATAATTACTTTTATATTTTATCTAACTAAAATTTCTGCTTCAGTAATCAATTTCCTTTTTCAGATTAAACATATTACCTTTTTTATTTTTCAATAATTAAATAATTTTCTTTTTCAGGTAAAATACAATATCTTTTATATTTTATCTAACTAAATTTCTCATTTTTTAAAAACACTACAAGAAATTTTGTTTAATAAAATAACATAATTATATTAAAATTACTATTAACTAATCAATTACCTTTTTCAGTCAAAACACGTACCTTTTCTCTAACTAAAATCTCTCTTTTTTCAATTATATCATGGGCGGTTACCTTTTTCAGCCTTTTCTCTTTTCTGTAACTAAAATATCTCTTTTTCCAAATATATCACATGCAGTTCTATTTAATAAAAATAAAATAATAATATTATAATATTAATAATTAACCAATTACCTTTTTAGCTAAAACGTATCATTATTTCTATTTTTTCTAATTAAATTCTCTTTTCTTCTAGGAATATCACGGCAACATTAATTTCTCATTTTATAAAAACACTACGAGTAATATTATTTAGTAAAATAAGATAATTAAATTATAATTACTATAAACTAATCAATTACCATATTTACCTAAAAGATGTCACCTTTTTAATTTTCACATTACTTTTTATATCTTCTCTAACTAAAATATCTCTTTTTCCAATAATATCATGGGCGATTTTATTTAATAAAATAAAATAATGATATTGTAATACTAATAATTAACCAATTACATTTTTCAGCTAAAACATATCATTTTTTCTATATTTTCTAGCTAAAATCCCTGTTTTTATAGAAATATAACGTGCAACATTAATTTATCCTTTTCTAAAAACATTACGAGCAATTTTATTTAATAAACTAACATAATTAAATCATAAATATAATAAAAAAAATTCAATTACATTTTTCACCTAAAACATGTTAACTTTTTAATTTTTTCTAACTAAGAACTCTCTTTTTCCAATTATATCACGGGCATTCTATTTAATAAAATAAAATCATAATTTTATAATTACTAATAATTAATTGATTACCTTTTTCAACTAAAACCTATCATCTTTTCTATAATTTCTAACTAAAATCCTTCATTTTCTAGAAATGTCACGGATAACATTTATATAATTATTATCAAATCATCTCATTTAAAAATTTAAGCCTCAAAATTCATGTTTGAAAAAAATTAATTCAAATTAATGAAAAATTTTGTATAATATTAAAAAAAATTCGTGCATCGCACGGGTTTTAAGCTATCTATCTATACTATACTATTATAAGCGAAATAGGGTATATTTGGTTGTCGGTTTAGTACACTTTTTTGGTACAATCAATAACAACCGTTAGATTTTAAGATAAATAAATGAGAACCGTTAGATCTAATGCTAAAAGAATATTAATTTTATAATATTTAAAATATTTTTATAGGTTCCAAGTTCGAATCTCACCAACAACATATCTCTATTAAACATATATCTTATTTTATAAACTACTCTCACGAGTTTATGATTCAATTCCCGTCAACAACATATTATTAATTAAAATACTATCGTTAAAAATACTAACAAGTATTATAATATTTTATTATCTTCTATAATTTATTTTCCCACTAAATAAAAAATATATATGAAAATATGGGTTATAAAACAAAATATATTAAAATAAACATCTGTGCATCACACGAGTAATAAGCTATATAGTAAAAAATTACACAAAATCTGGAAAACACTTACAACATAGAAAATTTGAGAGAATTACCAAAATGCCTATTTTTCACAAGTTTTTGCCCAAAATACTGATTTTGAAAAAAATGGCCCGAAATACCGACGGGATACGGAGAATCGTCCTCCGTTTTAGCATGATGCGGAGAATCGTCCTCCGTATTACGTAGATACGGAGCTGCGTCTTCCGTGTTATGCATGATGCGGTGGACGGTGTTCCGTGTTAGGTGGGTGCGCAGCACAGTCACGGAGCATGGTCTTCCGTATCATGCATAACACGGAAGACTCAGTTCCGTATCATGCCCTGTTACGGAAGATCGTGTTCCGCAACACCCCTCATATCACGGTACACGATGTGCCGTGTCCCGTCAGTAAAAAGGGCCAGCTAGTTTCCAACATGAATATTTTGGGCCATCACCCAGAAAATTTTGTATAAAAATCGAAAAAAGGTCTACATGATTAGATAAATTTCACTTTTTCTAAATAAAAGTTTAAAAAAAATAATTTTTATGTAATATTTATATATTTACGTATGTATTTTAAGATAACAATTGAAAATAAATAATTACGAAAATATTTATATACATAAGATTTATAAAGTTAAAAAATTATTTTAATGATTAAAATATATTTACAACTTAAAAATTTAACAATAAAATATAATTAAAAAGTTTACAAGCAACCGTGCATCGCACGGATTATAGGCTAGTATTCTATAATTCATAAAACATAATATCTTCTACGTGATCAGATGATATAGTATATTTAAACTATATCTAAAACTCCTGACAAAAAAAATGACAAAAATAACCTGTTTTTAAATGTGTTTTAACATAAATAACAATTTTTAAACAACTGGCCAATTATATCCGTTTCAATACCCAATCACCAATTGCGTATTATGAATATATAATTGTCCAACTGTTTTGCCTTGGAAACTGGAATATGGAGTAGTACTTGTTGACGGAGGAATTTGGGAACAACAAAATTCGAGGTACTTCACCGGAAACAAGATCTGATGCGGTGGTTCTTTGTCGGAGAAAACGGTGGTGTGCGGTTGTTGAGTGTAATTGGTGGCTGAGATTGATAGGGTTAGTGGCGGCTATTCAGAGCTCTCGACTTCCAACCCCTCAATCGGCCTACGTACCCCGGTATTTATAGGGGATCAAGCCATACGTAGTTCTTGGAGAACAAGAAACCCAAATGGGCTTGGATAACGGACCAGCTTCCGGAATGTTCTACTATGAGGCCTAACCACAAAGGCCCAAGGCTCATCCAAGATCTCAAGACTTCACGGATAAGGAAACTTCCCCCGTCGAGGACTAGTCCCATCCGTTACCAGCTATTTCTTGATTTCAAGGATGCAGGTATAGCCGTGGTTTACCCCAAGTGCAGAACGCATCCCTGTCCCCCGAATGAGAAGCACCCACCAGATAGCAGGACAGGTGATCCAGAGCTTTTGGGTGCAAAGTGCAGGATTACTCCAAAGTTCCCCAATGAGAGCGCGCCCATTGGCTACAGGAACAGAGCTCCCAAAGCACACACCAAAAAGTCCCCATCTTTTCACCTTAGGGCGCGCCCTTAGTGTTTAAGAAGGGTCCTTATATCCAGGCAAACCCCTGGAGGCCTTCCGCGACGGACATCCCCCTCCTGAGATACGACAGGAGGGAATTCTTCAACTTCTGGAATTCCAGCTGGAGTGGAATCCACTCTTGAGTGAAATTCATACTTGAGTGGAATCCTAGGAGAGATTTCTTCGATGTCTTCTCATAAAATCAACTTGAATAGATTTGTCACCATGTTTCTATGCTTAGGGCGCGCCCTCTTTGTAGAGAAAGAGAGGGCGCGGCCTGATTCCTCCATTTTCTATAAAATCCCTAATTAAACCTAAAATCCCCCAAATCAAACCTGTAATTTGACCCGAATCCATCTTGAAAAACCCGAACCGAATTTTGGCTATAACAACTACCCCCCAATTCCGTATGAAATCAAAGATGATGTACGGAATTTCTCCTATAAAACCCAAAATTCCCTCAAGATTTCCTTCAGGGCGCGCCCTAAAATAAGGCGCGTCCTGGGAATTCCAAACGATTTTACAGCTGTCATCCATCATTTTTTTAAATCCCTATAAATACCACCCTTCTCTCTTACTTTATTCTTTTTCTATTCTCTCTCTAAAAACCGAACTCTCACCGGACTCCACTTTTCCGAACGAAAATCCGATCAATATCAGCGGTTTCTTTCGATTTCTTTCCACAGATCTTGTACTAGAACTTCTAAGGTACGTTTTTATATCTTTAATCTGTTGTTTCACCGTATATTTTGGCTGATTTTGTACTTCGACTGTTGGTTATCCCCCATGTCCATCATTATTCTTCTGTATGTATATATGTAAGTATTGCTGTTTGATCTTACTTGATTACAATTTTTCTCCCACATACTATTTTTGATAAAACAACGCGTTTAATCAATATTCAGGGCGCGCCTTCGACACAGGGCGCGCCTTGGATTCCTCTGATACCATAATATAGCTTTAGAAACCCAGTTCTTTATGACCCTTCTGGTAGACTTTAGAAAATCCTTTTTTTTTGGGTGTACCTTCATATTGCTAACACCATACACTAGGACACGCCTTAGATTTTTAGAATATTTATTGCATGTCTAATCTCCATTAATTAAACTCCTGGGCGCGCCCTAAGTCCCTTTTTATTAATTTTGCAGCTGGAGGACAAGGGCGCGTCCTCTCCCTTCCATCATTTTAAGGAATTCAACAAACGTCTTGGAATCTATTCACCCTTGCCATCACCGCTTCCACCTAATCGCTACAGACTTCCTTTCTCATTCATCTCTCCAGAAGATAGGACGCGCCTTATTCAAGAATTTGAAGACGGCACCATGAGTTTTTCTAGTGAAAACTCCCCCGATGCCACCACATTTGATCAACCTTCCAAAGAATTTGATGTTCAACCTTCCAAAGAATCTCAAACACCCCCTGAAGCGAACCATTCTTACAATTCCATGGAGGATAGTGATTTTGCTCCAATCTCGGAAACATCGGGGGACACACATTCTTCAGACACATACTCAGCTGAGGGCGCGCCTTCAGCCTCTTCTATTTCTCCTCCAATAAATTCTGAGCCAACATCTCCACCACCTTCCCCAACTCCCTTTGAACACTGGGAAGTTCGTGACGAAGAAATTGACCTCGAATGGGGTAGGTATGGAGATATAACTGAAAGAGAGAAGAATTCACTCCGAAAGAAACAGGGCAAATTGGCTTGTGTAAACATGTCTTCTACTGCAACAAATGACGAGGTAGAATGGGCCATGAAATACTACGGTTAGGAAGGACTTTGGGCCATTCCACATTCTCACCACCGTCCTCACATTTTCAACTACGGTGGAAACTTTAGAATTCCAAGGATGGTTTTGACCCCTCGACTCGTAGCCCTTGGTGTGGGCGCGCCCTTACACCCATACCTTAGGGAAATCCTTGAATGGTACAATCTGGCCCCAATCCAACTTTCTCCCAACAGCTACAAACTTGTTTTAGGTTTGTTAATTCTCTACCATGACTTGGGGTTTGAAGCACCCTCGATGCCAGAAATTAGTTACTTCTTCAGCATCCGCCAATCAAATATTGGCTATTACTATCTAGTAATCAACAAGCTTCACAACAACAAAGGCTTTTCTGACGGAAGGATTAGCCATATCAAACGGTGGAAAGAACCCTACTTCTTTGTCTGGGATGTTCCTAGAGTCCGTCTTCAATTCAACACAAACCCATGTAAGTGAGGGCGCGCCCTACACTCTTCTTTTCTTCCATCTTTATTAACTTTTTATTAATCTTTTAAAAACTAAAACAGATAGAAGAATCCAAAAAACTCTTCAGGGCGCGGCCTCAACTCGAGCTACTGCCGTCCTTAAAATTGCAGCTGAAAGATTCAACCTCCAAACCTTAATCACTGAAGAAAACTTAAAAAGGGTTGGAATCCTTTCTGATAGGGTTGGTTCAATTTGTAGATTTAGAAAATTTAGAAATGGTATCGCCGTCCCTCTATCTACTGCTAGTGACGACGAAAATCTTGACTCTGATCAGGATGAAGGTATGAAATCTCAAATTAGGGCGCGCCCTAACCTTTTGATTTTGTAACCTATTCTTGTTATATATCTTGTAGCCTGTTATATGAGTAACTTATTCTTTGACTTAACATTTTTATTATTTTTCCTCGTGCAGATATGGCCCCCCAAATTCCTCGCGGCTTTGGATCCAGAAAGAAAAATGACAAGGAAAAAACAACCGACAAAGCGGGTTCTTCTGACACTAGGGCGCGCCCTAGTCAAATCCAGCAAGAACCCAACCCAACAATTCCTACTTCTTCCAGATCTTTGAAGAGGAGTACTGAGGCCCAAGACCCTCCTATTGACAAGGGCAAAAAGCAAAGAACTGAGGGCGCGCCCTCGTACGTTGAAACCCTCATTGGGCCAGCTGCTGCGTCTCTTGTTGATGAAAAGGAGGTTGATCATTGGCAAAACATGAATGCTGATGATGAGACAAACTCCATGATTAAGGCTTCTGCTCAACTTTTAATTCAATCCTTAGGGCGCGCCCAAAGGATTCACAAAGAGAAGCTTCACATCAACAAACTCGAAGGGAGAACAGAAAATATGCAAAGATGATTGTGGAGGCTGACAACAAATGGAAGAGAGAGTGCGATTCCAAGGATGCTACTATCCAGGATCTCAAAAATGACTTACAAGATGCTGTCAATCATCGCCAACTCCTGGCCGACAAGAATGACAGGTTGGAGAAAGAGAACGAAGATTTGAAGGTGCAGCGGGACACTCTTGAGATTGAGAAAGCTGACTGCTGGAAAGATGAGAAGCAAGCCATGGAAGATAGAAATTTCCAAGCTGGGTTTGATTTCTATCTTCTTGGTTTTCTTGCAAATGACCCAGATTACAACTGGGAAGAAAAGTTTGGTCCAGAAAGTGCTGAGGACATCAAGCAATTTAAGATGCTGCACGCGGATGCCATCTTGGCAAAGAGGATCGAGCTGGGATTGGATAAGGATCCACAGGGCGCGCCCTCAACTGAAGAGGCTCCCTTATAATCTGAGCGAATCGAAGACCCAGAAATCCAAACCATCGATCCTTCCAACCAAAACTCCGTTCCTGAAATGATCTCTCTTCTCACTATTGTTCCCCCTGGTGATGCTAAGGACGCCCCTCCTTTTCCTCCCAAGGACGCGTCCTAGAATTTTATCTTCAAATTTATCCGAATTTATTCTAACTTCCAAGGCGCGGGTCCTTTGTAAAACCCTGCAAGTTGTAACTTAACTTTGAACTTTATTTGTACCTTTAATGACTTTAATGTTATGTTTCTGCAAAATTCTGTTAACTGCCAAATTACTTTTGCCATAAAACAGCTATAGGGCGCGCCCTAACATATAGGGGGCGACCTTTGTAAAATTTTCTTTATCACTGTTAAAACACATCTCCAAAGTTTTTCAGATAATTCTTCTGTGCAAACATCATATGATGTGAAAAGTTGTTAGCTAAAATACTTGTAAATACAGGGCGCGCCCTAGTTTGAGCGCGGCCTCTTGTGTTTTATCAGCCAATATTCTTCCCACTTGAAAACATTGAAACACAGAATTAAAAATCTTCATTCATGTTGAAGGCGCGTCCTAAGGCATTACCCTTTTCAATATTCCTTTAACTTGTCAATTATTGCTTGTAATTACACAGAATTTCACAGGGCGCGCCCTAAGGCATAGAGCACGACCTCTTGTAAGAATCTTCAAAAAACTTGAAAAAATGTCTTGATAAACTTTATTAATCTTGAAATAAACTGAAATCTCAACAGAACAAGGGAAGGTGAATAAACTTCGAAAAAGCGTGGAATAAAAACAGCAAGTCTTGACTAGAACTAAAGAAGGCGTATGTGTACTACCCCCCTAGACTAGGAGAAGATTTATTTATACTAGTCTATAACTTAAATATAATCCCTTATACAATAGGGGGCCAAAGCCGCACCCTACTGACAGTATTTTCTCAGATGCTCTGCATTCCATGCCCTTGGGATTGTGTTGCCATCCAAGTCTTCTAGATGATAAGTTCCTTCCCAGATGATAGACTTGATCTTGTAAGGTCCTTCCCAGTTGGGACCAAAGACTCCATGTGCTGCTATCCTTGTATTTGGCATGACTTTCCGTAGAACTAGATCACCCACCTTGAAAGGCTGAGCCTTCACTTTTTTGTTATAGTACCGTGCAGCTCTTTGCTGATAAGTTGCCAACCTCAACTGTGAATTTGCCCTCATTTCTTCTAGGAAATCAAGATTTAACCTTTGATTCACCATATTTGATTCTTCGTCATAAAAATCCCTTCGAAATGATCCAGTACCAATCTCCACCGGCACCATTGCCTCACATCCATAAGACAATATGAAAGGAGATTCTCCAGTTGTGGTCCTTGGAGTTGTGTTATATGACCATAAGACCATGGGAAGTTCTTCAGGCCAATTCCCTTTGCTTTCTTCCAACTTCATTTTCAAGGTATGCTTGATTATTTTGTTGACGGCCTCTGTCTGCCCATTACTTTGAGGATGATACACAGCTGCAAATTCCTTCTTTATCCCCAAATCATCACACAACTTTCTCAATTCTTTACTATCAAACTGTTTTCCGTTGTCCGACACAAGTTTATACGGAATTCCAAACCTGCACACAATAGAGTTGAAAACAAAATCTCGAATTTTCCTTGCAGTAATTGTGGCCAAGGGCATTGCTTCCGCCCACTTGGTAAAGTAATCCACAGCAACAACAGCATACTTCACTCCTCCTTTAGCTTTGGGGAGCTCTCCAATGAGATCTATTCCCCACATAGCAAATGGCCATGGGCTCATCAAAGAAGTCAAAGTTGTAGCAGGGCTGGTAGAATAATTGGCGAACCTTTGACACTTGTCACATGCCTTAACAAACTCATAAGCATCCTTCTTCAAGGTAGGCCAATAATATCCTTGCCTTAACACCTTCATTGCCAACGAACCACCCCCCGAGTGATTGCCGCAAATACCTTCATGAATCTCCCTAAGGATGTAATTGCATTCATCTCCATCTATGCACTTGAGAAGTGGTTGATTGAAACCCCTTTTATATAATATCCCATCATACTCCACGAATCTAGCTGCTTGATACTAAAGCCGCCTGGCCTCCAGCTTCTCTCTTGGAAGTATACCTTCTCGGATATATTTTTGAATAGGAGTCATCCAAGTATCACTAGGAGTAGATTCCACTTCCATGATCTCAACTTCTGGAATACTAGGTACTTCCTGTACTTGCAAAGGTACTGTTCCCAACAGCATAGCATCTTTCTGTGACCCTAACTTGGCTAACACATCTGCACTACAGTTCTCATCTCGTGGAATACATTCTACCCGTACTTCCCGAAACTTTTTGATCAACCGCTGAGCGCACCTCATGTAAAGCTCTGTCCTTGGATCTCTACACTGAAATCCACCTTTTACTTGTCCAACCACTAGTTCTGAATCACTTAACACAATGAGATTCACTACCTTCATCTCCAAAGCCATCTTTAGCCCATTAATCAAGGCTTCATACTCTGCATCATTATTGGTTGCTTGAAACTTGAAATGAATAGCACTCATGAGTTGATTCCCTTCAGGGGTAAACAAGATTACTCCTGCTCCAGCTCCTCCATTGTTGACAGCTCCATCTACTTGTAACTTCCACCAAGGTTGAGGAATTTCTTCAAATGGGGTTGCTCTCTTAAGCAGTATTTCAGGCTCAACCAATACAATTGATTTTTCTTCATTTTCTGACTCGAATTCAAGAATGAAATCAGCTAGAGCCTGACCCTTAATAGCTGTCCTTGGAGTATATTCCAAATCAAACTGTCCCAACTCAATCGCCCATTTTAACATTCGACCAGAGGTTTCCGGCTTGTGGAGAATGCCTCTCAATGGATACGCCGTACGAACTTCAATCTTATGAGCTTGAAAATAAGGCCGAAGCTTCCTGGATGCCAGAACTAAGGCATAAACCAACTTTTCCATGCTAGTATATCTGGTTTCCGCATCAAGCAAACGCTTACTCACATAGTAAATCGGAGACTGAAGATCAACTTCTTCTCTTACTAGCACCGCACTAATAGAATGTTCCGAAACTGCCAAGTATAAAATTAACGTCTCTCCTTCCACGGGCTTAGCTAAGAGAGGAGGATTTCCCAAATGCTCCTTTATTCTCTGAAAAGCTTCCTCACATTCAGATGTCCATACAAAATCTTTGGCTGCCCCCTTTATCGCCTTGAAGAATTCCCTGCATTTATCCGACGATTTTGACACGAAACGATTTAGGGCAGCTATCCTTCCCGTGAGACTCTGAACTTGCTTCACACTAGACGGAGATTTCATGTCAAGAAGAGCTTTTATTTTAGCTGGATTTGCCTCGATTCCACGATGATTAACAATAAATCCTAGAAACTTCCCGGATTCTACCCCAAAGATACATTTTTTAGGATTCAACTTCATCCTAAACTTCCTCAAAATCTCGAACATCTGTTCCAAATGCTTTACATGGTCCTCCGCTCTTAAGGATTTAACAAGCATATCATCTACGTATACCTCCATGGTTTTCCCTATCAAATCCTTAAACATCATGTTCACCAACCTCTGATAGGTCGCGCCAGCATTGATTAACCAGAATGGCATGCCAAATTAACAGTACAATCCTCGATCCGTAATAAAGGATGTGTGCTCTTGATCCGGCTCATACATAGGGATCTGGTTATAACCAGAGTAAGCATCCATGAAACTTAAAAGAGCATGTCCAGCCGTGGCGTCCACCAACTGATCAATCCTCGGGAGTGGAAAGCTATCCTTCGGGCATGCCTTGTTCAGATCAGTGAAATCCACACAAGTCCTCCATTTTCCATTTGGTTTTTTCACAAGGACTGGATTAGCCAACCAATCTGGATAATATGATTCCTTGATCAACCCAACATCTAGAAGTCTATCCACCTCTTCTTTCAATGCTATGGCTCTCTCTCCACTTACTGGCCGGCGTTTCTGGCGAATTCCCTTCTTGGTAGGATCTATATTCAGACGATGACACATAACCTTCGGATCAATCCCAACCATATCAGCATGACTCCAAGCAAAGACATCCAGATTGTTTAAAAGGAAATTGGTGAGCATGCCTCTTAACTTGGAGTTCAACTGCGATCCAATCTTCAGAACCTTAGTTGGATCCCTTTCATCTACCAAAATAGAAATTGTATCCTCTGCAGGACCAGTCTTCTCCACCGGTTGCGGTGTCCTTGGGTCAAGGTCGAAATCAAAACTTCGAGGATCTTCAACCGGTGCTACATCCTTAGAGGGCACGTCCTCTTTAAGAGGGAAGTCTTCCTCGACAAGTGTATGCACCAAACCTTCAAGTAACATCCGCCTTCCTTCAACCTGCTCACCCTTGAGATCAAATGAGATTACTTCCTCTGCGTCTTCCTCTATTTCTTCCAAAATTCCTTCTTGAAGCTCATCAAGAACCGAGGTATCATCCTCAGGGCGCGCCCTGTATAGCAGTTCTTCCTCTTCAGGTTCCTGGACAAGATAATGGGCTTTTACCTCTTCTGGGACAACACTCATGATTCCTGAACCACTCTCGCGTAGGGCGCGCCCTCCATCTTGCTGTCTTCTAAACCCTTTAATCGCCTTATGGTAGCAATCTCTTGAGTCATGCTGAGAGCCCCGTACAGTTCCCACACCATTTGGTGTAGGAAATTTCATCGCGAGATGATAGATGGAGGTCACAACTTTCATTTCCTTCAACAGGGGTCGTCCCACCAGAGCATTATGTGATGAATCCACATTCAAAATCATGAAATCCATCATTTGTGTCACATAAAGGTTTCCTTCCCCGAGAGTTACCGGTAATTTGATAGATCCCATAACTTTTACTGATTCTCCTGAAAAACCATAGATCCATCCGTTGTCTTGAATCATATCTTTGTCTAAGAGTCCCAGCTTCTTATAAGTACTGTAGTAGAGTATGTTCACCGAGCTTCCATTGTCCACGAAAACCCGATGGACATTCTTCGAACCAATCTGAATTGCTACTACCAGAGCGTCATTATGAGGATGATGTACCCATCTAGCTTCTTCTTCGGTGAAAGTTATGTCAGCACATTCTCTCTTGAACAATTTAGGTGGCCTCAATTCCAAGCTATTCACATTTGTGAGAGGTCGATACCTCGCTTCTCTGGAATATCTCTCCATAGCGTGATTGCTATCTCCCCCTAAATGGTGTCCTCCAAAGATGGTGTGAATACTCCCTTCTTTGACGAATTTCTTCTCTTCCGGCTTACCATCTCCGTGGAGGGCGCGCCCTCCATCTCTCCTGTCGGGATTCTCCCTATGCTTCTTCACCTCCCTAACAATCCATTCCGTCAGGTATCCTTCCTTAATCAAATCCTCAATTTCTTCCCTGAGCTGACGACATTCATGAGTGTTATGCCCCGAGGATTCATGGAATTCACAATACTTTTTCTTATCTTTACTCTGCCAAGAGGTCAATGGTTCCGGCTTTCTAAAGAACCCTTTGTTCTTATTCACCTCAAAGATATGTTCAATAGAAGCTGCTAAAGGAGTATAATTACCCGGCCTTTGATCGTAAGTGTATGTATCAGGTGGACCCCAACTTCTTCCAGTTTCAGCTAAATTTACCCGGTTAGCACCAGTTGCTATACGACGAGTTGGACTAGGAGATCTATCCTTCCTTTTACCGGTCTTTCCCTTAGAACCGTTCTGACTGTCAGTTTTTCGGTTGTCTGCCAAAGATTGTTCCACAATTTTGAAAGACTCAGCTTGTGCAAACACATCAGCCAACGTAGGTGGATCCCGTCCTTGAAGATGTTTCCAGAAATCGGTTCCCACTGACAATCCAGCTATTAGGAAACTCTTGAGTGTTTCATCTGTCGCTCCTCTCACCGTTGTGGATTCCGAGTTGAATCTCTTGAAATAGGATTGCAAACTCTCCCCTTCCCTTTGCTTGATATTGGCCAAGGTTGTGACCGGAGGAGCATATTTTACCGCGGCCTGGAACTTAGTCAAGAACAAGTTCCTCATCACCTGCCATGACGTAATCACCTCTGGACCGAGCTTCTGGAACCATTGCTGAGCACTCTCCCTGAAAGTTGCTGCCAACAACCGACATCTAGCCAATTCCGTAACCTGATAAACATCCATCTCAATATCGAAACGTCCAAGGAATTCCACAGGGTCTGCATTTCCATGAAATCGCAAATCATTTGTCATTGATCTATACCCAGCAGGGAGCTGCGCCTCTCTAACCTCAGTTGAGAAGGGAGAAGATGTTGGCGCAGTTGCAGATATTCTTCCTCCATCTAGGTGAGCAAGGAGTTTCTTTAAGTCATCCACATTAAATGTTCCCACTCCAGGAATATTATGGATATTTGGTTGTTCCACAGTCTGAGTACCCCCCGGGGGTGGAGGCGGCGGTGGAGCCGCCGTCTGAATGCCTCCTTGAACTTCAACTTGTGGTTGAGTCACAACCTCTTGAGTTTGAATTTGATGACCATCGGGATTTCCATGAGGTTGTGGATTCCCTTGAGAACCTCTCTGATACTGTTCTCCCGAGCGAGAGTGCGTCCTCGACCTGGACTCACTGGAAGTGCTTGAGGGGATTTGATGGATGCGAGGGGATCTCTCACCTGAGGGCGCGCCCTGATTACGGGGGCGCCTATTTCCCTGGTGCCAATCCATTCTTCTGTCACCGTTATCACGGTTTCTTCTTTCGGTATTATCACGATGAGGAGTTTGGTGGAATCCAAGGGGCCGCGACCTGATTTGAACAGGGGGCACGCGCTGTGGATTATCATTTCGAGCAAGAGTTCTCTCATGTCCAAGGGGCCGCGACCTGTTGTCAGGGGGCACACGCTGTGGATCATGACTCTGAGGAAGGGCTCGCTCATGTCCAAGGGGCCGCGACCTGTTATCAGGGGGCACGCGCTGTGAATCATGGGGCCTCAATTCCATGTATTTGTCCTTCTTCTGAAGCTCGAGGAGCACCATCCTCAAATCATCGTCATCAAGCCTTATTCCAAGGCGTTCTTTCAAGCTGGCAAAATCTCTCCTCTCTTTAGCCATTTGCTCCTCATCTCTTTGAATCTCATGAGGAGTGCGCCCTGATCGGTGAGGATGAGGGCGCGCCCTCTCTTGAGGGTTCACCAACCTGCGCTCAGAATTATTTTCACTAGGATGTTCAATAATAGGATCAGAATAATCTAACCTTCGAGGAGTGACCAGCTGAAATCTCCTTTCGTGACTTCCCTCCCTCCTTCGAGAATCTTCCTCGACGTGAGGGGACTTTCCTGATCGGCGATGATTTCGTGGGATACTCCGAGATTTTCTCCTTGATTCTTGCTCTTCCTCCACAGAACCCAATCTCGCCCCGAAATTATTTATGGCATCTTGCATAACATACAGCTGTTCCATTAATGCCGAATTACTGATGAGAACGGGCGGCTGTCCGCCGACGGCAGCCGGAGTTCCATGATGTCGCGGAGGAGCAGCAATATTTTCCGGGACATAAGCTTCATGACGTGCTTGGTTACCTCCCAAGCTATCTTCAGAATCGTAACCATCTTCTTCTTGAGAACCTCTGCCATGATTGTGAGACATCTTTTCCTCCTAAGATGTAGATCTTGATTGGCTCCCCTCCTTCTAGCGCCAATTTGTTGACGGAGGAATTTGGGAACAACAAAATTCGAGGTACTTCACCGGAAACAAGATCTGATGCGGTGGTTCTTTGTCGGATAAAACGGTGGTGTGCGGTTGTTGAGTGTAATTGGTGGCTGAGATTGATAGGGTTAGTGGCGGCTATTCAGAGCTCTCGACTTCCAACCCCTCAATCGGCCTACGTACCCCGGTATTTATAGGGGATTAAGCCATACGTAGTTCTTGGAGAACAAGAAACCCAAATGGGCTTGGATAACGGACCAGCTTCCGGAATGTTCTACTATGAGGCCTAACCACAAAGGCCCAAGGCTCATCCAAGATCTCAAGACTTCACGGATAAGGAAACTTCCCCCGTCGAGGACTAGTCCCATCCGTTACCAGCTATTTCTTGATTTCAAGGATGCAGGTATAGCCGTGGTTTACCCCAAGTGCAGAACGCATCCCTGTCCCCCGAATGAGAAGCACCCACCAGATAGCAGGACAGGTGATCCAGAGCTTTTGGGTGCAAAGTGCAGGATTACTCCAAAGTTCCCCAATGAGAGCGCGCCCATTGGCTACAGGAACAGAGCTCCCAAAGCACACACCAAAAAGTCCCCATCTTTTCACCTTAGGGCGCGCCCTTAGTGTTTAAGAAGGGTCCTTATATCCAGGCAAACCCCTGGAGGCCTTCCGCGACGGACATCCCCCTCCTGAGATACGACAGGAGGGAATTCTTCAACTTCTGGAATTCCAGCTGGAGTGGAATCCACTCTTGAGTGAAATTCATACTTGAGTGGAATCCTAGGAGAGTTTTCTTTGATGTCTTCTCATAAAATCTACTTGAATAGATTTGTCACCATGTTTCTATACTTAGGGCGCGCCCTCTTTGTAGAGAAAGAGAGGGCGCGGCCTGATTCCTCCATTTTCTATAAAATCCCTTATTAAACCTAAAATCCCCCAAATCAAACCTGTAATTTGACCCGAATCCATCTTGAAAAACCCGAACCGAATTTTGGCTATAACAGTACTGACTGTTGCTGCCAAGATGGTGGGATCACATGGGGTTTTCGCCTGATCTTTGCTTTCAAAAACATATATGGTCACCGTACTATTATGAAAAAATAAAGTAACATAAAGTAAATCACGGATTGTCAGACAAATACAGGAATATGCAAGATACGCAAATCACGATTGCATATTTCATTTTCCATTTTGCTGGTTACGCATCTGACAATTGCTTATTCGGTCAATACTCATATATGAATTGCGTATTTCATAAAAAGTAATATTAATAAATTAGTAATATTCCATTGGAAATTGCGTAATATAAATTACTCCACTGAAGATTGCGTAAACACTACATAATACTCCAACTGTAAATGCGTATTAGGTGATACTCATTCAATAAATGCGTATTCCACCAGGTATTTTTGTCAAACATTCTGAGAATGGGTATTTTTGTAACTGTTACCTAAAAAACGGGTATTTTTGTCTTTCACCCAAAAAAAACTATATCTAAAACTCGATTATAGAGTCATTAATTAAACAATATTGAAAAGTAATATTGGTTCTAAGTTTTAATTTGAACATGATCCGAGATATACCATCCCACAGCAAGAAAGAGAGAACAATAATGAAACTTTGCTTAAACGACGCTGGTTGTGGTTGCTTTGTGATCAACACTTATATTACTTTCAATTTTGTTGTTAACAATAAGTTTTCATAGCAGAAAATCTAAAAGACTTGATATTGCTTTTTCTCCCAAGAAAATAAAAAATTTACAAATTTTAATTGAGTTACTTTTGAGTAAAAAGGAGGGACCGTGCTATAAAATATTTGGTGGTTTAAAATTTACAAACTTTCTTTTTCCGGCTTGGCCTGTTTGGCATAGCTTAATTATACCGACTTATGACTTATTTTCGGGTAAAAATTTTATATCTTGATAATTTTTTTTATACAAATGTTTAATGTATCTTTGAGATTCAATAAGTTGCAAAAATAAGTTGGAAAATAAGTTGGAATGTTAGGAATCTCTAGCTTTGTCTTAAAATAAGTTGACTTATTCTGGAAAAAAATTCCCCCAAACACCCATCACATGTAATATTTGAAAGTATAAAACCACATTCACACTAATTTTAGTATTTTAACTCCCACAAATGTGACACTTAACAGTATGTCAATCTTTAAATGGAACACTTTCTATTATAGAAACCAACAGCATAATTGCTTGCTATAGAATTTTTTTTTTTTTTTTTTTTTTTTGGCATATATACTGCAAGTTACTTAAGTAGGGGTTGGTATGAGAAACTACAACATTCACATTCACGGATGGGAGGATGCAAACGGAACGGGACGGGACGGGAGGGGAGGGGGGGGGGGGGCGGGGAGGGGGGATGCAAACTAAGAAAACATCTATTATAGAATTGAATTCACACTCAGAAAATGGCCTTTTTCACTACACTAAAACAAGAACCTCCATTTTGTCAAAAAAAAAAAAAAAAAAAAAAAAACAAGAACCTCCATCTATAGACATTATTCATAGATGACCACAATGATTAGAGAAGCTGTATCATCTGGGGGTCAATCTCTGACCAGCTGGACTCTGCTGCTGATAATGATGATGCTGCTGGACATTAAAACCAGAAACAGACTTAGATGTTGAATAGGTATCTCACCATTTTTTCTAGATAGGTGTGGTATCTACCACAGATATTCATGGGTAATACAACTCTTCATTTAACCAAAATTACTTGTTTGGGACAACCCATGAACAACCACAAGATATTGGTTGGGGGAAGAGGAAAGCTACAGATGGAAAAAAAAAAACAACTTAAATAGCAATAGCCATTTTGCGGAAATTTAATTGGGGGAAGCTCATTTAGATATACCTACAGCCTTCTTGACTATCTAAAGACGATTGTTTGCTCAAGCTCATGTAATCAATACTGACATGACTGGTAGGCATAATTTACAAAGCTGTGAATATGTGAAAATGTGCAAAGAAATCAATCCAATATATATTTATTAAAATTCTTTTGAGAGCTAATAATTAGAGTAATGCAGCTGCAAAGAATCAATTATCCTGTAAATGATTGGTGATTTAAATTTAATCAAGACAATACCTGAGCAGGGGCATACTGTGAACTCTGTGCCAAGAAGCGAACAAACTCTTTCTTCTTGATTTCAAAGTTAAACTTGGCCTGGTCCAATAATGATTGCTCTCGACGCATATCATCTAGCAATCTTTCCTGATTCCACTTTTTGGTCTTCAAAATGTTTTCAATCTCATAGTAGTTCTCAGGTAAACTCAATTTTCCAGAGATCCTCGGGAACTTCACTGGTGCTTCTTCCCTTTAATCATGGTAGTTGGAGAAATAAGTCTGACTCCATTCAAAATTATAATTGCATATAAAGTAACTGTACATTTAGCATTTACATAGTTAATATTAGCAATACAAAGATGATATATATCTTGTGAAATAATCAAAGGTTTGAAAATGTGATTCTATGAGGACGAATCTATAAATGTCGATAAAGGTAGACTGTTTGGCCTGCTGATGAGTGATGACATAACTAGTATAAAATTGTATTGATATGAAGCCTTAATCAGTACCTACTATAATCTATATCATATTATTAAAGCCAAAACATTAAAAGTTTGGTAATCGTGTACATATAATTTATATTACATTGAAACCGATGATGTATGTCTATATCAATACTATCTTATTAAAGCCGAAACATTAAGAGTTTTTATGCATGTCTATGTTTTTTTTTAAAACCTATTTTAACGGAATTAATTATCTTAAAAAACTATTTTAACAAACACATTAAACTATTCTAAGTTAAACACATCTCTACGGTTTACTCATTTCAAAAAACTTAATTCACAAGGATAATTATATTAAAACTCATATAACTATTTTAATTTAAACGCATCTCTAAAGTCTAATTGTTTTAAATATCTATTTTAACAGGACTAATTATTTTGAAAACCTACTTTATTTAAAAACACATATAACTCTAGGCTTCTCAACAGGATGGGGAAAGCGAGGAACCGCCCCTAACCCGCTCCGAATGGGTCCCCCCGCTCAGCTTAAATGGGGAATGGGGCAGTGACGGGGATTAAATTTTTGCCCAGCTTAAAAATGGGACGGGTATGCCGGTATGGTATTTATATGATCCCCACGGGGAAAACCCGCCCTGTCCCGAATTAAATATTATATATATATATATTATAATATAATATAATATAATATACTTTTATCATATGATATTATAATTTAAATTATTTAATAAATTATAATTCTTTATAATAGTTTATATTATGTACTTAAAATAATGTAGAATGTGTTTTAAATTATATGCATTTATTTTAATTAATGTTAAATAATATATAATATATATTAAAAAATAATTTTTTAAAAAAAATAATTCTTAAATGGGGAGGAGAAAAAACGGGACGGGGCGGGGACTTAGTGTTGTCCCATGGGGCAGGGACGGGGATAAACAAAAAATCCCCGTGGGGAAATGGGGCGGGGATGGGGCAAATATTTTTGATGTGGGGCGGGTATGGGAATGGTGATCCCCACCCCGAACCCGCCCCACTAAGAACCCTATATAACTCTTCTAATTTAAATACATCTCTAGAACAAAAGAAAATATAAATATTAAAATAAAAATAATAAATAACATATTTTAAGAATAACTTGTGCATCGTCGTGAAAACTAGTATCTCTACATACCAAACCTTATAAGGACCTAACAGATTTGACCACCAAACATCTAAGGCATAACAAATCCTTCCCTTACTATTCACTCAAGTCATATACTAACAGTCAAAGAACTGTTATACATGCAAGCAACCACCACTTACTATACTCTTCAACAACAGAATTCTTTGCAAATCATATAAACTTGTTCCTAGAAAATGAATAATTACAAGAAGGAAAATATGAAAATGCAATCAAAGTTTAGTTGTCACAACGTATATGCTGCCAAAAGGATATTATTAATTGAGATTATGCAAATTTGAGAGTACAATCAAAGTTGTCGCAATGTATATGCTGCTAAGAGGAGATAATTAATTGCGACTATGTAACAAAAAACCCAAAAAACAGAGATTGCGATAATTGAGTTCTTACCTACTGCCGAGGTCAAAAACACCAGGACTCCTTATTATACCACCATCCAAAGATACAGCTCCATTGCTTATGAAGGGAAGGGCCTGCTGCATGTCTTCCCTAGATCTATAAACTTGCAGGTGCGAAAATAGATGATAGAAAAGAGTCTCTCTAAGGCCATGACCAGACGACGTAACACAGAACAAGTTGTGGTCATCAATATGGACCAGATTCACAGCATATGCAATGAAGCCACGCGGGATTTCTCCACCTGGCAATTTTGGCTTTAAAAGATCAAGCCTCCTTTGTGGGTCGTCGGTTACAAACTCGCCAACATATGGTCTGCATGTATAAAAAGGAGGGGGACAGGGAGAGGGAGAGATTTTAAGCATGAGAAGGAAAACATGGTGAAGGATAACAACTTACGACATAGTACAACATACCTTAAATCACTGAGACAAATGACACGAAATCCCCCTTCTAAAGTACGTCCGATAGAAGATGCAATCCCATAAAGACCAGAATTCCTATTTATAACACCCTCCTTATCATAAGACTCCATCGCCTTAACCCCGTCAAAGGTCTTGCAAACAAGTGCCATCATGGCCTCTTTCCCCAAGTACTCAGCAAGAAGCCTAACACAATAAATGTATAATTCATCACATAATATGATAATAAAACAATTTTGTTACAAAACAACATAGTACGTTATAGAACTCTGCATATCATCCCAGCCTTAAGTAAATTTGGTCAAAAAGTTTTTCAACCCAGAACCATCTTTATTTGTGGAACCACAACTACCATGACTGGATGGAATATACCACAGCCCCCAAGAACAAGAATGTTTTTTTTTGTTAATACTATTATAATTATCATCATAATTTTGTGCCAGGGAGGATGGGGAGGACACCTTAAGCAGACTTGCATTTATTTAAAACGCCTTATTCAGCATAGAACAACATAAGAAATCTGATTACACAATTACACCTTATTGCTGATCCGAGGTAATTATGACTGGGAAGTGAGTTATTCACATCATCCTAGAAAAAAAATTCGCTGTACTATGCAATAAACTTTTTAGTGTTTCATCCAATAGCAGCAAACGTTTGCTCACGGCTAAAACATGTTCAACATTAATTCATTTGTGTATCTTTAAAGTTCTCTGAATTATTATATAGAAGAGGTAAAATCATCTAAGAAGGTACAACTTTTTAGAAACATTAAAGCCATACAAGCTGAAATTTCAGAATACGGACAACAAACATAACCTGACCTGCCAAGGTTTTCATCATCTACTTTGCCAAGTGTAGCAACAATGCCAAGTACATCCTTCACTAGTGGGCTATGAGAGACCTGAATCTCATGACAAGCTTTTAGCTGGCATATAAGCCCGGCAGCAGATTTCCCCTGATTCAAATATTCAGATGTTCCTTCCTCAATTTGAGCATCCACTTTTTCCGTCACAGATTCAGTGGATGTATGATACTTCCCAATAGCAACTGACCGATACATGTAACAAAAAAATTACTGAAACATAAGCAAATGAATTGATAAAAATGTTGTTGCGGCAGAGTAAAAATTCTGACTATATTTTAGGTTTAAAACCAAACAATTGTCAAACTAAATCCCCTTTTGCCTCCAAATTTGAAATATCAAGGTCTTAAATCTTTTTGAGTATGAAAAAAGATGGAATTCCCGACATGAACCACAGGGCCCTAAATACCTACTTTTGAAGCCTGGAGTTTGTGTGACAGTCGAGAAGTGATATTTCAAACAAAAGGTTTATGTCATGAAGCGAAAACAATTATTTTTAGCTGTAAAACAGGCAGAACAAAGTAAAGAAGTGATCCTTGGAATATTTTGCAGAAAGTTCATTTAATGTTAAGATATTAGATAAGAGGTCTCATATGCACATATCAGGAGAGCAACTATTGGAAGCAGAGAATCAGCGGCATATAGATACAAGGATATTTTAATTATGATGGATTCCATGTCGCCTCTGCCAACTAATTATCTTTAGAAAAAATAATGATACAGATATATGATACAGATATATGGAGATGAAGTGCTACTTCAAGAATATATTAAATTTGGTTCTAACACTGACACTGCATACCTTGCATGTCTAGAATGGAATCTTCTAAGACGTTTTTTTGAGTCCTCAAAAACTTAATATGGTCTTCATGTTGCTTAATTCTGAGACCTAATTTTTGTAGATCGTCTTGATAATTCTGCAATAGAACAGCCAAAAACATGACATTAGATGAAATAAATAATTTTTAAAAACGAGTAAATAGATGGTAATGCATATAAAACATGATTATAGAGGAGAATTGACTCAGATCTTGTTACTAAGAAGACATTTTATATCATAATAATATGCAAGACCAATAACATATGCATCTTTAATATTCTTGACAACCTTGGTACTATCAACGACTGCTTCCACCTGTGAAGGTGCCCTTTCTATTTCAGCCTTTGGAGTAGCGACAGTGTACAGAGACCTTATTGGCAATGGATTTTGGACGGGCAACCCCTTCGTCTGAATGGAAAACTGAAAAAATATCATAAATGCTTATACATATCATCAAGTTTATAAACATTTGTTACACAACTCTGCATACAGTGCCGGAGAATGCATGTCAGGGGACAGTAAGGCAGAAATTCGCTGCATTGTATAGTGGTAAAAACTGCATCCTATAGGCACTCACCTAGAAATTAGTACTAAACTGTATGCATTTGTTAAATGAAGGAAAAAAATATTTAAAAAATTGATGAACTGTCCAAAACATTCAAATGGGACACCCAAAAGGTCAAGTATCAAAACATTCATTACATACATCACTCATGTCATGTATATATATATTGAATGTAATAAACAATGTAATTAACATAACGGAAGAAACAGGAAAAATGCTACAAGGTACAATAGATGGATTTCAGTTATTAAAGCTAAATGCTAAATCTTCTTTAAATACTAAATACGTTCTAGTCAGTGGCCAATATTATCTTCAAAATGCAACGTGTAGGAAATATATGATTCTTTCATCCCAACTTATTGGTCTTTATCTACGATAAAAACAAGAAAATTTAAATTTGTGAATTAAAAGACGGAAAGCTAATGGAATTGTAACCCACCACTCATAAGTCCTAACCCATATAATCGTTAAACAACCAATCACATGCCAATATTTTGCTAGCTAATCAAGTACATATCAGTTGTAGACTTTGCTCGTTATACCATTCAAACTTAAGTAAATACTCAATGCGGGATGTTCTAATCACCACAACAAATCAACCAACCCTGGGCGGTGAGCAATGCACTTCTGGCCAGATTGTGGTTTAAACCATTGTAACACCCTAATCGTAAGCCCATGTGCCTAATGCTTACTGAATGGTGCAACAAACTGTTAAGTAACCAGTCCATCTAAAACCTTAAGGTGTCAGAGGAAGGTCCCAACAGGATCTTATGCTACAACATATATTATTTAACACTCCCCCTCAATCATACAATACGTTTCGCTACGATTGAATATGACAAACAGATAATGAAGACATGAAGGAGACGGACAACAAATAATGAATTAAATAAATGGGGGTGGAGGGACTCGAACCTAAGACCCCTCCTAAACCGAGCTCTAATACCATGTTAAGTAACCAGTCCATCTAAAATCTTAAGATGTCAGAGGAAGGCCCAACAACAGGATCTTATGCCACAACATATATTATTTAACAAAACCATTACAGGCTCATTTCAAAATTGCTAGCTAATTTAGTGAACAATAGCTAAGGACTTGTGCTTATAGAGGAATTTAAACTTAATAAACCAACTAATCAATGACATGGAAAGTTATCCCATTTTGTTACATGCTCCTCTTTTCCAAATTTCCCTGAGCTTCTTCTTCCACTTCCTATTAGTTTTACTTAATTGCACCGTAATTGCCTAAATGTAACAAGTTTCCATTCTTATCTTCAATTTTCCTCCCAAACAAGTTTGTTTTAGACCTAGGAGTGGCCATAGCCAAATGGGGAAAAAATCTAACCACAAAGTAAAGCTAATACCGACTACAGTGAAAAAAGAAACTCCTATTAAAACATGGTTTCAACATTTAATCATATCACACATTCCCATATACTCCATCCACTACATAAAAAAGTGATTCAATAAGTCAGTTCTTGTCAATTACTAGATTTCATAACATACGGATCTACGAGACACCATATGAGGACTAAATGTATCGAGCAGAGACTAATTCTCTGAATTTCCATAAACCCACTTGTATTTACGATAACCTACACAAACTAAACCCAAAAACAGATACAGAAAACCCAGAATTTACTTGTACAGAATCAATAATAATTTTCCCAAAATGGAACAGTCGAAGCCAGTTGTCGAAACATAAAATGAGAAAGAGTGACATGCAAAGTACAGATACTCCATAACTACATCTAATTCGCATAAATGTATATAAAAAACAAGCATAATGTTTGAAATTTAGCAGTCAATTAAATAGCTGCAGATATTAATAATAAAAAAATAGTGAAAAACAGGTAATTATAATGAAGGGGGTGTGAGATAGAAAGGGTAAATGAGATCATACGCGGTCGTTTGGTGGATACATGGTCGAGAATTGAGGTCCGATTAGAGCTGCCGGAGTAGACAGACTTACAGTGGTGCGTATGTATAACCCACCCCCTTTGTGAGAGGAGCAAATATTTGTGGGGACTGTACGGGCCTAACGGCCTAATTGTATGTGTATACACAGGTGCAAACAAAACGAGTTCGCCCCATTTATCACAATTTTAAACGGCCCAAATATCATCTATACTATTATATAATAAGACAATTTTAAAGGGCCCAAATATCATCTATCTATATCCATACTATTATATAATAAGTAAATCTATACTATTATTATCCATACTATTATATAATAAGTAAATCTATACTATTATATAATAAGTAAACAGAGGTATAATTTGGTTATTTGGTTCAACTTGGTTCAACCATCTAAAATAATAGTCACCGTTAGATATTTAGTAAATAAATGATAGTCGTTAGATCTAATAATAAGAAATATCCCTCTTCTAAAGATCCAATGTTCGAATCCCGTCAACAACAAATTTACATTAATATTTTATATTATTAGTTCTAATCAATACATATCATTTATTAAATAACTATTATTATTATTAATAATTTTATTAATTAATTACAAAGTTAAATTATATCCATAATAAATTATTATACTCTATTTTATTTAATCATATAATTTAAAAGTATTTAAAAGGAACCCGTGCTTTGCATGGGCTATACGCTGGTAATCATAATATGAAATAATGGTTTTACATTCACACTCAAACATTATATTATGTAGTATTTTCATTTTTTAACACATCGAGTAGTATTTTGGATTTATTTTTTTTACAAAATGATACTTAAAGTAAATTCTACTTAATTAGTATAAATTATGATTTAGGGTCTAGGATTTAAGCCTAAATCCTAAGTTTGTATACGATTTAGTCATCGTTCTAAATATTTCTAAAACCCAAAATGGAAGTATTGAACCCCAAAAATTAATTATTGAACCCCAAATAAAAACTATTTAACCGCAAAGGAAAATATTGATAAATTTTTAAAATATTAAATTAAAAAAATAATTTTTGAAATTTTAATATTTGAATAATTTTAATATTCAAATAAAAGAGTTGATTAAGTAAACATTAGTTAAAGAGTTGTATGCTGTTGTGGAATAAAAACTAGGCTACTAGTATTGCGGCTAGGGTTTATGTATTTAATGTAAGGGTATGTGAGCTTCGTGCTTTAATGGCTGCTTCTGCGTTCGAGACTTAAACGATCCTCACAGAATGCCTACGTATCTCTGTAATTAGAGAATCAAGCCAATAAAACGTAGTTCTGAGGTGAAAGGTCTGACCCTTTATATAGGCTGAGAAGCCTTAGAATTAAGGTAGGAGTTGGAGACTTAACAGATAAGTCACCTCCTTGAGGAAAGTTCTTGATCTATTCCTTATAGGAATCAGTTTCCATATAGAATTGGATGCTTTATAGGATAAGTCTGAAGGAGATATTATCCTTATCCAACTCTTATTTGCTGAGCTGTTTATTACCCTTAATATTAATTACGAAATTAATATTATGAATAGGGTTTGGGCCCAACTGGTGGGCCCCATGTTTGGACTATTCCGGGTATAATTAATACCATATTAAAGGTGTCTTTAAGGCTTACTTTTAGCCCATATCATTTGCCCCCCAACTTCTAGGAAAACTGATCAGGTTTACCTTGAAGTTTTATCTGTCTTTCGTGAGACTTGGGTCAGGGCTTTGTACACTAGTGTTTCACGAATGTCGTCTTGATGCAAAGTGTGGAGCGACCGACACGTTTACGACGATATGCCTTATTCGAGGCTAAGCAATTTCCATAACTTTAGTTACAGAGTCTTTTTTCTTCAAGGAATTATCTATGAAATTCCTTGTATTTCCATTTTTATCCTATTATGGTACCTACAGGTATCAAAATTCCATGTATGTGAAGATTAGCTGTCAGAAAATCAATTTTTATAGCAAATTTCGACCAGAACTGAGTATTTTCGATCAGAAATTCGACCAGGAATTCGACCAGGAATTCGACCAGGAATTCGACCAGGATTCTGGTCGAATTAAGGCCTTCTTTTTCTTCCTGATCGAAGAGATTTTCGACCAGGATTCCTGGTCGTTTCGACCAGGATTCTGGTCGAAATAAGGGTCTCAGAATGGTTTTGGTCGAAAGGTTTTTCGACCAGGATTCCTGGTCGTTTCGACCAGGATTCTGGTCGAATTAAGGGCGTTTCCAACGCTTTGGTCGAAGGGTTTTTCGACCAGGATTCTTGGTCGTTTCGACCAGGATTCTGGTCGAATTAAGGGCGTTTCCAACGCTTTGGTCGTAGGGTTTTTCGACCAGGATTCTTGGTCGTTTCGACCAGGATTCTGGTCGAATTAAGGGCGTTTCCAACGCTTTGGTCGAAGGGTTTTTCGACCAGGATTCTTGGTCGTTTCGACCAGGATTCTGGTCGAATTAAGGGCGTTTCCAACGCTTTGGTCGAAGGGTTTTTCGACCAGGATTCTTGGTCGTTTTTGCAGTTGCGAAATTGATTGTGGAGGCTGCACCCTCTCCTGATGAAGAGACGGCCAGGATGGTTCGGGCTAAGAGGGTTGCTGACCCTCGAGGGAAAAACACGGAGCCTCCTTTCTTGCGCCCCCACAAGGTCCATAAAGGGGAGTTGAGATATGGTGACATAGCTGGACTGGAGGGGAGCTCCCAGGTTAATGTCCAGTCGACGGTTTTCAGGCCTCCTTGGGGCTTTAGGAAGCAGGATTCTGTGGTGGGCTCTACGAAGCACTCCATGGATTGGTCTTTAAACTCGATCACCACCCCTGATTATAAGGACATGGTCCTTGGTGGAGGTATTGGGGAGTCAGAGGCACTTGGTGCTCAGGCTCTCGCTGTGGTAAGTCTCAAACTTTTATCTTTCAATACCTTAACGGCTTTTAAGTTCAATACTTGATTTCAATGCTAACCTTTTATGCAGGCTAACGTCCATTTCCAAAGCTTGGTTCATAAAGCCAAAGCTTGGAAAGAGAAGTCTAAAGCTTTTGAGTCTGAGTCTCAGAAGAAGACTCTCCATATTAACCGTCTGGAAGAGCAAATAAAGAAGAAAGATGAAGAGATGGTAGGGATGCATGCGGAGCTGGTCGCCCTGAGAGATGACAAGGAGAAGCATATTGATGAATATCTGGATTCGGAGGAGTACAAGACCCTCATGGATCAGCATGATGAGATGCTCTTTCCTAGTCAGTTTTCTGATGGGTGGACCAAGGCCCTTGAAGCAGTTCTGAGGCAGCATCCAGGGTTATTCTTGCCTTCTGCTTTTCCTAGCCCTCACCTTCCCCATGCCTTGACACAGGGGCCTGGTTCCAGTGAAGAGCTGTTTGGGGAGGATGACACTTTGGTTAAGGAGCATGCTACTGCCACTTCTTCAGCTTTGGATCCCGAGCCAACTCTAGCTCAGCCTGGTGCTGCTATCTCTGCCGACGAGGGGTCTACTACTGAGACTAGCTCTGAGGATGCTTCTCCTGCTAAGGAGGCCCCTAAGGCCCCTTAGACTTTATTTATTTATCATTTGCCTTTCTGAACTTTGGGTTTCAACCATTTGACTTAATAGCCTTCGGGCCTTTGTAATTTCTAACTTAACTATTTATGCAGTTTATTTCCGCTCATTTTTCTTGCCTTTGCTCATAGTTTGTTAATACTTTAGAATTTTTGAGTACTTGGCCTCCTGGCTGGTACTTAAACTTATAAGTCGGTCCAACATTCGTCTTTCGTTTATTTTAGCAAGGAAAGATAACCAATAGAGAAAACAGAATAAATCCCATTATGCTGTCAAAGGACATTAATAAAATGGGTTCAACCCTTACATAGATACTTTATCAACTACTGGGAGCAACATGCTCTATAATGGTTTCATTCGAACCTTATTCCTAATAAATAGATAAAAGTTCAAGCCTTTATCAAAAGACCTCAAACATAATAAACTTTGAGGTTCACAGCATGCCAAGTCCGGGGCACCTCAACCCCATCCAAGGTTTCTAACTTGTAAGATCCTCGTCCTAACACCTTCCTGACCAGATACGGTCCTTCCCAGTTTGGTGCTAACTTTCCTTTTTGGCCAACTCCTGAGGCTTCAATCTTCCTTAGGACCATGTCGCCTTGTCGAAAAAATCTTTCTTTAACTCTCTGGTTGTAATGAAAAGAGGCTCTCTTCTGATACTCAGCATTCCTAGCATTAGCTTCATCTCTGACCTCGTCAATTAAATCCAGGGCTAGTCTCATCCCTTCTTCATTAGTTTCTGGCTCATATGCCTCGATTCGAGGTGATGCCTGCATGATCTCCAAGGGCACAACAGCCTCGGCTCCATAAGCCAGCAAAAATGGGGTTGCTCCAGTTGTTACCTTGTAAGTGGTACGATACGCCCAGAGTATGGGCAGCAGTTCATCTACCCAAGTGTTCCTAGAGCGCTCGACCCTCTTCTTCAGTCCATCAAGGATAATTCGATTAGCTACCTCAGCTTGCCCATTGGCTTGTGGATGTGCCACTGAGGTAAAGCGGAGCTCAATCGCATTCTCTTCACAATACTTCTTAAACTCCTCATTATTGAACTGTGTCCCATTGTCTGTCACAAGGATTCGTGGGATTCCGTATCTGCAAATGATGTTCTCCCAGAAGAACTGGGAAACTTGCTTGGTGGTTATCTTGGCCAGGGGTTTAGCCTCAATCCACTTAGTGAAGTAATCAATGGCCACTATCAGGAATTTCCTCTGTGCTGAAGCCATGGGAAAGGGTCCAAGTATGTCCATCCCCCACATTGCAAACGGAATGGGAGAGTTGATAGAGGTCAACATCTCAGGCGGTTGCCTCACAATCGGGGCATGCTTCTGGCATCTCTCACATCTCTTGACATAGTTTTGTGCATCAGCCAACATCTCCGGCCAATAAAACCCTAAACGAATTATCTTGTGAGCTAGGGCTCTGCCCCCCAAATGTTGCCCACAGATCCCTTCATGAACTTCCTCTAATGCTTCCCTTGCCTCTAAAGGCCTTAGACATTTCAAGTACGGGATGACAAACGACCTTTTGTACAGAATACCCTCAATCAAAGTATATCTCAACGCTCTTACTGAGAGTTTTCGTGCCTCCATGGCATTGTCTGGGAGCCAACCGGTCTCCAGGTGTGCCTTGATAGGATCTATCCAAGAGCCTCCTATATCAATCGGTGCCATTAACTTTGCATTAATGGTTGGGGCCTTCAGGACCTGAAAGTAGACACTCCCAGCATAATTTTCTATTTCAGAAGAAGCAAACTTAGACAGGGCATCGGCCTTAACGTTTTCTTCTCTCGGGATGTGCTCAACATGACATTCCTCAAACTGAGACATAACAGCCTTCACCACTCTCAGGTATTTCGCCATAGTCTCATCCTTAGCTTCAAATTCGCCGTTTACTTGGGATATCACAAGTCGTGAATCTCCACAAACTTTAAGGTTTTTGACCCGCATGATTCTAGCTAAACCCAAACCAGCTATTAATGCCTCATACTCTGCCTCATTGTTAGTAGTAGGAAAATCCAGCTTTAAAGCATACTCAACTGTGAACCCATCAGGGCTTTGCAAAACCAAACCTGCACCACTAGAATTTGTTTTTGATGCTCCATCAAAATAGAGCACCCAATATTCCTTTAGATCGGGTGTAAGTTCCCCTTCTTTTTTCTCTTGCCCAGGGGTAGTCATTATCTCTTGCCCCCCGACTTCTTGGTTGTTAATAGTACATTCAACCACGAAGTCAGCCAATGCCTGAGCCTTGATGGCTGTCCGAGGCTTGTATGTGATATCGAATTCTCCTAACTCAATCGCCCATTTAATTAGCCTTCCACTGGCCTTAGGGCTATGCAATATGTTCCTCAACTGTTGGTTCGTCAGAACTTGAATCTTGTGTGCCTGAAAGTAAGGTCGCAATTTCCTTGAGGCAGTTACTAAAGCCAAAGCAAACTTTTCTATGGGCGAGTAATTCAACTCAGCCCCATGCAACACTTTGCTTACATAGTAGATAGGTTTCTGGACTTTCTCCTCTTCCCGAATAAGGATAGAACTCAGGGCTTGCTCAGATACCGCCAGGTATAGATAAAGAGTCTCTCCAGGGCTTGGTTTGGTCAATAACGGGGCTTCAACCATGTATTTCTTCAATTGCTCGAAGGCCTCTTGGCTCTCAGGAGTCCACTCAAAATTTTTCACTTTCTTCAATGCTTGAAAGAAAGGCAAGCACTTGTCACCAGACTTGGAGATGAATCTTCCTAAAGCCGCTACCCGGCCTGTCAACTTTTGCACATCTCTTATAGAGCGCGGTGGTTCCATGTCTAAGATCGCCTTGATCTTGTCGGGGTTGGCCTCTATGCCTCTTTTAGAAACCATCAGACCCAAAAATTTGCCTGATCCAACACCAAAGGCACATTTGGCTGGATTCAACATCATCTTGTGGTGCCTCAGCACTTCAAATGCTTCTCTGAGGTGCTTGATATGGTCTGTTTTGACCAGACTTTTAACCAGCATATCATCGACATAGACCTCCATGGTTTTTCCAATCAGATGGGCAAATATCTTATTCACCAATCGTTGGTAAGTAGCTCCCGCATTCTTTAAGCCAAACGCCATAACAAGATAGCAAAAAACACCAAAGTCGGTTATGAAAGATACCTTAGGGATGTCGTCCTTATGCATCTTAATCTGATTATAGCCGCTGAACCCATCCATGAAGCTCAGCATCTCATGTCCAGCTGTGGCATCTATCAACATATCTATCCTTGGCAGAGGGAAACAATCCTTTGGGCATGCATCATTCAGGTCAGTGAAGTCTATACACATCCTCCACTTCCCATTCGCTTTCTTGACCATCACTGGGTTTGCTAACCATTCGGGAAACTGAATTTCCTCAATAAAACCAGCCTCCAAGAGCTTATCCACTTCTTGCTTAATGGCTTCTTGCCTTTCCGGAGCAAAATTTCTCTTCTTCTGCTGTACTATCTTCCGATTAGGGTCAACATTCAATCTATGAGTTATGAGTTGAGGATCAATCCCTGGCATGTCAGCTGCTGTCCAAGCAAAAACGTCGCTATTCCTTTGTAAGAACTCTATTAATTTGCCCTTCAGGGGTTCTTTCAAAGAGGCTCCAATATAAGTCACCTTCTCAGGGTCGCCTAACTCCAGAGGGATAGGTATTAAGTCCTCCGCTGGCTTTCCCCGGTGTTCATCATCATCACGGACATCCATGTCTTCAATTGGGAGTACCTGCCCCCCGGTTCCGTCAGCTCTTAAAGCAGCCACATAGCAACTCCTGGCCATTTTCTGATCTCCTTTTTGTTCCCCAACACCATTCCTGGTTGGAAATTTGACCTTCATGTGATAAGTAGAGGCAACAGCCTTGAATGCATGAAGTCCGGTCCTCCCTAAGATTGCATTGTACGTTGAGGCAGCCTTAATTACTAGAAAGTTTAGCATCTGGGTGGCCTCCTTAGGTTCTTGCCCTATTGTCATGGGCAGCTGAATGGTTCCTTCAACCTTGGATTCAACTCCATTAAATCCGTAGATTGGCATGTTAGTCGGGGTTAGTTGAGAGTCAGTATACCCCATCCTCATAAAAGCATCATGAAACAAGATATCGACGGAAGCTCCATTGTCTATCAGGACTCGCTTCACTTCCGAGTTTCCAATTACTGGAGTTATGACCAACGGGTCGCCATGGGGGAATTTCACCCCTTCAAGGTCCGAATCATCAAAACCAATCACTGCCTCAGTCTTAGCACGCTTCGGGGCTTCTCCTGTGATGTGCATCACTTCCCTGGCATAAGCCTTTCGAGAGTTTCGGGTAGTGCCGGCCGCTGTTGGTCCTCCCCAAATCATATTAATTACTGGCCCTCGAGGCTGCGGGTTACGATTGCGATCGTTATCCCTCCTGTCATTGTCTCTTCTTTCATAATCCCTCTTCTGGGTTCCACGGTCTTCACCTTTGGTGAACTTGTTTAACTTTCCCTTCCGGATTAAAAACTCAATTTCATCCTTCAACTGTCTGCAGTCATCTGTGTCATGCCCCACATCCTTATGGAATCTACAATACAAATCTTTGTTTCTCTTTTCGGGATCACCCCTGAGCGGTTTAGGCCAGCGAAAGTCCTTATCCTTCTCAATGTCCAATAAAATTTGGCTCCTAGGAGCGTTCAACCTCGCGTAATCAGAAAACCTTGACCCAAAACCCTTCTTAGGTGATGAATCAGAGTCCTTGCCAGTCCGGGGATACTTGTCCCTAGCGTCGTACTCTTGTTCTGATTTTCTTTTCTTCGAATCATTAGAGCCCTTGCCATTACCTACTGTGGTTTCCTTCTTAATGCTGTCCTCAGCCTTGATATATTTATCGGCTCTTCTTTGGAGTTCGGCCATGTTTTCAGGAGGATGTTTTGCCAAAGACCTTTTGAAGAAGAGGTCAGTGGTTCCGTGTTCCAGGGCTACCATGGCCACCTCATTTTCCAGATCGGTGATATTCAGCGTCTCCTTGGTGAATCGCTTGAGATAATCCCTTAAGTTCTCATTCTTCCCTTGCACCACATACATAAGGGATGCCGAACTCTTCTCATGAATTCTCCCACTGATGAATTGGCTGACGAAAGCAGCGCTTAACTCCTTAAAAGAGCCAATCGAATTTGCAGGTAGATGGCTATACCATCTTTGAGCCATGCCTGACAGAGTTTGAGGGAACGCCCTACACTTTAAGGCATCACTAGCAGGCTGCAGCAGCAGTGCGTTCGAGAAAGTTCTAACATGATTTGCGGGATCGCCCGTTCCATCATAGGCCTTAATAGTTGGCATCTTAAACTTCCTTGAGATGTGGGCATTCATCACCTCCTCAGTAAACGGAGGTGTGGGATCGTCAGGGTCCCCAAGTGGCATCAGATCTTTGGGGTTACTCCTGGGGGTTTCCACCCTCATAACTTCTCTTGTTGGGACATCAGCCCTCTTCTGTCTTCTTGAAGATCTCTCCAAATCTATAACAGGAATCCTTTCTGAGATTGGAGGGGGTCGAATCAGACTCTGTCTTGCCTGTTCCCTTGTTATATCATCCTTCAACCTTTGGATCTCAGCCTCATGAGCCTTAATCCTCTCCTCAATCGTTTGTGGAGGCCCATCATGGATTCTCCTCCGTGTTCTTCTTAGGGGTTCCTTGCTAGCACGTCGCCTCCTCGGGGCTTCATCTCGATCATCATCCTCAGATGATGATGAATCATCAGTATAGGGACCCGAGTAGTCATCATATTCTCGATCCCGGATCTGTAAGGCGTGTCCGCTCGGTCCAGGTTCCCTTCGTCGAGGGGGATAGTTAGGCAATCCATACATAGGGTTGGTGTTCAAAGGGAGATCCATAGTGTGGATCTGTACCCCCGTGCGATCAATGTTACCAAGAGGAGAAACCACCATCTGGAGAGGGTTGGTTTCTTGGCCTTGAGGGACGATCACCGAGTGAGTCCCCTCCACATGGGGAGTCGTCCCTGGGGGTTGAGTGGGCAGAGGTTGAACGACCGTCCCTGTTGATGGGAGTATTTGTCCTTCCTCAGTGACGATGAGCGAATCTGAAGTGGCTGGTTGAGCAGAGTTAAGGGGCACGGCCTCGGTTGACGTTGTCCTTCGTGTTTGAACCATGGTTGATGTTGTCTTCCCACAGACGGCGCCAAATGTTGTGGAATAAAAACTAGGCTACTAGTATTGCGGCTAGGGTTTATGTATTTAATGTAAGGGTATGTGAGCTTCGTGCTTTAATGGCTGCTTCTGCGTTCGAGACTTAAACGATCCTCACAGAATGCCTACGTATCTCTGTAATTAGAGAATCAAGCCAATAAAACGTAGTTCTGAGGTGAGGGGTCTGACCCTTTATATAGGCTGAGAAGCCTTAGAATTAAGGTAGGAGTTGGAGACTTAACAGATAAGTCACCTCCTTGAGGAAAGTTCTTGATCTATTCCTTATAGGAATCAGTTTCCATATAGAATTGGATGCTTTATAGGATAAGTCTGAAGGAGATATTATCCTTATCCAACTCTTATTTGCTGAGCTGTTTATTACCCTTAATATTAATTACGAAATTAATATTATGAATAGGGTTTGGGCCCAACTGGTGGGCCCCACGTTTGGACTATTCCGGGTATAATTAATACCATATTAAAGGTGTCTTTAAGGCTTACTTTTAGCCCATATCATATGCTACAACAAACGTTAGCTAAAGATGTGTTCTTCACAAAATGCTAGATAATCTTTTGTTTTTCTGGACAAAACGTTACATATAATGTAGAGTGTCCCCCCTTCCTCATAAACGTTACACGATGTAGCAATATAATTTTTTTTTCTCAAAACGCTACACGATCTTATGTTTTAGTGTGATATTTGGGGCCATATTTTTCAGTTGTAACATTTTGGATCATTTATTTTAAAATTGTGATATCGAGGGACTTTTCTCTCCCGTAAACTCAACTTGAAATAGCATCCCCCTCCCCAAAAACGCATGTTACATTAAAAAAAAAAAATTTAAAATGCTACACGATATAGTGTTTTTGTGTTATTTTGGGAATTGGGAACATAATTTTGAGTTATGACATTTTGGATCATTTAATTTAAAATTGTGACATTTGGGTCATTTTCTTGCTAAAAAATGTTGATACCAATTAAAAATGTTTTACGGCAATTGTACAACCCAAAGTTCTTACCTTTCATCTGCTACGAACCGTTGGGGTTAAATGACATTTTCATCACTCAACTGACGTCTAACTTGCAAGTGGATCATCAAATTAAAAAAAACTTTCAAATTCATAACTCAGTCAATTAAACCATGCAATCTAGTCACTCAACATAAAAAAAACTTTCACATTCGTTAAGATATATAAGTTTGACTTTAAACGAAAATCCGTTAAATATTGCTTTGTCAGCCCACCTCACTTGCCACATAAGAAAATTATGTGTAAATTGAAGGGGTGAATAACGAAAAGATCGTTCAACAGATGCCCAACTTACAAGGTCATCGAACTCGAAAATCTTTGCAATTTAGTCATCGAACGTAAAAAACTTTACACAAAAGACTTAAAAGTGTTATCTTAATTATTTATTTTAGTTACAAATAAATCTTAATTTAGATATAAAAACATTATCTAATTTTAATGTTATAACTAATATTTTAAAAAAATTAAAAAAATTGTCATTATTTTTCTATTTATGTTAAATATATTAAATAAAGATTAAACATATAATAACCCTATAGAAAACCTACAAATATAGTTACTAGTTTTAATCAATATTGTTAAAAATTTATATTTTAATTATTTATATCAAATACATTTTTATTCCTCTATTACTAGCTACATACTAAAAGATTTTTAAATTAATATAATCTTATTGATACATTGTTTTTTAACTAGTTTTATACAAACTAAATATTTTTCAAATTAATATAACTTTATAAATTAGTACAAGTATTTTGATTAAAAAAAGAAAATAAACAGATAATTTAATGACTTGATTGCAAGTTTTTTGAGTTGAATGATCATTTGCAAGTTCGGTCTAAGTTGAATAGTATTTTAGCTATTAAACATTAGCAACAAATCTAATAAATTTAAGTGTAGAGCTTGAGATAATTACCAAAATGGACCATTTCCAAGACTGATGGCCCTCCCCTGCCCCAAAGATACGGCAAATCGTGAACCGTAACAAGTTTTTAAAATTTTTTGCATGTTGCGGCAGTGCGTGAAGTGCATTTGATGGTATAGCGGGGGACCATGTACCGTATGTGCCTTAATACTAAACATGGAATAGCGCATCAAAGGCCATATGCGGTTGCCGAAATTGCATAACAGTTGATTTGCTAGACGAAATTGCGTATCAGCGAGGTATTTAGGGCCGAAATTCTGAAATGGGATAGGGAGGACCATGATGTATGGAAATGGGGCATTTCGGGCCTTCACCCATAGCGCTTGGGGTTCCAAACTTTACCGATGATATGGACGAATCCCTAGCTTCCCCCTAGATGCCCAGATCCCACGAATGAATTGAAAGTCTACCCTTTCTCGGTTTAAATATGATATTGGGTTATGTATATTTTAACACGTAACAAAAAGGACAATATACAAGAGGTAAACAATCAATCTATTTATATTGGAAGACTCAACGGATTCTTCCAATTATTGGGGAAGGAGTTATATCAATTATTTGCATAAGTATTTTTGAAACCCGAAAAAGATGGATTATTTTGTGAAAAAATGTCACATTTCCATTTAATTTTTAACGATTTCTAACGATAATAACCTGATTAAAAATTTTAACTGGTTTAATAATTTGATTATAAATTTTTTAAATTAAATGCCCAACTTAAATTGAATGATTTTTTTGTCATTTAACCGGTTAACCCAAACACTCGAGACTGCATTTACGTATACAGTACACGCAGAGAGAAAACATATCGACACATGAAATCAAATGGGTGCTTCTCTATTTCGTAACTTTCGTAGAGTTTGTTTACCCTCACTCTTGAACCCATCATCCTCAATTCCTTGTCACTCGCAACTAATTTCCCCCCTTTCCAAACCCAACTCAAATTTGATACCAAACACTCGGTGGGTTTTCAAAAGTCACAGTCATGGATCAGTAAATCTTGTGTTTACTGAAACAAACAACCCCAGTTTCGAGATTCACAAAACTGATCCACCAAAAAAACATAGGTTCCTTAGCAAAAAAAGGTTAAAAGAGAAGATGAAAAAAGAGAAACAAATCAGAAAATCAGAAAATAAAAGGGACCACAGAAGATTAGGTGTTAAAGGAAAGTAAGGGAGACAAAGGTTTGCTAATGCCGAGGAAAGAATCAAGTTAAGCTCGAAAAGGTTCGACACTTTTTTCGACATGTTTATTGATTTCATACAATGTGTAGACATATATGTGTGTTTATGTATGTTTGTTAAAGAATGAGCTATCAGATTTATTTATTTTTGTACAAGAATATTGATTCGATACAATGTACTCATATGTGCTTAATTATATCACTGATTTTCTAGGTTCTATTATGTTGTTGCGATGTGCAAATGGTTTATTAAAAGTCATATTTAAGTAAATATGATAGTTGATGTAATTTACTGCAATGTGAAGAATAATCAAGTTTGATTTGTTTTTTGTAGATTGATTTTGAAATGACAAAGCGACCATTTTAACATAATAACATTTGTAACTCATGGATATTATTAGAAATTTGTAGTTTTTTTTGCATATTATAACATTTTACGCAAGCAAGAAGTGAATTTTGAAGACATTTTTGATTACGTTGTTGATTAGCTCTCATCCAGGTACTTATATCACTGATTTTCTAGGTTCTATTATGTTGTTGCGATGTGCAAATGGTTTACTAAAAGTCATATTTAAGTAAATATGATAGTTGATGTAATTTACTGCAATGTGAAGAATAATCAAGTTTGATTTGTTTTTAGTAGATTGACTTTGAAATGACAAAGCGACCATTTTTACATAATAACATTTGTAACTCATGGATATTATTAGAAATTTGTAGTTTTTTTGCATATTATAACATTTTACGCAAGCAAGAAGTGAATTTGGAAGACATTTTTGATTACGTTGTTGATTAGCTCTCATCCAGGTAATTGTACTTCTCTGCTTGTTAAAATTTTTTGTTTGGATATTTGGATAGCATGTGACAAGTTAAAGTTGTGTGTTTTGAGATCTTTTATGCGATGTTATTGCCGGCCACGCACATTTTATTTGTTTAGTTTTGTCATTCTGAATGAAAGAGCCCATGTTTGCTACCTGAGTGTTCGACCTTTTTGTTGTTGGAGTTCAATTCTTGTTTTCACATTGTTGACTGTTGGCCATAAATAAGCTATCAATCTCAAAATATATGTTTATATGTATGAAAAGAATGGGTAAAGCTATATCCCAATCTTTTACTTAATAGGTGTTGGTTCGAAAACTAACTGCGCAAGTGTACGCGGTCACAAGTAATATAATAAATTCGTTCCCACAGAGACTTGGTGTTTGTTCAGAAATAATATTTAAGCAACGACGTATGATTAAACAACAAACTACTTGAATAAATATCAAAAGGGGGTATTTTTGTATTTTTCTAATTGATTAATTAAATTAGTAATATTAAATAATTCGAACTAATTAATTTAATTGAATGAAAATTTATATGTGAGAAAAACATGGGATTCTAATTTCATTATTTATTTCATTTAGAATTGATGCCTTAATTTCAAAGTAATTTTGATAATTTACGAAAGCTAGTCGGGAACACGAAAATAACAAAAGCGCCTTTCAGTCTTAACTTATATCAAACCACACAAACATCCACTTAAAAAGATAGAAGTCGCGAGGACACCTTTTATGTTTAGACCCTATATGTCTATAAGATTTGAAAACATAATTGGTTTACGAATAAATTCATTTATTATGACTACATAGGGTGATGTGAAAAAATCCTATCACTTATCGTAAATGCACGTGACAATTACGAACCTATGCTAACATGGCAAATTCTAAATTCCTAAATCCGCTTTCGCATTCATTAGAAATTAATAATTTAGACATTAGCTACGCATCTAATAAATTAAGCGCAACCACATTAGGCAATCTGAATTTTTATCATAATACAAATTATTAAGGCATCGAATTACTAAATTACGTAAATAAATCCATTAGAATCCCATGACGGCGATTAGTTCATAATTAAACGAATCGTCATCATGGGATTAATTGAAATCATAATACTAATAATAATTATTATTATAATAATAATAAAAATAATAATAATAATAATAATAACAACAACAACAACAATAATAATAAAACTAAATTAAAAATTACGATAAATTAAATATGAAAATTACAAGAGTTAGAAAGTAGAACCGAAATAGCTTCCAATGAAAGAAAAGAGCGCTCCTAATAATCCCCGTAAATTCTTCAACCAAAATAACAATTATACTAAAATTGCAAAAATTTAAAGTGTATAAAAATGAAACTTAAAATTATAAGAAAAGAGAGAATACAAGAGAGAATTTATTGTTCTCCAAAATGTTGTGTGTTTTTTGAGCTTGAGAACTCACCTATTTATAGCAAAAAATTAGCACACCAATTAATAAAATAAAATTAAAAAGAATTACAAAGAATTACAAAGAAATAAAAAAAAATAACACAACAGCACCCCATTTGTTTAAACAGCCGAAAGCTTCCCACAAAAACACTCTGTACCAGCTGTTTCTGCCAAGACCATTCTCACCCCACTCGCGTGTAACACACGCGCTGCAGAAACGCCTTCCTTCCCTGGCGCGTGCACGCCACGCGCGTCCAGGCGCGTGGCTTCCTCAATCAACAGCCGACAACAGCTTGATGTCTTCTTCTTTTTATTTATTTTTTATTGCCGACAGCCTTACAGATAGGAATTTCTATTGACTTTTGTTACATAATTCCATAATTCGTGGCTTAACCAACATGGGCTCTATAGAATTGCTTTTTATCCCGCACATCTTGTAATCTTTAATTAATAAATAATTAATTTAATCCAGAAATTATAAAAATAAATATCTAATATTATTAGATATTTATAAATATAATTTTTTTAATTAAATAAAATATTTATTAATATAAATAAATCCTTAAGCTCTAAGCTGCGGTATTTTGAGGGTCTGGAACCGGACTCCTTTTGCTTAACAAAAAATATATTAATTCCAACCGGGGTTCCAGTTTTAAGAATATATCACTTTGCATCTTTTTGTGATAATTCTATTTCCTCATTGCTCGTCCAGGTGTAAGTTACGGTCTATTGAGGATTTGAAACCGGACTCCTTTTGCTAAACAAAAAATATATCAATTCCAACCGGGGTTTTCTCTTTAAAAATATATCACTTTCCATCTTTTTGTGATAATTCTATTTTCTCATTGCTCGTCCAGGTGCAAATTACGGTCTCTTGAGGATATGAAACCAGACTCTTTTTGCTTGGAAAAAAATATATCAATTCCAACCGGGATTTTCTCTTTAAGAATATATCACTAAGAATTTCTTTATGATAATTCTTTTTCCTCATAGCCCGTCCACTTGATAAAATTGAGATAGAAATCCACCGTTTTTAGCATTTTATCGCCACAATACCTCAAGTTGCGAGTTCTGCACAACAAAAACTTAATTAACAAAAATGAATTAAAAGACACAACATACTTAAGGAAAAACAACCAATCTAGGTCCAATTAGCGGAAAATAAGTGGATATAAAATCCACTTATCACACCCCCAAACTTAAACTGATGCTTGTCCTCAAGCAAAAACAGACTCGACTACCTCTAATGCATGAATGCAACTGATGCAAGGATCCCATAAGCAAAGCAATAACCAATTTAGCAGAGTGTCTCAGAGAATGTGATAACTCCAAATAGAGATCGACTAAATATCAGCATATTAACATTTACAAGTACAGAAACGTGCGTGTGTGCAATGCTCATCAGAAATACTCTTAGCACTAGATCAAAACCATACCTATTCTTCGCCAAGACAATCACAAGTTTATAAATAGAATGAACGCTAGACACTTCATAACCTAGAAACACCTCCATCATTATTTGATTTAGACAGGAAAATAAAGTTATGCTATGTATTGACATGATTCTATTAAATTTTTGATTTCTTTGTCTTATGCCCCCAGTTCATCCCCTATTTTCTAGGTTTTCCGGATCTTAAAGTGTGTCTGTGTTTATTTTTAATTAAAGCTTTTATCTTTTGTTTTTTGTTTTTTTTAAGTACCAGTTTTCCTGAAACCCTAAGGTGTTAGGACTTATGCTTAATTATTGGATCTTATTTTAGCTTTAACATTCTCCTCACTCGAAATTTGGTCTACCATACTGTTCGATTATTAATTACTAGGCAGTTCTCTCCCATTTGTTTGGCCCACTATAGTACAATTTAAGTAATGAGAATATTGGGAGTATGATGGAATCAAACTCGTGACCTCTCCTTGTTGGTAGTATTTTTGTGTGATTCGTTCGCAGGGAAGGACTATTAATACAAGTTCAGGTTTTAATTTCTTACAATCTAGAAGTGTGGAGGAATAATTGGGTGTTTGTTTCTAACTAAATTTAACTAAAATAAGCAGTTAAAACTTAAAACTAAGTGATGAGGAAAGTAACCCGAGAACTAGGTTTCTTCAATTGGTTCAATAATGTTGATGTGATGCGTATCTCTCGTACTTTGCTAAAAACAATCCTTCTAAATTCTATAATGTTCTCTCCCAAGATACAAAATAGTGTCTATAATTATATCTCAAAAGTCACTCCCATGATCAATCGAAATATAATTTTAGATTATTAAGACCCAAGAATTATAAGTTTCATAGTCCTCTTATTAATCTCCCGATTAAATAATTGCACTATGTCTATCAAATCATGTACTAGAATTATAAATCCTCTCCCAATTCTTTACAATTCCTAGAAATACAATTAATGGTTCATGACTCCCTTAATTGGGTTAAGCCCTAAATGATAGATTAGCAAAAGTAGAGAATTAGCATCACAATCAAACAATTATATATTACCAATGAATACTACCTAATTCTCGAATTATAGAATTAGTTACACATGCTAGATAAATAACACAAACATATATATAAAATAAAAACCATATTTACAAAGTATAGAGTTAAGAAAGATACAACTTTAAAGAAATCTGTAAGTCTGAATTGAATCCCTTCAACCCTTGCCCAAGCTCTCCTTCGAAGTATTTTCTTCTTCTCTACTTTTATTATCTACACCTAAACTAACTACTAAAATATGGACTGCAGTGCAGAGATCGATTTCAACTCACTACAAATACTCCTATTTATAGCCAAGGTTAGCACACCATCTACCATAATTAAATGAGCCGGCAAACAACTCCACTGAATTTTGATACTTTCGGCTTCAGCACTTGTTTTGAATGATTGAAAGTTCCTTTTCTTTCTTTATTTACAAACTGGTGGGCGGCTACTTGTTCAACAAAAAATCATGGGCTTATTTCGTCCTATTAGAAATGGGTTCCGTAGAAATACTTTTTAACCCGCACAGCTTGTAATCTTTAATTAATAAATAATTAATTAAATCCAGAAATTATAAAAATAAATATCTAATATTATTAGATATTTATAAATATAATTTTCTAAATAAATTAAATATTTATTAATATAAATAAATCTTTAAATCCGAAGCTGCGGACAATTGAGGGCTTGGAACCGGACTCCTTTCGCTTCACAAAAATTATATTAATTCCAACCGGGATTCCTGCTTTAAGAATATATCACTTTCCATATTTTAGTGACAATTCTTATTTCCTCATTGCTCGTCCAGGTCTAATCTACGGTCTCTTGAAGATGTGAAATCAGGCTCCTTTTGCTTCCAAAATTATCCTATAAACATAAAAAATCAACTTAGCAACTAATTCAAATTAAAATGCTACTAACATGCTAATCAAGGATAAAATTATTACAAACTAAGGATAAATGAGAGATAACATGCTATAAAATGTACATAAAATTAGCATGTATCAAATACCCCCCAACTTGACCTTTACTCGTCCTCGAGTAAACCACTATAAAATAACTACTTATTAATACCACTTTCGTAGGTGACACGATTGCATTGAGCACATGCAACAAGCCGTTAAACCCCTAGGTAGCCCTAGTAGGACGAGTTTTGTCTCGTGAGGGCCTATAGTGAATGTACCCACAAAATCCATCTAGCTCATGTAAAAGATCGAACAACAATACAACACCACACATACAAGTTCTCTCATGCCACATCAACTTAAGAATCAAAGTGAATAATGCAATGTCTTGGTGTCGAAGATGCAAATATTCACATAGTTTTACTCAATGAATATGTATAAGTTCTCAAAAGTTCATGGAAAATGTAAGAATAAGTTGGTAATCATGCTAAGCCCACACGAGTACATCTTTGAGTAAGAACTTGGGATCTCATATGCAAAATTCAAGTAATAACTCACCATTCACTCACAAAAGAATATTCACTCAAGAACAAGGGTAAGTGTATCACTCAATTCCAACAAAATCATAAGCATGCTTGACATTTGGTATCAATCTAACTTTAACGCAACACACACCACTGATGATAATCAAAAGGTCTTTATTCGGGTTGTAATGGGGCTAAGGACAAGGTATGTCAAGTAAAGCCAAAGAAAGTGAAATGTCAAAAGCTAGTACCCAACAACATAATTCATTCAACTCCCCATCTATCATCCCCATACTTGAATTCTTTTCCAACAAATAACTTGATTAGTCAAACAAAGAAGGATCACACAAAAAGAAGTATGCTCTCATTATTTATTTTTTTCTCTTTTTTCTATTTTTTTTTTCGAGAGCTAAATATAAACAAGTACAATGATCCATTGATATTATTACAAATTTCGACTAACAAGTAACAACCCAACCCAATATTTTCCCAAAAGTAATGATCAAAAGATACATCTCACACACCTTATTACCCCCTCAAAAACTCAACTAGCCTTTGACAAAAAGTGATCAAGTTAGTGTTTAAGGCTAATATACAAGAAAAAGGTTTAGGCAAATAATGTGGTGTGTCACCGAAAGAATAGGATTAAGCTCAATGGGGTAACTAATTGATCATGTTTAAATGGTGTGGAAATATGGGAATTATGAGGTTATACCTAACTGCCTTTATCATCTTATCATCAAATAATGTCATGCATTTCAAGAAAGATCTCAAACAAGTGCTAGCAGTGCAAACAACATGCGGACACTCAAGCAAACGAAAAATCATGCAAAAGATATGCATATAGGCTCAAAACTCACTTGGTGCGGCAAAGCATAATCAATCCCAGGTAAAAGTCTCTCTAATGCACCTACTTGTACTCAAAGCATGCAAACCAAATTATCTTGCACATATTCATGTCATTCTAATCACTTACCACATTCAATTAAGTCTACCAGTTTCCACTTGCTAGTGAAAGTGTGTGCACAAGAACAAAGCATATCACTTCTCAATCAAAAGTGTCAATAACGCAAGATTCTTATAGCATGCATGGGTGTATTACAACAAGTGATCTTTTTACAAGGCCAGAATTCTTTTTGTGATTTTTAATTTTTAAATTTTTTAATTTTTTTTTATAAATAACACCAACACAATGAACACACCCCCCCAACTTATCAAGTTTCTTGTCCACAAGAAACAACACACAATGGACTAATATGCGAGGAAGAAAAGAAAGAACTCCCCTGAGTCATAGTCGAGGTGGTAGTGTGCAACAAAGAAATCATGATTCAAGCCCTTGAAATTAATTTCAAGCACTTGAATTCTTCTGCAATGCCCCATCAACTTTTCACTTGCCACATGCTTCCATCTCCCTGCATAGTCCAAACACACAAGAAGATTATTCAAATCTTAACACACAATTCAAACAACAAAATTCATTGGGGTGCCTCCCAAATAGCGCTTGTTTATTGTCATTAGCTCGACTTATTTGCACAAACAATCATACTAGTGAGGAGAAAAAGCAAATAGATGCACATATCTACGAATTTGTAATAAAACCATAATGTGCAAATAAACCTTAGATTCATTGAAAGGTACGAAAACTTTCAAGAACCTAGCATGCTCAAGAGACTTGGGAACATCAAAATAGCTAGAAAAGTCGTCAGAATAATCATCATAAATACTACTCATAAACTCCTCCCAAATTGGATCCTTATATTCCAAAGCAAGATTTTCAACTTCATCAATCTTAACTTCCTTCTCTTTTATAATTGGACACTCATCAATTTTAATCTCGTCTACCAATGTATTAAGCTCAAAATTTTCTAGATTTGGTAGAATTTCAATTGCATCCAAATTATCATTAATGCGCATGGGACAATTATCAACTACACAAGTAGACTCGTCAGACACCACATTATCATCAATTGCTAAACAAGAGTCATGGCATAGAGGAAAATTGACACAAGGGGGAGTTAGAGAACGGCCGTTATGCCACACTGCTCGAACTTCCCAAATAAAATCATTTAATTTAGCATTCTCCTCGTACCAAGCTATTGAATCACAGGGAATATCATTATCACTAGCAATTTCTAATGGTAGGTCCTCACAGTGATTAAAAACTCCCATCGAAAGTAAAGAAGGATCAGATTGAATTACACTCGTATCAACATCATTGCACATATATGGATTAAAATCATCATGATATTGATTTTCAAAGGCACATGAAAAATCATTCCTAGGTGGGTATGGAGCATAAACTGAGTTCTCAGAATAGAACGAATTCACCTGATATGCATTAAAATCCTCATAAACATTGAATTGTGGGTAACGATTGAAGTCTTGATATCGTTCTTGACTGTTGTAGAAATTCTGAGCGTTGTTCCAACCAAAGTTGTACTCCATGTAGTCTCTTTGCCTACTCACCTTTTATTTTATTTTTATTTTACTATTTTTTGTTTATTTTTTTTTTATTTTTTTTTTACAACCAACAAAATCGCAAATAAAATTGAAAAGAACAAAAACTAAATTAATCTAAAAATTCTAAATTTGAATTAAAACTAAATTTTATTCTATTTTTTATTATTAACTATTTTTAAAAGAAAATTAAATTTTATTTAAACTAAAAACTGAATTTTGATTTTTTATTTTTTTTATTATTATTTTTTTATTATTATTATTTTATTTTTTTATTTTTTTTAAACTCTTTTTATTATTATTTTATTTTTTTTATTTTTTATAGTTAAAATTTATTATTCTATTTCTAAACTAATTAAAAATGAAAAGAACAAATTATTCTAAAAATTCTAATTAAAATCTAGATTTTATTTTAAAACACTCTTTTTGTTTATTTATTAATATATTTTTTTTTATAAACTAAGTATTTAAAAATTAAAAGAACAAAATCTAATTTATTTAAAAATTTCAAATTCGAATTACTAAAAGAAAATTTAAACTAATTTTAAAAATAAACTAAATTTTATTCGAATTTATAAATTAACAAAAACTGGATTTTTAAATATATATATATATATATATATATATTTTAATCAAGAATTCGACACTAAAAGAAAAAAATTAATACAATTAAACAGAACTGGGCTTGACAGGGGGAGTAAGGGGGAGAGAAGATGCGGAAAAAAAAAAAGAAAAGGACAAAAGAAAAGGACTAGGAAACATCACTGAACACATTATATTATTTCACAGAAACACGATGTCAACAAAGAACTAAAACCTCAAAACTTGCGAAAGTTAAAGACTATTTAACAAGTTAATTGAGGCTCTGTAGCTAGCTTTTCTACCTCTCTCTTCCTTAGAACCCCACAAGCAGTTTATTCTTCTTTTTTTTTTTTTGCTTCGAATTTGGTCTACCATACTGTTCGATTATTAATTACTAGGCAGTTCTCTCCCATTTGTTTGGCCCACTATAGTACAATTTAAGTAATGAGAATATTGGGAGTAGGATGGAATCAAACTCGTGACCTCTCCTTGTTGGTAGTATTTTTGTGTGATTCGTTCGCAGGGAAGGACTATTAATACAAGTTCAGGTTTTAATTTCTTACAATCTAGAAGTGTGGAGGAATAATTGGGTGTTTGTTTCTAACTAAATTTAACTAAAATAAGCAGTTAAAACTTAAAACTAAGTGATGAGGAAAATAACCCGAGAACTAGGTTTCTTCAATTGGTTCAATAATGTTGATGTGATGCGTATCTCTCGTACTTTGCTAAAAACAATCCTTCTAAATTCTATAATGTTCTCTCCCAAGATACAAAATAGTGTCTATAATTATATCTCAAAAGTCACTCCCATGATCAATCGAAATATAATTTTAGATTATTAAGACCCAAGAATTATAAGTTTCATAGTCCTCTTATTAATCTCCCGATTCAATAATTGCACTATGTCTATCAAATCATGTACTAGAATTATAAATCCTCTCCCAATTCTTTACAATTCCTAGAAATACAATTAATGGTTCATGACTCCCTTAATTGGGTTAAGTCCTCAATGATAGATTAGCAAAAGTAGAGAATTAGCATCACAATCAAACAATTATATATTACCAATGAATACTACCTAATTCTCGAATTATAGAATTAGTTACACATGCTAGATAAATAACACAAACATATATATAAAATAAAAACCATATTTACAAAGTATAGAGTTAAGAAAGATACAACTTTAAAGAAATCTGTAAGTCTGAATTGAATCCCTTCAACCCTTGCCCAAGCTCTCCTTCGAAGTATTTTCTTCTTCTCTACTTTTATTATCTACACCTAAATTAACTACTAAAATATGGACTGCAGTGCAGAGATCGATTTCAACTCACTACAAATACTCCTATTTATAGCCAAGGTTAGCACACCATCTACCATAATTAAATGAGCCGGCAAACAACTCCACTGAATTTTGATACTTTCGGCTTCAGCACTTGTTTTGAATGATTGAAAGTTCCTTTTCTTTCTTTATTTACAAACTGGTGGGCGGCTACTTGTTCAACAAAAAATCATGGGCTTATTTCGTCCTATTAGAAATGGGTTCCGTAGAAATACTTTTTAACCCGCACAGCTTGTAATCTTTAATTAATAAATAATTAATTAAATCCAGAAATTATAAAAATAAATATCTAATATTATTAGATATTTATAAATATAATTTTCTAAATAAATTAAATATTTATTAATATAAATAAATCCTTAAATCCTAAGCTGCGGACAATTGAGGGCTTGAAACCGGACTCCTTTCGCTTCACAAAAATTATATTAATTCCAACCGGGATTCCTGCTTTAAGAATATATCACTTTCCATATTTTAGTGACAATTCTTATTTCCTCATTGCTCGTCCAGGTCTAATCTACGGTCTCTTGAAGATGTGAAATCAGGCTCCTTTTGCTTCCAAAATTATCCTATAAACATAAAAAATCAACTTAGCAACTAATTCAAATTAAAATGCTACTAACATGCTAATCAAGGATAAAATTATTACAAACTAAGGATAAATGAGAGATAACATGCTATAAAATGTACATAAAATTAGCATGTATCACTCCTAACCAGAGCTTTGGTACCATTTTGAGTAACTGGTTCTCTTAAAATTTTAAGGTGTTAGGAATTGAGTTTAGTTGAATCTTTTATATCTTCATCAATTTTAATTGCTGATTGTAGATTGCATAATACATTTTTTAAGGGTTTTATATCAAAGCGACCACCCTTATCGTTAAAATATCTCACCTAGCTACCCAATCTCAACGACAACTCATTCAAAACAATTAAATCACTATATATGTCGCTTCATTAAATTTAGAAAAAATATTAACAATAAATTAACAGAATGCTAGTCACAGGATGAAGTGTACCCCACATGGCTCATATAATAAAAATAAATCACGGTTACATATGTTGATGCACGTTAAAACATATATTTGAACATAAATACATATGTTTTTCTTTTAATTTTCTATTAACACCTTCAACCTTAATTTGTTCTTGTACTTGATTTAGTGAACATCAAAGAAAAAAATCCTCAATTGCATGTCTAAAGTTAATCTATCAAAAAAAATCCTCAATTTTGTTAAAAAAAATTTTGAATTTAACAAAGTGATATATATAGTGATTTGAGTGGTTTAAATGAGTTCCCGTGAAGATCGGGTAGGTAGGTGAGATATTTTAACAAGAACGGTGGCCACTTTGATATAAAATCCCATTTTTAATTTAATTATTAAAATTTATCATTTTGACTTGAAGGGAGATAAATCAACTCCATTGACCTTGAATTTGTGTAATTTCGGCAAAAATTAAGGAAGGATTGCTGCTTGAAAGACTTCAGCTGTATGAAGTTTCAAAAGTTCAGGGACCTCTAGTGCAGCCACATGAACTGACCGGTGAAGAACGTTTCTACATGAAGAAGATGGATCAGAAATGTTCAAATTATGTACCGATCGGGAGGGGAGGAGTTTTTGGAGGTGTTATTCTGAATATGCATATGCATTGGAAGAAACATGAAACTGTTAAAGTCATCTGTAATTCTTGTAAACCTGGTCAAATCCAGGAGTATGCAAGTGATCTAGACAGACTCAGTGGCGGAGTCCCTATTCATATATTTGGTGATGACACGATAATTTTTTATCGTGGAAAAGATTATGTGCAACCAAAAGTTATTTCACCCATCGACACACTTTCCAAAAAAAAGATAAGGTTCTTCGCAATCAATTTTCTTGTTCTCGAGTTATATGGTTGTTCATACTTCTATACAAACATGTGCTCTATTGTTAATCAAATTATCTATATGCTTATTCTAAGTTCAACATTCAAGAGGAACCAAATGGTAGCAAGTCCGGAGGATATTGTGAAATACGAACCCTTGTCATATGGAAAGAGGTTCAAAGAAAAGAGAAAAAAGATTATTCATATATTTATAGTAATGATAATGATTACAATATAGGGAGACTACAATTAAAGTATAAGTTTGTGGCCGTCAACACACAATTTTCTTGCTAGTGGTCTCATTAGCATTTTATAGGCAATGCAATATAAACTCCACCAATCACAATATGAAAGTCGTAATTATTTGTCACTTGTAACTTGTTCAGTCTTGTTGCATTATGAGGACAATTTGGTTGTTTATCACTATTTTTAGGTTATTCACGTGTACAAAAGTAATTATGCCCTATTGTTAGCAAAAGTAAACCTACCAAAAATTGTAGATGACGTAATTGAATTCATTTAATCTAGGATGCTCAGACTCTTCGCGAAGGGTCCGATTCGGACACATATCCGTGTGTCTGATCCTTGAAATTCCAAAATCATAGACTCGGGGATACGTATAAGGATCCGACACTGGGATATGGACACGACATTTTTTATATATATGAAAGATCTGTATACCAGACTTGTAGTTTTCAATTTAGTACATTTGTACTACTCAACTGCAAGTATTATCATCAAAAAGCATTCAGTTATAACTTCAAGTTGATTATATCTTATACTAAAATGCATACATATGTCAACTCAACAAAGATATTCATACAATCATACAGGTTCCATGGCACAAGGAATGAATTTAGAATTTCATTAATCAAAAGATTAAAAGATTCAACACTGACCATCAAACACAGCAGCAAAGTAGCAAACTGCAAACATAATTCAAGCTAAACATGCTTAAGTTCTTAACAATAAATAATTTTTTAGGCAACTGATGAACCCAAAACTAGCAGCAACTCGAATAACCATCCAACTTAAGCCTTCTTATTCCTCTGCTTGGCCTCCTCCTTCACCTTCCTCATTAAACATCGTACCTTCAACATCAGGGTGATCAATGAAAATATTTGCAAATGCTTCGACGTAATCATCATCAATGTGAATTGCATCTCCATCTAAAACAAAAGTTCAGAATTAAAATATTAGCAATATACATCAAAAAAATGACAATTAATTTTTAAAAAATATGTTTGATTTAGATTCTTACCAACATCCCAATATTTTGTTGGACCTTTAGTGTACTCCTCGCTCTTGAGAGAGAGCAGCCTCAAATTATTATACACAAACACAAGATCCTCTGTCCTATTAGATGCCAATTTGTTCCTTTTAACACTTTGAATGTTAGAAAAAGAACTCCAATTTCTTTCATAGCAAGATGAAGATGCTGGCTGTAAAAGGTGCTTCATGGCCAAGCTTAATAACATTGGAGTTTTTGAACCATAGTTAGCCCACCAGCTAAGAGGCTCTTCATGAACTCGAGCCTCCATCACATGAGATTCTGAAAAAATCCAATGACCCCGAAAACATCCCGTATTCTGCATTTATCTTTCTTAATTTTTTTGAAACAATTTGCCCTATTAAGACTTACTTTATGGTCTTCATTAGGTGCAACTCTAGAAATCACGCCATTGCCACCTTGTAACCAAGCTTTACTATAATATTTAGGAACGAGAGAATAAGCCATACAATGGAGAGGGGTATTACTTTTGTTCCATCGATTTTCCAATATATATTAAATGTCTCCAAAAAATTCAGATTCGTCATTTTTGGGATCTTTACCTTGTTCCTTGAAATTTTTTTCCCTTTCTTCTTCTATCATTGTATCCCACGTATCATACACAAGATGCAAGCATGGAGTGTCTGTATCAGCAAGTCTAATCATGTTATATATATGGGCTGTGAAACCTACAAAATATTCTAATTTATCCCACCAACGATCGGAGATAACGCACTCTTTAACATGATCATCTTTGGCCTCTAAGTTTGTCTTCCGAAAAGTCTTCCAATTAGGATCTAAAACAGTTTTTTCAAGAGCATTTTTGACCAACAATAATCTTTGAGCCATTATTACATGTGATGCAAAGCGCGTTTCAGCTTTTTTTTACTAACATGTGTTGTGAATATATCTGATATATTGTGAGTGCTTTGCCGTGATTCAAGATAAACATTGTAATATCATCACAGTCGGAAATTAAATTTGAAATCCACTTACAGTTTTCGTAGTGGCTGGAGTTGGCATTTGGTTCGCACATGGATTTTATAGCTAGGTTCAGCGAGTGCACAACGCAAGGAGTCCAGAAAATGTGAGCATACTTGGCATCGATACTCAAACCTGCAGGCATGAAATTACCAGCATTATCCGTGATGATTTGCTCAACATTGTCAGGCCCCTCACGATCAATCACATCCAAGAACAAACTCGCAACATATTCAGCATCCTTAATGTTTCCACTCGTGTCAAATGACCTGACAAACATAGAACTTCCTCCTGTATAAAATTAAATACTTGTATAAATTTTTTTTTATCAAAATATAAATTTTTTACCCGAAAATAAGTGCATAAGAACTTAAAAAAAGTTAAGCCAAACAACACCAACATATGTCCACAGAATGCACTTTTTTGAAACAAGAATCTTATAATTATTTTTGTTTCTAAAAGTATGAAAATGAACAAAAAAATCTTAACATTAAAAATGAGTATAAATTACTAAGTACTTCCACATTCCACTATAACCATCTTCTTTGACATTTTACATTCCACATTCATAAAAATTTCAAGGCAGAAGTTCTATACAGGAGGAAGTTCTATGTTTGTCAAGTCATTTGACACGAGTGGAAACATTAAGGATGCTGAATATGTTGCGAGTTTGTTCTTGGATGTGATTGATCGTGAGGGGCCTGACAATGTCGTGCAAATCATCACGGATAATGCTGGTAATTTCAAGGCTGCAGGTTTGAGTATCGAGGCCAAGTATGCTCATATTTTCTGGACTCCTTACGTTGTGCACTTGATGAACCTTGCTCTGAAATCCATGTACGAACCAAATGCCAACTCCAACCTCTACGAAAACTGTAAGTGGATTTCAAATTTAATATCCGACTGTGATGATATTACAGTGTTTATCTTGAATCACGGCAAAGCACTCACAATATATCAGATATATTCACAACACTAGTAAAGATAACTGAAACACGCATCACATGTAATAATGGCTCAAAGATTATTGTTGGTCAAAAATGCTCTTGAAAAAACTGTTTTAGATCCTAATTGGAAGACTTTTCGGAAGACAAACTTAGTGGCCAAAGCTGATCATGTTAAAGAGTGCGTTATCTCCGATCGTTGGTGGGATAAATTAGAATATTTTGTAGGTTTCACAGCCCCTATATATAACATGATTAGACTTGCTGATACAGACACTCCATGCTTGCATCTTGTGTATAAAACGTGAGATACAATGATAGAAGAAGAAAGGGAAAAAAATTTCATGGAACAAGGGAAAGATCCCAAAAATGACGAATCTGAATTTTTTGGAGACATTCAATATATATTGGAAAATCGATGGAACAAAAGTAATACCCCTCTCCATTATATGGCTCATTTTCTCGTTCCTAAATATTATAGTGAAGCTTGGTTACAAGGTGGCGTGGTTTCTAGAGTTGCACCCAATGAAGACCATGAAGTAAGTCTTAATAGGGCAAAATGTTTCAAAAAAAAGTTTCCAAAATCAGATGATTTAAGAAAGATAAATGCAGAATACGGGTTGTTTTCGGGGTCACTGGATTTTTTTTCAGAATCTCATGTGATGGAGGCTCGAGTTTATGAAGAGCCTCTTAGCTGGTGGGCTAACCATGGTTCAAAAACTTCAATGTTACAAAGCTTGGCCACGAAGCTCCTTTCACAGCCAACATCTTCATCTTGCTATGAAAGAAATTGAAGTTCTTTTTCTAACCTTCAAAGTGTTAAAAGGAACAAATTGGCATCTAATAGGACAGAGGATCTTGTGTTTGTGCATAATAATTTGAGGCTGCTATCTCGCAAGAGCGAGGAGTACACTAAAGGTCCAACAAAATATTGGGATGTTGGTAAGAATCTAAATCAAGCATATTTTTTAAAAATTAATTGTCATTTTTTGATGTATTTTTTGCTAATATTTTGATTCTGAACTTTTATTTTAGATGGAGATGCAATTCACATTGATGATGATTACGTTGAAGCATTTGAAAATATTTTCATTGATCACCCTGATGTTGAAGGTACGATGTTTAATGAGGAATGTGAAGGAGGAGGCCAAGCAGAGGAATAAGAAGGCTTAAGTTGGATGGTTATTCGAGTTGCTGTTAGTTTTGGGTTCATCAATTGTCTTGTTTCTTGAAAAAAAATTATTTATTGTTAAGAACTTAAGCATGTTTAGCTTGAATTATGTTTGCAGTTTGCTACTTTGATGTTGTGTTTGATGGTCAGTGTTGAATCTTTTAATCTTTTGATTAATGAAATTCTAAATTTTAAATTCATTCCTTGTGGCATGAAACCTGTATGATTGTATGAATATCTTTGTTGAGTTGACATATGTATGCATTTCAGTATAAGATATAATCAACTTGAAGTTATAACTGAATGCTTTTTGATGATAATACTTGCAGTTGAGTAGTACAAATGTACTAAATTGAAAACTACAAGTTGACATATGTATGCATTTCATTATAAGATATAATCAACTTGAAGTTATAACTGAATGCTTTTTGATGGTAATACTTGCATTTGAGTAGTACAAATGTACTAAATTGAAAACTACAAGTCTGGTATACATATCTTACATATATACAAAAAAAAATTGCCGTGTCCATATCCAAGTGTCGGATCCTTATTAGACGTATCCCCGAGTCTATGATTTTGGAATTTCAAGGATCAGACACACGGATATGTGTCCGTGTCGGACCCTTCGCGAAGAGTCTGAGCATCCTAGCACACACCTTGTCTTTGACACTTGACAGGGTATAAACCCTCGACCTCCTGTCAAGGAAGTGAGGAAGATACTGCTAGATCAAGAGACTATACCCAATTTACAGTTGAACTCTTGAACTCCCGTAAAGAAAAGAGGGAGGTAGTTATTTCCAATTTACAGTTTTTATGTAGACTTTGCTATACAAGAACCGTCTTCGAAATTACCTGTACAATCATATGCAAAATTTATTAAATTATACCCACTGGCTGTTTTCATTACAATGTTCTCTTTTGTTCTTTTGCAAGAGGGGAGAAGACAACATCGTTAATGCCTGAAATATTAGGATAACAGGAAGAAGCAAAATAAAAGTAAAATGCCGTCGAAAGACGGACTGACATACTGCAGAGTAAGAAAGTTAGCTTGAAAATGGATAATGTATGAGTGTGTGTATTGCAAGCTTGCTGTAGCACTAGCACCCGTCTGGCTATTTGTGGAATTCCATATCTTACCCGCAGCCTGAAATTCTTCATGTCAATTGGTAAACTCTGAGATTTTTGAAGTCAGAAATGTTTTGTCCTTATTTATTTGTTAATTATAGCATACAACTTGATTTTAAGTAATGATCTTGTGTATATCTAGATTAGTTGGTAGTTATTGTATTGTACAATACTACAATCTAAATAGTCCCATGTTATTATTATATTGTACAATTTGAATCTAATATATATATATATATATATATATATATATATATATGAGTTGCACTCCATAACAAACACCTTATATAACAAACAATAAAGAACACCTCATATCTAATCTAATTTAAGAGTTCCGTCGTAGCACCCAATACAAAAAGTTGTTATTTTTTTACCCTCTATCAAGCCAGCAAAAAAAATTGAAAATTTACTGTTCACTGATGACGTCATCAGTGACGTCATCAGTGAAAAGCAATTTTTCAATTTTTTTGCTGGCTTGATAGAGAGTAAAAAAATAACAACTTTTTGTATTGGGTGCCCCTGGCGGGGCCAATGGATCTAATAGATCTAAGGTGTTCTTTATTATTTGTTATATAAGATTATATATATATATATATATATATATATATATATATATATATATATATATATATATATATATACATATATATAGGGTCCTATTCCAATAGAAACTAGAAACCATTTCATTATTCTCTTTCTCAGTCACGTGCAACATCTGTTTCTCTCTCATCAAAAACATTCACACTTGTTTCAGGCTTCAGCATATACATTTCGCACATATACATCCCACATCACCATCATCACATCCTCTAATTTTTTACCACAATCATCATCATTACCAGATTTTATAAACATGAAGTTACGAGATTTATCAATCACAAACTACATCTAATTTCACCAGATTCACCACCCCACCTACCCAGACCCTTCATGTACCCACCCCAACCCCGTATAAATTATCATTTATATATCAGAATCAATATTTATACTTACAAAAATCACCAACATTTTAGTGATTTTCGTACCTATAAATAATGATTTCTGTAAGTGTGACTAGTAATTTCTTTAGATGTAATTAGTGATTTCTTAGCAGATCTGAAGCTTTCACTAGTGTCACCACCACTTCCATCTACTCCGACATTGTTACCACCACTATCACCATCACCTACACCAGTTCAGATATGGAATCATGTCACCGACGAGCTGCGCTCTTTTACAGATGTGTCTCGTCACGTCTCCAGTACTCCTAAGACAACTTCGGGGAGACGACGGTGGTGGTTTAATTGCGCCTAGCGGTGCCGGAGGATCGAGAGGTGGAGGTAGGGGGTTGGGGTCGTCGTCGAAATTAACAGATCTCAACAGCATGACTAGAACTAGCACCGTAATTAACAGATCAAAGATCGAAAAGTCGTCGGACAAAAAAGTATTCGCTGGTCGGAAATGATGGGTAGTCGTCCGAGAAGAAGCAGGGCGGGCGGGAGGGTGGGTGGGTGAAATTAACGGGGGATATAAACATTATTGTGTGGTTTAGATTTAAAAGCTTTAAAAAAACTAATGAATGTGATTGGTTTCTAGTTTCTATTTGATCATTAGCCTATATATATATATATATATATATATATATATATATATATATATATATATATAGGAAAAAGAGTTTCTACCTGACACTGTAGGAAACTTTTCTACAGTATCGCCTTAAATTAAATCTGGGCCATAGATTAATCTAATCCAATGGCCCCACTAGGGGCACCACACACAAATCGAATACACCCTCACACACACAATCCCACCTAATTTCCTACATTTTTAATTTGATTTTTCCCGTCAATTAGTGAATTTTTTTTGAAATCTGACTTCACTGTATTTTTTTTTCTCTAGATCCCTACTATATATATATATATATATATATATATATATATATATATATATATATAGTAGGGATCTAGAGAAAACCCCTTTAAAAAGAAAACTTAGAAAACTAAATTAAAATATAGCACATATGGTATGCAAACTGATCGTTGGGAGATGAAGAAAAATGTGGTGAAATTAGATTTTAAAAAAATATCATCGATTGACGGGAAAAATCAAATTAAAAACGGAGGGGATTAGGTGGGATTGTGTGTGTGAGGGTGTATTTGATTAGTGTGTGGGTGCCCCTGGCGGGGCCATTGATTATAATACATCCAATGGTTAGGATTAGTACCTTAGTTTCCTTCAAAAAAAGAGTTTTCTTTTGAGCCACACCCTATATATATATATATATATATATATATATATATATATATATATATATATATATATATATATATATATATATATATATATATATGGCAACAGGTCAGGAGCCAAGCTTGGATGGGAGCCAAGCTTCCTCAATGAAACATTGCTACAGGTCATTTCCTCAATGAAACATTGCTACCACCCAGTTTTCCCAAAGAAACATTGCTGCAGCAATATTAAAATTTAATGGCAAAACTACCCTTAATCAATAATTAATATTTCTCTTATTAAGCATATTTATTTATTAATTAGTAATCAAATAAAAAAATCAGAAACATATTTACTACAGTATTTATATTAATTGAGACCCCAACTTTTTCTAATTTTTTTTTTTGAAAACAACTTTTTCTAATCTAACAACTTTTTTAAAAACAACTTTTTCTAATCTAACAACTTTTTCTCAACATCTTTTTCTCTAACCATTCATTCATTTTAGTAAACATTAAATTAATTAACTACCACCACTTGATTATGGACACAGGACATGAGAGTTAAATTTTTACTTTTCCCGAACTTGAAGCAATTCCACTCCTTTAATTCGATGGTTTTATTTTTCAGTTTACATGCCCTTTCGAGTTTCGACCAAAAAATATTTTATGTATGAAGTACATGCTTCTTTTGTAAATATCTACTTTTATGAAAATTCGAATAAACTATTAATCAAATAATGAGAAATCTATTTATATTATAAATCCTTCATCCAAAAGAAGCAAAATTACACCCCTCTTCTCAACTTCATTGTCAATCAATCGTATCCTCTCACTCACTCCATTTTTTATTAAATGATGTATCATGACATGGAAAATTTTGATTTTTTACCAAATTCTAATTTTTTATTAATATATATGTGACACGTTAGCATTTTAAAAAAAATTGGGATTTTTAGCATTTTCCTTTCGTTAAACAAGGCATCACAATAAAAATTTTCTAATTGTTATTGTTGAACCACAAACAATTATCATTTTAGATTGATTTAAATATAAAAAAATTAATCTTTTTTATATCAAATTTAAATTTATTTTTTTCCGAAATCACATTATTTACATGTAAACTAATGCATTTAATCATTTATTCTCAAATATTTAATTATCAAATATTTTGCATTGTAATAATTCAGAAAAGTAAGTAATTAGCTAATCAGTAAAATGCACTTATTATCTCTAAAAAAGGAAAAGTAATGTTCTACTAAGATCTCTAACCAAATTAATTTTTTATTTTTTTAAAATTTGGGAATATCATTTAATTGGATATATCTTGACATCCGTACGGTTGTATCGTCGAGAAATATTTTTAAAAATATAGAAACAATAGTCTGGGACAAAGCACTAGTTACGAGTACTAGACAATATAGTAATGTTCTACTAAGATCTCCAACCAAATTAATTTTTTATTTTTTTAAAATTTGGGAATATCATTTAATTAGATATATATTGACATCCGTACTGTTGGATCGTCGAGAAATATTTTTAAAAATATAGAAACAATAGTCTGGGACGAAGCACTAGTTACGAGTACTAGACAATATAGTAATGTTCTATTAAGATCTCCAACCAAATTAATTTTTTATTTTTTGAAAATTTGGTAATATCATTTAATTAGATATATCTTGACATCCATACGGTTGTATCGTCGAGAAATATTTGTAAAAATATAGAAATTACATATATAAAAAAATAACCATTGCAGCAATGTTTCATTGAGGAAGCCATAAAAGTCCAACACGGTGGGCCATTGAAGGCATAAAAGTCCAGCAGTTGTTTGGCTGTCCACCATTATGACAGTTGTGGCCCGGTGGGCCATTGCAGCAATGTTTCATTGAGGAAGCCACCATTGCAGCAATGTTTCATTGAGGAAGCCATAAATTCATTTTCTCCCACCTACTTTCTTCTTCCTAGTACCTTGTGTTGGTACTAAGGGTAAATCTGACATTTTATCTTCGGGGGACTTCCTCAATGGTTCATTGTTGAAGTGATTAATCTCCTCCGTTCCTTTCTACAATAAATGGCTGTGATTTGTTGGTTGTGTAAAAATTTTATACACCCTTGGCTCTGGATTGAACCCCTATATATATATATATATATATATATATATATATATATATATGGGTAAAGAGTTTCTACCTGACACTTTAGAAAACTTTTCTACAGTATCGCCTTAAAATCACAATTTTGCTGCACATATGATATGCAAACTGATCGTTGAGAGATGGAGAAAAATACAGTGAAGTCAGATTTCAAAAAAAAATTCACTAATTAACGGCAAAAATCAAATTAAAAATGTAGGAAATTAGGTGGGATTGTGTGTGTGAGGGTGTATTCGATTTGTGTGTGGCGTCCCTAGCGGGGCCATTGGATTAGATTAATCTATGACCCAGATTTAATTTAAGGTGATAGTGTAGAAAAGTTTACTACAGTGTCAGGTACGAACTCTTTTTCCTTTGTGGTAGTCCAGAATATTCTAGTTCTACACAAATCAAATTGCAGGAGTCCAACTGCGGACATACTCTTCAAAATCCTGCAAAAAATCAGAGTACTTTGTCTACATCCTATGCCTATAATGAATTTAGACCTGCTGAATGGTGTAAATTTGGACATTCTGGACCATTATTTCATTCTTGGGCTCTAACTAACGTTTGTTAATCTGTATAGTGCCATTTTCTTCAATATTTTGAGATAAACTTAAAGATGATTCTTGACAGAGGGGCTTAATGACATTACTCTAGGGTTTGCAACTTTTTTTCTCTTTCCTGTTGCCATGTGGGACATGATTGCAGGATCAACAGCAACTGATTTAAAAATTAAAATTTCCATTTTCCTATTGCTTGCCTTGGATCAGCTTCTGATTGTAGGAAGGTTTGGTATTGGTATTCTCTTCTTCATGGCATTTAATCGTTGCTGGAATATGCATCGTTGTCATAAAGATTGTGTACAAAATGGATTTTTCACTATTGGGTTTTCTTATATGCTTCACAATTTTGGGTTTTGCTATGTATGCAAAAATTTTAAAGTGCTATTGCAAATTGACTTCAGTGTCAAGTGTTCTATGATCCATAAGGATCTAATCGTTGGAAGGCACTTGGTGAAAGAGATGTGGCGGACTTGAGAGAAACACTTTTGATCATTTGTGCAGAAGCTGTTAGGGTCAAAGATTAAACAAAAGTGTGGTAGTTATTGAAACAGTTCAAACAAATTAAAGTCTCCATCAGGTGACAAGATGAAAAGACTACTAACCCATTATATTGCAGTGGCCTTTTTGGCATGCATTCTGGCTACCTCCCCACTAGAAACTAGAAAGATATCCAATTTTTCACGAAGTATAATGTAGTTGAAACTTCAACCAGGGTTCTTGCTGTTGATTTTGATTTTCTTGTGGCACTTGATTATAATTTTAGCGAGAGAATAAATTAAAATTTAACTCTCCATATCACTGAAAAAGTGAAGTAACCTTACACTGGAACCTCCTATTAAAATGTCAAAACATCATTCAAACAGAAAAGGCAAGACAGGTAATGGCCTTTACCTTTTTTTTTTCGTTTGGATGCTTTTAGATCATGGTCTTAAGCATGTATTGCTATTTGCTAGAATGTGAAGGTTGTATTCTTCTTGAGTTATTTATATTTGTATTTGGGGGAGAGGGAGTGTGGAATTGAACTCATAGCCTTTGTTATGGAAAAGGGTTACCTTCGAATGTACACACCCATATATAAGCAACTATGATATGAAGTGTAATTTGATGATCTTCCGCATTAATAGATATTCCCTTTTATTGATATATTTTATAAGCTTTTTCATGTGGTCCAGGACATCATTGGATGATGGATCAACTAAAGATATAGAACTACAAAAAAATCAAGGGAAGATAGAGGGGTTGATTAATTTTTAGCCACCATATCACATAGTCTCCTCTCAAAATTTGGCATTTCATTTGAAAGAAGTTTCAGATCGGAAGGTAACTTTTTGAGTTCTCAGGTATGCATATGCATTTTGCTCTTATATTTCTTGCTTACCCATTGAATTTCCAACTCTTGATGTTATTTGGCTGTGCACTTGTCTGCTTAAGATCTTTGTTTTTTACTACATAGAGAAAATATCTTTCAACGTCATATATTCAAGTAGACACATTATATCGTTGTGATTTTAGTTCGTCCAAGGGAATTTGTAACTAGTAAAGTGTGATATACTACCTTACTCATGTAACGTAATTGGCTAGCTCTTCACTACTGTTCCATGTCTGGCAAGCCTTTTTGACAATTACCATTAGGTGGAGCAGTGTGATGAGTTTTTCCAGAACTGTTGGGTAGGCGTGGTGCAGTTTTGTACCAAACCAAATTGTGACCAGTAATGTGTGGTTTTAAAATTTAGGAATCAAAACCGAACGAAACAACATTAGTGTGGTTCAATTTTAATAATTGTGGTTTCTGTTTTAGAACCACTCACATCAAATTTAGAATTAGCATTTAAAGAGTCATCGTTATACAATTATTTTTACCACACTAAAAGTCAAAAGTAGCAACAATTACTTAGAATCAGCTTGTGAATGCTATGTATGATGATGCATTTCATCTTCTATGCATGATGATGCATTTCACCTTCTATTATATTTTAGGAAATATTCGACTATGTTTTTTAACTAAAGCACGGGGAGAGAGTAGTGGAGAAAGTTGCAGACCGAAATCCTTTTACTGTATTACATTCAAAGCAAGCATGTATTACATGAAATAATAAGCAGATGTGACATCTGAAATTTTGAACTTTAGGCTTAAGTTGTAACTAGCTAATTACATATACTAAATTTATGTATGTATGAAATAACAATATATTTTTGGAATAAATGCGGTTCGATTCGGTTCTTGGTGCGATGAGCTCTAGTCGCAAAACTGAATGATTCTGTTAGGTTGTTATTTGGTTTGGTTTATGTTGGTGTGGCTTTCTCGATGAGGTTTTCTCAGGTTTCGGTTTTTTGCTATGGCTCTGCTTGTCCCTAGGCCTGGGGGCTTTGTGATTTTTTTGGAATTTGAGGGATTTATTTGCTGAAATAACCTTATTTTTTCACTCTGCCTCTAAATTTTGCATATTCTAGGATTGTTTGAAGTTTTTGAGAAATAGGATTGTTTGAAGTTAATACGTTGTGTGGCTGTTGCCGTGGTGCTTTTTGATTTTGGTCAGGCAAATAGTTTTTGGGATTATAGAGGGTTTTTAATTTCCTTTAAGAAGCTTGGGGAATTGGCTTCTTAATTTTAATGTTTTATTGGGGTTTAATCATGTCTCTTGCGTTTACTGGATTTTTTTGAGCCTGTGTTCGGATTTTCTTTTGTATTTGGTAGAAAGGTGTTTTTAATTTCTTATTTAGCAAACTTTGTACTCACCTGCTTGTGTCTTGTGTTTTGCAAGGTATTTGGCATTATATTAAGTGCTGTAGAAATCTGCTTTACTGTGCAAATTTTTAGGAGAATTATTCGCAAGTTGAAGAAGTCCTTGCTTAGTTATTGCTCTTTAGGATTTGATAGTGACAGAATTCGACTTAAATATAGAATACGTTAAGTTTCAAGATGTCAGGCTCTGGCTGTCTGGTGTTTTGCATCAGGCAGCTGATGTGTGCTCTTAGTGGGGCAAATTTTATTTCTTTGAATCTTATTTGGGCAGATGTGATAAGCTGTTGGATGATCTGTTGGAAGCGTTCTTTGAAGTTATTATCCGAAATCTTCCCTATATTCGAATGCTCAGGGACTGTCCTAATCACATCAACGAGGCAGCGTCAACTCATGTATTTGCATCTGCAGATGTGGAGAACTGCCAGAGAGCTTAGGAAGATTTGAAATCGACTTGGGGAGCATTATGGTGAGGAATATAACATGATTGCTCGACTTACTTCACGCAAACAGGGCCACCACTATGCCACCTCAAAGGCCTAAAAACGATGAGTCTGACAGCATTCTTCTGTCCAATTCATTCTGATTCGAATAGTCAAGTAATCATTGGAGAAATGCACCTCGTTCTCCAAAACTTCCTGAATATGATGATATATCATAATAGTTTTGGCCCTCAAGAAAGTTGCATTGCAGAAGAAGCATGTCGAACAGTTAAGTAATCATTGGAGTAATGTGCCTCATTCTCCTCATGTTCATCCAAAAGTGCCTGAATACTATGATATAGGAGAGTAGTTTATGGCTATCAAGAAAGCTGCAATGCAGAAGAATCGCGAGGGGATATAGCAGTGTCTTCGGCAGATCAATCTCCAAAGCCAACTGTTCTAAGAGTCACAATTGATTTGTACATTGAATAGGTGTATCCTAAACATTTGATAGCTCAATAATATATGTAAATATTGTGGCAAATCTATATACCAGAATGTAATCATGGCAACATTTCAGTCGAGCTAGAATAAAAATTGGAAGACTGTATTTATTTTATTTTTGATTAGCTCTAAATCTAATCTAGGTAGTTTTCGTTATTTGCTAACTAAAGTTCCTCGTTGATTGGATATTTCGATAGCATGTAAAAGGTCGACTTTGTTTTGAGATTATTTGCAGGTTGTAACTGTCTGTCTGCTAGATTAGTTTTTCTGATTTGAATAGATAATCCTAGGATTTTGCAAAGTGATTAAAATAATATAAAAACTATCCTTGTACTATAAGTTGCAACATCCTCTCTTATATTACCTATACTTTCTTTTGTTTTGAAATATATAAGGGAAGGCAAATGACGAAAATATCGAGGTAATATTTCTAAAAAAACGAGGTTAAAATGGTAAGTGGCTCTGAGAAGCGCCTAAACGTATGCAAAGTAAGTTATGGAAGCAGATAGACTAAGTTCACCAACAGGTGACAAGAGAAAAAAGTGTTAACCAGCTAATGTTCTAATGGCCCTGAGTGATGCCTGGCTAACCTACCCTGGGAAAATATGTAGTTTCTTCTAGGACTGGACAATCATATTCGGTAGTATTTCGATCCTTCTTCCCCTTGTTCTTGTTATAGTATTTCGATCCTGCCTTTTCCACAGCTTCTAGAGCTGTTCCATTAGTTTTTCATTACGGGTCCATAAATTTGATTGTGGAGCCGTGAAGATCGGCACTTATGAAGGCAATGAAAGTGGCAAAAGGAAGCGAGTGGCTTAGTTTAATGACCCAAACCTTCGGTTACCGCTGTGGCCAGTAAGTAAGGAGGCACGGGAGAATATAATGAGCATATGAAATAATTAGGCTGATGTGATCAAGGTCAGCGACAACAAGTTGGAATTTCTCCAAGGCAAGGAGGTCAGCGACGAGGCAGCATTGTCCTTGTGGCATCCAAATTCGAAGCTTCCACGGGCTGCAGTTACTATACAAGGTATAATTTTATCCCTTTAAATTGTTACATAATTTCCTTCAATACAGTAGATGAAATGTTTGGTTCTCATAAACTTGTTTGCAGAGTTTCCGAGGAATAATTTTTGGCTTCCATGTCAAAACTTTTAATACAAGCTATACAACTGGTGCTGGAGACTCTTTTATCTGTGCCCTTTTTTGTAAGATGGTTCAGGATCAACTCATAGAGGGTGTTTGGCTACAACTCCTTAAAAGGAGTTTTCAACTTTAAGGAGGTTTTGGTGTGTTTGGCGACATGGGCTTTAAGCCCGCTTTAAGTTAAAAAATTGTTTTAAGTCTTAAGTTCCATTTAGGTACTTTTTGACTTATGACTTATGATTTATGGAGTTTTTTTTTTTTTTCCCACGATTCTTGTAAAGTTTAAATATTATGTATTTAAAATTTTTAAAGTCAAATTTCACTTTAAGTCAAAATTATTAAACCCCCATTTAACTTTAAGTAAAATTATCCAAACACATTCATTCAACTTAAAGTAAACAATTTTACTGAACATCTCCATTAAATCAAAAGTAACTTATTTTAAGTAATGCCAAACACCTCATAATCACGGTAAGAGCTCATTTCAGTGCACTGTTCAGATCAGTTTCTTATTTTCCATCATTTCACTCAACTTCGTATTAACATATCTTCTGAATGAAGATTAATTGTTACGATGAAGCCAAGTTAAAGGAAGTTCTTACACATTTCAGAAATTAATTAACTGACAGTCTGACGCCGATACACAGAATACATCAGTTAATTCGTTTGAAACTTTGAATGCATTTTAAACATGACACTACACATACAAACACCAATATTTGTGTTCCCCCCTCCATGGGTAGTGTTCTGAATTGTTTACGTTAGGAAACTAGATAGACCAACTAATTAATACACAGATTGAATTACTTTGTATTTGAAGAAAAGCAAGATTCCCATTACAAACACCATGCATGCTTTAGTACTTAGTCCATGGCATATGATTGAGAGTTAATCGTAATTATAATACCAATAATAATATTAGAGAAGAGATCTAAAATGAGATAAAGATAATATTCATTAAAAGTGTGTTTTCTCTCCTTTTAGAAGGTACAACTCTCTAATTTGCAATTGCCAGCCCCGGATTTGATTAATATTTATAGGGGATCCCTTGTGGGTCCCTTTAGGTTTACATATGTGGGCTTGAGGGCCCTCAAGTAAATACAAGGATTAGTGGGCCTAATACAATTCTAGTATCTAATATTTAATGGCCCATCATATCTTCTAAACTAGCTCATTAACTAAATACAAATTCTCCATTGGGCTTCATGGTCCAACATTTATCCCCCCTAGTGAGGAGGGTATCTTTAGATCCCTTCTTTTTCGGTACCTGGAAAAAAGCAATAATATAAAACAGAATAAAATTAATTTTGAGCAGTTGAGAAGGGGGGTCGTTTTTCGTTTTCTCTTTTTTTTTCTTTTTTTCTTTTTTCTTTTTTCTATTTTTTTATATATATATTTCTTCCTGCAGCGGCGTTTCATTTTTCCCATTTTGTATTTTCGAGACAGGAAGGGGTTTCTCTCCCAGGGACTTATATTCATTCTTCGCGCCTCTTGCCCTCATTATTCTAGCAAGGTACGTTCTCATCCTGGTTTTAGTTTGTTTTTTCTTGATTTTGTTTTGCAAAGTACTTCGAAATCTTTATAGATATGAGAGAAATGTCTTTCTCTTCCTCTTCTTCTCGTACGTTCGATGATATGAATCTGGGTAAAAAGCCAATTAAGGAAGAGAGTTTTGAAAGTTTCGTTAATTTGGATGAATTAGAGATCCCTGAACAGTTGTCTGATCATAGCTTTGATTTTTTAGATGAGGCGAGTAGTGTCGCGAGGGAGGCTCGGGCTTTGCCTCCTCTTAGTCCACGAACAGTGGCGAATCGTCAAAAGGTTGTAGATGATGCTAAAATTGGTGGCTTGGTAGAATTAAAAGATAAGCCTAATCTAAATTATGCCAGTATTTATGTTGACCGTCCTGTCAACGTAGATGTTGGATCTTGGGTTGATTTAAAAGGTGCTCATAGATGTAAGGTTCCTTTGGCCAAAGACAGGATATGGGAGATGCCTGAATTTGGTATGCAGGGGATTCCCATGCTTCATTTTGAACTAGGATTGCGTTTACCAATGCACCCTTTTCATCTGGCCATCTTCGAGGTCGTGGGTTGTGGAGTTTCGCAGTTAACACCTAATTCCGTGGCCCAGGTTAGTGGGTTCATTGCTCGTTGCGCTGAATTGGGGTATGTACCCTCTATCCGATTGTTCTTTTCGATATTTGGGATAAAATATTCTCGTGGGCAAGTTTATTTCATTATTTTTGAATTTCCTTTTGACTATTTTTATTGGTATTTGACTAAAATATCTACACTGTGCAAAGTAAGATGTAGGATAACTCATACATGTGATCTATTAACTCAGGTTTTTCAAGCGTTTGATTTACCTCAAGACAAGGGTTCTTATATTGATAAAAGTCGAGATGAAATAGCCGATCGATGCCTAGCTCGTGGCGGATGGGTAATTTCTTTATGCTTTTTCCTTTTTCTTGTTTCTTGCTTGTTGCTTTAATTCTTTATTCCCATTGGCTTTGTTTTATATATGAGTTGTCCTTGTCCATTTTGTAGCTTCTTGCTGATTTGGCTCATATTGTCAAAGATTACCGAGCTGATGTAGATCATGAGTGGCGTATGAGCGCTACTCGCGAAATAAATGAGGCCAAAGAGAAGGCGGACGATGCCCATCGGCGAGCTGTTGAAGTGGAAGGTCGTGAAAGGAAACAGATTTCAGAGCTTGAGACATTGAAGAAAGAACTTGAGGATTCGAAGGCAAAGGTCGGTTCTTTGGAAGGTGAGCTGGGGTCGCTCCGAAGTTCTGCTGAGGCGACGAAGGAGAAGACGTCTACCCTCAAAATAGATGTTGAACGTCTACAGGGCGAGCGTGACGTGCTGAAAGAAGAAGTGACGACTTTGAAGCTGAAATTATAGAAAGTAGCCGAGGAAGGTGCGAATGCTATGGCGTCAGGCTATCAGGGTTGCTACGACCGTCTTGCCCAGGCGGGAGTTGATCTGTAAGGTCATTCCTTAGACGATTACTGCGCTGATTTGGCTAAGACGATGAAAGATACAGGTGGAAACGAAGGTGGAGTAGCTTGAAGACGGGGGATGCCCCGTGGATAATGTAATATTCTATTTTGAATTTTAAGGTTATTTGGCCTTTATGACTTTGGAATTATCTCATCATTGTCGTATGCGGGGTATGCCTCGCGGATGGTGTGTTTGAATATTATTTTCGTTGTTTAATCGTTGTTTAATCGTTGTTTAATTTTGAATACTTGGGAGTTGAGGTCTTATCAAGTTGAAAGCTTATAAGAACGATAGTCTTCCCATCTGGAAATGTAATGTGTGTTATTATCATGCCGTTTTGCCCTTCGTTGGGCTGACTATCATTATGACATGTTTATGTGCTCCTTTAATTTTTCATAAAGTTGATATGTTGTGAACTTAATTGATGATGTCTATGGAGAATAAAAGATTTTTTTGTTGCTGTAATTATTTAACTCTGGCCTCTTTTTCCGTTTACTTATTAGTCTTTACGCAAGAATTCGAAGTTTGGACTAGGTCAGTTTTCCAACAGTCATTTTGTTTTGATTTGAACGAAAAGCGGCTTGATAGTGACATATTTTGTCGAAAAGGAGATTATAAACAAAGACAATCTTTTATTTAATAAATTAGAGGAATTTAAGGTGGGGGCCACACATCAACCCCATTACACCTTAACACGTTGATGTAAGTAGAAAAATAAGTAACTTGTCTTTGTCATAATGGAGTACAATCACTGATAGAACTTTTTCAGATGTATGCCATTCCAGGCATTCTTGATTACCTCGCCATTGAGCTGTGCGAGTTGATAGGTTCCAGGTCGGATCACTTTCAGGATCTTGTACGGTCCTTCCCATAGAGCTTTGAACTTACCCGTGATCGTGGGCTGAGATGAGGCTGATTCTCGTAAGACGAGGTCGTTGACCTGAAATTCCTTTGGCTTGATGCCCTTGTTGTAGTACTTTGCTACCTTGGATTGATATATGGCTATTGAGTCCATTGCCTCGTTTCTGACCTCCTCAAGGAGGTCATTATCTAACTTTAGCCCTTCCAATGAACTGGCTTTCTCAAAGTCTTCAACTCTGGGAGAGTTAAGTGATACCTCGACAGGGATGACAGCGTCTGTGCCGTATGCGAGGCGGGAAGGAGTCTCACCCGTTGCAGTCCTTGGGGTTGTTCTGTATGACCACAGGACATTAGGGAGCTCGCCTACCCAACAACGAGGGCAGTCTTGAATCCTTTTTTTGAGGCCTTGGAGTATAATCCTGTTGGATACCTCAACATGTCCATTGGCCTGAGGATATGCCACCGAAGCCTTAAGGTGTTTTATTTTCAACTCTCTCAACATTGCCTCAAAGTCCTTACCCACGAACTGTGTTCCGTTTTCAGTAACGACAGACCGAGGTATGCCGAATCGAAACACAATATACTCCATGAAAAACTCAATCATTTCTTTCTCGCGAATCCTAGCGAGGGGTTTCGCTTCTATCCTCGCGACTACGATGTATTGGAGTTGTCGCTTTGTCTTGGGGAACGGGCCCACAATGTCGATACCCCACTGGAAAAAGGGGCACAGGCTCAATACCGGAGACATCAGTTGTGAAGGTTCGCTAGTTCTGAAGGGGCTCTGTTAGAGCTCGCCTGTATAACTTTGAGTCTTTGACGCAGTAGTTCCTTACTTTAAACATTATTGATCTAGCTTCATTTTTGTTCTCAAACAGTTGATTTTCAGAGATATAAGCAAGGAATGGAGTTCGCCAGTCGGATTTCAACAAGATGGCGTTTACCGTGGAGAAATCCACAGATGGAGCTGTGAGCGTTTCCACGTACACGGGCTCTTCGCTCGTGGGTATCGATGAAGGTGCAAGCTTAGATAGGGCGTCAGCCCATTGGTTTTCAGTTCTGTCAATGTTCACTATTTTCCACGAAATGAACCTGCTCAAGAGAACCTGAGCTCTTTGCAAATATAGTGCCATTCTGTCATTGTGGGTTTTAAATTCTCCTGAAATTTGTTTAACCACCAAATGGGAATCGCTGAAGATGTTTATCACATTGGCCTCGAGGCCAAGTGCTAGGTTTAAACCGGCGATTATTGCCTCGTACTCGGCCTCGTTGTTTGTTGCTTGAAAAGCAAAGGTACTGGCTTGTTGAACCTTAAATCCCTTGGGGCTAATAAGTATAATGCCTGCTCCGCTCTTTTCCGATGTGGATGAACCATCGACATAGAGGGTCCATGGCCTTGATTGGTCATTTTCATTGTAGGGATTCAAAGGGTCAGGTTTGTCGAATTGGCATTCCACGACAAAATCTGAAAGAGCCTGGGACTTCATCGCCGTGCGAGGCTTATACTCAATGTAGAACTGGCTAAGTTCAATTGTCTATGCCGCTAATCTTCCTGTCATATCTGGTTTGTGGAGAATTTGTTTCATCGGCTAATTGGTCATTACTTGAATTTCTCGCCCCTGAAAATAATGTCTTAACTTTCGACTGGCGATCACGAGGGCGTACACCAATTTTTCCACCTGAGGATATCTGGTTTCAGCGTCGTGGAGAGTGTGACTGATGTAATACACAGGCCTTTCATTCCCAGAGGAGGATTTGACTAACACAGCAGCTATCGTGGTGTCGCATGCGGACAAGTATATCCTGCGAGGCTCTTGGGGCTGAGCTTGTGTTAAGATCGGAGGCGAGCTGAGAAACTGTTTTAGTTCTATGAGGCCTCTCTCGCACTCATCAGTCCAAATGATCTTCGACTGCTTTGAAGCATTTTTTATAGCCTCAAAAAAGGGTGCACATCGTTTTGATGATTGTGGAATGAATCTCCGAAGGGTGGCGATGCAGCCTATCAAAGTTTGTACTTCCTTCAATGTTGTTGGGTTTGGCATGTCCATGATGGCTTTGATCTGGTTTGATCGGCCACGATTCCTCTTTGAGTCAGGAGGAAACCCAGAAATATTTCGAAAGTCATTCCAAAAGAGCACTTAGCTGGATTCAAGCGCATGTTATGACGCCGAACATTGTCAAAAGTTTCTCTTAAATCTTTCACGTGGTCTTCAGACCTTTTAGATTTTGCTATGAGATCATCAACATAGACCTGGAGATTTCGCCCGATTTGTGAGGTGAAGATGGTGTCCATCATTTGTTGGAAAGTTGCTCCTGCATTTATGAGGCCGAAGGGCATATTTTTAAATGCGAATACGCCTCTATGGGTAATAAAAGCCATTTTTTCCCAGTCTTGACTATCCATTCTTATTTGATTGTACCCTGAGAATGCATCCATGAAGGATAGGAGCTCGTGACCGGCGGTAGCATCGATCAATTGATCGATGTTTGGTAATGGATAAAAGTCTTTGGGATAGGCTCGGTTAAGATCCGAATAATCGATGCACATTCTCCATTTTCCATTACTCTTCTTCACCAGCACTGCATTGGCGATCCATTCTGGAATTGTACAGGTTCGATAAAACCGGCCTCGAGGAGCCTGTCGAGCTCAGCGTCAATTGCCTTGGTTTTTTCTTCTGAAAATACTCGCTTCTTTTTTTTCACTGAGCGTACACCTGTTTTGACATGGAGTGAGTGGCGGGCTATCGTCTCGGGTATCCTTGGCATGTCCTTTGGATCCCATGCGAAGATATCAGTATATTCTTGGATGAGACAAATGATTTGTTGGCGGAGATCGCCTTCGAGGTGTTTACCAATTTTGGTTACTCTATCGGGATTGCCCTCTTCTACTTCAATCTCGATAGTTTCTTCTATTATTATACAATTATGTTCCACTGTACATTCCATTATTGCTCGAGGATCTATTTCAACTACTTGGTTGATTGAAGCGTCGTCCACACCTCTTGCTTTAGGAAGTACTGTGGATAGGTAGCACTGGCGAGCATCATGCTGGTTGCCTACGACCTCTCCTATTCCAAATTCAGTGGGAAATTTCATTTTAAGATGAGGAATGGAGGTGATGGCTTTTAAGGCCGTTAACATTGTCCTGCCAAGAATGGCGTTATAGCTAGAATTTGCGTTGACAACATGAAACTTAACAACCTGCCACGTTTGACATGGAAGAGAACCAAAGAGAACGGGGAGATCTATGGTGCCCACGACCTTAACCTCGTTTCCGGTGAAGCCGTATAGAGGCATCTTTACATTTTCAAGTTTTTTGTCTCCATGGTCCATTCTTGCAAAAGCATGATGATATAATATGTCTACGGAGCTACATTGTCAATCAAAATCTTTTTTACTGTGTTTGTGCCGATCTTGGCGGTGATTACGAGAGCATCTTGGTGAGATTCAATCATCCTCGAAGGATAATCTTCATCAGAGAATGAAATGGTTGGAGTAGGGTTGGGCCGAAGGCGTTTAGGAGCCTCGGGATTTATATGGAACACCTCACTAGCATATAATTTTTTAGAATTATTTGATGTGCCTCCCGCGACGAATCCCCCCGCTATGACGTCAATGACTCGATCTTGGTCATGAGGGCGATCATTTTGTCTTACGACATCGTGGTCGATGTAATGAGTCAGTTATCCTCTTTTGATCTTGGACTCGATGAGATTGCTTAATTGGTAGCATTGGTCTGTAGTATGACCTGTGTCCTCGTGGTATTCGCAATAACGGGAGCTTGGAGGCCATCCTGGCTTCATTGGCCATGGTGGACGATAATCAGGTTCTGACTTCAGAATGGCCAAGATTGTAGCCTTGTCAACAGTGAGATTCGTAAACTCCTTTTCTTGTTTTTCTCTTGGCTTCCATGATTTATCCTGATTGTTCGATCTTTCAGATCGTGGTTTTCGAGGGCTCCGACTATCGCTCGACCTTAAATATGAATCATAGCTTTGTTTGTAAGCAGTCCTCGGTGAACGCCGTCGAGGGCTTCTACTTCGTTCTCGTCTAAACACTTTGCGAGGTGATTGGATGCTTCCAACTGCTTCCTGCAAGTTCATTCGATGTTCTACAACTTGGAAAGCTGCTTGGAGAGTTCAGGGATTCTTTTTAAAGAATTCTTTTAGCAAATTGGCGTGGCGTAGCTAAATAGTTTATAGCCAGTTCTTCGACCAAGTTAGGAATGTCGGAAATTTCGTTTCGAAATCGAACTAAAAAATCTCTCAAAGATTCATTGGAACGTTGTCGAACTGTCATTAACGAGGCAGTTATCTTTCCTCCCTTGTAGTTGCTAGAAAACCGGGTTTGGAACTTTGTTTTCAGAGACTACCAAGATTCTATTGAGCGAGGCGGAAGGCTATTATACCATCGTAAAGCTGTGCCTTGAAGGCATGTGGAGAAGAACTGACACCTCGCTACCTCGGAGTGTCCATAGAAAGCCATGCGGCCGTCAAACGTATTGAGAAATCAACTAGGGTCCGATGTCCCATCAAAGTGATCCAATGAAGGTGTCTTCAACGTCCGATCGATACGTGCAATCTCAATATCTCTCATTAACGGGATTTCAGTAGATTCAATTTGACCGGATTGACTTCTAATGAATTCTATGCACATAGCGAGGTCGCTTCGAATATCAGCAATATCTTCAGGTCTAACTGATTCAGCAGAGTCACTTCGCCAAGATGATTGGCTCGCCGACGGCCTTGGTCGTCTTTTGCGAGTAGCAGATTGCGAGTAGATTGACTCAGTCGATTCTTCGTCCCCGAAGTCTTCGTGTTCATTCTCTCGATATTCATTTTCGTCATCAAGGTCTTTGCGGCGAGTTGAAACATTAGCATTCCTTAAACTCTTCTGCAGCTGTCGAGCTCGCCGACACCTCCTTAACTTTTCCTCTAGAGCTCGTTTCTGTTGCTCTAAATTGAACAGCTCTTCATCTAAGTCCTGAGGGTTGTCTTCCGTCTCGAGAGCAACCTGCTTGTCATTCGAAATCTTTTGAAGGTGCAAGCGCATATCACTTGTTAACACCTTTTTGCCTGTAGCCGTTGCGACCCTCATACGGGTATCAGGTTGAGTTGTGTGCCTCGTACTTAATTGCACTGCCTCGATGGGTCCTTGAGATCCATCAACATCATCCTGTGTTGCCGGGAACAATCGTCTTGGCTGTAACAGAGGAGGTGCCACTTGGTCCCTACTCGGGGGGCCGTTAGCATATCTTTTCTCGTACTAATCTGCTCAACGATAGGTTCATTTTCATCCATTTTTTGGTTGGAATCTTAAACTAAAGAGCTCCTTCTAGCACCAAATGATGGAGAGTTAATCGTAATTATAATATGAATAATAATATTAGAGAAGAGATCTAGAATGAGATAAAGATAATATTCATTAAAAGTGTGTTTTCTCTCCTTTTAGGAGGTACAACTCTCTAATTTGCAATTGTCAACCCCTTTACAAGTTGGATTTGATTAGTATTTATAGGGGATCCCTTGTGGGTCCCTTTGGGTTTACATATGTGGGCTTTAGGGCCCTCAAGTAAATACAAGGATTAGTGGGCCTAATACAATTCTAGTATCTAATATTTAATGGGCCTTCATATCTTCTAAACTAGTCCATTAAATAAATACAAATTCTCCATTGGGCTTCATGGTCCAACAGCATACTTCTGGGTCCGGCTCCTTGCAGTTGTTTCGTATTTTCTACGGTCTGTCTTATACATGTGCGTGATTTCTGGCACCAACGAGTAGGATGGTAAATGAGCAAAACCGAATCGAACTTTAATCATGTATCAACTCGTTATAAATACGTCGATTTTGAACTTGAACTCAAACTTTTATTGAGTCAAATTTTTGTTTGTATATCGACTCATTACAAAATATGTCATTCACGAACATGTCTCAAACGCTACTACTAGTCATGAACAGGTCATAATTTCGTATGGGGGTTGGCCCTTACTATCATAATTTGGAATCAAAGGCCCTAAATCTCACAACCCACAAAAATGATCTTTTGTATCACAGAAAAACGCAACTTAATGTTGGGTTTCTTAAAAACGCATGGTCATGTGGCGTTTTTGCCCCTTTTATTTTCCAAAAAGTGAATTTTTTTTAAAAAAAAATTTGACTAACGCATCTTGAACATGCATTACTGAAAAAAAAATAAAAAAAAAAAGAAGGGAAACGCATATTGATCATGCGTGTCTAAAAAAAATTAGAAAACGCAACATGAAGTTGCGTTACACCCTGAAAAACAGAAACACCACACATCATTGCGTTTCTTTTTGTGATAGTAAGGGCCAGTTTTTCAATTTGTGATATTTAGGGCATTTTAACTTTAAATTGTGATAAAAGTAGCCTTTTCTCATCTCGTATTCACAAACACCTCAATTTTTTCCCCAGATCAAATTTAGTTAATATTATTTCAAGTATTAATCCTTTAATACTTTAAAAAAATATTTTGAAGTATTAAGTTTAGGATTTGATTATAATCCTTTAAAAAAAATTAATCCTTTAAATTATCATATCTCATCTTTGTTTTGAGTAATAACCTATAAATTGGATTATTATCCTTTAAAATTTCTAATCCTATGTTTGTTTTACAAGGAATTATAATGAAGGATTACTATTCTTTAAAAAAATGACTTATGTGATGGGATTAAATAATACCTTATCGAACAAAGTTTTAGAGAGGAATATAATCATATCGTTTTTCCCAATCAAACAAGACATGAGGATTACTACTGTAAAGGAGTATAATTCTTAATTTAATCATAAATGAATTTTTACAAAATAAACATAGGATTAAAATTTTAATGGATTATAATACTATCCCATACTTAATCCTATGAAACAAATATGACCCGGGATCTTATCATTTTATTAGGAAAATTATCAAATATTTAATATTTGAGAAATTTTGTTCCTTTTATATTAGATTAGCTTATAACCCGTGCGATGTACATATTTCTTTTGATATGTGTTAAATTTTATTTTATGTTACAATTATATTTTTAGATAATCCTAAATTTTAATTTACATGATTTAATATAAATTTAATTAATGATATGCATGATTTAAAACTTATAGTACAAATTTTAAAATAAGTATGTCGTTGATGGAATTCGAACCTTGAAATTTTAGTAAATTAATTAAATCATATAATATATCTAATCATTAAATCTAGCGGCTCTGTTTTTTACTAAAAATTTAATGGTCATTATTCGTAGTATACGGATTTCTATTATATTTTGTTAGTGATTAGAAGATATGGTGTGATATTTTCTGGTATATATTAATTATTGCAAGATTCTGTTTTAAATTAAAATTTAACGTGTTTTAATTAGGAAAAAAAATATTACTGATTGGAAGATATGATATTTTAGGTGTTTATAAAAAGTAATATCATCAATTAAAATAAACATTTTTTAATTAAAAAGGCGATCGGCTAATTATCATTAATCATAATATTTTATTATTTATTTTAATAATTAGGATGACCATGCCGAAAACCGAACCAACAAACTTTCAATGTCCATGCGATGCACGGGCTTTAATTTTATATAATTTAATATACTCATATTTACGGATTTTACTAATGTTTCCTTATTATAAACAACGTATACGGATTTTTAATATATTTTATTAATAATTGAAAAGTATTGTGTGATATTTTCGGGTATATATTAATGATTGTAAGATTAGTTTTAAATCGATTAGCAAAAAAATATTAGTTTTAAATCAAAAAGGTAACGTGTTTAATGTGAAAGAAATATTAATGATTGGAAGATATGACACGATTGATGTTTTTAGGTATTTATAAAAGGTAATATCTTCAACTAAAATTAATTGTGAAAAAGGCAATTGACTAATTACCATTAATTATAGTATGTTATTATTTATTTTAGGTGTTTTGATAGTACAGATTTTGCACATATTTTTCTTTATAATGAAGGATAAATAAATAAATTCACGAAGTACCAAAAAACAGGTACCAAAACTTTTAATGTTTCGCCTTTTATATAATAGTATAGATTTACATAATGATTAGTTTATAACCCGCGCGCGTGATGCACGAGCTTCTTTTAAATTTGATATAATATTTTCTTATAATAATATTTATTTTTAATTTAATTTTATAGTAAATAGTTATTTTAATTTTAACTTAACATGTATTAGTCAAAATACCCACGGACCACGCATTACACAAATGCGCACAAAATACCCACACCCACAGGTGGAAACGTCCGCCCAAAATACCCACGGACCACGCATTACACAAATGCGCACAGGGGATACGCATTCTGATAATGCGTGGAATTGGGCCACGCATGTGCTAACTGCGTGGAGTGTGTAAATATCATTTCTGTGTTTGTGAACAGTAACCACGTACATGCATGTTGAACATGTGTGTTCGAAGATGCACAAGTCCAACATGCGTATATGGCGTACTGTTCATCGTCTTCTACAGCAGCCGTCGGAGGCGATTTGACGACAAAACTTTGACCACAACGTTCGTCCTTTCCATGCATTGAGCACTTGCATCCTATACACCAAAATGAATGCCTTACTCTCCTCTACAAACCTATGTCCATCGTTTTTCATTTCTTTTGCCGGATTCGAAAGCCCCAAACCAAGCTCTTTTTTCCGATATAGTATTCAGGTCTGTTTGTACACGCCCTTACGGGGCCAAACTCAACGAATCAAACATGGTCAAATGGAGAGGCACATATGGGCTTCATTTTGATGCAGACAGGAGGAGTGGAGGTGGCCGGAGTGGGGAGAACGGAGGAGGGCGACGGGAGGGGTGATTTCGGGGGAGAGAGATAGCGCCGACTGTGTTTGTGAGATACTGACGTGGGATGATGTCATCACGCATTCTGAAAATGCGTGACCTGAGATACGCATGTTCAACATGCGTATCGTAGGCCACGCATTCTCAGAATGCGTATACCGTGGGTAATTAGGGTGGAACGCAGCGCAGATGGGCATTTCGGGTAGGGGTTAAGCAAAAGTAGTGTAGTTTGGGAATTTTTTCTTCGAACATTGGGTATTCATTAAATTAGCATAAACATGGAATATTCCTTAGTGTTAGATTTCACAGTTCTCATCGATTTACTAAAAATCTAACAGTCACTATTGTTTATACGGTTGAAATTAAACTAAATTACGAACAATTATTCCTTAATTTGCTTATTATAGTTTAGTAGCTTATAACCCGTGCAATGCACGACTCCTTTCCTAATATCTATAATTATATAAATTTTTTAAATATTTATTTGTTATTAGTTTATATATCAAATTGTTGTTAAAATATTGATATATATAAGATTTTACACGTTCAATTTACAATGTGTTTTTATATTGAATTCTTAAACTTGATTTGGACGATTTTACAGCCCACGTGAAATTAAAAAAAAATTCTTTAATTTAGTGATGGTTTAACAATTATTTTCCAATTAAAACTACCAAGAAACAAAAGAGAGAACAAATTGACGATTTTTTGCGTTGAAAATTCTATTCGATTTAGGAAATGTATATATTTAGTTTTGATTATCAAAATAACTTTCTTATTATTTGAAGATAGTTGTACTAAATACAGTTTTAATAATAAGTGTAAGAGTGATTATGTCCAAAATTTTGGTAGTCGGTAGCCTGTTCCTCAGTACGACAAACTAAATAAGAACTGTTAGATATTAAAATAAATAGATGGAAAATGTTAGATTTAGCATAAAAATGATTTTATATTTTAACATGTAAGCTAAAAAGTATATTTATATTAAAATATGAAAAAGTGAATGTCAATTATTTAAATCATATATAATTAGGTTTTTTTACATTGAATAAGATTATCAATGTAGGTCTTCTACACTGAATAGGATTATTGTAAAAATTCATAATTATATTTTATCTTGAGATTCTGACTATTTCCATTTAGATAATAATTGTTAAATCATCATTAAATTAAAAATAATTTATGAGTTTCGCGTGTGCTATAAAATCATCCAAATCTGATTTCTAGATTTCGAGATAAAGTCCAAATAGTAAATATGAACTTTTTTAAATATTAATACAACAATAAATAAAATTCAATTCTAATACAATTTTTTTTAATTATATCATTTTCAGATTATAATTTTATTTTTAAAATTCAATTTTAATACAACTTTTTTAAAGTATATCCTTTTTATATAATAATTTTCTTTTTAATATGATATGATCTTGATCATCTATTTTTAAAATTATTAAATTCGACGATTAAATTATTTAACAGTGCAATTATTAAAATTAAGAGATCAAAATTATGAATAGAATCCCTTTTATGTTTTTTTTTTTGCTAAATACAAGATCCCTTTTATGTTTATTACTCCATAAGAGTATAATTTAGTATAAATATGATAATTGTACGATGGTTATTCAAGAATCTTCCAACTTTAAACAGTTGTCACGTGAAGGCCATGAGCAATTGAGCATTGAGCACCACACATGTCATGGTATCGGTAACTGGCATCACGGTCGTTTTCTTACAATTTACGAGAACCAAAAGGTCAAGAACGACATCGTTCAAGAACTCCCATTGTGTTGCATTAACCGGGTGATTTAAATGACTAATTCATTACTATAGTTAATATACAGTAAAATCTCATAAATTAATACTAGCCTATAACCTGTGCGATGCACAATTTTCTAAAAATTATATTCAAATAATTTTTATCTCATATATATTACTTAATATAATATTGGCATAATATATATTATTAAATAATAATCATTTAATTATATGAATATAGTATTCAAATTATGACTATATTTTGTCATAATAATATAAGTATAAATGGAAGTATCGTATATACTTACATTCAAATTTTTGTTGATATTATCATATTCAAATTATGATTTCATTATAATGCATAATATAATATTCCGTATTTGTTTAAAATAAAATTTAATATTAATTTGTAATTGTGTGAAATTTTTATTGTTTATTATATAATTTTAGTTTGTTTCCACTTTGTTGATTTATAATTTGTTGTAAATTTTTTTAAAAAAAGTGATATTAAAATTATTAAAAATGATTTTGAAAATATTTGGTTTTCAAGTAATTGAAAGAGTGCTAAAAAGTTGGGTGTAGCTGAAGAATTTTAACTTAAATATAACCAAAAGAGTATGTAACTGAATATTAATTTGAGTGTAATTAAAAGAGTTTGTTATAAAGTTAAATATGTGGTTTATCATTTGTAAAATTACATTTTATATATATTTTAATTTATTTTTTCATTTTTGGAAGGTGTTAGCAAAATTTTTGGGAAGGTGTTAACCGACCGACCAACCAACCAATTATATCCTATTTCGCTTATAATAGTATAGTATAGATTTATAATTTGTTGTAAATTTTTTAAAAAAAAGTGATATTAAAATTATTAAAAATGATTTTGAAAATATTTGGTTTTCAAGTAATTGAAAGAGTGCTAAAAAGTTGGGTGTAGCTGAAGAATTTTAACTTAAATATAACCAAAAGAGTATGTAACTGAATATTAATTTGAGTGTAATTAAAAGAGTTTGTTATAAAGTTAAATATGTGGTTTATCATTTGTAAAATTACATTTTATATATATTTTAATTTATTTTTTCATTTTTGGAAGGTGTTAGCAAAATTTTTGGGAAGGTGTTAACCGACCGACCAACCAACCAATTATATCCTATTTCGCTTATAATAGTATAGTATAGATAGGTAGGATCAGAAAATTCTATTAATTTAAAGAGGTATTAATTAATCGATAAATTATTAATTATTAATTTATAGAGAATTTTCGATATCAAACAAAATTAACTTTTAATTATATAAATTTAAAAAGAATCAATTGAACAATTTATATTTATAGTTAATTCAGTTAATTCAATGTACGATAATTTGCAAATTCAATGGGTATTAGCGAGATTCAAAGTAAAGATTGTATATTTATACGATATCAAAGACAATACATCATTTTTGGAGTCTGTTGCACGTAGAAAAACAATCAACACATCAAAATCATTGATTAATAACTTTATGATGCTTTACGAAACCGTCACATTCGAACTTTTGGATGCAACAAAGAAGGTTAGGGATGAGTTTCATATAGATTTAAATTTTAAGAACCCTAGAATCATATGTTACAAAATTGTATTTTTATGATTATAAAGGAATTATTAATTTATAATATTATTGAAACCAAATATTTATATAGGGTTTTTTAGAAAAATTATTATGTTATTATCTTATCGAAATTAATAATTTTTTAAATTGGCCCAAGTTGGGACATGAGGAAATTATTAACTTATAGAGATTATTAATTTATCGAGTATTAATTTAGCGAGGTTTTACTGTAGTAGTAATTTATAAGTAAATCATTTAAAAAAAGCTTGTTGTCAACTAAGAAGTACTTGAATACTTACAAATTGGTCAATCCTGTCAGCTCCGTTAAAACTTCTAACAAAAAAATAACGTGGATACTGATGTGACATACTAAATTTGTTAATTTAACACTCAACTTGATCTCAATTTTCAATTAGGTCATTAATTAATTTTAATTTTAAATTATTAATTTAAAATTAAGAATACCTATTTAATTCATACGCTTAGAAAAATACCACATTTTTCAATCCAAATTTTTTTGATATAGACGAATCGTATCAAATTTATAAATTTTTTGAATCCAAAATTTTTTCTAAATAATTTTCGTTATTAAATTTAAAATTGTACATACCAATTCAATACATACGCTTATAAATCGATATAAGTGAATGAAAATTTTTAAAAATATAAAAGTAAATACTTTTATGCTTTGGAATGATTATACTTTAATTAAATTTAAATTTGCACATATCATTTTAATCCTTATACTTATAAATCGATGCAAGCGAACAAATATTTAGATATCACGTTTTTCAATAACGATGATTTTTGTCAAAAGTGTAAAATTTTAATTTTTATTGTTTTTTCGGGGTGATTATAATTTAATTAATTTAAAATTTAACATGCCCATTTATTTCATATACTAATAAATCGATAAAAGCGAACAAATGAGATCATCTTTTACTATCCATTTTTTTATAATAATAATTGATACCAAAAGCGTAATTTTTTTAATATTATTTATTTTATAAATAACTACAATTTAAATCTAAAAAATAATAATCATTTTCTTAAATATATAATTTCGTTCGATATTTTTTGAATATCTAATTTTTTCCAATCAGTTACCTAACTGAAAATTAACACATAGTTCAGTGATAAATTTGGTTCTGAATTTTAAGTTTTGATGTATATGTTGACGTGTTGCTAACGTTGCAATTGATGAGACACAACTTAATGGTTCTCCATTAAAGTCAATAAATTTTTAGCGATTGTGCAAATATTTTGAAGTTCACCATTATAGTTTTAAACTAATTGTAATTTTATGATGTGATTGAATTTTTTTTAAAATTAATGACTTACTTGCAAGTTCATTTAATCCTTAATCGGGCCGACTGCTTTATAGTGGGGAGCACGGATCGGATCGATTCGATTTTAAGGTAAAATCGAAATCGAAACTGAAATTGATATTCTCTGTTTTTAAAATTAAAAATTGAAATTGATGGTTTGATTTCAGTTTCAAAATCTTCGAATCGGTTTTAATCGATTCAATTTCAGTTACAAAATCGCCTTAGATAATAATGATGAAATTATATAATTATAAGAATTTTTAAATATACATAATCCGTTTTTAAGCATATGGTAGTAAGTAGCATTGGATCAAATGGCAGGACCATTTATATATGCCTGTAGTGTTTAATGACAATGGTGCCCAGTATCATTTCGAACTTTGTTCATCTTTTATGCTCAACTAGAGAACTTTGCCCGCGCTACGCGAGCTTCTTATACTCGTATTATTTTGCTTTTTTCAGTTCACGATAACATATTGAACATAAAGTTTATGCTATTTTGTTCTTCTTTTATTAAAATCTCATTGTAATATATATTTACTAATGATATATTATAATTGCTAATATTTTATTTTTAAATTTAATCTATTTGTTTTCTAATTTCGAAATTTATTTACATTTCAAAGAGAAAATTTTAAATTAAAAGCAAAGAAATTCCTAGTAACAGATATATTAATACCAAAATGAAAGTAATAAAATGGTAAAATGCAATTTATTGATGACAAATTACAAACTTTGTTCAATGGAAATTCAAGGAATCAAAGGAAAAAACTTAGTATTAGTCTAGACTTATTAGCAAAATTTATTCATCTTCAAAATATGGGAAATCTGGAATGCTTCAGTGAGCAGCATTAATCACACACCACAACTCATTGTCTGAAAATGTATCATTTCTTTAAACTTCCCATTGACTATTGGCAAACCTACAAAACCATCATGATATATACTTTGATAAATAGATCGTTCAAACTTTGATAAAGATGGATTAATGTTTTCTCGGAAAAATATTATTACCTTTCCCTCATGATAGAGACGGACTCATGTTCATGGTTAAAATAGAACTTCGTAGCTTGAGTAGTGATGCACTTGACTATGGCTGAAAATATAATATGAAAATTTTAGAGTACGTAGTATATAGGACAATTAAATAGTAATTACTATTGTCTAACATACAGATGATCAAACTAACCCTTATATTGATAAACCCTAACACTTGTTATTATAGCAACTCTGGGAACTTGTTGCTCTGCTTCAAACAGTTGATCAACTGCAACTATCATATCTCCAAAAACATTCACTGGGATTGAATTTCTGTACATGCATAAATGTCGGTGAGTAAAATAGACTTTTACTTGTATACAAACCAACAAATATATCAAAATTGCATAAAAATGTAATCCACCTTCCATCAGTCAACACCAAATTCAGTAGTTGCAGATTGCCATTCCGTGTAGGTATGACCTGAATCTCATGACGATATTGTATGACTCCAATGATATCTGTAGTTAAATTCATTTGACATATTAGGACTCAGAAACACAGTGATGTAATATATATTTAAATCTTAAGAACTGACACCAGAAAAATTACCAATAGTAGTTGAAGGAGGATAATTTGTTACATGTGAATCTACATAAGAGTGTAACTCATCCAAATGAACAAATTCAAATTTGTTACTTGGAATGTTCAAGTCGTTGCCATGAATTCTTTCAACGGATGTGTGATTAGTAAACCTCAGTTGAATCTGAGAAGATACTGGCCTCAGAAATCCAATAGCTTGGTTGGTGTGAAAGTTGGAAATTTCATAAATTCCTCCTTCTACAATATTTTGTCCAATTTGATTCCATGTTTCAGGTATTATAGTTGCATGAACATGATGATCCTGCGAATTAGAATCAAGTAAACATAAATCGACTGATTAATAACACAACCTTAAACAGAAGATATGAAATAGGAAGAATTTCTTACAGCATTATCAAGCAGAATCAGATTGAATCGAGTGAGCACTCCACCAACAATAGTAGACCACACTCTTGTAACACGAACTCTCACTCTACAGTTCGTCCTTGTTGTGTCAAGTGATGCAAGTGTATCGAACATTGCTGTTCTAGAGAGAAAGCAAAAAAACGATTAAAGTGTAAGACACAACAATCGTACAAACCATAACATGGAAATCAGTCCAATGATTATTGTACTCATTGCTGATAAAGACATAAATACATAGCATAAAGACATAACATTGTGTGTAGACTAACCTAATTGGTTTTCCACAGTTTAGAACTTTCTTTGTTGTGGATTGACAAATGAGGTACTCGATCTACATGTATTTATACAAATCCTTAGTTGATGTAGAAAAGGATAACTGTATCAATTTACAAATAACTGGCTAAAAAGACGTTGTCATATCAATTATAAACGTCAATCATCCATATCTTATAAGTAATGAGATATGGTTTACAAAATAAATCTTCTGGATCTCCTATACAATAAGTCATGAGATAAATTTGAGAGATTGAGTATATTATGATTAATATAAATCAACTACTTGATTCACATAAGATAGAGGATAATAAATATAAGATTGGTTGTTACGATTTATCTAAGATAAAGGATCATCAGCTTTTCTATTTCTGTTAGTTCTGATATCTACAACAGGAGTCAGAGACATGTCACCTAAAAATTTGCTGATTTGATATGGATTCCTTTTTTGAATTCTTAAAGTTTGGTTAGTGGCCAAGTAGTAAAAATTGTCATTCAGACCAAATATAATGGGCAAAAATTACAGTTCCAATCAAGATTATGAGGTTTTTGATTTGTAAAACTCCGAAGATTGATAAAACGTGTTATAACATAGTGTTCAAATAATGGATTGAACAGAATGGACCAAGACTTAGCTGTATATATATCCTCTGCATTATAATCAGCTCCAGAAGGTGCTATTTGTTTAAATTTAAATTTAAATGTTTGTAAAACTGATACTTACCAATGGAATCAAATACACATAACATATAAATTTAAATGGATTAATAATTGGTATGGCTTCCTTCTCTAGCTTTCTTAACTCTTGACTATCAGTTTTTCAAGTTAAGAAGTTGCTTAGTCATTCCTCTATTGTGGATTGTTTCACTTGTAAATTATTAGTGATCAACAAAATGGGCTAATTGTTTCACTTGCAAGTAAGATTATAACGTTTATGATTAGAAAAAAAAACAAAAGTTTGATAATTGTTTACGATTATAGGATTATTTTAAGATTCTATTTGTCCGGTAACCATACTTATGTTAATATGGAATATAATTCATAATTAACACGTACTACTTTTCTACAATGATAACAAAGAAAAATATTAATTTTTCCAAACATTAAAAATATATTGTAACAACAGAAAATAACTTTATTTTCTCAAGAAAATTAATCAAGAGATACAAAAATGTTCACTTTAAATGTCTGAAACGAAGCAGAATAATCATAGAACAGTACTAATCGGAATGGACTGGAATTAAAAACTTGCACGAAATAAAAACATTGTCTTAACATAGTGACTTATTTGAAACTTATCACAAAGATTGCATTGATCGACAAATGGACTTCTGAATGAGTTGATCATCCTTGATCTCCAATTCATTTTTCCTGCAATATTTTGGTATATGATAAGTTAGTGTAGTTGATAAAAAATCAACTAATAACATGAATCTAAAGGTTGTGCAATAGTAATATTTGATGTTAGTATTTGGTTATGATTATGTGCTATATATACCACTTTAATTTTCTTGTTGACTGATTTTGCGGATCCTGGCGTCTTTATCATCTCATCAGCATAATCAAGTGACTGCAACATAACAATTTATGTCATTAGTACATGTCAGTCATTATAATAAAATGACTAATCAAAGTAATAGTATACGCACTTCTGTTAGATCAATTGATGGGATCTCTGGCAAATAAGAAGTTTCTGCAGAGAAAGTGTCTGATATAGAAATATCATAGATATCCTCTGCATTAATTAGGAATGTAGCATCCTCTTTACTTCCTTTTAAAACTTCAATAGTAGTTGTAACTTCTTTGCCAGTCATACTTGTAATCAAAGCAGGTCTAATTTTTGCAACTCTATCCTCCTATTAAGAAATAAGACAGAGTTCGAATTACATAGTACAAATTTAATAATTTATAGACTGATGATATAAATGTGACTAATCAATATATCAATATATTAAATGAATGATTAGTATGTGAAAACAATACTTTTGGCTGAGACTGGTATAGATTTGATGCGCTACATCCAATCAATCGCTTAACAACGCGATCCATGAGGAAAACAGTAGAGTTGAATGTAGAGTCTACTGCCATGATCTTAACGCAAAACCTGCAACAATGAAGTAGAAGGCTTTAACTTTGGAAGGAATGTTGAGAATACTACAATGAAATCAAAGGAAGATGGAAGGTAATTGCAGACCTTTTCTCCGCAACAGGCATGTTGCGAGTACACTTGTTACACTTGAATCTCCTTTCAATCAACTCAACTGGCAGGTGGCATTTACTACATGTATCCAGGAACATTCACTACAATCTTCCAACTTATCAATGGTGAAAGTGCAATATATATTCTTCTGCAAAGGTACAATATTATTTCCTGAGATTAGCAAAAATAGCAGATGTTATTTAATGATAGTTCATTGCAGAAATCTTATAATATACAACACCTCTAATTTCTCATGAATGTTTTCATTCAATTCCTTCAATGATAGTTTCTCAAAAGGAGCAACTATTGTCAAAGCATAGCTTTGCTCATCAACAATTTTAGTTGCCTTATAACCATCATCTTCAAGGCTGAGACAACAATTAAATTAATTAGTACATGAAATTCGACGTAGTAATGAAGTACAACTATATGTAAAGTTTTAAATGAATCACATTCCATCTAAATGCAATAAAAATATCTAAAAAAGTATATACCGCTGGCTCATCTCGATGACCGACTCATCATTCAAGTTGAAATACACTTTTGTGGATGGTAATGTGCTAATTTGCACCGAATCTGTTATAAAACATAGTAGACAAAATATTCATGATTGTTAATATAGTGCATTAATTAAATATGAGATATGAGATAGAGATTTTTAAGTCAATGCCTATAAAGATTTTTAGGGAACTTACTCTTAAACATAGCCATTTTCGTACTTGCGAGAATTACAATAATGGTTTTCTCAGTATCATGCTTATAATATTCGTCATTGCATGATATAGCCAAATCTCCCCAAATGCACACTCTAAGATGATAACTACATATTATACATATTAAAAAAAAACATTGTGTTACGAAAAACGAATCATGAAAAATGTAAGCATTATTATCAATCGTAGCAATAAATTTAATTAACCTGCCATCGCATAGTTTAAATCTAACAATGTCTCTCTCACCAAACTTTGTGCTTATTTTCCGCACTCTTTCAAAGTCCTCCACTACTCCAATAAGATCTAGAATTTAAAAGTAAATAGTATTAGAACTTGTAAATTTAAACACATCTATCGCAGATATATATGACTATTGATGAAATGAAAGTAAATATAACCAACCTATCGCAAATTCTGGATTTTCATTTTCCGCCAACCGGTTTGCTTGACCTTCCACATCACCAAGATCCAAGAATTCAAATTTACAGGCAGGAATAATCTTATCATCAACGCAAGGTTTGAAGGTAGTTGCATTAGTAAATCTTATGCAAATATCAGTTGAAACTGGCTTCAAGTTGCCAACAGCATCACGCACAATAAAGGTCTCAACTATATAAACAGATCCTTCACTCACATCCTTGCCAATAACTTTCCACACATCAGCAAAAGCAAATGAATGGATGTGGGAATTCTACACGTATAAAAAATTGATAGCATTGATTACACATAAATATTCTAATACGTGGGAAAAATGTTATGAAGAAATAACTTACATCATCATCTAGAAGAATGAGATTAAATCCTTTAGTTATGCCAGAATCAGATGATATGGTTGGCCACATTCTGGTTACTCTCACTCTAATCCTCCAATCAGTACGTGATTTTTCAAGATTTTGAATATGATGGACAGAAACGGCTTCCATTGCTGCAATGATCTGTACAAAGGAAGTTGTACAAAGTAAAATGTTAAGTATGATACATGACAAAGTAAATTGAACTTAAAATTATTACATGAATGCTTCTTCTAAGTTTTGTTGTGGAACTTACAATGTGGTATAACAAAATTAACTACAAACAATGGTATACGTACGTTCTGTGATGTTGGAGCTTTTATTCTTTTCCGTGCCTACGATTTATAAATTAGTTACACGAATTGTGGATTATGATTAGGAGAATGACTTGATTAGTATCAGCCTAACAGATTGTTTAAATGATAAGATCCCATGATATAAGCTGGAAACTGTTCAAAAAAGATTGCTCAAATTAAAATTGTAAGAAAATGATATGAAATCCTAACCGAAATTCTAAAATCATTATAATCAGCTAGATTGACACTACTAACAAACATAATACTATATATTGGGAAAAATTATATGTATATGTCGTTATCAAATGCCAGGTATCATAAAAATTCGTAAAATGTTTCATTTATACTGCCAATATTACTATTATATACAGAGGACATTATTATAGAGAAGACCTTCTTAAATAGAAAATATTAGTAATAATAATTTTATAATTCTATAGTCGAATCAAAGTTTTTATTTTTTGTTAAATAAAAAAGGCCCACTTTTATTTGGTTCTATAATTAAAAACAAACTACAGTAAAACCTCTGTAAATTAATAATGTTGGGACTGGGATATTTCGCGAAATTTTATTTCATTTTATAGATTATTAATTAATTGAGGTAAAATTATACTGTTGCTATTATGTTAGGACCAAAAATATGCATTTATCTAAGATAATTTATCGTGGTATCGAGTATTAATTTAACAAATTTTTACTATAATTTTCTTATTCTATAACATAACCCAATGCGGACGTAGCATTGCTGCTGCCGACATTTACCTCGTCAGCATTGCAATCGTGGTATAAATCGTATTGTAATGATGACGTCACTGATGATGTGGGAATTAAGAAGATTTATTAATTTTTTTTTGGAATTATGTTTTGGGAAAAAAAATTATAAATTTGGTTTTTCTGTAGAATCATAAAAAATATATAGTTATCTCCAATTTTCTATATAAAAATTATCTCTAGAAAGGGACTCTATATATATATATATATACATAATATATATAATAGCAGTATAATGGACAACATTAATCATTATAATGGGATAAACATTATGGAATTCATTGGTAAAAGGAATATTATATCTCTATTTTCTAATCGACACATTTATACATTATAATGGGCTAAACAATATAATTGGCGCAGAGGTATTGTATAGGAGTTACTTTATAATATATAATATAATATAAATATAGTAATATAAAAATATATTACTAATTTTAAAAATTGATTGAGTATATATTTTTTGATTACTATATAATTCTAAATTTAAAAATTGATTGGGTATACATTTATTTTGAAAAAGTATTTTAAAAATTGATTAATTTTAATAATTATGGAAATATACTGGGCCAGATTGTTATAATGCGTGCCGAGGTCTATGTCTCAAACATAAACAGTACATTGGTAAATAGGGTCAAAATTACAAAAAACCGAAATTCTAAAATCAATATAATCAGCTAGATTGACACTACTAACAAACATAATACTATATATTGGGAAAAATTATATGTATATGTCGTTATCAAATGCCAGGTATCATAAAAATTCGTAAAATGTTTCATTTATACTGCCAATATTACTATTATATACAGAGGACATTATTCTAGAGAAGACCTTCTTAAATAGAAAATATTAGTAATAATAATTTTATAATTCTATAGTCGAATCAAAGTTTTTATTTTTTGTTAAATAAAAAAGGCCCACTTTTATTTGGTTCTATAATTAAAAACAAACTAAAGTAAAACCTCTGTAAATTAATAATGTTGGGACTGGGATATTTCGCGAAATTTTATTTCATTTTATAGATTATTAATTAATTGAGGTAAAATTTATACTGTTGCTATTATATAATATAATAGCAGTATAATGGACAACATTAATCATTATAATGGGATAAACATTATGGAATTCATTGGTAAAAGGAATATTATATCTCTATTTTCTAATCGACACATTTATACATTATAATGGGCTAAACAATATAATTGGCGCAGAGGTATTGTATAGGAGTTACTTTATAATATATAATATAATATAAATATAGTAATATAAAAATATAATACTAATTTTAAAAATTGATTGAGTATATATTTTTTGATTACTATATAATTCTAAATTTAAAAATTGATTGGGTATATATTTATTTTGAAAAAGTATTTTAAAAATTGATTAAATTTAATAATTATGGAAATATAGTGGGCCAGATTATTATAATGCGTGCCGAGGCCTATGTCTCAAACATAAACAGTACATTGGCAAATAGGGTTAAAATTACAAAAAATTATTGATTAAAATTATAAAGTCTAAGCACTTTTTTGGGGAATTCCTATCCTTAAGATTATATTCGACTACTACCCATATTTTGTATTGATCCGAATTATAATACATTAATGATTTTTACATTACATATGAGTATGCCGAATATTCGTATGACCATTAATGTAATATGCGTTTTAGATTCGGACACGAATACAATTAAAATACTGAAAACAACTTAAAAAATTTTAATTTTTTTTAATTTATAAAAAAAATTCTTTCCATAAGTTTATGATGCTATAGAAATTAATAAATTATCATTTTTTTAATAATTCATCATTTTTTTATATTTATTTCCTAAAAATTATTGAGAAAAATAAGGATTAAAGACAATTTATGATTTAGCTATCATTTAATTATTAAAAAACATAACATTAATAAGGAGAAGTAATGAGACAGTTAACTACTACCTAATTACTTAAATACATAAGGAGAAGTAATGAGACAGTACACTACTACCCAAGTACTTAAATACATAAGGAACATAGTATAACAAAACTTACTCTCTTGCATGCAGTTTTACCCATTTACAGATTGATACAACAGCGAAGCACGGATAACAGGAAGTTCGTTCTTATCATCGAATATGAAGGTAAAAGATTGTTTCTGATTGTAAAGTATAATATATACTGTTAATGAATAATCATCGTAATTTGGATTAGGGTTTATACAAAGTGCTATTATGATTACCTAATTGATGTTTGGGTGTGTTGATATGCAAAGTATTACTAATTGTTTCTTAATTGGGAAGAAGTTCTACTAACTGTTATATTCAGTACTTGGGTTATGGGTATAACTATAGAACTTAGCAGATAAGGATTATATTTGAATTTGATCAGATTTACTGAATTTACTATGTTTTTCTAATATTGGAAGCAGGAAAAATTATGCTCAGCAGAATTGGAAAACAACAAAGCACAATTCGGTAAAGATTTTGATCCTTTGTATAATATAGTGAGGAAACATTGATAATTTGATATGATATGTTTTGATGTTATTTTTTTGAAAAATAGGACACACGAAGTTAGTGTCAAGTTTCCTTTCAGCAAACAATCAAGAGGGAATATTTGGATCTTTTGTAAGACTTAATTTTTTCTCTACATATTACTTTTGCAATTGTTTCTTAACAGTTTTATAGAATGTGGAAATAATTTATGATTATATATTTTATTTGTTTTCCAGAGAATTCCTAAATCATTCATTGATAAGTTTGGAAGTCAACTTCCGTCAGATTTAACTTTACAATGTAACTCATTGGTGTGGCGGGCAAAATATGATCAGAAGTCCATGGTAATATATGGAATGAGAAGATTCGTGAGGTTTTACAGTGTCAAAATATACAATCTACTTCAATTTGAATATTATGGAGAGGATATGTTTGTTATAAAAATTTTCAAGGATACAGCAATAGAGTGCAACTATCAAACAAAAAATCTAGAAGAATTCTTACAAAACGAAGATTTGGAGAACTGGGGAAAGGATAAATACGTACTTGATAGTTTGTCGTTAGAGTATGAGAAAGTGTCTGCACTTTGGCTTTTTAATGCATTGCACAACAATGCAGGATACTTCCAAATTAAACTCAACAGTTTGGATATTGATCCAAAACAGAACAATCTGGTAAACAATGTTATTGTTATGGTATATACATAATAGTTGGAGCTTCTTTGTTCTTTACATGAAATTTTATTGACTTGGTTTTATTATAAACAGATATTGCAGGTCGCTTTGGATAAGTTATACAGAAATTGGAAAAATGGATGTAAAGTAGAATTCATGTTCATTCATAGACGGTGGGAAATAAAAGTTGAGTGGATAAATGATAGCTGCACACTTGGGGCTGGATGGCAGGAATTTGCAAGGGACACCGAGTTGGAGACTGGTGATACATTGGTTCTCTCTACATTAACTTCAACTGGAGAAGATTTGATAAATGTCTGCATATTTAAGGAGGAAGACAAAATGGTTGGCTACGGAAAAGGTATAATATTGAATTAAAATGTTTTAATTCAATGTGACAATAATCTAATCTTGGTTATAATAATTGTTTCAGATAATAAGGAATGCAATAAGTCATTCTTTAAGGTAATATCAGATGATTGTCTGGAAGAAGGCATGCTGGTAAATTACTTTCCTATTTAAATATATTTCAATATGATAGTTGCAATACGTTTCTCATAATAGTATAATACTTGTATCAATCAAGTTGCATAACATGCATTGATTTTCTTATTATGATTTAGGTTGTTCCAAAATTAATTAAGGACACATATGGGGAAGTACTTAGTGATGTGAACCAAGTTGAAATCGCTGGTGAACGGAGGTACATGTTTTTTAGTAGTATTGGAGGATATTTGGCTAATATTGGCAAAATTCTGGAGGTATTCCACGTCAGTCAAAGAGAGACTATAATCTTCTCATTGAATAATAAAATCTTGCACGGACGTGTTTACCAAGAAGATGGACATGAGATAGATTATTCAAAACGTGTTCATGGATGTTTACAAAATGAAATTAACAATTGGATTTGGGCTATTGATTGGAATGATAACTCTGGTAAAACTCAAGTTAACGTCTACAATTTTTAAAAGTTACTTTTTCACCTTTAATCTGAGTCAAATTTGTTTAACATCAAAGACTTTTAACTATATCTACAGGTGGACAAAATGGAATTGGCGCTGCTGATCATGACATTGACAACGAAAATTCTTTACCTGTTCAGAAAAATATGGTATGTTTGACTATTATACTACTAAATCTGAGTATAATAAAAACTTTGCTTCGGTAGTTCAGGTCTGTTTTTATTCAGAGTTTGTGATATTTATGCGAGTGCCGTGCTAAACTTGTATTTGGAGCATTCCACCATTTATCTTTGCATTATCAGAGCATGTAATAGATCTACACTATACTACTATGATTGTTGTGCCTCCGTATCTGAGTAATTAAAATTATTTTTCTTTTACTACATTTTACTAAAAATGTGAATGGATTATATATTAACATTGTTTTGTTTTTGGCTTTATATTTAAAATTTGTAGATGGATGAGGATGTTCAGATTTTCCAAAAATTCATCATTGTTGTAAAAGCAGATAATTGTGGAAGCACAACGATGGTAAGTAAAAAAATGTAAATGTGACATTTAGGTTTAGGTTATATTTAAAGAAAATGATATGTACACCTGCTAATGTATGTTTCTGATCCTCAATGGAAAGTAATCTTTTGTTTAGAATTTTTCATTTTTTAATTTGTTCACTAATTACGTATAAAAATAACTACATTCTCAATTTCAGAAATTACCAGAGAAGATCATTTTAGCGTATGGTCGTGCAATACCTGCGAATGTTACTTTTCAGTTACGAACAGGAAGAGAAACACATGTTCAGTACAATGTGTCGCAAGAAAGTTTTGTTAATCTGATTCGTTTTAGAAAAGAACTTATAAGGTGTTGTGCTAGCTTTATTGTATTCAGTTATAAGGGTAATGGAGTTTTCTCAGTTAATATATTGAACGATGATGGATCGGAAGCGGAAAATGTCCCAATGCGAAACATATCAACGGATCCATTATACAATCGAGGTAAAGTACTCATATGGAAAATGTCCCAATTGCATGAAAATGTTCGTAAGTGTGTCAGCCTGTTAGATCCTATGGATCTTGATATATTAATCTTCAGGAATCTAACTATATAATTCAACTTATATGAGTTCTCATATGGTTTTTAATTGATAACAACATATCAATGGATCCTATATGAATGTAACTGTTTTTTTTTAAATTTTATAGGTAAAAACAGAGGAATTGGATGGAAATTTGTATCGTTTGGTGTTGGTGGTGGCTTCCATGCTGGAGAATTTGTGAGTACTTGAGAGTGTTATATTTTTTAAACATATAATATTTTAATATTATAAATCCTATGGTAAATTATTAGTGAGTTGTTTTTCATATGTGTAGTGGTTCTATGGGCATTGCTGCGATTTTTTATGCATCTTGTATAATATATAATTTACATTTTGTGTAATCAGGAAATACCAGAAACTTTTGTGAGGAGATTTGGGAATATTATTCCTAGTGACGTGAAAGTTGTTTTGCAAAATGGAGCAATGCTTAATGCTCATTATTCAAAAACCAACAGCAAATTGATAGGTCTGATGGATATAGTTCAGTCACAATATTTTGAGAAGAAAGACACGTTGGTGTTTACATATCGTGGGGATGGAATATTTGATATGGTGATATTTGATAAGACAAAAGTGGAGAAAATGCTTCCTACTACAATATGTGCAACTGGTAAAATTTACATATATGTATAGTTCCTAAATTTCTTACTATTTAGTCAAGTTCGTGCAACACAAATAGTTACGTATGTTGAAACATCTTACTTTTTCTTGATTCAATAAAATACTTTGATGGAACCACAAAATCAGGCATGCAGTTTGAAGGGCAGAGTTCTGGGGTACAGAATGAAGAACAATTACCTGACATAGAACATGAAGTTCCAATTCTTGAAAATGTTGAAGAGAATGCAATGGACGTTGAAGAAGTTGTGCCTCCATTTGAATTTACTGTGACATTGACAAATTCTAATGTCAATAGTTCAAGCCATGGAGTGGTATGGTTTTTAAAAATTTTAAGTATTATTTTTGTAGTTTATAGGGTAAAACCACTTCCAGATTCCTTACTTACTATCTCACCAATAAATCTGTTTGATAATTTTTTTTTTAACAATTCAACTCTTATGTACTGCAGTATATACCAAGATTTATAACACCGGCAAACGGGAAATGGCAATCTGGAGATCGCGTAGCACTGACAACAGAAGTTGGAACTTGGAGAGTAGGAGTCGTAGTTTCAAAGAGAAGTGCGAGATTTTCAGCAGGATGGAATTCCTTTGCGGAAGAAAATGAGCTCAAAGAAAAACAGCAACTGGTGTTCACAATGGTCGAAGAAGCAGAAGGAATTGGTTTTAATGTTCATGTCCAATAGAGAAAATGTACTATGGCAAAACAAATTGTTTTGATTAACATTCAGATGTATTTTGGATAACTTTCCTATTTAATGAATTCTAGAGTTGTTTATTCTCCCTATTGCATCTCTGTTGCCTTATGGTTTAAAAATTATTTTGAAAAATAATTTTATATGTCTGTGAATATGATTTAATAATAGGTTGCTGGTTGGTTTGTCAAATAAGCACTGTATATTAACATGTAACAAAGACTACAAAATTTTATCTTCATTATTAAACAAAGTGCAATATATATTGTTCTGCAATTGTGACATATGATTCATCAAAATGGACAAAAGCAAAATGTAAAATAGTATAAATAAGCCTAAGTTGTAGAGGATGAATTTATAAAATACCAAACCTCCACTTTCTCATAAAGTTTTTCATTCAATTCATGCAATGAAATTTTCTTCAAACTTGAAAATACCGTGCATGAATAGCAAAGCTGATCAAACAGCATTACAAAGTGGGAAGATTATAAAAAACCTCTTCAAAAACTACATTACTTGTTACATTTTTGCTTAAGCCAGAATCATCAATAATTAAAATATGAAGCCCTTCAGGAGAAGTAACTCGAGATATTGCTACGTAAAGCTGACCGTGGGAGAAAACAGGCTGAGGAAGATATAATCCAACAGTATCCAACGATTGGCCTTGGCTCTTATTTACAGTCATTGCAAAACATACCTGTATTGGGAACTGAGTTCTTTTAAATTCAAACGGCCATTTAGTATCAGTTGGTATCATGTCAATCCTTGGAATTAGGTGCTTTGTTCCAACTTGAGAGCCACAAAGAATCTGACATTCAATACTATTCTTTTTGCATCCAGTTACAATCATTCTTGTACCATTGCATAACCCCATTATCTGATTTAAATTTCGCATCAACATGACTACTGCTCCAACTTTGATTTTTAACTCATGTTTAGGAAGACATGGCATATTAATAGAGTTCAGATATTCAACAGGAAATGCAGCGTCAAATTCACAATCTTCACCACCATTATCATCAATGGAGTCTTGACTAAGATACGTATGAACTGAACCGGGAATTTTGTCAAGAATCTGGGAATTAATATCATCAACAGTTACATTTGTTGGGGTGAGAATTGACCTTGATCTCAAATATTCATGTGAATGCATGTTCTTGATAAAGTCTGAATATATAAGGTCAATAAGAGTGGTAATGGGATGCCTACCATTACTTTTGACAACATATTGATCTGGAAGAACAAACTCAGAGTCAATTTCTCCAATACCAGTTTGCATAGGTTCCACTTTGCGATCTCCAATATCAAGTTGCCATTTACTGAATTCAGCAATCCGCTTATTTTGCTCCTCTGAATTACCTCCATGTAATCGCATATTCTGCTTAAGAAGGAATACTTTGCATAAGTCCCATAACCTCGATTTGTTAAGTGCAGCATTCACTGTATCAGCTCTAGTACCCTTTGGTAATACAGGTAATATTTGCCGAAAATCGCCTCCAAACACAACTGTAATCCCACCAAAAGGTTTCGTGCCTCTCTCCGAATCAACAGCAGCCATTATGTCTCTCAAACTTCGATCAACGGCTTCAAAAGCATGACGATGTTGCATTGGTGCTTCATCCCATATTATAAGGCTTGTTTGTTGCATTAACTCCGCAATGTCTGTACCATGCTTTATTCCGGCAATTGAATATTGATCCAACTTTAGAGGTATATGAAATCTAGAATGTGCAGTACGCCCTCCTGGAAGTAATGTAGCGGCAATTCCAGAACCTGCAACAGGAAGGACAATTTTTCCTTCTGATCTTAGACGACAGCAAAGGGTTTGCCAGAGGAAAGTTTTTCCACAACCACCACTTCCATAAACAAAAAACATGCCACCTCTTTTTTTATGAACGTTTTCAATAACTGCATTATATACCTCCATTTGTTCAATATTAAGCTTTTTATGATTTTTTTCATGTTGGACCTTCATTTCCACTTTGTCGTATCCAGTTTCTTCAACAATGAGACGATTAACAAAAGACCCGAAAAATTGTTCCTCCGGAAATGGCAACATGGGATAGTCACGGAGAGACTTGCCAACTTCGTTCAACAATTTTTCTACTTCTGAAAAAAAAACAATGTTTAAAAATTTAGACAAAATATGATAATTCTTAATCAAAACAAAAGCCACTCCAAAAATTCAAATGGGATGTGTTGCACGAACCTGCCAGAGCATAGTTTTTGATCTCATGATCAGAAAGTGATAAATGAATATTATCAGTTAATTTCCGTCTCATATAGACAACATCATCTGACATAGTGCTCCAGTGAGCATTCCAGAGGGCAAACGGATCTGATACAGAACAATACACCAAAATGTTAACAAACATCGCACGGAGTTGTGAAGGCATAGAAGAATGGGCATTTTCAGACATTGCATCATGCCACTGCTTATCATTATGTAAAAGACCAAGAGCACCACATGCTGCCTTAAATGTATCATAAACAATACCATCCACAGTCCGTAATTCACTGAATGACATAACTCCCTTTCTTCTTAACAAAAGCATACGGAGATATAATAATTCACCACTTGTGGCGTGAACCTCTGTTAGCCTCCCAACTACATCACCTCTTTGTCTAAGCTTCCATTTAGCAGTTTTTGGCACCCATGTAAAGTGGCTAGGGAATTCAGCATAAGTAAAATTGCGTGAAACTGGCAATTCCTTATTAGCTATGAACCAAGCTTCTAATTTACTTGTCTTTGATGTGGCCTTTTCACAAACCTTTTCCAAATCAGCAGTACTTTGAAAATTGATATGTTTTTCACCAGGTAGATGAATTGGTAAACGATCAACACTTGGCCAGCAATTGTGAATGTCAAAAGAAAAAATTCTCCATGAAGCTTCAGATGCACAGACATATCTTCCGTCCAAAAAATTTTTAACCTCGTCTAGGCTCTTAGTCTGGTTTTTTGAAGTATTAACAGATGAATTTGTGGACTTTTTCTTTAACATCATCGTAGCAGTGTCATGTCCTTTCAAGCAATATTTGAAAAGGTACTTTAAAGACCTTGAGCTATTGCATATTTCTAAATTTATGTGACACTGAAAGCGTACCAAGAGATCTCGGTTGAAAGGGACAACATACTGATTATCAAGGTTTACACCTTTTTTTTTAATAACTCTACCGGTCCGACGTCTACGATAAACAGGAAAGCCACTATCGTCAAAGAATGTATGTCCGTTAAATCTGCAAAATAACGAAATCTCTTTAAATTGCCATCAAAAATTAATATTGACAAATATTTGAATAAAGGATAACTATAACTAATTAAATGTAAAAAGTATACCTTTTTGGAAAATGTCGCATACACTTTCCTTTCACCATGCATGGAGAATACGTACAATCTTTACCACATGGACCATGCATCATGTAGTTCTTTACAGCATCATATGCTATTGGATCAGTATCTCGATCAGGAATTTCAGCAGAAACTAACTTATCAATCTTATCAATATTGTTTGGCCTATCTTCCGGATGTAACCAAATTAACATGTGTACATGAGGCAAACCACGCTTTTGAAATTCAATCACATGCATCACCATGGAGAAAAAAATTCATAAATAAAAACTTGTTAAAACTACATTATAATATTATTTCCATGTTAATATATGTTATTAAAAATTATTAAAAAAATAATAAAATATTTAAATAAATAGAGTACCTCCTATGCATCTGCCAAAGTAATGTTTCTTTTTGATTAAATCAAGGAGTTGGTCAAGCTTCAACTTAAATACCCTTGAAACAATATCCGGAGCATCAACAACATCAACATTGGGTAATAAATCAATCATTTTTTGTATTTCAGGCCATTTAGAATTACATGTCATTGTAAGAAATAATGACGGATGACCAATAGCACGACATATAGCCAATGAATCTTTAAAATATTATGACATGTAACGTTGTGATCCAGTAAAAGAAGCAGGCAAAATAACAGCTTTACCAACATGAGTAGGATCATTGTCTCCTTTCCTCAAAGCATCACGAACGGAATGATACAAATCTGCGCGAATGGTAGTCTGATGATTTGAGACCCAATCCAACCTATACTGTTCAATAGCAGTAAAAGCATCAACAATGTATTGTTGCCATAAACGTCCAGCCTGGTGAAGAGATATACCTGTAAATAAAGATTAATTTCAATGATTATTGTTACAATATTAACATGTAGTACAATTTAAAAATCATGTACTTCTTTCTTTATTAAAATATTCACCTTCTGATGTCCGTATCATTATCTTATAACAATAGTACTCCCTTAAAGAAACAGAATGCCTTTGATTGGAATCAGGATCAAGATCTTCATCATTTATTTCTGTATCATCGCGCTTCTTTTGATTTCTCAGAGGTATATGGAGGTGATATCCTTCATTGCCTGTTGGAAATAACAAAGGATACTGGAACTGCATAAAATGAGGATCTGTTTCATATATTCTCTTCAATCCTTCCTGTTTAGAATTCACAACAGTATCTCTAAAGCCACCGGTATCAGTATCATCGCTTACGATAAATGCAGCAACCTCATTAGATGGTCCAATAGGATTTGGTCGACCACTGGATGACATGGATGATACCAGAACCAATTTGAACTCATCAAGGTCACGATTTTCAAAACGATCTCTAGCCATGCGAAAGGCACGAACTAATTCGTTGTTCTGGTCTAACATTGTTAACAGTTCTTCTACAATATCTGGATCAACATTGTCAGTAGAACCACCTAATGCATTAATACGATTTTCAACCTCATTTTCAGTATCGTATATGTATAACTGACAGAATTTAGGCCCTGATCCGTCGGGAGGGACCAAACTTCCCAAAAGATGATAATTCTGACCAAGCAATCTGAAACAATAGGGACCTCTACCTTTGTTGATTTTATTATCAACCTTTCCGCCTGTAGATGTAAACGAAAACATGCAATTGTACACTCTAATGTTCTGTTTAAAGTGCTTGGATTTCTCATGTGTACCATTTAGCAGAGAAGCAAGTGGTTCTGGAGGTGGTGGGTCTTTATCAAGATGGACTTGACCATTTCTGCAGCAAAGAGAGAATGTTGGATCTTTTCTCGTACATGATTTATTGTTACGCTCCTCGTTCCACATACGTGATCCACACTTTGAGCATATTTTTGTTGGTGCACCAATATCCATGTATCCCCTCCACAAATTTGGGTTACTACTCCATTCTGTTGTATCGTCGCAATCCATTTCATTGCTAACATGAATATCTTTTTCATCAGCTTTTCCTGAAATATGGATGGATTAAATCAAACTTATTTGCGTAATAAAATATTAATTCTCAAACTTATAAAATGTTACAGTAATAGAATTGACAAATTAAAGAATTATATATTGCAGGCGATGCTAAAATCTAAGACTCTATTGTCATGATCTCAAAAAGAAGTGATTGGAATTAATACCTCTGTCCAAATCATCTATTCCTTCAGTGTAAGTTTCATCTGCCATCTCAAAATCCGCATTGAGATTTTTCTTTCCAGATGATGATTCAGGAATATCAATAAATCTTTTTTTGATCTGAGTAGTAGGTTGATTAATTTGAGATAATATTCCATGTTCGTATCTCTGTTTACTCGAATAAACATGTTTGTTTCCATGGCCTCCATTGTTGACATTCTTCTGTCCTAAAATTGGCGTAAGCCTAGTTGTTGCGGAGTGTGTTGTACTAATGTTATCCTTCTGATTTGAACATTGTGCTGGCATTTTGTTTTCACCTGGCATAGACATGAATGCAGCAACCAAGAATTTTAGTAGGCCATACTAAAACATATACTATTGATGAAAGTAAAGGTATGTTTATTACATATGATGTAATCTCTCACCATAAAGCTTATTAACATTAGGTCCTCTTAATCTCCGCTTCCCAACTGTATTAGTACTTGTAGAAATCAATATATATACATTGCACGCTGAATAAATTAAGATTCACGTATTCGTACAACTACATGTACCTGAAGAGCTTTCAAATGTAAAATTACCCTCAATAATTCTTTGGTTATCCTCTGTAATATTCTCTGCTGAAGCTATAATTTTACGCTTCATTGCTACATTAATATAACAATACAAAAAATTACTAAAGAATTGTGAGAAAAAATATATAAAACAAATAAAGTACATGTAGTATTCTAGATGAAATACATGTAGTTGACGCCAATGATGTAGGTTGTTTCTGTTTTCCATGAACTCTACTTGTTCTAAGAGGAGTTGCAAAATCAACTAAAAATATCAAGTTAGAAGTCTTGCACAAATATGGGATATATATGCAAAATAGTTTTTCAGTAATTGCTCTTACCTGTGGATTGGGGTGAAGGCATCAAATTTCTTGATTCATATGTATCTACCGATCCAGTTGGTGGTTGATTTTCTACGTCACGCAAAATAGTCTCAACATTCTGCCCACGAACTCTTCGTTTCAAACCTATTTTTTATAATATTCACATTGATCAACATCTAAACAATGAAGTATTACCTGTATATGTATGAGTTTACCTGTATATATAGGTGCATTAATCTTTATGTTTGATTCAGTTTCTCGAAGAATATTTGGCTGCTTAATATTGATATTTCCTCCAATATCATTAATGATATTGAATTGTTTAGATTGACCTAGAACCGTCTCCGTATTCTTGCCACGAATACGACGTTTCGTACCTAATAACAAAATATTGAATTCAAAGAATTATAATCCTTTTGTAGACAAATAATATTGCCAAATATAGTAATCGTTTAGATGTCCAAATACTTGAAAAAATGACATTCTAGCAATTTGAGTATAGTAGGTATTGATCAACAACAAACAGACCTGTACCATTAGAAGATAATGGAGTAGTGATCGTAGAACTTTGACTTAATTCTACTAACATAAACAGGAAAACATAGTTAGAAAGCAATGTACTTACATCCGTAATACCAATATATTACATAAACAATATGTTACCAATGGGAATAGGAGTCTCTCCATCGTTCTTTTCCTCACTGCAATGTGAGATATTGGGATTTTGATTTTCTGCATTTCGACTTCGAATTCTACGCTTCAAATCTATGTACATAAACAATATGAATCATTATAAATAGAAGGATATGAATCTCTGAACATAAATGAACAATTACGCAGACATGAATCATTATGAATCATTATAATATTTATGTTAGCCAAACCTGTTAGTGAAGTTCTGGAAGAGGATTGTTGCGCGGACATGCTTGACCTTTGTAAAACAATTACGTTTCCTGGTATTTAGAAATCAAAAAACAGATTAACAGAGAGATTATATCCATAAAACTTAAATATTATATACCAATGTGATCATCTCAATGGCTGCTGTCTATGTTTTTCCGAAAGGTAAAATCTCGATATGAATACGGAATACTCCATTCTGTTCAGATTAGGGTAATGGTATTTGAATTTTTTTCAGCGTGTAAGTCAGTTGCTAGAATCATGGATCAGTTAGTTTTAAATTAAATGTGAAGATATTGTGTGTATCATCTATTTAATGGGTTGGGTATGTGTATATCATCTATTTAATGGGTTGGGTAAATGGATTATCCATGGGTCATGCAAAAATGTATTAGAATATAGTATAAAATGTAGGAGATGGGTAAATTTTTTTACCCATTGGGTAAAAAGCTAAATGGGCAATACCATGCATTAAGAATATGTTGATGATGAAATAAATTTAAATATGTGACATTTTGGATGCAAATTTAAATGTGATATAAAAAGAACAAATAAATGACATTAATAATATACTAACTTAAAATCCGTGCGATGCATGATTTTTTTTAATATTATATGATTTTTTTTCATTCATTTGAATTAATCTTTTTATAATATGAATTTTGGAGGCTTAAATTTTTGATTGAGATGATTTGATAATAATTATATAAATGTTATCCATGATATTTATAGAAAAGGAGGGGATTTTAGCTATAAAATATAGAAAAGATGATAGGTTTTAATTGAAAAATGTAATCGGTCAATTATTAGTAATTATAAAATTATTATTTTATTTTTATTGTATAGAATGCCCGTGATATAAAAAGAACAAATAAATGACATTAATAATATACTAGCTTAAAACCCGTGCGATGCACGGTTTTTTTTAATATTATATGAATTTTTTTCATTCATTTGAATTAATCTTTTTATAATATGAATTTTGGAGGCTTAAATTTTTGATTGAGATGATTTGATAATAATTATATAAATGTTATCCATGATATTTCTAGAAAAGGAGGGGATTTTAGCTAGAAAATATAGAAAAGATGATAGGTTTTAATTGAAAAATGTAATCGGTCAATTATTAGTAATTATAAAATTATTATTTTATTTTTAGTGTATAGAATGCCCGTGATACAATTGGAAAAAAAGGACTTACTTAGAGAAAATTAAAAAGGTAACAGGTTTTAGGTGAAAAAGGTAATTGATTAGTTTATACTTTATAATAATTATAATATAATTATTTATTTTACTAAATAAAATTGCTCGTAACATTTTTAGAAAAAGAGAAATTAATGTCATTCGTGATATTTCTAGGAAAAAAGGGATTTATTTGGAAAATATAGAAAAGATGATACGTTTTAGTTGAAAATAGTAATCAGATAATTGTTAATATTATATGACTATTATTATTTTTGTATTAAATAGAATCACCCGTGATATAATTAGAAAAAGAGACATTTTGGAAAAAGAGAGATTTTAGTTAGTGAAAATAAAAAAGGTAACGTGAAAATTGAAAGGATGACATGCTTCAGGTGAAAAAGGAAATTGATTAGTTTATAGTAATTATAATTTTATTATGGTATTTTACTAAATTAAATTGCTCATAGTATTTTCAGAAAATGAGAAATTAATGTTACTCGAGATACTTCTAGGAAAAAAGATTTAATTAGAAAAAATAGTAAAGCTGATACGTTTTAGTTGAAAAGATAATCGGTTAATTATTAGTATTATATTTTTTTTTTAATAAATAGAACCGCCCGTGATATAATTGAAAAAGAGAGGTTTTAGTTAGAGAAAATAAAAAAGGTAGCGTGTTTTGGTTGAAAAAGGTAACCGCCCTTGATATAATTGGAAAAAGAGATATTTCAGTTTGAGAAAAAAGAAAAGGTAACGTGTTTTGAATGAAAAATGTAATTGATTAGTTAATAGTAATTATAATATAATTTTGTTATTTTATTAAACAAAATTGCTCGTAGTGTTTTTTAAAAAAGGAGAAATTTTAGTTATATAAAATATAAAAGATATTTTATTTTACGTGAAAAAAGAAATTATTTAGTTATTGCAAAATAGAAAAAGTAATATGTTTAACCTGAAAAAGGAAATTCATTAATAAAGGAGAAATTTTAGTATGATAAAATATAAAAAATATTGTATTTTACCTGGAAAAACAATTATTTAGTTATTAAAAAAATAGAAAAGGTAATATGTTTAACCTGCAAAAAAGAAATTGATTAGTTAGTACGATGGATTTTATCAGTAATTAAGTAAGGGTAAATAAGTAAAATCAACGGGTACCGACTGACCAAACTTTTAATGTTTTGGCTATTATATAATAGTATAGATATACCGATAAAGTATGGAGGAAAGAGAAAAAACTAGTATTTTAAGGGGGGGTGTTAACATATATAATATTAGCGTATTATTGGATAATTCTATTGTTATGTTGGTTTCCTTGTTATAATAATTTCTTTTATTATTGTTGGATGTTGGCTATATAAGCCTATCTTCTATTGTAATTGAGAACACGTTTCAGTATAATAAAATCCTATTTTTCTCTCTTCTCGCCATACTTTATCATGGTATCTAGAGCTAGGTTGATTCGATCCGGGATCGGTTGATTGAAGGTTGAACGTGATGTTTTCCGTATGTTGGATTAAAACATGTTCTTCGATTATTTTTTCTACTCGTTTTCTTCTTCAAATTGGTTGTGTCTTTTCTTGGGTAATATTGGTTTTGGTTTTTAATGGTGATTGTTAAGTTTTTTTTTTCTTCTCAAATCGTTAGGAAGAATTCTCTATTTGGTTGTCCTCGTCTTGGTTGGATCTTTCTTGGGTTATATATATATATATATATATAGAGAGAGAGAGAGAGAGAGAGAGCTTCTCAGTGGGGAACCAGCAACATTGGAAACTTAGCAACTTCATAAGAAATCGTGGATATAAAAATGTGACGACAGTGTTTAAAAGTAAAAAAAACCGATTGAACAGAAAAAAGGGCATGAAAGGGAATAGTGAAAATCTATACATAGAAACATACAAAAGCAGTTACCTTCCCTAAATTGTAGGAACTATAATCACGATTTATTCACAAAACATCCTATTTTCAAACTAAAAAATACATTAATAAAGAAAATACCGAACCTATTATATTTTGTTATTTATATGATCTTTGTTCTCATTTCCGTATGTGTTCTTTAGATTTTACATGTTGGGTATATTTTAACAAGTTTCAAATACAAAATGTAAATAATTTTTTTTGAGTAAAACCTATATCCTTTTGTTTTTATTTGCATAACAAACATTTTTATCATTTTTTTAACGCATAAGATTATAGGAAGAAATCTATGTACTGTATTTAAGAAAATAAATTTATGACAATGCATTGTCTTTTTATTAAAAAAATAAATATACTACCATCTTATTTTACACCAATAAATAAATGAATGTTCTGTATTTTAATAGTATAGATTTATAAAAGCACATAATTTTGGTACATTAATTTTAGAAATACAGAACAAACTTTTTGTACATTAATTTTGTTAAAAGCTCAAAACAAACTTTTGTACATTAATTTTAGAAATACAGAACAAACTTTTTGTACAATAATTTTCTGATTTAATTTTGTTAAAAGCTCAAAACAAAGTTTTGTACATTAATTTTAGAAATACAGATTCCATGCAACACTTGTTCTGGTATATTTTCTCAAAATACATGTTCTCTATTTTTTGTATAGGTGTCCTGTATTTTTTATATGTTATAAACGTGTGTTCTGTAATTTTTTATGTAAAAAAAGGGTGTTCTGTAATTTTCTTAATATTAATTTGCCTAAGTAGAATTAAGAAAAGGGAAATGAGAGGAAACATTGGAAACGGAAAAACAAAAGCATGAAAATAGGAACTGCCCTATCTCCATGTACCAATAACTGTATTCAGTATATCACGTATGTTGTATACATATGCCGCCTGTTTGTTTTTTGAAAATGACTTTAATGCCCCCACGTTGTAATTTGTATTGCAAACTAAAGTAAATCACAGCCAGAGATTTAAAAATAATCTAACGGTCTACAAAAAGTTACCAAGTTACCCAATAAAGAAAGTTCCTAATTGAGCCAATGCCTATAAATATATATAGGGTGCCCTTCCACAACCCCAGCGGGTTGAATTTTAAACCTATCCAACAAATTTGGGCCGTTAAATTATAAAATGTATGGCTGGGATTAACTACCCCAGCAATGAAACATTGCGGAAAGCAGCAACCCCGTAATGATACATAGCGGGCACCGCAATTACTTTTATGCCCTTCTTTTTACAAACAAACAGCTACACAAACCCACAGAAAACACAAATCTTGTTCGAATTGTACAGAAACACACATAGAGGAGACAAAAACATATAGAGAGGGGGGAAATTTGGGCGATTTTCAGTTCTTGTTCGATCTAATCTTCTTAATCTTGTTTGATATACTCCCCTTATTCCGGTATTGTTCTTAAACTTATTCTTTTTAATATCTCTCTAAATGTACACACACGGCTGCACTAACACACACACACACACATACACTCCATTATAGACACGAATTGATGCGTGAAATTGGGATTTTTGTACCAACTGGGTTGAAATTAGCTTGAAGTTAAGGGACCATGTCCCCAATTGGTTTGAATTTGGTTGTTTTTATTCCCCGTGGTTCTAATGTTTTAGACAAATAGTGCGTGACAAGTGTTTGATGAAATGCCTCATCCAAACTCGCGAAGATTATATTATCCACACTGATAACTTGTAATTTTTTTTTCCCTATTTGTGAATTGCAAGCTATGTCAAGATAATTTAAGTTACCAGTAATTAGTTAATGAAGAAGAGGCTAACAAATTAAACATAAATAATAACCAAAGGAAATACGGAGTGCTATTTATTTACCTAGCTCAGCTGGATTTTCTTGTTCTGTAATTCAACATCAGCACATGTAACACTTGGTTAATTAGGGAGTGCTATTTCTTGTTTTTGCAAATGTTTTATGCATCTAATAAACAGGTCCAGGAAATGGTTTCAGGATTATGATTATAATATAAAGCAGAATAAATGGGATTAGCATTTACTTGTAATTAATTATGATGCATCGACTAACAATTAAGGCACTATTAACTTCAGGTATAGTCCAGTATTTCCATTATTGTCTTCTTAAGAATCACATCATAATTCACAGAATAAACTGAAAAAAAAGTTGAAAGTATGTCCAGCTTTAAGTTTTAGTTAAGGTCACTTCAGTTTTGACATTTAAACAGTCCCTGCCATAAACTGCTGCAATTCATATGATCTGTTATACCCACAAGCAAGCTAATTTAGGCTAAATCTCTCATAAATAGATTAAAAATGATTTATTAATTCGAATATATCATTTATCAATCCAAATTAGGCTTCATTTCCCTAATATTGATTTAATTTCCCTAATTTAGGCTAAATTTCTCATAAATAGATTAAAAATGATTTATTAATTCGAATTTATCATTTATTAATCCAAATTAGGCTTCATTTCCCTAATATTGATTTAATTTCCATAATTTAGGCTAAATTTCTCATAAATAGATTAAAAATGATTTATTAATTCAAATTTATCATTTATTAATCCAAATTAGGCTTCATTTCCCTAATTTTGATTTAATTTCCCTAATTTAAGCTAAATTTCTTATAAATAGATTAAAAATGATTTATTAATTCGAATTTATCATTTATTAATCCAAATTAGGCTTCATTTCCATAATTTTGATTTATTTTTTGGATTGGTAATTTATTCATAAAAATTACGAAGTGAATTATGATTGTCTCTTAAAAATTTTATGATCATGTGCCTAATTTCTTTTTGATTTTGAATCATTGTAGATATTATGGATATGCAATGTGGTCCTCTTGATCGATCTCTCCTAGTTCAGCAGGACGAGCATATCAGCACTTTGATCTGGGAGGGAGGTGACAGAGAGAAGTTGGATGTGAGGCAGTATACTACACAGCAGGGTGTGTGGGAGTTACAGGCAGACCAGCGTGCCCTTTTGCGTACTTGGGGATTTGGGGTGTTTACTAATCCCCGCTCAGTACCTCAGAATGACATTACCCTGATCAAAGCATTGGTGGAGCGGTGGAGATCGGAAACTAATTCATTTCACTTCAATTTTGGTGAGATGACTATTACACTCGAGGATGTGTACATGATCATGGGGCTTCCGATCAGTGGGCGTGCTTTGACCCATACTGAGCTATCTGATCCGATTGGCTACTGGAAGAAAGAATGGCAGGATCTTTGGTTACACTGTGCTCAGAAGCGCAAGGACGTGTATGGAAGCGGCGGGGTAAAATTATGTGAATTGCGGGATAGATATAAGGTGAGGTGTAAGAGATCGAAGCATCCAGAATGGGTTGCTCAGGATCCTGTAGTGTATACCAGGGGATATCTATTGTATATTATTGGGGCCATACTATTTCCTACTTCTAACAGGAATGTTGTGCATCCCCGATACATACAGTTTTTGCAGCAGCCGGATCAGATTATTGATTATGCTTGGGGCGCTGCAGTTCTGGCACATTTATATAGAGCCCTGTCTAAATCTGTGAAGAAGTCTTGCACCTCTTTCAACGGGTGCGCAATGCTTCTTCAGTTGTGGGCGTGGGAGAGGTTGAATCCGGGGCATCCAGAGATTGCACCATGCGAGCAGCTTCGGTGGCCGAGAGCATTAGCTTGGGCTGAGCCGGTGACACGGAGGAGGGTTAACCCCCGCCACCATACTGGTAGTTATCGGGGAGATCTTGACAGCTTTATGCCGCACTGGGTCACATGGCAGCCATACACCAGGTGAATACTTGATATTTTAGTCTTACTACTTGCATTTTAGTATCAGTGTTTGCATTACATTCTTTACTTGTTTACCACTTGCATTTTAATTTTAGTATCGTTGATTGCATTCTAATTTTAAATATAATATTTAAACAGATTTTACGAGAGTCCGGATGCTGATGAGGATGCTGACATGATGGTGGCCCGTCATATGGCTCTTGGGCGTATACCCTTGGTGTCATTTGAGTTTATTGAGTACCTGATGCCGGACAGGGTACTCAGGCAGTTCAGTATGTTGCAGCATATACCGCAGGAGCCGATTGACCATACATTTTTGCGGACTGAGAGGCAAACTCAATACCAACGGGATGCACATATGGTTAATTACCGGAGCTATTTGGATGAGTAGGCTAGTTATGTGGAGAGCGGTATGCCCATCACCGGGGAGGGCGAGTATGTACCTATTCAGGATTACTTGGATTGGTATAGGCGTGTCAGTAAACTCAGGATTGCTCCTTGTGTGGTTCGTATGGACAATAAGATTAGGCCCCGAGATTGGTTCCCGCAGCAGTCCGCCATTGATGCAGTATGTTCTTAATACAATTGTTGAATAATTGCATTTTAGCTATAATAATTTCATTTTAGACCTTATAACTACATTTTAGTCGTAACAATAGCATTTTAGCAATAATAATAGCGTATTTGTCCTAATAATTGCATTAATGATATTTGTAGTTGGAGAGTGCTATGAGGTTGATACACCAGGTCCACTTGCACAAACCTGCTAAATGGTTCTATGAGTCTGTTCCTGATTTTCTATACTCGTATGATCGAGTCAACACAGAGTGGAGGGGTGCTGATTTTAGTCGACCCTCTTTTTTTTTTGGAGAGGAAGATATAAATAGACCTTCTACCTTTGGAGACGATGATACACCTATTGTAGATCCTCCTATTCTAGATTCCTATGCACGTGAGATGGATGTTAATCCATCTGCCCCTAGTGTTACTCAGAAAAGTCCTCTTGAGGTAGTAATCTTTTCTTCTATCGATTTAATGTCTTGCTATTGAACATATTACTGATTGTTGTAATGTAACTGATAGGTTGAGACTAGTGCTCCTGATGCACTGCAGAACACTCCGACCAAAGATTCCCTTAAGCGTCCTCTTGAGGTAGTAATCTTTTCTTTTATCGATTTAATGTCTTGCTATTGAACATATTACTGATTGTTGTAATGTAACTAATAGGTTGAGACTAGTGCTCCTGATGCACTACAGGACACTCCGGCCACGGATTCCCTTAAGCGTCCACGTCAGGTATTAAACAATCTTCTTATAGCGTACATTTCATTTAGCCAAACATGATTTTCAAGATCGTACTTCTCGACCAATTCCTCCCACCAACCTTCGAATTCCGTGGGTGTCAACGACTTGTACACACATGCATTAAAATCCGTTTTGAATTCCAGATAGTTGGTGTACAAGCTAGATAACTTCTCGGGAAACTTACTACTTATATGCCATGTACAATAAATGTGCTTTGTTTCCGGCATAACATCCGCAATAGCATTTCCCAAAGCAATGTCTTGATCGGTAATGATTGTAGTTGGTGCCTTGTTGTCAACGGCTTCCAACCATGTTTTCAAAACCCATTTGTAAGATGTCTCTTTCTCATCCCTCATTAGTGCAAATCCAAAAAAAATATTTTGGTAGTGGTGATTTACCCCCGTAATAGGTATGAAAGGCATGCAATATCTATTCGTCCGATAGGTTGAGTCGAACGTAACCACATCACCGAAATACTTGTAGGCATTCAAGCATCGAGGATCAACCCACGCCAAACCCCTAACGCGATTCTCTTCATCCACATCCATTTGATAGAAGAAATTCCTAAAATTTTTCTCTTGTAATTCTCGTAACAATACCAATCCACACTCGGCGTCACCGGAATCAAACACTTGGTGTCTGTTAGCACAAAATTACGCAAGCGCACGTAGTCACAAGTAATATAATTAAAGTTCGTTCCGCAGAGATCTGGTTAAGTTTAAATCAGTAAATATGCATATGCAAAAATGTTTGGTTTTAATCCACTGCTAAGACAAATAACAAGAATGAGGTTTTAATTATCTAAATTAACTAGGATGCAAATTATTAAGCTAATAATAATTAACTAATGAGAATTTAATATGAATTACTTATATGAGATAAAACATGGAATCCTAGTTTCATTATCTACTTCACTTAGAGTTGCAGCCTTTAATCAATACATGCAATGGTTTTGATATCTGATCGGATAACACGAAACAAGTAAAAGCTACCTCTCGGTATACTAATACCAAACTACACATATATCCACAAAAGAGATAGAAGATGAGTAGACACCTATTATGTTTAGACCCTATATCTCTATAGAATTTGAAAATATAGAGGTTTAAGCACAAGTTATCCACATAGATCACATAGGGTAGCATCATATCTCTATGTACGCCACAAATCATGATGTTAAAACATCAACCTATCCTATGCTAGCATGGCAAGTTCTAAATCTCAAGATCCACTCTCGTTTAGCAAGAGATTAACATATTAGATGTTCGCGACGCACCTAAATTCAACAAGCACAACCATACAAGGATATCAAGAATTCATCACACATAAATTTCTAAGGCATGCAAACTACTAAGCTACATAGATAAATCCACTAGGATCCCATGACAACGATTAGTCCATAATTGAACCGTTCATCGTCATGGGATTTGATGATAACATGATAATAAATAAGATATGAAAGAAAACAATAAAGATATTATTAAGACTAAGAGTTGAGAAAACAAATCTATGATTCAACGTATACAAAAGATGAAGATGATCTAGATCCTTGCTTGTCACCGAGCTTGAATCCTTCTCTCCTTTTCTCTCTTGCAAAAACAAAGCTATATTATGTAATTGTATGATATGATATATTTACAAGGGTTTAGATGTGTTTATATAGGCTCTAGACATCTTGCCCAGCAAGAAAACATCTTAAAATACATCTAGAATTCGATTTAGGAGTCATAAACCACGTAGAAATCAATTTCAGCTCGAAAAGGGCAATTCTGGAAAATTCACGCAGTAGCCCGCCGAGCAAAGAGCCTCACTAGGCAACTTGCCTGGCGCCATTCTGCTGGAACCGGCGCTGGTTGCCTCACGGGGCAACTTGCCTGGCTGCAATCTGCGAAAACTTGATTTTCTTCGTTTTTTCATCTTTTCTTCCCGTTCCTTTTGCATGAGCTTCCGTCTTTCATTCTTAATGACTTGTATACTTCTTAGGAGTTGACATTAGCCTCCATTCTTCATTCCATAACATCAATCAACTCCACAAAACGACGGAAACTACACCCTTAATCGATATTTCTTCAACCCTGCACAATTAAACAAAACACATCAAAAATACAACAAACTTGAGGCCAAAGCAATCAATTTAAGCCGAATTAGAATGTTCCAGGTAGATATAAAATCCACTTATCACACCCCCAAACTTAAACCGATGCTTGTCCTCAAGCATAAACAATTACAACTAACTAACAAGTACCACTTCCGTAGGTGATCACGATTGCATTTGGCATATGCAACAAGCCCTTTAAACCCCTAGGCAGCCCTAGTGGACGAGTAAGGTCTCATGAGGGCCTATAGCGAATGTACCCACAAAATCCAATGCAATGCAATGCATGAATGCAACTAATATGAAAATGCAATTAATATCCTACCATACCTTCAAATCCTCTCATGTTATATCAACTTAAGAATCAAAGTAAATACGCAATGTCTTGGTGTCGAAAGTGCAAGTATTCACATAGTCTAGTCAATGAACATGCATAAGTTCTCAGAAGTCCATGTCAAATGTAAGAATAAGTTAGTAAACATGCTAAGCCTACAAGAGCACATCTTTGAGACAAAACTCGGGATCTCATATGCCAAAACAAGCAAACACTCACAATCCACTCATAAAAGAATATTCACTCAAGAACAAGGGTAAGTGTTTCACTCAACTCCAACAAAATCATAAGCATGCTTGACATTTGGTATCAATCTAACTCTTAACACAACATACATCAATGACGACAATCAAAAGGTCTTTATTTGGGTTGTAACGGGGCTAGGGACAAGGTATGTCAAATAAGCCAATACAGGTGAAGTGTCAAAAGCTAGTAGGAACTTATAATAGATCATACACAACCACCTATTCCCCCCCCCATAATTTTATGCAACAAAAACACTCGAATAGTCGACTAAAGTGGGATCACAATAAACACAAACATGCTCTCATAACATCATATATATGTATTTTTTTTCTCTTTTTTTTCTTTTTTTTTCGATTTTTTTTCTTTTTCGAGAGCTAAGCAACAATAATATAAACAATAACAATTATCCCACTATTTTATTACACATGCCGACTATCAAGCAAACAACCAAACCCAATTTCCAAATTTCAATATTTCCCCCAAACTTATGACCAACAATAAACCCTTTCTTGCACACCTTATTACTCCCTTAAGCACTCTACTAGCCTTTGACAATGTGGGTTCAAATTAATGTAAGGCCAATACAAGAAAAAGGTCTAGGCAAGTAAAGTGGTATGTCACCGAAAAAATAGGATTAAGCTCAACGGGTTAACTAATTGATCATGTAAACATGGTATGGTAATATGGGAAATACGCGGTTAATCCTAATGCCTTTATCATTTTAATCGTCAAATAATGTCATGCGTTTCAAGAAAGATCTCAAGCAACTGCTAGCAATGCCAACAATCCGTGGACACTCAAGTAAACGAATAATATGCAACAATATGCATTAAGGCTCAAAATCTCACTTGGCGGGAAAAACATACTCAATCCCAAGTAAAAATCTCTCTAACGCACCTACTTGTATTCAAAGAATGCAAACTAGATCATCTTGCACATATTCATGTCCTTCTAATTACTCACAACATTCAATAAGTCTACTAGCTTCAACTTACTAGTGTATGTGTGTGCACAAGAACAAAGCATATCACTTCTCAACAAAAGCGTCAACAACACAAAATTCCTATCAAGCATGGGTGCAAATGCAACTATATGAACTCACATGATGTACGAACATAAAAAAACAAAATGTCCTATATGAAACCAACGTAGATATCACGAACATAAATGCATAATTTACTACTACTAATATGCAAGCTTGAAATCCTACATGAACAAATAATTCAACAACTACTAATCCCTCAAACCACCCCCAAACTTGAAAGATTCAATGTCCGCATTGAATGGAAGTAAATACAAGGGATAGTAGAAACATACCTACTCGTCCTCGCTTTCGTCACCCTCGTCATCCTCGTCAGATGAATCAGGTGGAGGGTACGGAGTCCGAGCTCCAAATATAGGCCACTGCACAGCAGTACTAGGTGACTGAAACTTTGCATCCAAAGCTACACCCATGTCCTCAGAATACTGACGACTACTCATGTGCATAGCATCCATCCGTCTAGTCATTCGACGAAAATAAGTATCAAAGACTGACATATCCACCATACGCCGCTGAGGCCCTGCCATAGCCACTCCCGGTGCCCTAGGAACATGTGATGGAGCGCCCGCTCCCTGACCACCAGCATCACCAACTATAAAGCCTTGACCCCTAGGATGAGGAATGCCGCCCGACCACTCCCCCATCCGGTCAATAGTAGCATCATTAATGGAAGACATAGGTTTATGCACCGGCTCACCTTTGTACCAATTCACTTTCGAAGCATCGCACAAGTACGCAATGATAGAAGCATAAGGAATACTAGTCGACAAATTACTTCCCAAATACCGAAGAATAGCTTGATTAATAAGGTACCCAAGGTCAACATACTCACCTCTGAGAATGCCCCATAGCAGAATAGCTCTCTCAACAGTAACATCGGTCACATGGGATGATGGAAGGATACTAGAACTGATGAAGTAGAACCATGCCCGTGCGAACTTAGACAATGACGCCGCCGGAAAAGTCCTCTTCTCGGTGGTACCCGCTCTACACTTCCACTCCGTACCCAGAATACATAGCTCACCAATGATCTCATTAAGATCAATGTCATCCCTCGTCTTTTTCCCCCAATCCGTAGCACCCCTAGGTTTAGGCGGTTGCCTAATCAAAGTACGAATCGCACGAGACGAATAATCCACCTTCTGACCCCTAACAACCATGGAGTTATTCCTTGCTATCGAAGCATTAGCATAAAACTCCCTAACCACATTCAATGGGGTATCATTAGCAAACTCACAAAATAAAGTCCAACCCCGCTCACTAATCATAGTCACCATCTCCGCATTATTACGTGGCACAAGCCTCCTTTCCTGAATAACCCCCTTGGCAACTAACCTACCATACTCCGCTTTGGCATCCTCATTCAAAAATTTTTCCACTCCATCTCCCACAACATCATTCTCATCCAAAGATGGACGAGCACTACTACTACTACTACTACCCACTAATCGTGGTATCTTAGGAGCCATAATCAACAAATATCAAGCAAAGAACAACAATCTCCAAACAATTCACCAAACAAAGACCCCCCCAAATTACACACTTCAAGAACCTTAGCTTGCAAAATTCACAAATTCAAATAAAAGATGAGAGAGAATATTACCAAATTGAATCAAAGAGGTGAAATTGCTAGATTAATCCCCAAAACTTCGAATTTGATTCCCCTTTTGCACTATGAATGGATGAAAGTTTAGAAGTTTTGGGTTATATAGAAGAGTTTGTGTATGTATGGGTGTATGTATATGTAGGAGATGTAAGTAATGGAGATGAAATTAGATGTAGTATAGGATTGGGGTTTGTTTAGGATTGAATTTAAGCTAGAATAGGAGTTGGGGATGATAGTGTTAAGAATTGGAGATGAATTAGGAGATTGAATAAGAGAATGGGTAAAAGGAGTGAAGAAATTGAGGTTTTAAGGCATAAAAACGCACGAATTGCAGGGGGAGGGGGCGCTGCTTGCGCACTGGCGCAAGATGCGCGAGTTCTATCTGCGTTACCAGGCGCTGCGGCGCAAGTTGCGCGGTCCTGATCTGCGTGACAGGGCGCGGTCAGCCTTGTGGCGCAGTTTGCGCGGTACCGTTCTGAAACCCTTTTTTGTATTTTTTTTTTGAAAGAAAACAATAAAGATATACAACATTTGCTTGGGTTGCCTCCCAAGAAGCGCTCTTTTTATGTCACTAGCTTGACATTCTTTCGGAAAATCACGAACAAGATAAAACCGTGGCAACTTTCTCGCGGTTCACCATTCCTCCATAATACGGCTTAAGTCTCTGTCCATTCACTTTAAAAGCATCATCAATAGACCCCCTATATATCTCCACCGCTCCATGTGGAAATACCGACTTGACTGTAAATGGACTCGACCATTTTGACTTGAGCTTATCCGGAAAAAGTTTAAGGCGAGAATTGTAAAGCAAAACCTGTTGGCCCGGCACAAACGACTTATGAACCAACTTCTTGTCATGCCACCTCTTGACCTTCTCCTTGTACATTTTAGCATTCTCGTAAGCTTACTCACGAAATTCCTCAAGTTCATTCAACTGAAGTAGACGCTTCTCACCCGCAGCCGTGATATCCAAATTTAACTTCTTCAACGCCCAATAGGCCTTGTGCTCTAGCTCGGTCGGCAAATGACATGCCTTACCAAATACCAACTGATAAGGAGACATACCTAGGGAAGTCTTGTAAGCAGTTCTATACGCCCAAACCTCTTCGTCTAACTTCAAAGACCAATCCTTTCTTGATGGATTCACCACTTTCTCGAGAATTTTCTTGATTTCACGATTAGAAACCTCCGCTTGACCGTGATAAGCCGTGGCAACACGATGCATCACATTATACCTAGCCATCATAGCAGTAAACTGACGATTGCAAAAGTGTGTCCCCTCATCACTTATTATAGCTCTTGGAGTTCCAAAACGCGTGAAAATTTGCTTGTGAAGGAAGTTCAGCACAACCTTAGCATCATTGGTCGGTAAAGCCTTCACCTCGACCCATTTAGACACGTAATCCACTGCTAAGAGAATGTACTAATTGTTGCAAGACGAAACAAACGGACCCATGAAATCAATTCCCCACACATCAAAAATCTCTACTTCAAGAATCGTACTAAGAGGCATCTCGTTCCTCCTAGAAATATTACCAACCCTTTGACATCAATCACAACTCATCACGAACCTATGAGAATCTTTAAACAGAGTTGGCCAATAAAATCCCGCTTGAAGTACTTTCTGAGCTGTTTTATCACCACCGTAATGGCCTCCATATGTGGTAGAATGACAATCATGCAAAATACCTTCCGTTTCACCATACGGAATGCACCTCCTCAAGATCTGATCCACACCAAGCTTGAACAAGAATGGCTCATCCCAACGGTACCACTTCACATCATGCAGAAACTTCTTCTTTTGAGCATAAGAAAATTCCGGAGGAATAACATTGCTAACCAAATAGTTCACATAATCTGCAAACCATGGCTCTTCACCTTGCACTCCAAAAAGCTGTTCATCTGGAAAAGATTCATTAATAAGAGATTTGTTATGCGAATCCTTACCGTGGTCCTCTAAGCGTGAGAGATGATCTGCTACTTGATTTTCCGTGCCTTTCCTATCCTTGATCTCCACATCAAATTCTTGCAAAAGAAGCACCCAACGAATCAATCTAGGCTTTGAATCCTTCTTCGACATGAGATATCAAATTGCAGCATGATCCGTGTACACAATTACCTTCGTACCAAGCAAATAAGATCTGAATTTCTCGAAACCATAGACAACTGCTAGCAACTCCTTCTCCGTAGTAGTGTAGTTCAGCTGTGCATCATTGAGGGTTTTACTAGCATAGTAAACCACATGAAAAATTCTATCCTTCCTTTGACCAAGCACAGCTCCAACCGCATAGTCACTAGCATCACACATAAGTTCGAACGGTTCCTCCCAATTAGGTGCGGTAATGACTGGTGCAGTAGTCAACTTCTTCTTCAAGAGCTCAAAAGCTGCAAGACACTCATCATCAAACTTGAAAGGAACATCCTTCTCCAAGAGATTGCACAAGGGTTTAGAAATTTTTGAGAAGTCTTTGATGAATCGCCGGTAGAAACCCGCATGACCAAGAAAACTGCGAATTCCTTTAACAGAGATAGGTGGAGGAAGATTTTCGATTGTTTCCACATTAGCCCTATCCACCTCAAGTCCTCTACCAGATACCTTGTGCCCAAGAATAATTCCCTCTCGCACCATGAAGTGACACTTCTCCCAATTAAGCACCAAGTTAGTCTCCACACAACGTTTCAAAACCAAGCCAAGATTATGCAAGCACTCGTCATATGAAGTACCAAAAACTGAGAAGTCATCCATAAAAACCTCCACATTCGAGCCAATCATGTCTGAGAAAATAGCCATCTTGCACCTTTGAAAAGTGGCGGGAGCACTACAAAGTCCGAAAGAAACATGTCGGAAAGCAAAGGTACCAAAAGGACATGTGAATGTGGTCTTCTCTTGATCTTCCGGTGCAATGCAAATCTGATTGTAGCCTGAATAACCATCAAGGAGGCAATAGTACTCATGTCCCGCCAACCTGTCTAGCATCTGATCAATGAATGGCAGAGGAAAGTGATCTTTTCTCGTGGCTTTGTTGAGCTTCCTATAGTCCATGCAAACTCTCCACCCCGTGACTGTTCGAGTAGGAATGAGTTCATTCTTATCATTCGCAACAACTGTCATGCCTCCTTTCTTTGGCACACATTGAACCGGACTCACCCAAGAACTGTCTGAGATAGGATATATAATACCCGCATCAAGCCACTTTAGAATTTCCTTCTTCACCACCTCTTTCATAATCGGATTAAGTCTCCGCTGATGCTCAACAGTAGGTTTAGCTCCCTCCTCTAACAGAATTTTGTGCATGCAATAAGAAGGGCTGATTCCCTTGATATCTGCTATAGTCCAACCAATTGCTGACTTGAACTCCCTCAAAATTCGCAAAAGCTTTTCTTCTGCACTTGCTGACAAGTTAGAGGCAATAATAACAGGTAATGTAGATGCATCACCAAGAAAAACATACCTCAAGTGTTCCGGAAGTGGTTTGAGTTCAAGTGTAGGAGCTTCCTCAATAGATGGTTTCAGGCGCCCCTCCGAATTTTTAAGTTCTGCTAACCCAAGAGATTCATAAGGCAAATCAAATCTTCTTTTCCAAGGAGCTGAATTTAGCTGCTGCAATTGCTCGGCTAATTCCTCATCTTCAAAATCAGAATCACCAACTAAAACTTTTTCCAAAGAATCTGACTTAATCAACTACTCCATTTCCATAGTAACTGCAGAATCAACCCAATCCACCTTCAAACATTCTTCTTCATCTGAGGGAAGTTTTATTGCATTAAAGACATTGAAAGTGACATTCTGGTCTTGCACCCTCATGGTGAGCTCCCCTTTCTGTACATCAATCAAAGTCTTTCCCGTAGCCAAGAATGGTCTTCCCAAGATTATGGGAATCTTCTTATCTTCCTCGAAATCCAAGATAACAAAATCAGCAGGAAATATGAGTTTGTCAACTTTCACCAACACATCCTCCATTATGCCTCTAGGATATGTAACTGAACGATCAGCCAACTGCAAAGAGATGTTGGCAGGCTTTGGTTTCGGTAGACCAAGTTGCATATAGACTGACAAGGGCATGAGATTGATGCTAGCTCCCAAGTCGCACAAGCACTTCGCAAAAGACAATTTACCAATAGTGCATGGAATAGTAAAGCTACCAGGATCCTTTAGTTTTGGAGGCAATTTCTGTTGCAGCACAGCGCTGCACTCTTCCGCTAGAGCAACGGTCTCTAATTCCTCGAGCTTCAACTTACGAGAAAGAATCCCCTTCATGAACTTGGCATAGCTCGGCATCTGTTCAAGAGCTTCGGCAAAGGGAATGTTAATCTGCAACTTCTTGAACACCTCTAAGAACTTAGCAAACTTCTTGTCCAAATTCTGCTTCTGGAGTCTTCTAGGATATGGAGGAGGAGGATAGACCTGAGTGTTCTTTGTAGACTGCTCCACAGAATTTTTAACAGGTTCCTTGCTCTTCTCTACTTCACCACCTTGTTGATCAGCCACCAAATCAGATTGAGCAATTTTGGGCACTGCAGATTTTTCAACCTGCTGATTCTGAACATCTTCATCTTCTTCAGCTGCTGATTTAGGGCCTGCTGTAACTTTTCCCGATCTCAAAGTCACAGCCTTCACTTGTTCTTTTCCATCCCTCCTACCTGGATTTGCTTCCGTATCACTAGGAAGAGTTCCTTATTGCCTACTAAGTAAGGCACTTGCAATCTATCCCATCTGAGTTTCCAAAACCTTTTGAGAAGCTTGCAGGTTCTTCACCATCATCCACAAATCATCCCTTTCTAGTTTTTCATTAGATGATTGCCCCGCATGAGCCTAGGGCTGTTGCTGCTGAAATCCCGGAGGCTGATATGATTTCCTTGGAGCATACTGCTGCTGATAACCTTGATTGAATGGCCTTGCTTGCTGACCCTGAAACTGCTGATAGGACTGAGGTTGTTGAGCACCTTGATTGTTGCTCCAGCTGAAGTTAGGATGATTCCTGTTGTTCGGATGATAGGTGGCTGGTACTGGTGCAGCAGGTCTCTGAAAATTACTTACGAACTGTGCTGATTCAGAAGAGATAGCACACTGATTCGTCTCATGTGCGCCCGCACATAGCTCACAAATACTAGCAACCTGCTCAACTCCATAATTAGCAAGAGAATCCACCTTCATCGTAAGAGCCTTCAACTGAGCTGCAATAGCTGAAGTTGTGTCAACTTCAAGAACACCTGCTACCTTACCTTGAGAAAGCCTCTGTGTTGGATTTTGATATTCGTTAGCAGCCATCATCTCAATAAGATCATAAGCTTCCTCATAGCTCTTCGCCCACAGAGCTCCACCTGATGCTGCATCTAGCAAAGGCCTAGACTGTGCTCCCAACCCATTGTAGAAACCATTAATAACCATCCAATCAGGCATGCCATGATGAGGACACTTTCGTAGCATCTCCTTATAACGTTCCCAAGCCTCACACAGAGATTCGCCAAATTGCCGTTGAAATTGAGTTAACTGGTTCCTTATTGCTGCAGTTTTCGCCATAGGGAAGAATTTAGTAAGAAACTTCTGAGCAAGATCATCCCATGTAGTAATGGAACCAGCTGGTAGAGAGTGTAACCAGCCCTTAGCCTTATCCCTTAAGGAGAATGGGAAAAGCCTCAACTTGATAGCATCATCCGACACACCATTAAATTTGAAAGTGTCGCAGATCTCGATAAAGTCCCGGATGTGCATGTTAGGATCCTCTGTCGAAGCACCCCCAAACTGAACCGAATTCTGCACCATCTGAATTGTGCTCGGCTTGATCTCAAAGTTATTCGTTGCATTAGCTGGCCTGAGAATACTAGATTGTATGTCAGTAATCTTCGGCTGCGAATAGTCCTTCAAAGCCTTGACTGCTGCTGGTAAATCTGCCATCTCTACAGTAGTTTCAAGTTCCTCTTTCTGATTATCTACTACAAGACCGTCTTCTGCCAGTTTTTCCTTACGAGCCTGCAAACGTGTTCGCATACATGTTCAAGTACCTGAAAACACCACAAACAACTAAGTAAGAAATCCGAGTCAGTGAACGCTAACGACCACTGATGACAAGCACATAAACTAAACAAAACACCGATGATCCCCGGCAGCGGCGCCAAAAACTTGTTAGCACAAAATTACGCAAGCGCACGTAGTCACAAGTAATATAATTAAAGTTCGTTCCGCAGAGATCTGGTTAAGTTTAAATCAGTAAATATGCCTATGCAACAATGTTTGGTTTTAATCCACTGCTAAGACAAATAACAAGAATGAGGTTTTAATTATCTAAATTAACTAGGATGCAAATTATTAAGCTAAGAATAATTAACTAATGAGAATTTAATATGAATTACTTATATGAGATAAAACATGGAATCCTAGTTTCATTATCTACTTCACTTAGAGTTGCAGCCTTTAATCAATACATGCAATGGTTTTGATATCTGATCGGATAACACGAAACAAGTAAAAGCTACCTCTCGGTATACTAATACCAAACTACACATACATCCACAAAAGAGATAGAAGATGAGTAGACACCTATTATGTTTAGACCCTATATCTCTATAGAATTTGAAAACATAGAGGTTTAAGCACAAGTTATCCACATAGATCACATAGGGTAGCATCATATCTCTATGTACGCCACAAATCATGATGTTAAAACATCAACCTATCCTATGCTAGCATGGCAAGTTCTAAATCTCAAGATCCACTCTCGTTTAGCAAGAGATTAACATATTAGATGTTCGCGATGCACCTAAATTCAACAAGCACAACCATACAAGGATATCAAGAATTCATCACACATAAATTTCTAAGGCATGCAAACTACTAAGCTACATAGATAAATCCACTGGGATCCCATGACAACGATTAGTCCATAATTGAACCGTTCATCGTCATGGGATTTGATGATAACATGATAATAAATAAGATATGAAAGAAAACAATAAAGATATTATTAAGACTAAGAGTTGAGAAAACAAATCTATGATTCAACGTATACAAAAGATGAAGATGATCTACATCCTTGCTTGTCACCAAGCTTGAATCCTTCTCTCCTTTTCTCTCTTGCAAAAACTAAGCTATATTATGTAATTGTATGATATGGTATATTTACAAGGGTTTAGATGTGTTTATATAGGCTCTAGACATCTTGACCAGCAAGAAAACATCTTAAAATACATCTAGAATTTGATTTAGGAGTCATAAACCACGTAGAAATCAATTTCAGCTCGAAAAGGGCAATTCTGGAAAATTCACGCAACAGCCCGCCGAGCAAAGAGCCTCACCAGGCAACTTGCCTGGCGCCATTCTGCTGGAACCGGCGCTGGTTGCCTCACGGGGCAACTTTCCTGGCTGCAATCTGCGAAAACTTGATTTTCTTCGTTTTTTCATCTTTTCTTCCTATTCCTTTTGCATGAGCTTCCGTCTTTCATTCTTAATAACTTGTATACTTCTTAGGAGTTGACATTAACCTCCATTCTTCATTCCATAACATCAATCAACTCCACAAAACGACGGAAACTACACCCTTAATCGCTATTTCTTCAACCCTGCACAATTAAACAAAACACATAAAAAATACAACAAACTTGAGGCCAAAGCAATCAATTTAAGCCGAATTAGAATGTTCCAAGTAGATATAAAATCCACTTATCAGTGTCGAATGTCACGTATGACATTACATACATCTTGATGAGAAAAACATAGATTCTCAACACCACCACACGTCTCACTAAGATATTTCATCACTTTATTCATCTCGATCCCTGATTTATTAAACAACTCAATCAATGATCGGGTGAGCGGATCTATGTTGCTTGATCTTTGAAAAAATTGTACTTTCTCCGGTGCCACCAAATCATGATTATGTTCCAAATCGACCAATGTAACTCTCCATTTATTTGTCTTAACATTATGAGAGACACACATCCGAGCATGACAATCCGTCCGTCGAATCGACTCCCTAATTCGTTTCCCTTTACCACGATATTCCGAATTCGATGGTGTGTTTCTTCCACCCTTTAGACAAATATACGTACGAGATGATGGTTCTCTACTTCGTTGATGCCTATGAGTACCGCGGATTATTATCTGGAACCCGAAAAGTCAACCATATTCTCTATAAAACTTTTTCGCATCATGTAAAGTATCAAAATTCATACCAACGCAAGGCACAACATCATTAATATTCCGAAACGAAAATCCATTATTTTCGTTTTCGATATTAATATCATCGACTTCATTTTTTCCCATCTTAGTTTTATTTTCTTCATCATCATCACAATCACTATCAATTTCTATGTGCACCTTCGTTTTACCCATACGAACATCATTCTTTCTTCCACCAACATCATCCACATTCATCTTTTCTTTATCCATATCATAAGTATCAACATCTATAATATCATCATTAACAAATAACTTTCGAAAAACTGGATTTTTTCTTACGGGTGTAACATAATCGAAATTATCATGGTCACTGGATGAAGTAGAAGAACTAAATAAATATTCCATAGTAATTAGAGAGCTAACCTTTTTTTGCAGATTTTTTGATCTTCAAGAACCTTCAAACCCTTAACTTTTGGAATTGTATATATGACTTTTGGAAGTGTATGTATATGTGAAAAATGGGGAAGTGCTAACCTTTTTTTTAAAATTTTTTTTACCTCCAAACCTTTAATATTTGGAAGTGTGTGTATATGTGAAAAGTGGCGAAAAAGTTTTTTGAGAAAGGTTGTTTTAAAAAATGGGCAGACAAGAAAATGGTCCCCAGGACCACCGCATTGAAACAATGCGGTGATAGAAAATGGGTCTAAGGCCACCTCAATGTTTCATTGAGGTTGTTGCAATGAAACATTGCGGTGGTAAAATGAAACAATGAAACAACCACCAACTACAAGTACCACAATTAAAGCTGGTGGGAAAAATGTTATTTTCCATGACCACAGCAATGAAGCATTGCAGGAGAACAAAGCCCATTTTCAATTTTTTATTTTTTTGTTTAATTATAAAAATAGGCATGTGAAATCATAATAAATTAATTTAAAATTTTAAATATCTTCAATGTTAAGTTAAGAATATTTTTTTTTCTAGCCTATGTATTTAATTAAAAATATTTTAATATAAATATAGTGGGAGACATGTGAAATAATCATTTTAAAAACATCTCAAATTTCTATTTAGTAAATTTTGTATACATTTATTTAGTTGTTTTGATTTTAATAATATTCGGGATGAACGAATTTTGGTAGTGGCTCCGTACCTACCAATTTTAACTTACTTCCACTAATCAACCTATGGAGATCTAAAAAATTTATTCTTGAACACAATTAGAAATTGTAAGTTTAGTGGTCAACTAGGATTTAGGGTTTCCATTTTCGATTTTTTTTAAAATACAATTTTGTATTTATTTTTCTTGTAAAAACATTATGTGATGTTTAAAATAAAATTGTATACATTTATGTCCCGGTTTATTCATTAACTCGTCCATTATGAACAATTTTTAAAATTTTCAAAGGGAACCTCTAGTTGTAGAGTTTATATTTGTTTCGTACTTGTAATAGGAATCAAATCCTAGTTGTGTAACTTTACTTATAAAGTTAAGAATAATGCTTGAAAGAAGTTCCAAGGTTCATGCCTTAAGCAAGGAGACAAAGACTGTCAAATAATCACAGTTGGGATTTAAAGAAATGAAGAATTTGCCTAAGTACCAATTCGAGAAGTATGTTTGTTATATTCGAGAAGTCTAGCATTCGAGAAGTCAGGGACTCGATATCTCAATAGACACTGTTCGATATCTCTGAAGGTCAATTAGTCAAATCCTTATTCGAGAACTCAGAGATTCGACATGTCTAATACTCTATTCGAGAACTCATGGAGTCAACAAGTCAAAGCATCATTCGAGTTCTCTAAGAGTCAACAAGTCAATGCTATATTTAATTTTTTTAAAAATATTTATTATTAAAATTTAAAATTAATTCAATTTTAATAGAAAATGATAATTTATTCAGTTTTTAAAAATATTCATAATGAACGACTATCGGAATCCGGACATGTAGTAAGGTTTATCGTCAAAATGTAGTAAGCTCTATCGTCTAAATTAGTTGAAATTGTTTCATTATTATTATTATTTAGTCTAATTACACATCTTTTTAATCAAATGTAAATTTAAATATATATAGATTAATTTGGGGTATAAGATGAAGAAAGTTCAGTTGTTTAAGTGGTTAAAGTGTTGGCCTCCTCAACAGAAGGTCAGGAGTTCAATCCCAAGCTAACGGTAGTTTATTTATAAGGATAGTTTTGTATTTAAAAAAAATATTTTGGGCCAATGAAACATTGCTACCACCGCAATGATTCATTGCGGTAACTGCAATGAAACATTGCGATGGCTGTTTCTTTCAGCCGTTGGATGGCTTTTTAACGGTCCAAATTTGTTGGTTGCATAATTTTTAATATCCAGCAGTGGTTGTGGACCAAAATCCATATATATATATATATATATATATATATATATATATATATATATATATATATATATATATATATATGTATGAGGTTAGGGAACCTGAGATGTATCTCAGGTAAATTATCTGAGATATATGGGATTTATATGTAAAAATAAGATGGACAATTTTGTAAAATCAAACATTTTTAATTAGCTCTGCGGGCCCATTCATATTTAGAGTATATTTTGTACATATCTTAGGAAAAGTTTCCTGAGATCAATCTCAGGATCCTTTTTCTCTATATGTATATATACGTATATGTATATGTATATGGTGATGTGTTATTAAAATAGAGATTTAACTTAACATGAAAAGGACAAATACCAGGTTTTATGTGCAAATGTTGAAGCGCAAGAAGCCAAATGTCCAGGCCCAAATTTTTAATATCTATCTATCTATTATATATCTAATACAACAACAAGGGGGCTTAGTGAGCAATTTAATTCATGGACTATTTTACCCTTATCATTATTATATGTTTTTAGGGTTATTTTGGTCATTTAACATTAACATATTTAATACATATTAATGTTTAATATTCATTAATGTATAATTATTAATTATACATACATACATACATACATATATATATATATATATATATATATATATATATTTATGTTGTATAATCTATTAATTTTTCACTAATTTTAATCTATTAATGTTTTTATATTTAATACACATATTTATACATACATACATACATATATACATACATACATTTATGTGGATATATAAGAATATATTTTAATATTTACTAACATGTACCGTATCTCGTTATACTATTATTTACATCTAATGTAAATATTTATGAATTAAAAATTATATAAAATATCACATGAAAATAAATTCGGGTTCGAGTCTGGATTTGGCAAAACCTGTTTCGACCGACCCAATTACCATCCCTAGTGGTGGGTGGGTGGTATGTACGTGTTTGTGTATGTGAGCAATGGTCCGTGTATGTCTGTCACGTGTGTCTGTTGTGTTTAATTGGGTGTGTTGTGTGGTTAGGATTTAATTAGATATAAAAAATGTGGGGCTGAGATTAGATCTCAATTCTCACAATAATAAAGGTTTCTCACCTGAGCAAGTCTAATCAAAATAATGTTAGCCCTAGAAACTAATGTTAGCCCTTAGATCAGTCTAATCTAATGGCCCCGCTAGGGGCACCACACAAAAATCAAATGCACCCTCATATACATAATTCCACCTAATTCCCCTTCGTTTTTAATTTGATTTTTCGCGTCAATCGGTGATTTTTGTTTGAAATCCAACTTCACTGTATTTTTCTCTATCTTCCAACGATTAGTTTGCATACCATATGTGCTATATTCCGACGCGATTTAGAATTTTTTTTTATATAATTTATAGTTTATAATATAAGAGTGGTTTCTATTAGAGTTATTAATTTTAAAAATCTACATGTAATATATATAATTTATTTATTGATTTATTTTTTAATATTCGAATCGATTTTTCTCAATTTAGTTTTAACTTATAATCGGAATTGCAATTGATTTTGAATTCGACTCAATTTTATAAATTTCGACTTTTAACAATTTAATTTCGGATAGGAATTTGAATTAATTTAGATTTTTGCTTCACCCACATAATATATAGGGAAAAATGGTCCCAAAGTTGACTTATGACACTTGCATGAAATTATGTTGATTTCTAATGTAAAATGATAAATATTATTTTTGTAATAATAGAAGTACAGTATCTGTATTTACAAAAATAATCCGACCTGTAGTGTACCGTGTATAATGTATATCCTCTGTACATTATATACCCAATCATGTCGACTCTGTTTATGGACCTCACCACCTGTAGCTGTCACCCCACTTTTGGTTGGGTCTATCAAATATTTATTCCACTCATGCCAGGTGCCCAACAATCAAACCATTTTTTTTTTCCTTGAATTTTATAAAATGTAGGAGTATAATTTTCCTTTCTAATAATTAAATTTCCTTTTTTTAAAACACATACTCCTTCCGTCCCAGTGACATCGTAGCTGGGCACGGAGAACAAGACAAAGATATAATAAGTAGTGAGTATAATAGTGTTAAAACTTATTATTTTGGGAATGTAAAGAAATGGATGAGACGACCCAAAATAGTAATCGTAAAGAATCCATTGGGACGGAGAGAGTATTAATTAATTTTCTTGAAAATCCAATACTATAAAAAACAAAGTATTATACAGGGGCAATAGATCTCTTTTGGGGGAGTGCACTTTCATATGATCCAGTGGTACTTGTTGTATCCCTCTTATCCTCACACACTCTACACAAACACACAGAAGAGTCATATTGAAGAGACTTTAATAAAATCTTGAAATTTAATTCAAAGATATCACCTTTATCATCCTTTTCTTCCTCTCTTGTGTTGAGGATTCTTTACGTCCTCATTTTGTATAAGCCCTCTCTCTCTCTCTCTCTCTCTCTCTCTCTCTCTCTCTCTCTCCCCAATGGAGACTTTGAGTGCATCTTCAATTTCATTTTGTAGATCATTTGTTGCTGATCATTCCTGTTTGAGGTTGAGCTCAGTTAGGCAACTGGGCTTCCCTTTGATTTTTAAACAAAGAAAGAAATGTACCAGGCCTTTGAGTTTAAGTGTTGTGAATGCTTCCCAAGATGGGTCTTCTTCTGCTGTTGAAGATGATAAGAAAGGCTTGTTTCTTGGGCCGCAGACAGATGCTTCTGGTTCTGTTGTGGGCTTTCATTTGATGCCTCACTCTGACTGTAAGTTTTTTTTTTTGTTTACCCTTTTGGTTAATTTGCTAAAAAATGTTTATTACTACTATTTTGTGTCATATTAGATAAAATCATAAAAATATGGTATCTTTCTGTGTGGGTTTAATTGGGAATGTTTTGAGTTATTGGTGTGGCAATTAATTTAGGTAGACAATGGTAATGAGAACTATGATATCGAGTTTGAATACATGAGCAAGCATTTGTTGTGTGTAAAGTTGAGAATGTTTTTGAGGATTTGAGTGTAGTGTATTGGTATGGTTTGTCTTCTTCACCCTTCCCATTTGACATTGTTATGGGATTGAATGCTCGCGAGGGTAAGGCCTTTTTTGACAACCATGTTTGTCTTTGTAAAAGAAGGTAGCATGAGGACTATTTAAGCTCACTTAGATGAATTTGGGCGTTTCCTCTTACCCTATGAACAATAATGGCTGCATTTTTATCAATCAATTGCTATGTATATACTTAGGAATGAGAATACAAATTTAATTGTGAATATTTTTCTACTCTGAAACATTGATATGATAAAGCATATAAAGTACTACAGCAGGTGTCTAAGTGCATGTCTGCTATAAAAGAACATTTAGGCATGTAAGTAGTCTGACCCAAGTAGAGTTCTCGAAATGCTGAGGGGAATTATATGATATAGTTTTGTCTTTATATATGCTGCTTTCCAGTTAATGTAAAATTGAACAAATGTTATTATAGAGAGGCTATATGTATTACTGATGACACATGCCATCATAACTCTTATGATCATGTAGCTGCGGAAAAGGAGCAAGTGTCAGCTGACATTGAAGGAGGAGAAAAATTGTCAACCAGGGTAACATATAATATTGTATTTGTTAGTTCCGAAGCAGCACCATATTCAAAGACAGGAGGCTTAGGGGATGTTTGTGGTTCTTTGCCTATAGCATTAGCGGAACGAGGACACCGTGTGATGGTTGTGACTCCTAGATATCAGCATGGCGGACCTTCCGATAAAAGATATGCTTCAGCAACTGACACTGAGTGCCGAGCAAAGATTTATTGTTCAGGAGGTGTTCAGGAAGTTGCTTTCTATCACGAGTACAGATCAGGCGTTGATTGGGTACACTTTTAATGCTAAAATTCGTGCATACCTCAAGTTCTCTAGGATGTTTTCCGGTCGTATTTAATATATGTTCACCACTACAACCTATTGAATTTGCATTTTAAAGATATATAAGAAAGAGCATCAACCCATAATCTATAGTGGAAGACTGGAAGATTGTTGACAATAAGATATTTGTTCTTTTTTAACCTTCAGGTCTTTGTTGACCACCCATCTTACCACCGACCTGGAACCCCATATGGTGATACATTCGGTGCTTTTGGTGATAATCAGGTATGAATCATACATTAGGCACCAAGGTTAGGGTATCCTTGTAATAACAATTTATATTTCTTACTCGGTTTGTTTTTCTCTTTTGCATCAAGCAGTTCAGGTTCACTCTACTTTGTCACGCAGCATGCGAGGCTCCCTTGGTGCTTCCCTTGGGCGGGTTCACTTATGGTGAAAATTGTCTGTTCCTTGCTAATGACTGGCATGCAGGACTGGTACCGGTGTATGTTATATCTTTAGCACTCTTCTCTGTATTTTAATTCCTGAATTGGCCGGGCTGATGGCTCTTTATATAATCTTCGTACCTCGTACCTGAGACGTTTTTAGCTTAAATGAGGAGCCTCTTACTCATTTATGCGGATACAGAAACCAAACCCATCCATTATACAGTGCGTTTTGAAATTTTCAGTTCTTGTGTGATTTATGCGCTTTTACTTGATGCTTACGTCTACTCTGTAACACTGCAATCCATTTGCTTTCTACAAAATACTATTGTGCATGAATGCTATTAAACACTTTCAAAAAATGTGTAAATGGATATTCTGTTGTTGAAATATACCGTGGTCTTCCTTGTACCCTACTAATGCGGCTTAGCATATCATCTGTCCTAATTTGCGGAAAAGTGAAATGGTCCGTTCTTGGTAGTAGTGTTTTTACTTCACCAGTGAGGTACTGAGGATCCTCTTGGATATGTGAAAAACTCATTAAAAAAAATGTTCTTCTAGGATTGTTGTTTAATTCAAAGTTATAATTACTTTGCATGATCTTTGTTTTCTTATGTGTTTCAGGCTATTGGCAGCAAAGTATCGTCCACATGGAGTCTACAAAGATGCTCGTAGTATTATTGTAATACATAATCTTGCACACCAGGTACATTCTTCATCTCAATATTAGTAATTCACGCGACTGTAATATGTTGAAGCTGTGAGCCTACAAGTTGTTTGGGGAATATATTATATTTGAATGAAAAGTTGCTGCAATATAAATATAATTCATATAGTGCAAGGGCCTAAAAGGGAAATTTAGTCATTACATTGTAAATCTGATAGTAATTTATTCATTTTCTGTCTAAAGTAATTGGATCTTTATCATATTGTGATATTTTTTGGTGATTGCATAAAAAAGCAGTTTGCAATAGTCATATTTATAGCGGAGTGAGTATTTGATATCAGAATAAAATACTATTATTTATGTCAAGCTAGTCTTTTCCTTTTCTCCCCCACATTGTAAGGCTCGAAACAGAGAAGAAACCTGATTCTTTCGTTACAATAGTAAGACGTCTGGCATAGCTTTATTCTATTTAAATATGCTTCCAAAGCGTATCATCACTTGTTGCTGCTTTTTACACCTTTATTATATCTGTGGATGTAAGGGGGTGGAGCCTGCTGCAACTTACAGTAATTTGGGACTCCCTCCTGAGTGGTATGGAGCACTGGGATGGGTATTTCCCACATGGGCAAGGACTCATGCACTTGACACAGGTGAAGCTGTCAATGTTTTGAAAGGTGCTATTGTAACCTCTGATCGGATATTAACAGTTAGTGAGGTATAGTTCATATTCTGGCTTTTAGAGTTTTTTCGTGTGAATGGACACAGTGTTGAATTTTTTTAGTATTTGTGGCTTTTTAATAAGTTGGATGTGTTAATATCTAACACAGGGTTACTCTTGGGAGATAAGAACTCCTGAAGGTGGATATGGTCTACAAGAGCTCTTGGATAGTCGAAAGATAGTTGTCAATGGTAGGTCAATTGCACTCTGTATCTAGGGCTATAGGTTTGTTTTAGTTTTCAAACACTTTTTCCTTTCGTGCTAGTTATGGTTTGCAGTATGTTTATCATCTTCTCTTTATGAATAAATTTAAATGTTATCATCTTTTTATTATGGGTATGTGTTTTAAAGAGGAGACATGTTAATTAGCAAAAAAGGGGAGATATCATACATTGTAAGAAAGTAGCTTACCATGTGATTTGTCACTGCAATATCTATTATTAAGTCCAGTCTTTCATTTATTCTGTAAAAAATGCTCTTTTAGAAATTAATGCAGTTGTTACTGACTTATTGTCATTGAGTATTATTGACAAAATCTAGAATATAACGAGGGATCTGAGTTAACAAGGAGAGGAAGAGAGGGCAGAGAAGTGATAAAGTGTATATTATTAATACTTCTACTGCAATATTACAAGGAGGCAAGAGCCTCAATATATAGAAAACATGAAACTTGTTGGCTACACTACAAATAGTAAACCCTACAAATAGTAACCATGATGTCATAGATGATGTCGTCAATAGTAACCATGATGTCATGGATGATGTCGTGCTCATATTTAACACGCCCCCTCACTCGAAATCCCATCTTGGGATGAAAGACCTATCTTGGGATTGAAGAGTGGAACACTAGGAGCCCTTAAGCATAACCGTAGCGTCCTACCAGACACATTTTAGGATTGATTATCTGAGAATTTTGGGTATATTGGGACTCGACTTCGCGACCACGCGATACATTTTAGACTATGTCGAATAATAGAAAGTGCTGCTTTTCAACACAACAGTGGATGACCACCAATCAGTCCTTGAACTGATTATTTTGAAGAAACTGAGACTCGACTTTGTGATCACTCAGTATTAACAAGCCTATGTCTGAACACATGAGGAATTTGCATCTGTCATCCCTTGAACTATAAGCAACTGGAACCGTATTTGGTAGACTGCATCCCTTAAGATCGTCCATGAACTGGCTCTTCTGCTTCTTTTACAAGAATGAAATGCAAGATATAGCAGTGAACTGTGTGTATGTTTTTGTATACATACTACTACTTCTGCTGCTTTGTCATTTGTGGCAGTGAACTGTGTGTACATCTATATATACACTACCTCTGCTGCTTCGTCGGAATAACGCCCCCTGAACTATTTAATTTGCAGTATCGTAAAAAATTGGAGAGATACCGTAATATCAACAACCACTTGAATACTACACAATTAAATCTATAACCGGGGCAAACTCTTAAATCAAAGTGATACATCTTCAAAAGATCCCGATTTTTTAATATTAACACTACTTTCCCTTAAGAAAATAAATGTAAAATAATTTTTTTTATCGGATCTATAATCATTAAATCACTGTTTTTAAGGTTCTGACCTTTTTGTTTTTTTTTATCCCTTTTCTTTTCTTTTTATCTTCTTCCGATTCTCCCACATCATTTTTCTTCTTTTGTTTTTCTTTGCTTTCTTTATTATTTTTTTTTTCTTATTTTTTACTGCTACCAGCCTCGTGGTCGACAACATTTTTTTTTCTTTAGCATCTTCCTTTTTTTACTGGATGCTTTTGCTTTGTCTGCCACCATGAGTGCAATTTTAAGTATTTCTTCTGCTTCTTTCTTTAACTCCTTCACTTGCTTCCTCATGGAGGTAAAACACTCTCCGGCTTTTAGAAGCAACTTTCCAAGCAATAGGCCCAAGATTTAGCCTGTTGAGAGCTCAGAACCAATCAGCACAGGAACCACCACTAGGCTTTTTCTGCTGCTTTCCTGGTGGCCTCCCTCTTCTGACAACTTTTGGTTGCAGTTCCCCATCATCATCACGATCAACCGGCTCGGAGAAAACACCATGTGTATCCTTCTTTTGAAGACTTTCAAGAATGAACACCAACAGTTTGGGTCTATTTTGTGGGTGAAAAAAAAACAAAAAATTGGGCAGAAGTTTTCCTTGAAAAACTTGCTGTTACAGATTAATAAAAACTCTCTCCTGCCTTGTTACACTCTCCTGTTTTGATACCATGACAAAATCTAGAATATAACTAGGGATCTGAGTTAACAAGGAGAGGAAGAGAGGGCAGAGAAGTGATAAAGTGTATATTATTAATACTTCTACTGCAATATTACAAGGAGGCAAGAGCCTCAATATATAGAAAACATGAAACTTGTTGGCTACACTACAAATAGTAAATCCTACAAATAGTAACCATTATGTCATAGATGATGTCGTCAATAGTAACCATGATGTCATGGATGATGTCGTCGTGCTCATATTTAACAATTATCTACTTTGCTTAGTGTTACTTGGTTTCAATTTTTTTTTATTGTTTTTGTAGAATTGCCTATGACGTAGATGGTGTATCTTTTTTGCTCAAGTAAACTGATCATATAATTCTTTTGTTATTAGGTATTACAAATGGCATTGATGAAACTGAATGGAACCCATCTACTGATGAGAATATTCCTTCACATTATTCCATTAACGATCTCTCTGGCAAGGTAGTTAAGTCTCATATCTAAGTTCCTTGAATTGATAGCTTTTAGAGTAACTTAAGGTATTAAAGAACTTTAGTTTCTTTTCATTTTCGAACATTCAATTGTAGTGTACTGGTTGTCTTCTAGAAGACTAGAATTTATATGTTTTGTGGGTGCAATTTTTACGAATATATTCATCTGATACAGGTTCAATGTAAGGTGGCATTGCAAAAGGAATTGGGACTGCCAGTTAGGCCTGATTGTCCATTGGTGAGAGTAAAATTTAAATTACGTAATGCATAGAATATGCCAGTATGGTACTAACTTAAATTTGTTTTTATGCAGATTGGATTTATTGGGAGACTGGACTACCAGAAAGGTATTGATATAATACTGTCGGCAACTCCAGAGCTATTACAGGATGATATTCAATTCGTAAGTGATCTATATTTTTGGCAATGGATTATATCTTGTATCTATTCGTGCAAGTTTTTACTATTTGGCAAACGTATTGAAGAGTAGATAAGACATAGAACAGCACAGGGCATCCCCTCTATCTACCAACATTGTTTATATTACTTAAGGGCTTTTTAGTTTACCTTACAACAGGGTCGAACCTGAGTCTAGATTGATCAAGCAATAACTTTGCGTATATTAATCTTTACCTCCCACGGTCCATCAATCTTTAAGGCCATGTTCCAAGTCATGCCCGGATTGACTTGTCAGTTATATCACTGAATTATCTTGACCAAGCACAAGTCTGCTCGAACTTATATCATGGATGGTAGTAAAGGGAGTCTAGTGTACTGTATACTCCCCAATGCACCATAGGCCCCAGTGATAAGTAATACTCTAACTTTTAAACAAAAATATATTCATTGTTCACTAAAATATAAAACACAGCCTGTTGTTTCGGGAGATCCATATTACTTTCTCTTTTGTATGTACTTTTTCTGTATGGGGATAATGTTTGCCCCTTACTCCATATCAGGTAACTAAGCCTTCGGCCAGTGTATTAGACAATTTAGACAAAATAAAATCACGATCTTGGCTTCCATTCAAACCTCTGCTGGTATTCTCGTGGAAAGTTTGTTTCTGCACCGCAGAAGCATATATCCTACCGCACATAAAATAAGCGGAAGGAGAGGGTTTTCTGTTCGTTTTATAGGTAAAAGTCTTTCAGCGAAGTTTTACAAACAGAAACCATTCTGCAGGTTTTATGAAATCAAGTATTCTGCTGGTGATATCTGCAGAAGTGTGATGAAAGCCAAGATCAAGGCCGTCCATTTTCTACTCCATTGACCGGAGGAGGTTTTGTTATCGAATTTAGTCCAGGGGCAAAAATCGTCCCTGGACCAGCTCCCGATATATATACATATATTAATATATAAACTTGTGTATTGCAATGAGAACAAGTGAGGATTCAAACTGGTCAATTTAATCAACCATAATTTCACATGTGACGTGCTACACAATCTCCTCTATTTCATTTTCTACTCCTAGATTCCATAAAAGTTTTCTATATTTTTCTCTTGCTTGGTAACTACTCCAAGTTCTGGTATATTCTCTGTAAACCTTGACAAAACTCTGCGTCATCGTAGTGATATTTGTTGTTTTTCTTCAGGTAATGCTTGGATCTGGTGAGAAACAATATGAAGAATGGATGAGAGCTGCTGAGTCATCATTTAAAGACAAATTTAGGGGATGGGTTGGATTCAATGTTCCTATATCTCATCGTATAACAGCAGGGTAATTAAGATGTTAAGTATTCCTTATTCCATAAGAACATGTCCAGTATCATAGATATAACTTTTTGCCCTTTGCAGTTGTGATATACTACTAATGCCATCAAGATTTGAGCCATGTGGTTTAAATCAGTTATATGCTATGAGATATGGTACCGTGCCAGTAGTTCATGCCACTGGAGGACTTAGAGTAAGTTACCCATTCGTAGAGATTATTATTGATATATTAGCAGGTAGTGAATCATTCCTTGCTTACTTTCTTGTAGGACACAGTGCAGACTTTTAATCCTTATGCTCTAGAAGGTAGAGGCGAAGGCACTGGGTATGTAGACATGTTAGCTACTATTTAATTGTCGATTACAGTCAATTTATTCTAGCTTTTGCTATATTGTTTCTACAAAGTTGTTTGCAAGACAACATGTAACTATTAACTTTGTATCATCAGGTGGGCATTCACTCCGCTCACAAGGGAAAGTATGATAGCGGTACACTTCCACTCATTCTCTAATTTTTGCATTAAAATGAAAGCAAGACTATTTTACCCCCAACATTTTTGTACCTTGCATTAATATCAATTAAGTTAGGCTAGGGAATCGAATTGGACACCTAATCGAATTTAACAGTTGTGTTACAGTTTCATATAGCGACTAGTGTTTTTGGTATTAAAGTGACTGTTATTTCTTATGTGGCGAACCAGTTAAGTGGATTATATAAATGGGCATTTTAATATCTAGTTTAATTAGATCTACTTCTATCTGAGGCATGACATACATTATTATTGAAAAGTAATAAGTTATTCAATTATTATTAGACTTACTTTTAATTAAATGGATTTAGTAAAGTTTTCAGCAACAAAGAGCATGTAGATATACGCTAGAATACTAAAACATACGTTAATTTAAGTTACAACGTGTAAATTGCCTTCTTTTTTTAAATTGTTAACAGCTTTACTATAACCGCTGTTAAAGAACTTGATTGACGATAAATTTGTTTCAATTCATATGACTTGTAAATAGACGACAGAGTGTACCATCTGTAATGGTAATGTTCTCTTGATATAGGATTTTGTGGACTTGAGAAGCTGAGAATAAGTAATGCTCACATAAGGTGACAATTTGTATCGATTAAACAAATTGTTTCCCATACTCAAGCTTGGTCCGATGTCAGTTGACCTTGTTATGTTTTTTGGTAGAAACTTGGGGGGGCTGATACTGGCATTAACCAATTAATGAGAACCCAAAAAAATAGGCGAAATTCCATCGAACGAAGTCTTATTGTTTTTGCTAAGTTGTCGCACTTAATTTTATTTTGTTCTTCTACACTTGTATTATTGTAAGTTTATGATTTGTGATTATTTGCAGGCACTGAGAACCGCTGTTACAACTTATAGAGATCACAAAGATTCTTGGGATGGTCTGATGAAAAGAGGAATGGAGCGTAATTCCTCATGGAACAACGCTGCTGTAAAATACGAGCAAGTTTTCGAGTGGGCATTCTTGGATCGTCCTTATGTTGGGTGATTGCCCAAGCAAGGTAGAAAGAGTATGTACAGTTCCTTTCAATGGTTATCCCGTAGGGCATCTTCATTGCAGTGCTGCTAGAAAATGAAGTGCCACTTTGGCCAGCCGATGTGGGTGGGTAATTGTTCTCGCTATCACTTAGTCACTTAGGTGGTAAAAAAAATTATATGTTATGCATCTTCTCAAACTATAACTTCTGATTTTCACCTTTTGAAAATTGTTATTGTAAATTGATATATAGTTTTCATCTTTTGAGAGTGTAGGTTGTATGAGCGGCATTTTGTACAATCTTTTCAGTGATTTCGCTTTGATGCAGTAAGATTCTGCACCAATAAATAAGTTACAGTAGAACCCCTTGTAATATGAAAGTTCCTAGATTAGCTCTTTACTGAAACACATTGTTTGAACAATTGTCACCACAATTCTATCATACTATTCTTTTATACGAAGTGAATAGTCCTGGTTAGCACCTGCAAAATGAGTGTTTTTTTTTTTTTATCTTTTAGAATTTTATAGTAGAAACCAGTAAATATAAAAGTTGGTCTGATAAAGTTCTGAATTTGACTAATAGAAGACCTGCATCTCAACTTCCTCGGATCTACTCATGGGATGTTCTGAATATATATTGTTTAGTTTTATTTGTACAGACTAGTACTGTAGAAGTACTGCTGACTGCAATAAAAAATTTCTAATTGCCAATTGCTCCACGCCTATTTGATAGCTGATAGATGATGGCCAAGACCTTGCACAGAGTAATTCCAATTCAGAGTTCATTTGAAGTTAATAGGTTAATTCAATATTAGTTAGGATGTATAACATAAAATAATTAGGATAGATCATCTTTAAATTTTCTTTTAAAACTTATACTACTCCATATTTAATTATATTAGGCTGTAGAACATAGGCTAAAATATACCCCGGGGCCAGCATCAATCAGTTTATATTCTATTTTTGTGCATGTCATTCAAAACTGGGCCGGCTGAGACCCCCTTTTGTCTTTCAACTTTATTCCCCCCAACAACAGCTTCCGGCCACTCCAAAGAAATTCCCTCCGCCGTTTTTACATTTATACAGAATAGTAGCTTCTTGTCCTTGTCAAGATCACATGCAACCGTTTCATATTTTAATAATAATTTTCTAAATATAGGAAGGTGGTATTATTTGGATTCTTGGATTGATTCTTGATTTACTGGGATGGCGAACAACCTGGATCCTGATATGGTATATTATGCCTGTATTGCCAAAGAAACTACCATTCTCGCAGAATTCAATTCAAAGGATGCTGATCTTGGCTCCATAGCTCTCAATTGTCTTGAAAAAGCCCCTGAATTTCACTCAGATTTCTCTCATTCCGTTCATAACAAGACTTATATGTTCATATTCGAAAAGCCATATACCTACTTTGCTATATTTGATGAAAATCTGGAAAAGCCATCATGCATTTCATTTCTGGAAAGTGTAGCTGATTCATTTAATCTCATTCTTGATCAAAATCCTGTTAAACGTTCAACTTCTATAAACTCTCATTGTTTCCAAGGGGACTTTAATCCTGTTTTTCATCAACTGCTAGCGCCGCATTCGGATATGGATGTTGTTCCACCAGATGCTGGTAAAATAGGTGGTGATGGTGGTTCGGTGAGAAGTGGATTATATCCTTTGTTGGGAGGATCAACCAAGAAGAGATTGTTCGGGCGTTTTATTGGTCGTAATAAAAATAAAAATGCTGGTGCACCAAAAGAAAGTAGGGTGGATATGTCATCTGAACATCACGATCGCCTTGCTGCAACTTTGAGTAGAGAGTTCTCATTGGTGGGCAGTCATAATAAGAATGGTTTGTTTGCAGTTGATAAGGCGAAGCGCGTTTGGAAGAAACAACTTTGGATGGTTTTGTCATTGGATTTGGTTGTGTGTGTTATCTTGTTTCTCATTTGGCTGTGGATTTGCAAGGGTTTCGAATGCCTTGCTTGAATAATTGGTGTGTTGTTACAGTTGATGAACATAATTTTATGTTTGATGAACTTTCGATGCAAGCCACGATAAACTGTGGAGTATCACTGAATAAGAAAGATGTATAAAATATGCACTTGGTTTGTCGATGCTAACATATACTGTGGGTTGCTATTATGGTTCTGTGGCGATCAAACCAAGGTTTGTTCAGAAAATGTAGTGAAAGAAACTATAAGGATTAAGGAACGAATGCTGGTTCAAACCTTTCAAGTTCTTTTGTTCATGCTTTTTAGGTAGCAACTATGTCTCCTTAACTTCCTTTAAATAAGGTTCAAAAATTGTCTAAGACACGGTGAAAAAGAAAAAAAAATGAAAATTTCAGGATTGAACAGGAATATTACGACATGCAGATGATATCGATTCTATTACCGAACGAACAACAATTTTTTAGTAGCTAACATCCACCTAATTTTACTTCTGCCATGGTGGAATTATATTTCTTAAAATTCGAACCCTGAATCACGTTTTCCGATTTATTTATGAGAAAAAGTTGGGGATAAAGGTGAATAATACCCATTTTTTGATCGAACTTAATCAAAATATCATTTTGAGAAATGTTGGTGAATTTTATCAATTAAAATACCCCAAATTATGGTTGAAATTATGGTTGAGTATTCCTATTACGCATTCGTGGTTGGAATATTAATGTATTAAGATATTTTAATATTTTTTATATGTATATTTATATATGATCGTATATGATACGTATTTGAGAATTGAATATTCATACAAGATATACGTTTATTATTTGGATATTGTACATATAGGATACCCAACTCATAAATGGGTAACATAAAAAATAATTTTTTTTTGATATACGTATTTGTGAGATGAATATCTTATATAAATGTGATATTCAATTCACAAATGCGTATTCAAATCGTTAAAAATATTTAATACATTTTATAATTGTTATTTTTGATTATTTTTTTTTATTTTTAACATTCTTTCAAAAGTTGGTATGTGTCTAAACATTTATTTGAACAAAATTAATCCTAAACTTCAACTTAACTTTCGTATGTCTTTTGCACTGTGTCCCGTAATAATTAGTAGTATTTTCTTCAAACTTTTCATGCTTATTAAAAAATATTAATTTGAAAATAAATTTTCTCAAATACCGATCATAAGTGCATTAGTTTCATAAAAATATAAATTACGTGGACACTTACTCACACCTCATCAATTGTAAGATAGATCCAATGTTAAAACTAAAATTACTTTAATTATTGTTATAATTTAAGATCAAAATATAGTTTTTGATGTTAAAATATAATTAATGCTTCAATGTATTGTTCTAAAATAAGATCAATTACATTTAAAATGTATTTTAACATTTTTTTTTGATAATGAACAGAATTCATTTTTTCTTGGTTGAATGATATGGCAAGAATGACTACAGCCTACGATCATTTTTAATTCTAAGACCGACCATCCATTTATGTATTTATAGGATTAAGTATAGGTATAGCTATGCATTAGAATGATGATTTTATAAGCTTAATTCTATATTATAGCTATACAACATGTTATTGTACATGCTCTAATACAATTTTTAAAACGAATTGTCTTATTATGATAAAAAGGAACTAATTATTTAATATATGTTTTGTAAGCATTATACTACAAAGTATATTATTTTATAAAAACATGTTTTACTTATAAAATATACATAATTATCAAATTTTCAATAAAATGGTTTTCTCATAATTTTTTTTTTTGCAAAATTTTTATAATGTTTAAATTTCAATATATATATGATTTCGTAGATTTCCAATGATTTCGTTGAACTTTACATAAATGATTACAATTATTTTTATAATATAACACTAAAATGAATTTTGTGCTAAAATAAAAATTGCACTCCATTTCATAATTAATTTCAAAATTACATAATTTTTTTATATTATACTTTTATGCATATTTTTGCATATTTTACTTTAATATTATACTTTATGTTGTAAAGCGTTTCGTTTAAATAAATAGTCTATCAAAAATAAGATATAATATCCATGGTGGGTGTTAGGATTTATGGATGATAACTTAGAGACAACTTAACTAGTACTTAGTTTTATTTGTATAGACTAAGTAGAACATACTGTCATAGCCATAGTGTGTCCTTGTAATCGAATAAACCACTGTCATGTAATAATTGTATCTCTTGGAAGAAGTTCATACATTTGTTCAAGCCTCAAGATATACATAAAGAAGACAGAAAGAATAAATGTTACTGTCACAACATTGACAGTAAGGTTACAAGAAGACAACATGTTGCAAAGTCACGACAGCAAGTTTCATCTGACAGCAACATTGGCGGAAGCATGAAGACAGCAACATTCTTACAGTTTGACAGCAAGTTTGAAAGTCCTGACATCATCATTGGCGGGGACTCATACTGTCATCCAAGGAACATTCTCATGACAGCAAACTTGGCGTCAAAGATTACAGTCTCAATGGAATATTTGAATTGGGGATTTATCTCAGTCAAACCCGTGATAGTTTAGATGTTCAAGAAACAGATTTGCTGCATCTTGTCAAAGATTATAGCAGACCTGCAAGTCTACGACCGAAGCTTGAGATATCACAAGACGAAGCTCGACAATTCACGAGTATGACAAGTCTGCATCTACTAGAATTGTTTTAGCTAGTTTTAGAAAGAACACAGATTGCTTTATGCTTAATGATAACATGTTTGTATAGCATTTTGGGAAAGTCACATGGGTGTGCAATTTGTAAGGAGCTGCCACTTGAAAATGACAGCGGCTCCACAACCCATGTGACAGAGATGTTAGAGAAGATTAGTCTTTATAGAGAAACATCTCTCATTCCTTCTGTAATCAATTCAAGAAGTCGAAGCTTGAGAAAATACTTTTTCTCTTATCTTGAATTACTACGTGTGTTTGCATTTCTTGTATAGACAGTTTACAATCTTTATCATTGTTGTTGAGGTAAAGATTTGGAATTATCTATATTGCATTCAACCCCCCTTCTGCAATATACTCCGGGACTAACAACTGGTATCAGAGCGCACAGATTGATATACTAATCTGAGATTATGACGAGTATACAGAAGTCAAGTGGTATCAAGATTCCAGTATTTGATAAAGAGAACTACAATTTTTGGAAAAGAAAAATCTTGTTATTTATCAAAGCTGCACATCCACTGTATTTGGGAATTCTCGAGAATGGCCCCTTCATTCCGAAGAAAGAAGTAGCTGCTGCCACTGTGAATGATGAAGTAATTCCAGCTCACTGGGTTGCTAAGAGACCCTCAGAATACACAGAGTCTGAGAAAGAAAAGGTAGCCTTGGATGACTACTTACAACTCATCTTGCTTGACTCTCTCACACAGGACAAAGTCATGTGTGGAAATATTATGGGATGCTCATCTACTAAAGAGATGTGGAACAAGATAGAGTTGCTGTGTGAAGGAAGTGAAGAGGTCTGAGAAAACCAAATACAAATTCTTGTATCACAATATGAAGCTTTTATGGCCAAGCCTGGTAAAGAGCTCACTCACATGTTTGAAAGATTCAGTAAGCTAATAGCTGAGTTACAAATTCATGGAAAGTTCTATGACAAAAAAGAGATTAATGTCAAGTTTCTGCTCACTCTTCCTGATAACCTTGAGCACAAAATCACTGCCACAAGAGAAGGGAGAAACTTGAATGATGTTTCTCTTGAAACTCTTTATGGTGTACTTAAGTCATATGAACTTGAACTCTTTCAGAAGAGAGCTATTCAAATTGGAGCCAAAGGAAAGATGGCAAACATGTTTGGTGCCCTTATAGCTCAAGAGCCACTTGTTTCTCTATCAAGTGAACCTTCACAAAGTTCACAACCAACACAAGTGACATCTCTGAAGATTGAGGAGGTGTTGGATGATGAGGAGAAAGTGGTTCTACAGCTCAAAGATGTTGAAGATGAAGACTTCTGTTCATTAGAAGAGATTGAAAGCATAGATAATCCAACCATGACATATATGGCTAAAAGATTTAAAAATATAGAGTTCAGAAGAGATAAGCCAAATAAGCCACAGGGTTAGGCATCTAAGTTCAACAAGGGAAACTCTTCAAAAACTGCTGGTGATGCCACAAGAGGAGGATACAAGACAGGAATGGTGGATAGGTCAAAGTTCAGATGTTACAACTGCAATGAGCTAGGTCATTTTGCCACAGAGTGCAGAAGGCCAAAAGAGAATCAAAGAATGGAGAAAGGATTTGCCACAGAGTGTAGAAGGCCAAAACAAAATCAAAGAATGGAGAAAGGATCTAGAAGTCAGTTTAAAAGAAATCAAGGAAGAGCCTATGTGGCTGAAGGAAAATGCTGGGATGACTCTGATGATGAGAAAGAAGAAGAATTTGTAAATCTAGCTCTCATGGCTAGATTTGATGATGAAGCATCAAGCTCCTCAAATCAGGTACCATCTCTCATTTTACTTGATATGTCTAAAACTGAGTATAAGCAAACTATTGAAGAATTAAGTACTGAGATGTTTAACATTCATGTTAGTTTATCCGCTGCTAATGAAGAAATTGTTAAGTTAACTGAACAGAATGAAACACTCAAATCTGAGAATGAAATGCTCTTGCTTAAAACCAGTCCATTAGATTCACTAGCTCAAGAAAATGATAGACTAAAAAATAATTTTGTCTGTGCTAAAGAGATAGAAGAATTCCTAAGAAATCAAATTGCTGAAAATGAATTTAAGCTTAAGGCCTTTAGAAATTCTTCTAAGTTAGTTCGAATATCATGAGAATCACACTGAGAACCAAAAGGTTGGAATAGGTTTCGACTATGGTAGGAAGCCTGGTAAGGCAACTGTGATTGATGTTTGTTCAGATGGTGATGCTGTCAAACCTCATATTCTCAAGAGAGTTTGTAAACCCATTTTCAAAACTGTTCAAGCTGATTTTGATGAGAATTCCTTGCTCATCAAACAAGAGCTTCGTGATGAAGATGAGTGTATTAACAACACATCTACTGAAAGGAAAGAAACTGTCAAAAGCCCCATAACAGAAACATTACCAAGCAATCGGACAGAATGTTCTAAAGAAGCTGTCAACAAGGATAAGACATAAACTTTCAAAGATATTGTCAAGAGAGTACCTAGGACAGCAACTTCCAAACCTACTGTCATGACAGCAGGTATGAAAGGTACTGTCAAGGGTAACTCGATAGCAACTTCAGGACATACTGTCAACACAGATGCTCAAAAGCCTAAGAATAGGAATGGCAAGTTAGGAATTGATAAGAAAAATGGCTATGCTTATGTCAAGAATGCCCCTAGGAAGCTTTGCAATAATTGTGGATCCTCCCAACACTTAACACATGTTTGTAAGAAACTAAATGAGAACAAGGTTAATGCAACCAAGGTTAAAGGTAACTTACACAGAACTCCCATTATGCAAAGAACAATGAATGTTTGTAGTAACATTGACTGTATGCCATGCAAAATCACTGCCATGAGTACATGTTTTAATCTGCCTATTCTGTCTACTGAAACATGCTCATATATGCAAACTGTTGAGACTTCTGAGCCTGATAATGTTGGTAAAAAGGCAGCTTCCACTGAGAAAAAGACCAAGTCTTATTCTAAAACTGAGTGGGTAGCAAAAGAAGTCAAACATGATGATTCAAGTGTTGATTCGAATGTGATAAACGATGATATAAAATGTGATGCTGTAACTGCAGGACCCAACAAGGATTGGATACCAGATGCAAATTAAATATCATCAGTGCTTAACGATCCGCCTCCCAAGATAAAACGAGATACTAGTATAATCGATAAATCGAAAATACCTTTAGCAAACTTGAATCGAGCCCAAAATTATAATTGGAATATTTTGAAAGTTTAAAACTGAGGAGAGTGAAATTATAGAGGTGGCTTTAATTATCAAAACTTAATAAAACTAATGTCCTAAGACTCTATTTATAAAGAGAAACTTGAAAGGACTCCAGCCATACGCCAACCCGGTCCCCACGGTCTGTGATATATCTTCTCCCCGGGCTCGGGCCACCTCTATTCAATGTCTTCGTCCAAATAGAACGTAGCGCGGAATATCTGATCCCTGTCATCGACACCCTTACAAGGAGCCACGTCCATCCCGGATCCAGGATTATCCTGAAACTTCTAGTCTAAAAAAGCTTGATCATAATTTGTCATCGCCGCTACGTCTGGATTTTGCGCAAACTCTGTGCTGAGATCCCTATAGAAATATGATTGAGGGATATCCGGATCCATCCTAACAAAATAATGTTGGGTGTCGTCCCAGCTACCATCTGGCTCGCTAAGTGTATAACCCGGGCCAAGGTCCTTGGTAGCTATCTTCTTAATTACGGGGAGCGAATTCCTTTTCTTAGAGCAAGTCCAATAGCTCCTTAGTTGATTCCTAAAAATATAATAAATAATGGTTCTTAATGATTTAAGAACGATATTTTGTATATCAACTCCAACAACACTCCCTATATTCATTCCTTATTATTATTATAATGATAAATTTAAAATCAATTAGAGAATGAGATATGGACAAATATTGACAAATGGAGGGAAATGAATTTTTTGATAGAAATCAAATTAGGGATGACTAGTGGTTCCACAAAAGTAGGGAATGGCTAGAGGTCCTTAGTATTTTAGGGAACCACTAGCACACTGTTGGAGTGATATTTTGTACTAAGTTCCTTAAATCTTGACTTACGAAGCAATATAGGGAAGCTATTGGACTTGCTCTTAGCCATTATGCACCAACCTAACTTTACGAGTTTGGGTCTCTACCAGAAGAACTGGGGTCGATAAGGGGATTAAGATTCTCCTAGCGGTCACCCTCCTAACCATATAAAGGAAAAACTACCTCCGGCTACCCAACGCAAAAATAAAACTAAGTTAGATACAATCTACACATACATATCAATACGAAGCCAGGCAATAAAGGGAAACAATAATTCAGATATGAAAAAGGTCGAGACAAGGATACTTACAGAAAGGGGCCGAGGAACGAGAAAGCCGAAGGAGTTTGAGCTAATGAATTCGAGGCACATGAATCCGGGCTAAGAATACTCAGACATGCGTGGAGACAACAACAAAATGAAAATATGTAAAGAAGAAAATGGATAGTGACAAACACTATTTATAGGCAGAGAATGAGTGACCAACCGCCACGCCATGTGGCGGCCTCTGATTGACCAACGTTTCGTAAATCCGAAAAATAAAAATAAAAAAAGAAAAAGAAGAAGAAAGTGCACCACAGCTGGATTTCACCCAACCAGCCCAAGATATTTTTTTTAAAAAGAGAACAAACGTCAAAAATAGCCTCTAAATTTATGTGTTTGGAACCGAAAGCAAAAATTTACAAACAAAACCAAAAAACCACATCACCCCCCGGAGGGTATACTTGAACACAAATCCCGGGTCTGGGGGGCAACAACAACCCAAATTTTTCTTCTAAGTTACCCAAAGTAATGAGACTTTGGAATTGTGAAGATAGCTACAACACTCCTAGCCCCGACGAGTGTACTTCAATGCACATCCTGGGCCAAGGGGGGCAACAACAGCCCAAATTTTTCTTCTAAGTTACCAAAAGTAATGAAACTTTGGACTTGAGAAGAGAGCTACAACACCCCTAACCCCGGCGAGTGTAATTCAATACGCACCCCGGGCCTGGGGAGCAACAACAGCCTAAACTTTTCTTCCAAGTTACCCAAAGTAATGAAACTTTGGACTTGCGAAGAAGCTACAACAACCCTAGTCCCGAAGAGTATACCTCAATATACACCCCGGGCCGGGGAACAATAAAAACCCAAATTTCTCCACAGAAACCATGCTACATCAGAATTCCTGCTACTCCCCCATCTGGAAAATCTGCATGAGGGAATGGGGAGCAAATGATAGGCTAGAAATAGCCCAGTGCCCTACTTGGCCCAACTTTGAGCCCAAACACAAGTAACAGGCCCAACTTGTGAGAACATGACAACCCAACCCAGGTTAATAGGCCCAGGCTATCAATACACGCGGAGGACACGTGGCCTCTACTCTAGACTAATTGACCCCAGACTAATGACATCCAAACCACGTGGAACCCCAGCTAAGGAAACATGCCCCCACCTGGCTATGACCAGCACTAAATGTCAATGATTAGCATGTGCCAACCATGTACCGAATAAACCCTACACACTTTGATTACCTACTGTTAGGTCCAATATGTTTGTAGAAGGGGGGTTGAATACAAATGGTACTGTTTAATCGAAATTTGTCCGGATAAATTTAATTTATATTTTGACAAATTTGAGCGGAATTAAATGAAACAAAATTCAAGTTGAATATAAAATTATATTAACTTGAGGGGTTTGTTACAAATACAGTACATAAATTATATCTAGTTAATAAAAACAAATTAGAAAATTCGACATGAATTTTTCTAGATTTGTTAATAAAAATCGAGATATATATTAGGAGTAAAAACTCGCTAATAGTAAAAGAGACTGAAGTAAACAAGTTCTATCGGATTAGATATTAAAAATAAGATGAACTTGATTTTCTATGAATTTTTTCAACTCCTGCAGTTTATGTTCTTGATGAGAGAGAATGGCTGTTCTTGTTTAAAGATGATATATTCTGTGTGTTTTTTTTTGTTCTGGCCGCCTGTCTTGATTTAATATAGTCTTCTGACTCTTTTCTTTTTCATTTGTACTGGCAAGACAATCGGCAAGACAATCTGCTCTTCCAAGACAATCAGTTTTGTACTGCCAAGACAATCGGTAAGACAATCCAAACCACCAAGATAATCAACTTGTACTGCCAAGACAATAGGCAATACAATAGGCAAGACAATCAAGGATTACCAAGACAATTGAACTTGTCCTTTTTAACAATAAAAATAACCCACTTGGCTGTAATGATTTGTTGATATTCTGTGTAACCAAAATATATATGACTGTCAGTTTGAAACAAAGTCGCGGGAATGGAATGTGAGAAACACGCGCGGGCTGTCATATATATTTTGGAATGTGAGAAACACGCGCGGGAATGTGAGAAACACGCGCGGGCTGTTGCTGTTTGAATCAGGCGCGTGGAAGACACGCGCTATGCAGGCGCGTAACACTTTCAACCGACAGGAACATGACAGGTCTGTTGTGTTTGTTTCTTTTTGTTTTTCTTTCAATCTCTTTTGTCGACCACAACATCCTGCAACTTCTTTTTTTTTTCTTTTGCTTCTTTTGATTTTCGGTTTCTTTTTCAATTGATTTAATTTAATTAACCAATTAATCATTTAAACGAATAATGATTAATTAATTAATTAAATCAATTAGACTAATATATTAATTCAAAATTAATTAACATGATAATCAATTTAATAAATAAATTAATTCGGAATGAATTAATTTATTAAATTAAATCAATTACATAATTATATTAATTAAAAGAGAATTAATATAAATCTTTTGACGGCTCAAATCTTTTTCTTGAACCACTGACAGTAATAAAGAATTACCACCGAATTTTCGTTGACGCTCGATGCACGGTCTGGTTCATGAGCGACTAACACCAACGGCTTTTCTTTATTTTTGACTCTATGATTTGGTTCCTTTCTTCTCTTAGCATACCAGTCTTAATAGCTTGAACCACTGAAGTTAATGATGAACAACCACTGTTTAATGTTGACACTCGATGTACTGTCTGGTTCATGAGTGACTAACCGCAATGACTGTTCTTCTTATATTGACTTTAAAATCTGGTTCCTTTTCTTTTCTCCTCTCTCTATTAATTCTTCTGTACTGTCTCTGTCACTGTTGAAATCTCTGTCACTTTAAATGAATCCACTTCTTTAACGAATACTTCACTGAGGCTTGATCAAATGTCTGAACTTCTTTCAATGTAGTAATTCCTCAAGTCTATAGATTGACCTTGATCTTTTTCTTCTGACAGATAATACAATCTGAGATTTCTTGTGACAGTCTATATACTATTTACTATTACAATCTTGTTTAAGTTGAGTTGTATCCTCGAAATACAAATAGGCTACATCATATTCCTTTCAATCTCCCCCTATTTGTTTGTTAGACAATAACAAGCAAATACCTAGAGGATAACTCAACTAACTCACTTAAACAAGAAAAAGATAAAACTTTTACGAACTAAGTAAATAATACAAAAAAAATTCTCTGGTTTAGATTTAACAATTCCAGAATCTTCAGTTGATGAAATGATAGATGATTGTTCCTATAGCACTGAACTGATCTTCAATAGATAACTCATCTTCATTTCTGATTCTTCATATCTCTGCCTGATAATCCTTCAAATCTTACATTGGTGATTATCAGCAGTTCTTGATTTACAATCACTTCCCATTTCTGACACAGCTTTTCTCACTAAAGAAAAACAGATGTTCCTACTATATAGACAATGGTGAATCAATACCATTTCTATAACTTCTGGTGAATTTACTACTCTTCCACTTAGCCTTTATACATAGTACGTTTGAAAGACTAATATAATAGTATTGTGATGTAATTCTCCTTATATCTCCACTTTCATAACAAATGAAAGTTCTTTTGCTTCTTCATCTAAGGCTCCCCCTTAGTAAATAGACTTGCTTCTCATTCTAAGCATAATCTTTACTGCTCCCCCTTTCTAACTCACTCTTCTTTTACTTGTACCCCAATACTTCTCCCCCTTAGTTGAGTATATCCTACTACTAAGGTAAGCTTTAAGCTTGAATATATCTTTTTCAATATATCTCTCCCCTTTAGTTGAGGAATCCTCCATTCAACTAATTGACAAAGTAGTTGATACCAAATTGTTACCAATTTATACCAATCGTTCGAGTACATTGAAATCAATTGATAAAGCTTTGTTAGAAAGGAAGTTTCATTTTCTTCCTCACTGTGAGTGTGTGATAGTGTTTAGTGTACCTCATAAGTGTTTCACTCTTCTCTTCACTCATTTGTGTTGAGTGTCTCACTTCTCTCTGTGTTTACACTCTTGCTCACTAGTGTTTCACTCATATCACTCATAGCTCCAACATCCGTTAGTGTACCTGCAAGGAAAAATCACCATAGCCCCTTCTAGAGAGGTCACTGGTGGTGCAATGGGAGTTCGCAAATCCCAAATCCTCGTTGGACTCGTCAGACGAATCTGAGTCATAATCTACAAGTTGCTAATTTCCCTTTTTAGGGTTTTCAGATTTGAATTCTGAGAAGGTAAACAATGATCTATAAATTTAGCATTGAGATCAAGGTTCCCTTCTAATGTCTGTGAAGACATCACCTTGTTAAATTCATCAGATAAATCTGAATCATAGTCTACAAGTTGCCGATCCGCACCTATGTCGGACCCGTTACCCGCAGGATCAAGAGATATTCCCTCTGGGGAGTTAGATAATGATCTTGTTGAATTTTGCATTTGAGATCAATACCTTCTCTCGAGGTCTGTGAAGACTCTTGATTCATTAAAGAACCTTTAACTTATAATCATAACCGTAAAATGGTTGGATTACAGGTTTCCGTCAATTCATCCTTAGTGTGTGCAATCTCACTTGTGCATATGAAATATTTTGGTTAGTGTATAAGGTAGTGACTCTCCAACTGAATATCCCACACATCCTTGTTTGCTGCATCAAGTGCAGTTACTCCCTGGTGACCTCTAGTCTGATAGGTTACTTCCATTTAGGGGGTAAAATAGAATGTGTTTGAGTTTGATTGTAGTCTGGGACAAAAGTTGTTGGGTTTACAACCTAATGACTAAACATGTGAGAATACAAAATTTCATGTAGATGAACCTGCATCACAGAATATGAGCAACATAGATAGAATGCATTTTTAACATTGAAAAGTTTTCTAAGAAAATATTGCATTTTATCTTAAGAGAAATGATGTACAGTTGTGATTTCAAAAGGTTTAACATATCAACAATCACAACTATAGAAAGATATTTTGAGTTAGGAAGATAAAGATCCTGAGCCGGTTTTACTAAACAAGAACATAGGCAAAAATCCAATTAATAAATATTAATCGAATCAATATATGTTAATGTTTAAACCAATACAAACAAAACTATTTTATCATGCTTTAGGTCCTGTAAGATAGATACCATCTATTAGAAATTGTTAGCACTTGATGGGTCTTGTCTTCCAATTGTTAGATCCTGAAATCAAACATTAGTTCCTAACCAATTGTATAGACACATACAAATTTGATACCAACATTGGTCAATTGTTAAGTCCTTAACACGAAGATCTGTTAACAGCAATCACAAAACAAAGATTTTTACTTAAACTGCAGGTTTTGTGTGTGTTAAAAAGAAGAACAACAAAAGAACCAAATACAGTGACCTATTTGTTAGTTTTGCAAGTATAGCGACTAAACTGTAAAAAAACTATACAAACTATTTATATACACATGAAAAAGAATATACAAAAATAAGAAATAATATATATAATAATTATACAAAATAAAAACTATAAGAAAAGAAAATTTTGAATCAAATAAAATAAAAAATAAATAAAACTATACATAAGTAATAATTTACGTAGCTTAAACTGTAAACGGACATACGACTTAAAATAAAAAAACAAACACTACAAAACATGTTAAATAAGATTAACATTTAAAAAATTACAATACTTGTACAAAAACATTAAGTATATACAAGAGTATTTATAATAGGTTAGCAAATCCATATATTTTCTGACAAAACAACTTTCTACTAGAAAATTATTTAGAGAGAAAATATGATTTAATAAACTATCATAAATATGACAGCTATTTTAAAATAATGAAATTTTCAATAAAAATAGCTTCCTCAAAAATTCTAACTAGAGAATTAGAGAAAAATATTTTTAGAGAAAATTATTTTTCTAAAATAAAGAAACATGGATTAACGCATTAGAATGATTATGACAATTCTTATAGAAAGATGACAAGATAGAATTCGAAAAGAATGTCATACCAGTTACTTGGCGCTCAAACCTTGGCACCAACTTCCACGTTTCTTGTTGTTCCAGATTCGCAAGTGCTTTCTCAGATTCCTTAGATTCTATACCTTGATTCTGAGAAGCCCTTTTAGTTCTTACTACAACATCTGGATCACCAATGATCAGCTCTATTCTAAACACACTGTCTGAGAAAGTTGGATCTTGATGAATCACCTTGTTCTTTATTGTGATGTTGTGTTTGACTAGTGAATTCTTTGTTTGCTTCCCTCGAGTTATTGCGAGAATGACTTGATGATTATTTTCCAGTGACATTGGTATTGCCAATAACAAAATTGTTTCTACCACTATCACTTGGATAATTATCATCATTAACATTTTAAACTTATGACTTCAAGACAACTCCTCGATAACAACAATTGTTAACTCCTAACAACTGTTTGTTGGTAGACAATCTTGGTTCTAAAAATAAAACTTGATTACCAAGACTGTCTTGTCTGCAATCTTAGAAATAATTTTCTAAGTCCAATACACCTTGATCCATAGTATATAACATTTATTATCAAAGTGATTAGAATCTTGAAAATAAACATAAAAATTATTCAAAGTATTTGAACAATGATAACTTTAGATATTACAATATCCATAGTTCTACTTAGATTATTTTTCATACCATGTATAATAATATGAGTGAATTGTAAAAGATATAAAAATCATTACTTAGAGGAGTTCTAAGTAATTTCACACATACCAATACATCTCACAATTAGTTAGTAAATAGAATTCTAACTAAATATCATTAACTGATATAAGTCAAAATTTCAATACAACCAATTGTTAGAACCATGATATTAATTATAGTGAATTTCTGAAAATGGAATATTGATAAAATTCACTAGAATTAACATCTGAAAACTAAACTGAAAACCAACAAAATTGTTAGGTTCAATTCAGTTTGTTGTATATTTATTTTGATGAATATGAGGTACAGAGCAAATACTTAAATTGAATTGCTTCAAGTTCCATAACTCAAATTAATCAAAGTAAATAATTAAATAGATAAATACTAAATCTCTATGAGTTAGATTTTAGCATTTAAATATTTAAGTTATCCTTAAATTATCACCACTAAAATATATTGCAATTATACACATGGCAATCATTCAACAGATAATTCTCAGCGTGCGGTCTGGATGTAAATAAGTTTACAAGTCCTTTCAATACAGACAATTGAAAACTTGTGAGCTTACTTAAGAATTACTTAACAAATAGGATTTACAATCATATAGCATTAATAAAATCTCAAGTTCATAAACCAATCTTGAAAAATTAGTTTCATCAAGTGATTCAGCAAACGTGTCTGCAAGTTGTTCTTAATTAAAGACATGCTCTCGAAATAGTTGATACCTTATGCAAGTTGCTTAGTCCTTGAGTGTTCCACAGAGTTGTTGGAGATGAAATTGATTCCTTGTGTTCTCCTGCTTTCGTACAACTCATTTGATCTGTCTCTATGCAGAAAAACATGTCAGAACTGATGTCTCTAGGGTACCATCTCCGTAGATTTGGGTCCAACTTAAGACATCTGAAAATCAAGTGTAATAACTACAAGAATAGATTCTCAAGAATCCACTTGGGACCATGCACATTTGCATAATTGAGAACAAAATATGTGTGTAAGTGATCTATTAGCAATTGAATAAAATAATGAGCTGATGATTCCTCTATAGCCTGATTAGGTCCTAATTAGTAGATCCTGAACTTGTTGGGTCAAATATCTCTAGAATACCATTTCCTCATATCCGGGTCTATTTTAAGATTTTTGATAACCAACTTGTTAGTTCCAAACTAACAGGTCAAAAGCCAGCTATAGTGAGGTGTTGGCATGTAGTCTTGACAGGTCTAGAATCTTCTGAATAGAAACAAAAGATCATTGACTTATTTTTATTGTCATCATTCTTTTGGCTTATTGAAGTAAATCAAAAGAATTGCAACTTTACCAACATCAAAACAACAAATATCTTGATACCAATTTATAGCTAGTAGACCAACATATAATATAATCAAGATATCATTGCACATATATATCATTTATGTTTGTGCCTAAAGATGTAGAGAGTTCTATAAATATGACACCAATTGTTAAAAGATACCAACTGTTAAAGATTGATACCAAATATTAAATTATAGTTAGGGTGTCATACCATGTCTTCCATGCTTGCTTGAGTGATGATACCAGTTTATACTAACCTGTAGAGATCTTCAATTATTTCACCAACCAGGAGTGCACTTGTTCACATTCCTCTAACATCCAGATTCAGTAGGTCTAGATGTCCATTATAATCTTTAATGTGCAGCAGGTGCCTGATATCCTCAAGTCTTGTCACTGGTGCTTCTTGTCAAATATACTGTTTGATCAAATTGTAACCTAGCATCCAGTTTGGCTTTGTCCCTCATAACAATGCCTTGATATCATCCAGGTAGACTTCTGGTTATCCTTGTACCAAATACAGCCTTGTTGTTTGGTCTAGATACCAGCTTCCCTTCAATCTGCCTTTTGTACTGATTGAGATCATCTTGCATTGCAGTCACTCAACCTGGATCTTTCAGAGCTTTTGTAGCTTTCTTAGTTTCTTCTAAAAGAAGACTAAAGAAATAATCATTAGTACTTGAAGCTATGTTAGTCTTTTACTTCCACCATTAGAAACACTAAGAACTAGAACAAAGAGTTAATTGAGTCAACACTCTTTGTCTTGGCAGACATGTTCTCATAGTGTCCTTTGCTTTCAGTGTGGTGTTGAGTTGACTAGATGATCCTTCTTTTGCTCCCCCTAAGCTGTTGCTGGGTTTACATGAAGATTCTCAATGTTGACATTGCTTGGATCTGAATCATCATTACCATTGACAGCTGGGAGCTAGAAGTCGATGAACATCACTAAGACTTTCAATCACCTTCTGTTGATTAATAACAATCACCCTGTAGGCTGTTGACTCCACTGAGTAACCAAGGAAATTATCCTTTTGAGCATTAGCTGATTGCTAGGATGCTCACTTTCATTTAACATTGCAAAACAATTTCCTTCATACTTGTGGGGTCTTCCTATATTCCTTACTGATCAGGGTTTAATCATGTCAGTAGCAAACTATTGACTGCTTCAGCATTAATACTCTTGAAGGTGCAGAAATCATCCAGAACACTAATTGATAGGTCCTGTAATCTGGTCTCCAAGTTGTCATAATCAGTTTTGCTTCCTGACACTCTTCTAGATGTGATCAATCACCATCAGTGGTGTCTTGTCTTCAGATTGTCTGAACAACAACTTGTTTCTTGAGAGAAGTCATCAGTCATCATCACTAAGGTATATTTTTCATTGATGTAGAACTTCTGTGTGATGCTTCTTTGACTTCTCTTTATGACATGCCTCATAGTTTTATTTTACTTTAATTCCAGATGAGGCAGTCTCCTTTACTGATTCGATTTCCAGGAAAGAATCTCTTGATATGACATTCAGGTGAGAGAGCTCCTTATGTCATAGCTGAACTCCTGTCTGATGAAGCTTTAGATTTGACCTTGTTGACTTCACCTTTGACTGAGATTCCATGTCAGCTACAGATAAGTTCTCTTTCCTTAATCCTCGAACAGTAGGATCTTTATCTTGTAAAAGATGCTTTATTACTGACAATAGTCCTTAGCTATTGAATAGCCTTGACCCTAGGTCATACCCTTGCCGTTGTCTCCAAGGGATGAACCACTTGACCAGATACCGTCACCACTCTTGATAGCAGGGCTCTATCTTCGGTCATATGCCTTGAACATCCACTGTCCAGAATCCACATAACACGATGTACCTGTTACTGATAAGATATATTTTTATATACATTTTAGATAATTTTATTCCCATATTTAATTGCATTTTGCATTGATTTGGATATTTATTTAATTAATTTTGATGTTTTATTGTAGGAAGACAAGAATTTCTAAATTGGAAGAATTTGGGCTTAAAGAGCTATTTTGGAGCTAAAATTGGAAGAAATTCGGAAAAATAAAGAAATAACAAAATAAAGTGCAAAAAAGAAATAAAAGAAGAAGGAAAAAGAATTAGAAATTTGGAGCAAATTGGAATATTTCTAATACACCCCCAAGCAAGTGCAGAAAATTTTGAAAAGCAGTGCAGGCAATATTGAAATCAAAGCAGGCAACCTTGAAATAATGCAGCAGCCAGCCGTCCTTTGAAAAATACATTCAGCCAACTTTGAAAAGAAAATGCCAAGTTTGAAAAGTAACCAAACAAAAGTCCTATAAAAGGACTTGGCATTTGTTCATTCAAGGAGACAATCACAGGACGCAACATACTCCATCTTACAAAAAGAAAAAGCACCCATCCTGCACTTTTTATTTTCTACACATCTATCTTTATTCGGCTACTGCAAGAGCTAGGATTAGGGGCTTGGTTTTCTTCTCTTTTATGTACACGTTGTTTGGCTTAATTCTCCATTTATTACAAATTTGAGGTACTCTTTAATTTTATCTTGTTTATTAATATATGTTTTAAATGTTTTGTTTAATTATTTTTGTCAATTCTATTAATAGCATGTGTGAGTAGTTTATTTCTAGGGTGTAAGGGGAAGCCATGTTTACGCCATGATAGTGCTTTAATTTTATTAGTTGTTTAACGGATATAAAATAATTCTAATCGATATGTTATAAAATCTAATTTATGTTATCCGCCGGTATCATTAATTAATTATTTGCGAATACGAATAATAGATCGAGAGATTTTATTCACTAGAGGCATAGATACGATTAGCGGAATTGAATTTTAGTGCGAGAGCATAATTGGATTTCCGAGAGCGTTAATGTTTGAGAGAGATTAACATATGCTCTAATTATTTAAATCCGTTAAATTACTACATCCATATAATTTATTTCGGTGTAAACATGGTGAACCCGGTCATCCTAGACTTTTAGTTAATCGACTTTAAAACACATTTATTTGCGTTGTTTAGTTTTATAAAAATTCTCAATAATTGTTTTTAATAATTTGTGATAATTAAATTAAAATTGATAAAACCTGTCTCCCTGCGAACGAACACAAAAATATACTTCATCAAATTGGCGCCGCTGCCGGGGAGGCAAAAATTATCGATTTTAAATTAATTATTTTTATAGTTTAGATTTTATTTTTATTAAAAAAATACAAAAATAATAATTTTAGTGATATTTGGTAATTTTGTTTTTCTATATTTTTTAGCTGTTAATTTTCGTTCTTCCTCTCCCCTGTATTTATCCCCTCCCTGTTATAGTTTTATTCAAACAAAACCCAGTTCTTTTTTTCGGACTGCAGCACCACGCCCTCCTGTTCTTCTCCTCCACACCACATCAAATCTGCAAAAACTCACCACTGCAAGCCCCCATCTGCCCTTCGCCCACCTTCTACAACCACACCGCGCCACTCGACCTCCGCCACCCCCCCGCCTCCCCTTTCCACCTCGCTTTTCAACATAGCCCCTCCCTTGATTTTATTTGTTGTTCTGGGAAATCGAGTACTGTTTGTTAGGTGTTTTCTGAGTTCGATTGGTGTTGATTGTTTGTTTTGTACCAAGTCGATGAATTTGTGAGACCGCGAGTCTGCACTGAGTTCGAGTCGTTGATATTACCGAGTCTTTGAATAATTCTGTGTTTTTGTTAGATTTTTTTGCCAAAAATCCAAAAAAATATGTAAAATAAAATTGAAAAAAAAAAGTTTTAGAATAAAATCTATTTGTTAATTCGAATTTAGAATTATTAGATTTAAATAAAAAATTAATTCTCTTCCTAACAAGTTTTTTTTAAAAAAATATAGTTAATATATATATATATATATATATATATATACATATTTTCTATTCTGTTTAATTTATTAAATTTTTAGGTAGTCTATATTTTCCATTGTCTCATTGGAACTTTAGTTCCAATTGAGACCGATTTTACTGTTTTTCTTGTTTTTGTTGTTGATGCACAGGTATACAGAAGACGAAATTATAACTCCTGATTCTACTCAGGGTCTTGATTCCGGAGAACCTCTACAACAATACATCGACAAACAGAGAAATAAAACGTAGCGAAAGATCCATTTCTCAGAGATTAAAATGGCCAACCTTCCTTTTAAATCTTTGAAGAACTATTCGTAGCCTTCTCCGAGTGGGGTGCCCGTTGGCCTCGCTATGCCAGCTATTCAAGCAGCAAACTTTGAGATCAAACCAGCGTTGCTCAGTATGATCCAACATAATCAGTTTGCTGGTCTTCCATCCGAAGACCCTACACTTCATCTGCAAAGGTTTCAACAGCTCTGTTCTACCATTAAACATCAGGGAGTAACTCCAGACCAGTTGAAAGTCATGTTGTTCGGTTTCTCTCTTCGTGACAAAGCTCAAAAATGGTTGAATGATATTGACTTGACCAAGTGGGATGAGATTGCTCAGGCTTTCTTAACTGAGTTCTTCCCTCCTAACAGAATCGACGATTTAATCGACAAGATGATGGGTTTTAAGCAAGATTATGGCGAATCTCTTCGGGATGCTTAGGACAGATTCAAGGATTATCAACGTGCATGCCCTCACCATGGTCTTGAGAAGTGGTTTCTGCTTAAACGCTTCTACAATGGTCTTGATCCTGAAACAAAAGGTACAGTTGATAACGCTGCAGGTGGCGTGTTTTTAGACAAAGGAGTTGATGATGCACATGCTTTTCTTTCAAATTTGGCTGCCAATCACTTCAGTAACCCGAGAGCAGCCAAGAAAGGGGGTAAACTCGAAGTGGATGCATACTCTCTATTATCATCTCAACTCGCTGCATTGACTCAGGAGATCCACTCATTGAAGACATCTCAGCCCTCTACTCCACCTATGAGTATCAATGCATTGTCATCCGTGGCTCCTATGAATTATCCTGTTTGTGAAGTCTGTGGCATCCAGGGCCACTATGGTAATGATTGCCAATACAATGCTCAAAATTCACAAGATTTTCAGATGGAGCAAGCAAATGTTTTCCAACAGAGGCAGCAGTACAATCCGTATTCCAACACTTACAATCCTGGTTGGAAAGATCATCCGAACTTCTCATATAGGAACAATAACGCTCAGAATTCAAATGTTCCTAATCAGCAGCAGCAATATCAGCAGTCTTATCAGCCTCCTCCACAGCAGCAGTATAGGCCCCCGCAAGGACCTATGAATCCCCCTGGATTTCAGAAGCCCTATCAGAATTATGCTCCTCAAGCCAATCAAGCTGCACAGGCTGATAATCAAGGTTATATGATGAAGATATTGTTGCAAATGCAAAAGAATATGGAGGATACCAATAGGAAGATGAACCAGATGGAGATTCATAATAAGATGCTAGAAACTCAGATTGCTCAAATGGCTAGTTACTCGTCTACAAGGCGACAAGGCTCTCTACCAGCACAACCAACTCAGCCAAAGGAGAATGTGAATGCCATTACTCTTAGGAGTGGTCATACATATGATGCTCCTCCAATGCCTACTGACGATGTTCCTACTAAAAAAGAAAATTCTGAGGAAGACAAGGTAGATAAAGTTGTTGAAGACACAAACGAAGGTGAAACTGAGGAAAGCAAGGAAAAGGACAAAGAAAAGACTGCAGCCACCCCTCCACCATTTGTGCCAAAGCTCCCATTCCCTAGCAGGATGAACAGAACTAAGGTGGACCGGCAGTTTGGTAAGTTCATGACACTTGTCAAGAACCTTGAGGTAACAGTTCCTTTCACGGATTTAATTTCTCAAGTTCCATCATATGCAAAGTTTCTCAAGGATATTCTCACTAAGAAAAGGTCCTTTGGTGAGGTAGAGACAGTAGCTTTTACTGAGGAGTGTAGTGCTGTTTTACAGAATAAGTCTCCACCTAAGCTTAAAGATCCTGGTAGTTTTTCGATCCCGTATCATTTAGGTGCATTGTTTATTGATAAAGCTTTATGTGATTTAGGCGCTAGCGTCTCAGTCATGCCTCTCTCGATTTTTCAAAAATTAAACATGGGAGAATTAAAATGTACACAGATGACTTTGCAAATGGCAGACCGTTCGATAAAATATCCTCTTGGAATTTTAGAGGATGTGCCTGTTAGGGTTGGAAAATTTCTATATTCCTGTAGACTTCGTAGTCCTAGATATGGAAGAGGATAGCCAAATACCTATTATTTTAGGTAGACCATTTCTCTGTACTGCAGGTGCTGTAATTGATGTTAAAAGTGGGACTTTCACATTGAGCGTTGGTGATGATAAAATTACTTTTACTCTAACCTCTGCTCTGAAATCCCCTTTGCTTGAGAATACTTGCTGCAGGATTGATGTTATAGATGAAATTGTTCAAGATGAGACGCCTCAGATTCTATTGAATGATGCATTGGAAGCAGTGCTCATGCTTGAAGCATACGAAGGAGAAGGACATGCTGAAGTCGATTCATTGATTCTTGAGTTGGATGGTGTAGCTGATCCGAATTGTGAGGTAACCAACACTGTCACTTCTTGTGGTCAACCTCAGGTAAAAAAGTTGGAGTTAAAGCCTTTGCCATCTAATCTTAAATATGTGTTTCTTGATGATGAAAAGACTTGTCCTGTGATTGTTAGCTCTAGTCTTGATGATAACCAGGTTTTTAAGCTTCTTACTGTTTTGCGTGTGCATAGAAAAGCTATTGGGTATAGTATTGATGATCTTACAGGGATTAGTCCAGACTTTTGCATGCATAGAATTCACTTAGATGATGACCATAAGCCTTGCATACAGGGACAACGTCGCTTGAACCCTAACATGCAAGAGGTTGTTAAAAAAGAAGTTTTGAAGTTGTTAGATGCGGGCATCATTTACCCGATTTTCGATTCTAAATGGGTAAGCCCAGTTCAGGTAGTTCCTAAGAAAGGAGGAACAACGGTAATTAAGAATGATAAAGATGAATTAATTCCCACTCGAATTGTCACCGGTTGGCGAATGTGCATTGATTACCGTAAGTTAAACACTGCTACTAGAAAAGATCATTACCCTCTCCCATTTATTGATCAGATGCTTGAAAGACTTGCTAAGCATAAGTACTTTTGCTATTTAGATGGATATTCAGGGTTCTTTCAGATCCCTATACATCCTGATGACCAAGAAAAGACTACATTTACTTGCCCATATGGTACTTTTGCATATCGTAGAGTGCCTTTTGGATTGTGCAATGCCCCTGCTACTTTTCAGCGTTGCATGACTGCCATATTTTCTGATTTCATAGAGTCTATCATGGAAGTATTTATGGATGATTTCAATGTTTATGGGTCTGATTTTGATGTATGTGTGCATAATCTTTCTAAAGTGCTTAAACGTTGTGAAGAGGTGAATTTGGTTTTGAATTGGGAAAAGTGCCACTTCATGGTAAATGAAGGAGTGGTACTTGGTCACTTGATTTCTGAACGTGGCATCGAGGTTGACGAAGCAAAAATTGAGGTGATTGAGAAGCTTCCTCCTCCTGTTAATGTCAAGGGAGTGAGGAGTTTCCTTGGTCATGCGGGTTTTTATCGTCGTTTTATAAAAGATTTTTCAAAAATTGCAAAACCCCTCACTCAATTGTTGCTTAAGGATGCCACCTTTGTGTTTACTGACGCTTGTTTGGAGTCTTTTAATAGGATCAAGGAAGCTTTGATTAGTGCACCAATCATACAACCTCCAGATTGGAGCCTTCCATTCGAAATCATGTGTGATGCAAGTGATTATGCTGTGGGAGCCGTTCTCGGTCAAAGGAAAGACAAGGTATTGCATGCCATCTACTATGCAAGTAAAACCTTGGATGAAGCTCAGGTCAATTATGCTACTACTGAGAAGGAGCTTCTAGCTGTGGTCTATGCTCTTGACAAGTTTCGGACCTATCTCATTGGCTCCAAAATCATTGTTCACACAGATCATTCAGCACTGAGATATCTGTTGGCCAAGAAAGAAGCAAAACCGAGGCTTATTCGTTGGATTCTGTTACTCCAGGAATTTGACTTGGAAATCAAAGACAAGAAGGGTGCTGAGAACGTGGTTGCAGATCATCTTTCACGACTGCGTTTCATATCAGATGTTGCATTTGATACTCCTATTGACGACTCTTTTCCTGATGATCATTTATTTGTTGTTGCCACTAAAACTCCATGGTATGCAGACTTTGTAAATTTTTGTGTGAGTGGCTCTCATCCTCCAGATTTGACCTATCAACAACGAAAGCGGTTCCATCATGATGCTAAACAATATGTTTGGGATGACCCTTTCTTGTATCGAAAGTGTGCTGATGGGTGATAACGTGTATTTTATACACGTTTTGTCTTTTATTCTTCTGCATTTTTGTTAGTTTCGAATGTTGTTTTATTAATATTTGTTATGTTTTTCATCTTTCAGGCCTCATGCTTAGTTGTTGAAAAGATGGATTATTTTGGGCTTGAAAGCGAAGATTATTCAAGAGGGAAGTTAGAAGATGCAAGCTCGTGATGCCGGGAGGTGTTTAATGCATTATATTGAGCAGTTTTTCTGTACGGGCAGCTGTACGGCCGTTCAACAGGCCGTACAGAAATTGCTGTGTATTAAAAGAGAAATAAACACATCTCTCTTAACCTAATTTTTTTAACTTAACTAACATCTAACTTCTTCATCTTCAACCTAGCCTCTTCAAGGAAAAATTAGGGTTAGTAGAGTAGATAGAAAAACATCAATTACTCATAATCTAGCATTGATTATGAGTAACTAACTCCATATATTTGGCTCAAGGAGGAATTCTTGTACAAAAACCCATTTCAATTTAAGTAAGATTTATTTAACTCTATCTTGAATGCTTGTGATGTATTGCTCATGATTTTGCTTGAAGATTTGTAAGTTGCTTCACCTTACTCTTCTTGTATCTTCAATTGCTAATTGTTTGTTCTAATACGTAATCGTTAGTTCATTCATTATAGTAGCACAAGATTTAGTGTACCTAAATCCACAAGATTCAAGTGCAAATACCTAGGTTGAGCTTCTCATCCTTGGGTTTGTCCTAGCCTCTCATTGATTGATTCCTTGATTTGGTTAAATTGGTAGTGCTTCACTATTGGTTGCTAGTATCAAGAGAACTAATTTATGTGCTTCACTAAATTAGTGTTTATAATAGAAGAGAAATAAGTGATTGTGTGCTTCACCAATTATCTTGGTTAGGTAGAGTTGGATATATTTGCTTGTTGTTGGGTTGAAGTGCTTGAATATCCATAATCCTTGGGTCAAATATCCCTTGTCTTGTTAATTTGCTCATTGTGTTGTTGTGTTGGCAAATTTGGATATTAGCCATTAACTTAGTTGTGTTTTTGTAGCAATTTATTTATCGTAGGCAAGGTGTTTGTTAAAATATCTCAACCAAACTCCAAACCCCCCCCATTTTCCACACTACTAGATTGTAAGAGATAATCTACTCGAAATCGATATTGAGAGTCCTTCCCTGTGAACGAACTTACGAAAAACACTACCTTCAAATTGGCGCCGCTGCCGGGGAAGGCAACAATATTAATTTTGAGTTAATTGTTTCTTATATTTTAGATTTTATCTTTGTATATAATTTTTTCTTTCTTTCTTTGTTGTTTTTATTGGTGTGTCTTCATGTTTATTGTATATAGACATGAACTAACTCTTTCAGGAGACGATGGATAATTATCGTGGTTGGAATAATGCTCAAGATTTCACCTATGATCAAGAACGATATCAAGATTTTAATTCTTTTCAGAATTTTAATGCGTATCAGGTGAATTCTTTATATCCTACAAACTCATGCTATGCTCCTTACCCTCCTGGCATCGATTATTCATATGACTTTGAAAATCAATGTTATGATCCGCATTATAATTCCCATGACCATCAAGGGTCTTCTTCATCTTCCTTATCATCATTAGAGGAAATGATTAAACAAATGGCGGCAAACAACCTCCAATTCCAAAACACCACTTTTCGAAGCATATCCAACTTAGAAAAGCAAATGAGTCAACTAGCCGAAACCGTGAGTCGATTAGAGGAGGTCAATTCTCCTACCAATCATGATTCTTGTTTTGTAATTGATGAAAATGTTGTGCATGATGAATTTGCTTGTTTAGTTGACGATTGCCCTAGGCTTAATAATGATGAATTGGATGCAGTTGAGGATCTACCAAATTTAGAAAATTCCTTTGAGCTTATTGAATTGGTAGATGAGATAAAAATTGATGAATGTCCAATTAAAATTGAGAAGGAATTTGAGCTTAAGATTGATGAGGTTGAAATTTTTGCTTGGGTATATAAGGATCCAATTTGGGAAGAGTTTTTGAGTCGTACTTATAATTATTATTCTGACGATTTTTCTAGCTACTTTGATTTTTCAGAGTCTCTTGAAGATGTGAAGATCATAAAAATATTTCTATATTTTTATGGATCAAAGGTATATTTGCACACCTTATTTTTATTATTGATTCGTAGGTATGTGCATTTATTTGCTTTTTCACCTCATTAGTTATCATACTTGTATAAATAAGTCGAGCCAACGACAATAAACAAAGCGCTTTTTGGGAGGCAACCCAAGGTACGTATGTATTTATATATTTTTTTATGCGTGTGTTAGATTTCTTGCATTTATGTTGGGTGTTATTCATATTGTGGATTTGAGGATTGATCTAAATATTAGTGAGTGGGGATTCCATTTTCCATCTATTTTAATTCTAAGAAAATAACCAAAAAAAATTATGTATTTTTGTGGTGTGATTAATGAATTTTATAATAGATTTTCAAAAAAAAAAAAAATTAATAATAATGCCCCGCTCAATAATATTTAGTATCGTTAATTATAGTTTTTTATAATTTTTATATTTGTTCCACTCGTACCTTGATTTGTTTGTTTCATGTTTTCAGGAATTAGTATTTTATTTAAGCATTGAAGGATTTGTGGGAATTTTTTGTAAAAAAAAAAAAAAAATAGTTTTTGTAAAATTTCAGGACCGTACGGGCTGTTGTACGGGGTGCAGACCGTGCAGCAAGCCGTTCCGCAGCCCGTGCAGTTTTTTCCTCCTTCTGCCAGTTTGTTAGTTCAAAATTAGGGGATCTTTTAAATCCCTACCCACTTGCTGCACTGGCTGTACAGCTCTCTAAAAAAAAAAAAACACAAAACAGAGCATTCAATCCTCTCTTCTCCCCTGCTGCTTTCAACAACTCTACCTCCCCTTCGTTTTCTTCTCCACTCTCCTACGTCTCCGTCCAACAGCCCACGCCAATCTCTCACCAATATCTCCGCCACTGCCCCATTTTTCACCAGTCCACCCGCTGTTCAACCCATCGTCTCACCACACTACTATCCCTTCTCTGCCCACACCTCCCCTCATCTTCGCCGGCCATTACCTCACACCATGGTTCTCCATTCCTCCGAACCTGCAACACAACCATCTCCATTTTTTTTTCCAGCCATCACTTCACCCGACCTTAACCCTCATCTCATCCTCTATCCCCATCTCTGCTTCTCTCCCTCGACCCATGACATCCGTCAACACCATTCCCTCGTCCCTTCGTTCACCTTCACCAAACTTCTCCACAACTCTCACCACGCCAACCAACAGCCCACCCTTATCATCACCTCCGTTCTCCTTTTTTTTCACCTGCAAACCCCCCTACCATCTCACAACTCACCCACCACCAAGCCTCCCTCTATCTTTCAACACCACCATCCCCCGCCCCCTTTTCTGCAGCAACCAACCACCCACCATCATAGGCGCCGACCGCCACCACAATACCCACCAAGCCACTCCCCTTCCTCCTGCCATTCTTCAATTCGCCACAGCTCTCTCCCCCACCACCAATTCCCTGCCTTCACCAGTTACAACCCCCCCCCCGTGTTTTCCCCTTCTCTAGTTTAGTTTAGTTTATTTTTTTTCTTTTTGTTTTGTTTCATTTTTTTTGTTTTTAATTTGTTTTACTTTTATTTCTTTTATTTATTTTCATTCCTTTTTTTTTAATTTTTAATTTTGTTTTACTGTTTATACTTTTGTAAAACTAAACAATTTTATAAATTTTAGAATCAATTTTAAATTTGATTTTTGATTTTATTTATTATTGGTTATTTATTTTTATTTTTATTTTCTTTTTTAGCAAAAAAAAAATTTATTTTTCTTATTTTGATTTTTAGTTTTTAAATTCAAGAATCAATGTAGTTTCACTTCTAAATTTGATTTTTGATTTTATTATTAATTCCTTAGTTATTTAATTTTATTTTATTTTAGCTTTATGATTTTTGATTTTATTATTATTTTAGTTTTAAATTTGAATTTTGATTTTATTTTATTTTACTTTTAAAATTGATTTTTTTTATTTTAATTGTTTTTAATTTTGATTTTAGTTTTTTCATTTTTTTTTAAACTAAGTAATTTATATAAATTCAAGAATAAATTTTATTTCACTTTAGAATTGATTTTGATTTTATTATTAATTTGTTAGTTATTTTATTTTATTTTAATTTTCAATTTGATTTTTTATTTTATTTTATTTTGGTTTAGTTTTAAATTTGATTTTTGCTTTTATTATTATTTCAGTTTTAAATTTGATTTGATTTTAATTTTAGTTGATTTTTTTTATTAATTGGTTAGTTATTTTATTTTATTTTTTGTTTTTATAAAAAAAACAAATATTTTTATTATTTCTATTTCCTTAATTAATGTATTGCAGGATTTTGAAGATTGTGAATTTGGCTCGTTGATTATTTTTGTGTGGTTGACTGTGGTGTGTGGCGATAGTTCAATTCTTGACGTGCAATTTCGGAGTTGGATTTTGGCAAATATGAGTGGTGCTCCCGGTCCTTGTTATTTATTTTTAGGGGAGTTCTCTTTCCATCATATCTCTACTTCGTTTTTATTTGTCATGCATGAGGACATGCCTTGTTTTAAGTGGGGGAAGGATTGTTTATGTTCATCCTTGTAGCATAATATGTAGTTAGTGTTAGTATTTTTTTTTGGTTTTATTTGATGTCCGTTTTGTTTGCATTTGGTAAATAAGTTTAGTAATGAGCGTGTTTACTTGTTTGTGAAATTATGACATTGTGAGCTTGCATCTTTGTTTTCTCCTATTTCGTGTCTAGCATTACCAATTTGATGCGAATCTATAAGTTTGATGCACCTTATTGCACACACTCACTTAAACTGGCATGAAAAGTTTAGATTGTTGTAATTAAATTGTAAACATGACGATTATCTCTTAGAATGCTTGGAATCAAATCGAGAAGATGTTATTACAACTTAAACCTTGTGAGTCCTTGAACGATGATTCTTTTGCTTGTGTGTTGCTCCCTCTTTATGTGTGTTTGTTGCTCTAGGGCTTGCATTAAACCTTCATTCATGGATGCACCATAATAAGGAAATTCTATTTAGGATAACCTTTTGGCCTTTTTAGCTTATGAGCCATGAAATAATTCCTAGTTACCCCCTTTGAAGCTTATATCCATATTTTTCTTCGTCACTCTCCCCTTTTATACATGAGCCATAGCCAAATACTTCACTCTCGACCTAGTTGAGCTAGTTGAGTCTTGGAAAGAATTGATTAATGAGCATGTGAATTTGGAGAAATTGTGAAGAGGAAGAACTCTAATTATTGTAAGTGGGAACTAGTTTGATGTGTATATCTAGATGTGGTTCAAGGTTCTTTGTAGTACTTATTTATGTTAGGCATTCCCTTTGCTAAAAAAAAAATAATAATAAAGGGGATGTAAAAAAAAATAGAAAAAAAAACAATAAATCTTTGTACTTTATTTTGTTTCAATTTTTTTTGGTAAATGTGGTTGTGTTTTGTAACTGTAAATGAGTGAAGACATTCTTTAGTTTGAGAATTTGGTGGATGAAGCGAGCAAGCGTCATTTTGACTCAACTAGCGAGACTTTTACCCCTTCCTTGAACTTATATTTTCACACCTTCACCCAAGCCTCATTACAACCCATTTTATGAATTCCTTGTTTTTTGTGCAATCCGGAATTTAGGTGAACATGCAAGGTCAAGTAGAGCGCATGCATTTTGACTTGGAGTTGAGTGAAATCTCTAGCCCATACTTGTGTGATGCATAATTGAGAGATGTGAGATTTTTCACCATACAATTTCATCTTCTTAATGCGAAGCCATGTATGCTTTGTGATAATCTTGTCTAGTGTTCACGATTGAAGTGCATTCATTCTATCTTTAATGTCTTTGTTACATCTTGCACAAGGTGTGTCATCTTGATTCTTGAATTGGTTGTTAGCTCGTTTTAGTGGATGACAAGGTGAATAGCTCTAGATGTTTGATTTTAGTTACAAGTAGACGACTCGGATATGTGAGTGTAGTAGTTAGTTTAATTAGTAGGTATTGTTAGTTTCTTGTTTATTAGTGGTTTTTGTGATTTTGTGGGTACATCATCTATAAACCCTCACGAGACCTCACTCGTCCACTAGGGCTACCTAGGGGTTCCAAGGGCTTGTTGCATATGCCAAATGCAACCGTGATCACCTACGGAAGTGGTACTAGTTAGAAATATATGGTTATGTTAATTTTAGTTTGCTCGAGACTAGCAAAGTTTAAGTGGGGGAAGATTTGATAACGTGTATTTTATACACGATTTGTCTTTTATTCTTCTGCATTTTTGTTAGTTTCGAATGTTGTTTTATTGTTTTTCATCTTTCAGGCCTCATGCTTAGTTGTTGAAAAGATGGATTATTTTGGGCTTGAAAGCGAAGATTATTCAAGAGGGAAGTTAGAAGATGCAAGCTCGTGATGCCGGGAGGTGTTTAATGCATTATATTGAGCAGTTTTTCCGTACGGGCAGCTGTACGGCTGTTCAACAGGCCGTACAGAAATTGTTGTGTATTAAAAGAGAAATAAACACATCTCTCTTAACCTAATTTTTTTAACTTAACTAACATCTAACTTCTTCATCTTCAACCTAGCCTCTTCAAGGAAAAATTAGGGTTAGTAGAGTAGATAGAAAAACATCAATTACTCATAATCTAGCATTGATTATGAGTAACTAACTCCATATATTTGGCTCAAGGAGGAATTCTTGTACAAAAACCCATTTCAATTTAAGTAAGATTTATTTAACTCTATCTTGAATGCTTGTGATGTATTGCTCATGATTTTGCTTGAAGATTTGTAAGTTGCTTCACCTTACTCTTCTTGTATCTTCAATTGCTAATTGTTTGTTCTAATACGTAATCGTTAGTTCATTCATTATAGTAGCACAAGATTTAGTGTACCTAAATCCACAAGATTCAAGTGCAAATACCTAGGTTGAGCTTCTCATCCTTGGGTTTGTCCTAGCCTCTCGTTGATTGATTCCTTGATTTGGTTAAATTGGTAGTGCTTCACTATTGGTTGCTAGTATCAAGAGAACTAATTTATGTGCTTCACTAAATTAGTGTTTTTAATAGAAGAGAAATAAGTGATTGTGTGCTTCACCAATTATCTTGGTTAGGTAGAGTTGGATATATTTGCTTGTTGTTGGGTTGAAGTGCTTGAATATCCATAATCCTTGGGTCAAATATCCCTTGTCTTGTTAATTTGCTCATTGTGTTGTTGTGTTGGCAAATTTGGATATTAGCCATTAACTTAGTTGTGTTTTTGTAGCAATTTATTTATTGTATGCAAGGTGTTTGTTAAAATATCTCAACCAAACTCCAAACCCCCCCATTTTCCACACTACTAGATTGTAAGAGATAATCTACTCGAAATCGATATTGAGAGTCCTTCCCTGTGAACGAACTTACGAAAAACACTACCTTCAATGGGATCTTTCATAAATGTGTCCCTGAGTTTGAAGTTGATGACATTCTCAAGCATTGTCATTCTCTTGCATGTGGAGGGCACAATGGTACTTCTAAAACTGCTGCTAAGGTACTTCAATCTGGATTCTTCTGGCCTTCTCTATTTAAAGATGCTCGTGCTTTCTGTTTGGCTTGTGATGCATGTCAAAGAACGGGCAATATTTCTAAACGCAATGAGATGCCTCAAACCGGTATTCTTGAGGTCGAGATATTTGATGTATGGGGTATTGATTTTATGGGACCTTTCCCAACTTCTTGTGGGATGAAATACATCTTAGTTGCAGTTTATTATGTTTCCAAATGGGTTGAAGCAATTGGATCGCAAACCAATGATTCCAAGGTTGTTATGAATCTCTTCAAGAAAATCATCTTCCCCCGCTTTGGAGTTCCAAGAACCGTGATAAGTGATGGTGGTTCTCATTTTCATCACCGACAATTTGAAACTTTATTTAAGAAGTATGGTGTCACTCACAAGGTTGGTGTTGCTTATCATCCTCAAACAAGTGTCCAAGTCGAGGTTTCAAATCGTCAAATTAAATGCATTCTAGAGAAGGTTGTTGCAAAATCTAGAAAAGATTGGTACTTGAAGCTAGATGATGCTTTGTGGGCTTATCGGACGGCATATAAGACCCCTATTGGCACCACCCCATATCGGTTAGTATATGGTAAGGCATGACACTTGCCAGTGGAATTGGAACATCGCGCTTTTTGGGCTGTAAAAGAGCTCAACATGGATTTAAAGGCTGCGGGGCAAGCAAGACTTCTTCAGATGAATGAATTGGATGAGCTTCGATTTGATGCTTATGATAATTCCCGGCTTTACAAGGAGAGAACGAAGAAAATGCATGACAAAATGATCCAACAGCGTGAGTTTCAAGTTGGTGACAAGGTTCTGTTATTTAACTCAAGGCTCCGACTCTTTCCTGGGAAGCTTAAATCTAGATGGTCCGGACCTTTCACTGTAACTGGAGTTATATTTCATGGTGCTATTGAGATAATGGGGCAAGATGGAGCAAAATTTAAGGTCAACGGTCAACGCCTTAAATTATATGTGGACGGTGCATTTGTTGGAAAATTGGAGATGATTCGCCTCGACAGTCTCTTCATGGAACCTTGATTCGAGGACAGAAGTCAAGCTAATGACGGTAAAAGAGCGCTTCTTGGGAGGCAACCCAATGGTTTGGGCGAGCTATTAGGGGAGTTTTTCTATCTTTTCTTATTTTTTTTATTTATTCTGTAATTTTTAGGATTTCTTGTTTTCCTCTTTTATATAATTGTTCATCGAGAACTCATCCCCACTGAATTGATTTAGAAGAGGGCCATGCAAATATTTTTGTTGATTGAAAAATAAAGAGCATTGTGTGGCTCGAGGAGGACTTTGAAGACAAAAGCGAGAGTAGGGCTGGAGCTAAATGAAGAAAAGAAAGCGGCAAGCTAGTACATAGCTTGTACTATATCACACCTAACCCGCTAATCTTTCTTTATAAATCAATGAGTTTTTGTCTGTGTTAAAAATCATCATTTCAGCTATACAGATATACAGAGCATATACTGAAAATTTCAACCTCCTCGGGAAAAGATCTCATCATCATTTAGTTACACCGGTGCCGCTTAACCATGATGCCTTGCGTGAGTTATATTGCAGTGCGGTCGACACTTCTAGAGTGGACGAAAGTGCAATCACATTTCAACTGCTTGGTAGGTCGATTAGGGTCACCGAACGAGATGTTAATCGAATTCTTCATTTTCCTATGGAAAATCTCGTTGCTGATCCTACACCTGACCAGATTGAAAGTTTCTTTCGTCTCATAAGGTACCAAGATAGCAATTTCAGTACTGGTAATCTCTCTAGAACATATCTAACCCAGTACTGGAATTTCTTCTTCCACATTCTTAACCATGTTTTTTCCTCAGCTAGAACAAATCTAGATAGAATACCTGAGTTTATTCAAAAAATAGGGTATGCGGTTGCCAATAATTTGAGGATTAATTTTGGTAAGATAGTGCTGGGTCAAATCATTTTGAAGATGAAGCACTTAGGAACAAGGGATGCCCGGACTCAAAGGGTCGAATGTTTATATCCAAGATTTCTGCAGTTAATATTAAATGATTTTTTGAGTGATGCAGACAGGATACGCTTGGACAATGGTCAAGATTTGGAATGCTCTTCCATGAAGAAGAATGTAATTAACTACATAAGCAATAAGAGCTATACGGATGTGCCGACAGTCCTAACTGAATATCTAAAGACTGTCTCACTTCCATTGTTACCAAGACCAGTAAGATCAGCACCACATATGGAGTTTGCTACATCAGCCGATCTACCTCCTGCTAAACGGAGTAAACCTAGCGAACCCGAGACATTCAAGGGAAACTTGGGTCTTGTGCCGTTTAATCCATTCAAGTTTAACCTCCCGGAGAGAAAATCCCTGGATCTCTTTCCAGATTTATCACTCTTTTCCAGTGGTCAGCAACTTGCTTCACGAGAGGATGGAAGCTCCCGAACTTTCATTGCACCATCCGACAAAGGGGCTAGCATGATTTCATTTGCAGATACGCATCTCGGTGAAAGTTTTGGACAAAAGTTGAGAGAAACACGAGCAGAGCATGAGAGTGGGCAACCTGCTCAACCACATGCACCTGTAACCAGAGCGGGATTCAACGGACTCCTTGCACGGGTCCAAACACTGGAGAACGAGTTGCCGCATATCCGTGAGTCCATTGCAGAAATCAAAAATCTGCAACTTGTTCAAAATGATGCATTCCAGGCTCAATTAAGCTCCATGGCAGCCCAGTTTAGTCATGCAATTAATTCCTTGATGAAAACAGCTTCTTCTAATTTCCCAACTCCACATCCAACTGTTCTGGAGGATAACCCAACTGAGGGGGAGAAGGTGGATGAGCAAGAAGCTAAAAGGCGTAATAAAGGCAAGGAAAAGGTTGCTGACACGGATTTAAATTTATTTTTGGGAAGGAAAAGCTAAGAGGAGTATTCGTGCTATGTGGAAAGAATTACGCAAGGAAAGCTTGAAGATATGTTCAGTCTAGAGGAACAATTATCTTGCTTATTTTGAGGGGAGTTTTCGTTCACTTTTGTTCATATCTCATTTTTTAATTGCATACATTGAGGACAATGCATGAGATAAGTGTGGGGATGTTCTCATTAGGGTTTTTAGTGTAAATACATAAAATTGAAAATACCAAAAAAATTAGAAAATTAGAAAATTATTTGCCTCGTCTCATAGTGTGTTAACAAATTTAGGTATACATCTTGTGAGCTTATTTTGCATGATTATTTGACATGTCATATCTCTGAAAGTTATTTGTTACTTGATGATTCCTTGTATGTGCTTGCGAAAAATTTTAAAACTTGAAATACATCATTGTCAAATTTAGTGAGTACTGAAGCATGCTTTCACCTTGTGAGATCTTGAGCCTAATTTGTGATTGGTACATCTTATATCAATCGAATTTTTATTGTTGTGTGTTGTTCATCATTAAGTATGTCGCTCTAGAACTTGTTTCAAACCATTTTGAGATTACATGATATCTGTATGCATGAAAATGATAAAGGCACTAGGATTAACCGTATTTATCCAAACAGTACCCTTGAATCATATATCCCTAGTAAACCCCTTTGAGCTTTTTATCCATTATTTTTTGTATATCACCAATCTAAATTCTTGAGCCTACTTGTTTATTCTTCTCTTGATTTACTAGTAGAGCATTTTGATTCATTTGGAGGTTGGTGAGTGAATAGTGTGGGGATTTCTTTGTTAAAATGTGAAAAATAAAGTGCAAATCAAAAAGAAAAAATATATAAAAAAAAGAAATATATATATATATATATATATATATATATATATAAATAAAAGATCAAGTAGAGTTGTGTTCATTGGTTTGTGCAATATGAAAATGGAAAAGTACATGGTAATATGTGCTTGGGGTTTAATGCTTGTGAGAGTTTGCTCAGCTGTTACATGATCGAAATTTCATGTTGAGTGCTTTAATTAGAAATGAACATTGTGCTCTATTAGTTTATCGAGTTAGCCACTTGTTAGCCTTTTTCTTGATTCCCTACCCTTTACCTTAGCCACGTTACAACCTTTAACAAAGACCTTTTGATTTATGCATGCATGTATTCAAGGTAGTGGAGATTTGGTGGACAACCAAGCATATGGTAGCACATGACTTAATTGATTGAACTTGAGCGAATACACTTCACCTATACACTTGTGTGATTTGAGAGTTATGTGAGATTTTCTATCCATAGCGAAATTGATATCAATTTCATGATCTTTTTGTCTATCTAGACTGTGTATTTACTTGGATAGTCTTGTGCATATGATGTGTAAGTGAACAGACTTTCAGTATTGTGCAATTGAGGTTTACTGGTGTGGAGTACTATGATAGGTTGCATACTTGAGACTTGGTAGAAAAAAAAATGAATTTTGTGGGTAAATTCACTATAAACCCTCACGAGACAACACTCGTCCTACTAGGGCTGTCTAGGGGTTTAACGGCTTGTTGCATATGCTCAATGCAATCGTGTCATCTACGAAAGTGATATTAGGATTTAGTTTTTATTTCGCTTATTTGCCCGAGGACGTGCAAATGCTTAGTGTGGGGATGTTTGATAAGATATATTTTTATATACATTTTAGATAATTTTATTCCCATATTTAATTGCATTTTGCATTGATTTGGATATTTATTTAATTAATTTTGATGTTTTATTGTAGGAAGACAAGAATTTCTAAATTGGAAGAATTTGGGCTTAAAGAGCTATTTTGGAGCTAAAATTGGAAGAAATTCGGAAAAATAAAGAAATAACAAAATAAAGTGCAAAGAAGAAATAAAAGAAGAAGGAAAAAGAATTAGAAATTTGGAGCAAATTGGAATATTTCTAATACACCCGAAAGCAAGTGCAGAAAATTTTGAAAAGCAGTGCAGGCAATATTGAAATCAAAGCAGGCAACCTTGAAATAATGCAGCAGCCAGCCGTCCTTTGAAAAATACATTCAGCCAACTTTGAAAAGAAAATGCCAAGTTTGAAAAGTAACCAAACAAAAGTCCTATAAAAGGACTTGGAATTTGTTCATTCAAGGAGACAATCACAGGACGCAGCATACTCCATCTTACAAAAAGAAAAAGCACTCATCCTGCACTTTTTATTTTCTACACATCTATCTTTATTCGGCTACTGCAAGAGCTAGGATTAGGGGCTTAGTTTTCTTCTCTTTTATGTATACGTTGTTTGGCTTAATTCTCCATTTATTACAAATTTGAGGTACTCTTTAATTTTATCTTGTTTATTAATATATGTTTTAAATGTTTTGTTTAATTATTTTTGTCAATTCTATTAATAGCATGTGTGAGTAGTTTATTTCTAGGGTGTAAGGGGAAGCCATGTTTACGCCATGATAGTGCTTTAATTTTATTAGTTGTTTAACGGATATAAAATAATTCTAATCGATGTGTTATAAAATCTAATTTATGTTATCGGTCGGTATCATTAATTAATTATTTGCGAATACGAATAATAGATCGAGAGATTTTATTCACTAGAGGCATACATACGATTAGCGGAATTGAATTTTAGTGCGAGAGCATAATTGGATTTCCGAGAGCGTTAATGCTTGAGAGAGATTAACACATGCTCTAATTATTTAAATCCGTTAAATTACTACATCCATATAATTTATTTCGGTGTAAACATGGTGAACCCGGTCATCCTAGACTTTTAGTTAATCGACTTTAAAACACATTTATTTGCGTTGTTTAGTTTTATAAAAATTCTCAATAATTGTTTTTAATAATTTGTGATAATTAAATTAAAATTGATAAAACCTGTCTCCCTGCGAACGAACACAAAAATATACTTCATCAGTTACACACCCTGCAATGCCAAAATAGTTAAACCTTTTTTGGGACCCAAATTTGATTGGGTCATGAATACTTGAAGTATTGGCCTTTGTTAGGCAAAACAACATTCTTAATCTTAACACCATTAGTCAGCAAACATTTCACCCTATAAACAGATTTAACAATCTTTGATTTCATCTTGGGTATCTATGTCTTTTTAGCAGCAATAACACTTGTTTCATTGACTGGACATTTGACCTTGTAAATAGCCTTAGTAAAACTTTGTTTAGGCTTTGGTACAAATGTCTCTCTCCTAACATGAGGAGGACTAGCAGTCTTTGATCTAACATTATTCCTGTTTATATGTTGTCGAGGAGCAGTCTTATTATCACATGCATGATTACCATTAAAGTAAGCAGACATCACATTAAAAGCACAAGACATACAGTTGACAACACCACATGCTTTATGATTAGAATCAATGATAGGCATGGTACTCATGTTAGACATGTTATTGTTCTGCTTCAACTTATTACCACCTAATCCAGTCTTAGAAGAACTAGTTGTTTCAACAACCTTGACTAGCACTTTAGGTACATCTTTCTTGGATGAAACATTTTCTGGATTAGTGTCCTCAACAGATTTAGACTTAACAAAGACTGTGACATCTTTCTTGAATGAAACATTCTTTGGATTAGCATCCTTAACAGATTTAGCCTTAACACAGACTGTGCCATTTGCACTGTCCTCATTTCTCATTTCTTCCTGGATAACCATAGAAAGAATATCTGCTGGTCCAGCATCAGATTGTTTAAATAGAGGTTCTTTAACATTCTTGAGCACATGTGGTATTCCCCCTTCTTTAGCACTAACAAGGTTAGGGGAATTTATGCCCAATAATCCAACAGCTTCATTGTAGCCATACCCTATACCTGTTGTTCGTTCTACAATTTGATTGTTAAAAAACTCTTTGGAAACTTTAACAGAATTATAACAAGCCCTGACCTGTGTTTCAAGTTCAGTAATTCTAGCCATTTGTTTGCCTACAACTTCTAGAATAGCTTTCTCCTTTTTATGAAGCATTGTTATTTCATCTCTTTGTTGATCTTGATTAATATGCACCTTTTTCAATTCTGACACTTCATTGCCAAGTTTAGTGCTTAGCAGATCTAGTCTTCTATATCCAGTTTGTGCATTATCTAAGGAATTATAAAGACTACGAATCAACTCAGGGTCAGCAGGAATTACCGGAGTACTATAAGGAGTTGATGTATCAGCATTTACCACCAGTGCAAAATCCTCAACCTCCTCTTTATCACTGTCAGTGTCATCCCAGCTTTTGCCTTGTACCACATAGGCCGTGTCTGTGTTCTTCTTACCAGATGCATACTCTCTCCTTGCATCTTGTTGAGGTTGATGACACTCAGTTGCAAAGTGTCTAAGTTCATTACATTTAAAGCACCTAATCCTGCTTCTGTCTACCATTCCAGTTTGGTAGCCACCCCTTGTGCTACTTGAGGAAGAACCTCCTCGCTGGAATCTATTGTAGTTAGATTTGAACTTGAACTTGGGATTCCTCCTAAATCTGAAGTTACTGAATTGCCTCACCATCATAGCCATTGACTCATCTTCCAACTGATCCAGCTCTTCCAATGAGTAGAAATCTCCACCATCCTGACTGACAGGTGTATGACCAATCTCAACTTCAACCTGTTCCTTGTCAGCGTTGCAAGGTTGAACAACCTTAGCTTCCACTTCCTTTGGAGTCTCAACCACTAGAGCTGTAGAAGAACTTGGAACCCTACCTTCACCATGAATTTCTTTCTGTTGAACTTGTTCCAACTCATAGGTTTTCAAAATGCCGAAGAGCCTTTCAAGAGTAATTTGATTCATGTCTCTGGCTTCTCTAATGGCAGTTATCCTATGTTCTAGGTGAGTAGGCATGGTCAGTAGAAACTTCATGTTAATCTCCTTTTGTGTATATTGCTTGTCGTGGATTTGCAAGTTGTTGATTATTTTGTTATACCTTTCAAACACTTCCTGTATGCCTTCATTAGGGCCAGCTCTAAAGTGTTCATACTCAGAGATTAAAATTTGAAGCCTGTTTTCCCTGACTTCATCAGTTCCTTCATTAATAGTCTCAATAGTTTCCCACATGTGCTTTACAGTTTTACAATTCATCACATGACTGTACATCACAGCATCTAGGGAATCTAATAGTATGAGTCTCAAATTCTTGTCTAGTCCTGCATCCTCTTTTTCATCAGGAGTATAAGACGCAGGGTCTTTTTCATGGGTTCTAGCAGGTGTTGTAACAACTCCATCAGTAACAACTTGTTGTTCAATGACCATAGGAATTTTAGGTCCATTTTTCAAAACACTCAAATATTTAGAATTTGTAACATCAAGAAACAGCTCCATTTTATTTTTCCACATATCATAATTATCTTTATTAAAGATAGGAATCTTAACAATGACTTTTGAAGACATGATGAATTTTTAAGTGAGTTAAAATTCGAAATGGATTTTTGACAGAATAAAAATAGGATCTTGATTTGTGTATCAATCAATAGGCTCTGATACCAATTGTTAGGTCCAATATGTTTGTAGAAGGGGGGTTGAATACAAACGGTACTGTTTAATCGAAATTTGTCCGGATAAATTTAATTTATATTTTGACAAATTTGAGCGGAATTAAATGAAACAAAATTCAAGTTGAATATAAAATTATATTAACTTGAGGGGTTTGTTACAAATACAGTACAGAAATTATATCTAGTTAATAAAAACAAATTAGAAAATTTGACATGAATTTTTCTAGATTTGTTAATAAAAATCGAGATATAGATTAGGAGTAAAAACTCGCTAATAGTACAAGAGACTGAAGTAAACAAGTTCTACGGATTAGATATTAAAAATAAGATGAACTTGATTTTCTATGAATTTTTTCAACTCCTGCAGTTTATGTTCTTGATGAGAGAGAATGGTTGTTCTTGTTTAAAGATGATATATTCTGTGTGTTTTTTTTTGTTCTGGCCGCCTGTCTTGATTTAATATAGTCTTCTGCCTCTTTTCTTTTTCATTTGTACTGGCAAGACAATCTGCTCTTCCAAGACAATCAGTTTTGTACTGCCAAGACAATCGGTAAGACAATCCAAAACCACCAAGATAATCAACTTGTACTGCCAAGACAATAGGCAATACAATAGGCAAGACAATCAAGGCTTACCAAGACAATCGGCAAGACAATTGAACTTGTCCTTTTTAACAATAAAAATAACCCACTTAGCTGTAATGATTTGTTGATATTCTGTGTAACCAAAATATATATGACTATCAGTTTGAAACAAAGTCGCGGGAATGGAATGTGAGAAACACGCGCGGGCTGTTGCTATTTGAATCAGGCGTGTGGAAGACACGCGCTATGCAGGCGCGTAACACTTTCAACCGACAGGAACATGACAGGTCTGTTGTGTTTGTTTCTTTTTGTTTTTCTTTCAATCTCTTTTGTCGACCACAACATCCTGCAACTTTTTTTTTCTTTTGCTTCTTTTGATTTTCGGTTTCTTTTTCAATTGATTTAATTTAATTAACCAATTAATCATTTAAATGAATAATGATTAATTAATTAATTAAAACAATTAGACTAATATATTAATTCAAAATTAATTAACATGATAATCAATTTAATAAATAAATTAATTCGGAATGAATTAATTTATTAAATTAAATCAATTACATAATTATATTAATTAAAAGAGAATTAATATAAATCTTTTGACAGCTCAAATCTTTTTCTTGAACCATTGAAAGTAATAAAGAATTACCACCGAATTTTCGTTGACGCTCGATGCACGGTCTGGTTCATGAGCGACTAACTCCAACGGCTTTTCCTTATTTTTGACTCTATGATTTGGTTCCTTTCTTCTCTTAGCATACCAGTCTTAATAGCTTGAACCACTGAAGTTAATGATGAACAACCACTGTTTAATGTTGACACTCGATGTACTGTCTGGTTCATGAGTGACTATCCGCAATGACTGTTCTTCATATATTGACTTTAAAATCTGGTTCCTTTTCCTTTCTCCTCTCTCTATTAATTCTTCTGTACTGTCTCTGTCACTGTTGAAATCTCTGTCACTTTAAATGAATCCACTTCTTTAACGAATACTTCACTGAGGCTTGATCAAATGTCTGAACTTCTTTCAATGTAGTAATTCCTCAAGTCTATAGATTGACCTTGATCTTTTTATTCTGACAGATAATACAATCTGAGATTTCTTGTGACAGTCTATATACTATTTACTATTACAATCTTGTTTAAGTTGAGTTGTATCCTCGAAATACAAATAGGCTACATCATATTCCTTTTACCTACTCCTCACTAGGGACACATATTCAGCATCCCGACACTTCAGGAGCCCGTACCGCCAAGATCCAACGATTACGAGTAAAAGGTAACATTTCCGTATACCTTAGGCCGAGGGCTATAAATACCCCTAGGAAGTAAGGTTTAGGGGTTGGTCACTAAAATCACATGCAAATTGATATGAGGCATCATTTCATAAGTGAATATGTTGAAAAGGGAACTGTGAAGCTGTTCTACATTCCTACGGAAAAGCAACTTGCAGACATTTTCACAAAGCCATTGGATGAAGCAACCTTCAATAGGTTGGTAAGTGAACTGGGAATGCTAAATCTGGTATGTTAACTTACTAGTTTTTACATTTTTAAGGTGTTAAATTGCAGCTCGTGATAGTAGCCTTTAATGTTGCTGTAATGAGAAGTTACTGTCTTATGTGCTACTTGTTATTGACAGCATGTCTGCTATGACTATGCTAAATTGAAATTACATGCGTATTTTAACTTATGTAATAAGTAGTCACGTGACCTTAACTTAAATTACACGCGTGCCAGGGATGATTAGTCTTGTAATTTGAAATGACCAGGGTTAATTGTCAGTCCTTTTATTTTAAAGTTTAATACTTTATTAAAAGGAAGCGTGTGGGAAACTATAGCGTCACTTAATGTGCTATAAATAAGACCGAGGCCAAACCCCTATTTTCTCATTACACACTTAAGAGTCGCTAGAGAATGAGCAAGAGGAAGGCTACAGAGATCTCTACTCTCGAGAACTCAAACGTCGAGAAGATGCCAGAGAAGAAAGAGGAGATTGCTGCTGAGGATCCCTGGGATCCCTGGTTGGATAAGCTTCAGACTTATCTCGACCAGCTGGGGATCTCCGAGGAGGAGGAGGTGAAGCCGGTCGTCGAACAGCTGCTGAAAGGAAGCTCTTTCTGAGCTTAATAAAAATTGATGTTTTTTTTAAGAACTTTTTATGTATTGTTTTTATATTTGCTTTAATGAAAAGTTCGTCGTTTCATCTTCTTCAGCGTTCTTGCCTGTTTCTTTACTTTATTCTCCTACCTTGGTTATCTGTTGAGTAAATTCATGTATGCATGTGTGTATGTGTGAATGTGTGTATGTGTGCCTGAAATGAGTATGCGCTTTAATCAATTAAAATGCTAATTGGTAATTTTAATTAAGTAATAGATAAAATTCATTAAAAACCCATGACGTTTGAAATTTCCGTACAACTTGCTGTCAATAAGGAAAGGTGCTGTCATGAGATTTTTTTTAAGGAAATTGTCTATAAATTACTTAATGGTGATAGCATGTTCTCGCACCAATGTTACTGTCAAGCGAAACATACTGTCACCACCCCAAGATTACTAATGATTTGTTCCAGCGCACAGGTTACTGTCAAGAGTTAGTGGACCGTTGAAATTGGGATTTTTACCTTCACGATTTACAGCCACTAAAAAGTAACTACCCACTACATCACGTGAACACTTAATGGGTTAAGACAAAGTTAGGTTTTCTTCTTCGGTAAAACATTTGCTACTATCATATAAGCAATTGTCAAACACACAAACACATAAAGCCTTACAAAAATCTCTCAAAAGTATAACAATCTTTTTCTCAAAACTCAAAACAAAAATGGCACCCAAACAATCCTCTTCTCAAGCAAACTTTGCTGGTATTCTCTCTGCTGGAGATGCTGGTGAAGGTTTCAAAGGACTTGTATCCTTCATGAACAAGCCCTATCTAGGTCGTGCTATAACCTCTACCCCATCTTTGGACCTAGACAGACTTGAACAATTTTGTCAAACTGCTATTGTTCAAGGAGGTGCAGGTAATGAAGCCATTCATTTTAAAATCAAAGACATTACCTACATCCTCACTATCAAGGGCTGATAAGTGGATTTTATATCCACTTGGAGCGTTCCATATCGGCTTAAATTGATTGTTTTGGACTCAAGTTTGTGGTGGTTTTGATGTGTTTTGCTTAGTTGTGCAGAATTACGAGAATGTTGACTAAGGTGGATGCTTCTATAATTTTTGGGGAATTAATTGATTAAAATTCGAATTTCTGAGAAGGGTTGCGCAGTCTACACTGTTGTGGCCATATCTTGAGTTCTAGAAGTCCGTTTAAGGCCCGTAAGCAGTCAACGCGAAGATAACGAGATTCTCTATCATTCTAAGGTGGTCCAGAGGTCCAATTACGTTGGGAACGTTCCAGAAAATCTGAAGAAAAGTCAGCCACGAATTTTCCTTAAAAACAGAATCAATTTAGGAAACGTATCTTGCAGAAATTCTATTATAATTCTGTTTTTGTATTTTCTTGCTGGGGAAGACTTTTAGAGCCTATTTAAACACATCATACCATTGTAATAGAGATAGACATATTATTAATTATTATTATTGTATCATAGCTTAGATCTGCAAGGGAGAAAAGGAGAGAAGGATTCAACGCTCGTGACAAGCAACGGATCTAGATCTACTTCATCCTTTGTGTTATTCTGGATACTAGATTTGTTTTCTTAACTCTTTGTTTATTAATATAATTACTTCTTTTATTCATATCTTGTTTAATATCATGTTTGCATATAATCCCATGGTGACGAACGGTTCAATTATGAGCTAATCGTTGTCATGGGATTCTAACGGATTTATCTATGTAGCTTAGTAGTTTGCATGCTTTAAAGATTTATGTGTGGTGAATTCTTGATATCCTCGTATGGTTGTGTTTCATGTATTTAGATGCGTCGCGAACATCTAATTTGTTAATCTCTTGCTAAACGAGAGTGGATCTTGAGATTTAGAACTTGCCATGCTAGCATAGGATAGGTTGATGTTTTAACATCATGATTTGTGGCGTAAATAGAGATATTACGCTACCCTATGTGATCTATGTGGATAACTTGTGATTAAACCTTTATATTTTCAAATTCTATAGAGATATAGGGTCTAAGCATAATTGGTGTCTACCCATCTTCTTTCTCTTTTGTGGATGCATGCGTTGTTTGGTATTAGTATACCGAGATGTAGCTTTTACTTATTTCGTGTTGTCCGATCAGATATCAAAACCATCACATGTATTGATTAAAGGTTGCGACTCTAAGTGAAGTAAATAATGAATTTAGGATTCCATGTTTATTCTCATATAAGTAATTTGATTTTAGATCTCATTAGCTAGTTAATTCTTAAATTCCATATTAGTTAAATTTAGTTAATTAAAATCTCAATTAATTACTTGTCTTAGCAGTGAATTAAGATCATACATTGTTGAATAGGCACATTAGCTGAAAAGAACCATAACCTGATTCCTGTGGGAATGAATTTGGACTTAACCTTATATATTACTTGTGACCACGTACGCTTGCGTGATTTTAGTGCAAACAAGTTTTTGGCGCCACAGCCGGGGATCATCGGTGTTTAATTTAGTTTATGTGCTTGTCATCAGTGGTCGTTAGCGTTCACTGACTCGGATTTCTTCCTTAGTTTGTTTGTTTCGTGGTGTTTTCAGGTACTTGAACGTGTATGCGAACACGTTTGCAAACTCGTAAACTGGTAGAAGAAGAACTTGCAGCAGCAAAAGAGATGGCAGACTTACCAGCAGCAGTCAAGGTTTTGAAGGACTATTCGCAGCCAAAGATCAATGACATACAATCTAGTATTGTCAGGCCAGCTATTGCAGCAAACAACTTTGAGATCAAGCCGAGCATAATTCAGATGGTGCAGAATTCGGTTCAGTTTGGGGGTGCTTCGACAGAGGATCCTAACATGCACATCCGGGACTTTATCGAGATCTGCGACACTTTCAAATTTAATGGTGTGTCGGAGGATGCTATCAAGTTGAGGCTTTTCCCATTCTCTTTGAGGGATAAGGCTAAGGGCTGGTTACACTCTCTACCAGCTGGTTCTATTACTACATGGGATGATCTTGCTCAGAAGTTTCTTACTAAATTCTTCCCTATGGTGAAAACTGCAGCAATACGGAACCAGCTAACTCAATTTCAACAGCAATCTGGCGAGTCTTTGTGTGAGGCTTGGGAACGTTACAAGGAGATGCTTCGTAGGTGTCCACATCATGGCATGCCTGATTGGATGGTTATCAATGGTTTCTACAATGGGTTGGGAGCACAGTCTTGACCTTTGCTAGATGCAGCATCAGGTGGAGCTCTGTGGGCTAAGAGCTACGAGGAAGTATATGATCTTATTGAGACGATGGATGCTAATGAATATCAAAATCCAACCCAGAGGCTTTCTCAAGGCAAGGTAGCATGTGTTCTTGATGTTAATGCAGTCTCAGCTCTAGCAGCTCAGCTAGAGGCAATGAATAGGAAAATAGATTCTTTGGCAAATCATGGGATGCAGCAGGTTGCTAGTATTTGTGAGCTATGTGCGGGCGCACATGAGACGATCAGTGTGCTATCTCTTCTGAATCAGCACAGTTCGTGAGTAATTTTCAGAGACCTACTACACCAGTTCCAGCCACTTATCATCCTAATAATCGGAATCATCCAAATTTTAGCTGGAGCAATAATCAAGGTATTCAGCAACCTTATCAGCAGCAGTTTCAGGGTCAGCAAGCAAGGCCATTCAATCAAGGCTATCAACAGCAATATGCTCCAAGGCCACCATATCAACCTCCGGGATTTTAGCAGCAACAGCCCTAGGCTCATGCAGGGCAATCATCTAATGAAAAATCAGAAGGGGATGATTTGTGGATGATGGTGAAGAACCTGCAAGCTTCTCAAAAGGTCTTGGAAAACCAGATAGGACAGATTGTTAGTGCTTTACATAGTAGGCCACAAGGAACTCTTCCTAGTGATACGGAGGTAAATCCAGGCAGAAGGGAAAGAAAAGAACAGGTCAATGCAGTTTCTTTGAGATCTGGAAAAGTCACGAGGGATCCTAAATCAGCAGCTAAGGAAGATGAAGATGTTCAGAATCAGCAGGTTGAAAAATCTGCAATGCCAGAAATTGAGAAATCTGATTTAGTGGCTGATCAGCTTGATGGTGAGAAGAGCAAGAAACTTGTTGAAAAGTCTACTCTGGAGCAATCTTCAAAGAATAATCAGATCTATCCGCCTCCTCCATATCCTGGACGCTTGCAGAAAAGTCAAGAGAGACAGTTTTAAAAGTTTATGGATGTCTTCAAGAAACTGTCTATTAACATTCCTTTTGTTGAAGCATTGGAGCAGATGCCGAGGTATGCAAAGTTCATGAAGGATATTTTGTCACGAAAGAGAAGGTTGGAAGAATTTGAAACAGTGGCATTAACAGAGGAGTGTAGTGCAGTTCTGCAGCAGAAGTTGCCACCCTAACTTAAAGATCCGGGAAGTTTCACCATCCCTTGCACTATTGGCAACCTATCTTTTAGCAAGTGCTTGTGTGACTTGGGAGCTAGCATCAATCTCATGCCTTTATCTGTGTTCAAGCAACTTGGTCTGCCGGAGCCAAAGCCAACCAATATCTCTTTGCAGTTGGCTGATCGATCTATCACATATCCAAGGGGCATAGTGGAGGACGTTTTGGTGAAAGTTGATAAGCTTATCTTCCCAGCTGATTTTGTTATCTTGGATTTTGAAGAAGACAAGAAGATTCCCATAATCTTGGGAAGGCCTTTTCTAGCTACAGGCCATACTTTGATCGATGTGCAAAAAGGAGAGCTTACAATAAGGGTGCAAGATCAGAATGTCACCTTTAATGTTTTCAAGGCCATGAAATTTCCGATAGAGGATGAAGAGTGTTGCAGTATGGAAATAATTGATACAGGTCAGAGAAAGAAGTTTGATCAGTTGTGGAGTGAAAAGTCGGACACACATGTGCTAAAGCATCACATCAGTGATTTCATTGACAGTTCTTCAATTCGAGATCTTTCGAATGTAAAGCTTGGGAAACTTTCACCACATTTGAGGTATGTCCTTTTGAATAATGAGCTAGTGATTTTTGAAGAGGGGCATGATAACGTGTTGCGAAGGTGGAAAGCCGATGATAAGGAAGAAGAAAGCTTGACGTTTGAGTCGGAGAAGCACATTAGAGGTGTGAAGAAGAAAAAGAAGAGGATTAGGCCGTTGGGTGGTAAAATTAGGTTGAAGTCTGACGGAAGAGAATTGTGGAAAGCAAGCAAACTAGAGGTCAACGTTCGTATAAATGGTCTATCTGTTGAGGACGGTTCAGTTATTCTTTTGAAACCACCATGAGTTGAGGAAATAACGTCAAGCTATTGACGTTAAAGAAGCGCTTCGTGGGAGGCAACCCACGCCTTCGTGAAAAAAAGAGTGTTGTGAAAAAAAAAATTGAGTGTTGTATTCAAAAAAAAAAAAAATTTGAGTGTGGTGAAAAAAAAAAAAAAATCGAGCATGTTGCGCAGGCTGTGCCTGCGTTACTGTCTGTCGGCTGCGCCTGCGTTACTGGACAGTAGGCAGGCTGTGCCTGCTTTAAGCAAGCTGCGTGGATCAGTTTTTTTCAGTGATTTTTGTTTTGTTTTTTTTTTCTTTTCTTTCCTTTATCTTTGTTGTCCTATATATAAAAAAAAATTCAAACCCCAAAAATTCCTTTCCCAATTTTATTCTATCACCCCCAAATTTTATCCTAATCCTATATCAATTCCAAAACTCCCCATCTCTCCTCCAAAATTCTAAACCTATATTTATTCTATTTTTTTTTCTTTAATTCATTCAATCCTTTTTCTATCTTACCTCAAATTCATACCCACTCAAAATTTCTCCCTTACACGTTCAAATTTTATTCACCCAATCCCTCCACTATATATACACACCCATACATACAAATCCAATTCCTCTTCTATTTATTTAAATTCAATTCTAAAGAGGAATTAATTACAAGTTCACCTCTTTGATTCGTAATTGGTTTATCTCTTCTCTAATCTTATTTTTATTACGAATTTGTGTTCTTGTGATTAGGGGTTTTGTAGTATTCTTGTTATTTGGGAAGTGGCCAGTCTATGGAGCTCGTACGCATTATCCTCCACCAGATTCATCCGAGGAGGGTGATGACTCAGCTGGTTAGGTATGTTTTCTACTTTCTCTCGTATTTACTTCCATTCAATGCGGACATTAAATATTTTAAGTTTGGGGGTGGTTTGAGGGATTAGTAGTTGTTGTTGTATTATGTGTTCATATAGATATCATGCTTTGCATATTAGTAGTAGTAAATTATGCATATATGTTCGTATTAATTATGTTTGTTTCATATAGGACATTCTGTTTTTATTTTTCGTATACCATGTGAGTTCATATTAGTTGCATTTGCATAGCATTCATATTTCATGATCCCTTAGAACGAGCTAATTCTGATTGGTAGGTAGGTGTCTAATTGAGTGTGGTAATGATGAATAGAGGGTTGACTTATAGTTTCTATGAAATTGACGTATGTGTTTCAGAAACAAAACTAATTACATAATCTCATTGGGTGCTTTTGGGCTAGGTTGAGGTCATGCTTGTTTGGATGTTTTGAGATTTAATCACTTGATTATAGTTAGAATTTTCTTTATTCCCTTGATGGCCTAGAACACTTAAGTCTAAGTTTGGGGGAAAACAAGAATTTCATGTTTAATTGTAAATAATTGTGAATAATGGCTAGATGTCAAATGGCTGTAGCCGGCTCATATTTATATGAGTAGTCTAGGGTTGGAATTGAGAATTCTCATTCCAGATTACATAGAAAAAAAACAGAAAAAAAAAAGAAAAAAAAAAGAGAAAAAAAAAAGTAAAAAGTAAAAAGTGTCAATTGTTTATATGCAAAATTAACTAGGGTGAGCTCTTTAATACTCGAGCTATTAAGTTCGCGGGGACTTTGTGCCTAGTGACTTAAGGTTTTTATAGTCTGGGATCCACTAACTCAACACTCGCTACATGGGTATTATTGTATAAGCCTTTTGGGGTCTCATCCATTGCACGGTTAAATAAGCATGATTGTATATATGTGTCGTAGTAGTTAGTAATAAAGCATGAATTTCTGTCTACCTTGGATAAGGATGGAGGTGTTACTAGGTTATGAAGTGTTTACAGTCTATTCTATTTATAAACCTGTGATTGTCTTGACGAAGAGCATGTATGATTTTTGACCTAGTTTTGGGAGTATTTCTAATGAGCATTGCACACACGCACGTTTCTGTTCATGTATTGTTAGTATTCCGGAATTTAGTCGAACTCTATTTGGATTTAGTTGCATTCTTTGAGATATTTGCTTGCTAGTTGGTTTTGGTTAGTTTGAAGGGGATCGTTGCATTTTTTCACATTAGTTGCATTCATGCATTGCATTGCATTAGGTTAAATGAATTTTGTGGGTACATTCGCTATAGGCCCTCACGAGACCTTACTCGTCCACTAGGGCTGCCTAGGGGTTTAAAGGGCTTGTTGCATATGCCAAATGCAACCGTGATCACCTACGGAAATGGTACTAGTTAGTTAGTTAGTTGTAATTGTTTATGCTTGAGGACAAGCATCGGTTTAAGTTTGGGGGTGTGATAAGTGGATTTTATTTCCACTTGGAGCGTTCCATATCGGCTTAAATTGATTGTTTTGGACTCAAGTTTGTGGTGGTTTTGATGTGTTTTGCTTAGTTGTGCAGAATTACGAGAATGTTGACTAAGGTGGATGCTTCTATAATTTTTGGGGAATTAATTGATTAAAATTCGAATTTCTGAGAAGGGTTGCACAGTCTACACTGTTGTGGCCATATCTTGAGTTCTAGAAGTCCGTTTGAGGCCCGTAAGCAGTCCACGCGAAGATAACGAGATTCTCTATCATTCTAAGGTGGTCCAGAGGTCCAATTATGTTGGGAACGTTCCATAAAATCTGAAGAAAAGTCAGCCACGAATTTTCCTTAAAAACAGAATCAATTTAGGAAACGTATCTTGCAGAAATTCTATTATAATTCTGTTTTTGTATTTTCTTGCTGGGGAAGACTTTTAGAGCCTATTTAAACACATCATACCATTGTAATAGAGATAGACATATTATTAATTATTATTATTGTATCATAGCTTAGATCTGCAAGGGAGAAAAGGAGAGAAGGATTCAACGCTCGTGACAAGCAACGGATCTAGATCTACTTCATCCTTTGTGTTATTCTGGATACTAGATTTGTTTTCTTAACTCTTTGTTTATTAATATAATTACTTCTTTTATTCATATCTTGTTTAATATCATGTTTGCATCTAATCCCATGGTGACGAACGGTTCAATTATGAGGTAATCATTGTCATGGGATTCTAACGGATTTATCTATGTAGCTTAGTAGTTTGCATACTTTAAAGATTTATGTGTGGTGAATTCTTGATATCCTCGTATGGTTGTGTTTCATGTATTTAGATGCGTCGCGAACATCTAATTTGTTAATCTCTTGCTAAACGAGAGTGGATCTTGAGATTTAGAACTTGCCATGCTAGCATAGGATAGGTTGATGTTTTAACATCATGATTTGTGGCGTAAATAGAGATATTATGCTACCCTATGTGATCTATGTGGATAACTTGTGATTAAACCTTTATGTTTTCAAATTCTATAGAGATATAGGGTCTAAACATAATTGGTGTCTACCCATCTTCTATCTCTTTTGTGGATGCATGCGTAGTTTGGTATTAGTATACCGAGAGGTAGCTTTTACTTATTTCGTGTTGTCCGATCAGATATCAAAACCATCACATGTATTGATTAAAGGCAGCGACTCTAAGTGAATTAGATAATGAAGTTAGGATTCCATGTTTATTCTCATATAAGTAATTTGATTTTAGATCTAATTAGCTAGTTAATTCTTAAATTGCATATTAGTTAAATTTAGTTAATTAAAATCTCAATTAATTACTTGTCTTAGCAGTGAATTAAGATCATACATTGTTGAATAGGCACATTAGCTGAAAAGAACCATAACCTGATTCATGTGGGAACGAATTTGGACTTAACCTTATATATTACTTGTGACCACGTACGCTTGCGTGATTTTAGTGCAAACAAGGGCATCAATGAAGCTCTAGGAATTGGACTACAAGAAAATGAATCATACCAGGATCTTGCAAATGATGAAACCCTAAAGAAGTTCTTATTGAAAATTGGGTATTCTGGCCCTGTTCTTGAAGAAGGAACTTCAAGCTGGTACCCAACTGGAGAAATGGACAGGAAATATCTAAGAAAAGAGTGGAGCATGATTATTGATGCAATGGTGAAAGTTTTCTCAGCAAAGACCTCTGGGTGGAATGGTATCCATACCTACATCAAGAAACTCACCCACTCTCTTGTTCATGGGTACAAAGTGGATGTTGGAAAGCTGCTCATGGGATAGTTCAAATCTGCCCTAGGCAAAAAGGTACATATCTATCCTCGCTTTCTTATGATGTGTATAAACTCTTTATGTGGAATTGATGAAAATGCATCTCTCACAATGGAGTGCAATGTTTTGAAAAGAAATACACACACTACACTCAATTCACAGAATTTAAATGCACATATTCCACTCTGTTTTACACAGCACATGGTTGATCAAGTGCCCAACCTTGATTTTTCATTGCCCTCTGGGTATACTATTTTCTCTCTTGAGAATGAAGCTGAATTAAGCCCAAATTCAGTCAACCCTCATTCTACTCAATTTATACGAGTCAGACCATCTAGACTACCAAAATCCACCAAAATAGCCCTGCAAGAATCCAAGAGAAGACCCTTGGAAACTGGTGTTGAAGGTAATTCTAAGAGTGTTGAGGGAGAAACTGCAATTGATGCAGCAAATAAGGATGTTAGTAAAAGTGAACCCACAGTGGTTCCTCTTGAGCCTAAGAAGAAGAGAGCTAACAGGGCGAAAGCCACTGTTAGCCACCCCACAGTCTCACAAAAGGCTATGGAGGATAAAAGGGAATCAAACACATCCCTAGATGCTTCTTCTCAACAAGGAGTATCTATTGAAATTGGCCTGTCTCCCAGGGCATCTTGTAAAGAGTCTGCATAAACTCATGAACTCACTCATGAGAAGCCCACACTTGCCGAAGCACACATGGAGATAGGGCACAGTGAGGATCAAACACCTACTATTGATGTTCCACAAGTTACCCCTGTGGAACAGCCAATACTCTCTTCTATACCGTCACCTTCTTTATTCTCTAATCCATCAATTGCTTCTTCTCAACAACCTAGAGAAGGGGACAGTACCAACCCTTCAGGTTTTGATCATCCATCTTCTATCATGGATGAGGCCTCATCAAGTGGTCCACAAGAACCCATTGCTCAAAGTGTGATGGACACCACTCTCTCAAACACTGAGTTAGATCATGATGCAATTCTGCTAGATATTGAAACAGCCAGCTTCATGATTGATCTCCAGAAAGTAACTTACCCTCAGGAAGTTGTTGTCACGGCCTCAGCTGCTATCAAGGACACAACCAAAGTTGTTGTCACCCCACCTGCTGACTGTAATCTTTTGGATAAAGATGTTGTCACCTCTGCATAGCTTGATCAAGACGCAGTCATTGTTGAAGATGCTTCTGATGATGATCATGTGCCAATATCCTCTTTCAAAAAGGTAAAATCTAAACCTTCTCTTTCAATGCATGTTAATACTGCTCATACCCATGTATCTAGGTTGAGTGAGGGTTTGAAAAAAGAAAAGAGAGACTAAATAAAAGAGAGGTGAGTATAAAAATGAGAGGCAGCCAAATGAGCTGGTAAAAGGAGAGGAACTTGAGCATGTCCAGAGTGAAAAAAAGAGAACCCCCGCAAACAGGCTCTAGGCCTTGAGTGTTCAACTGTGAGGGGTGATGAAATCACTCAGAAAAATAATGAGAGTGTGAGAACCCCCACAGCCTCCTTGCCCCAATCTTTTCCTTTGCCTCCAAAAAGGTTAAGATCTGGTGGTCCTTCTATAGAAGCTGATTCAAGGTTGAAATCCCTTGAGGACAGATGTGCATCTATGGAAGCTAAAATTGACAATCTTTCTACTATGGTAGCTACTGGTTTTGCTGAGATTCAACAGTCTCTGCTATCATTTTTTGCTGCTCTTAGTGCTGTCAACTTAACTAAGGGAGAGAAAGTGGTAGATCATAATAGAGTGGTAGATCCAAATACCTCAGACAAAGTGGTAGAGAAGGAGAAACAAGGGGAAGCAACAAGCAAGGGGGAGTCAAGAAGTAAGGGGGAGCAGGTACAAGTTGACAATGGAGAAGAAAGTGAGGGGGAGCCAAAGGAAAAGGAAGAAAGAAACTTTGGTGAAGAACTGAAAGCCTCTGGAGATGGTGATCTTATTGAACATGAAATGGATGGTGAGCCAGTATTGGTAAATGAAGAAGTAATGGAGCAATTAAAAAAACTCAAAAGTCTAAAAGACCAATACTGCCTCCTCAGAAAATTAAGTAGCCAACTTCAGAAAATCATGGAAACTCCACTGGAAAAACTATGGAGAGAACAAGAAGAGCAAAATAGATTGGGTAAAGGCAAAGATAAAATGCCTGAGTACATAAATCTGACAACTGGAACCACCTGGTCTGATGGAAATGAGTACAGCCCAAATGATGCAGGAATAATAATGGTTAGCCACATGGAGAGTACTTTGAACAACAAGGATAAAGAATTCAGTATGTTGGTGGATAACTCAATCACAGAAGCAGGAGGAGTTTACAACAAACTATCAACAATATTGAAGGATAAAATAATAATTATCTCTGTGAAAGTTAACTTGGAGAAAAGATGGGCAATTGATGTATATCTGAAAACTGGAATTTCAATATTCATCACAATGCAACTACTGCAAAGCTTGCAAGCAAGAATACTAATTTCCTTAGCAACAAAAGTGAAGGCTAATTCAACAACCTTTAATGAAAGTCTGTTGGCACAGATCAAGAGGCTTGTTGAAGACAAACTCCCAGAAGTGATTGACAATCCATATGGTGTTTGCTACAGGATGACCACAAGTGCAGGAGTAAAGAAAATTGGTTTTCTACATTTGGATGGAGAAACAAAGTTGAAAACTGACTCAATTATGATAGTACTGAGACACATTCTCAAATCCAGAATTACTAAAGAAAAATTCAAGGCTATCAAGGACATTCACAAACTTTTGGTAAAGAGATATGAGAATCTTAGCTCTCAGATAAAGAAGTTAATTTCTGAAGCAAATGCCAAAAGAAGTGAAAGAGGTGGAAGCTGCACATTTGATGACACCCTTGATGATGTTAAAGATGAACCTGATGGTAGTGGAGGATTTGGTGCTCCTGGAAATGGTGCCAAAGCAACTGCTGAGATTGCTGGAAGTCAAACTCAGGAGAAAACAAAAGAAGAAACTCCCAAAACTGGCAAGAAAGATGCTGATGCTAAAGATGAAGGGGAGATAGACATTCTTGAAGCCTTGGAAGCAAATATTTTAAGGTTTGTTGTTGATTGCCTTAATGCTGAAAAGGATGCTGTTAACAAAGACACTGTCAAGAGCTCAAATGAAGATACTGTCATGAAGGACACAGTTGAAAAAGACATTGTCAAGAGCTTGAATGAAGATGCTGTCAAGGATAATAATACCAAGGCATTCAAACCTAAAAGGACAAAAAGAAAAGCAAGAGCATGACGCTCAACTCCTACAAAGGGGAAGACAAAGGCTGCAGCTAAGATAAAGAAGCATGGAGTAGTGGTTGATAAGACTATTATTCAGAAAAGAGAAATGATGAACAACTTCGAATGTCATAAAGCATATATTGAAAGAGACATGAAATCCGTCTCTTTGGATTTGGATAAAAGGTCAACAGTGGTAGACAGGTACAGCTTCAAAATGACATCTGAAGTAGTAACACGCAGAATTGATTTCTTTGTGTTGGCAAGGATGGTGAAGCTTATGGTGAGTCATGGCGATGTCCCTAAACCAGCCATGGAACACATCCAGAAATACTATGCTGAAAGATATGCTGAATTCTATAAGAAACATGGTGACTGGATGGAAATTGATGATGCCAACTTAACTATAAGTTCAGATGAATTAGAGGTTGCGTGTAAGTATGACTGGGTAGAAAGAACATCATCTTATACACCTGCAGAAGTGAATGAAGCAACTGAAACATTCAGGGCTACTGAAGAAGAATTCAAAAATGCTGACAAACCACCCAAGTCTGCCAAACAAATTGCTGAAGATTTAGAAGCTCAACTGAAAGAAAGTTTCAAGAAGGTCAACAAAATGAACAGTGAGAAAGTAAATTATCAGTATTGTGTATTGGAAGATCCTCTCAGAATTATAGATGGAAAAGAAGAAATCTATGTAGATAGTTTTCACAAACTGAGGACCAGTATCTTGAAGAATCTCTACTGGAAAGTTGTTGGATCATCTCACAAGCTTGAAATGCTATGTGCTTGGGAACTTGAAGTTATCTTTGACCAAAGGAGAGATGAATATCCAAAACTAGACAGAAAAAGGAGAGTATCCCTCAATGCTTTCCCTGGAAGGAGATTCAAGGTCATCGAAGGCATCTTAAAGTTCTGAACATATACCTATGACTTCGAAACTTGGTTTGACCTGAAAGATGCTAAAGTGTTTCCTTCTCGAGTGATTCAAGGGTACATTGAAGACATTGAAGGTGATGCTAAAACTCCTGAAGAAAAGGCTTTAATAGAAGACCTCAAGAAGGCAAAACAAGAAGCTCTCAAAAGAGAGGGAAGAATCTAGACAGTTGAGGACTGCTCAAATCAAGCTAAGTAATATTTTTTATTTACTCAACATAAAGGAGTAATTGATTTGCAGTTAGAACATCAATGTTGTATTCTGGATTCTTTAACATTCATCAGACATGGTGTTTTAACTATTCTGATCTATGTTAGTTAAGTTGTCAGCATGCTTTAATTATAAATTTGTTGTTATTGTCCATAAAAACAAATTGGGCCTGGTTGTAAATATATATAAAATTATATATATAAAAAAATGCAGTCTTTTCGAGTCTTGTACATTTTAATAATTTGTTTTGAATCTCATATATTTTACGATTTTTTTAACATAATCTTTGAATATTTGACCCATGGAAAATAAATTCATACACATGCATATTTAGATATTTAAATTTAATATAAAAAATTAACCCTTTTTTAACACTACATATTTGATACATACTATTTTCAATCACATTACATTATATGTAAAGAGAGGGAAGAATCTAGACAGCTGAGGACTGCTCAAATCAAGCTAAGTAAAATTTCTTATTTACTCAACATAAAGGAGTAATTGATTTGCAGTTAGAACATCAATGTTGTATTCTGGATTCTTTAACATTCATCAAACATGGTGTTTTAACTATTCTGATCTATGTTAGTTAAGTTGTCAGCATGCTTTATTTTTAAATTTGTTGTTATTGTCCATAAAAACAAATTGGGGGAGATTGTTAGGATTTATGGGTGATAGCTTAGAGACAACTTAACTAGTACTTAGTTTTATTTGTATAGACTAAGTAGAACATACTGTCATAGTCATAGTGTGTCCTTGTAATCGAATAAACCACTGTCATGTAATAATTGTATCTCTTGGAAGAAGTTCATACATTTGTTCAAGCCTCAAGATATATATAAGGAAGACAAAAAGAATAAATGTTACTGTCACAACATTGACAGTATGGTTACAAGAAGACAACATGTTACAAAGTCACGACAGCAAGTTTCATCTGACAGCAACATTGGCGGAAGCATGAAGACAGCAACATTCTCACACTTTGACAGCAAGTTTGAAAGTCCTGACAGCATCATTGGCGGGGACTCATAATGTCATCCAAGGAACATTCTCATGACAGCAAACTTGGCGTCAAAGGTTACTGTCTCAATGGAATATTTGAATTGGGGATTTATCTTAGTCAAACTCGTGACAGTTTAGATTTTCAAGAAATAGATTTGCTGCATCTTGTCAAAGATTGTAGCAGATCTGTAAGACTACGACCGAAGCTTGAGATATCACAAGACGAAGCTCGACAATTCACGAGTATGACAAGTCTGCATCTACTAGAATTGTTTTAGCTAGTTTTAGAAAGAACCCAGATTGCTTTATGCTTAATGATAACCTGTTTGTATAGAATTTTGGGAAAGTCACATGGGTGTGCAATTTGTAAGGAGCTGTCACTTGAAAATGACAACGGCTCCACAACCCATGTGACAGAGATGTTAGAGAAGATTAGTCTTTATAGAGAAACATCTCTCATTCTTTCTGTAATCGATTCAAGAAGTCGAAACTTGAGAAAATACTTTTTCTCGAGGTTGTAGCAACACTTCGCAAAATAAATAAAACATTTATTTTATGAGAATATCTTGAATTACTACTTGTGTTTGCATTTCTTGTATAGATAGTTTACAATATTTATCATTGTTGTTGAGATAAAGATTTGGAATTATCTATATTGCATTCAAGCCCCCCTTCTGCAATATACTCCGAGACCAATAGTGGGCCATATAATAGTTGGATATGGATTATTAGTTAAAGAGCAATTCAGCCAAGTCCAATTTTTGCTTAGTAGACTTGTAAAGAGGACCTAAAAAAACAAGAAATGGGCTCTTCCATTGTTTATGCGGAACGTCCCGAAAAAATGATAAAAATATTCATTTTTGAATTAAAAATGATAAAAATAACAATTTTTAAAATTTTTGGTTATTTTTACCCGATGGGATAACCAATTGGTAATTGGGTATCTCATTTTGTATAAAATACCCCACTCAGAAATGGGTATCCCAAAAAATTAAAAAAAAATATGATACCCAACTCACAAATGGGTATCCTATATGAAATGAGATACCCAATTTACAAATAAGTATCCCATTTGTTATAAATAACCAAGTACTTTCAAAATGAGTATTTTCATGATGGAGTGTTAAAAAATGGTTATTTTTGACCATTACCCGAATGTCCCCTAAATTCATACTTGATTTCAAACAGAGAACCAAGATGAATATACACATTTTTTTCATTTAAATATGAAACATTTTTGAAATTTTTTTTTTTTTGCATTGAATATTATACTATAATAATAAGAAAGATGTCAAGAATTCTTAAAATTATTTTCAAAATAAATAAAATGTTAGTTGGCATAATTTAATTAGATACAAATTTTAATAGTGAGAGGACCTTCCATCTGTTATATACATTCCACGAATTAAAATATGTTATTTGACATTTAGGAATAATTTTGAGATTAATTTTAATACTCCTAATATTGCTCATATAAAAAAGTTTGGTATGCACTGAACTTGTTCTTGTTTATGCATGATGCATCATTTGTATCATGTAATATAAAAAATGGTACACCAGTATCAGATTAGCGCCGGTTTTACGAGTATTACCTCGTGGCCAAGTCACCCATATGCATATAAAAAAGAATTGACTTCAAGTTACCATTTAGCAAGAAAAAATAAAAAGGAGGAGCTTATTTTAAGTTTCTAACCAACCATGCATGGCTCACAAAGCAAGCAACCTCTCTGATGACTAACTGTAACTGAGGTACTAATATATAAAATCACAATCAAAATATTCTTGTAAAAAAAACTAATAAAATTATTGCAGCAAATGTTTTTATCAACAATCACAGATTTGAAGGCCAGATCATGGCAATGGATGATGGCCGGTTTCTTCTGTAAAAGAATGGTAGGGAAAAACATACAAATTACATATACTATCTGTACTATCAAATCTGTATATACATTTTTGGTTTCTTCTTTTTATTGAATAGATTAGTACTAATCATAACTAATTTCTTGTTTAATAAAATAACAAAAACACATAGAAGCCTGGGGAATTTTTAAAGTTGAAGATAAGTTAGCTTAAATTTTATACACCAATAACTAAATATCATTAGATGCATAGTATGTATGCATGACTTTGTTTGAACAAGTCCCTTGCTTTACAGGTATCATCTAAAACAACCCAAGTTCAATTTTACTTTATCCGGACCCATTAAGACCCAGTGTTTTTTATATGGCCTGATCATCACACTATTGAAGCTGATGTTCTGACAGTGATATTCCATTTGTTTGTTTCCTTTTAGTTGTTCTCACCAGACCCCAAATGTCTCTTATGTGTACTTTTGGTATATGTATTCATAATTAATTCTTGAAAAGAAATGGAATTTCTAGAGAATTCAGTTACAAAGGGAATTATTAATGATCAACTAGTAAATTTTTAGTAATTTTTGGAAGGGTCGATTACGGAAATTTAAATACTCGTGTATGCCTAAATCCGACCTCTTGTTGCCGATAGAACAAAAGTGGCAAGTCTTTGCTAACCATGCAAGGTTAATGTGGTCCTTAATTATGAGATTAATGATCATGTGGTTCTTATTAGATCAATAAAATTACCGTGTGTTACTAATAGAGGTGCTGGTGGTTGAGACATTTAATCAGTCTTACTGTCTTAGGAATCTGTCTCTCTTTCATATAAATTGATGAAAGTAACAAACAATAATTAGAAGAAAATAGTACATACACTGAGACAACTAGGCAAAGACACCCTGGAGTGATACAATTATATAATATTCCAAATTGTTGATAGAGATTTGCATTTTATATTTCTTGACTTTTAAGGCTTGGTAATGGTGACAACCCCCCAGAGATTCAGTTATTTGCTCCTTATATTATATTTACCAGAACAGAGAACAGGGACATCAAAAAAAGGTGGGCAAAAAGAAGTTTAAAAGTGGGCATAAAAAGGGTTGGTATTCACTGAAAAAAAGGAGCAAGTTTCTTGATTTTTTCTGCAGCATTCAGTTAGAGTACATACACTTTTAAACTGAATTTGCAGTCTTATTCATCAGCCATCATAGTTTTTGCATTCACTGATGGTGTCGTATTGGAAACTTTCCCATTTTACCCAGAAATATTATTAGAAATTGCAGTTGAGTGTGCCTTGATTCTTGTTAGCTGCAATTATCAGTCTCTATTAAAGAGCTGTTCTTATGGTTCTCAGCTTGCTGAATTGTTAAACCCTTGAATCTGGTAAGTCCTATAAAATTGACTTTATTATACTTGATATGTTGTATGAATGGGTAATTTTTTTTCTTATAGTGTTTAAGCCTCAAGGCATTACTCCTTTGTACCTCTAATGTTTCTTGATAATTTATTGTTATTTCTGTTAAACTTTTCAAAGTTTCCAGCTTAATGCCCATACTGCTTGTCATATAAAAAAGTAGTCCTGATCAAAGGTCTATCTTTCTCATGAATTCACAATTAAAATTTTGTTTATCTTTGCAGTAGGGGAGTTTAGAATATTATATTAGGTGAGGTATTCTGAAGTTTAGTAAATGGGTGATGAGGCTGTCTCAGGAGGTTTATGTTTAGCTGTATCTGAACAGAAAACTGATAATTCGAGTCCGGTTCTGTTGGGTGCTTCTTGTGCATTATTTGCTCTTAGGCTCTTGTTGGAGCCTAATATTGATGATGAGAAATGGTCAGAATCAAGAAATAGAATACTTGATGGGGGTGCTCAGCTATTGGGATTGCTTGTTTGGAGTATAAGGAAGGAAGAATATAATAGGGTGAAGTGTGAACTTCTCGATAAACTGGAGAGCGCAGAGAGAGACATTGAGGAATTAAAGAGTAGGAGAAGTGAAGATGCAAAAGCCAATGAGAAAGTAGTTAGCATTTTCGCTACGCATGAGCAGAGCTGGTTCAATGTAAGAAGAAAGCTTCAGCAACAAATTAGAGCTCTTCTCAATGAATTAAATGTTCTTGAAAAAAATAAAGATGAAGTTATTGCAAAACTCAATGAACAGTTACAAGAGAAGGAGCTTCTTCTTCAGTCTAAAGAAGATTCGATAAAAGAGCAGCAGCAGAAGAATTTGGATCTTGAAGGAAAACTAAAGGAAGCTAAATCTGTTGCAGAGGAACTGAGAGAGGCCGCAAAGAATGTAGTTGAAGAGCATTCAACCGAGATATGGAAGCACAAAACTGCATTAATTGAGTTAGTGTCTAACCAGCGCCAGCTTGAAGCAGAGATGGGTCGGGCTGTCAGACAAATTGAAGCAGCTAAACAAGACCTTGACTCAGTTTCAGAGAAGAAGGAACAATCTGTCTCGATGACTCAAAAACTATCCATTGAACTCATTAGAATGCGCAAAGACTTGGAACAGAAAGACACAATTTTGTCAGCTATGTTAAGGAAATCCAAATTGGATACAGAAGAGAAGCAAATGCTCTTGAAGGAGGTGAAATTATCAAAAACCAAGAGGAAGCAAGCTGAGCTGGAAACAGAAAGGTGGAGGACAATTTCTGAATCTAAACACGAAAGGCATTCATTGAGAAGTATGTTGTCTAAACATGCTAAGTCAAAACTTGAGGCTTCTTTGAATGGAATGGGGATGCCCTTCAATACAACGACAACGGCTCAATTAGGAAAAGCTAGATCAGTAGAAACTGCACTAATTGAGTATGAGCAACCTGAACTTCAAGATGAGCAAAAATATTCCTGCTCCACATCCGACATATACAAAACCTCTGGAACTGAAGAATTAGGTAATGTTACATTTTGAACTTTCTGTTCTTTATACGTAGGCATGCATTTGCATAGATCATTGACCCAAAACTTGCCAACTTTCTAGAATATGGTTAAATTGGATTCTTTCTTAAATTGTATTTTCAAATGTCTTACTTTCATTCTGTATATATATTCATTATGTTGAGTCTTGTAGCAGATTTTAAACAAATGGAGGGCTGGGTTCGATTTGAAGCAGAAAAATATGCTGCTGCTTTTGAGCAAAGGCATCATATAGAAATAGATGCGTTTGCTGAACAAATGAGACTGAAAGATGAAAAACTAGAAAATTGTCATTGGCGTTCACTGAGCATGGAACTTGAATTAAAGCGGCTCCAAACTCATATTGAAGGTCTCAATCTTGAGCTCTCACATGTCAGACAAGAAAACCTTCAATTGGAAGCTTTGTTAATGAACCGTGAAGCAGAACTACAGTCACTGAAAGAGGCATCAGTTTTGCAATTAGAACATCGAAATTTAAGGAGATCAAACTCAAGCTCATCTTCACATGATCTTTCTATAACTGGTGATACAATTTGGTCCAAAATGAAGATTGTGAAGAGTAGGCCTGCAGATAAAGAGCATGAAACAACATATTCTCAAGGGGTTGACACTAAGATAGAAGCTGGAGATCAGGTAAAAGATCACTGTAAGGACATAGTTCTGATGGCCCCCTCTCCAGAAGAGGATTTTCAAGAAGAGAAAGTGGTCATCTTGGATCCAAGTTCTATTCAAGGAGCACATAAGAGTGCAGAGATGGTCATAAATGATGATAAGTTAACATCAGACAGCAAACTATTGAGTACAAAAATTGATAATAATTCGTGGAAGATGGACCTTAACGCTCTGGGGGTTTCATTCAAAATCAAGAGAATAAAACAGCAATTGCTCATGTTTGAGAGATCTACAGGAAAGGTGGAAAATCATGAAGACAGAGGAGACAAGGACAGTGGACAGTTGAGGACAAAGGGAGTCCATATGCTGATTCCTTTTCTAAATAAACAAGTCAGCCGATATCTGTCTCTCCAAGGAAAGATTGACGATCTTTGCAAACGAATGGTATGCCTATTCCTATTCACATTCAGCCAAGTACTTAGAATTTTAATAAATGATCACCTCATATTGACACATAGCTAACTTGTTTGCATACAATTTTTCTCCCGTCTACTGTCAAGTACTTGTGTGTGGTAATGTATCTGTTTGCTAATAGATACTGTGTGATTTACAGCATGAGAATAATATTTACGCGACCAGTGGAAGCACTGGTGTTGCGAGAAAAAAGGAAGAAACTAAGAGGTTAGAACACTTCCTAGAGGAGACATTTCAGCTGCAGAGATACATAGTTGCGACCGGACAAAAATCAATGGAAATACAATCCAAGATCAATTCTGGATTTGTAGGGCCTATAGAGCATCCTGAGGGGCGTGCCAGCATCGACATGCAGCGGTTTGCTGAGAGCCTTATCACTCTCTTTAAGGATGTTCAAAGAGGCCTTGAAGTAAGAATATCTAAAATTATTGGAGATCTTGAGGGAACCTTGGCATGTGAAGGCATGATTCATCCAAGAAAGTAGCTGGATGTATGGACCTGCAAACTTGAAAAGAAATCCTTTACAGGTAGTGATAGGTGTTGGTTTAAACTAGTTTTCTCTTAAAGTTTATTGTGTATGGACCCATTGCACATGGTTGATGGGTAAAATGTAGTTATGTATATGATTATAGTCATGCATCTTATCCCTTCACAGCAAGCTAACTTCTCTGTTCTTTGGGTTAATTTGGGCCTAGCTGCCCAACCTCAAGATATCTAAGAACAAGTACAACAAACCCCTCTTATAGGATCTCCTAATTTGAATTATAAAACATTATTTCCTCAAAAAAAAAAAACATTAGGTTTAAAATTGTGTTTTAATCTCTTAAAAGATTAAGAGCATCATGTCACCCCTTATTTTTGAAGGTTTCCTTATTTCACTTTTATTAATAAAATATTATTTTCCTTCCTTTTTTCCAATTGTTTTCCTCTTTTTTTGTTCTTGCTTCCTCCTTTTCATTATTATTTAATAATTATAAGGATCAATTATAAAAAAGTTTGTTGGAGTAGATATATAAAAAAGTTTTTCCAATTCTCATAAATGTGATTTATGAGAATAAATTTGAAAATGAAACGTTAAAACAGTAACAAAGGAATAGAAGGTTCACGGTAAAAATCAAATCGAGTATCACATCTTCATTTAACCTTGGAAATTTAATTTTATAATATTGTGCGACGAGAATAAAATAAAAAACGAGGTCCCTAAAGAAAAAAATATCTAAACACTTGTCGTGGAATAAAAATCAGGTTGTTAAATTGCGGCTAGGGTTTGTGAGCTTCGTGCTTTAATGACTGTTCTAGTGCATGTGACTGATTCCGCCTTCACAAGATGCCTACGTACTTTGATGAATATCAAAGATCAAGCCAAAAACGTAGTTCTGAGATGAGGGGTCTGAACCTTTATATAGGCTGAGAAGCCTAGAAATTGTGGTAAGGTTAGGTGACTTGGTGGGCAAGTCAGCCTTGAGGAAGGTTCTAGACTCCTTCCTAGTAGGAGTCTGTTTCCTTGTTGAAGTATGTGCCTCGGAGGCTAAGTTTTAGAGGAGCAACATCCTTATCTGACTCTTATTGTTGAGCTGTTTTATCCCTTTAATATTAATTACGAAATTAATATTTATTTAGCGTTGGACCATACTGGGTCCAATTAATGCAACATTAATTGTGTCTTTATGGCTTATTTTTATCCCATATCATTTTCGCCCCAACTTCTAGGAAAACTGATCAGGTTTTCCTTGAAGTTTTAACTGTCTTGCTCGAGACTCGGGTCAGGGTTTATCTTTGTACACTAGTGTTTCACAAGTATCGTCCTTAATGCAAAGTGTGGAGCGACCTACACATTTACGACGATTTGCCTTATTCGAGGCTAAGCACTTATTTTCAAGTAACTTTTGTTACTGAATTTTTGCCTATTTATTTCAAGAAATTATTCATTAAACCCATTGTATTTTTTCGTATTTATCCTAATTTTTTAGGATTTGTGCAGTACCCACAGGCATTTTCTTTATTTTTATCGAAACTTCCATACTCACAAGAATTTACTATCAAAAACCAGTAATTTTTCGACCAGGACTTGGTTACTTTGACCAGAATTGCGACCAGGAATTAGACCAGAATTCTGGTCGAAATAAGGGCTTCAAAATTTTTTGCTCGAAGGGATTTTCGACCAGGATTCCTGGTCATTTCGACTAGGATCTTGGTTGAAATAAGGGTCCAAAATTTTCCTTGTCGAAGCTACTTTCGACCAGGATTCCTAGTCGTTTCGACCAGGATCTTGGTCGAAATAAGTGGTTCAAAATACCTTGGTCGAACTTATTTTCAACCAGGATTCTTGGTCGTTTCGACCAGAATCTTGGTCGAAATAAGGGCCTTTTTTGTGGCTTAGTCGCATGATTTTTCGATCAGAATTCTTGGTCGTTTCGACCAGAATCTTGGTCAAAATAAGGGCCTTTTTTGTGGCTTGGTCGAATGGTCTCTCGACCAGGATTCTTGGTCGTTTCGACCAGAATCTTGGTCGAAATAAGGGCTTTTTTCGTGGCTTGGTCGAATGGTCTCTCGACCAGGATTTTTGGTCGTTTCGACCAGGATTCTTGGTCGTTTCGACCAGAATCTTGGTCGAATTTGGGCCTTGAGCTATTGGGCCTTTATTACTTTTGGGCCTTCGAGGATTAGTTCATATTTTGAGGAATATTTTTTATAAAAATATCCTCTTTCCTTTTTAATGGGTCTGGCTATCTTGCTGTATTGGGCCTGTTCAGGCTATTCTTGGCCCAGGTTCTAGATCCTTCGCTAGGGTTTAGAAATTCTAAAAATTTCATAAATATCTTTGATATATTTCTTCAAAATATCTATCTATGGAACGTTCCAGAATTGGGCTCATATCAATTGGGCCTTTTCATGGGCTTTTAGCAGGTCAATTTTGAAATTTTGACCGGTCACTGTAGGTTTTTTGACCGTTTGAAAGAATTTCAACCGGTTGGATAATTCTATATAAGAGTGAGAGTGGAGAGTGGAGAGTGGAGAGTTCATTTCTCATATTCTCACTTCTCACTTCTCATTTTTCACTTCTAAGCTCTCAGTTAAGAAATCTCTCTCAAGCTCCGTTCAAAGTTTCTCGGCTAATTCCGGCCTTCTTCTTCGGTTATCTTCTCCGTCCATCCTCTCCAGGGTTTCAAGCTGCCATTAATGGAGGATAAAGCCAAAGCTCGCCTTGCCAAGATGAACTCAGCTTCTTCTAAATGTACCATCACCATCCGTTCTCCTTACATGTCCCTTTTCGATATGTTAAATGAGCGTGGGGATGATTATCCCTCTTTAGCTGAGTTGGATGCGTACGATTATTGTAGTTCGTACCATGATAATGATGACATTACTAGATATAACAAATTGTATAAGATTAAAAAACCTTATAAACTCGTTCCAGCTGGGCCAGGTGACGGACCTTGTCATTGGAGGCCCAATGCTTTATGTGTCTATAGGGAAAGTCTAATAGCTGGTCTTCGTTTTCCCTTTCACGATTTTATTCCTCGTCTTTTAGCTGATATTCAAATTAGCCCCTGTCAACTCCTACCAAATGCATGGAGGATAATTTTGTGCTTTATGGTTTAGAAAAAAACCTTCCTTTATCTTTTCCCCTTTTTCGCAAAATCTTTCAAATTTACAATAGCCCTGCCAAGTATCCTGGTTGGGTGTATATCAAACTTCACCCCAAAGTCCTTCCACTTTTCAATGGTAAGTCTGTGCCTGACAACAACACGAGTTGGAAGAATGAATTTGCATATTTAGAGTGGGAGGGTGGTGACTGGGGCACTCTCTTAAGAAAGACCTTTTCGAAGGTTTTTGATCAGAGTGCTAAAGGGATCACCCTTAACCCCGAGGATCAGGCTGCTTTCGAGATTTTGACCAAAGGTGACGGTGATTCTATAACTTGCCAAAGCCTTATAAATGAAGAATCCCTAAGGGAAGTAGGCCTCTCACATGTTTCTGAACGGGGTAACTTTCTTTCATGTCTTTGTCTTTTATTTCCATACTTGACTTATTCAAACTTGTTTCTGTATATGTTTTCTCAGTTGCGAAAATGATTGTAGAGGCTGCCCCCTCTCCTGACGACAAGACATCTAGGATGGCTCAAGCGAAAAAGAGTAATGATCCTCGTGAAAAGGCAACTGAACCTCCATTCTTGCTTCCTCATAAAGTTCATAAAGGGGACCTGAAGTACGGTGACATAGCTGACCTGGAAGGGAGTTCCCAGGTTAACGTTCAGTCCGCTGTGTTTAGGCCCTCCTGGGGTTTCAGGAAGTGAGATTCTGTAGTAGGCTCTACAAAGCATGCTATAGATTGGTCATTGAATTCGATCACCCCTCCGGATTGCAAGGATTTAGTCCTTAACGGAGGTATTGGGGAGTCGGAAGCACTTGGTTTCCAGGCTCTTGCTGCAGTAAGCCTCAAACCTTGTCTTTTCAAATTTTTTAGATTCTTCATTTCATCTTTGCATTATAACTCTTATTTCTTTGTATAGGCTAATGTCCACTTCCAGAGCTTACTCCACCAAGCCAAGGCTTGGAAGGAGAAGGCCAAGGGATTTGAGACTGAGTCTCAAACGAGAAGTCTTCACATCCACCAGCTGGAGGAGCAGATAAAGAAAAAAGATGAAGAGCTGGTTGGAGATCATGCGGAGTTGGTCGCAGTGAAAGATGATAAGGAAAAGCTGATCGATGATTATCTAGATTTAGCTGAGTACAAGACTCTTATGGACCATCATAATGATATGCTTTTTCTTAGCCAGTTTACCGATGGTTGGAACAAGGCCCTTGAAGAAGTTCTGAGAAGTCATCCGGGCCTATTCCAGCCTTCTGATTTTCCGAGCCCCCATCTTCCTAGCACACTAGTTGTTGAGGCTGGTTCTAGCGAAGAGTTGTTCGGGGAGGATGATGCTTTGGTCATAGAGCACACTGCTGCCAAATCCTTAGACCCTAAGCTCCCCCTTGTTCGAGATGGAGCCGTTGATTCTGCTGCAGATGATTCCTCTACAGCTACTAGTTCCGAGGATGACTCACCTGCCAAGGAGGCCCCTAAGGCCCCTTGAGCTCATTTGTTGTATTTCTTAGTTTTTGTAACTTAACTTAATAGCCTTCGGGCTTTTATTTATGTAATCTTATGACTTAACTATTTAGATAGTTAGTTTCCTTTGCTTTCACTTTCTTGCCTTTTGCTCATAGTTTGTTATGCTTTAGATTTTTTCGGGTACTTGGCCTCTTGGCTTGTACTAAACCCATAAATTGATGCAACATTTATACCTTGTGCTCATCAAAATGAAAGAAGTAATTCGAAGGAAAGCAAAAACAAACTTTATTAATAAGATGACAAAGAATGTCGATAAAACGGGTTCAACCCTTTCATAAATACTCTACTTCCTACCCGGGGCACTGAGCCCTAGAATGGTTTCATCGAACATTATTTCTACTTCTCCTAATAAATAGATAAAAAGCTTAATCCTTACAAGGATAGCTCAAACATAATAAATTTTCAGGTTCAAAGCATGCCAAGTACGCGGCACTTCATTCCCATCCAATGTCTCCAATTTGTAGGATCCTCGTCCTAGTGTCTTCTTAACTCGATATGGCCCTTCCCAGTTAGGGGCTAGCTTTCCCTTCTGGCCAACTCCAGAAGCCTCTATCTTCCTTAGAACCAAGTCGCCTTGTCGGAAGAACCTCTCCTTAACCCTTTGATTATAGTGGAATGATGCTCTCTTTTGATGCTTCGCATTCCTGGCATTTGCTTTATCCCTAACCTCATCAATCAGATCAAGGGTGAGCCTCATGCCTTCTTTATTAGTCTCTGGTTCATATGCCTCAACTCGCGGTGAAGCATGCATAATCTCCAAGGGCACAACTGCCTTGGCTCCGTAACCCAACAAGAACAGGGTTGCTCCAGTGGTCACTTTACAAGTGGTGCGATACGCCCAAAGTATAGGAAGCAACTCATCCACCCAAGTGTTCCTTGAGCGTTCGACCCTCTTTTTAAGTCCATCAAGGATAATCCGGTTTGCTACCTCTGCCTATCCATTAGCTTGAGGGTGAGCCACTGAAGTAAAGCGAAGCTCAATAGCATTTTCCTCACAATACTTTTTGAACTCTTCATTGTTGAACTATGTCCCATTGTCTGTCATAAGGATTCGCGGGATTCCGTATCTGCAAATTATGTTTTCCCAAAAGAACTGAGTGACTTGCTTGGTGGTTATCTTAGCTAAAGGTTTAGCCTCTATCCACTTAGTGAAGTAGTCAATGGCTACTATCAGAAACTTTCTTTGTGCTGAGACTACGGGGAAAGATCCAAGTATATCCATTCCCCCACATTGCGAACGGGATAGGAGAGTTAATCGAGGTTAACATTTCAGGCGGCTTCCTTACAATTGGAGCGTGCTTTTGGCACCTGTCACACCTCTTGACATAATTCTGTGCATCGGCCAACATCTCAGGCCAATAGAATCCCAGAAGAGTGATCTTACGAGCTAGGGCTCTGCCCCCCAAATGTTGCCCACAGATCCCTTCATGAACTTCTTCTAATGCTTCATTTGCCTCCTGGGGCCTCAAACATCTCAAATATGGGATGAAGAAAGATCTCTTGTAAAGGAAGCCCTCAATCAAGGCATACCTCAAGGCTCTCACCGACAGCTTTCGTGCCTCCTGAGCATCGTCAGGGAGCCACCCAGTTTCCAGGTGAGCTCTGATTGGATCTATCCAATGATGTGTCAAATTATACCTAACCGCAAGCGCACGGTGTCTATTGCTAGTACAGATGGAAAGCGGGTCGAATCCACAAGGAGACAGGTTCTACTAATTCCTTTTCAGTTATCGTTAATTGTTTCAAGGGTCAGACGAATATTGGAGAATATTAATTAACTAATTAAACAAGATTAACACTAATTAAACAAATGATAAACAAATTATTTAAAACCTAGGGCAATCAGGTCCACCATGCTTACACAATTGGCTCTTAAGCTAAAGCAGTCAATGTGATCCTATAACTAGAGTATGTTAATCTCTTTCAAGCATTAACACTCTCGAAACATTCAACACAATTAACCACTTTTAGTAATTCAATCAATCAGGTAATTAGAGTCAAGTTAATCTCTTCCAAGCATTAACGCTCTCAGAAATCCAATGATGCTTCCGCACTCAAATTCAATTCTGCTAATCGTATGTGTGCCTCTAGTAAGTAAATCTCTCGATCCATACCCCTATTTGCATATAATTAATCCATGATATCGGCCGATTACACAAATTAATGATTAAAACATATCAATCAGAATTAACCATAACCAATCAAACCACTATGAAAATCATGCCAATATTAGTGCAAACATGGCTTCCCTTTAAGCCCTAGAAATAACTACTCGCTAATAATTAAATAAGTAAAACAACTAGTAAAACAAGAAAACATAATTAAACTAATAAGAACAAAGAAAAGATTAAGAGAACAAAACCTTCAAACTTCAATGTTATCACCCAAAAGAAGAGTCATGGTGTTTCTCTACATCTCCAACTAATAATAATAATCTACTCTAAACTATATTATCTGATCTAATATTACATCCTTAATAATGTGTCCCAAGATGTGTTTATATAGCCACTAGATGTATTAGCCTCCAAGTCCTTTCCATAATAGAATTGCATTCCAAGGAAGTTGCCACAAATAGAGTTGGATTAGGAGATGGCAAGTTTCCAAGCTTGAAAAAAAGTAAGAATTTCAAGTTTCCACGCTTAACACAGCCCTCTAGAATATTCCTAGCGCCCCTAGTGTTTCCATGTTGATTAGGATTGGATTTATGGAAGTTTCCCACTTCAAATCGAATTTCTGGAAGCTGCTGGATTTTCTGGCCTGTTTCTGGGCTGATACCGTTGGAATACTGATATTGGACCACTTCTGAATTGTAGATAATTCCGTTGTCTTCGCGTGAGCTGTAAGATCGTCCAAAACGGACTTGTAGAACTCAAGATATGGTCAAAACAGTAATTTTCAGAATTTTCCTCGCGCAACCTGCGCCAAGCAGTCTGTTTGTCGCGTTGTCTGCGCCCACCACGCGCAACTTGCTCTTGTAAAACCTGTTACATGTTGTAGAAAATCTCCCAAGCTTCGCGTGGGCAGTAAGATCGCTGAAAACGGACTTCTAGAACTCCAGATATGGCCAAAACAGTGTAAACTGCGTAATCTTCCCGGAAAATCCGAATTTTAATCAATTAAACCTCCAAAAACGACAGAAGCATCAACCTTAATCAACATTCTCGTAAATCTGCACAACTAAGCAAAACATATCAAAAATACAACAAACTTGAGTCCAAAACAATCAATTTAAGCCGATATGGAAGGCTCTAAGTGGATATAAAACCCACTTATCACACCCCCAAACTTAAACCGATGCTTGTCCTCAAGCATAAACAATTACAACTAACTAACTAGTACCACTTCTGTAGGTGATCACGGTTGCATTTGGCATATGCAACAAGCCCTTTAAACCCCTAGGCAGCCCTAGTGGACGAGTAAGGTCTCGTGAGGGCCTATAACGAATGTACCCTCAAAATCCAATGCAATGCAATGCATGCAACTAATATGAAAATGCAATTAATCTAGTACTAATATCCTACCATACCTTCAAATCCTCTCATGCCATATCAACTTAAGAATCAAAGTAAATACGCAATGTCTTGGTGTCGAAAGTGCAAGTATTCACATAGTCTACTCAATGAACATGCATAAGTTCTCACAAGTCCATGTCAAGTGTAAGAATAAGTTAGTAATCATGCTAAGCCTACAAGAGTACATTTTTGAGACAAAACTCGGGATCTCATACGTAAAAACAAGTAAACATTCACAAAAGAATATTCACTCAAGAACAAGGGTAAGTGTATCACTCAATTCCAACAAAATCATAAACATGCTTGACATTTGGTATCAATCTAACTCTTAACACAACATACATAAATGACGATAATCAAAAGGTCTTTATTTGGGTTATAACGGGGCTAGGGACAAGGTATGTCAAATAAGCCAAAACAGGTGAAATGTCAAAAGCTAGTACCCAACAATAATCATTATTCAATTCCCTTTCTATTAAAACACAAATACTTCCCCACACTTGGATTTTTCAATAACCCTTACATAATAACTTGACTGGTCGAATGAAGAAGGATCATACAAACATAAGAATGCTCTCAAATTTATTTATTATTATTTTTCTCTTTTTTTTTCTCTTTTTTTTCTTTTTTCTATTTTTTTCTTCTGAGAGCTAAGGAATAAGCACAATGATCCATAGATATTATTATGAATTTCGACTAACAAGCATCAACCAAAATCAATATTCCCCAATGGTATGATCATCAATAACCCCCCTTTTATGAACACCTTATTACTCCCTTAAGCACGATACTAGCCTTTGACAATTTAGGTTCAAATTCAATGTAAGGCCAATAGAATAAAAAGGATAATGGCAAGTAATGTGGTGTGTCACCAAAAGAATAGGATTAAGCTCAACGGGTTAACTAATTGATCATGTTTAAAAGGTGTGGAAATATGGGAAATACGAGGTTAAACCTAAGTGCCTTTATCATCTCATCATCAAGTAATGTCATGCATTTCAAGAAAGATCTCAAGTAAGTGCTAGCAATGCAAACAACATGTGGTCACTCAAGCAAACGAAAAATCATGCAAAATATATGTATATAGGCTCAAAACTCGCTTGGTGTGACAAAACATAATCAATCCCAAGTAACAAGACTCTCTAACGCACCTACTTGTATTCAAAGCATGAAAATCAAGTCATCTTGCACATATTCATGTCATTCTAATCACTTACTACATTCAATTAAGTCTACCAGTTTCAACTTGCTAGTGTACGTGTGTGCACAAGAACAAAACACGTCACTTCTCATACAAAAGCGTCCATAAACACAAGAATTCTACGCATGCATGGGTGTATCAAGAAAAATACAACAACTAATCAAATTGCATGTCTAGAATTATTTTTGGTATTTTTCAATTTTTTAAATTTTTTTTTGAATTTTTTTAATTAATTTTTTTTTTGGATTTTTTTATCATTGAGAACTCATCCCCACACTTAAGTGGTTCATTGTCCTCAATGAACAAATATATAAAAGAAAAGAAAGAAAGAAGAAAAGGAAAATAATTATACGAAAAGATTCCTAAATAAAATACAAAAATAATAAAAAGGAAAATAATTACAACAAATATACAAAGAAAGAAAGGTGAAGAATACTCCCCTAGTGCATAAGCATGAAGTGGCCTTTGAAAATATTGAAGAAGTATGTGCTTGCTCAAATTTAATTTCTACTCGTCCTCACTCTCGGATGAATCAGAATCTGGTGGAGAGTATTTCGTACGAGCTCCATAAACTGGCCACCTTGCCTGAATACTACAAAACCCCCAATTGACAAGAACACAAATTCGTAATAAAAATAAGATTAGAGAAAACCCAATACGAATCAAAGAGGTGAACTTGCAATTAATTCCTCTTTAGAATTGAATTTATAGAGATTTAAATAAATAGAAGAGGAATTGGATTTGTATGTATAAGTGGGTATATATATAAGATAATGGATAGATGAGATTTAAAAATTTAGAGCATAGGAGAGATTTAGGATGGTATGGAATTGATCTAGGATAGATGTAGGATTTAGGGAGTGAAAGAATTTGAGTTTGTATAAAATGTGGGGTTGATTTTTTAGGTTAAAAGACAAAAAATCGGGCAGAAAAATTCTGGAGGGGCTGTAACGCATGCGCAGGCTGCGTTACAGGTGTGCAGACTGCGGAAGGGTCAGTAACGCAGGCGCAGCCTGCGTCTAATACAGTAATGCAGGCGCAGCCCGCGTTTCTAACAATTTTTTTATTTTTTTTTCCTAAAACACTCAGATTTTTTTTTCCTACACTAATGCGTGGGTTGCCTCCCACGAAGCGCTTCTTTAACGTCAATAGCTTGACGTTACTCAAAAATACTCCGATGGAGGTGGAATATCCAATTTCTCGATCATAAACTCGCCACCACAAAAAGTATCAAGAGTGTTAGTGGTTGTCTTTATCCTGCAGAAAGTCTCCAAACAAGCATCAGTAAAATAAAATATGTCATTAATAAGCAATAGAGAGAGTGCTTGTGCAGTTTTGGAAAACTTTGTGATAAAACAGCGATAAAATTCGATACCATGAAAATATTGAACTCCCTGGACATATGGTGGAAGTTCTGGTGGTGGCTTTTCTTCACTCCTCACTTTCACTGGAGCCATTCGGACATCTTGGCTTATCACATCATTGGCTAATAAGACACTTCCATCTTCTCCCTCTTCTCGAGCTTGAAACGTAGGAGCCACTTTGTATGGATCCTCAACCAGAATTTGAGAAATATCATCTTGGACAATATTTGTTATCACATCAACCTTGAAATAAGTGTTCTTGAGCAAAGAAGCCTTGTAAGTAGAGGCTAGATCGAGAGCAAATTTATCAATACATGGTAGCTTAGGCACAGATTGCGGAAGAGAAACAACAACCATCTCTGTATTGCTTTCCTTTGTAGCCTCATCATCAGTCACATTGTTCTCGGTAGCAGCAACATCATTGATCTCGTCATCGGTGGCATGCTCCTTCTCTTTATCAATGGCCTCATCATCAACATACATGGAGAAACTATCATATTCCTGATCGCTTGTGAGATTGATAGCAGTCAGGTCCTCTTCGGATCGGATAGATGATGATGGTAAATAGTCGAGATGCCCTATAGTAGAAGAGTTAGCAAACTGTGCAATTTGAGATTCAATGGCCAAACTTTGAGTTTCTAATTCTTCAGAACGCTTTAGCAGTTTACTCAAGATATCCCACATCTCATTTGTCTGATCAGCTTGCACATCTACGCTGGGTTGAGAAACATGTAGATCTTCTTGTAGAGGAGGATATTAATATTCTTGATGTGGCGGCTGCTCATATGACTGATAATATTGTTGCTCAAACTGTTGTTGATTATGATATGAGAAATTTTGAGCACCATTGTCCTGGTAGTAGAAATCTGGTTGATTCACGCATTCTTGATCAAAAGTGTTTGAATACTGATTGTACCCATATCCTTCTTCAAAAGAATTCATTTGTCCCAACTGAGCACTCTGAGAATTATAGACATTGTAAGAGCATTCCAAACCATAGTGACCCTGGACACCACAAATTGGACAAAAATTGTAAGTTTTAGGGGCCACTTGTGACATCTCATTGATACTCATTGGACGCATAGTGGGCTCTGTAGTCTTTGACATGGTAATCTCTCGAGTATGTGCCTCTACTAGGGAAGATAAGAGTGTAAAAGTATCAACTTCACCCATTGCAAACCTGTAGACACTCAACAAAGCCAAGAAAACGCAGTAAACTCTGCCTCAATTAGAACAAAGGTTCCAACGAGACAATGGAAACAATCTAAACAACTAAATTAAAATTAACAGAAACTCGCTGTCTCCCCGGCAGCGGCGCCAAAAACTTGATGTGTCAAATTATACCTAACCGCAAGCGCACGGTGTCTATTGCTAGTACAGATGGCAAGCGGGTCGAATCCACAAGGAGACAGGTTCTACTAATTCCTTTTCAGTTATCGTTAATTGTTTCAAGGGTCAGACGAATATTGGAGAATATTAATTAACTAATTAAACAAGATTAACACTAATTAAACAGATGATAAACAAATTATTTAAAACCTAGGGCAATCAGGTCCACCATGCTTACACAATTGGCTCTTAAGCTAAAGCAATCAATGTGATCCTATAACTAGAGTATGTTAATCTCTTTCAAACATTAACACTCTCGAAACATTCAACACAATTAACCACTTTAGTAATTCAATCAATCAGGTAATTAGAGTCAAGTTAATCTCTTCCAAGCATTAACGCTCTCAGAAATCCAATGATGCTTCCGCACTCAAATTCAATTCTACTAATCGTACGTGTGCCTCTAGTAAGTAAATCTCTCGATCCATACCCCTATTTGCATATAATTAATCCATGATATCGGCCGATTACACAAATTAAAGATTAAAACATATCAATCAAAATTAACCATAACCAATCAAACCACTATGAAAATCATGCCAATATTAGTGCAAACATGGCTTCCCTTTAAGCCCTAGAAATAACTACTCGCTAATAATTAAATAAGTAAAACAACTAGTAAAACAAGAAAACATAATTAAACTAATAAGAACAAAGAAAAGATTAAGAGAACAAAACCTTCAAACTTCAATGTTGTCACCCAAAAGAAGAGTCATGGTGTTTCTCTACATCTCCAACTAATAATAATAATCTACTCTAAACTATATTATCTGATCTAATATTACATCCTTAATAATGTGTCCCAAGATGTGTTTATATAGCCACTAAATGTATTAGCCTCCAAGTCCTTTCCATAATAGAATTGCATTCCAAGGAAGTTGCCACAAATAGAGTTGGATTAGGAGATAGCAAGTTTCCATGCTTGAATAGAAGTAAGAATTGCAAGTTTCCACACTTAACACAGACCTCTAGAATGTTCCTAGCGTCCCTAGTGTTTCCATGTTGATTAGGATTGGATTTATGGAAGTTTCCCACTTCAAATCGAATTTCTGGAAGCTGCTGGATTTTCTGGCCTGTTTCTGGGCTGATCCCGTTGGAATACTGATATTGGACCACTTCTGAATTGTAGATAATTCCGTTGTCTTCGCGTGAGCTGTAAGATCGTCCAAAATGGACTTGTAGAACTCAAGATATGGTCAAAACAGTAATTTTCAGGATTTTCCTCGCGCAAACTGCGCCAAGCAGTCTGTTTGTCGCGTTGTCTGCGCCCACCACGCGCAACTTGCTCTTTTAAAACCTGTTCCATGTTGTAGAAAATCTCCCAAGCTTTGCGTGGGCAGTAAGATCGCTGAAAACGGACTTCTAGAACTCCAGATATGGCCAAAACAGTGTAAACTGCGTAATCTTCCCGGAAAATCCGAATTTTAATCAATTAAATCTCCAAAAACGACAGAAGCATCAACCTTAATCAACATTCTCGTAAATCTGCACAACTAAGCAAAACATATCAAAACAACAACAAACTTGAGTCCAAAACAATCAATTTAAGCCGATATGGAAGGCTCCAAGTGGATATAAAACCCACTTATCATCCAACAGCTCCCTACATCAATTGGTGCCACCAATTTCGAGTTGATGGCCGGGGCCTTCAAGACCTGGAAGTAAACACTCCCTGCATATTTCTCTATTTCTGAAGAAGCAAACTCTGACAGGGCATCAGCCTTAGTGTTCTCTTCTCTCGGAATGTGCTCCACATAGCACTCGTCGAACTGAGTCATGATAGCTTGCACAACTCTCAGATATTTTGCCACAGTTTCATCCTTGGCTTCAAACTCACCATTCACTTGCGAGACTACCAGTCTTGAGTCTCCACAAATTTAAGGTTCTTGACCCTCATGATTTTGGCCAAGCCCAGTCCGGCTATCAAGGCTTCATACTCAGCTTCGTTGTTGGTTGTTGTGAAGTCCAACTTCAAAGCATACTCAACTGTGAACCCATCGGGGCTTTGCAAAACCATTCCTGCACCACTAGATTTTGTCTTTGATGCCCCATCAAAATAGAGCATCCAATATTCCTTCTTATCTGGCACTAGCTCTTCATCTTTATCTTTACCTTCAGGGGTGGGTACTATCTCCTACCCCCCGACTTCTTGGTTGACAATGGTACATTCAACCACGAAGTCAGCCAGTGCCTGAACTTTGATGGCTGTTCGAGGCTTGTATGTGATGTCAAATTCTCCGAGTTCGATCGCCCACTTAATCAGCCTTCCACTTGCTTTTGGGCTGTGCAGTATGTTTCTCAACTGCTGGTCCGTCAGGACTTCAATCTTGTGTGCCTGGAAGTATGGGCGTAGCTTCCTCGAGGTTGTCACCAATGCCAAAGCAAACTTTTCAATGGGAAATAATTCAACTCAGCTCCATGCAACACCTTGCTCACGTAGTAGATAAGTTTCTTAACCTTGCTTTCTTCTCGGATGAGGACGGCACTCAACGCTTGTTCAGATACCGCCAAGTATAAATAAAATGTCTCTCCGGGACTAGGTTTGGCCAACAACGGGGCCTCAATCATGTACTTCTTTAACTATTCAAAGGCCTCTTGGCTTTCAGGTGTCCACTCAAAGTTTTTCACCTTCTTCAATGCTTGAAATAAAGGCAAGAACTTTTCACCAAATTTGGAGATGAATCTCCCTAAAGCCGCAACTCGGCCTGTTAATTTCTGCACATCTCTTATAGAGCGTGGTGGCTCCATATCCAGAATCGCCTTGATTTTATCAGGATTGGCTTCCATGCCTCGCTTTGAAAGCATCAGACCAAAAAACTTTCCTGATCCAACGCCAAAGGCACACTTGGCTGGATTCAACATCATCTTATGGTGTCTCAGCACTTTAAATGCCTCTCTGAGGTGCTTAATATGGTCTACTTTGACTAGGCTCTTGACTAACATGTCATCAACATAGACCTCCATGGTTTTCCCAATTAGATGAGCGAATATCTTATTCACCAATCGTTGGTAAGTAGCTCCTGCATTTTTTAGTCCAAAAGCCATAACAAGATAACAGAAAACACCAAGTTCAGTTATGAAAGATACCTTTGGGATGTCATCCTTATGCATCTTAATCTCGTTGTAGCCACTGAAACCATCCATGAAACTCAACATCTCATGCCCAGCAGTGGCATCTATCAGCGTATCGATCCTTGGTAGAGGGAAACAATCTTTGGGACATGCATCATTCAGATCAGTGAAGTCTATACACATCCTCCACTTTCCATTTGCCTTCTTGACCATCACAAGGTTAGCCAACCATTCAGGAAACTGAATCTCTTCAATAAACCCAGCCTCTAAGAGCTTGTCAACTTCTTGCTTAATGGCCTCTTACCTTTCAGGAGCAAAATTCCTCTTCTTCTGCTTTATTATCTTCCGCTTTGGACCGACATTCAGCTTGTGGGTTATGAGTTGGGGATCAATCCCTGGCATGTCGGCCGCTGTCCAAGCAAACACATCACTATTTTCTTGTAAGAAAGTCATCAACCTGCCCTTCAAAGGTTCCTTCAAAGAAGCTCCAATATACGCAACCTTTTTGGGGTCCCCGAGATCTAGAGGTATAAGAACCAAATCTTCTGCCGGCTTCCCTCGGTGTTCATCATCTCCTCGGACATCCATGTCTTCAATCGGAAGGACCTGCCCCCCGACTCCATCGGCTCTTAAAGCAGCTATATAGCAACTTCTAGCCATTTTCTGATCTCCTCTCTGTTCTCTAACACCATTGCGAGTTGGAAACTTAATCTTCATGTGATAGGTAGAGGCCACAACCTTAAACGCATGAAGCCCAGTCCTTCCCAGGATCGCATTATATGTCGAGGATACCTTGATTTCTAAGAAATTCAGCATCTGAGTAGCCTCTTTAGGTTCCTGCCCAATAGTCACAGGCATCTGAATGGTTCCTTCAACCTTGGATTCAACTCCATTAAATCCATAGATAGGCATGTTGGTCGGGGTCAACTGAGAGTCAGTGTACCCCATCTTCACAAACACGTCATGAAACAGAATGTCAACCGAAGCTCCATTGTCTATCAGGACTCGCTTTACTTCCGAGTTTCCAGTTACAGGGGTTATGACCAACGGGTCGTCGTGGGGGAACTTCACCCCTTCAAGGTCTGAATCATCAAAACCAATCACTATTTCAGTCTTAGCACGTTTCGGGGCCTCTCCCACGATGTGCATCACTTCTCTGGCATATGCCTTTCAAGAGTTTAGAGTTATGCTGGCCGCTGTCGGGCCTCCTCAGATTATATTGATAACTAGCCCTCGGGGCTGTGGATTGCGATCACGATCGTTGTCCCTACGATCATTATCCTTCCTGTCATAATCCCTCCTTTGATTTCCACGATCTTCACCCTTTATGAACTGGCTTAGCTTCCCTCTTCGGATCAAGAATTCAATCTCGTCCTTGAGTTGCCTACAATCATCGGTATCATGTCCCACATCCTTATGGTACCTACAGTACTGATCCTTGTTTCGTTTTGCGGGGTCTCCTCTAAGTGGCTTCGGCCATTGGAATTCCTTATCTTTCTCAATTTCCAACAAAATCTGACTCCTAGGAGCATTCAACCTTGCATAGTCAGGAAATTTTGGTCCAAAATTCTTCTTCGGTGGCGGTGAGTCAGAGTCCTTGCTAGTTCGGGGATACTTGTCCCTAGCATCGTACTTTTGTTCTTGCTTTCGCTTTTTTAAACCATTGTTTCCTTTTCCATTACCTTATGCGGCTTCTTTCTTCATGATATCCTCAGCTTTAATATACTTATCAGGAGGGTGTTTTGCCAATGACCTTTTAAAGAAGAGATAAGTGGTTCCGTGTTCGAGGGCTACCATGGCCACCTTGTTCTCCAAATTAGTGATATTCAATGTCTCCTTAGTGAATCTCTTGAGGTAATCCCTCAAATTTTCGTTCTTTCCTTGTACCACATACATGAGAGATGCAGAGCTTTTCTCATGAACTCTTCCGATAATGAACTGACTAATAAAAGCAGCACTCAATTCCTTAAAGGAGCCAATTGAATTTGCGGGCAAGCGACTATACCATCTTTGAGCCATGCCCGACAGGGTTTGAGGGAATGCCCTACACTTTAAAGCATCACTTGCAGGCTGCAACAGTATTGCGTTTGAGAAAGTCATGACGTGATTTGCGAGATCTCCCGTTCCATCATAAGCCTTGATTGTCGGCATCTTGAACTTCTTTGAAATACGAGCATTCATCACCTCTTCAGTAAACGGGGGTGTGGGATCATCAGGATCTCCTAGTGGCATCAGATCTTTGGGGTTACCCTTGGGGGTTTCCACCCTTGTTGTTCTTCCAGTTGGGGCATCGGCCCTTCTCTGTCTCCTTGAAGACCTCTCCAAATCGATAATGGGAATCCTCCTTGTGGTTGGAGGAGGCTGAGTTTGATTCAATCTAGCTTGTTCTCTCGCCATATCGTCCTTCAACTTTAAGATCTCGGCCTCATGAGCCTTGATCCTCTCAGCAGTTGTCAAGGGGGGTCCATCATGGATACTTCGTGTCTTCCTTAAAGGTTCTCTGCTAGCACGTCGCCTCCCCGGGGCTTCATTACGATCATCGTCCTCAGATGATGATGAATCGTCGGTGTAAGGACCAGAGTAGTCATCATACTCTCGATCTCGGATCTGTAAGGCATGACCACTTGGTCCAGGTTCCCTTTGTCGAGGGGGATAATTAGGCAGCCCAGACATCGGGTTGGTATTCAAGGGGAGATCCGTAGTGTAGATCTGTACTCCCGGTGGTATCAGATGAGTAGGATCAGCAAGAGGAGAGACCACCATCTGAAGAGGGTTGGTTTCTTGACCTGGATGGACGACCACAGGTAACGTACTCTCAACATGGGGAATCGTCCCTATAGGTTGAGAAACTTGAGGTTGAGTGATCGCCCATGTTGTTGGGGGCACTTATTCAGTGGCGGACGGAGCAGAGCTGAGGGGTATGGCCTCGGTAGAGGTCGGTGCTGTTCTTCGTGTTTGAACCATGGTTGATGTTGTCTTCCCACAGACGGTGCTAAATGTTGTGGAATAAAAACTAGGTTGTTTAATTGTGACTAGGGTTTGTGAGTTTCGTGCTTTAATAGCTGTTCTAGTGCACCTGGCTGATTCTGCCTTCACAAGATGCCTACGTACTTTGATGAATATCAAAGATCAAGCCAAAAACGCAGTTCTGAGATGAGGGGTCTGACCCTTTATATTGGCTGAGAAGCCTAGGAATTGTGGTAGGGTTAGGTGACTTGGTGGGAAAGTCAGCCTTGTGGAAGGTTCTAGACTCCTTCCTAGTAGGAGTCTGTTTCCATGTTGAAGTATGTGCCTTGGAGGCTAAGTTTTGGAGGAGCAACATCCTTATCTGACTCTTATTGTTGAGCTGTTTTATCCCTTTAATATTAATTACGAAATTAATATTTATTTAGGGTTTTGGGCTCCAATAAATGGGCCCCACATTTGGACCATACTTGGTCCAATTAATGCAACATTAATTGTGTTTTTAGGGTTTATTTTTAGCCCATATCAACACTTAAATTGTAAGAGCATCTCCAACGTTATTTTGTAAAATGATTGGTTAAATATTGATTATGTAAAATTTGCTGAACCTGTAACTTCAATGGGATTGATTATATTAGTTGATTATATTTTAAAAATGGGATGTTATTATTATTTTAAATTGTTAAAAATAGAATATATTATTTCAAAATTGGTAATAATGTGAAGTTTTACTACAGGGGTTTGACAAATATGAAATATAACCAACTTATTGTGGTTATTTAAATTTTTATCTAAGGGTTTTGTACTATTAAAGTGGATAAATTTTACAAATTCTTTATAATTTTTATTTAAAGTAACTAATCTTAATTTTTACCTAAAAGATTTGTATGGTTGGAGATGCTCTAAATAAGATCAAATAGAGTAATGAAGTATACTGTATACTAACCTTTCGAATTCATACACTGTAGAATAAAGAACACTAATAAGGGTATCTCCAATGATAACTCTAAAAATACCATTTACTTCATTTTTAAAGTGTTTTTTTTAAAACCTCCAAAAACCGTCTACAACCCCTGTCATCTCTAGGGCTGTAATTCGTGTCGGGTAGCTCGCAAGCGTATCCGGCTCGAACTCGTTTAACTGAACCCGGCTCGACTCGAGCTCGACAGCGATTTCAGGCTCATTTATATAAACGAGTCGGCCCGGGTATGTGCCGAACTCGAATGAAACCTGGCTCGAAAGCTCGAACTCAACCCGGCTCGAGCTCGCTCGTTATATAAACGAGCCAGTCCGGATATATGCCGAACTCGAATGAAACGCGGCTCGAAAACTCGAACCGGCTCAAGCTCACTCGTTTACAAAATTTTATGTTGTTTTTCAAAATATTGCATGAGAAGGGATTTGAACCCACAACCATGTGCTCTTGCCTTGTGGGTTTCTAATGCCACATTCCAACCACTTGGGATACACCATTGTTGTGTTAATATATTACAATCTAAATAGTATACAAAACAAAGCAAAATAATATTCAAAATATTAATGATAAATAATATTAACAAATAATAATACTACCACATTGTTTCTATTGTTGAAATATTGTCGAAATAATAGTACAACAATATTTTAATAGTACCAATTTTTTTTTTAGGGCATATTTTAATAGTACTACAACATTGTTTCTATTATTGTAACATTTTAATATTTTAATAGTACAATTATTGTTTCTATTTTTTTAAAAATATTTCTCGACGATCCAACCGTAGGGATATCAAGATATATCTAATTAAATGATAATCCCAAATTTTTAAAAAATAAAAAATTAATTTTGTTGGAGATCTTAATAGAACACTACTATATTGTCTAGTACTCGTAACTAGTGCTTCGTCCCAGATTATTGTTTCTATTTTTAAAAAATATTTCTCGACGATCCAACTGTACGGATGTCAAGATATATCTAAGTAAATGATATTCCCAAATTTTCAAAAAATAAAAAATTAATTTGGTTGGAGATCTTAATAGAACACTACTATATTGTCTAGTATTCGTAACTAGTGCTTCGTCCCAGATTATTGTTTCTATTTTTAAAAAATATTTCTCGACGATCCAACCGTACGGATGTCAAGATATATCTAATTAAATGATATTCCCAAATTTTCAAAAAATAATAAATTAATTTGGTTGGAGATCTTAATAGAACACTACTATATTGTCTAGTACTCGTAATAGTGCTTCGTCCCAGATTATTGTTTCTATTTTTTTTTTAAATATTTTTCGACGATCCAACCCTAAGAATGTCAAGATATATATAATTTAATGATATTCCAAAATTTTCAAAAAATAAAAAATTAATTTATTTGGAGATCTTAGTAGATCACTACTATTCTTGTTATATTTGGTTAAATAAATGAAAATTAGATAATTTTTTATCATATTTAATTTTTTGATAATTTTTAAATTAAATAATTTCTAAAATCTTGTTTGTTTACTTTTTTTATTTTGTGTAACGATGTCTATAAAATTAATAAGTAATTTTAATTTTTTTTAACAAACAAAATAAGTAATTTTCAGAATTTAAAAAAAAAAATGTAAATTCAATGACTAAATGAGCTACCCGGCTCGGCTCGTTTAACAGCTACCCGACTCGGCTCGTTAGGCTCGCGAGTAAACTCGATCCGACTCGTATAATAAACGAGCCGGGTTCGGTGGGAATTTTCAGCTCGTTTAATAAACGAGCCCAGCTCACTCGTTTAAAAAAACTCGACTCGATTTAAAGCTCGGCTCGAACTCGTCCAGCTCGACTCAAGTTACAGCCCTAGTCATATCTCTATCTCCTTAATTGAAGATATCAACTATTTGACTTCATATTTGAAGCAACACTGTACAAATGAAATACTAATATTATTTAACTGCACATGGTGACTTGACCTAAGGAAAAACAATTGTTTAATAATGATTTGCACTTTAATAATGATTTGCACGTTTTTCAAGATATATGTGTGATTATATCTCTGCATGATATCTACTTATCTAGTCTAGTAATATAAACAATTATGTTTAAAAATATATATATATATATATATATATATATATATATATATATATATATATATATATATATATATATATATAGAGGAAGAGAAATAGTTTGAGATGAAATAGTGATTTAAAGTGAAAAAAGTGAAAAATTGAAGATAAAAGTTGTTTTAAATTGAAGTTATGATTGGAGATGGCCTAATGTGTATTACTGAACCAAACAATTTCTATAAGAAGTTAAAAGCAGAAATTGGAAAATTAAAATAAATAAATTTCAAAGGAGAAAGAATGAAAAAAGTTACTCCTACTTATAGAAAATGTCCAATCCTCTGGTCCGCTTGACATGTGTCCAAGCCCAACAAATGCTTACCTAATTCGAGAAATTTCAAATGTGGGTCTACTATCATAGGAATTTATTTCCTGAGGCCCAATCACACTTTCTGGTGGCCGCCTAATCATTTTATTCTTTGTTCGTAGGTCCAGGCCAGGCAGCTAATCACGCCGGAAATTACCCTAATTATTTATATGTATTTTTAAATTACAGTCGCTTTAATTTTTTTTTTTAAAATTATTAAACCATTAAAATTTATGCATCTGACAAAATGTCCAGTCCAGTTACAAACGAATCCAACCGAAATAATTCACAAATTTCTTCACAGCCTTCCGAAAAATTTTAATCATTCGCATTGAAATTAAACCAAGAAGAAACATAAGAGAATAATACAAAGTCCAATGAATTAACTAACTATTTTGTACTAGTTCACTGAGTAAATGCAATTCGTCCTTGTTCAAAAACTGAAAGTCCAATTTGACCCCTCAAATACATGTGTAATGTATGTGTGGTGTACAAGACTGTGAGTTACTAGTAAAAAACAAAGTTGCTAGTACTCACCCTCACGGGTCCAATTTTTTGTGTCGTGGTCCAGTGACTCCAGTCTCACCTTCCCTAGCCGCCTAGGCTTCTTGTTAAGAGTCTGTGACCCCAATTCACTCGGGTAAATCTTGGCGTACATACAAAAACACTACAAATACATGATCGATTTTATAGGAAACAGTTGAGTATTCTAAGTTTGCTAACTTTCTAGTCTTTACTACTTATTTATAGATATCTATCTTCTTACGAGTATATAATACGTGTTTATCAATAATTAAATTATTTAATTTAATTTTTATGTGTTGTTTATAAATCTTACAATTTTTATTTTAATATTCAATTCAATTAGAATATAAATATGAGGAAACATATGATTATTAATGTTGTATTTTTATAAGAAAGTATAAAGAAACAAAAAAAATTGTGATTAAATTAAAAAATTGCCCCTGGCGGGGCCTATTCTAAGAAAAATAAAAATAAAATCATGTAAAAATATTATACGAATTCCCGAAAATAAATTATTGCATAGATATAATTTATATCGTTAACATATGTTAGTTTATGTACTTATTAAAATTTTTTTTATGAATTGTGAAAATCTTTTAAAATGGGTAAATTAGTGTAAAGTTACAAGAATAAAAGCAGGTTTTTATAAAAAAGTAAAATCGTTTAGGAGCCCTAAAATTTAGGTAGTGACTTTGTAGTGTTTAAGGGAGTATGTTAAGATTTATTCCAATTCACTCATATGTAGGGGGTGTTCATGGGTTCATCAAATTGATCAAACCGATCCAATCTAATCCTTTTTTCGGCCGTTCAAACCGATAAAAAAAAATCCGATACTTGATTGGATTAGAAAATTTTCAAATCGATTTAAATAGATTGGGCCGGATTGCAAAACCGTAATCAACCCGACCAACCCGACCCACGAACACCCCTACTCGGCCAACCCGATCCGCGAACACCCCTACCGGTAGGTATGTCTGCAGCTCAAAAACGTTCCCATGGCATCTTATTATGCCGTTGTAGTTGGGTCAGATCTTTAAATAATACTTGCAACATATCTTATTGTATTAATATTCATCGAGAAAAATAACATTCACTTTCATATGATCGTCTCAATTCTTTATTTCAATTATCGTTCATATCACGATTTGTTAACAACAGATGCTTATCTGTAAAATATATAAATTTAATTATTCAAAAAAAATAATAAAAAATTCATTAAATTTGGTCTCAATTGGGACAAAAATTCAAATTTTCGATAATGTATTGGATGAGTCAATTTGTGTACAGTGTACTCCAGTCTAAATAGTAAATACTTGTTGCATTTTCACATTTTGTTGTACAAACACATAAAGCAGTGTTGTTTTTTTCGTAAAATTTACTTGTTAAAAATGGATACTTTATTTTACGTGTGCTTACAACAAAGGTGCCCTCTTTTTCCTGGCACGCCAAACTTTTCTGTGGCAACAATCATAACAAATTATTTTACATACATTTGCATGTATTTTTTTATGAAAAATGTTGCAGTTTAATACAAGAATGACCTGACATGTTAAGCCGTTAAGGAAGGAGAGTGAAAAGATGAAAGTATCCTAGTTTTACAAGATTCTGAATAAAGTATCCTAATTGATGTAAACATAAAAGATACACAATATTTAAACCTAATTATGACATTGGTGAAATCAAGCCACATTAAGTTTTTTTTATTTTTTTTTAATAAATAAGTTTATATGTTTTATTACAGTTGAATATTTGTTGTTTATTAGAGTTGAATATTTGTTGTCAAGAATTTTTTTTCGAATTGAGTGAGAATCGAACCAACCAATATATGAGATGATAAAACATAAACTATTATCACTTGAACTATCTCATCACGTTTAATCATCACGTTCAAGCCTCATCAAGTTAACTTTATTTTCACTGAATAATTTATCTTTAATCTATTCTAACATGCGAAGATACGAGTAAGGTCAAATAAGAACTAGAGGCTCTCTATTGTAGCTCTTAACTCAAAAAATGAGAAGAGAAAATAAAAATCAAGCTCCAAGAGATTCTTAGAGGCTCTTTAAAAAGTTAAGAGTTTCTTCTCTCTCCTTTATTTTAGGAGCAACTAGTAGCTCTTAACTTAATATTTTATTAGTAAAATAGTGGTTCTTCTCTCTCATCTATTGATTGTTTGTCCAAGTGGAATTGAAATATGAATAAAATATAAAATAAATAGCCATAATAGAGATCATTGTTGGAGTTGACACACAAATCATGTAATAACTTGCTAAGAGCTTAATTGTTTATAATATATTTAGGAGTGAGCTAAGAGCCTCTTGGAGATGCTCTAAGTAATTATGATTCGAATATAATAAAGGGAGCTGATATGTGCACACCCATAACTTATAGGTGCACACCCATTATAGTCAAAGAGACTAGAATACCCTTGACTTGTATTTCTTATCATTAGAAGCATATTTTACACATCGAGAAATAAAAAATAATCATCAATGTATAATGATATATGAATATAAAATTATTAAACATATTTTTTATGCTTTTTTTTTAAAAAGTCCATATGTGCTTTTCATGCTTGATATTTTTTACTATGCTAATATGATTTTTAAATATTGAAATTATATTTTTTTTTAGCAACAATCGTTCAACAAGTACTCAACAAGTATAAGCATATAAGTCATCAAAAATTACTATTATTTTCTTATTACCATTCAATAAAATAATATTTTATTATTGAAAATGCATCATGTGCAAAATAGCTACCATCTTATAATCCAACTACTAAAAATTATTATTTAATATTTTCTCAATCCCGTAATAATAGTTATATTTGATTTTTAGTGGCCAATTTGACCTATCTTTAATTAAAATATATTTTTTATTATAATTTTAGAAAATTCATTATATTGTAGAATGGGTTAAATGTAATTTCTTATAATAATATTAAATTTTATAATTTATGTATGATTCATGAAAAAGACATATATTTGAATATGTCACATATTCTTAAATTAAAAATTAAGATGTAAAATTAAAACTAAATTTCACTTAAAAAAGTTTATTCACTTGTTCAACTAATTTATTATAAAATTATAATATAATTGAACTAGTAATTAAATGAAAATGTAAGTTGTAGGTATTTGGTTATATTGCTAATGGGTGTGCACGTATAAGTGTGGGGTGTGCACATATCACCTCGTATGTATTGATTTTTACCTAAGGGATGTGTTCAAACGAGAATCAGAAAATCGTAAAAATCAAATATTTCATATCATACTTTAATAGTACAAATCAGCATAAAGAAGATATCGATCTTTATTTAAGAGTGAGATAATAATGTATTATATGAAGAAATAATAATGTAACTGAGGACAAGGGCAATGATGAGAAGTTCACAAAGTGTAGAATTTTAGATACATAACAAAAAAAGGATGGGCAGTGGAGGGCCACTCCAGTTAAGTTTGAAGAATAGGCAGTAGTGGGGAGAGAGTGCATGCAACTGTGCAAGACAAATCTTGATCACCCCCCTTTGGAATCCTATATATTATTCAGACATGACATACATAGTTACATACATACGTGCTTGCCTCAATGGGATGTATGTTATAGCCCTTTCATTTTTCACTTCTTTTTCATTGGTTTATCCTAATAACACAAAGCCATTACTGTTAGTTCTCCACTTGTGCTTTCTTCTTCTTGCGCCTTTTTGTTTTGCTACTGGTAAAGTCAAAATTTAAACCCTTATAGTACCAACCCACTTAGACTAAATGTATGTAGAGCCTCTTGCTTTAGTTATATTGTAAGTGTTTATTTTGTTTCACATTTGACTAGGACACTTATCTGGGATCCTTCTTACTTTCTATTACCTGCTCAACATTATAGTAAGTCTGTCATTCCCTCTTCTTTTTAAGTTATGGGTTTTTTTAGTTTATAATCGAATTCTTTGGGAGTTGAGGGGATGCATTGCATATTGGTAAGATACTATAAATATTGTGTTGTTTAGAATGTTTAGTACTTGGTTTTCTGTCTGATGGTATATTTTCTGGAGTTCCGAGGTTGTAATGGTCTAGACCAAACCAAACATACCCGTCAAGTTCCACCAGAAAGTAAGGTTTGAGAGAGATAAATGTAGGTAGGCAGAGTTTGTCCGGATCATTGTACGAAGACCATTCCCTGCATACATGGTTTTTTTTAGTAACTAGTAGCCTGTAATGGCCTAATCTAGCTAACTGAATTTCTGGAAAGTGTTTGAATTGATAAGAGCCTTTTTTTAGTTTGTAAGTTAGTACGAGGCATGCTTCTAGCATAATGATTTGTGTGTTTATGGCTTTAAGAACAATTTGTTTTGTTCGTTGTACTCTGATTGTAGTTTTTGGTTCAGTTACGATGTTCTTCTTTAGTTTAGGTGTTTTTTGTTGAGTGTTTAAATAATGGAATTTCATAGTATGATGGTTGATATATGTAAGAAAACCTCGCATAATCATATCTTGATACCTTTCATTACGGTTACAATTTAGTTTTGGATTGTGATTCAGTTTGCGGGAATGGTTGGTGCAGGATAAGGAAATTTTAGTTGCAAGCATCTAGAGAATGGAAACAATGGCATCGGCATCTGCATCGATTCGCCTACCGCAAGAACCAGCCAACTACGATGAAGTTTCTATGCACCAAAGTTTGCTCTTTTCAAACAGTCTTGAGGTTGTCTATTGTCATGATTTTCTTACATATTCTACATCACATAACATTATCCTTCAGTTGGACTGAATCCATATCTCTTCCCTTTAAAAATTGTAAAGTTCCCAAAAGTGAAGTACAATGCACTTTACCATTTAATAAAAGTCCGCCTAAGCATGTAGTTTATGTAATCATGGTCAGGATTATAAGACTGTAGGACAAAATGTTCTTAGCTACCTGGATATTTGAAAACCTTTTCTATTGACATAAAGTTGTGCTCAAAATTTCTTCAGGATTTGAAGAACCTGAGAAGTCAGTTGTACTTGGCCGCGGAATATTTTGAAAAATCATTCACCAATGACAACTCAAAACAGATGTGAGTACTTAAAAAGGCTTGCACATTAAGCTTGGACTTGGTACAATCTGTGTTTCAGTAATATTGTACCTTTACTCGAACTTCATGCAGAGCGGTGGATGCATTAAAAGCTTACACTATTAAAGCCCTTGTTAGTACCGTAGACCATCTGGGATCTGTATCCTACAAGGTTAATGATCTCTTGAGTGAGAAAATTGATGAAGTTTCTGTAACAAATATCCGAGTTTCACACATTGAACAGGTATGCTATCTAAAATTCCGGTATAGATATCTCAATTTCTTTGATGTTACTGCAATAGATATTTGTATCTTGATCCTCTGCATTTTCTTGATCTGATATGTCAGCGACTACGGACATGCCAGGCATATATTGACCAAAAAGGCCTCTCCCAGCAGTCACTGGTGATTAATACCCCCAAGCACCATAAGCATTACATCTTGCCAGGCAATAACATCTCTTTCTCAATACTCTATATTCTATATCTGTACTTCCATTTCCTCTGTTAACTTTCTACTAGTTTCTTAGTATGTCGCTGAAACTCTTTGCATATGTCTTGTTTCATGCTTCATGTTCAGTTGGAGCAACCATGCATGGTGGAAACCGAAGTAAAGCAAAGTACGAAGGATGTAATCTGGATGATCAAGATGACTGGCGTGAAGTAAAGAACGGTATAGCTTATGAACTTATGATTCTATTTCCAGAAGCTTACTTTTTGTACAACCAATATTTACTTGTGAGCTGAATGAATGTTTTTTAATAGCTATTCTAGCTACAGTCAAAGAAACACCACCATCTTCATTCAGGTAACTTCAGGCACCACATATCAAGTTCTTTCTTTCTTAGCTACAAAATTGATAAGTGTGCATTTAGTACTATCCATTTGTCTGTTAAAGCACCAATATTTAAAGTTTAAACTCTTTGCTTTTGTGACTCAGAAAAGAGCGTTCCCCATCACCTTCTACACCATCACAGCTACATCAGAGTTTAATGTTCAGCGGCAACGCGTCAAAACGATTTTTAGGTTTACTTGACATCAAATCCCGCATCATCCATCCAAATCTTCACAACTAATTATCTTCATTCTTTTATGTTTGTATTACTAAATATTTTCTAATGTATAAATACATGTCGATCCTTGTGAAACAGAGAAGCGAACAGTTTCACCACATCGATTTCCTCTTCTACGTTTTGGATCCTTCTCTAGCAGGCAAGTATCACCAAATTCGAGATCCAGCACTCCAAACTCAAGATCAACCACCCCAAATCTAAGTCGCCCTACCACCCCAAACTTAAGACAAGGGGTATGTACTAATTTGTCAACTCAGTTTTGTTTTTCGGTCTCTCTAGAATACCTCAGAAAAAGTAGAGGCAGTTTGGTCCAGTAAATAAATAACCTTATGATCATCTGTTTGGGAAATTGGAATTCATTCAGAATTTTTTAATTTGGTACAATTGACAAATTTGGATAAGCAGAAGAATTTGGAGTAGGATTTGATTGAATTCCAAGACATTCAAATATAAGAAATGGCAACTCAATTCATGTAACTTGAAATCCATCATTCGAAATGAAATTCTTGTTCCCAAACTCAGTCTTACCCATTTTCTAGAGATTCTTCACTTAAATTAAGCATAGTTGAATTCAATTGTTCATGTGTTGGTCATTGATTTTGTTCTGTTTTATCTATGTGTTGGTCATTGATTTTGTTCTCTTTTATTTATTTTAGTATCTTCTGGAGTCCCGGAATTCAGTTTCAATGCGTCACAATGTGGATGGAGAGAACTCCAAAGTGGGCGACCATATTCCCAGCAAAAGTAAACGTCTCCTTAAGGCGTTGCTTACTAATCGCAGACTAAAGAAAGATGATACACTATATACATATTTGGATGAATACTGATTTTATTATGCCAGAAGCAATTCAGAGTAATGGAATAAAAGAAGATAAGATTACCTCAAGTTGCTCTTAACTTCTGCACTAGCTACAAGCCTACGATGAATTTAATCTTTGCACCCCCTCCCTTAAGTTGTTGTCAGTCAACGCAGTTGTCTATATATTATGTCTATATATTTCTTTATCTACACAGAGTAGGTTGTCGCCATCATATTGTGTGGATGGTAGATTATCTTTCCACAGAAGCTCTTCGTAGCTAGAGAGCATGTAAATGAATGTATGGTTACAACTTACAAATATATAAATATATTTCCAGGCTAGTCAACCTTATGATATTGTAACCGGTGCAATATATGGACTATGGTTGCTTTAAGAAGCAAGGGCCTCAAGTTTTGTTCTATTTTGTGATAGAATTATACTTGTAAGTTGTAATGCTATTGCCTATCTCGTGAAAGCATCTCAACCTTACCACCTACTAGAAGTCTAGAACAGAACACAAACATAAATAAAACAGACGGATATGGTATATGGGACGGTGTAAAAAGTCTTGGAGTTTAACTTTCTATCAAATTAAAGCAGAATCAGATAAAATTACATATGCTAGATATACGAAGTTTCAGATAAAATGACTTAGGAATGATGATAAAATCTAGCAAAATAGTAGGACCTGGAATGATGCCAGAAGTTTTTTCCTTGAGCAAACTCTATGTAAGAAACTGACACAGACCAGGATGAAATCAGAATTTTGTTCCATGACCAAACTCCTCAATAGTTTTTGTGGCCAAAGCAAGCGCTATATGACGCTCCAAGAAATCTTGCTTCAACTGCCGAAAAGTGCCTGTACAAAAGAATAATGAGATAAAACTTGTTAAACATCACTGCCACTTTGATGCGGTATATTTTTATGTTCGTTCACAGGGAGACAGGTTTTATCAATTTTAATTTAATTGTCACAATTTATTTTTATATTAAAAACAATTATTAAGAATTTTTATATAACTAAATAACGCAAATAAATGTGTTTGAAAGTCGATTAACTAAAAGTCTAGGGCGACCGGGTTCACCATGTTTACACCGAAACAAATTAAATGGATTAGTAATTTAACGGATTTAAATAATTAGAGCATGTGTTAATCTCTCTCAAGCATTAACGCTCTCGAAAATCCAATTATGCTCTCGCACTAAAATTCAATTCCGCTAATCGTATGTATGCCTCTAGTGAATAAAATCTCTCGATCTATTATTCCTATTTGCAAATAATTAATTAATGATACCGGCCGATAACACAAATCAAATTTCATAACATATCGATTAGAATTATTTTATATCCGTTAAACAACTAATAAAATTAAAGCACTATCGTGGTGTAAACATGACTTTCCCTTACACCCTAGAAATAAACTACTCACTAATATAAAAATTAAGAACAACTAAAATTATATAACAATCCATCTAAAATATATATTTAATAAACAAGGTAAAATAGAAAATACCTTACATTAAGCCAAAGAAAGTCTACATGAAAGAAGGAAAACCAAGCACCTAATCCTTATAAAACATGCAGCAGCCGAAAATGAATGTTGTATAGTCTTTGTTGTGTAGTAGAATGGTGTGGTTTAATCTATGCAGAAGCCGAATGTCCTAATTTGATGTCCTATATCCTTATCTAATCCCCCTCCCCCTCCTGCACTTCTCTTTCTTTATAGCCTTCCTTCATGCATCATTATTGAATAAATTAATATTCCTCCATTATTGATGTTCATCATTAGCCCAGCTTGATGAATTCTTTTTCTTTCTTTTGCTTGCCCAACCACTCCACTTTCGGCTGATAATTTCTACAAAGCTAATCAATCAAAACACTTTTAAAATAAATTACAATAAAATTCAAAATCTAAAAAGATTTCCACTAAGGTGAAAGCATGCTTCAGTACTCACTAAATTTGACAAAGATGTATCTCAAGTTTTAAAATTTTTCGCAAGCACGAACAAGGAATCATCAAGTAACAAATGATTTTCTAGAGATATGACATGTCAAATAATCATGCAAAATAAGTTCAAAAGATGTGTACATATCCTTGTTAACACACTATGAGACGAGGCAATTAATTTTCTAATTTTCTATTTTTTTTGGAATTTTTAATCATCGAGAACTCATCCCCACACTTAAGTGGTTCATTGTCCTCAATGAACAAATATATAAAAGAGAAAAATAAAAAAAAAAACAAAAAATCCTAAAAATTACAGAATAAATAAATAAAAATAAAAAAATGGAAAAACTCCCCTAATGCATAAGCATGAAGTGTCGAGGCACTGAATGTCGAAGCAAGATGTGCCACTCCAAAAAGACCAAAAACATGTTGCGCGGGACCACCACGAGCATCAACAGTTTTTTTAATCCTGCACAAAATTTCCAAACAAGCATTAATAAAATAAAATATGACATCAATAAGCAATAATTGATTAAGTGCTTCTGCAGTTTTGGAAAACTTTGTGATGAAACAACGATAAAATTCGACACCACGAAAATATCGAACTCCCTTGACATAAGGTGGAGGCTCTGGTGGTGGCTTTTCTTCATTCATCACTTCCACATGAGCCATTCGAACATCTTGGCTTATCGCATCTTTGATTAAGTAGACACTTCCATTTTCTCCCTCTCCCCGAGCTTGACACGTAAGAGCCACTTTGTATGGATCATCAATCAAAATTTGAGAAAGATCATCTTGGACAATTTTTGCTATCACGCAGGGACGGAACCAAGATTGCAAAATGGGGTGGGCTTGAAGTATTTAGGTTAAAAATTTTGAAAGAAGGCAGTCTGTACATTAACTACTAGTAACAGTATAGTAAACTAACCTTGATCCCTTCCACTTCCTGTCGCCAAATCGTATAGCCTCATATGCTACTGGAGCTTCATATGGCCACTGTTTCAAAATAAAAGAACAACATTTAATCATCTGGACATTATGCTACTTTTTCAATTGACACATCAATACAACTAACCAAGAAAAATAGCTAAAAAGACAGATTATGTTTCTTTTTCATTACCAAAATCTTTAGCGAAGCTTCACGCGCCGATCACCCATATCATCAAATTCATCAATCATCGATTCTATGTTAATTATTTTAGCAAATTGTCTCTCTATATATATAACCATAATATCTCCCAAAAATGCATCATCCATCTTACTACGAAGATCAGTCTTGAGAATTTTCATAGCTGAGAATGCTCTTTCAGTTGATGCCGTGGAAACAGGAAGAGTTAAAATAAGACGGAACAAACTGTCAATCATAACGAAAGATTTTGACTTTCTAGTCTGGACCAATATGTGACATAGCTCCGAAATAGTTGGTATATTTTGAAATTGAGTACCACCAACAACATCAAGCTCATAATGCTCCAACTCACTTCTTAATGCATCAACATCACTTCCTGTAAAATCACGAGGATAAAATATCTCTGCAAGACGACAAATTTTATCAATATCAAAAGATTTGAAATGATTGTGAGGATCCAATGCCGAAGTAAGAGTAAGGAGTTCAATTGCTTCATCATTAAATCTACTTTTCAACTCCTTAACTTGATATTCAATCACTTTGACAAATACATCAAAGTGGTAATGATGTTCAAGAGTAATATCATCTCTTTGAGAGCATGATCTACCACTGCCGATTGTGTAAAGAGCACTTAAATCTGGCACAAGAATGTTATTTTTGGTACAAAATGACAACACTTCCACAATAAAGTCCTCCCAACCTTCTGCTCTAAGTTTCTCCAGGAGTGTCTTCGTAGTTGATACCAAACTCATAGCATTTATAATATCCTGAGACTTCTCTTACAAAGCTTTACAAAGCACATTGGTGATACCCATGGTTTTATGCATTAAATGTAAAAAAAATACAAAGTCGAAAGATCTCATGTGAATGTATTCTCCACTAGCTCCACCCCGAATGGCATTTGTAGACCCACTAGTGCTTAGATCTAAAAGAAATATACTCACTGCACTATACATTGTAATCATGCTACGGACCGAAGAAAAATGAGAACTCCACCTTGTTGTTCCACCTCTTTGTAAAGTAACCATTTGATTGGCACCTTTGCTAGTGCCAACTTCTCCACTAGCAATCATCTTCTCAAGTTCAAGTTTGTGAAGCTCTTCTACTTCAGTCTTACGTTTTGGAGAAGCATTTACAAAATTAACTATGGAAGTTAGCTTTGAAAAGAATAGCCAAAGTCCATGAACATCATTAGAAGCAGCAACTAGGGCTAGTTGTAAAAACATGGAAATCTTTTGCGAAGATGGACCATTATGTTTAGACATTGAAAACCTAATCCCCAAATAAGAATACATCAATAATCAATTATAAATTTGGAATTACTAGATTGCTAATTGCTATTAAAATTTAAAACCCCCAATTGACCAATTCAATACAAGAGATAAGAACTCTAGTTTACCCCCAATTCATCAAATTTGTATACAATACAACTATACAAGTATACAACAAGTACAGTTATAAACTAAGAAAGAGAAAAAATTATCACCTGATGTCTGAATTCTGATGACCTGGGAGAATGAATTAGCAAAACTTTGTAAAGTGGTTGTAGTCTATAGCAAGAGAGAGGCCAGTTCTTTACTTCTTTTCCTTAAATTCCTTCTTTGAACCCGACTAAGAGCTCTTCAATGTTAACTGTCAACTCTATTTTTTAGTTTTGTAAATAATATATCATTTGAATGGGCTGGACACAACTTAACTGGTAGTGGGCTTAATACATATATGGGCTATCAAAAATCAGTATACATATAGGTACTAAATTTTTTTTTTAAAATCCCCCTGGGCTTAAGCCCAGGTCAGCCCCTATGTACTTCCGTCCCTGCTATCACGTCAACCTTGAAGCACATATTCTCGTCCCTACTCACAACATCCTCAACAATAACAAAATCATTGATCTTAACATTGGTGGAAAGCTCCTCTTCTATTTCAATAAGTGCATCATCAACACACACCGAGAAACTATTTTCCTCCTGATCACTTGTAAGAATGATCAAATCCATTTCATCTTCTGGTGGTATAGATGGCGGCAGTGTAGAGTCAGGTTGCCATGCAGTAGAAGAGCTAGCCAATTCCGAAATTTTAGCTTCCATCATATTACTATGAGTTTCTAGCTCATCAAGTTTTTGCATGAACTCCTCTTGATCCTTTTGCATTTGAATTAGAATTTTCATCATTTCGCTCATTTGATCAGGTTGCGCATTTTCATTGGTTTGATGAACCTGGAAATTTTGCGGTGGAGGATATTCATATTGCTGCCATGATGATTGCTCTTCATATTGTTGTTGCTGAAATTGTTGTGGATCATGATATGAGAAATTCGGAAAATTGTTATCCGTGTACGAAAAATTTGGTTGACCCGTCCAATCTTGATTATATGCATTTAAGTATGGATTGGACTCGTATCTTTCTCGATAATCATTCACTTGTCCGAATTGAGCATCTTGACAATTGTAAATATTGTAAGAGCATTCATAACCAGAGTGACCCGGGACACTACAAATATTACAGAAATTGTAAGTTTCAGGGGTCACTTGTGACATCTCATTATTACTCAACGGACATGTAAAGGGCTCTGCAGTCTTCCACGAGGCAATTTCTCGAGTATATGCCTCTACTAAGAAAGAAAGATGTGCAAAAGTATCAACTTCACCCATTGCAGACCTGTGAACACACAACAAAGCCAAGAAACGCAGTAAAATCGGTCTCAATTGGAACTAAAGTTCCAATGAGACAAAGGAAACATAGACGAACTAAAAATTCTAACAAATTAAACAAAATATAAAATATGTATTTTTTTTATTTTACTTTATTTTTTATTTTTATTTTTAAAACTAATTAATTTAGCAATGCATTATTACAAACTGGAAACAAATTTTAATTACAAAACCAAAACAAAACAATTAACACAACAAAACTGAACATTTTATTTACATGAATTTTAGGAAAAATTTTGACATGATTTATTCGTAAATTAAATAAGCCAAAAACGAACCAAATCACATGCTACATCAATCCAACTCGGTATAAATTCAGCAACTCAATAACAAGGACTCGGAAACTCAAACTGCAAAACTCAGCACATGACTCAGACTTAGTCGAACAATACAAAGACTGCAAAAACTACTCAAGACTCGAATTTAACAGAAACAATAAAATCCAGCGACATTGATCGATTACAACTCAGAAAATTCAGCAAAATGAACTCAGCAATCAAATCGAATATGAACTACACAATTAAACAACTCAGCGATAACAGAACTTAACACAAAACTTGAACAAAACAACTCAACAGCCCAAAACTCGAACTCGCACACAGAAACTCAGAAAACACAACTTGGCAGACTCGGAAAGACTCGGCAGCAAAGAAACCTAGTCGACTCAACGACTCAACATAGCAACGCAATTGTAATAACCCTAACTTTAGCAATGCTACAGTGATCACATGAATAGTAAAATTTGAGGATTTAGGGAAATGGTATGTAGGTACTCTATATTGGAGATGGAAAATGAATAAACAGAAACCATATTAGTGTTGTACATTGAAAATAAGTGACTCGAAATGACGATAGATTCCAGAAATTCCTGAATATGGATTTTTAGGATTTTGATTTCGAATAAGCTTCTTTTTTATATTAAGGAACATGGAAACACTATAAGAATTATATATTGAGGGATTAGTGAATTTAGATTAATCCAAGGGATTATTAAGTTAAGAGAATAATAAAGGAAATTGGATTCGTAAATGATTTCGAAAACCACTGAGATAATGAGGTATACTCGAAACGAACCACAATTAGACGAGTATGGAAACCAAGCAACCAAGATTAGTAATTTAACAAGGATGCATACCACATTATTATTATCCAAGATTATTAGCATAATACTTAGAAAAACAAGAAAAGAGAATTATTAGGTCATCAAGATGACATCACTTTCCATTAAGTGTTTTTAAGGGTAAATTAGTACTTTTGCTTGGCTTAAACCACAAATATCTTTCAAGGCTTCCAAGGTAATCTAGAATACACAAGATTAAGCTAGATAATTATCAAAGAAACACAAAAATCTCTCCCCACCTCCTTCATTACTACAATCGGCCATTTAGGAAAAAAAGAAGAAAATAAAAACAAAAATCCTAGCTAGCATCAAGATAAAATCAAGAGGAAATTCATGGGGCTTCTTGGAGGTTAGGAAGGATCATTTACAAAGTTTCAAGGCCAACCATCATCATTTAGCAAGGTAATAAATTCATGAAAGTTGATGGTGAATAGTGATGAATAGTAGTTTTCAAGAAACTAACTTGATTTTCATGGTTCTTTTAGTTGATTCAAGCTAGTATAAGGTTGATTAAGGATATATCAAGGATTGTTAAGGGTTATCAAAGCTTCAAGAAGGTATAATCATGCTTGATCTTTTATATTTATGATGGATATTGTTTGGTTTAGTGATTAAGTGGTGTAAATGTTAAGATTATGATGATCCATGTGTTTGTAAGTGATTAAAGTTGAATATGGAAGTGTTTGGGATTGTAACCATGGCTGGTAATGAAGACCACATGGTGTAGGTGATGATTATTGTGTTTGATAATTGATTTGGAGGAGTTGGATTTATGGAAAGTATGAAATTATAGCCGTTATAATGTCCGTTTTTCGTTAGAACTACAAACTGCCCTGTTTGGTGACCCCTGTACTCGTATGGTACCTCACTGCCTAGGTGACCAATTGACCATGAAATGATAGAGCTTAGTTCATAGATCTTTTTTATATAAGGTACGTTAAAATCTGACGTACGGTTTAGGAGAAAAGTCAGTTTTAGTGAAAGACGTTCGGAAACCGAGAAAATGTAATTGTGTTAACTTTGAGGCTATAACTACCATACTTAGACATTTTTAAAAATTATGAAACTTTGAGATATTGTAGTAAGGTAGTCAAAGAGTTGTTACCAGTTGACCTTGTGGTAAAATTCGAAATCCATATTTTCTGAGAATTTTTACAGTTAAGTATGGTCGATAGGGGAAATGGTGAAAACCCCAGAAACTTCGATTGAGGTTATAAATGGTTAAGTTCTCGAACCTTTGGGGTAATAGTAATACGTTAAACATATATTAAAGTTTCAAAGGTAATGTTATACAAGAGTGTAGTGAGTAAGAGAAGTGGTATTCTAACGACGGTCCTTTTGTGTTTATAGAAACTCCGGAAGAGGAACGAACCATACTGTCAGGATACCGAAACCGAGGCAAGATTTCTTCTATCCTTACCTTGGAAAACTATTTTCATTTTCAAAGTAAATGATTTCATGGAATATATATGTTATTCTATGTTTGCTATATTGCTAAGAATTATTTCCCTGATATTGGAATTAAAGAGAAGTGGATATAAATTATGAAATATGAATGTGGATATGATTATGAATGGAGCGAATATGCTTTATGGTAAAGAGAGGTGAAAGAGAATGGTATCAGTTGTTATCTAAAGTAAATAAAAGAATGGTATCAGTTGTTATCTAGGGTTATATGGTTTATAATACTATATTAAAAATATTCTTTTTGAGTATCAGTGGTTTAATAAATATTATTTGATTATCATGCATTACTCTTAAAATAGACAGAATACTTTATGAATATAAAAGTATATTTGATTCCTGAATATGAAAGAGATGTCTGGATCATAATCAAAGCATTATGTTATATATATATTTTATAGAAGTAATGTGCGAGAATGGAAATGAGATGAGTGAATGATATGTGGAAATGAAAGCGAGAAAATTGAAAGGTGGAATGATATTTTAAAAAGGGAATAATGCTGTGATAAAAAGGGGGATTGCAACAAATTTGCGTAAGTGGCTGTGTCAGGGCTGTGTGCGACACAGTCCAGCATTTATTATTTTTATTACGACACAAAGATGCCAAGGGAGGATGTTAGCAGGTGGCCTTCCTCCAGGGATGATCTTCATTCCCTCTACCGGTAGTAAAAAGAGAGCAGGTACGATTAGGCGACTGATCATCGTCCTAACGTATCAGGCGACAGCAGATATCCCCAATGTTTTTGAAAAGAAAGTGTAGACAATGGTTTTCAGATTTCTATACTGAAAACAGAATAATGATATGAGATGATGGAATTATGGTTACAGATGAAGAAAAACTGATATTATATTATTTTAGATTTCTTTCTTATAATAGTAAGTGGATGATGTATTATTAAATAAGAGCTTTATTCTTCCTTAAGGATTTTAATTGTTTTCTGCTATTATATATGCATATACATATACGTATACATGTTCACATTTTAAATTCTAGTTTACAGTATTATCTTGCTGAGCTATTATAGCTCACTCTAGCTATTTATGTATATAACAGCTAGGTCCCATGCCAATACTACGTACCACACCCCGCAAGAGGGTAAGGGAAAGGCGACCTTTTGAGCGAGTGTTGGCGACTATCCCCGAGGTAGTGACAAGCGAAAGGGGCTTAGTATATGGTCACGCCCGTCGTCGACGCGCCAAATTGAAAGATAAATGTTTATGCTCTACTATGTTCGCACTTAACTATAAAATATAGCAAATGTGGCAAGTAGGGATCGAACCCAAGGGATTAGTGTTCAATACTAGAGTGAAGTAAAATGGTAGGGGGGGTTTAAGTTGGTTGTGGTATTTTATCAAACACCTTGACTACAAGAAATAAATTGCTAGAGAAATATGATTAATTAACTTTCAATCATCCAATTTTTCCAACACAACAAGGCACAATGTTTAAATTAACAAGAATAAGAGATATTTGACCCAAGGATTATGGAAACTCAAGAACTTCACCCACACACATATGAGCAAGAAATAATCAACTCTACCTAACCAAGATAATTGGTGAAGCACACAATCACTTAATTCTCTTCTATGAACACTAATTTAGTGAAGCACATAAATTAGTTCTCTTGATTATAGCAACCAATAATGAAGCACTACTAGTTTAACCAAGTCAAGGAATCAAACAAAGAGAGGCTAGGACAAACCCAAGGATGAGAAGCTCAACCTAGGTATTTGCACTTGAATTTTGAGGATTTAGGTAAACTAAATCTTGTGCTACCACAATGAATGTACTAACAATTACGGATTAGCACAAACAATTAGCAATTGAATTCACAAGAGAAGCAAATTGAAGCAACTTACAATTCTCCAAGCAAAATCATAAACAATACAACTCAATAATTCAAGATAGAGTGAAATAGATCTTACTTAAAATGAAATGGGTTTTGATACAAGAGATCCTCCTTGAGCCAAATGTATGAAATTAGTTACTCATAATCAATGCTAGATTATGAGTAATTAATGCTTTCTTAACTCCTACTAACCCTAGGTTTTTGTTCTTGAAGAGGCTTAGAAAAGAGGCTAATAAGATGTGAAGATAAGATGTTATAAAATGTAGGGTTTTGCTTCTTTTAATACACAGCAGGATTTTGCACGGCCGTGCAACTGCCCGTGAGAAAAACTGCACTCTGCACTACTTGGAACACTCTGCACGGCCTGTTGCACGGCCGTGCAGTAGCCCGTGCAAAAATCTGCATCATTTAAACTCTTTGAACGGCCTAGCGAACGGCTTGCGGAGCGGTCGTGCGAGATAAAATCTTCAAGATAACACATTAAAAACCTCCCGGCATCGCAAGATTGCATCTTCTAACCACCCTCTTGAATAATCTTCGCTTTCATGCCCAAATTAAGCCATCTTTTCAACAATTAAGCGTGAGGCACTGAAAGATGAAAAACATAACAAATATTAATAAAACAACATTCGAAACTAACAAAAATGCAAGAGAATAAATGACAAAACGTGTATAAAATACACGTTATCAAATCTTCCCCCACTTGAACTTTGCTAGTCCCGAGCAAACTAAAATTAACATAATCATATACTCCTAATTAGTACCACTTCCGTAGGTGATCACGGTTGCATTTGGCATATGCAACAAGCCCTTGGAACCCCTAGGTAGCCCTAGTGGACGAGCGAGGTCTCGTGAGGGTTTATAGATGATGTACCCACAAAATCACAAAAATCACTAATAAACATGAAACTAACAATATATACTAATTAAACTAACTACTACACACACATGTCCGAGTCATCTTACTTGTAACTAAAATCAAACATATAGAGCTATTCACCTTGTCATCCACTATAACGAGCTAACAACCAATTCAAGAATCAAGATAACACACCTTGTGCAAAATGTAACCAAGACATTAAAGATAGAATGAATGCACTTCAATCGTGAACACTAGGCAAGATTATCACAAAGCATACACGGCTTCGCATTAAGAAGATGAAATTATATGGTGAAAATTCTCACATGTCTCAATTATGCATCACACAAGTATGGGCTAGAGATTTCACTCAACTCCAAGTCTAAATGCATGCGCTCTACTTGACCTTGCATGTTCACCTAAATTCCGGATTGCACCAAAAATAAGGAATTCACAAAATGGGTTGTAATGAGGTTTGGGTGAAGGTGTGGAAATTTAAGTTTAAGGAAGGTGTAAAAGTCTCGCTAGTTGAATCAAAATGACGCTTGCTCGCTTCATCCACCAAATTCTCAAACTAAAGAATGTCTTCACTCATTTACAATTACAAAACACAACCACATTTACCAAGAAAATTGAAACAAAATAATGTACAAAAATTTATTGCTCTTTTTTTTTCTTTTTTTTTCCCTTTTTTTTTTAACATACCCCTTTCTTATTGCTTTTTTTTTAGCAAAGGGGATGCATTAAATATAAATATTACAATGAACCTTGAACCACATCTAGTTATACACATCGAACTAGTTCCCGCTTACAATAAATAGAATTCTTCCTCTTCACAACTTCTCCAAATTCACATGCTCATCAATCAATTCTTTCCAAGACTCAACTAGCTCAACTAGGTCGAGAGTGAAGTATTTGGCGATGACTCATGTATAAAAGGGGAGAGTGACGAAGAAAAATATGGATATAAGCTTCAAAGGGGTAACTAGGGATTATTTTCATGGTTCACAAGATAAAAAGGTCAAAAAGGTTATCCTAAATAGAATTTCCTTATTATGGTGCATCCATGAATGAAGGTTTAACGCAAGCCCTAGAGCAAAAAAAACATACATAAAGAGGGAGCAACACACAAGCAAAAGAATCATCGTTCAAGGCCTCACAAGGTTTACGTTTTAATAACATCTCCTCGATTTGATTCCATGTATGCTAAGAGATAATCGTCATGCTCACAATTTAATTACAAACCTCTAGACTTTTCATGCCATTTTAAGTGAGTGTGTGCAATAAGGTGTATCAAACTTATAGATTCACATCAAATTGATAATGCTAGACACGTAATAGGAGAAAACAAAACTACAAGCCCACAATGTCATAAATTTTACAAACAAGTAAACACTCATGACTAAACTTATTTTCCAAATGCAAACAAAACAGACAACAAAACGGACATCAAAATGAACAATCCTTCCCCCACTTAAAACATGGCATGTCCTCATGCATGACAAGTAAAAATTAGGGAAAAACAAAAGTGAAAGAAAACTCCCCTAAAGATAAGTAACCGGGACCGTAGGCAATGGCAAGAAACTCAAACATCATGAGGAGGATCCAAGGGTGAATCCCGAGGACTAGCCTGACTCTGAGCCATCATCGAGGCACAAAACTGCTCAATCCATACCCGATGCTCAGAAAACTGCATATCAACATGATCCTTGATGGACTGCTCCATGCGTTGTAGGTAAGCCCGTTGAGGCTCAGAGAACTCCTCAGAATGATCATGAGAAAAAGAATCCCCTCGATGAATTGCCAAAGGTAATGGCACAGAAACCGGATCCCCCTCGGTGCGAAGAGGGGATGTGGGATAAGGGAGATGAGCTGATTTGTGTCCCGTCCAGCGAAAATCATGGTACTCTCCCTCAATGACATGCATGTTTTTTAACTCAGTGAAATCCACAGTAGCTACCGGATTTCGACCCTCCATCCACGAAATAGGAGAACGATCCCGATCGAGGATGCCTAGTCGAATAGCAATCCGTGTAAGAAACCCACCAATGATAATAGATCCCTTCTTCCGACGAGACAACTCAACTAATCTTTTGACAAAGAAGTACCCCCAATCAATTTGTTGCTTTTCATGCATCCAATAAAGAATGGTAAGCTCTTGCACGGAAACCGCACTATTAGACCCCGGGTTGCCGAACAACGAGTGAACCATCACCCGGTGAATGTAACTAAACTTTGGCATCTTTATATGAGTTGATTTAGCCCGAGATGCGGTCCAACAAGGGCCCGAAGATAGTACTTGCCAAAACGGAGCGGCAAAACGAACATGCGGCTTTCGAGCTCCAACGTTATACTCCCACCCGAACCAATCACAAATCTCCTCCAACCTTACATCAAACCACTTTCCCATCATCCGAAAGATTAACCGATAATCCGTTTTGTTCCCCTCAAACAGTTTGTACTTAAAATCAACCGTCGAAAAAAATTCATAAACCAAGTCCGAACAAGTGGGCTCGTCCATATGAATCCATGACGGCCAACCACATTTATCCAAAATGTCTTTAACCTCATCAAAAATCCCAAGCTTTTCCATGGCATATGAATCAAAATAACGTAACGGATAAGTTTTAAGAGTAGAAATGACCTTGTACCTCTCAAGATGGGCACCCGTAAAAGAAATGCTTGGCTTAACCGCATGCAAATCAAGGCCATAGTGCGGACGAGGCAATGGCAAACCTTTTTCCTCACATTCTTTACGGGTGAGATGAATTGGGGGCTCCGAAGATGAAAGAGCAGTCCTTTGTCGCTTAGATGAGACCTTGTCCTTGCCCTTAACCCGTTTAGAAGAAACCCCACTCATGATTAGCAAATCCTCACACCAAATTATAAGCCAAATACTACCCACTAAAAGCACCAAACACAACCACAAAATAACCAACAATCCAACAAGAATCCCACAACCAATCCGCAACCAAATTTGAACATCAAAAGTGCAAACCCCGAAATGAATTCCAAAATCCAACATCCCTCAAAGCCCTGCAATACACTAATTAAGGAAACAGAAATAATAAAAAAAATTTGTTTGTTTTTTTTTTAAAAAAAATAAATAAATTAAAATAAAATAAAATAACTAACCAATTAATAATAAAATAGAAAAATCAAATAAAAATCAAATAAAATATAAACTGAAATAAAAATAAAAACTAAAATCAAATTTAAAACTAAAATAAAATAAAATAAAATAACTAAGCAATTAATAATAAAATCTAAAATCAAGTTAAAATCAAATTAAAAAAAATAAAACAAAAGTTAAAATAAAATTTAAGAAAACAAATAAACAAATAATAATAATAATAATAATAATAATAATAATAATTAATAATAAAATCAAAATTAAAACATTCAATAAAAATAAATGAAATAAAAATAAAAAAATAAAATAAACAAAATAAACAAAATGAAATGAAATCTAAACAAAAAAAAAAAATACAAAACAGGGGGGGTCTGTGTTTGGAAACAACGGGGGGGAATGGAACAGAGGCGGTGATGAAAAGATTGAGGTGGTTCGAGGAAACGGTGAAGGCGGCAGAATTGGTGTTGAATAGAGAGATGGGTTGTAGAGGAGGGTTGCTGTGGTGCTGAGGACGGAGTGGAGACGACGAAGGTGGGGCGAAAATGATGGAGGGAAGAAGGGGGTGATGTCGGGTGGGGATTTGGAGGGGAAGGCTGTTGAACTGTTGGTGAAGCAGCTGTGATTGATGGATGAAAGAGGAGGTGAGGTGAGGATGTTGAATCGCAGGAGATGCTGTGTTGTTACGAGCAATGGGGAGGAAGGAGAATGGCGGGTCGACGGAAAGGAGTTGGGTTGGGATGGAAGAAGAAGCGGAAAGGGATAGATGGGTGGCTGGAAAAGTGAAGGAGGGGCGATGGTGGCGTGCGGTTGATTTGCAGGCGCGGGGGTGTTGATGTTTGTGTAGAAAGAGGCGGGGAAATGTTGTTGGTGGAGAAGGTGGACTGGAACGGTGAAATCGGTGTAAATGGTGGTCGGAGTTGCGTGTGGGTGCTGGAAACGAAGGGAATGAGTGGAAGGAGGTGGTTTGGAAGGGTGAGGTGAGGATAGGCTGTGTGGGTCGAAATGGGGTGATGCGAATGAAGGTGTTGGTGTTGAATTGGGAGGGGAGAATGGCGATGGGAATGGCAGTGGAGTGGTAGATGAGAGACGGTAGAGGAGATTGCAGGGGGAGGGGTGCAGTGGTGGAATTGCAGATCGAGAGGTGTAGGAATTGAAAGTGGCGTTTGAATGTGAGAGAAGAGGGGAGACTGAGATAGGGATCTGGTTTGTTTTGCTTTTTTTTTAGAGAGTGCACAGCACGTGCAAATGGAGTTTTCACAATTTTATTCACGGTCTGTTGCACGGTCGTGCACAGGCCCGTGCATAAATCTGCATAAAATTGTTACAATGCTCTAAAATGTCACGGTCTGATGCACAGTTCATTGCACGCCCGTGCAATTCCAAAATTGCAGAAAATTATACAAACACCCCTTTTTTTTTTCTTTTTTCTTTTTTTTTCTTTTTTTTTCTTTCAAATAACATACACATAAATCCTTGACTGCTTTAATAAAATCTTAATTCCTGAAAACATGAACAAACACATCAAGGCACGAGCGGAACAAATATAAAAAATCATAAAAATTGGAATTAGCGATACTAAATATTATTGAGCGGGTCACTAATTTTTTTGCTTTCTTTTTTTTTTTTTTTTTTGCAGTGAAATAAAATTCACTAGACACATCACAACAATGCATAAAAATCAATCAACACATTTTTTTTTTATGAAAATAAAATATATGAAAAAGAAAATCCCACTCATTAATATTTAGATCAATCCTCAAACCCATAAAATGCATATCACCCTTCATAAATGCGAGTGAGGACCAAAAATTTGACATACACATAATATATAAATACATGTGTACCTTGGGTTGCCTCCCAAAAAGCGCCTTTGTTTACTGTCGGTGGCTCGACTTCCCGGATGTGCCTCGTAGCACCAACACACAAACTAACGAGAGCTCATTCATGAAGGGGGTCCGCTAATGAGATGACATCAACGGTAGATTCTTGAAATCCCTCATAGAAAGGCTTAAGACGGTGGCCATTTACCTTGAATTCTTTGTTGGTAGACAAACTTCGCAAATCCACCGCTCCATGAGGGTAGATTTTCACAACAACAAATGGACCCAACCAACGAGATCGAAGCTTCCGTGGCATTAACTTGAGACGAGAGTTGTAGAGAAGAACCTTTTGCCCAACATAAAATGATTTAGGAACAAGCGAACGATCATGGAAGTCCTTAACTCTAGCCTTATACGATTGAGCATCCTCATAGGCATTGTTACGAATTTCCTCCAATTCAAGCAAGTTAAGTTTCCGATGAGCCCCGGCAACATTTAGATCCATATTGCAAGCCTTGATTGCCCAATAAGCTTTGTGCTCTAACTCAACGGGAAGATGGCAAGATTTACCAAAAACTAACTTGTATGGGGACATGCCAATAGGAGTTTTGAATGCCGTTCTATAGGCCCATAAAGCATCTTCAAGACGAACACACCAATCCTTCCTTGAAGGTTTCACCACCTTCTCAAGAATAGACTTAATCTCCCGATTAGAAACTTCGGCTTGACCATTTGATTGAGGGTGATAAGCCGTGGCCATTCGATGATAGACCCCATAGGATTTAAGAAGATTCCCCACCAATTTGTTACAGAAGTGGGTACCTTGATCACTTATGATAGCTTTGGGAACACCAAATCGGTTGAAAATTTGAGATTTGAGAAATGCAACAACCGCTTTACCATCATCCGATTTTGTTGCCTTGGCCTCTACCCACTTAGAAACATAATCAACGGCCAAGAGAATATAGAGATTTCCATGAGAAGACGATGGAAATGGCCCCATAAAATCAATACCCCATACATCGAAGATTTCTACCACAATAATTGGAGTTTGGGGCATTTCATTCCTTTTTGCAATATTTTCGGTTCTTTGACAAGGCTCACATTGCTTACAAAAATCGTGAGAGTCACGAAAAAGAGTTGGCCATGTAAATCCACATTCAAGTACCTTTCTTGCTGTTCGATCTTTCCCAAAATGACCTCCACAAGCATAAGAATGACAAAATTGAAGAATGGAAGCAATTTCCGACTCGGGGACACACCTTCTCAAGACTTCCGCACAATGTTTCCAAAGATAAGGATCATCCCAAATGTAGTGTTTGGCTTCACTCCTTAATTTCTCTCTTTGATACTTAGGCATGCCATTGGGAAAAGTTTTGCACACAATGTAGTTCACAAGATCCGCATACCATGGTACCTCGCCTTGAATTCCAAATAAGTGCTCATCCGGAAATAACTCTTGAAGAGGAGAAACATCTTCCTCCCTCACAAGTCGACTCAAGTGGTCCGCCACTAGGTTCTCGGCACCGATTTTATCTTTGATTTCTAAGTCAAATTCTTGGATGAGAAGAATCCATCGAATCAATCTAGGCTTTGACTCTTTCTTTGCCAAGAGATGTCTTAAAGCGGCATGATCCGTGTACACAATGACTTTGTAACCAAGAAGATATGAACGAAACTTATCAAGAGCAAAAACAATAGCAAGCAATTCTTTTTCAGTGGTGGTATAGTTCACTTGGGCGGAATTGAGTGTGCGAGAGGCATAATAAATCACATGAGATCGTTTGTCAACTTTTTGGCCTAACACCGCACCAACCGCATAATTGCTAGCATCACACATAATCTCAAAAGGAATAGACCAATCCGGAGCCTTAATGATAGGAGCCGAAGTTAAAGCTTCCTTGAGATGGTCAAAAGCCGCCTTACAATTTTCATCAATTTTAAATTCCACATCCTTTTGTAGAAGAGATGATAGGGGAAGAGCAACCTTGGAAAAATCCTTGATAAACCTCCTATAGAAACCGGCATGACCAAGAAAAGATCGCACATCCTTAACATTTGAAGGGTATGGAAGACTTGCAATAATATCAACTTTTGCCTTGTCCACTTCAATGCCCTTCCTAGACACAATATGCCCTAATACAATACCTTCTTGGACCATGAAATGACATTTTTCATAATTGAGCACTAAATTAGTCTCCAAGCATCGATCCAAGGCATGTGTAAGAATTTGAAGACATTCATCAAAAGAATCACCCGAAATAGAGAAATCATCCATAAAGACTTCAATTCCATTCTCTATCATGTCGGAAAAAATACTCACCATACACCTTTGAAAAGTTGCGGGAGCACCACATAAGCCAAATGAGAGTTTACGAAATGCAAACGTGCCAAAAGGACAAGTAAATGTGGTTTTGTCTTGATCTTCGGGAGCAATGACAATTTGATGATATCCACTAAATCCATCTAGAAAACAATAGAATTCCTTCCCGGCTAACCTCTCTAACATTTGATCAATGAAAGGAAGAGGAAAATGGTCTTTTCGAGTTACCGCATTTAACTTGCGATAATCAATGCACATTCGCCACCCATTTTGGACTCGGGTAGATACGAGCTCACCTTTAAGATTCTCTTCAAGAGTGATACCCGCCTTTTTAGGAACACAATGTACCGGACTCACCCATTCGCTATCCGAAATTGGAAAAATGATTCCCACATCAAGTAGCTTGAGAATCTCCTTTTTAACAACTTCCATCATTGCCGGATTAAGTCTTCTTTGAGGGTCTCTAGTAGGCTTAGCTCCATCCTCAAAGAGTATGCGATGCATGCATGTGGAAGGGCTAATTCCCTTAATATCGGCAATGGTCCACCCAATAGCACTTTTATTATCCTTAAGAACCCGCAAGAGGCGTTCTTCTTGCACATTACTCAAATTAGAAGCTATGATTACGGGAAGAGTCTCATTGTCCCCAAGATAAGCATATTTGAGATGATTAGGCAATACTTTCAATTCCAAAGTAGGAGGATTCTCAATAGAAGGGAGTAATTTGGAATAAGACAAGGGAAGATCAATTTTTGCAAGTTCACACCTTTGGGGTAAAGGTTGCAATACATTGAGCTCCATAATTGCCTCATTGGCCTCTTCCGAATTAGGGAATCCATCATCTTCATTTACACATCCCTCAATAACCACTTGGAGAGCTTCTTTATTTCCCATGTCAAAAGCTTGTTGGGCTAAACCATCAATAACATCCATGGAGCAAATTGAGTGTGACTCACTAGGAAATTTCATAGCATCATAAATGTTGAACTTGACAACTTCATCGCCAAACTCCATAGTGAGAGAACCATCATCCATATTAATCTTGGTCTTCGCCGTTTTAAGAAATGGACGTCCAAAGAGAATTGGTGCGGACTTGATGTTTGATGGACCATCTTCCATTTTCAAGATGTAAAAGTCGGCGGGGAAAACCATTTGATCAACATGAACAAGCACATCTTCAATTACCCCTTCGGGATAGGCATTAGATCTATCCGCGAGTTGAATGATCACATTCGTATTCTCAAGTGCCCCCAAATTTAAAGTTTGGAATATGGAGAGGGGCATCACATTGATCGAGGCACCTAAATCAAGCATAGCTCTTTCAAAGAATTTACCTCCAATTTTGCAAGGAATAGTGAATGTGCCCGGATCTGAACATTTTTTAGGTAACCTCCTTTGAATCACGGCCGAGACATTCTCATCCACCACTATAGTTTCATCACCTCTTAACTTCCTTTTGTTAGTACACAAATCTTTGAGAAACTTTGCATACTTTGGAACTTGGTTTATGGCATCTAGTAACGGGAGAGTGATTTCCACTTTTCGGAAGGTCTCAAGCATTTCCTTATCAACAATATCTTTCTTTGGTTTAGAAAATTTGGAAGGGAATGGAGGTCGAATAACCACATCCTCATCAATGAACCTTGGCTTCTTTTCTTGTGGAGCGTCTTCTTGAACACTTTCCTTCTTTCCCTTATCAACTTTCTCTTCCTCAATTTCCATATTATCTTCAAGGTTTTCATCCTTAGCCTCCGAGATGTCATCATTTTCAACCTTTCCACTTTCATTATCATTTACCATCCCCTTGGCCTTAGCATGAAGGTCCTCCAATTCTTTCCCACACCTCAAGGTCATGGCACTAGCATTTTCTTTGGGGTTCACCTCCGTTTGAGAAGGAAGTTGCCTAGAACCTTGGCTTTGCAATCGATTCACGGTTGTAGCTAGTTGGCTCATTTGCTTTTCCAAATTGGCTATACTTTGAGAAGTATTATTTTGAAAGTGGGAAGTATTCTTTTCCAAGTTGGATATATTTTGAGAAGTGATGTTTTGAAATTGGAGGTTGTTTGTTGCCAATTGCTTTATCATTTCTTCAAGTGATGACAATGAAGATGAAGAAGACCCTTGATGGTCTTGGGAATTGTATGGAGGTGGTGGTGGGAGTGCTTGAAAATTTTGATTGGGACGTTTTTGTGAGTATGGAGGAGGGTTTTGTTGATGTTGGGTGTTGTAAGTGTTTGGATTTTGGGGTTGGTATTGGTTAGAGTTTGGTGCATTGGGATTTCCATATCGAAAATTAGGGTGGTCTCTCCAACCGGGATTGTAAGTGTTACTATAGGGGTCATACTTCCTTTGAGGTGGTTGTCCCGAAAAACCTCCAATAGCATTAATTTGCTCTTCGGGTTGTTGGAATGATAGGCATTCGTTAGTAGCATGATCCGACATATTGCAAACACCACAATATTTTTGTTGTTGAAGATTCCCAACGGCTAATTGACGAACCAATGATGTAAGGTCCGAGATTTGGCCCTCTAACTTTTGAGTTGCCACTTCATTCATGGAAGGGTTCTTGACATGCACTTGACGATCCCCAAATTGGCGAGAATTCTCGGCAATCTTGGTTATCAACTTTCTAGCCTCCTCCGGTGTTTTATCCACAAGAACTCCACCACTTGAAGCATCAAGGTGCAATTTAGCACTATACTCCAAGCCTCCATAGAAGTAGTGAATGAGCAACTCTTCCGATATCAAGTGTGGAGGACAACTTTGACAAAGCTTTTGAAACCTTTCCCAATACTCATACAATGTTTCTCCGGAGTATTGCCGAATGCCACAAATTTCTTTGGAAATGCCCGTAGCCTTTGAGGTAGGGAAGAATTTCCCCAAGAAAGCACTTCGCATTTGCTCCCATGTAGTGATTGAGTTTGGGAGAAGGTAAAATAGCCATGCCTTGGCATTGTCTCTCAAGGAAAAGGGAAATGCCTTCAACTTTACTTGTTCTTCCGTAGCATTGTTTGGTCTCATTGAAGAACATACCATTTCAAATTCTTGAAGATGCCTAAAAGGATCTTCTGTGCCTTCACCTCCAAACTTGGGAAGGAGGGCAATAAGACCACCCTTTAGCTCAAATGGTTGTCCTCCCGGAAATACAATGCACAATGGTAATTGAACGGAGCTAGGAGAAGCAATCTCCTTGAGTGTACGTTGATTAGGATTTTCCATGACTTGATCAATGTTGTCGTCCGGTGATGAGATAGGAATAACAAGGGGAGGACCCCCGTTAAACTCCTCTTCCTCTTCCGAAGGTGAACTAGAAATAAATTGACTTGATGAATCTATATTGGCACTTGAATTCCTTTGATTCCTTCGCAAGAGTCTCTCGGGATTAGATGAATACGCAAGATCACCTAAACAAGAGGATCGAGTCATACATAGCAAAAATTTCTAAAATCAAGAAAAATAGATAAATATGCACAATGGAACTAAAATATTCACAATTTTATACGCGCACTAATATTGAACTAAAACTAGTTCCCCGGCAGCGGCGCCAAAATTTGGTCACGCCCGTCGTCGACGCGCCAAATTGAAAGATAAATGTTTATGCTCTACTATGTTCGCACTTAACTATAAAATATAACAAATGTGGCAAGTAGGGATCGAACCCAAGGGATTAGTGTTCAATACTAGAGTGAAGTAAAATGGTAGGGGGGGTTTAAGTTGGTTGTGGTATTTTATCAAACACCTTGACTGCAAGAAATAAATTGCTAGAGAAATATGATTAATTAACTTTCAATCATCCAATTTTTCCAACACAACAAGGCACAATGTTTAAATTAACAAGAATAAGAGATATTTGACCCAAGGATTATGGAAACTCAAGAACTTCACCCACACACATATGAGCAAGAAATAATCAACTCTACCTAACCAAGATAATTGGTGAAGCACACAATCACTTAATTCTCTTCTATAAACACTAATGTAGTGAAGCACATAAATTAGTTCTCTTGATTATAGCAACCAATAATGAAGCACTACTAGTTTAACCAAGTCAAGGAATCAAACAAAGAGAGGCTAGGACAAACCCAAGGATGAGAAGCTCAACCTAGGTATTTGCACTTGAATTTTGAGGATTTAGGTAAACTAAATCTTGTGCTACCACAATGAATGTACTAACAATTACGGATTAGCACAAACAATTAGCAATTGAATTCACAAGAGAAGCAAATTGAAGCAACTTACAATTCTCCAAGCAAAATCATAAACAATACAACTCAATAATTCAAGATAGAGTGAAATAGATCTTACTTAAAATGAAATGGGTTTTGATACAAGAGATCCTCCTTGAGCCAAATGTATGAAATTAGTTACTCATAATCAATGCTAGATTATGAGTAATTAATGCTTTCTTAACTCCTACTAACCCTAGGTTTTTGTTCTTGAAGAGGCTTAGAAAAGAGGCTAATAAGATGTGAAGATAAGATGTTATAAAATGTAGGGTTTTGCTTCTTTTAATACACAGCAGGATTTTGCACGGCCGTGCAACTGCCCGTGAGAAAAACTGCACTCTGCACTACTTGGAACACTCTGCACGGCCTGTTGCACGGCCGTGCAGTAGCCCGTGCAAAAATCTGCATCATTTAAACTCTTTGAACGGCCTAGCGAACGGCTTGCGGAGCGGTCGTGCGAGATAAAATCTTCAAGATAACACATTAAAAACCTCCCGGCATCGCAAGATTGCATCTTCTAACCACCCTCTTGAATAATCTTCGCTTTCATGCCCAAATTAAGCCATCTTTTCAACAATTAAGCGTGAGGCACTGAAAGATGAAAAACATAACAAATATTAATAAAACAACATTCGAAACTAACAAAAATGCAAGAGAATAAATGACAAAACGTGTATAAAATACACGTTATCAGTATACTTATGTAAATGAAGTGTGTAAGTTGTTATAAACTTTGGTTGTTGAAATGCTTCCTGTAGAAGCTTTGTTCAACAATGTACTTAGTAAAATTCTGGGCTTGTAATAACTGTTAACTTTAAACTTTTAAATATTGTGGATGTTGTTCTATGAGCATATGACTGGTGTGTGTGTATTAGTGTGGGGTCAATTGCTTAATTATTAAATATATATATAAAAAAAACTCAAGAGATATTGATATTGAATGGAAATTGGACCGCGATGACCTGGATCCTTGACCCCGGATCTAGGGGTGTCACAGATGGTATCAGAGCTAAGAGTCATAATGCTCAAGAACAAAAGTGATAATAATAAATGTATCAGTTATAATATAAATTGTGAACTTCCATTAAGTTCAGGGGTGGTATATCGCAGTTAGTATTTACTTTAAGCATATATTATAATTTTATAGACTGTTTTTTATGTTTTATTATAGGGGGCGGAGATGGGTGAGCCGAGTCAGGACCCCCAGTGGCTAGGGATGTCAGAGCAGGAGCTATTAGATCTTCAGCTGGCCGGGGTAGAGGTCCCCGAGTATGCAGTTGAGGACCTCAGGGAGAGACGCCGGGCGGCGGCCAGAGAGAGATTTGAGAGAGAGGAGGCAGAGGAGCAGAGACGGAGAGATGCTGTGGCCATAGTGCCATATATGGGTAGACCTGCTACAGGATCTGATGAGGCAGGTCCTTCCACAGTGAGATGGGAGATTCCGGAGGAGGAGAGGCCGTTACGTAAGAGGCCTAGATTGTCAGTTATAGCTGAGGAGGCGGAGGAGGAGATTGAGTGGACCGATATCCATATGATACCTACCCCTGCCTTGCCTATTCCAGTACCATCACCAGTCCCATCTCCCTCACCGAGTCCTGGCCCTCTAGAGGATCCAGTTGAGCCATTCACTCCGCCCGGACATTTTGTCTTCTCAGAGGATGAGATAGAGGGAGATCCGTCTGAGGATGCAGATACCGAGTCTATTCCTCCATCCCCACCATTTGCACCTCCACCACCTCCACCTGTACAGGCACCTGCCCCAACTGTTGTGCCCCCTCAGGAGGCACCCTTACCGACAGGTGACTCACTACCAGCCATTCTGTTGACGGAGTACTTTGCCCTACAGGGTCAGTTGGAGGAGTCCCGCCGAGTGATAGACACACTGATGCAGAGGTCAGAAAGAGGGAGAGGAAGCATCATTCCTGATGGTATATCTTTGGGATTAGTGAGTGTTGAGCTGCGGGCCCTGGGTGACATTAGGAGGTTGTTAGCTGATAGAGGAGACCCAGAGTGGAGGGCTGCGATAGTGGATACAGTCACGTCTATGGTAGTACAGATCCGGGACATTATTAGGGCAGGACTGTGAGTCGGGATAGTAGTCTACGTCACTAATCAGACTAGTCATCTTACTGATGTCTTTTTGGGGGATTAGTTTAGTTGGTTGCTGTTTTAATCCCAGTCTGATTGGAAGACAGTTAGTAGCACTTTTGTTGTAGCAGATTAGTATGTACAGTTATGTTTGTAGGTTTCGAACCATGTACCCTATGATGTAAAATATTAGTAGTAAAAGACAATGTACCCAAGTTGTAAAATATTTATGTAAATTAATGAAGTTTGTGCATTTCTATCTGAATTTTGCTGCATTTTTTATAAAAAATGTTGAGACTCAAAAACATTGATGTATAAAAGGTGATTGACTTAATGAAAAGGCTATCGTGTTAAGGGCGATACACTTACCTACTAAAGTTATAATATAACTAGATGCAAATCGCGTGATAAGAATATTGTGATGTGCAAATGAGTTAATTAATGATATAATTGTGTATATAGAAATGATGTATATTGTAACCCAAATTCGGGTAATTAATAAGGACTATTGTTATGTACAGAACTATGCCGCCTAGACGTGATAGTAGAGCGAATGCAAGGGAAAATGAGAGAGACGAAAGAAGTCGAAATATAGAAGGTACTAGACTGAACGAAAATGCTCATAATGAAGGAAATCATGAAGAAGAAGAAGAAGAAGAGGAATCAACTGGCCAACAAAGGAATCCGGGAGGTGATCCCTTTGCCCAATTCATGGACTTATTAAGGCAGAATTTAGCGAATCCACAGAATCCTCAACCACCACCTGTTCTCCCCAATCAGGCAGCTAATTCCTTTCGTGCCTTTAAGTCATTAAAGCCCCCAGAATTTGAGGGAACCACTAACCCAGTAGTAGCCAGGGCATGGCTAAAAGAAATGGAGAAAGCTTTCGAAATACTGAGGATAGAGGAAGATCAGAAAATAGTCTTTGCAGCCTATCTCTTAAAGGGAGAGGCAAATTACTGGTGGGAAGCTAAGAAGAACCTAGAAGAAGCGGGAGTGATAACCTGGGAGCGTTTCACTAGGGTGTTCCTAGAAAAGTATTCTCCTAGGTATTTAGAAAACCAAATGGAGATAAAGTTTCTGGAGTTAAAACAGGATAACCTAACAGTGGCAGAGTATGAAACTAAATTTACAGAACTGTCGAGGTTTGTTCCCGAGTTTGTGCGTACTGAAGAACAACGAGCGAAAAGGTTTCAACAAGGATTGAAACCCTGGTTACGAACGAGAGTGGCACCATTTGAGTTGACTGATTATGCTGCAGTGGTTCAAAAGGCATCTATTATAGAGGCCGAGAGTGAACAGGCTCAAATAGGTCGAGAGAATAAGAAAAGAAGATTTGAGGGCCCGAAAGGAGGTTCAGGTGAGGGAAACTACTTTAACAAAGGAGGTAGAGGACAAAAATCTCAATTTGTGGGAAAGTCGGGGGGTAACAAGGCTACTAGTGAGACGGTAAATCAGGGTGGTAAATCGTCAGGAACATTTCAGTCCAATCAATCACGACCACCATTACCAGATTGTGACACGTGTGGTAAGAAGCATATAGGAGTCTGTAGGGTGCTGGGAGTAACTTGTTTTAAGTGTGGACAAAAAGGACACTACCTTAACCAGTGCCCATCAACTGATACAAACCCTAAAAGAGATGTTAAGTGTTACCAGTGTGGGAAATTAGGACACATTGCTAGGGATTGCAGTTCCGGTGGGTCATACGCGCCAGGTCAGAGTGTGACTGCTTCAAATAGGCCTACTGCTAGAGTGTACAACATGACCTTAGGGGAAGCGTTGACGAAACCAGATGCGGATACAGGTACTTGTTTTTCGATTTAAATTTTGTGTGTAAGTCTTTGGTTAAGGATCGACTTAATCAATTAATGGAATAAATAAGTTAATAATATAGATAAGGAAAATCAGTATCTGTTAAGGGCTAGGAAACGTTATGAAAAGAAAAGTAGGAGTGTTTTGGGAAAACACAAGCTCGTTGAGACGAACATGAAATATATATTATAGGTAGTATTTTCTTACAATTGTTTTAAAGAATATTATTAGAGCTTATTTTCTGGAAAATTTTACAGAGGTGAGATATAGGAATATTGAGGTGTTAATATTTATGTCATGATAGAGATCAGAAGATGGTCAAACCATAAGTGAGATACACTACCATTCAGAAAAGGTCAATGTGGTGGCGGATATCTTCGTCGAAAGTGGAAGGAGAGACGAGATAACATGGAATGACTGGAAACAGGAGGAGATTTGTGAGGAAAAGACGGTAAAAGTACTGCTATTGATAAACTAAATGGCATGTTGATGAATGACAAGGAAGTTATGTTGGTGTATTTCTGCGCAAACAAGATAGAGATATTATGAAAGGAAAAGGATAGAGGAAATAGGGTGGAAGTTAGAAGGTGTGAATGAAAAAGATACCCATGGACATTTTCAACATGATTCCGGGACGGAATCCTTTTAAGGGGGGAAGACTGTAATAACCCTAACTTTAGCAATGCTACAGTGATCACATGAATAGTAAAATTTGAGGATTTAGGGAAATGGTATGTAGGTACTCTATATTGGAGATGGAAAATGAATAAACAGAAACCATATTAGTGTTGTACATTGAAAATAAGTGACTCGAAATGACGATAGATTCCAGAAATTCCTGAATATGGATTTTTAGGATTTTGATTTCGAATAAGCTTCTTTTTGATATTAAGGAGCATGGAAACACTATAAGAATTATATATTGAGGGATTAGTGAATTTAGATTAAACCAAGGGATTATTAAGTTAAGAGAATAATAAAGGAAATTGGATTCGTAAATGATTTCGAAAACCACTGAGATAATGAGGTATACTCGAAACGAACCACAAATAGACGAGTACGGAAACCAAGCAACCAAGATTAGTAATTTAACAAGGATGCATACCACATTATTATTATCCAAGATTATTAGCATAATACTTAGAAAAACAAGAAAAGAGAATTATTAGGTCATCAAGATGACATCACTTTCCATTAAGTGTTTTTAAGGGTAAATTAGTACTTTTGCTTGGCTTAAACCACAAATATCTTTCAAGGCTTCCAAGGTAATCTAGAATACACAAGATTAAGCTAGATAATTATCAAAGAAACACAAAAATCTCTCCCCACCTCCTTCATTACTACAATCGGCCATTTAGGAAAAAAAGAAGAAAATAAAAACAAAAATCCTAGCTAGCATCAAGATAAAATCAAGAGGAAATTCATGGGGCTTCTTGGGGGTTAGGAAGGATCATTTACAAAGTTTCAAGGCCAACCATCATCATTTAGCAAGGTAATAAATTCATGAAAGTTGATGGTGAATAGTGATGAATAGTAGTTTTCAAGAAACTAACTTGATTTTCATGGTTCTTTTAGTTGATTCAAGCTAGTATAAGGTTTTTTTTTTTTTTTTTGAAATAAATCGTACTTGCATTCATTAAAGCTTATCCAAATCCAAAACACGATTAAGGAAAATTGGTGGAGTGGCATACCACTCCCCCACATCTGACATAGAATAAACAGCTTGTGCAAGCACGTGAGCTGAAGTATTCGCAGACCGATAAACAAAATCCACTAGCACAGGATGAATGTGCTTAAGCATATTGATACAATCAGTTACAATAGTACCAAAAAAACCCCTTCCCGGACTACCATTACACTCATGAGCTAAAGCATACAAGTCCGTTTCAACCACACAATGGTTATAACCTCTCGCAATAATCCATGATAAAGCCTCTTTTAATCCAATAGCTTCTGCTTCTTGCGGCTTCCATGCACCTGCAATTCTGCTCCCCCTTGCTCCTACAAACCTAGCTTGATGATCTTTAATGACAGCCGCGACACCTATAGTACCATCCCCGAATATCGCAGCGTCAATGTTGATCTTGAGCCACCCATGTTTTGGAGGACACCAGACTCTAGCACCTACCTCACCTCTAATTTTTCGATCCTCATCTTTTGCCTGAGCTTCCTTCCATTCGTTAAGCAGGTGCATTGCACTACTTTTTACCCCAAAAACTGATCCGTTTGCACGATCCCAGACCCACTTGTTTCGTCTAATCCAGAGACTCCAGCATAGCATAGCAATTTGAGCACATTGCTCCATTGAATTATGTTGAAATACCCGTGTAAAGATATCACAAATTGTTTCATTCACTGAACAGGCCACCAGACGAGCTAGACCTGCATTTATCCACAGCGTTTTTGCAAAGTCACATAAGAACATGACATGCACATCTGACTCTGCTTCACCACGACACCACGGACAACATGCTTCTATATTAACATGTCTTGAAACCAAAGCCATATTTGTTGGCACACACCCCTTGCACAGACGCCATACGAAGTTTGAAACTTTTTGAGGAAGTTTTATACTCCACAACTTCTTCCATATGACAGTGTGGTCATCATTGCATTCCCCTTGAAGCCATCTGTAACAGCTCCTTACTGTAAAATCACCCTTGTCATCAAGAAGCCAGTACCAGGAGTCTGCAGTATCAGTCGAAGGAATTGGAATTCGCTTGATTAATTCCACATCTCTAGCATTGAGAATATCGTTCAACACTTGAATATCCCATCTCCTTTCACCAACAGACATCAAGTTATTGACCTTAACATTTGGTAGCTGTGTGTATTCATCTGTAGTAACAAATCCATTGTCCACATCAGGTAGCCATGGCATATTCCACACCAAAGTCTCTTCACCATTTCCAATTTTTCTACGCGCCCCAGCCTTAACTACGTTCAATGCTTGGTAAATTCCACGCCACACGTAACTAGGATTAGCACGTAGTTCAGCATTTAGGATATTGCCCTGTGGATAATACTTTGCTTTCATGACTGCACTGACTAAAGGGTTTGCTTGTATTAGGAGTCTCCATCCTTGCTTGGCTAACATGGCCGTGTTAAATTTTTTCAATTCCTTCAATCCCAATCCTCCAAACTCCTTTGGTTTACATAGCCGCTTCCAAGTAATCCACTTCAGCCCTCTACCATTCGCGCCCCCCTTCCATAGAAACGAATTCATCTTTCTTTCTATGTCATCACATATTGCATCTGGGATGGAAAAAAGGCTCATCAAAAAATTAGGAGTAGTTTGTGCAGAAGATTTAAGCAAGGTTAATTTTCCAGCCTTTGATAAGTCTTTATTATACCACCCCTGTAATTTGTGTTGGACCTTGTCACTAATGAATCCAAAGACAGCCCTCTTATTCTTGCCCACATACATTGGCATACCCAAATATTTTCCCGGTTTGTTAATCTCTTTCACTTGCAAGCAATCACACACTCTTCCTCTTTCCGCTACACTTGTGTTAGGACTAAACACAACATTGGATTTGTTATAGTTCACCACTTGACCAGACAGCATCTCGTATTTATTTAAAATATCTCGCATACTTTTTGCTTCTGTATGTGTAGCTCGAAAAAATAGGTAACAATCATCTGCATAAAGTAGATGAGATATACTTGGAGCACCTGCAGCTACTTTACACCCATGAATGAGCCCAGTTTCCTCATACTTTTGAATAATTCCTGTCAATCCTTCCGCACATAGAATATAAAGGTATGGGGAGATAGGATCTCCTTGGCGAATACCTCGTTGAGGGCACACATCACCAAAAATTTTTCCATCTCTTATGATTAAGGATATATCAAGGATTTTTAAGGGTTATCAAAGCTTCAAGAAGGTATAATCATGCTTGCTCTTTTATATTTATGATGGATATTGTTTGGTTTAGTGATTAAGTGGTGTAAATGTTAAGATTATGATGATCCATGTGTTTGTAAGTGATTAAAGTTGAATATGGAAGTGTTTGGGATTGTAACCATGGCTGGTAATGAAGACCACATGGTGTAGGTGATGATTATTGTGTTTGATAATTGATTTGGAGGAGTTGGATTTATGGAAAGTATGAAATTATAGCCGTTATAATGTCCGTTTTTCGTTAGAACTACAAACTGCCCTGTTTGGTGACCCCTGTACTCGTACGGTACCTCACTGCCTAGGTGACCAATTGACCATGAAATGATAGAGCTTAGTTCATAGATCGTTTTGATATAAGGTACGTTAAAATCTGACGTACGGTTTAGGAGAAAAGTCAGTTTTAGTGAAAGACGTTCGGAAACCGAGAAAATGTAATTGTGTTAACTTTGAGGCTATAACTACCATACTTAGACATTTTTAAAAATTATGAAACTTTGAGATATTGTAGTAAGGTAGTCAAAGAGTTGTTACCAGTTGACCTTGTGGTAAAATTCGAAATCCATATTTTCTGAGAATTTTTACAGTTAAGTATGGTCGATAGGGGAAATGGTGAAAACCCCAGAAACTTCGATTGAGGTTATAAATGGTTAAGTTCTCGAACCTTTGGGGTAATAGTAATACGTTAAACATATATTAAAGTTTCAAAGGTAATGTTATACAAGAGTGTAGTGAGTAAGAGAAGTGGTATTCTAACGACGGTCCTTTTGTGTTTATAGAAACTCCGGAAGAGGAACGAACCATACTGTCAGGATACCGAAACCGAGGCAAGATTTCTTCTATCCTTACCTTGGAAAACTATTTTCATTTTCAAAGTAAATGATTTCATGGAATATATATGTTATTCTATGTTTGCTATATTGCTAAGAATTATTTCCCTGATATTGGAATTAAAGAGAAGTGGATATAAATTATGAAATATGAATGTGGATATGATTATGAATGGAGCGAATATGCTTTATGGTAAAGAGAGGTGAAAGAGAATGGTATCAGTTGTTATCTAAAGTAAATAAAAGAATGGTATCAGTTGTTATCTAGGGTTATATGGTTTATAATACTATATTAAAAATATTCTTTTTGAGTATCAGTGGTTTAATAAATATTATTTGATTATCATGCAATACTCTTAAAATAGACGGAATATTTCATGAATATAAAAGTATATTTGATTCATGAATATGAAAGAGATGTCTGGATCATAATCAAAGCATTATGTTATATATATATATATATATTTTATAGAAGCAATGTGCGAGAATGGAAATGATATGAGTGAATGATATGTGGAAATGAAAGCGAGAAAATGGATATGTGGAATGGTATTTTAAAAAGGGAATAATGATGTGATAAAGGGGGATTGCAACAGACTTGCGTAAGTGGTTGTGTCAGGGCTGTGTGCGACACAGTCCAGCATTTATTATTTTTATTACGGCACGAAGATGCCAAGGGAGGATGTTAGCAGGTGGCCTTCCTCCAGGGATGATCTTCATTCCCTCTACTGGTAGTAAAAAGAGAGCAGGTACGATTAGGCGATTGATCATCGTCCTAACGTATCAGGCGACAGCAGATATCCCCAATGTTTTTGAAAAGAAAGCGTAGACAATGGTTTTCAGATTTCTATACTGAAAATAGAATAATGATATGAGATGATGGAATTATGGTTACAGATGAAGAAAAACTGATATTATATTATTTTAGATTTCTTTCTTATAATAGTAAGTGGATGATGTATTATTAAATAAGAGCTTTATTCTTCCTTAAGGATTTTAATTGTTTTCTGCTATTATATATGCATATACATATACGTATACATGTTCACATTTTAAATTCTAGTTTACAGTATTATCTTGATGAGCTATTATAGCTCACTCTTGCTATTTATGTATATAACAGCTAGGTCCCATGCCAATACTACGTACCACACCCCGCAAGAGGGTAAGGGAAAGGCGACCTTTTGAGCGAGTGTTGGCGACTATCCCCGAGGTAGTGACAAGCGAAAGGGGCTTAGTATACTTATGTAAATTAAGTGTGTAAGTTGTAATAAACTTTGGTTGTTGAAATGCTTCCTGTAGAAGCTTTGTTCAACAATGTACTTAGTAAAATTCTGGGATTGTAATAACTGTTAACTTTAAACTTTTTAATATTGTGGATGTTGTTCTATGAGCATATGACTGGTGTGTGTGTGTGTATTAGTGTGGGGTCAATTGCTTAATTATTAAATATATATATAAAAAAAACTCAAGAGATATTGATATTGAATGGAAATTGGACCGTGATGACCTGGATCCTTGACCCCGGATCTAGGGGTGTCACAGCAATAAACCCAGCAGCAAACTCGCAGCACCCACAAACCACAACTCAGACAACATAACTTAGACACAGTCACACGACTCAGTACAGAAAAAGGGTGTGGTGTTTACGTATGTATCGCAGAAGAGAGAAAAGGAGGAGGGGATTGTGTATACGAATAAGTGTGGGGAACGGAGTTGTGGTGGAAGGCTGGAGAAGATGTGTGGATGTGATAAATGGAGGCGTTCGTTGGAGGCGACGGGTGATGGGCTGCTGGCCGGAAGAGTGAATGGGGTGAAGAACGGAGGTGGGTGTGATGTTGGTGAATGCTGAGGTTGAAGGATGGGGGAGAATTGAAAAAGAAGGAGATTGTGGAGCTGGGTTTTGAAGGAACTGTAAAATAAAAGAGGAGAGCAGGCTGTTTTAATCGGAGAAAAAAAATGATAAGGGGAGATGGGTTTTGTGCTGGGTTCGGGGTGTGTCGTTTTGAAAACAGAGCGAAAACTGAGACTTAGAATAAAACAGGGGAGGTGAGTGTTTCGAATTAAAACAAAAAGAAACAGAAAATACGAACTGGAAATTTATAAAACTAATAATTTTGTTGTTTTAATTTTTTTTATTGCACTGAACAAAATAAAGCTAAACTATAAGAAACAATTAATTTAAAATCGATAATTTTTGCCTCCCCGGCAGCGGCGCCAATTTGATGCGGTATATTTTTATGTTCGTTCACAGGGAGACAGGTTTTATCAATTTTAATTTAATTGTCACAATTTATTTCTATATTAAAAACAATTATTAAGAATTTTTATATAACTAAATAACGCAAATAAATGTGTTTTAAAGTCGATTAACTAAAAGTCTAGGGCGACCGGGTTCACCATGTTTACACCGAAACAAATTAAATGGATTAGTAATTTAACGGATTTAAATAATTAGAGCATGTGTTAATCTCTCTCAAGCATTAACGCTCTCAGAAATCCAATTATGCTCTCGCACTAAAATTCAATTCCGCTAATCGTATGTATGCCTCTAGTGAATAAAATCTCTCGATCTATTATTCCTATTTGCAAATAATTAATTAATGATACCGGCCGATAACACAAATCAAATTTCATAACATATCGATTAGAATTATTTTATATTCGTTAAACAACTAATAAAATTAAAGCACTATCGTGGTGTAAACATGGCTTTCCCTTACACCCTAGAAATAAACTACTCACTAATATAAAAATTAAGAACAACTAAAATTATATAACAATCCATCTAAAATATATATTTAATAAACAAGGTAAAATAGAAAATACCTTACATTAAGCCAAAGAAAGTCTACATGAAAGAAGGAAAACCAAGCACCTAATCCTTATAAAACATGCAGCGGCCGAAAATGAATGTTGTATAGTCTATGTTGTGTAGTGGAATGGTGTGGTTTAATCTATGCAGGAGCCGAATGTCCTAATTTGATGTCCTATATCCTTATCTAATCCCCCTCCCCCTCCTGCACTTCTCTTTCTTTATAGCCTTCCTTCATGCATCATTATTGAATAAATTAATATTCCTCCATTATTGATGTTCATCATTAGCCCAGCTTGATGAATTCTTTTTCTTTCTTTTGCTTGCCCAACCACTCCACTTTCGGCTGATAATTTCTACAAAGCTAATCAATCAAAACACTTTTAAAATAAATTACAATAAAATTCAAAATCTAAAAAGATTTCCACTAAAATTCGGAACTGAATTTTCTCCTCAGATTTCGAGCTGCTCCAATCGGATTTTTGCTTATTTAATCCCTCTGAATTGTAGATAATTTTCTAAGCTTCGCGTGGACTGTAAGATCGTCCAAATCCGACTTCTACAACTCCGGATATGAATTAAATACCGTAAAAAGCGGGTGTAGCTTACTAAATCCGAATTTCTTCCATTTTTAGCTCCAAAATAGCTCTTTAAGCCCAAATTCTTCCAAACTTAGAATTTCTTGCATTCTACAATAAAACATTAAAATTTATTAAATAAATATCCAAATAAATGCAAAATGCAATTAAATGTGGGAATAAAATTATCTAAAATATATATAAAAATATATCCAATCACACTTCTACCTCGCAAAGTTTAAATCAATCATAAGTCATATCATTGCACAATAAATGGGATAGCAAAACGAGAACCCGATACACGTGTAATATTCTTTCATTGAAAAACACATAATATAAACCAAACCAAACCAAACATACCCAGTATATCCCGCTCAGAGCAGGGTCTGGGGAGGGTAGATTGTACGCAGACCATACCCCCACTTTTAGAGCGGGGAGGCTGTTTCCGTGAAGACCCTCGGCTGAGTGCACAACAAATAAAGAGTGTGGTAAAAACAACTGAAAATGAAACGGAACTGGGCAAAGATATACCTGAGGCCCATGGCGTTCTCCACATGGGGCTTACCTACCTGCGGGGGATGATGAGACTCCTAGCTTGATGCGCTCCAACTGCACGGCAAGTCCCGCACAGAGATAGCACCACGCCAAGCTCCCTGCAACTGCATAAAGAAAACAGAAGACACTAAAAACTAGAAGTGAGAATGCTAAAGCCGAACTACTAAAAAATCGCTAACCGAGACAAACCAACTCTGAGGCTCTCGACAATAGAGCCACAACCTAACAGGGAATCCACCACTCTGATACGCCGCCTCCAAGAACACCTATCCGCAATCATGGTCTCATTTAAGTCTAAGGCCTTCAAATCCATCCTGATCTGCTCTTCCCACGACCTCCTCGGTCTGCCTCTCCTCCTCGCCCCAACAACCGCCAGACTCTCGACCCTCCTAACTGGGGCTACAGCCAACTTCCTTCGAACGTGGCCGAACCATCTCAACCTTCCTTCCCTAACTTTCGCAGAAAAAGGCGCCACTTCGAGTTCGCTCCTATACACCGAGTTCGTGATTCTGTCCAATAACGTGCGCCCACACGACCATCGCAACATCCTCATTTCAGCCCCTTCCAACTTGTTTTCGAGAGCCTTTTTCTCCGCCAAACACTCAGAACCATAAAGCATCGCAGGACGGATAGCCGCTCTGTAGAATTTTCCTTTCAACCTTAAAGGGACTTTCTTATCGCACATAACCCCTGACGCTGCCCTCCACCTAAGCCACCCAGCCTTGATACGATGCGTAACATCGGCTTCAATCTCACCTTCCTTCTGGATGATCGAACCCAAATACTTGAATTTATCCGTCTGCGGGACGCTCTGGTCTTCAATCCTAACCTCCACCCCTTCTTCGTTGGACTCACCACTGAAGTTACACCAGAGGTACTCGGTTTTAGAACGGCTCAAACGCAACCCTTGGGACTCCAAAGTAGATCTCCAAAGCTCCAACTTGTCGTTCACCTCCCTCCTCGATTCCGCCACTAGCACGATATCATCCGCGAAGAGCATGCACCAAGGGACAGCATCTTGAATCCCCCGCGTCATGACATCAAGGATAAGGGCGAATAGAAAAGGGCTCAGGGCCGACCCCTGATGAAGTCCCATCTCAACAGGGAAGAAACGGGAGTCCCCCACTGGGGTCCGAACGCAAGAACTAGCTTGAGAGTACATGTCTTGAATCACCCTAACGAACGCCGACGACACTCCCCTCTCCTCAAGGCTCTTCCAAATAGCTTCACGGGGGATGCTATCATAAGCCTTCTCCAGATCAATGAACACCATATGGAGGTCTTTGCGACGATCCCTGAACTTCTCCATAAGGCGTCTAACGAGATGAATGGCCTCGATCGTTGATCTCCTAGGCATAAATCCAAATTGATTCTCTGAGATATCAACTACTCTTCTAATCCGACTATCAACCACTCTCTCCCAAAGTTTCATAGTATGACTGAGTAATTTAATACCCCGGTAATTACTACAACTTTGAGCATCGCCTTTATTCTTGAAAAAAGGGACCACAACACTACGCCTCCATTCATCTGGCATCTTAGCACCTAAGAGAAGAACATTGAACAGATCAGCTAGCCATTGGACGCCAACCTCACCAAGACAAAGCCAAACCTCAATTGGGATAAGATCCGGACCAGCCGCTTTCCCTCTAGCCATCTTTTGCAAGGCAACCTTGACTTCCTCCTTGCTGATGCGCTCCTCGGGAACGGCGGAAGTCACAGGCAAGAGAGAGACCTCTTGTTCCACACCGGCACCACTCCTCCTAGCCTCGTTGAAAAGATTATGGAAATACGAACTCCACCTGTCCTTAATAGCATCTTCATTCAATAACACTTGGCCTGAATCATCTTTAACAAACTTAACAGAACCCAGGTCGCGCCTCCCTCTCTCCCTAGCTTTAGCTAGTTTAAAGATGGCATTCGCTCCTTCCTTGGTTTCTAAGCGCTCGTACAACCTAACATACGCGTCCTCTTTAGCTTTCGCCACTGCCTTTTTTGCTTCTCGTCTCGCCACCTTGTAAGCTTCCAACTTCCGACTCCTCTCTGGCCCTGCACAGATCGATAAAAGCTCTTTAAAGAGCGCAAGTTTAGCCTTAACCTTCTTTTGAACCTCCTCGTTCCACCACCACGACTCCTTAAGACCACTGAACCTACCTGATGAAACCCCCACCACCTTCTCGCCCACACTCCGAATGGCCTTAGCCATGTTGGTCCACCTGAAGTTGGCATCTCCACCACTCGCAAAACAACCTTCGTTGAGCAAAGCCTCCCTGAATTCCGCCGCCTTCTCGCCTTTCAAGTCTTTCCAGAGGATTCTAGGTCTAAACTCTCTCTTCCTGCGAACAACTCGACCCCCCATGGATAAATCCATGGCCAACAGCCGGTGCTGGGATGCGCACGCCTCACTCCTGAACACCTTGCAGTCCACACATGCTCTAACGTCCCTGCTGCGCACAAGCAAGTAATCGATTTGAGTGCTGTGTCCCCCACTACTAAAGGTGATGAGGTGCTCAGCCCTCTTCTGAAATACAGAATTCACAATTACCAATTCCTGGGCCGTAGCAAACTCCAACAGCGCGGACCCACCGCCATTCCTGGACCCGAAGCCAAAACCCCCATGCGCCAAGGGGAAACCATCTGACCTCTCGCCAATGTGCCCGTTGAAATCGCCACCCAACACTAGAAATTGGTCTGCAGGAAAACTACCTACCAGCCCATCTAAACAAACCCAAAAAGCCTCCTTCTCAGAGTCACCCAAACCGCTTTGCGGGGCGTACGCACACACCACATTCACCACAATCTCCCCCACCTCCACCTTGACTGCCATGACCCTGTCATTGCATCTAATCACTTCCACGACGTTGTCTTTTAGGTCTTCCGTCAAAAGAATACCCACTCCATTCCTCGAGTTGGCAAGACCTGAATACCACAATTTATACCCGTTCGCTTCTCTTGACCGCGCCCCCTTCCACCTCGTCTCTTGGATACACGCCACATCCACTCTACGCTTTTTCAACACGTCCACTAGTTCCAGAAATTTGCCCGTCAAAGTACCTAAATTCAAACTCCCAACACGAAAATTACGCAACATTGACAAACCAAATTAACGAGGTAATAATAATAAAAAACAAACGGATAACATTATCAACAAAGAAACACCGGCCTGGAAAGGATGATAATAAAAATACAAATAAGGCCCAGAACAACGAAACAAGAAACACAAAAGAATTTAAGTAAACACGAAACACGGATAAAACAACGAATAAAGGAATAGGGGCCTGGCAAGGATTTAATTAACAACCCAAAAGACAGCAAGAAACAAAAATGGCGAATACAGCGCAATCCGACCAACAAAACCCTACCACCAAATAAGAAACCAAAACAAATATAATAAATATAATAAACACAAAAACAAGACAAAAAAAAGGGAATAAGATGTATTAATAAAAATGGCCTACGAAAAAAAAAAAACAAAAAAAGAGCAAGTGAAATAACAGGGGGGAGAGATTGAAGATTGAAGGCTAATAACAAAATAAAACATACAAAAGGAGAAACAGAGTGAGGTGGGTTGAGGGGGAGGTTACGGCAGGGGTTTGGGGAAGGGGGGGGATGGGGGAGATACGGCGGGGGGAGATCGATAGGGGGTCTAAGAGGATGAAGGAATTAGGATGAGCGAGGAAAGACGGGGAGAGGATGAGAGGGAGAGAGAGAGAGAGAGAGAGAGAGAGAGAGAGGGAGAGAGAGAGAGAGAGAGAGAGAGAGAGAGAGAGAGAGAGAGAGAGAGAGAGAGAGAGAGAGAGAGAGATAGGAGGCGGATAGCAGTGGTGATGAGGAACGGTGGATGCGGTGACTGTGCGGAATGTTGAAGAAGAGGTGATGGTGGCGGAGAATGGCGAGGACGGAGTTAAGAGGGGAGGTGTCTTCTTGTTGCAGCGGGTGGAGGCTGTAGAAGTTGTTGAATGGTGGTGAAGTAGGGGATGTTGGGTTTGAATAGAATAGAAGGAGAGGTTGAGGTCGAAGTGTTTGTAGTGAAGGTGGCGTAAGTGAATGGAGGGGGAGGCTGGGGTAGCGCGGATTGACAGGGAGACGAGGAATGAAGCGGAGCGGTGGACGGAGAAGGGGTGGGAAAAAGGAAGTCAGTGAAGGGGAAAACAAAAACAGACAAAAAAAACGGAAACACAAGAAGGAAGTATAATGTTACGACTGTTAATGGAACTCACACTAGAAGCTTGCCATCAACAAACTACATTTGCCTGATGACTTTTTCGGGCTGCAACTGCGGTTGATAGCATCAATTTCAGCAGGAATTAGTAACATTAAAATGCAAGGCACAAAATTTAGAAGCATGCATACCTCCTTGTCAACAGCCAATGCTGAGTATATTATTCTAGCATTTTCTTTAATCTTATAATCCACCTCCAAGTCACTGTACACAGAAAAACAATTTAGAAATCAAAAGCTTTTAGTAAATATTGAATCAAGAAAACTGATGTATACAGAGTACGGATACATGAGCATAGATTTTAAAAACAAGTGCTTGCTGAAATCTGGCACAGCATAGATTTTGATTTAATTTACTAAAATTTGATTTACTTCTCTCGTCACAAAAAAAATACTTGGTAGTAATATATCTGAATGTCCATTTGTAGATGTAAAAAAAAAAAAAAAAAAATTCAGCCAAATGTCGTTTCTACAAATTTAAAATTTAAGAAAATTTGATTCTTTTCAGACAACCAAAAATGGAATTCAAGGGAAGATGTGTCACACACACAAGTCTACAATATGTACATGCAATAAAATATCATTCACCATAGAAGGATATGTTTCATTAATGTTGAATCATTTGTTTGTATTTGGTTCTAAGCACAGACAATCTTTTTTGGACAGAAAATTTCTCATTCTTCCTTCCCATTTTGTCAAGGTAGAACAAAATCTTCTTAAGAGTTCCTATAACCTCCTCACTGTCATCTCCAAATGCTTTCTCTTGAATTTTTAGGACCCTCTGGAGATATCCCAGTAGCTCCTTGTCATCCTTCTCCAATCTGCTCTGAATGGATACCAAACAGTCTAGCGCCTCACCTGAAATTCAAATTTACATACGTAAGGTGTAGAACGATAAGAAGCAATAGGATTGCAATCGAGAGAAAAGTGTAGGACGGTGGAGTTTGCAGCTTGTAAGATTGGATTTTAAACCCGATCCATGGATTTCCAAAGTGATTTCATTTTTCATTGTGGTGCAAATGGAAAAAAAAAACATAAATAGTGAAGGCAAAGCTCACCAACTGGAAGAGAATCTTTTCCAAATGCCTTTTCACGAATTTGTAAAACCTCCCAGGCAAGTTGCTCAGCTTCTTCATTCTGGTTTAAGTTGTATAGAGTAACTGCTAGATTCAACATTGGAAAGGTAATGGACTGATCATCTGGGCTCACAGTCTTTGACATGATCTTCAAACTTGTCCTCAGCAGTCGCTCAGCCTCCACGAAATTCTTAGAACGTGAATATGAGGTTGCAAGATTTATGAGGTGAGTAACTGAGTCAGGATGCTCTTTACCCCTATGCTTCTCAGTAATCAACAAACATTCTTCAAGCAGTGCTCGACCCTCACTTCCTCTACATAAAACAGAACAAATATTAGTAGAAGATAAATATCAACTTTGCGAGTAAACTTCTGTAAGTAATTAATCATCTTCGTGGATATAAATGGCATAAAATACCAACAAATCCCAATAAACAACTAATACCTTCCTACTGAGTGCAGTAATTCTGCCAAGTCTATCATTATTTTCTCCAATAAGCCATCGTCTGAAGTCACATTTTTTGAATTTTTTAAAAGCAGAAGGGCATTTTGGTATAATAGAATGGCTTCATCAACATCACCTACAAGAAATATAACAAATATTTGATAAGATCAGACACATTTTTAATGCATAGCAGATTAGATTATATAAAGGACAAGTCGACGGAGAAATTGACAAATAGGAACATGAGTAAAACCGGAAAAGTAAGGGATATAGAAACTTAGTCGAATATAAGAAAAGCTATATATCTCACCTTTTGCGCACTTCACATTAGCTAGGGAGCACAGGGTCATTCCAACTCTTTCATCATTCTCTCCATATAACTTCTTATATATGTTTAAAATTCTACAAATTTCATGGAAAATAGCATTTATGAATCAAATTATTGGAAGAAATATAAAAGCAATGCTAGCTAAATGCAAGAAAAATCAACCTGATAAAAGCATTTTCAGCATCCGTGGTTTTTCCCTCTTTTATTAAAAGATTTCCAAGAGAAAATAAAGGCAACACCAATTGCTCGCTTTCTGCACCCATATTAGTTTCCAGTACAGTGATTACTCGGTGATACATGTCTGTTGCTTTTGTCGCTCTTCCAATTAAACCAAAAACTTTTCCCATTCCCAGTAGCGGTGTAACAAGAAGAGTACTATTATTCCCTACAAAAATACAATTTTCATATGATAAAAACCTGCTTTTGTCAGGCCATAAGGAAACAAAGGAGAACTATAAAGAACTGACGTGCTAGCACGAGTCAGAAATGAGTCACATTAAATCAGGACAACCGCTAGGCAATGATCTCCTGTAAACTGATCCACTTTAATCATAGGAAGATAATAAAGTTTCTGCAAGGGAATTTACACGTCAGTCTAAAGGCCAGGATTTAGGGTAGGGCGATTAGTGGCTTCTCTCTTCTTCGAAACATATATGATATAGTACTGCATCCATATTCCTATCATTTCCATATATAATACTGATGAATCACTTTAATATAGAGTTTTCAGGTGCATTTAAATTGCATAGCAAGATCATTTACTTCATTTTTATGCCCATTAAAGGAGCATCTAATAATTACGTAGACACTCAACTCGGTTCAAATATTATAATTCATGGCGCAAAATGAGAGAGGAGCAAATGGAGAGTGCAAAGGAAATGAAGATAAAGGAGGTGAGCACAATTCTGTATTTTGGTGGAAGAAGTGAATGCTCACTACATGGTACAAGATTAAGTTATTACAATTAAAGGAATCTTGTACCTAAAATATTAAGTTATTCCAAATAAATTGTTAGGTTTCTTTGTTTTTAAATTATTGTGCACACACCAACACTGTACACATGGTCTCCAATTGCAATGACTTGTGCTACTCGAAAGCCAACCCTGAAATATTCGCCTCTTCATTGGCTGGTAAAAAGGGCAGGATCACTAAGAGGGCTCCATAACCTACAAGTGTGGTACACTTGCAAAAAATTCCATTTTGGCAACATTCTCTTGAAGCATTTGGTTTGAGAATCAATTTGAGAACGATAATTTGGCACAACATCTAAGGCGCCTAGTAAAATCTACACTTTCCTTTAATCCTGAAACAATCAACGCTTTCGAATTTATGATGAAATTCTGTGCAAAATCTGGTAGGCAAGAGCTTATTCAATTCGAACATCTAGCTATCGAATGTCTCACACTCGTAAGTTCCTAGCTTCATTAAAGGTGAAGGCTCGTATGGTCGCTTCACCTTCCAATCGGGAGGTATTTCAAGGGAGCTTGATGTATTGAGCAGCTCAATCAGGTCTTCAAGTGTCCCACTAATTGCCTATCCCGCCTGAAAAACTCTCCAAGGCCACTCACGGTCATATTCAATGTGTTAATCGTTTCATGAGTTTCCCAGGAATATTTTACAGCTTTTAGGGGCTTTGTTTCAAGATGAAACAAATCTTCTCCCATCGTCTATCCAGGACTCCAGTGTATGCATAAACTCATTATGTCAACATTTTACGTCAACAAAGAATTGTGTAGGCTAAGTGGCTAACCCACTCTGACTTGCATCTTATATGATTACTATGTTATATACATGACACAAAGATAATGAGCTAGGTATTTTTTTCGTCATGGGTTGTCCGTTAGGGATCGACCTAGTGAACTACATTGTTGTGGTGGTGTTGGTATTTGGCTAATTCTTTTAGGAATAATAGACTTGAATGCCTAGAATCCACAGGAATATTTGCTAGACTTTGGTACTTGAATTGCTTCAGTTGGGTCAAAGAGGAGAACGGGAAGTATGTATTGTTTGGCACATCGAGTATGGTAAAAAAAACTTCTACTAATGACTATTTTCCTGCTTGTAAGGTTATCTATCAACTTTTTACGATGTGTATTGTATATATAAGTTTCCATTATGTATAGTTTTCTTTTCTTCTTTTAGTATGATTAAGCAATTCTCTAGTTCAGGAAATAAGTACTGTAGTGGCCATTGGATCATCATGTTTTTTAATGGTTTACGAGCTAATAAGCAAGGGCGCGAGTGTGCAATGCAGGGACGAAAATTCGTCTAATCCTAAAATATGGGAGATTTGGGTACGAGGGACACGAAATTCATAATAATTTACATATCTATAATAATAATAATCAAAAAATTCATTAACAAAACCAAGAGTTGGATTCAAATTAAATAGTCAAATACACAAATTCATCATCCTTAATAATTTAAAGACATAATTCTAAAATATGCATATAAAAAGAAGTCAGTAACATTTTTTTTACCAACCTCCCTTGTACATAACATACAAATACAACTCCTTTACTGAGATAATATTTGTAAGAACTAACAACTTAATGTATAAAAAACAGCATATTAACAATTTAAAAGTAAAAAAAAATACATAATACAAGTATATAAGAGTCGAGGTACTGAGGTAGTCAGGTCAACAAATAGTCTGTAAATTCATAAACACACACACATACAGTGTGATTTATACAGATATCTTGATTACACTGAGCAACTAAATCAATTAGAAGAATCGCCAAGTCTGGCCGACCCTCTTATTAGTAAAGATGCAGTTCAAAAAGATTATATATGAATGAACAGATTATGTTACCAAAATTGGTTAAGTTTCAAGCTCAAAACACAACCAATGTTCAAAAGACAACCAATGTTTCAATATTTGAAATTGTTCAATGCCACAAGTAAAAGCTATATATATGCATTGAATTATCAAAATAAAAGATGCTTTACCATATTTTCCCTGTATGATTCCAAGAGCCCTCTTGTACACATGCATGGAACTCTCAAACTTTCCCAAAGTTGTATACATACTACCCATATGACTTAACACTGAATCAAGAAGAGGCTCATCATCCATCAATTCGTTAACAACCTTGTTCAACTACAAGCATAAACATAAATAAATTTATTAATGTCGTAAAGAAATGAAGGTACTTCATTCTCAAAAGACCAAATTTGTAGAGATAAATGTACAATACAAATTAAGACTTTAGAACCAATAATGTACCAAAGAAATACGAAAATTATCCTCATAAAAAGTTTTACTTTAAACTCAACATTGCTCTTCTCTCTGACTAAGTATACGGTGAGAAATAGAATGAGACTAATGTTGTGTTTGGTTGGGATGAATGGAATGGAAAGGAATGAAATGAAATTTGAACTATGAAATAGATTAATGTTTAAAATATTCATTCATTCATCCATTCCATTCTTAATCATTTGAACTAGAACTAGAACTAAAATCCACCTATTTAAGAAGGAATGCCCCATTCACCCCAACATTCAATTTCTTCACATTTCTCATCATAGAAATTTTGTACCTATTCATTTTTTTTCTAGATCTTCTCTCTACCTCCATTTTTTTCTTTTAATTTCATTGATTCCATTTCATTCCATTCCATTCTCCCCAACCAAACACAATATAAAAATCCATCATAAAATTACAATCAACAAGTACCACTACTACCAAATAAGACTCACATGGGTCATTGAGCTCCTCAATTGCATCACTAAGTTTATTCCTTGGGATTATTATGAAATTAAAAACCACAGAAAAATACTGATATATAATATACATTACTAAAATTTATGAAATTACCAAGTTCAACAAGAATCCAACCATCTTAAGGTCTCCGATGGCTATGTAACCCAAGGCTACGACATCAAGAAGAGCAACTTGTTCAATGCCCTTATCTCCTGCATCAATCTGTTGTTTCACGGATTCATAATTCGCTTTAAGTAGATCCAGTGCATCATTGTTGTTACCCGTCTTTATCAAAGACTTGATCTCATCAAACAATTCTTGCAACATTTGCTCAAGATCGTTGTCAAAGGACTTCTTTGATATGTCAGGCTCCCCACTAGATCTGTGCATATCAAGGCTCAAATATATTTCAAACTACAGAACATTCTTTTAAGATAAAATGAAAACATATATGTATATATCTATTTTTTTTTTTTTTTTTTTGCAAAGTTATATTTATATATCCATATGGAGTAGCGATGCCAGTAGTGTAGATAATGAGGAGCTACATTTGTGCTCAGTGGTAAAGATCACAAGTACAACCAAGTTAAATACAAAAGAGAGCAAAAAAAAGAGTAAAATTTGTCTCATTAATCGTTGTTTCTGAAGTAATTAGAAAAAATTGTTTATTTTCACATTCTATGTAGCATAGATGATGTCAGATTTTTGTTTCCAATGGCACTCAATTTTATGAATAGTTGTTGTGGTAATAATTCTTCTTAACCTGGCAATTTCATCTGCCTTATCTTCGATTTGCAAGCAAAATTTTCAAACATTACATTATAGGTTAGAGAGTTTATTTAGAAATTACAATGAACACTTTCCAAACAAAGCAATTTTTATAATGTAAACTTTTTTATCCCCATATAGTCAAAAAAAAAAAAAATTAACAATACCCTTTATAAGTCAAATCCCAGACATATGTATCAAGGAAAATGCAGATACCTAACTGCCTATCAGCACATGGAATGAAGTTAAACATTGGAGACATTTTAGGCTCTATAGGATTAAGCAATACCAAAACAGCAATAAATATTCAAGAATCGCAGGAATGCAAGTTCCTAAAAGAAGATCAAATTTGCAATGTTAAAAGGTGGCTAGAGATATGAAACAACTCTATATAGTTTTAATTACTGAAGACCATTATAATAACTTGGTGGGCAATAGTGGCAAAGATCTACAATATAGAACTTCATTGTTGAATTAAAATCAGTTTTTCAAAGATAACCAAAAAATATGTTAAAATCATTTTCACAAAGAATAAATATCAAAGATGTATTATGCTACATCACTTAACTTTAGCAAAGAAGTTGCAAGATATTCCTCTGCTTAACTATGTAATTTTGAATCTTCTGCAAGATGCCACATCAAAAAATAGAAAAAAAAAGGTTGTATTCTTTGTGTATGAGTGTGCATTTCTGCAGGATTTGTCAAGATAGCCAGATAGCCTCAAACTAAATGATCAAGAAAATTAATTATCACCTCTGAGAACCGCTTGAACCCCATATATTCTTTTGGAGTGCACTGTCCAAGTTTAATGAACCAGTTGTAGCAAGACATCTTACAGAATTGCGGCAGGAAAAGGCTCCACTATCTATCACGTACTTGATAATGTTACGATTGTAGTTACAGGGACAAACAGATATAGACATGACATGTGTTGGCATCTGCCTTAGGTGAATGCTTAGAAACATTTGATTCATCCTGAACAGTCAATAATACCCAATAATCAATGCAATACAATTCAAAATTGAATAGTAAGTACATCTACTATAACAGAAAAAAAACCAAGTCTGACAACTGCCTAATATGCAAAGAGATGAGATAGACGAAAAAAACAGAAATAACAATTGGAAGACAAACAAAACCTCCCCCTCATAGACATATTAATAAACGAATTGGTCCAAGTGAAATGATCGCATTCAATTCTCCATTGATGCCTAGCTTATGATAATTTAGCCATATAGTTATCCCGTAAACACCCCTCCACCCCTCTTATGTCAAACTACGGAAACTTTATTAACTCAAAGATTTTTAATGTCATGACAGTATCCTAATAAAAGCAGAAACAATTACTCCAAGGAATCTGCAACATTGTCGATATTCAAAACAAGAACTGCTCAAAGCCTAAAACACTTAAATTACCTTATATCCTTGACAAAAAATCAAAAGTTAGGAGCTTTACACATTTAAACAAGAAATGATATTGTTGGGGACTTATGGAGTGAATACACAATAACAAACTTCTTAATTAGCCAAAAAAAACTGAAAAACCCACTTGATAAATCATCTACAACTACCATAAAATTACATTTACAAACAATTCATGGTTATCTTTCACTTAAAAGAACAAGAAACTAAAAAAGATAGAAACTTCAACAAAATAACAATTCAACGTGTAAAAATGCTTTTAAAATTTTACCAAAGTTACCTGTAGTAATTTGAAGATATTGATGGAGGGTTGAGAAGTGAAGACACTGAAGCTACTGTAGCTGATGAAGCACCCATGTTTTATAGCTACAACTATATCACCTGGAAGATATACATGTTTGTATTTGACCAGGTGGACATGAGAGTGATATGACTGTTTCGAGCAGTTGGAAATTTATTGGTAAAGCCCATTAAAATTTAGGGATGGCCCTTTTAGCATAGCCAAGCCCAGTGTATCTTTTAGTCGTACATGAATATAGGGGTTTATATAAAAGGTCCACTTGAGCATCTCTAAGACTCTTATCTAGATTCTTAAGTTGAAACTAGTGTAACCCTTTGTATGACATGGACGTCTACGTGAACACCACTAATTTGATTTTAAGGAAAAAGGTAGCATTTATTTATTAATTTTTGGATTAAATTCGTAATTATGAAATTGTAATATGAGTAGTGATATGTGTTAATAGTAAATGTTTGTAAGAATTGTATATAGAGGCCAATAATATTGTTAAGTATCATGTACAAGTTCGAGTTATGAATGGGGACAAGTTCGAGTTATGAACGGGGATCGTATAATTATAAATTTAAGATAATTAAATGATAATCTTTGTCTTTCCATAATGATAGGCATGCTTACCATATTAATATGATTACAATCCTTCACAATTAACCGCAAAGGATAGCATACTCAGACAATATTGAATATAACATTGTGATGATATTATTGAAAAGAGAGAAAGTAAATACATGAAAGTTGCAAGTAACTGAAGAAACAATTCGAATTGCAAAAACATATATTTATACAAAAATTCTTATGAAGAGAAGAATGCACCTCAGTTCTGGCTAGCATATACTTATTAGAAAGAACAAATGAATCGTGAATAAACGAAATATATTCAAAACGAACAATTTTGCTTCCCTTAAAATATATTAATGTCATCTCTATTATAAGTCTATAATGCAATGTTCTCACACTGGCTATGAACCTATAAAAACAAAATTCCTATAAGAAATAGACTGAGGTTGCAAAGAAGAATTTGAAAAAAAATGGCATTTAAACAAATAATGTCAAATGTGGAAGAAGCATATTATGTTAGCTATATTATTAATCCTATATCCAAAATGGGATTAGGTATTACGTAATATTCCGCTAAACAAGTCACATTCTTTCAGGATAAATTTAAATTTGAATATAAGTGGTTATCCAAGAAAAACTTTTTAAACTAAATTGTATTTTATTTCAATAATTTAATATATACATAGAGATAAATGTTTGTAAATCTTTTTTTTAATAGAGACAGTAACATTCATGTATAACCAAGAATTTTATCTTAGCATTTTATTTTTCATGTTATTCATTTATAATGACAAAAAGAGTGCAAAATGTGTTTATTTTAGAAAATATAAACATGTATATTCTGAAAGAAAAATTATTAAAAAATGGATGCGATGAATGTATAAACATTATTATTGTATAATTTACTAAATTTTGCATATCATTAATTTATCTCATTATAACCAACTACAGAAAAACCCCGCTAAATTAATACTCGATAAATTAATAATTTTCTCTGGTCCCAACTTGGGAGAATTCAAAAGATGATCAATTTTGATAAGATAATGATATAATAATTTTTAAAATAAAACCAATATAAATATTTAGTCCCACTAATATTATAAATTAATAATTCGTTTATAATTATAGAAATATATTTACACTTTTGTAAAATATGATTTTAGGGTTCTAAAATTCGAATCTACATGAAACTCATCTCATTCCCTTCTTAATTGCATCCAAAAGTTCGAGTGTGACCATTTCGTAAAGCATTACAAAGTTATTAATCAATGTTTTTAATGTCATGATTGTTTTTTTACGTGCAACACTCCAAAAATGTTGTACTGTCTTTGATGCCCCCTCTATCTGTCTCAATTCTTTACATTTGGGAAAGAGGAGTTGACACGCATTTTAAGACTCATGTAATGTAGACCTGGCAATTCATATCGTGTCTTGTACTTTCGTGTTTCGTGTACCCACATTATAAAATGAACACGAAACGAAACATTTCGTGTAAAAACGAAACGAAAAGTACATATTTCTTGTACTTTTCGTGTACACGAAATATTTCGCGTACTTTCCGTGTGCATGAATGAAACGAAAACGAAAATAAAACGAAATAATACACAAAAAGAAACGAAAAAGTACACGAAATGAAATAGTACATGAAAATGAAGAGGAATTATACACGAAAATATTTAAAATTTATGTTTACATCAGAATCCAGGGAACATAAAATCAAAACATAAATAGAACTCCACACATAAAGCTCCAGGATCACAATTTTCTATTTATTTTGTAAAAATGATAGATGTGTAATGTTTATTTATAATATATATTTATATAATTTAAAATATTTATTTAATTATTTATTTATTTTGTGTATTTTCGTTTCGTGTCGTGTACCCAAAGGTAAACACAAAAGCGACACTAAATTTATTTGTTGTGATTTCGTGTTCGTGTACCGAAAGGTGAACACAAACCCAAAATTTTCGTATCGTTTTCGTGTCGTGTACGAAATTGTCGGCTCTAATATAATATATAATTCTATAAATTACTTTAATTACTTTTTTCTTCTGAATAAAAATTTAATGTTTTAATTTTTATTCAAAAAAAATTAAAAAATAAGTTACGGAACTAACTTTATATACACCTTAAAGTACGTGTCAGTTAGTGAAAACAATTGTAAATAATTGAGATGGACGGGGGGAATATCATATGAATATATATATATAAATGTTTACTTTGAATCTCGCTAATATTCATTGAATTTATAAACTATCGTACATTAAATTAACTGAATTAAGTATAAACATAAATTATTCAATTGATTATTTTTAAATTTATGTAATTAAAAGTTAATTTGGTATGATGTCGAAAATTCTTTATACATTAATAATTATTTATTTATCGATTAATTAATATATTTCTAAATTGATAAAATTATCTGGTACCGACTCTATTAATTTATATTAATTTATAGATTAATATAAAGGTTTTAGGGCTTTTTCCATAAATAACTAGGAAAAAAATAAATTTTTGCACATTTACTTTTGTTAAGAATAACTATTTGCAATTTTACTAAACTAAGTTTCTAAATTGCAAAAATACTAGAAATTAGGGCACTTGCTATTTTGGTGGATTTGGGTTGCAAGGCCCCGCAGGGGCATATTCAACTGAATGCAACCACATTCAACTGAATACAACCACATGCAACTAAATTTCTGATTTCAAGTTCCATTTTTCAGTTGTCATTTTCGACCTCTTTTATATATATATATATATATATATATATATATATATATATATATATATATAGTTAAAAAAGAGGTCGAAAATGAAAACTGAAAAATGGAACTTGAAATCAAAAATTTAGTTGCATGTGGTTGCATTCAGTTGAATATGCCCCTGCGGGGCCTTGGAACCCAAATCCACCAAAATCACCCCACCTTTTTTTATTAAAAAATAAGTTGAATGTGGTTGCATTCAGTTGAATATTGCCCCTGGCGGAGCCTTGAAACCCAAATCCACCAATTCAGTTGCATGTGGTTGCATTCAGTTGAATATTGCCCCTGGCGGGGCCTTGAAACCCAAATTCACAAATTCAATTGCATGTGGTTGCATGTAGTTGAATATTGCCCCTGGCGGTGCCTTGAAACCCAAATTCACCAATTCAGTTGCATGTGCTTGCATTCAGTTGAATATTATCCTGGTAGGGCCTTGAAACTCAAATCCACCAATTCAGTTGCATGTGGTTGCATTAAGTTGAATATTACCCCTTGCAACCCAAATTCAACATATCATCCCACCTTTTAAAAAAAATCAATGAACAGTACCTGCCACGTGGCAGCCACGTTTGGAAAAGAAAAGATAGTATTTTTGCAATTAAGAAACTTGGGATAATAAATATGCAATGAATTAAAAAAGATTGTATTTTTGTAAAAAGAAACTTGAAACCTAGTATTTTTGGTAAATTCTCAAAGTTTTATTGTATTTTAGCCAATGCCCCTAGGGGATGCCTAGAAGATTGGACACTGGGTCAACGAGTTCAATTAGCGATGTTCCTAATCACTAATCCATAATGACGTAAATAATACTACTTCACAATCCTATTATTGAAAACTAGTGCAAATAATATTTATTTAGTGTTAATAAATTCGACCACGCACCTGCAAAAGAAATTTAGAAGTTTGGTTACATAAGAGCATCTCTAATAGAGTTGGTTAAATTGATTAGGTAAAAGGGTATAAAATATTGATTACGTAAAATTTGTTAAATCTGTAATATATTGTACTCCAATAAAATTAGATATTTTGATAATAGTATTTTAATATTTGATTTTGTTATAAATGCATAATATAATTTAAACAAGGTAATAAGATAACGTGGAATTTACTACAAATCATTAGAGATTGGATATAATTTTACCTAAGAGGAATGCCCCATTAGAGTGATTCATATTTTAGAGATTATGTATAATTTTTATTTTTGGCATGCTAGGTAAATTTTTTAACCAAGGGCTTTCAGCGTTGGAGATGCTCTTAAGCGTTGGAGATGCTCTAAGAGCATCTCCAATGGCGTTAGTTAAAAATGATTGGCTAAATTACATAAAATATTGATTATGTAAAATTTGTCGAACCTGTAAGACATTGTGTTCCGGGGGTATTGGCTATATGATATGTTATTAATATTTCAAGTTGCTATTAATGGAATATATAATTTTAATATAGAAATAAGTGATGTGGCAATTCACTACAGGTCTCTAGAGATTCGACAAATATAGCCAACATCAACAGATTATCTATAATTATAGACAAGGGTTTTATCCCATTGGAGTGCAAATTTTTTTACACATTCTTTATAATTTTTATTTATGGCAATTAATTTCAAATTTTACCTAAGAGGTCTCTCCCATTGGAGATGCTCTAATAGAGATAATAGCATATATCCTTTTGTCCAAGATTTAATGCTAAAATTTTAATCGATCCATTCTTAATCGACATTTAATCATTTTATTTATTTTAAGAATTTATGTTAACAAATCTATTTTTTGTTAAAACTTCTAACCAAAATATTTTTATTATTTCAATTTAATGACATTTTAAGATATACAATTATTAAAAACATATGATAGAATTAAATTATATTAGAACAATTCTAATTATAATAAATTTAAATATTCTAACATGAACAAATTTATACACCAAATTATTTCTAAAAAATATTAAACTTAAAAAATATATAATTATTCAAAATTAAAAATATCTTAAAAACATCAAATATAGTTATATATGAATTTTTTAAAAGTTAAAATAATAAATATTAACGTGATTCACGCATACCAAAATACGGGATTCCATATAGATAAAAAAAAACTTAAAAGTTGTCAATATTCATAATTACACAAATATCCTTATTTCCGATTTCGTTTTCCGATATGCTCATACACGTCCTTGCGGGACCAGAAATCAACGAATGAATGAGGAAAAATGGAGAGGCAGGTTTGTGCGTCGTTTTGATATTCTCATAAGGTTGCCGGAGGGTGGAAAACTAAGGTGGGCGAACGGAGAGGTGATTTTGAGGGAGAGAGAACGCCGGAGTTACAACTGTTAGAATGATGTTAGCTGATGTCATCACGCATATGGGAGATGTGTGTCCTCATATGCGCATTTCAGGAATGCATATCCCAGGATTTAGGACACGCATTTCTCAGATGCGTGATTCGTGAGTATTTCGGTCTGAGTTTTTACACATAGACATTTCGGACCATATACCTTGAAATCTAGGCATTCTGGACATTTTCTCTATATTTTTTTGGTAAATCAAGCAATTCATTGAGTAATAGCGTTCATACCAGGGGTGAGCAAAAAAAATTGAAAAACCGAAACCGAGCCGAAAAACCGAAAAACCAAACTGAAAAAAACCGAAACCGATAACAACCGAAAAAAAACCGTAACCAAACCGAACCGACGGAACGATTTGGTAACGGTTACGATTTTATCCGTATAACCGAACCGAAAAACCGAATCGTTCATATAATATTATAATAATTAAAATATTATCATATAATTATATATAATATATTATTTACTATATAATATTGAGAATCCAGTGATGTTTGGCCCTGCTGCAGCTTTAGGATTAATTTGTGGATACTAGCATTAGTGGGAGTAAACCCACCTATTTGCATGAAAACTTCCTTCTAGAGCTCTAGAAATTAATTTAAATGATAAAATCAAAATTTCCTTCTTTACATCCTATTTTTTATAAAGGAAATCAAAAGTTCATTCGGATCCTATTTATCTATTTTTCTAGAGCCCTCCAATTTTAAATAATAAAATCAAAACTTCCTTTTTAGACCCTATTTTTTTATAAAGGAAATCAAAATTTCCTTTTTTAACATCAGTACTAACATCTTCGAAATAGAAAATGTTTTCGAATCGAATTTGTAGGAAAAAAGAAGTCAAATTTATATATTCGAAATAGAAAAAAAAATATTTCCGAATTTTCTTTTTTTTTAATATTAACATCTTCAAAATAGAAAAGGTTTTTGAATTTGTATGGAACAAGAATTCAAAAACTTCATTTTCTAGGTCCTATTTTTTAGAAAACAAAATCAAAACCTTTTTCAAATTAGATAAGTGACTTTTTTAATTGAAATATCAAAATTCCCTTCTTTAATTTTTATTTTTGACAAAAGAAAATCAAAATCTTTTTTTAAGTTGGATAAGAGATTTTTAAAATTAGTATATATAGGATAAGAGTTTTAAACCAAGAAAGTTTTTGAATATTTGACTTGGCCCGAAGAATTATAAACCTTATTGTATTTAAAAATAAAAATCCCAAAACTTTATATAAAGTGATTTTCACCTAGAGTATTTAGTTGAATTATTAGAAGATAAGTTATTATTATTATTATTATTATTCTGAAAATAGATACTATACAACTGTTGGCATGTTGTTGATCAATAGTTTCAAGTATGAAAATTATTGTGATTCTCGTCAATATATACTCTTTTAAAAACCGAAACCCCTTCTTAACCGTATGTCATGTATATTACGAAATGTCACTTTATATTAATTAATTATAATTATTATATTATATATTAATTTAATTTAATAATGAAGTTATATATACTAGGAGTCTATTAACTAAAAATTGAAATAAAAGTCGAGAATATAGTCATTATATTATATATTAATTTAATTTAAGAGTAAAGTTATATACTAGGAGTCTATTAACTAAACATTGAAATAAAAGTCGAGAATATAGTATTATATAGAACCTAGGAATTCCATTAATTAATATTTATATATAGTATATATAGGAGCTCTACAATCGTTCGAATCCTATTTATCTATTTTTTTAGAGCTCCTCTATTTTAAATAATTAAATCAAAACTTCTTTCTTTAATTTAGCAAAAAAAAAAACTTCTTTCTTTAGGCCCTATATTTTAGAAAAGAAATTGTAACTTCCTTATAACATTAACATTAACATTTTCGAAATAGAAAAGGTTTTCGAATTTGTAGGGAAGAACAAGTCAAATTTATATATTTGAAATAGAAAAGAAATTTTATATTTCAGAATTTTTTTTTAACATTAACAATATTAACATCTTCAAAATAGAAAATGTTTTTGAATCCAGAGGTTCTGGGTTTGATACTCGCTTACCACGAGATTTGTCAATGAACAGATACTCATTGTAAAAGGCTTTAAGCCAAAATATTCAAAAAATAAATAAATTAAATTTACATATTTGAAATAGAAAAGATTTTTTTATCCTTATATATATACTTGCTTCTAACGATCAAATTTTATCATCATGTTCATAATCCATAAGAAATCAATTTATTAGATCAAATCAGCCGCATCACAGTACAAAATATCAGCTGAAGCCTGAAATATTTGGTTCCAGGAAAGTATGTCTATGTTTTGGACCTACTTTAGTCTCAATCTACTCTTTTAAACATAAACGTATATTTTAGTTGGAGTTTTTTTTCCCTCTGAAGTTCGAATATCATGTATCATAAAAGCATTTTTTCTAAGCGTACAATCTCTCATGGAAACAAGGGAGAAAATTTTGAAATTAAATAATTTATCTCTATTATTTTTTTTTTTGCTAAATTTTGAATTGATTTTTTTGTGAAAGCTAAAGGCTACCAATCTACACTCTTGATTAATGTTAAAAATCATATTAATGATGCGCAATATTACGAAAGTATCAAAATATCAAATTTAATCAACTACATAATTATACAAGATTTATCTACTTTAATTTACTTAGCTTCACCTCGGGTTCGATTTCTTACAACTACGTAATTATCATGATTTATTTACTTTAGGTTCTTTAGCTTTTTCGATTCCCTATAGCTTCACCTATCGGCAATGAATTAAATAGTATTTATTTTTTATTTATATAAATATTTTAATTTTAATTCGTGTTCAATCTATGCCCATATTTCACACGGGTTATCAGTTAATTTTTTGATCGATGATATTTGTCTATCTATCTATCTATCTATCTATCTATCTATCTATCTATTTATCTTTCTATTATATAAAGGGAATTTCCCGAACGTTTGGTAGACCTTTGTAATCACTCGAAAGCTATTTATCTAATTTTCTAAATTATCTCAATTTTCAAATATAAAATATACAGCCAAGGAAATAATTTTTATTATTAAAGAAAAGTCTCGCCTTAAACTATATTATAATTAGGATATAAAAAACAAGTTCTAATCTTTTTTACAACAAAATCTCCTAATTATAATTGAATCATAAACAACTCTCACCGGCATGCAAAAATGAAATCAAAGTCAAAGAGGATTTCAGTATTTAAATTTTATTATTGTGTATGTTTAGTATTTTTATAATATATACAACGGGTGTCGGCCTAAAAAACAGTAAGACAAAATCGGTGTAGAAAAAATATATGAATAAATTATCTTATAATCATGTATATTTAATTTACACAGTATTTCACCAATATATATATATTGATATTATAGATATATATTTTTGTGGATTTTTAAAAACATGAAAGATTTATCTAATTTTCTAAATTATCTCAATTTTCAAATTAAAATATGCAATCAAGGAAATAATTAATGTACATCAAATATGCAATCAAGGAAATAATTAATTTACATCAAATATGCAATCAAGGAAATAATTGATGTTATTAAATTTAAATCTCACCTCTAAATTAGGATATAAAAGGAAGTCATAACCTTTTCTTTTTACAACAGTATCTCCTAATTCCTAATTCTAAGTGAATCCTAAGAAAATCTCACCGACATGCAAATCGAAATTAAAGTCAAAGAGAATTTTAGTATTTAAATTTTTATTAGTGTGTACATATTTTATAATATATACAACGGATGTTGGTTTAAAAAATCGTGATACAAAATTTGTATATATATATATATATATAATATCTTATTATCTATGTATATTTAATTTGTACAATATTTTGTTCACCAATCGATATGGATATTATACATATATTTTTGTGGATATTTTCTTAAATAATCTTCATTTAAATTATTTTTTTTTTTTGAAAAAATTACAAGGTTGCCGCGAAGCGCGACTTAGTCGACTAGTTATTATCTATCTATCTATCTATCTATCTATATATTATCTATCTATTATATATATAAAGGAAATTTCCCGAGAGTTTAGTGGAACTTTAGAATCGCTCGATTCATATTTATCTATTTTTTTATAGCTCCTCTATTTTAAATAATAAAATCAAAACTTCCTTCTTTAATACCTATTTTTTAGAAAAGAAGTCAAAACTTCCTTTTTTTAATATTAACGTTAACATATTCGAAATAAGAAAGGTTTTCGAATTTGTAGAAAAGAAGAATTCAAATCTATCTGTCTATCTATCTATTATTATATATATAAAGGAAAACCCCCAGGAGTTTGGTGGAGCTCTAGAATCACTCGATTCATATTTATCTATTTTTCTAGAGCTCCTCAATTTTAAATAATTAAAATTAAAATTTCCTTCTTTAAATCCTATTTTTTAGAAAAGAAGTCAAAACTTCCTTTTTTAACATTAACATATTCAAAATAAAATTATAAACCAAAATCCTATTTACCTAAATTTTTGAATTATCTCTATTCTTTAAATAGGATAAAAAAAAAGTCACATGTATCTCTCCCAAATACTTATAATCTTTATTACCGGCGTCCAAAACCAAACCCAATTCTAACTGATTTCTTACAAAATTTCAGCCGCATACAAAATCTCAGCCATATATGAAAAACAATATCCATAAATACAATATTATTATGTTTTATTATTAAAACATAAGACAATAATATATTTTATTATATTAAGTTAATAAATACAATAATAAAATTTATTATTGTTATCACCATAATCTATTTTTCTATTTTTATAGAGTTCCTCTACTTTAATAACTAAAATAAAATTTTGTTCTATAAACCCTATTTTTTAAAAAAGAAATCAAAACTTCCTTTTTTAGCATTAATATAAACATTAACATAAAAATCTTTGAAAAAGAAAAGGTTCTCGAATTTGTAGAGAAGAAGAATTCAAATTACATATCTGAAATAGAAAAGGTTTTCGAATTTGTTGGGAAGAAAAAAATTATATATTCGAAATAGAAAAAAAAGTTCTCGAATTTTTAGGGAATAATTTGTTTTGAAGAAAAAATTATATATTCGAAATAGAAAAAAAAAAATTATATTCTTATATTATATATTGGAAATAGAAAATAAATTTTATATTCTTATATATATACAATCATTACTTCTAATAATTAAATTTTATCACCATGTTTGTAATCATATTTACTCGATTAATAAACAATTTTTAGTAGTCCAAAAATATTAGTTCTCTTTATATTTATGTTTGCGTTTAGAGTATCTGTATCTTCTTGAACATAAACAATTAGTCGTGATTTTGATTGTTCTATTTTTTGTAAGATGCAGGAATAAACGCCAAAGTTTTGTCGTAGTACAAAGAAGATGGATGTAATTTGATGATATTTCTATTATCAAAGAAAGAAGTTGGATGCATGATGATGATATGCACCTATCAATTCTGATTCAAGAGTTTCCTCAAGTCCTACTACGCACTACAAGTTAAGAATTTACGACATCAATTTTTTTTATATATTGTTATGAGAAAAGTTTTAGTTTGAATTTCTGTAAGAAACTACTTATATAATTTTATTATGCATTAGAATTTTATGTTTGAACTATACAGTTTTCACCATGTCCACCTTCACGTGACAGAAAAAAGATATCGTGCCAGGTGATCATGATCAATTGATATATGTAAAATTTTATGTTTGATTTTTGTCTTTTCTTTTAACCACTCTTCGTTTCTTTGTCTATTTTGATCATAAATTTGATTTATATATATACGTTTGTGGAAGGAATTTTGGTGATACAAGCATTAAAATAGTTGCTATTATATGTGTATTTTTCTTTAAACACTGTTAGCATCATACTTTATTATGATTTTGCACTTTCAAATTCTAATTACACTATTCTCTTATTGTTTTTTAAACCGAAATTAAAATAAAAAAATATTTTAATATTTAAAATTTTATTATTGTATATACTTTGTATTTTTAAAATATATGAAACGGGCGTCGGCCTAAAAATTGTGACGCAAAATCGATAAATTAAAGTCAAAGAGTATTTTAGTATTCAAATTTTTACTATTGTGTATGCTTGGTATTTTTATAATATATAAAAATGAGTGTCGGCCTAAAAAATTGTGAGATAAAATCGGTATAAAAAAATATATGAATAATTTATTTTATTATCTATGTATATTTAATTTATATAATATTATGTTCACCAATTTATATTGATATTTTAGATATATTTAAAATTTTAAAAGAAATTGTGAGGTAAAATCGGTAAATCAAAATCAAAGAGCATTTTAATATCTAAATTTTTATTATTGTGTATGCTTAGTATTTTTATAATATATACAACGGGTGTCGGCCTAAAAAATCGTAAGACAAAATCGGTAAGGAAAAATATATGAATAATTTATCTAATCATCTATGTATATTTAATTTATACAATATTGTATTCACTAATTTATATTGATATTATAAAAAATTGTCATTTTTATTTCTTAAATAATCTTTTTTAATTAATTTATTTTTAAAAAATATGAGGCCCCCGTGAAGCGCGGCTTAATCGACTAGAATCGCTCGGATCCTAAAGAAAAACCCCCAGGAGCTCTAGAATCGCTCGGATCCTATTTATCTATTTTTCTAGAGCTCCTATATTTTTAATAATTAAAATCAAAACTTCCTTCTTTTGGTCCTATTTTTTAGAAAAGAAATCTGAACTTCCTTTTTTAACATTAACATTAACATCTTCAAAATTGAAAAGGTAGGTAACTATTATTTCTTCTATCTAAAATCTAAAATCGGGTTTTGTTTTTCTTTTTATTCATAGAAATAGAAAATCTTATATAAGTTATCCACGAGATTATGACAATCTTCTATCTTACACATAAATTTCAATAAATACAAAACATTAACATTAACATCTTCAAAACTTCCTTTTTTAACATTAACATCTTCGAAATAGAAAAGTGTTTCGAATTTGTAGGGAAGAAAAAGTCAAATTTATAAATTTGAAATAGAAAAGAAATTTTATATTTCGAAACTTTCTTTTTTAACATTAACATTAACATCTTCGAAATAGCAAAGATTTTTGAATTTGTATGGAGGAAGAATTCAAATTTACATATTCGAATTAGATGAAATTTTATATATATATATATATATATATATATATATATATATGTATATATATATATACAATATTTGCTTCTAACGATCAAATTTACATTCTTATATATATATATATATATATATATATATATATACAATCATTGCTTCTAACGATCAAATTTTATAGATCTTAGTGTTAAAAATTACAACTTCCCTTTTTATGTTAAAAATTATTATTTCCTTCCTTTATATTTTTGTTTTCCAATTTTTTACTATTACTAATGTGCCTATATAATCGCTCGAATCCTATTTATCTATTTTTCTAAAGCTCCTCTATTTTAAATAAATAAAATAAAACTTCCTTCTTTAGGTCCTATTTTTTAGAAAAGAAATCAGAACTTCCTTTTTTAACATTAACATTAACATCTTTGAAATAAAAAAGGTTTCGAATTTGTAGGGAAGATGAAGTCAAATTTATAAATTTGAAATAGAAAAGAAATTTTATGTTTTGAAACTTCCTTTTTTAACATTAACATCTTCGAAATAGTAAAGGTTTTTGAATTTGTATGGAGCCCGGGCGCACGGGCACCAACATGGTGCCCCCCGAGATATATATAGACATTGTCAGGAGATAGTGCTGAAGGGACACCATAACCATCATATAAATGGTGTTTGCATCGGTAATACTGGTGTTGCTACATGTGTTGTCGTGAGATATCCAGCGTACAATTTCGTTGTTGAAGTTCCTATCATGTTCCGATTTGGAGGATCCGGAGGATCAAAGAAGCTTTTTGACTAAATCAACGAATTTCACAAGATCAACAACTAACTGCTTATACAATCTGTATTTACCCATAATTAGGTAAGACTGTATGGAAATTTTAATGGTTGGTATGTGTACATGGACCTTATTTTAGTCACTGGCGGTTATCAGTTGAACACTCTGCAAGGTTTAAATTGTTTTGAGTTTATAATCGATCGTGATAAGAATATGCAAGGACCTTTTGTAGAGTTACCACCAGGAACTTTTATAGAGTTACCACCAGAGGAGGAGGAACCATTGTTAGCATGGCCGGGAGAACCTTTATTGTTAGAATGGCACGGTGGCAAAGTTTTGAATGAGAAATCATCCTCTAAACAACAGGACCAATTACCACAGCAACAACTGCAACAGGTTTATTTATAAAATTTACATATTCGAAATAGAAAAGAAATTTTATATTCTTATATATATACAATCATCGCTTCTAAAAATCAAATTTTATTACCATGTTTGTAACACTTTTTCTTGCTTTTGTTTGCTTTTGTCTTCATTCATTTTTTTTAGTTTTTTTATTCACTCTTATTTTGTTTAATTTTCAGTGTACATGGCTATGTATGTGCTCCACTGATTTTTTGCGATTTTCAGGTTGCTTTTTTATTTGTTTTTAAGGTTTGCATTTACTAATTTAATATTTGCTTTCTTCATTTTATTTTTAAATTTATGATTTGTTATTATTTTAGTTATAATTATGGATTATTAGTAACCATTGGTTGTTCTTTGCTTTGAATTTTGTATATTTTTGTTAGTGATCTCGATACAGAAAAACCTGATCGTGTGAACAAGAATTAGGAGATCTTTCTCTATTTGAGAAGTAGAAGCACTTGAGAAACTTGGCACAAAAGGTTTGAACTTTTACCATTCCCTATTTATTTATTTATTGTTAATTGTTAATTTGTCATTATTATCTTCTCATTGTACTTGATCATAATATTCCAACGTATTCTTTTAATTAATTCAATTAAATCTGCTTTTTTATCTATATGTATTTATTACAACGGGTATTGGCCTAAGAAAATGTGACACAAAATCGACGTTAAAAATAAGTATATGGTTTATTTGTTGTTTATATATACAGTAAAATTTGTAGGAATAATTATCTAATTTTTAGAGCTCCTCTATTTTAAATAAATGAAATCAAAGCTTCCTTCTTTAGGCCCTATTTTTTAGAAAGCAAATCAAAACTTCCTTTTCTAAAATTAACATCTTCGAAGTAGAAAAGGTTTTCGAATTTGTAGAAAAGAAGAAGTCAAATATATATATATATATATATATATATATATATTCGAAATGGGAGAAAAAATTATATTTCAGAACTTCCTTTTTTTAACATAAACATCTTTGAAATAGAAAAGGTTTTTGAATTTGTATGGAAGAAGAATTCAAATTTACATATTCGAAATTGAAAAGAAATTTTATATTTTTATATATATACAATCATCGCTTCTAATGATCAAATTTTATCATCATATTTGTAACACTTTTTCTTGCTTCTGTTTGCTTTTATCTTCGTTTATTTTTTTAAAGTTTTTTATTCACACTTATTTTGTTTAATTTTCAATGTACATGACTATGTGTGTGCTCCACTGATTTTTTACAATTTTCAAGTTGCTTTTTTTTTTGTTGGTTTTTAAGGTTTGAATTTACTGATTTAATATTTGTTTTCTTCATTTTATTTATAAATTTATGATTTGTTATAATTTTATTTATAATTATGGATTATTAGTAACCATTGGTTGTTCTTTACTTTAGATTTTGTATTTTGCATTTTTTTGTTAGTGATCTCGGTACAGAGACACCTGATCGTGTGAACAAGAATTAGGAAATATTTCTCTGTTTGAGAAGTAGAAGCACTTGAGAAACTTGGCACAAAAAATTTCAACTTTTACCATTTCCTCTTCATTTATTTACTGTTAATTGTTAATTTGTCGTTATTATCTTCTCAATTTTTTTTATCATAATATTCCAACTTCTTCTTTTAATTAATTCAATCAAATTTTCTTTTTTATCTATATGTATTTATTACAACGAGTGCCAGCCTAAGAAAATGTGACACAAAATCGACGTAAAAAATGAATATAAGGTTTATTTATAAAAAATTTAATAAAATTTTAATTGTTATATCTTTAGTTAGAAGATCTTAATATGTGTATGAATATTTGTTGAATTTAATTAATTGCAGTAGTGAGTTAGAGCTGTTCCTTACATAATATCTTTTAATTTTTAATTGCTATATGTTAAGCATATAAGACCTCTGCTTAAGCTAGTTTCAGGATCCCCAGTATAACAGATTTGTTTATTCATTCTGAATTGTTTTTTAAGGTTTAAAAAGTTTCAAAGATGGATTGATTACCTAGGTTGTTTGTAGAACACAAAGTTGTATCTAAAACTTACTTAGGTAAAACAGACTATTAGCTGGTATATAACAACATCCTTGGACTGGATAGAATTAGTGATTACTTATTAATTCTTCTATCCCAACTGGTTTTAGAAAATTCTTGTTTATAAGTTAACTGGATTTTCTAAATAGCATTACATGTCATAGTTTGCACGTTTTAAATGTGTGATGGTTTGATGGCTATATGAATGCTATGTTTGTTGTTACCACTAATGCAATACATGTCATAGTTTGCATGTTTTAAATGTGTGATGGTTTGTATGCCGTATGTATGTCAAGTCTGTAGATTACTCTATTAACAGAGATATCTCTAATCCATCTGGACCCAAGAATATCTGGGTACCAAGAACTTTTTATCCATTTGTGAATGTAGGGCTAAATAGGTTGATCGATTATGCATTATTAATGATATATTCAAAGCATATCATCGAATAAAGAACCCTGCTATCAAATGTGAATGTGAAGATAGGCCAAGTGGTTTATCCCTTGGAGATAACAGCAAGGGTATGACCCAGGATCATGGCTATTCAATAGCGAGGAATGTTGTCAGTAATAAAGCATCTTTAGAAGATGAAGAGCCTACTATTCAAGGAGTAAGGAAAGAAAACTTATCTGTAGCTGAAATGGAATCTCAGCCAAAGGTGAAGTCAACAAGGTTTAATCTAAAGCTTCATCAGACAAGAGTTCAGCTATTACATAAGGAGCTCTCTCACCTGAATGTCAAATCAAGAGACTCTTTCCTAGAAATCGAATCAGTAAAGGAGACTGTCTCATCTGGAATTAAAGCAAAATGAGTTTACAAGTATTCAATTATCAGTATTGAAAGGACTTGTGATTTTACTATAAGTAATTCTTAAATGAGTTTACAAGTATTCAATTATCAGTATTGAAAGGACTTGTGAATTCATTATAAGCAATTCATAAACGAGTTCATAAGTATTCAATTGTCCGTATTGAAAGGACTTGTGAACTTATTTACATCCAGACCTCACGCTGAGAATTATCTGTTGAATGATTGCCATGTGTATAATTGTAATATATTTTAGTGGTGATTATTTAAAGATAATTTAAATACTTAAATGCTAAAATCTAACTAATGGAGATTTAGTATTTATTTTGATTAATATGAGTTATAGAACCTGAAGCAATTCAATTTAGTATTTGCTCTGTACCTCATATATCAAAATAAATCTGAATCATAACTAATTTGGACCTATTTGTCTTGGTCTTCAATTAGTTGTGAGATTTTAATTCTAGTGAATTTATCAATGCTCTATTTTCAGAAATTCACTATAATTAATATCATGGTTCTAACAATTGGTTGTATTGAAGTTTTGACTTATATCAGTTCATGATATTTAGTTAGAATTCTATTTACTAACTAATTTTGAGATGTATTGGTATGAGTGAAATTACTTAGAACTCCTTTAAGTAATCTATGTTGTATCTTTTGAAATTCGCTCATACTACTATACAAAGTGTAAAAATTTTCTAAGTGAAATTTTACTAGGAATAATTTTTATGCTTATTTTCAAGCTTCTAATCACTTTGATAATAAATGGTATATACAATGGATCAAGGTGTGTTGGATTTAAATTATAATTTCTAAGATTGCAGACAAGACAACTTTGGTTATTAAATCTTATCTATAGAACCAAGGTTGTTTACCAATAAATAGTTGTTAGGAGTTAACAATTGTTATTATCAAAGAGTTGCCTTGAAGTCGTAAGTTTAAAATGTTAATGATGATAACTATCCAAGTGATAGTGGTGGAAACAGTTTTGATATTGGAGATACCCCTGTCACTGGAGAAGAATCATCAAGTCAATCTGGTAATAACTCGGAGAGAGTAAACAAAGGATCAACTAGTCAAACACAACATCACAATGAAGAACAAGGTGATTCATCAAGATCTAATCTTCTCGGACAGTCTGTTTGATATAGAGCAGATCATTGGTGATCCAGATGCTGGAGTAAGAACTAGAAGGGCTTCTCAGAATCAAGGTATAGAATCTAAGGAATCTAAGGAAGCACTTGATGATCCTGAACAACAAGAAGCATGGAAGCTGGTGCCCAGGTCTAAGCACCAAGTAAATGGTATGACATTCTTTCCAAATTCCTACTTGTTATCTTTCTAAAAGGATTGTCATAATCATTCCCTTGTTATAGTCCATGTTTCTGTTTTTAGAATAATAAATTTTCTCTAAAAATATTTTTCTCTAATTTTCAAGTTAGAATTTTTGAGGAAACTATTTTTGTTAAAAATTTCATTACTTTAAAGTAACTACAATGTTTATGATATTTTATTAAATCATATTTTCTCTCTAAATAATTTTCTAGTAGAAAGTTTTTTTGTTAGAAAATATATAGATTTACTAACTTATTATAAATATTCTTGTATATATTTAATATGTTTTTGTACAAGTATTGTAATTTTCGAATGTTAATCTTATTTAACATGTTTTGTAGTGTTTGTCTTTTTATTTTAGTCCCATGTCCGTTTATAAGTCAAGCTATGTAAATTATTAGTTTGTATAGTTTTTATGATTAATTCGAATTTTTCTATTTAATACATTTCAAATTCGAATTTTTCTATTTCTTTTTATTTCAATTCGATTTTTTCCTTTATGTTTAGTAAATTCGAATTTTTCTGTTCTTTTTAGTTTTTATTTTACATGATTATTATGTATATTATTTCTTATTTTTGTATATTCTTTTTCATGTGTATATAAATAGTTTGTATAGTTTTTTTTCAGTTTAGTCACTATACTTGCAAAACTTACAAACAAGTTCCTGTACTTGGTTCTTTTGTTGTTCTTCGGATTAACACACATAACCTACAGTTTTAAGTTCAAATCTTTGTGTTATTGTTGCTGTTAACAGACCTTCTAATATAGGACCATTGTTGGTATCAAATTGGTATTTGTCAATTTAATTGTTTAAGAACTAACGTTTGATTTTTAGGATCTAACAATTTGAAGACAAGACATATCAATTGCTAACAATTTCTAATAGTTGGTATCTATCTTACAGGACCTAAAACATGCTAAAATAGTTTTGTTTGTATTAGTTTAAACATTAACTTACATTAATTTGATTAATATTTATTAATTAGATTTTTGCTCATGTTTTTGTTTAGTAAAATTGGCTCAAGATCTATATCTTTCCTAAACTCAAAATTTCTTTCAACAATTATGATTGCTTATATTGTAAAAACTTTTTGAAATCACAACTGTACTTCATTTCTCCCACATGATATAATGCATATGTTCTCGCTCAATGTTCTGGTATGTAGTAAATGCATTCTATCTCTATATTTCTCTACTGCTATGTGATACAGGTTCAGCTCCTAGTGAAAGTTTTCTCACATTGAAAGTCATGAGGTTGTAAACCCAACATTCCGGACTACTAATCCAAATCTAAACACATCCTAACTTACCCCTGAAGTGGAAGTAACCTATTAGACTAGAGGTTAATAAGGGAGTAACTGCACTTGATGCAGCAAAATAAGGATGTGAGGGATAGTAAACCCGCAGCTCTACCTCTCAAGGAGAATAGATGTATATAACTTGAGGTATCTGTAAGCTCGTCTGCATTCTCCCAAAAGAATGCAGAGCTGAAAATGGCACTAAAACAGTCTCTGGATTCATTCTCTCAACAGGATGAGTATATTTAAATTTGTCTGTCGGCCAGGGCATCTGTTGGTAAGTCACTACTTCATACACAAGACTAAAATACTTCTTATGCATAAAGTGAGATTGCACACACTAAGGACGAATTGACGGAAACAACTAATACTCCGACCATATTACGGTTAGGATTATAAGTTGAAGGTTCCTCAAAGAACCAAGAGTCTTCACAGACCTCGAGAGAAGGCTTTGATCCCTAATGTAAAATCTTTCAGGATCACTGTCTAACTCCCCAGAGGGAACATCTCTGGATCCTGCGGGTATCGGGTCCGACATAGGTGCGGATCGGTAACTTGTTAACTATGATTCAGATTTACCTGATGAGTTTAACAAGGTGATGTCTTCATAGACATAGAAGGAAACATGATCTTAATTCTAAGTTTTGATTTCATTGTTTACTTTCTCAGAATTCAATTCTGAAACCCACAAAAAGGGAAATTTTTTATCAACTTGTAGATTATGACTCAGATTTGTCTTACGAGTCCAACGAGGATCGGGGATTTGCGAAACCCCGTTGCACCACCAGTGACCTCTCTAGAAGGGGCTATGGTGAATTTTCCTTGCAGGTACACATGGATGTTGGAGCTATGGAGATAAGAGTGATACACTAGTGAGCATGAGTGTAAACACTTGAGACATGAGAGATGGGATCACTCATTTTAAGTGATATGAGTGGAGAGAAGAGTAAAACACTTGTGAGGTACACTAAACACTATCACACACTCACAGTGAGGAAGGAAATGAAACTTCCTTTCTAACAAAGCTCTAATAATTGGTATCAACTACTTTGTCAACTAGTTGATTGGAGGATTCCTCAACTAAGGGGGAGAAGTAAGGGGTACAAGAAAAAGGAGAGTAAGTTAGAAAGGGGGGGCATTTCAGACTGTGCTGAGGTGGAGAAGCAAGTCAAGTTACTAAGGGGGAGATTTAGATGGAGAAGTAAGGGGACTTTCAGTTGAAATGAAAGTGGAGATATAAGGAGATTTACATCACAATACTATTCTATTAGTCTTTCAATGTACTAAGTATAGAGGCTAAGTGGAGGAGTAGTAGATTTCCTAGGATTTATGGAAATGGTATTGATTCACCATTGTCTACATAGTAGGAGCAACTATTTTTCTTTAGTGAGAAAAGTTGTGTCAGAGAAGGGAAGTGATTGTAAGTCAAGAACTGCTGATAATGATCAATGTAAGATGTGAAGGATTATCAAGCAGAGATATGAAGAATCAGAAATGAAGATGAGTTATCTTTTGAAGATCAGTTCAGTGCTAGAGGAACAATCATCTATCATTTCATCAACTGAGGATTCTGGAATTGTCATATTTGAACCAGAAAGTTTTTTTTAATATGTATTATTTACTATGATTTGAATTGTTTAATCTTTTTCTTGTTTAAGTGAGTTAGTTGAGTTATCCTCTAGGTATTTGCTTGTTATTGTCTAACAAACAAATAGGGGGAGATTGAAAGGCATATGCTTAGCCTATTTGTATTTCGAGGATACAACTCAACTTAAACAATATAGTATAGTAAATAATATATAGATTGTCACAGGAATCTTAGATTATATTATCTGCCAAAAGAAAAAGATCAAGGTCAATCTACAACATTGAGGAATTACTACATTGAAAGAAGCTCAGACATCTGTTCAAGCGTCAGTGGAATATTCATTAAGAAGTGGATTCGTTTAAAGTCACAGAGATTTCTAAGGTGACATAGACAGTACAGAGAAGAATTAAAGAGAGAGGAGAAAATAAAAGGAACCACATCATAGAGTCAAAAATAAAGGAAAGCCGTTGGAGTTAGTCGCTCATGAACCAGACCGTGCATCGAGCGTCAACAAAAATTCAGTGGTAATTCTTTATTACTTTCAGTGGTTCGAGATCTCAAGACTGACATGAGGGAAAATCATTGTGCAAGCAACAGAAGTGCTAAATTAATTAACCACAAGGATTTTACTATCAAGTGGACTGGCTCCGAGGAAAAAGAATTATATTAAAGAAATGCTAAGTGATATATTCTTAATGCTGGAACCCCGGTTGGAATTGTTGTATTTTTGCTAAGCAAAAGGAGTCCGGTTCCAGACCCTCAGGAGACCGTAGCTTACACCTGGATTGACTATGAGGAAAAGGAATTATCACAAAGAAATGCAAAGTGATATATTCTTAAAGCTGGAATCCTGGTTGGAATTGATATATTTTTTGTTAAGCAAAAGGAGTCCGATTTCAGACCCTCAAGAGACCGCAACTTAGACTGTAAGGATTTATTTATATTAATAAATATTTTATTTAATTAGAAAATTGTATTAATAAATATCTAATAATATTAGATATTTATTTTTATAATTTCTGAATTAAATTAATTATTTATTAATTAAAGATTATAAGCTGTGCGGGTTAAAAAACATTTCTACAGAGCCTACCTGTAATAAAACAAAATAGGCCCCGGTTTTGTGTGAATTGGTAGCAGGTCACCAGGTTTTGTTATGAATTAACAAGAAAAGAATTAAAGTGGCCAGTAAACAAAAGGATTAAAGAAGGTGCTGTTGATTTATTTGTTTTGTTTATTAAGACAATCTAGAGTGTCCTAACGACAGTCTTAATAGAGTAAATGGATTGTCTTAATAGATTAAACAATTAGCCTAATGGATTGAAGCTGGTGGTCTTAAGGAGAAATGAAATATTAAGACAATCTGTTGGTCTTAAAGATTGTATTAATATTTTAAAAAGTATTAACTACAGTCTTAATACCACAAATTGAGTCTTAACGATTGTCTTAACCGAGCTAAAATATCCAAAAAGAGGCAGGAGCCTTATAAAGTTGCTGGCGGCCAGAAGATAAAGTAAGACTTCAACATTCAATCTAAAAAACACACAGCCTCCATTCTCTCTCTCTCTCTCTCAACAAACTCAAGAACACAGAGATCGTAATAAATTTCTGTAAAATCAAGTTCTCAATATTTGTAACATTTGAACCGATAGAACTTGATCATTTGTATCTCTTATGCTATTAGCGAGTTTTTACTCCTAATCTATATCTCGATTTTTATTAACAAATCTAGAAAAGTTCATGTTGTGCCCAAAATCACAATGGGCTGAATTTAGGCCCATTAGGCCCTAGGGTTCAATCCATACAAGCAAGAAGATAGATCCAGTACAAGTTACGAAGATCAGGTATGAAGGAATGAGCATCAGACAGAGGAATAACTAAGCAACTATGAATATCAGGAGGTTCCCGAAGGCCTGGAAGCTGATCAGGTTATCAAAGGATCAGGTTCCTCCTAGCAGAAGAGTTCGAATTAGCATAGCAACAGCTACAGAGAGTGCCAAGAACATATGAGGACATCAGAAGAGTTATCCAGCCTAACATGTTTGTTATTTGTGCAGGTACAGATACCTAAGAAGAGGTTCCTGAGCAACAGGTCCCGAAATAATGAGGTTCCTGAGAAACAGGCTCCTGAAATATAGGTTCCTGAGCACCAAGTTCCTAAGAGTAATCGACAGAAAGTTCTAGAAGTTATCTAGAACAGATAAACGAATTATTATTGGAGTATAATTCTAGGGCGCAGATGATCCTAGAATATCTCTAATTGACGAGAGAATTACAGTAGGGTACGAACTCGAGTTCTACTCTATCTAGCCAACATGTTCGTGAAAGACTCTAAAGGAACCTGAGTCCAACACGAACTAGACAACCGAATACAGCTATTCCAGTAGAATCAGTTTCGCATTAGAACTACGTGAGCTTGATTCTTATATAAAGGATACGTAGGCACCTTGAGGGGAGGACGAATCAAGCTCTCTAATTTTCTCTAAAGGCACTTGAGATTATTGGAGACACCCTCAAGCTCAGCTCACCCCAATAACATAACCCAAATCCTACATTGAGTAGTTGATCGTTAGCCTTTGCAACTCACCGAAAACCTCACAAAAGTTGTTATGAAATCCACTCATCAACATTGGCGCTAGAAGGAGGGCAGTTAACATCTTAAGAGTGGAAAGATGGAAGGCGATTCAGATAGCGAAGCAACCCGTTCTGTGGAGAAAACACCCAACGATGATGATCAGACTCATCAGGCGAAGAAGGTTACCCCAGAAGATATTCTTGAGGCCCTAAAAGCCCTTGATGGATGATTGTCGACCCTAGAGCAGGCTTCAAGCAGGAAGAAAAAGAAGGCCAAGAAGGGGAAGAAATCGAAGGTTACTCCGAAGTAGTTGAATTTCAAAGAAAAGGAACCTAAACTTGAGGAAGAAGCCGAAGAGGAAGAGGAGATACCAAACCAGGGAGGAGATGTTGAAGAACAAGGGAACCTTGAGAAGAATAAATCTCTTCTGGAAAGACTCTGAAGAATTTCTTAATTGCTGGAGTCAAAAGAGGTTCTGATTTCTGGAAAGACTTGCAAAGGAAGGAACCTGAGACGCTGGCGGATTTCTATTCTCAAGCAGAATCTTTTTGTTTAGTAGAAGAATCTCTAGCTGATTTGAAGAAGGATCCAGATTTTGAAAGGCACGGTGGATGGTCAGGAAATAAGAGGTCAAGACCCAGAAGCCCTAATAATCATGACAATAAGAAGGTGGTCAGTCGTACATCCCAAGTAAAGCTTGAGGTTGAAATCGTGAATCCTGCTAGACCTGCAATGAATCAGGTCCCGCCACCAGCTTCCTACAATAACAAACGAGAGCGACCTGTTTATGAAACTTTCACCCCTCTGGTAGCTCCGATTGATCATATCTACGCGGTGAATGAAAAGTCTTCATGGTTTAGAAAGCCCATCAGGAATGGTCCTCCGGGGAATAAGAACGAACGTTCATACTGTGATTTTCATGGCTACAATGGGCATAATATTGCAGACTGTCGCCATCTGAGGGATTTAATTGAAACTCTAATTAGGCAAGGGCATTTAACTGAATGGGTAGCTCAGGAAGGAAAAAAGTATAGAGAGGAGAAAATGTAGAAAGCACCAGAACCTATATTGATGGAAGGACCACCTAAAGCTGGATGTATATGTACTATTATTAGAGGTCCCCACATTGGAGGAAATAGCTGAAATGCCATGGAAAGGTACATTCGTGAAGCTAAAGAACGTCCTTTGACTAATGTTTGCAATCTATCGCAGAGGTCTCCCAGATTGTTTGAAGGGGAAGATGCAGATATCACCTTTACTGAGAGGATGCTTCTTGGGTACATCATCCCCACACGGATTCTTTGGTAATTGAGGCAGGAATTGGATCATTGTTTGCACTAAATCACGCAAGCGTACGTGGTCACAAGTAATATATGAATAAGTCAAATTCGTTCCCACACAGATCTGGTTAGGTTTCAATTCAGTTCATGTACCTATGCAACAATGTATGGTTTTTATTCACTGCTACGACAATTAACAAGATTGGGATTTGATTAACTAAAATTAACTAAGAAGCAAATTAACAAACTAAGAATTACTTCACTAAATCGAATTACTTATGAGAATAAAAACATGGGATCCTAACTTCATTAAATACTTCGCTTAGAGCTGATGCCTTTAATCAATGCATGTGATGGTTATGATATCTGATCGGATAACATGAAACAAGTATAGGCTACTTCTCAGTATACGAATACCAAACTACTCATACATCCACAAAAGAGATAGAAGATGAATAGACACTAATTATGCTTAGACCCTATATCTCTATAGAATTTGAAAACATAATGGTTTAAGCACAAGTTATCCATGAAGATCACATAGGGCAGTATAAGTATTCTCATCTTACACTACGAATCATGTTGATAAACAATCATGAACCTATGCTGGCATGGCAAGTTCTAAATCTCAAGATCCACTCTCGCTTCATAAGAGATTAACAATTCAATTTAGATGTTAGCTACGCATCTAAAAGCATTAAGATTAACCATACGAGGATATCATGAATTCACCACACACAAATATTTAAAGCAAACAAACTACTAAACTACATAGATAAATCCGTTAGAATCTCATGACAACGATTAGTTCATAATTGAACCTCTCGTCATCATGGAATCTGATGAAACCATGATAATAAACAAAGATCTTAATAATAAACTAGAGTAATAGAGTTTAGAAAATAAATCCAAAACGAGCATAGAAGAATAGAAAAGAGGAAGTAGATCTAGATCTCCGTTGCTTGTCACGAGCGTTGGGAATCCTTCTCCAAGTCTCTCTCGTCTCCGTCTACGTGTTATGTAAAGTTTATATTTTTGTTTTATGATGATAGGATGTGTTTATATAAGCCACGGAAGTCTTTTCCAGCAAGAAACTACCAAAACAAAATTAAAATAGAATTTCTGCAAAATACGTTTCCTAAACTGATTATGTTTTAAAGGAAAATTCGTAACTGACTTTTATTCAGTATTTCTGGGCCGTTCCAGTCGTAATTGGACCTATGAACCACTTTAGAATGAAAGAGAATCTCGTTAGCTTCGCGTGGACTGTAAGATCGTCTAAAACAGACTTCTAAAACTCAAGATATGATCCAAACAGTGAATCAGGAATTCTGCAAGCGACCGCGCGCACCCCGCGCCCACCACGCGCACCCCGCGCCCAAAAATCTGCTCCACGCGCACCCTGCGCGTACCACGCGCACCCTGCACTCAGAAATCTGCCCGGGTTGATTTTCTGCAATTATTTGTCTTCGTTCTCGCTCCAGTTTCTTCCCTTTTCTTTTGCATTAACTACCGTCTTTAATCCCAAGACACACATGGAACTCTTTGGTAACTTAAGCAAGCTCCCAATCTTCATTCCAATGCCTCATTCCACTCCAAGATCAATGAAAAGCACCAAATCTAACCGGTAGTTACAACCCTGCACAACTACACAAACATATCAAAAATACAACATACTTGAGTCCAAGTCAATCAATTTAAGCCGAAATGGAACGCTCCAAGTGGATATAAAATCCACTTATTACACCCCCAAACTTAAACCGATGCTTGTCCTCAAGCATAAACAACTAACCGCTAACTAATTAGTACCACTTCCGTAGGTGATCACGGTTGCATTTGGCATATGCAACAAGCCCTTTAAACCCCTAGGCAGCCCTAGTGGACGAGTGAGGTCTCGTGAGGGCCTATAACGAATGTACCCACAAAATCCATCTAACTAAACAATGCAATGCATGAATGCAACCAATATGAAAATGCAATAACCCCCTTGAACTAACCAAAACCAACTAGCAAGCAAATATCTCAAAGAATGCAACTAAATCCAAATAGAACTCGACTAAGTTCCCGTACTCTAACAATACATGAACAGAAACGTGCGTGTGTGCGATGCTCATCAGATATACTCCTAATACTAGATCAAAATCATACTCATTCTTCGCCAAGACAATCACAAGTTTATAAATAGAATAGACTGTAAACACTTCATATCCTAGAAACACCTCCATCCTCATCTGAGTTAGCTAGAAATCCATGCTTTATTACTAAACAATTACGACACATAATATACAAGCATGCTTATTTAACCGTGCAATGGATGAGACCCCTAAAGGCTTATACAATATTACCCATTTAGCAAGCATTGGGTTAGTGGATCCCAGACTATAAAAGCCTTAGGTCACTAGGCACAAAGTCCCCGCGAACTTAATTGCTCGAGTATTAAAGAGCTGACCCTGGTTAATTTTACATTTAAACACTCACATAACACATTTTTTTTCATCTTTTTTTTTTCTTCATATATGCAATCTGGAATGAGAATTCTCAATTCCAACCCTAGACTACTCATATAAATATGAGCCGGCTACTAGCCATTTGACGCCTAACCATTATTGACAAATAAAAACAACTAGCATGAAATTCATGGTTTCCCCCAAAATTATACTTTAGTGTCCCAACATTATCAAGGGAATAATGAACATTCTAAATATAATCAAGTGATTAAATCTCAAAACAACCAAACAAGCATGACCTCAACCTAGCCCAAAAGCAAACGATGAGACTGTGTAAAAATTTTATTTCCAAAACATGCAAGTCAATTCCTAGGAACTATAAATCAACCCTCTATTCATCATTACCACACTCAAATAGACATCGACCTACCAATCAGAATTAGCTCATCCTAAGGGATCATGAAATATGCATGCTATGCAAATGCAACTATATGGAACTCACATGGTATACAAAAACAAATATGCAACAAAATGTCCTACATGAAACAAACATGCAATAATACAAAATACGAATGAATTACTACTAACATGCAAAATATGATTTCCTACATGAACAAATGGCACACTACTACATACTACTACATACCTAACACATGGGTTGCCTCCCACGAAACGCTTGTTTAGAGTCAATTAGCTTGACTATGTCCAAGCCTCCATTAAGGATGATAATAGTTGGCCTGGTCATCTCTTCGTGATACTTCATCGTCATCACGGCGGCACACTTTTTGCCCTTTCTCCTCGCTTGGAATATTCATATAACAACTATGTCCTATTCCAATGCCTTCATCGGTTGACCCAAAATCTGTCAATTTGTAGAACAACACACATTCGCGGGCTTCGCTTGAAGATAATGGAGAAGGGTAAATGTAAGTTGCTGAAGCCTTTTGTTCCTCAAAGAGAACCTCCTCCATTGGCTCTAATGCGCTACCTCCATCTTTATACTCTGAGACAAGTAGAAGACCTGCATCTTTCCCATGGTCATCAGCCTCTTGGTACGCACATACCAATTCTTCAAATTTGTGTAGCTCACTAGTGTCTGTCCCAAATAGTTCCCTGTCCAAATCATCCACCATACTAGCATGATCAAATTCCTCACATGGCTTGTGAACGCTCACCTCACCTTGGAATTTGTCTTCCTCAATTATGCATACAGTACCTTGCTCCAAGTCACCGTTATTTTCTGGAATTGCCTCTAGCATGAATTGCTGTTTCTCTTGTTCCAAGGCACTCAAAACTTGAGCAACTAGTGTCTCCAATGATTTGATAGACTCCTCATTACTCTTTGCAAGCATCCTAATCTCCTCCATAACATCAACCTCATCTGACTGAAAAGTAGGAGTAGGCTGCTAATGTTGAAACTCTTCATTACCAAAGAAATATGACATATATGGAACATCCTGCTGGTACTGTTGAGGATGGTATTGAAAATATGGTTGTTCCTCATAAGTGACATATGGATCAACTCCTTCGTAGTAACAATATTGTGAGGTCTCATGAATGCCCAAACATTGCTCACATTGCTGAGGCATGGATGTCCTCGAATATGCCCACCATGGCAACTCCTCGCCTGCCATTTTTAAACACTCAAGTACCTGAAACACACCGAACTAAACAAGATAGGTAAGTAACTAATCCGAGTGAGTGAACTTTAACGACCACTGATGACAAGCACATAAACTAAAATAAAACACAGATGATCCCCGACAGCGGCGCAAAAAACTTGTTTGCACTAAATCACGCAAGCGTACGTGGTCACAAGCAATATATGAATAAGTCAAGTTCGTTCCCACACAGATCTGGTTAGGTTTCAATTCAGTTCATGTACCTATGCAACAATGTATGGTTTTTATTCTCTGTTACGACAATTAACAAGATTGGGATTTGATTAACTAAAATTAACTAAGAAGCAAATTAACAAACTAAGAATTACTTCACTAAATTGAATTACTTATAAGAATAAAAAAATGGGATCCTAACTTCATTAAATACTTCGCTTAGAGCTGATGCCTTTAATCAATGCATGTGATGGTTATGATATCTGATCGGATAACACGAAACAAGTATAGGCTACTTCTCAGTATACCAATACCAAACTACTCATACATCCACAAAAGAGATAGAAGATGAATCACACCAATTATTCTTAGACCCTATATCTCTATAGAATTTGAAAACATAATGGTTTAAGCACAAGTTATCCATGAAGATCACATAGGGCAGTATAAGTATTCTCATCTTACACTACGAATCATGTTGATAAACAATCATGAACCTATGCTGGCATGATAAGTTCTAAATCTCAAGATCCACTCTCGCTTCATAAGAGATTAACAATTCAATTTAGATGTTAGCTACGCATCTAAAAGCATTAAGATTAACCATACGAGGATATCATGAATTCACCACACACAAATCTTTGAAGCAAACAAACTACTAAACTACATAGATAAATCCATTAGAATCCCATGACAACGATTAGTTCATAATTGAACCTCTCGTCATCATGGGATCTGATGAAACCATGATAATAAATAAAGATCTGAATAATAAACTAGAGTAATAGAGTTTAGAAAACAAATCCAAAACGAGCATAGAAGGATAGAAAAGATGAAGTAGATCTAGATCTCCGTTGCTTGTCACGAGCGTTGGGAATCCTTCTCCAAGTCTCTCTCGTCTCCCTCTATTTGTTATGTAAAGTGTTTTTTTTTGTTTTATGATGATAGGATGTGTTTATATAGGCCACGGAAGTATTTTCCAGCAAGAAACTACCAAAACAGAATTAAAATAGAATTTCTGCAAAATATGTTTCCTAAACTGATTCTGTTTTGAAGGAAAATTCATAACTGACTTTTCTTTAGTATTTCTGGACAGTTCTAGTCGTAATTGGACCTCTGAACCACTTTAAAATTAAAGACAACCTCGTTAGCTTCGCGTGGACTGTAGGATCGTCCAAAACGGACTTGTAGAACTCAAGATATGGCCCAAACAGTGAATCAGGAATTCTGCCAGCGACCGCGCGCACCCCGCACCCACCACGCGCACCCTGCGCCCAACAATCTGCTCCATGTGCACCCTGCACCCAGAAATCTGCCCGGGTTGATTTTCTGCAATTATTTGTCTTCGTTCTCGCTCTAGTTTCTTCCCTTTTCTTTTGCATTAACTACCGTCTTTAATCCCAAGACACACATGGAACTCTTTTGTAACTTAAGCAAGCTCCCAATCTTCATTCCAATGCCTCATTCCACTCCAAGATCAATGAAAAGCACCAAATCTAACCGGTAGTTACAACCCTGCACAACTACACAAACATATCAAAAATGTAACATACTTGAGTCCAAGTCAATCAATTTAAGCCGAAATGGAACGCTCCAAGTGGATATAAAATCCACTTATCACATATGAGGTTCATAGAGTGTTAGTGGATAATGGAAGCTCTGTGAATTTGTTATCTTACTCAGCTTTCAAGAAGATGCATTTTCTGGATAAGGATATAACTCCAACGAAGGACACCTTGTATGGTTTCACCAAAAACTAGGTCCCCATCAAAGGTAAGATTCGTTTGCCAGTTACTCTAGGTGATAAACCTTGTTGTATTACACCATTAGCAGAATTTATTGTTATAGAGGACAACATGAACTATAATGCTATCCTCAGGAGACCAATTCTAAAGGGGATGAGGGTGGTAACCTCAATTTATCACTTGACCATGAAGTTTCCAACGCCAAGTGGTATTGGTATAGTTCGAGGATGCCAGTATGAGTCTAGGAATGTTATACTAAAGCTTTGCAACATGCTGCTAAGTAACATGAACCAATGGATGAGGTTCCTGATGACTTTCCAGGGAAGAATCCAGACAATATAGCAGTTGATCTACGAAGTCAGCCATTAGAGGGTTTTGTGTCGGCATCCTGTAGAGTAGTAAGAATTGAAGAGGTTACAGTTGATCTACCAAGTCTTATTTGTTGATAGAAAGTGCACCCCCTATGGGTAATGATGGTGATGTGTGTATGGCAGAGGAATTGGATGTTGAAAATTCTCGGAAAATGAAGTATAGTGGGAGCAATAAAGACAGTCAGCCAGTATCTAGGAGAAGGAATGTCATGCATGAAGCGTATATGCCACCTACTGTTGAGGAACCTAAAGAAGACTTGGTAGTAGAGATGGATATAGATTTGGATCCTCGATTGCCAGAAACAGTGGTTAAAGCTGGGCCGGCTGGTGAGACTTTGGATGTAAAGATAAATGATAAGGATGGTATAAAGGTGTTGAAGATTGGAGCTCAACTAGAACCAACTTTAAAGGAATCTCTTGTTTCTTTTTTGAGCAAGAACCTGGATGTTTTTGATTGGTGCCACGCAGATATGGAAGGAATAGATCCAAAGGTCATATGTCACAAATTGAATGTTGATCCAGAGAAGAAAGGTGTGAGATAGAAGCGAAGACCGGTTAGTGGAGAGAGAGCTCAAGCATTGAAGGAAGAAGTGGATAGGTTGCTGGATGCAGGTTTGGTCAAGGAATCTTTCTATCCTATATGGTTAGCAAATCCTGTCTTGGTAAAGAAGCCCAATGGGAAATGGAGGACTTGTGTGGACTTCACATATCTCAATAAGGCATGCCCAAAGGACAGCTTCCCATTACCATGAATTGATCAGCTAGTGGATGCAACAGCTGGACATGCCCTACTCAGTTTCATGGATGCATATTCAGGATACAATCAGATTCCTATGTATGAACCTGATCAGGAGCATACTTCTTTTATTACGGATAGAGGTCTCTATTGTTATGTATGCATGCCATTTGGATTGATTAGTGCTGGAGCTACATATCAACGGCTAGTAAACATAATGTTTAAAGAGCAAATTGGTAGTACCATGGAAGTATATGTGGATGATATGTTAGTCAAGTCTAAGGAAGCTACTGATCATGTGAAGCACTTACAAGAGATGTTTGGAATCTTACGAAAGTACAGAATGAAGCTAAATCCCCAGAAATGTGTGTTTGGGGTGGAATCCGGAAAGTTTCTAGGGTTCATGGTGAATCACAGAGGTATAGAGGCAAATCCAGCCAAGATTAAAGCACTGATTGATATGAAGTCACCAAGGACTGTGAGAAAGATTCAGTCCCTTACCGGAAGAGTGGCAGCTTTGAATAGATTCATCTCGAGGTCTACGGATAAGTGCCAAGAGTTCTTTAAAGCGATAAAGAAAGGAAGTAAGTTTGAATAGACAGAGGAATACGAGATAGCATTTGGAAAGCGAAAAGAGCATTTGGGAAGCCCTCCACTGTTAGCTAATCCAGTAGCCGGAGAAAGATTAATACAGTACCTAGCTGTGTCTGAGTATTCTATTAGTGCAGTCCTGGTTCGAGAAGAGGATGGACAGCAGAGCCCAATCTACTATGTCAGTTAAAGGTTGCTCGATGCAGAAACAAGGTACACAGGAATGGAGAAGCTGGTTTATGCCTTGATCCTAGCTTCTAGGAAACTGCGACCTTATTTCCAAGCTCACAAGATTGAAGTAAGAACCTCATATCCACTTAGGCAAGTGATGCACAGGCCAGAAACTTCAGGGAGAATGTTAAAGTAGGCTGTGGAGTTGGGACAGTTTGATATAGAATACAAGCCAAAAACAACAATCAAGGCTCAGGCTCTAGCGGATTTTTTGATCGAATTTCCACCTCATGTGGAGGTTACTGGCCAGGAGGTACCAAGAGAATTGCAGAAAGAGCAGATGGAAGATGATAATTGCGCGCATTGGTGGACATTGTATGTGAATGGAGCTGCTAATAGTAATGGAGCAGGGGCAGGCATAGAGCTAGTAAGTCCAGAAGGGCATAGACTTCATAGCTCGATTCACTTCGCTTTCAGAGCCACTAACAATGATGCAGAGTACGAGGCGTTGATTGCAGGTCTCAAGTTAGCTTTAGAGATGAAAGTCGAGAATATCAGAGTGTTCAGTGATTCGATGTTGGTAGTTTGGCAGATTCGCGATGGATTTCAGGCAAGAGGTCCATGAACAGACTTGTATTTGAGGTATTCCCAAGAACTACTTGCAAAGTTCAGAGAGGTAAAGCTAGATCAGATACCACGAGGAAAGAATACCAATGTAGACGCATTAGCTAAATTGGGCTCGCAGAGTGATAAGTGCATATTTTTGCATATTTTTATTACCTATTTATTGCTTGAACTCGTATTTTAATAATTTGTTTTGTTGCATTTCAGGAAATTCGTAAATAAATAGAGAAATGGTAAAGTAAAGAAATAAAGAGAAAGGAAGGGAAAAAGAGGAAGAAAAAGGACTTAAATGAAAAGAGTAAAAAGAATTAGGAGCTTGGTGGAAAAGGAATCTTGGAGGACATGTGGAAGGTGGAGATCATCCCAACACACTACATAAGTGTATGGCCAAGATCAACTCTTCAAAGCTTAAGGGGGAAGGAAACAAATAGATGGCTAGGATTTCACCACCACACACCACAAATGTATGGTGGGGATTTACCCAACACCCCCCTTAACCCTGATTCCTATCCTATAAATACCCCATCACCCCCCTTGTATTGATTAACTTAGATTTTATGGTAGCTTCAATTTCTTGTATTTTTTTTAGTTTCAAATTTTGTAAACACTTTTTATTTTAATGCAAAAGTTCCGTTTTCTTTAATTTCTCGTCTTGTTCTTTCGTTTATTTTTCCTTACTTCGTTATTTTCGTAAATCCGATTAGTGGACAAAGTAGCAAAATGCTAACCACTATGGGTTGAAAATAACGAATTTAATTTCTTGTTCGTAGTTGTTAATTTTAATTTTGCCCCTTCAAATTTCGATTTTATTGTGAGCCATTTAATTCTCATTCCAATTTCCTTAGAATAATTGTTTTTAATTTCGTAATTAATTTCTTAATTTTCGTAGTTAATTTTCAAAAGAAAAAGAAAAATAAGTTTCGTTAAATTTCAGTATTTAATTTCTTGTTTTTTTTTGTTTTTTTCGAAGCATAATTAATCTCCTCTGTTTCTTCAGTTTTGTTCTAAATTTTGAAAACCCAAAACCCAGTTCTGTTTGTTCTGTTTTCTTTTCATTTTCCTTCTTCACTCTCAACATACAAAAATCCCTTTCTCCTCCATTTCTTTCCTTTAGCTACAACTCCCCTGTCATCTCTCTGTTTTTCCTTACACACAAACTCGACCCTCTATCCTTCTTCCCTTGATTCCTCTCGCGCTGTCTCCTCCTTCCTTTCTTCCCCTTCTCCCTTCTTCAAATATTACATAAGCATAAAATCCACTTTCCCCTGTTTTCTTTCACTTCAAATCTATCGAATGTTAGTGCTGCGAGTTCTGAGCTTTTGATTAGTTAGTTTGTTTTTTTCTGAGTTCGCATTTCCCTGCTTGTTCGAGTTTCTTGTGCATTTTTTTTCTAGTAGGTTGTAGGCTGAGTTTTTATGGGATTGTAATTGTGAGTTTCTTCTTGAGATTAATTTGTTGGAATAAATTTGTTTTATGATTTTGCTGTGATTTTGTGATTTTAAGGTGTTGATTGAGTTGTGTAAGTTTAAGATGTCGACTGAGTTGTTGCTGAATTGCGTCTTGGCTGCTGTGAGTCGAATCGAGTTTGGGGGATGACTTGGTTTCGTTTTTTGCTATTGGCTTCGTGTTTTCAAGTCCTCTTTCTGTTTACTGTGTTCTGAGTTGCTCTAAAAAAAATTGTTGCTGTCGAATTAATTTGATTTTTTTTGAAAAAAATTGATGTTCTGGTTCATTCGAATAATGAGATTGGCTATTGGTGTTTTTGGTTCGTTTCTGGTTAGTTAAAATTACGATTAGAACATGCCGAATTTTAATTAAAATTTTTCTGTAAATAAAATCGTTTTTAAATTTTAAATAGTGATAATTCAAAAATAAGTTTTCTGTAAACAATTTCCAATAAATAAAATCTAGTTTTAATTCGAATTTAAATTTATAGAATAATTCTAGAATAATTAAGTTTTAGAATAATTTTAGAATAATTAGATTTTCATTTAGTAATTAATTAGGGTAAAATCAAAATCTTTCAAAATCAACTTGTTCTAATTCGACTAAGTTAAAATTTAAGATTTGCGAATAAAATTAGTCCCTGTGGTAAATTTACTAAAACGAGATTGTGCACTTGGAATCAATTTTGAATAATTATTTTTAGCACATCATAGAGAGAGTCAACTTTACTGGGTGTAATTTCGCTCCAAATTCAAGAGCAACCTAGTGTTTTCAAAGAGGAAGTCATGGACATCGAATTTCCAGTTGAAGATTCTTGGATAACTCCAATCTCTAGCTACTTAGCTAAGGAAAAGGTACCTCCTAATTAGGATGAAGCCAGGAAGCTAAAGTATCATGCAGCCAAGTATGTGATTTATGATGGAATTCTATACAAACGAGGGTTCAATCAGCCTTTGCTTAAGTGTGTAGCTGGAGAGCAGTGTAGATACATCTTTGAAGAGATTCATGAAGGAGTATGTGGAAATCACTCGGGGGGTAGTTCTTTAGCCATGAAGGTCCTTCGACAAGGATATTATTGGCCAACCCTCAAAGCAGATGCTCATAAGTTTGTTCAGGCATGCAGCAATTGTCAGAAGTTTGCAAATTTTGATAGTCGTCCTGTAGCACCTATCAAACAGATTGTCAGACCTTGGCCATTCGCCGTTTGGGGAATAGACCTCATTGGAGAGCTCCCGACAGGAAAGGGAGGAGTGAAATACACAGTAGTTGCAGTTGATTACTTCACAAAGTGGGCAGAAGCAGAACCACTTGCTAAGATCACAGCTTCCAAACTAACTGAGTTTGTTTTTCGAGCAATTGTGTGCATGTTTGGTATTCCCCAGAAGCTGATTTCTGACAACAGGAAGCAGTTTGATAGTAGCGAGCTTAGAGTATTGTGTGAGCAGTTTGGAATTGATAAAGCATTTTCAGCAGTGTACTATCCACAAAGCAATGGACAGACTGAAGCTGTGAATAAAATTATCAAGCATACTTTGAAGACAAGGCTTAAAGATAAGAAAGGAAGCTGGCCAGAGGAGCTTCCTCGAGTCTTGTGGTCATATAACACCACTCCTAGAACTACAACTGGTGAGTCTCATTTTACTCTCACTTACGGGTGTGAAGCTATGGTACCTGTGGAAGTAGGAACAGGATCTTTGAAAAGAAAACATTATGACCCCGAGAATAATGAGGTTAGTCATAGACTTTACCTAGACATGATCGAAGAGTTGAGGACAGGTTCGCAAGTGAAGCTAGCAGCGTATCAACAGAGAGTTCAAAGGTATTACAACAAAAAGGTGAAAGCAAGACCTTTTAAAGTTGGAGATCTGGTTTTGAGGAAAGTCATGCCAAACACCAAAGTTCTGGCGCATGGAGCTTTTGGAGCGAATTGGGAAGGCCCTTACCAGATAAAGTCAGCCATTTGGGAAGGAACTTACTACCTGATGGATATGGATGGGAATCTCATTCCGAGAGCTTAGAATGCAGAACATCTCAAGAAGTATTATCAGTAATTCTCTTTTATTATGTTTTTCTTAGGAAAAGTAAGGCTCTTTCAGCCCAGGAATAAAGTCAGCTTATTAGTTATAGCTGACCAGAATTTTTGATTTCAGTATTTGATTATGCATGTACTCGGGGGGTACCTGATATGAACCTCCCTATTTGCAAGATAGTTTTTAGTATTGAGCATTGATAGCTCTACGTTGAATCTTTTGATTGCAGTATTGATGATTACAGCTTCCTAATAGTTCTTTTACGTAACAATAATTACCCAAAAGAACTGGGGGGTAGTATTCCTACTTTGATAATATTATGCATGATTGATTAGCTATTTCATATGCCAATTTGAAACTTTTTAAGTGCTCGTTTTAGTACTTGTGTTGAGAAACAGGTTACCTTGACTAACAGGTTCCTGTAGTTTTGACAGTGTTCGCGAAGTATGTGTACGATTTGACAGAATGTGTAGACTACGATTGATTGTATCGAGCAAAGTCTGAGGTAGCTTCCTGAGCATGAGCAAAGTCTCAGGTAGCTTCCTGAGCAAATTTGATTGAAAAGCCTCAGCTGACTGAGCAAGACATTTTTGCCAAAAGCCTCAAATTCCTTCAGCACATGAGTAAAAAGCCCTGTTGACAGGCACCTAAAGTCCTGACGAAAGGCACCTTTAAAGGAACCTGTATGGAACCGAGACTGGCATACAAGAACCTGAAACTATATGTTTCACCCCTCCGTGGAGCCGCCTCTGGCACGAGAGGAAGTGGGAACTTGTGTGGAGCCTAGCTCGGCACACTTGTTCTTAAAGAGAAGCCTAATAAGCTGTCCCTCATGTGGAACCACCTCTGGTACATGGGAAGAAGGGACTAAGTTCCTTAGCATTTACCTTCATAAGATGTCTAGTCTGACACATGAAGAAGAGGAATCTGTGTGGACTCCCAGAACGGTGCACAGATTCCTAGAATCGCCTCGAGGCATAAGGAACCAACATGGAACCTAGACTGGCATGTTGGAACCTAGAGTTTTAAGGATTGGTAACCAAGTAGGTGACTTTTCCTCGAGTTAGCCTGTACTTAACAGGATTAGTTCACTAACACTGATTAGTTTCTGTTTTATGTTTCTTGCTGTTTCATTTTGCAGGATTAATGGTTATAAATGGTGGACCTATTGTTTAAAGATATAAGTTAGAATGTATAAAGAAAGGTCTTAATTCAGATTATGGTTTTGAAAACGCTACTCGAGGTACAAGAGAAGAGGTTCCATGTTTACAAGTAAGATGTTGTGATATTGTTAGGTTATGTTGCATTTACTTTGAGAAAATATAAGTGGAAGTATAAGTGTGTTCTGTTTCTTACAATGGGTTAGCCCGCGTAAGCTTGAAGACATGAGTATGAAAACTGAGTTATTTTCTAGGATGCATAACAATGAAATGTTTTGTAAAGAATGGGGAAAAGATGTGTACTGTTTAGAAAAATATGTATGCATGGGTGTGCGAATTGAGAGCAGAGATATAGCAAAATAGATAATTGGTATTGGAAACATAGAGAGTTATAGGGTACCCGACCCTAGAAAATAAATCATTCAGAGTTATAAGGCACGAAGGCCATAGAAACCAAATTTAAAGATACATCTTGCGAGGCACTACGAGGGGCCTGCAACCTCATTTAAAGTTATCAAAAGTTCAAGGAGTTCATAACAAATTCAAGTGGAGGGTACTTTGCCAGATTCTTCAGTTATTGGAGTTGGAAGGACAGGCTGAACCATATCAGTAACAAGAATCTTTGCAGTCTCAGGGATGGAACCTAGAGACCTCTCAACCGTAATAACGGGAGGTACAGGGTCTTGTGGGGTCACAGCTTCTTTCTTGAAGTCATTGATCATGTTCACAACATCCTCGCCAAGCAGAGACCAGTTCAACTCGGGCATCTTCTCCCACATGGAGCGCATGTAATCTCTTAAACCTTCATCACAACCTTCATCATATCTGGCCTTCTCCCTGGTAAGCATGATGGATTCAACAGAAGCAGCGGCATCATTGAGAGCATCAACCTGAACCTGAAGTTCATGGACCTTCTCCATCAAGGAGATTTGTTCATCTTTCAAGTTTTTAACTTGTCCCTGAAACTCATCTTTCTCCTTCTTCAAAGAACTCTCAACAGTTTTTGCTCGTCTCACAGCAGCAGTAGCCATGTTCACCCTTTATTCCATAGTAGCCAGCTCCTCCTTTAACTTTGAAACTTTTCCTTACAATCGGAGGTCGTATTACGTTTTCTCAGCAATATCGTCACATAATCTAAGGGTGAAAAAAGCATTCTGAGCGGCAGAAAATCTCATGGCGTTCATGGCCTCAATAGCATTCATCTAAGCCCATCCAGTGACAGCTTCCGGAAGAACATGGGTGTCAATTAGATCTTTAAACTGATTCTGAGCAGCAGCAGGATCTACCTTCATAACTTTTCCCTTTCTAAGGGATCTGGATTGAGAGCTTCCCGATAGATCAAGGGTAGTCTGAGCTAGCTTGCGTTTAGAGGAACCAGATGGCTGGGCCTAGATTGAAGCTGGAGTAGGTACCTGGTTAATAGGAGTTTCAATCAGCGGAACCTCCTTCATTTCAACATCCGTTTAGAAAATCTCGTCCACATTCTTGGACCTTTTCACAAAGGATGGAACTTTAGGGGCCATATCTGCATGAATGAATAAGTCATAATTAGAAGAATATATACAAAGAAAACATGAGCAGTTATGAATACAAAGACATGACTAAGGGGATAAGACATAAGAGTAGTAGTGTAGTTATACCAGGTTCAGAAGGGAAAAATCCTAGAGAGGTTAGATTCTGTGGGGTCATCAAAATTAAACAATCTCTAATGGAAGAAGACAATTTCAGGACCTCTTGTGCCCTAAGAAGGCGGTTGCCTGTCGGAGGAGTTTGCTTTGGGATTCTAGGTAGATGGTTGAATTCATACCTAACTTCAGGGCAGTTATAGCAATATAAGAATTGCTCTGGCCATTGTTCAAAATTTTGTTTCACATTTTTATGCACTGACCTTGATGACAAGGCCAAGCAGAGAGGTAGAAACATCCAGAATTTCTTCCAGTATCTTTAAGCTTGAAGAAGAAACCAAGCTCTGATTGCAGTTAATGGGGTAGTGAATTTGCTATCATAGAGGATATAGGTGTAGATGGCAAGTCTATAAGAGTTGGAAGTTAGTTAAAGAGGTGCAAGTTCGTAGAAATTTAGAACTTCTCGTAGAAAGGGGTGAAGAGGTACGTACACGCCAACTTTAAAGAAGGCAGCGGAGATCACAGCTTTCGGGATACCTAGCTCTGGAGTCCTAACATCAAACCTGTGGGCTCTCTCACCAGGTTCGGGGATGACAATAGTGCAGGTTGGACGGGGGCATTCTTCGTACAGTTTCTCAAGCTTAAATGAGGTCATGATAGAATCAATTTTCTCACAGTAAGGGGTGGCCTTAATTCGGTAGAGGTCTCTCTCAACCTCAGGTTCAGGTTCATCATCTATTTCAAGGTCAGGAATCTCAGGTTTCGATACCTCCTCCTCCTCAGTAGGCCAATCATCTCCTAAATCGACAAATGTGGGGATTGGAGGTTGAGATGATGGAGATATTATGGGCCTAAGGAGTATGTTCTCAGGTTCATTTACATTGGAAATTACGACCCTATATCTAGTTCTTTCGCCAATTGGCACGGTAGATAAAAGTTGAATTGAGGACTGGTGATCAGAATGGCTAGATTCAGAAGACATCTGCAAAAGACTGATGAAGAAAAGGTCAGGTTTTAGGATTCCTAAGAGAAAACCTGTGGTTTTGAGACGATTAATCTACCGTGGCTATGCAATACAGGTTCTTTTAATAGTTATACATAGGATATTCATCAACAATGACATACATGAACCATGACATGAACTCGAAACGAATGAAGAAAGAAGATGAATAGACAATCAAAAAGGATGGTAAAACTATGATAATACTACCGTAAGCATATAGATAGACAACAGAGAATGGTGAAAGTTTGTGTGTGCAAAACATGAGGTGTCGCATACAAATACAGACACATACATATAGAGATGAGAAAACATCGACATGCATAGCATAAGGAGGTAGATAATTGAAAAACGAGTCAAGAGTATGAAAGAATAGAGAAAAGTGAGTCGAAATCACACCTTGATCGGAAGAAAGCAGTGGTTGAGGAGTCGGATTAGAAGAATGACCGTCGAGCTTCTCTTCTTTCTCTCTCCAAGGGTTTTTGATAAATATTTGGTAAAGGTAAAAATGGGGATGAAGCAGTTCATGCGTTTATATAATCAAGGTAAATAGGGGACAACCCCATACACGTGGCAGTGAATAACTGGAGCAGTAAGTGATGAGGTACACGCGTGGGAGGCGTGTAAACCTTGGAAATGCCCATATTAACTACAGTTTTGGTAGGTGATAAGGGTTAATTCAAATTTTGAATTATCACTCTAAGATATTTACAGCTGAAAGTTATCCTCCCTACGAATTTTTAAATTATGAAAATTTAAAAGAGACGTGATAATGAGAGACAAGCTAGATTCCTTGGGAAGCTAAATGCGGACATTGAGTTGATTTCGAAAGCTACAGTTTGAAGAAGAAAATAGCAGGAGAACAGGTTCCTTGATGGAAAGGAAGCTGGCTAAGGGTGTGTTTGCTGAAAATATTTTATGTCCTGTTTCCTACACCGAGTTAGCTCCTGTAGGCTTGGATATATGATATTGAAGTAAGGTATTGTAAGAAGAATGATTCAGCATTGAACCCATGATCAGAAAGCAAGATAGGTTCCTTTCATATTACATGATTTCAAGGAACCGGGGGGTACTTGTTGTGCCCAAAATCAAAATGGGCTGAATTTATGCCAATTAGGCCCTAAGGTTCAATCCATACAAGCAAGAAGATAGATCCAGTACGAGTTACGAAGATCAGGTATGAAGGAATGAGCAGCAGACAGAGGAATAACTAAGCAACTATGAATATCAGGAGGTTCCCGAAGGCCTGGAAGCTGATCAGGTTATCAAAGGATCAAGTTCCTCCTAGCAGAAGAGTTCGAATTAGCATAGCAACAGCTATAGAGAGCATCAAGAGCATATGAGGACATCAGAAGAGTTATCCAGCCTAACATGTTTGTTATTTGTGAAGGTACAGATACCTAAGAAGAGGTTCCTGAGCAACAGGTCCCGAAATAAGGAGGTTCTTGAGAAACATGCTCCTGAAATATAGGTTCCTGAGCACCAGGTTCCTAAGAGTAATCGACAGAAAGTTCTAGAAGTTATCTAGAACAGATAAACGAATTATTATTGGAGTATAATTCTAGGGCGCAGATGATCCTAGAATATCTCTAATTGACGAGAGAATTACAGTAAGGTACGAACTCGAGTTCTACTCTATCTAGCCAACCTGTTCGTGAAAGACTCTAAAGGAACCTGAGTCCAACACGAACTAGACAACCGAATACAGCTATTCCATTAAAATCAGTTTCGCATTAGAACTACGTGAGCTTGATTCCTATATAAAGGATACGTAGGCACCTTGAGGGGAGGACGAATCAAGCTCTCTAATTTTCTCTAAAGGCGCCTGAGATTATTGGAGACACCCTCAAGCTCTGCTCACCCCCACAAACACAACCCAAATCCTCCATTGAACAGTTGATCGTTAGCCTTTACAACTCACCGAAAACCTCACAAAAGTTGTTACGAAATCCACTCATCAATAGTTCATGTCGAATTTTCTAATTTTTTTTTAGTGAGATATTGCTCTGTATTGTATTTGTAACAACCTCTCAAGTTTAATATAATTTTATATTTAACTTGAATTTTGTTTCATTTAAATTTCCGCATCAAATTTTTTATTGGATTAAATATAAAATCTATCCGAACAAATTTCGTAAAACATTACTGTTTGTATTCAACCCCCCCCTTTTACAAACAGATTGGACCTAACAGTTTGTAACCATTTTCTTACTTTTGTTTGTTTTTGTCTTTGTTTATTTTTTATTCTTTTTTTATTCATTCTAATTTTCTTTAATTCTCAATGTACATGGGTGCGCCACTGGTTTTTTGTGATTTTCAGGTTGCCTTTTTTGTTGGATTTTAAGGTTTAAATTTATTGATTTAATATTTGCTTTATTCATTTTATTTTTAAATTTATGATTTGTTATGATTTTAGTTATAATTATGGAAGGATTATTAATAACCATTGGTTGTTCTTTGCTTTGACTTTTGTATTTTTTTTGTTAGTAATCTCGGTACAGAAACGCCTGATCGTGTGAACAAAAATTAGGAGATTTTTCTCTGTTTGAGAAGTAGAAACACTTGAGAAACTTGGCACAAAAGGGTTTAAACTTTTATCATTCCCTATTTATTTATTTATTTTTAGTTGTTAATTTGTCGTACGTTATTATTTTCTCATTGTTCTTGATTATAATATTGCAACGTCTTCTTTTAATTAATTCAATCAAATCTGTTTTTTTATCTATATTTATTTATTACAACGGGTGTCGGCCCAAGAAAACGTGACACAAAATTGATGTAAAAAAATAAGTATATATAGTTTATTTTGTTATATATATATATATATATATATATATATATATATATATATATATATATATATTTAAATTTGTACAATATTCTGTTCACTATTTTACTTATAGATTTTTTAGATTTCTTTATTAAATAGTCTATATTTTGAAATTTTTTAAAAAATATTACAAGATCGCTGCAAAACATGGTTTATATGTATTTATTACAACGGGTGTCGGTCTAAGAAAATGTGATACGAAATCGACATAAAAAATAAGTATATAGTTTATTTAGTTGTCTATATATATATATATATTAAAATTTGTGCAGTATTGTTTTTATTAATTTATTTATAAATATTTTCTTTACGATTTATTTCTTAAATTTATATTTTGAATTTTTTTTAAAAATATTACAATGCCGCCGCAAAGCGCGACTTAGTCAACTAGTATTATATAAAGGAAAATCTCCGGGCATTTGGTGGAGCTTTAGAATCCCTCGAATCCTATTTATCTATTTTTCTAAAGCTCCTCTATTTTAAATACTTAAAATCAAAACTTCGTTTTTTAGATCCTATTTTTTAGAAAAGAAATCAGAACTTCCTTTATTAAGATTAACATTAACATATTGGAAATAGAAAAGGTTTTCGCATTTGTAGGAAAGAAGAAGTCAAATTTATAAATTCGAATTAGAAAAAAAAATTCAGAAAATCCTTTTTTAACATTAACATCTTCGAAATGGATAAGATTTTTGAATTTGTATGAAAGAAGAATTCGAATTTATATAATCAAAATAGAAAAGAAATTTTATGTTCTTATATATATATAATCATTACTCCTAACAATCAAATTTTATCACCATGGTTGTAAACTTTTTCCTTGCTTTTGTTTGCTTTTGTCTTCGTCGATTTGTTTTTGTTTTCTTATTAATTATTATTTTGTTTAATTTTCAATGTACATGGCTATGTGTGTGCTCCACTGTTTTTTGTGATTTTGAGGTTGTTTTTTTTTTGTTGTTGGTTTTTAAGGTTTGAATTTATTAATTTCTTATCTGATTTCTTCGTTTTATTTTTAAATTTATGATTTGTTATGATTTTAGTTATTATTAAGGATCATTAGTAACCATTGGTTGTTCTTTCCTTTGGATTTTGTATTTTTTTTGTTAGTGATCTCGGTACAGAAATATCTGATCGTGAACAAGAATTAGGAGATCTTTCTCTATTTGAGAAATAGAAGCACTTGAAACACTTGGAACAAAAAGTTTGAATTTTTACCATTCCCTTTTATTTATTTATTGTTAATTGTTAATTTGTCGTTATTATCTTCTCACTGTTCTTGATCATAATATTCCAACGTCTTCTTTTAATTAATTCAATCAAATCTGTTTTTTTATTTTGTTAGGCCGAATACACAATTAATAATCAACTTTGTATGAGAGATTAATAAGTAAAAGCGTTTATGCACTTTAAAAACTTCTTGTATTTCAAACCCTCTTCGTGATGTAAAATATCACAAAGAGCTGCTAGGTTACAATAATGATAATTCGTTATCGATACCCTTCTAGGGTTAACCTATCTGTATTTATATAACATACAGCTACGATACAATCTCTAATTGATATTCCTAATAATCAGCTATACAATGATATCAATTACAGATTGTCACACGTCTCCTATGTCAACTCGATCTCTTTGATAGCTATCCAATCTTCAAAGATATCGCTTCCATAATTAATCTTTAATCACTGTTGAACAGTAGACGCGCTTCCTCCAGACAGAGTTTAACAAACTCTGTCAAGCTTCCAACTGTCAGAGTTTACGCAAACTCTGACTGCTTCCAGCTAAACTCTGATAACTCCCTGTAACACTTAAACACTGATTAAAACACATCAATTATATTTAACAATCTCCCCCAACTTGTTCATTATAAAAAATGTACAAGTTAATGACAGTAATTGATGATGTCAAAACAAATAGATAAATACAGTGTTTATACAGATTCAGAGTTTAAGCTTAAAAACTATAGAGAATAAGAAAATTCTTACAGAACTTAATTTCTAATCATTTCAAGATCTGGCATGGTTCTGAGATAATCAATCAGCAATCTTCTTTCTGCATTTTCAAGTTCAATCTTCATTGCTTCTTTGATTTCTCTGAGTTGAGGATCACTTTCATCTGTTTGGTAAATAGCAGCCCTAAGATCATAAATCTTGTTCCTTCTCATTTCATTACCCAGTCTGATAAATCTGACTTTTTCTGCCTGAGTATTGAAGTCAAGTACTGTGATTCCCAAATCAGTTTTTAACTTTGCAGTACCTTTCTTCATTTCAATGAGATTGCCTTGGTAATCCTTGTACTTAGGAATATATCTGCTGTTGTATTTCTGTCCTCTAATTGCCAGATTCTGAGTCATTTTCTGTCTGAGTACATTAGCAACTGATTGAGTCCTTCGACTATTCACCTTGAGAAGGTATAGAACATACTCTAGTTCTTCCCAACATTTCAAGCCAATATCATCCTCACCAATTTTGAATACTGTCCCATCAGCCATGAAGTATAAAAGAAAATCCTTGTCTAAACTCTTCTGATAAACCAACTGCACTGATTCCAGTCTATCCAAACTCTCTTGAGGAACACCACGACCTGGAACAGCCAGTGAAGAACGATCTCTAGGACCAGTATATTGCCTTCTGTCTCTATGTGAACCTAGTCCAGCCTTATTATTTCCAATCTTGCCAGATAAAGCTTTTCCATCAGAAATATTCATTGAGACTCCAGATAACACATTTGGATCAGAAATTGTTCCTTTTCCAAAAACAGATTTCAACTGTGAAGAGTGTAAAGGTGTGATCATCGCTTGAGATGCAACAGAAGTTGTAACTTTCTTCTGTGAACTTTCACCTTCAATGCCTTTTAGCTTGAGTTTAGCCTCTGCTGCAATCGCTTCCTTTGAGAACCGAGAACTTTGACTAACACCAGTCCTCTCTCTGATCATAACACCTTTAACAACAGGTCTAGGAGGTCTAGGAGCTTTTCCTCTTTGTACCTTATCAGACTTTAAAGCTTTAAGATGTTCTTCTTGTAAACTCTTTTCCTCAGCTTCAATGTCCTCAATCGTTACTCCTTCCTCATTTTCTTAAATGAACAGCTTAGCAGCCAATTCTTCATCAGTTTGTGGATTTGAAGATAACAGTAAACTCTTGGTCCTTGAAGTTCCTTGAGTATCAGTATTTCTCCCAACAGACTGTGATTTGGATGACTTACTAGTTCTCAGAGTTTGAACCTCTTTAGCCTTTTTCTTTCCTTTGTTACTTGCCCCTCCATCTCCAGCACTATCCCTTCTGACAACTCTCTCCCCCTTTTTGACATCATCAGGCATAAGGATAGAAGTAATTAACTCCAGGGAGGTAGCAATAGAATCAATTTTAGCAGATAAATCAGACTGGTTCTCTTCAACTTTACTCAGCCTGGCAAAGATATTGTCTTGAGCTTTAAAGAATTTTGTAGTCACTAATTTTGAATGTGTTTCCATTTTCATCTCTCTAGCTACAACCTCATTTCGCAAAGAAGTGATTGCCAAATTGGTATCATCAAATCGTCTATCCAGAGTTTTAACTTGAACTATAGTTGCTTTCAAGCAAGAAAGAATCTCTGGATTAGAGATAGTATCAGCACTTTGCTTAACAAACTTAGCTGCTCTACCTGGTGGAAAAATACAATCTTCTTTGTACCATTCAGCAGCACTCTTGGCAAATTGTGCTCTCTCAACTTCATGAGAAGTACAAGGTTGAGTAAAAGGTGTATGTTTATCATCAGTTTGTACTGGTGCACTCAGAGAAGTATCAGAGTTTGCACTACTGTCACCTTCAGCTTCAACACTTGTAGCTTTAGCTGGTTCATCTTCAGCCATAGGTTTAGCAATATCTTCTGTAGGTTTTTCAAGATTTTCTCCATGTTGCTCAGGCTCAGCAACAGGCATTGACTGGGAAGTTACTTTGGTTGCCTGATCAATTTCTTCACCTTCTTCAACAGTGTGGTGAACATCAGATATTATCTCAGTATGAGATGCCACAGCTTCAGAAGGAACAGACGTAGGTTGATCAGCTACACCAATATTAGAGATAGGATCAGAGAATGGCATAAATGAATCAGGAACATCATTTATTGGAGAAACACCATCTCTTGCATCCTCTTCTGCAGGCATTTTATCCTCTGCAGGCATTACATCCTCTGCAGGTATTACATCCTCTGCAGGTATTGCATCTTTCTCAACTTCAACAGGAGGTGTTTGCTGTGAAACAACCTCTGGAGCTTCAATATCTTCATCCACAGAATCAGAGAATATCACTTTTCTTCGTTTTGCTAGAGGTACATTATCTGAATCCTCTTCACTAGTTGGTGGAGTTTGTTCTACCACTGAGAGTGACTTAGATATGTTTGCCCGAGCTTTCATTCTTTTCCCCCTTCTAGTGTAAACAGCTTCAGGAGATTTCCGTTTTGATTTGCTTTGTGTCTCTTCTGCCTGCTTTAGACTTGCACGTCGTTTAGTAACTGCCTTCTTAACTCTTTGCATTCTAGACTGTGATGCTGGTGGAGATTGTGACGAATCAGAGTTTGTGTTTGAAGTGGGTGAAGGTTGCTTTGCAGGTGATTCAGTGTTTGGTTCTGGTTGAAGTTCAGGGTGTGGTTCAGGTTGTTGTGGTTCTTGTTCAGGTTCATCTTGTTGTGGTGCATCGTGTTGTGGTTCCTGTTGGTCTTGTTGTGGTTCCTGTGGTTGATTTAGAAAATTTCGTAGAACAAGAGGCATGACAAACACAGGAAGATTTTCTTTACCAACATCCTTGTTAGTCATATCAGAGAATATGCGCTTATTGACTCTAAACGGATCAATTTCATCAGTTTCATCAATTTCAATACCAGGTACACATGCATTGAACAACATTTGACAGAAACGAGCATAATAGACAGTGGTAGACTCTGACAATTTATCACCTAAGCTCATCAAAACATGTCGACCAAAATCAAAATTAGAACCATAGAGCAGAGAATACCCGATTTGAAGACTGTCTATTGGAATGGCATCCCAGTTTGTGACTTTCTTCTGGAACGTCCTCGTTATGCAATCAAAGAAGAAATTCCATTCTTTTCTGAGATTTGGCCTTTTGATACTGCCGAGCTTGTCAAGAGATTCCATGTAACCTATCTCTTGTAGCATCTCTCTCAGATAAGTTTCATTAACGAGAGTATAAGAAGTATGTGTATCAAACCCCATTGTATCTCGTACAGTCTGTGGAGTAATCACATGATCTTGGTCTTCGTAAGTGAAGATAATGGTAGGAGTTCCACTTTCTCCTCCATCCACATAAACTGAATTCTGCCAGAATGAAACAATTTGAGACGCAGAAAGAGTAGCAGGTCCAGTCAGAGCTTGTCCAATCTCTGAATCCCTCAAAAAGTCCTGCATGAGATGAAACGATTCTGGAACGCGTTGATGATAGAGTGGAGCTTCATAGTTATTAGGAACAAACCGGAAGCCAAGAGCAGTGAATGCTTTAGATGCCATTGAGTTAAGAATTTCCAAGAGATATGTATGTAGAAAGGTGTTTGTGTGAGTGCCTAAGAGAAAATAAGAAAACTGTGAGAGTAAGAATAAAGCAAACTCGTTTGGACACAAAAGTGATTAAATTAATAAAAACTCAATCTCTTATGTAACAAACACTCAATCAGTTCCTTGATTAATGTGTAGTGGGACACGATAATAGGTAAGTGGGACACATTAAAGGCGAGTGGGTCATGTGCGCCTATTTTTAAAAAGAGTATATTAAAAATTAAAACATTAAAATATTTGATTTTAACAAAAATCAAATAATACTCTTTTAAAAATATCTGGACCAAAGTAAAATCAGAATTTGAAACGTTTACCTGTTGCCTTTAAAAACCAGAATACGAAGCGATTAAGGACTTCGTTCTTACCCATCTCTATTTAAGGCCTAGAGACTTGCTCAGATTATTTCATTAAACCTTTAACCTTTCAGTCTCCCCTGTAAAATCACAAACCCTTCAAACCAAATACCCTTGAAAAACAATGGCCAACCTTACCATCAAAGAGAAAAACCTTCATCTTGTCGAGAATAGGGACATCTTCAGCTATACGCGTGAAGAATTTGAAGCGTTTGAGTGGGAAAGGCAGCTTGAGACGCTGTGGCTGCAAATGGATGCTGGTCTGGAAGAGCTCGAGAGAGAGAAACCTGCAAGGGTGATCGACATCGATGCTGCCCTCCAAGCAATATTGGCATGGCTCTCCTCGAAGGCATCCTCATCCACCACCACCAACCATTGTTAATGAATATGTCAGCAAAAATAACCTTATCCCTTCAACTTCCACCCAAACAAAGTGGCAAAGATGGGATCTGGGAATTTTTGCTAACAATGGAGTGGTGTGGACGGACCTTTTACTTTCCCGTTGAATAGATTAGCAGATAGAGAGAACAAAAAGATGTAATATTTGCTTGTAATCTCTTTCTTATTATCAATGAAAATTTTGTTTTTCTAATCATATTCATTGTGTTCTGCAACTGTTATTTGTGTTATATGAACTGTTCTTCAAGAAAATGCATCAAGAAGTGAATATGAAAACTAATTAAAGTAATCATATAAAGAACACATTCATCAACTATCCACTGATTAACAGTTGTCAAAAACCCTACTTACTCCAAGACTTTCAAATTGTCCAAGTGAAAATTTACCTTAGAGTACAAATCACGAATCAACAGCGTTTGTCAATTCTCCAACTTTATCACCGAAACCCTTTCATAAATTGCACAGTTGTGAGTATTTGTGTGTGTGAAGCAGAGTTTACTAAGTCAATTTTTAGAGCATCTAATTTTTTATAAAATCCATAAAGTAAATCAATAAACACTGGATGCAAAAACTGTCATAGTAAACACTGACTGTATGATGAAAGCTAAACTCTGAAGTAATCGAACTTTATACAGTAATTTTTATTTTATACCCCCTTTATATACACATTTTTTTTCATTTTTTTTTATTTTTTTTTATTTTCATTTTTTATATATATATATATATATTATTTTATTTTATTTTTCATTCCAGTAATCAGAGGTTGGAACCAGTCACCAAAAATTCAAAAATTTTAGCCCTTATCATTTTGATAAGTTCCTGGGTCATCCTAGTATTTAACTAGTCACCAAAAATCAGAGAATTTTAGCACATATTATATACCAATAGGTTCCTGGGTCATCCTAGTATCCAACATAATCTCAAAGGAGTATAATAACCTATATACATTTTCTTTGGGGTATTGCAGTAAACATTTTATTTTATCAGAGTATAACTAACAGAGTTTAGAGTTCATCAACATCAGTAGTTCTTCATGAAAGGTAATGCACACAGTATTTATAGACTCAGAGTTTAGGATAAAATAAACTAAGAGATGCTATAAATATGAGCCAGTATCATGCTGTGTTAACTTTCTGCACAATCTAAGATTAGATCTCAATAACTCAGAAAGATTCATGATTAATTGCTGAGAATCATGCTTCATACATATTTCTTCATTGGTGTTTTCATTCAGACAAAAATCAACTCAAAGTTCACAGAGTTTATCAAACTTATTAACAGTGTATGACATACAGACATGCTGACAGAGTTTAGCAGAGTATGCATAACAGAGTTTAATCAACAGAGCTCACTCAACATTTAACCAATCAGGAAATATGATTAATACATCACATAAGTAAAGTTTGAATCTAACCAACATTTCTAGTCAGAACCAGAGATCATTCCTAGTTCATTAACCAGCCTTGTAAATGTAGCTTCACTCAATGGTTTAGTGAAGATATCTGCAAGCTGTTGTTCTGTAGAGACAAAATGTAGTTCAATATTTCCTTCTTCCACATGTTCTCTGATGAAGTGGTACCTTATTCTGATGTGCTTGGTCATTGAATGCTGTACTGGATTACCTGTCATAGCAATAGCACTTTGGTTATCACAGTAAATAGGTATATTACTGTACCTCAATCCATAATCCAGCAATTGATTCTTCATCCATAAGATCTGTGCACAACAGCTACCAGCTGCAATATACTCTGCTTCAGCTGTAGATGTGGAGATTGATTTCTGTTTCTTGCTGTACCAGGAAACAAGTCTGTCACCAAGAAATTGACAACTTCCACTAGTGCTCTTTCTGTCTACCTTACAGCCTGCAAAGTCTGCATCAGAATACCCAAGTAGCTTAAAATCTGATTCTCTGGGATACCACAGACCTAATGATATGGTGCCCTTGAGATACTTGAAGATTCTTTTCACAGCTGTCAGATGTGGCTCTCTAGGATCTGCCTGAAACCTTGCACAAAGACAGGTTGCATACATGATGTCAGGCCTACTAGCTGTCAAGTATAGAAGAGATCCTATCATGCCCCTGTAGTTTGTCATATCCACTGAAACTCCTGTGTCTTTGTCCAGTTTAGTTGCTGTTGCCATGGGAGTTGATGCAGATGAACAGTCAAGCATACCAAATTTCTTGAGAAGATTTCTGGTGTATTTTTCTTGATTAATGAAAATTCCATCTTCTGTTTGTTTCACCTGTAGGCCTAGAAAGTAACTAAGCTCTCCCATCATGCTCATTTGATATCTGGACTGCATGAGCTTGGCAAACTTCTTACAGTGTTTATCATTAGTAGACCCAAAGATGATGTCATCAACATAAATTTGAACTAAAAGGAGGTCACTTCCTTGATTGAAATAAAACAGAGTTTTGTCAATTGTTCCTCTGTTGAATCCACTTTCTAGAAGAAACTGAGCAAGTGTCTCATACCATGCTCTTGGTGCCTGCTTAAGTCCATATCCTAGCAGAAGGCAAATGACTTCTATCAGCATGTGATCCTCCCCCTTGATCCATGCTCTCCTGATTCTGTTGTGATCTATCTTCGTTTTCTGAGACTCCCCCTGAACTTGACTGTCCAGAGTCAGAATTTGAATTTTCAGAGTTTGAAGCATCAGAGTTTGATCCAGATTTTTCAGTTGACTCAGTATCAGTGTTTGAGTCTTCATCTTGATCATGCTCCCCCTCAACTGGTTCTCCTCTTTGTTGTGACTGAGAAGTTTCTCCAGAATTTACCAGTTGAGGTTCAGAGTTTGTTTCAACAGAGTCTGTCAGAAATGTTTCATCAAAGTTTCCTTCATCAGAGTTTAAAACTTCATCTTCAAAGTTCAGTTGATCATATTCGTCTTTGTCTTCAAGTCCAGTTATCTTCTTATCATCAAAAGAAACATGTATAGATTCCATGATCACTTTAGTTCTCAGATTGTAAACTCTGAATGCCTTTGTTGACAGTGGATAGCCAACAAAAATTCCTTCATCTGCCTTTAACTCAAACTTGGTCAACTGTTCTGGATGAGTCTTCAAAACGAAACATTTGCACCCGAAAATATGAAAGTATTTCAGGTTAGGCTTCTTTTTCTTCACCATCTCATATGGTGTCTTTCCATGCTTATTGATCAGTGTTGCATTTTGAGTAAAACAAGCAGTTTGAACAGCTTCTGCCCAGAAATAAGTTGGCAATTTTGCTTCATCAAGCATAGTTCTGGCAGCTTCAATTAAGGTTCTATTTTTCCTTTCAACTACACCATTTTGTTGTGGTGTACCAGGTGCTGAAAATTCTTGTTTCACTCCATTGTCCTTGCAGAATTCTTCCATTGTTGCATTTCTGAACTCAGTTCCATTATCACTTCTGATGATTCTGACTTTGTTGCTTGATCCTTTGTCCAGAAGCTTCACATGCTCCATCAGAGTCGATGCAGTTTCATCCTTCTTTGCTAGAAAATACACCCAGGTGAATCTAGTGTATTCATCAACAATGACTAAAGCATATTTCTTCCTTGCAATAGACATAACATTTACTGGACCAAAGAGATCAACATGCAGAAGATGATAGGGATCAGTGATAGAAAATTCTGTCTTGCTCTTGAAAGATGACTTCCTTTGTTTAGCCTTCTGACATGAGTCACATAGGCCATCAACATTTAACAGGGTCTTTGGGAGTCCTCTTACAAGATCCTTTCTGATCAATTCATTGATGTTGTTCAAGTTCAAATGTGAGAGTTTCTTATGCCACTTCCGACTCTCTTCACTAGACATTCTTGTAGACAGGCAAACAGCTTTTCCAACAGAGTCTATCAAAAGCTTGATTTCATAAATGTTGTTTTGCCTGTGACCAACTAGAACAACCTTTCCTGTAGATTTGCTGATAACTTCACAATATTCAGGTTGGAAATCTACATGATAACCCTTGTCACAGATTTGACTCACAGATAGCAAGTCATGCTTGAGTCCTGGGACATGAGCTACATTGTTGATGATGACATTTCCAAGATTGATACTGCCATATCCCAATGTTCTTCCTATATTGCCATCACCATAGGAAACTTTTGGGCCAGCCTTCTCCTCATATTCTGATAGCAGGGCTTTATTTCCAGTCATGTGTCCTGAACATCCACTGTCCACGACTAGGGTTGCCTCCCTGTTACCCTGCAATCACAAACAATTACTGAGGATTAGTTTTAAGGATCCAGACTTGCTTGGATCCTTTGGCATTCTTAACTTTGTTAGCTTTTGCAGCGGAATTAACATTATCAAAGTTTGAGCTAATAGTATCAGTGTTTACACTTGCAGTATCAACTTTAACCCATTTTAGATTGGGTTTCAGTTCATAGTAATTATGATAGATAGCATGATATTTTCTACAAGTATAGATGGAATGTCAAGTGCTTCCACAGTGTGTGCATAGAGTCTGTGGCTTAGTTCTAGCAAAATCCTTCTTTACCTCAGACTTTGTAGGTAAAGAATTTATATTTTTATTTTTCTTGCAGAAATTTGCAAGATGCTTAGTACTACCACAGTTATGACATGTCTTTCTTGGAGCATAACTAGCAAGCATTGGTTTATTTCCTGAAGTGATGCCTACTTTTCCATTTCTGTTCTTGTTTGACATTTTCTTTTTCTCAACAGATTTTAACTCCTTCAGTTTATGTTTGAGTTGTTTATCTGTCATTGAACCAATATTAACCTGTTTAACACTAGTTTTTACTGGTTTTCTTTGGACAGCTTCTTTTTCATTCTCAGACAAAAATTTACTGGTTCCATGAACAAATTTAGTTCTGACTTTAACTTGATTTTGAAATCTAAGTTCATCTCCCTCATTATAACCTAGACCAACAGTGTCTGTTTGAAAAATCTGTTGAGTGTCTTTTCCAGAATTAGTCCAAGTCCTAATTTTATTATTTGCTTCCTTCAACTCTGACTCTAGTTGTTTATACTTCTGAAGCAAAATCTGTTCTTTGCAAACAGCATCATCTCTCTCTTTCTGAACTTGTTGCATGTTTTCAAGTTTCTCTTCAACAAGTTTATTTCTCTCTTTAAGTTCAGAATTTTCAGCTTTTATCCTCTCATTTTCTAAAGTCTGATCCCTATAACTTATATGCAATGACTTAAGAAAAATTCTTAATTGAGCAATGTCATCAATATTATAAGCATATGTAGTTGGAGGTACCTGATTTTCAGAGGATTCTGATTCAGTAGTAGCCATGAGAGCATAGTTCACTTCTTCATCAGAATCTGAAGTATCTGCCCAATCTCTGCCTTTAGTGTAGAGTACCTTTCCAGTTTTACCCTTCTTGCACTCAGGAGCATAGTGACCCATCTCCTTACACTTGTAGCATTGAATTTCAGACTTATCCTTCTTCCCTTTAGAATCTCTCTTATCAGACTTCCTGTAGCTTTTCCTGTCTTCATTTGAATCCCTAGAAAACCTTTTTCCTTTCTTGAAATTCTTGAAGCCCATTTTATTGAAAGTCTTCACCATCAGCACAGCCATTTTTCTCATTTCTTCTTCATCATCCTCAGAGTCAGATGATTCAGAAGAGTTTGAATCACAATCAGAGTTTGGTGAATCACTTTCTGAATGTATGACCAAAGCTTTTCCCTTCATTTTCCTTCTTGTTGCCTCTTTCTTCTGAGGCTTCTCTTCAACATTAAGAGCAACAGACTTTCCTTTTCTGCTTGATCTCCTGTTTCTCTGTTCCATTTCCAATTCATAAGTTTTGAGCAGTCCATAAATTTCATCAATCTCTGTTTCAGCAAGATCATAGTTGTCTCTAATAGTGGTTGTTTTCACATCCCACTTTTCAGGTAGAGAAAGAAGAAACTTGAGATTCGAGTCTTCTAGATCATACTCTTTGTTGACCAATGACAGATCATTAATCAGTTTACAGAATCTATCAAATGTTTCTGTCATGGTCTCTTCAGGTTTAGCCTCAAAATGCTCATACTCTTGTGTGAGTATGTTTCTCCTATTCTTCTTAATAGCTGCAGTTCCTTGACACCTGACTTCAAGTGCATCCCATATCTCTTTTGCAGTGGTGCAGTTAATGACTTTGTTAGACATAACATTGTCTAAGGCACTATGCAGTAAATGCCTAACTTTTGCATCCTTAGCAATTGATGATAGATCTTCAGGAGTCATGTCCTTCTTTTCCTTTGGAACCATTTTTGCTGCTTCACCAGCAACTGCAACAGATAGCTTTGTAGGATTGTGAGGGCCTTCATAAATCCTGTCAAGATATTCTGGATCTGTAGCCTCCAGAAACATAGTCATCTTGACCTTCCACATAGCATACTCTAATGGCCTCAGAATAGGAACCCTGATTGGTTCATAACGACTCACAGTAGTAGGAGCCTTTTCAGAAACAGTAGGTGTTGGTGGAGGAATTTCTGACATGATTATTGTTGTGTTTGGATCTTAACCTGTAATAAAGTAACAGATTGGCTCTGATACCACTTGTTAGGCCGAATACACAATTAATAATCAACTTTGTATGAGAGATTAATAAGTAAAAGCGTTTATGCACTTTAAAAACTTCTTGTATTTCAAACCCTCTTCGTGATGTAAAATATCACAAAGAGCTGCTAGGTTACAATAATGATAATTCGTTATCGATACCCTTCTAGGGTTAACCTATCTGTATTTATATAACATACAGCTACGATACAATCTCTAATTGATATTCCTAATAATCAGCTATACAATGATATCAATTACAGATTGTCACACGTCTCCTATGTCAACTCGATCTCTTTGATAGCTATCCAATCTTCAAAGATATCGCTTCCATAATTAATCTTTAATCACTGTTGAACAGTAGACGCGCTTCCTCCAGACAGAGTTTAACAAACTCTGTCAAGCTTCCAACTGTCAGAGTTTACGCAAACTCTGACTGCTTCCAGCTAAACTCTGATAACTCCCTGTAACACTTAAACACTGATTAAAACACATCAATTATATTTAACATATTTATATGTATTTATTACAATGGGTGTTGGCCTAAGCAAACATGACACAAAATCGACACGTGAAAAATAAGTAGTGGTTGTATTTTGTTGTCTATATATATATATATATAGGGTCCTACTCTACTACAAACTAAAATTAACTACAAACTACAAACTAAACATTAATTCAATATTTCATGCTAATCTAATGATCAAACTAGGGGTACCCCAATACAAAAAGTGTTTAAAATAATTGGCTCCATTAAAAAAAAAATCACTCTTCACGTGATGACGTGGCAGTGGATTTCACTGGTTAACGGTGCTTCGCACCTTCTTGTACGGCGCTTCGCGCCTTTATCATTCTAAAGTTGTAAGGAATGACAATCATTGGTAAAGGCAAGTTTACTGTCTTAAATGCTTCGCATTTCCACGGCAAGTTTTTTTTTTTTTTTTGGTAGATAGAGCCAATTATTTTAAGCATTTTTTGTGAAGGTACCCTTGGCGGAAACCTTAGAATAAATGAAATATAATTAATCTAGTGTTAGTTTGTAGTTTGTATTTAAGGATTGGTTTGTATTTGAGCAAAAGCCTATATATATATATATATATATATATATATATATATATATATATATTAAAATTTGTAAAATATTGTGTTCACTAATTTATTTATAAATATTTTCTTTTTGATTTATTTCTTATATAGTCTATATTTTAAAAAATTATAAAAAATATTACATGGCCGTAGAGAAACGTGTCTTATATGATTTATTACAACGGATGTCGACCTAAGAAAACATGATACAAAAACATGAAAAAGAAGTATATAGTTTGTTTAGTTGTCTATATATATTAAAATTTATACAATATTGTGTTCAATTTATTTATAGATATTTCTTTTTCGATTTCTTTCTTAAATTAATATTTTGAATTTTTTTAAAAAATATTACAAGGACTCTGTGAAGCGCCGATTAGTCAATTAGTATATATATAAAGGAGGATACGCGGGAGCTTAGTGGCGCTCTAAGATCGTCTCAATCTATTTTTCTAATTTTTTACAATTTTAGGATTTTAAACACTAATAAATATAAAAATATCTTTTAACAAATTAGAAGTAGAACAGGTGTTCGAATTTATAGATGAGAAGAGTTCGAATTTATAGGGAAAACGTATAATTAGAAGTTTTATCGGAAGTAGAATAAGTATTTAATTATAAGACATATGATTAAAAGTTTTATTGGAAGTAGAATAGGAGTTCGAATAAATACTAATAAATATAAAAATATCTTTTAACATATTAGAAGTAGAATATGTATTTGAATTTATAGATGAGAAGAGTTATAACTTATAGGAAAACACGTAATGAGAAGTTCTATTGGAAGTAGAATAGGTATTTATAAGGCATATAATTAAAAGTTCTATTGGAAGTAGAATATGAGTTCGAATTTATGGAGAATAAGAGTTCGAATTTATTGAAAAAACATATAATTATAAGTTCTATATATTCGAAGTAGAATATGTGTTTGAATATATAGGGGAGGCATATAATTAAAAGTTTTATTCGAAGTAGAATACAAGGACGGTGGTGACATATTTTACGATATTCTAAAATTATGTATTTTTAATACAAGTCAATTATACTTCTATTAGGAAAATTTTTCATAAATCCAATACTAATTTCATAAAAAAAAGTATTCGTATTTAAAAAGAAAAAAACTTATGTGTTAACATAATAAAAGAACATTTTCATGGGAAAAATCCTAATTAAATACAGAAGTATCTATAATATAAATAAAAAATAAGATGTTTTTTTTTATTTTTTAAAACTCCCTAAATTTTGAAGTTGGAGAAAATAAAAATTGAAATTCACTCTATTTTTAGGTTTTGATTTTAAGGAAAAAAGTTGTATAAGATAAGTATCATCAATAATATGTAATGAAGTTGGAATTTCAATCCCAAACGAGTGCTGCTCAAAACGTGTTAACGGGAAGACGGCTCACTAGAAAAGATTGTATCAGTTATTAGAATTTGATATTGATGTTATAAATTTTATTTCATTTTTAGATTCGATTTTTATGGATAAACATTGTTATACAAGTAATATATGTAAAATTTAGGGTTTTGATCTTACGAGAGAGCGGGTCAATAGGAATAACCATGTTTAACGAGAAAATGGTTCATTAAAGAAAACCGTGTTGAATATTAAAATTTAATATTGATGATATAATAGAAAATAAATATATTTAAATTTTTTAGAATTTTAGGATTTTAAATATTAATAACTAAAAAACTATCTTTTAACATTTTAGAAGAATAATAGGTGTTCAAATTTATTGAGAATAAGAGTTTGAATTTATAGGGAATACATATAATTAAAAGTTTTATTGGAAGTAGAATAGGTGTTTGTAAGACATATAATTAAGAGTTTTATTATAAGTAAAATAGGAGTTCTAATTTATAAATAAGAAGAGTTTGAATTTATAAAAAATACATATACTTAAAAAATAATTAGTGGTAAAAAAGATGTTTGAATATATAAAAAATACATATAATAAAATGTTTTATTGGAAGTAGAATACGAGGACAGTGAAGACGTCTTATACAATTTTTTAAAACTATATATTTTTTTCCTAGAAATCTTTTATTTTAACTTTTTTATACAAGTTAATTATACTTGCCTTAGAAAAATATATCCATAAATTCAATATTATTCCCGTAATGAAAAGCCTTCGTATTTAAAAAAATTGATGTGTTAACATAACAGAAAAGCATTTCCATCTGGAAGCTGTAAATTAATACAAGAATATATATCTATAATATACAGAAAATATAAGAAGTATTTTCATCATTTTTTTTGATAAACAAAGGAATTTTATAAACTTGCATCAACTCAAATCACAGCCAGGACAAACCCCTGAACTGACACTACAATCTGAATAGAAACAAATAACCGATCTAAACACATAGTCGCTTATGTTTTCAGACTGTTTAACATCATGAATTTCGAAATTCTTTGAATTAAAAAAGATTAAAATGGCTTTCCGATCAATCAATCCCGCACCAATCCTAGAACTTGTAATATCACCAATGACCTTCACGTACGCACCACCTGTAGTCCAATGTTCAGAAACACCCCAACTATCTACATGCCGAAAATCAGCTATAGACATGCCGAAAGTGAAAGATCTCATAAGATGAACAAATTTTAGTTATGAAAAGTAAGCCCTTGCAATATCCGACACCAACCCAAATCCAATGCACGAATTACAGATCTCCCACAAAACCACGTGAATCATTTTCAAAGTAGCCAGGAACAAAACACATACCAACATCAAAAAAAACATACCATAACATCCAAATAAAAAGGGTAACACACGCCGAAAGGCGAGACTAACGCCAAAAGACGAGACTAAACCAAAAATTCAAAGACCTCGGAATGACACCAAATTTTGATATGATGTTAAGGAGGATAATTTGAATCTAAAGGTATTTTTTATTTATGGAATCGGACTCAAAACCAATATAGATCTGAGAAATAAATTCTAGATATTTGGCTTTTGTTCAATTTTTATTGAAAAAGACTGCAACAAAAACAAAAGAGTGGGGATTAGATGATTGGGAGGAGAATTGAAGGATGGATTGATGGGGGAAACGAAGGGCGGCGGCTATGGTGATGGGGAGTCGACTCTCATGCGGAGAAAACAGACAGAGACAGTATTTTCATCTTTTAAAACTCCATAAATATTAGAAAGTTTAAAGAATGTAAAAATTGAAATTTACTCCCTTTCAAGGTTTTAATTTTTAAGGAAAAAAAGTTATTTCATAAGATAAGTGCCATCAATAATATGTAATGAAGTTAGAATTTTAGTTCCAAATAAGAACGGCTCGAAACATATTTTAATGGGAAGACGGCTCATTAGAAATGATTGTATTAGCTATTAGAATTTGATACCGATGTCATATTTTTTTTTAATAATTTTTAGAGTTCGATTTTTATGGATAAAAATTATTATATAAGTCTTTATAATATATGTTAAAGTTGGGATTTCGGTTTTAATAAGAGAGTGGCTTAATTGAAAGAATCGTATTTAAAAAGAAACCGGTTCATTAAAAAAGATTGTGTAACTATCAAAATTTAATATTGATAATATAATATAACGTAAATATGTATTGAATTTTAAAAAAATTGTAATGCCATTGCGAAACGCGGCTTTATCGAGAAAAAATGTCAAAAAAAATTAAAAATAACAATTCTCAGAAAGCTGTGTTAAAAATACTGTTTTTGTTACCCAGCTGTGAAATGCGTCTCCATGATACACATGATGCTTATGTGTATTGCATGATACCCAATTTGCTTATGTGTATCCTATACATTTCACTTATCAACTACCTCATTGAGTAATGCGTATTAGCTGTTACCCAAACAGTAAATGCGTATCCTTCAGGTGAAAATTGTAGAATATTTTTAAATTTATTTGTATTCTTTTAGGGGTTCAACGGTTAACCTTTGGGGTTCAATTTTTCAATTTTGGGTTTTAGAATTATTCAAAATGACGAATAAACCGTATATGAACTTAGGGTTTAGGGTTTTTTACAACCCTAGACCCAAAACCCTAATTTATCAAGATTTTTAAAAAATTCGGCGCCGGCCCCCAATTTTTTAAAAATCAGGCCGCCGGACTCACAAAAATATTCTATTTTTTAATTTAACTGTAGAATATTTTTAAATTTATTTGTATTCCCTCATGGGTTCAACGATTAACCTTTGAAGTTCAATTTTTCCATTTTGGATTTTAGAAATATGGAGGATGACGAATAAACTGTATACCTGAATAGCATATCGTATCAGTTTTTTATTTATACTTTAAAGCTTTTATCCCATTCATGAATCCAACTTAGATCTGACAATATAAAAAAAATTATATTTTATGATGATACCCAACTTACCTTTGGGTATTCTTTGTTTGAGAATAAAATATTCTAATCATACCCAATTTGTTAATTGGTATTTTTCGCAACCTCCCCGCCAATGGTTATTTTTGTCGGCGAAGACTAAAAACCCGATATTTTCAGACTTCACCCCTTTATCGACTAGTTAAAAAGATAATTTTCGATTTGAAGTTGAGAGCAGATCAATTTAACTAAAAAAAATCCAAATGAGGACCCCAGCTTAAATAAGACCAACAAGAAACAGATTTTTTCACTGATATCAAATTCATTGGGTCTTCCAATTATCCAAATCATGTAGCTACGGCTACGGCTAATAAACTAACAAAGTATCTAAACTATTCAAAGGTCTAAACGTTTGGATGCAAAGCTAATACCACCAAGACCAAGATAAGAATGGCTTGAAAAAGAAACTAACACATTTTCTTTTTCTTTCAGTTGTATAATTAGAACTGAAATTTTACCATCAGAAGTGATGCATACAATATTAAACAAGACATGCTACTTGGACTAACACACTACTAATTCTACTATTTCAGGCTTTATATAAGCATAATGTTACGCCTCAAAGCCTAGCCAATGTTCGAGCGAGTATAGAACCTATAATACTTTTGAGGTTTGACAAAGACCAAGATTTGTGCAAACAACATTCGAAAGTGAAGTTTTGTTTGCATTCCCACAAGATTAACATCTGGGAATGAAACATGTATGAAATTTTAAAAAGGCTTCCGCAGAAAGCATGTTACGATGAGCAACAACAGTTACAACATAGCAACACAAGTACACAACAAAACACAACAGCTTCATAAAGTTTGGTGATAAACATTCCTCCTAGACAAACAGTTTTTAACGTTAATGATGATATGCAGATAGCTGTTCCTTGACCCAGAACCACATCCACAAGATAGAAACAGAGATGAAATTTAAGCCGGCCACATTCCTCAATCCTCTTCCAGGGCTGCATTTTAGATATAACAATAGGTTGAAATTTGTCGTCGACAGGCTATGACAAATTAATAGTTGATAAAAGAACACATCAAGGGGAGAGAGAAAGAGAGATTTACTGCTAAGGATAAATCCTTGAAGCAAGCTCTGAGCTCTCTCTGCTTGCTCCGGAGTTCCCGAAATTTGAATGACATTATCTGTTGCTTCTGGCCCATCTTCAATCAACTTTATTTTTGCTCCTGATAACTGCTTATATAAAGGCAGTAGTCAGACTATAAAAAGTGTTGCACCCTCTAACATAACGCAGTAGAGTCAAGAGTCTAAGAGAGCCAGATTTACCTCACTAATCTGTGCAAGCTTGTTTTTTGATTTTGTTATCAGCTTGGGCACTGCATGTGGTGGTATAACAACCTCCAACGTACTCCTAGTGACCAGTGGACCGTGAAATCTAATTGGGAAAAGAATATTTTATAAATGAAAAATAAACAGTAGGTTGAAATGATAATGCTATTGGAGTTACTTAATGTAATAATGTAGAAAGCCATACCTATTTCCTGCACTTGGCACACTTTCACGACGCTCATTTTCGGTCTGTTTCACTGCTTCTTTGGTGGAACCACTGAGATCCTGCGAATGAAAATTTACACTATTGATTACTATAGAAAAATTCAACTTTTTTTCACAGCTGCAAACATGTAAAACCCTCCCCAGGTGATAGATAAATTTTGATCCTAGGCTGTAAGCCAAAAAGTGCTCTTCAAAATCTTTTAAACTACTATTTCAATAGCACAATATATCAGTTGCTAGAAAATTGCCAAGCCAACTTAATTTAGTATCTTGGACATGTATTTGGGAAACCATTGCAGGTGGTGCAAACTTATAATATGCAAAGCTTCTAAAAAGATAATAACATAAAAGTGGTCTCATAGTTGGCCCTTCATGTGGAAGATACCGCATTTTACTATATCTGAAAAATACACCCGAAGACCCCTCCATTAAACATTTCACATGTATAAAACACACAAATAACCTCTCTGTATATATATTTAAAATTGATCTTTGAGAACTTTTTTAAAAAAAATGGGAAGTGGCTACAGGGAGATAATTAAGCAAGAAATAGGTGGCTTCTGATATAATTTTGATTTCTTCTTTGCAGCTTATCAATGTCAGTACAATAGCGGATACTTAGAGTATAATTCTATTTTGAACAAGTATCACCAATGTTAATTTTTTATTATTCCCAAAATATTCGTGTAGTATTTAGAGAACTCCCAAGTCTTTACTTGATCAAAGATTGAAAACAAGTCCTGCTTATGGAATTAAGATAGTATCAAAAGCAATTCACATTCCTACTAATTTACCTTTGTAGCCTGTGCTGGTGGTGCTACAATTTGAACATTCTGCGCAGATGCAGTAGGAAGATGATTTGCAGCACCTGTTTCTCGGGATGCATTTTTGTTATTATTCGAACCTGCCTCCTGTCCTAATGCACTCCCAGCAGAACTGTTCGCAATCCTGGGGGATGGGGAGATATCCTTTGGGTAGAAGTCCTGGTACAGGTAATCACGAAGTTTATCTGTCACTTGCACGAGAGCCTCACGAGCTGCCATGATCTCCCCAACAATCTGGAGATGTACAAAGACCCTCAAAATGACAGAACTGGAAATTATATTGTTTACAAACTCATGCATTAATCCAAACTCATGGTTCTCATCAGAACTATATAGTCGATACAACTAAAAATACAAAAAAGTGCACATGTTAAGCAAAGCAAGGCCTTTCATTGATACATCCAACTATACAGCAATAAATATTATGGTGTAACTGAAGTCAAGTGATCCATCTTACGCTAAGAGATATTATACTTCAAGTTGGAGTATGTGTACATTTCTAAATTTAGTCACTACATGTGTAGCCTTAAAGATTTAGTCACTGCATATGTAGTCTATAAAATCTGCCACTGGAAGTGCTGCATGACATAGCAAAACACATATCTTACGAATTTCAGTGATTGGAAGAAACATGTGCATTCTTAGAAGCATGACATGGCAAAACAAATATTTCACATATTTCAGCGATTAGAAGAAACAAGTGCATTCTTAGATCAACAACGTTTGTAGGACCAAACCTGCAAAAGCTCATCATTCTCAGATACACACACAGGAAGTTCTTCTCTTGGCAGGATCTGAATGTCTGTGCCACTTTTTTTCCTTATTTCAGACAATCCATTTCTTCCCTCCAAACATCCAATCTCACTAGATGGAACAAGTAATCGAGTAGTTATAACATTCTGTTTCTCTGGAACAACATCAACAATGCGATCCAGAATGTGCAACAAAGCTTCCTGAGCAGGAAACATCTGGTCGTCCGCTTCCTAAAATGAAGTTTTCAGTTAGAACATGCATCAAAATCTTATACGAGGAAATGGCATTGTCATAAAATATAAACAGACAGCAACTGTGGCAGTGATGTACTGATGTTCCTATTCAAACTTTCGATTATGTCCTCAAACTTGCAGTAAAAATTAATCTACAAGTTGAAAAGTCTGTAAATAACCAAAGTACAGAAGATACCGGGACAGCAGGTACCTCCTCGGACGAAACGACGACTATTTGTTCATCTGATCCAAATACAGGATCAATTATCCTCACATCAACACCAATTTCATGTTGTAGAAAATCCACAATACCATCCGACTCTCCAATAATATTATCAATTTTTTCAATTGGGCATAATATCTGAAACACAATTTCCTCCCTTGGAAATGATGGTTCATTATTATCCATAGACATATGTCCAGATTCAGTTGCATAGGCAGATTGATGGGAGGAATAATGACTGCCCCTAGGACCACTCAGACTTGCAGATAGTCGAGATTCAAAATTAGGACTATCCATAGAACTTCTATGTGAAGCATGATTCATATGAGGGACATAATCATCATCAGGTGGAAAGAACCTATCTGGTGAACGACCGTGAAAATTACCACGATCCCGATGCTGGCTCTCCCTCAGACGGGAAGATATTATAGCTACAGCGTTTTTCACATTATTCATATCACCAAGTATCTGCACAAGAGAAATAAATGTTATCAATGATACTTTAACATATGAAATATGCTTAAAGTTTCGAATATTCAATAAAGTGCCACGGTTAGCTTAATTTTCTTCCGCAAAAAATCAGGCATATATACTTTCGAATCTTCGAAACTCTAAAGTAAAACCGCATAGAAACATATACAATCTAGTCATGTTACATAAACAAGCGACCAAATTCAGAGAAAACCTAACCAATATCCGCGGACATAGTGTAATTCCATTAAATTAATGAAGTGTCTCAATCAGCACAATTTTATGTTCGGAAAATAAGTCCGCCGACATATCTAGTTCATCCAAATAAGGTATAATCGCATAGAAACAAAGCCGCAAAAACATACACACAAGTCATAACCGCAGTCAAGTCAAGTCATAAAAAGCAATCAACTAAGGTTCAAACAAAAACCTGAACAATTTCCTCCGACATGGACACACATCTGGGAATATTATGATCTCTGGGAAGCACTCTAATATGCGTCCTAGTCTCCATCCTCATTTGTTCGATTATTTTCCCACCTTTGCCCAACAAACTCCCAACGTGCATCCTGGACACAACCAATCTGGTAACAACACGATTGGGTCCACCTCGCATCCCATACTCCTCCTCCTCATCACCAAACCCTACATTACTAAACCCCGGTCCAACATCACTTTCCAAAATCCTCTCATGAATCAAAAACAAGGCCTCCTGCGCAGGCGAAAACGACGGCATCCTTCCATCAGGATCCCGCCGCCTGGTATCGGAAATCTCAATAATCCTTTCCTCATCACCAGGAATCAATTCGTGCATATTAATCCAAGCACCAGTATGTTGTCTAATGGACTTAATTATACTTCCAGACTTTCCAATCACTCCTCCAGCTTTAATGTCATGACATAGGATCCGGTAAGTAGTGGTAACCATCAAGTTCGGGTCCTTCCTACCACCTCCGCCGCCACCGACGCCACGGCGGTGAGGAGCGGCGGCGTAATGATTGTTGTTATAGCGAGGCTGTTTGTTGTTCCGGTGCATAGGTTCGGGATCGTAGTCCTGATTGTCGTAGTAGTAACGTTTAGATCTAGATCGGTCCATTGTTCAAAATTAGGGTTTGTTTGTTCCGTTCAGAAATTGGGGGATTTGAAATGAGAAACCCTAGATATGAAATGAAATGAAATGCTCAGTGCTTTTCAATTGCTGAGAGAGAGGCACTTCTTATCCTATGATTTATACTACTAGTTCACTGCGGCCTATATAGGATTTAGGGGAGTATTTGTTGCAATTTTTTATCCAGTCCTCCTTCTCTGACTTCCTTTTTACTGCGGCTATTTTTTGTTGGAATTAGAAAGAGAAGTGATGGGATCCTCATGTATTCATATGAGTTCCACTAATTAGAAAACGTCGTTTGATATTCGAAAATAGTTTCGAGAATCATTTCGATATTTCTAACATTGCTCAATTAAAAATATCTTAGGATAATGTTTTTTTATTTGGTTTTTTTTCGAGGCTAATGTTTACCGTCGCCAAAGGAGTAGGGACAAACTACTTGACATGACAGTACCCAGGTTGTCAATTTACCGGTCTAGATTCATTTCTCATACGAATTTACTCCATAAATTAGTCATTTATGTTGATTTACCTGAATTCACGTATTTACTGTGAATTTGTTATTTATATTTTTTCAATCGGGAAATTTTGTTTTTTATTATTTATATAGGTACGCTAGTCAAAAAAATATGAAAAGTTACTCGTTAAAACATCAATTTACAAATGAAAAAAGGAATTTGAAATACATTCTAGATACTTTCCCGGAGATATAAAAAAGTTATCTGAACTATTTTTCAGTTTCTGTATTCTCATAAATTTATGGGCTTTTTTCAAAAATAGCCAAGTTCTAGCATTTTTTTTTTCCAAAAATATGGTGTAATCTCATTTACAACCTCAATTGCAACTTTTGAAACCTAAAATGCAACTGTTTACAAATGCAACTTTAACCGTATTTTTGAAATTTCTTTTGAAAATATGGGTACATTTGATAATTTTCCTAAATTATATATGATATATGTATTCGCTAACAAAGAATATCGGTTCAAAAAATCATTAACAATGTCTGTCGACACTATATTTCGTAGTATTTGCCTAAAAATAATTATAAATACGTCACTAATTAATATGCAACACAATTAATTTATTTTTATACTACATATACATAGGGAATTGATATATAAACTCCATGGATTGATATTTAAGCTCTAATTGATATATAAATGACATAATTATCCATGATAAAAACAAAATCAATGAAATTCATTTTCTAGAAACATGGGTAGTAATGTAATTAAAATATTTGGAGCAAGTCGTGTCTTGTCTATGTGACATGGTGTGATTGTTGTAAGACCCCCAGATCCGGGGTCCGGGATCCGGTCGTTACGGTTTCCAATTCTATCCACAACACTTGAACTTTCCTTAACATAAAATAAATTATATCTCTATGACCCAACACAACAATGTAAAACACACCCGTTATAGTCCCAGAGATGAAATCAGAGTAACAATCAAATTTTATTAATCACATTATGAGTTCTTACAATCCAAAAGAATTTCAATATAAATACATACTCTTTGCCATCCATTTACATAAGTCATACTAGACCATATACTTGGTACTGAAAGAATAAATATATCCTACCAATAGCTTCTTCTTCAGCTCTGGTAGTCTCATCGTCCTCGCCCGCGTCGAGTGCGCCTTGTGCGAGTCATCTGGTCTAGCTGTTGTTGTGATATAATAATAAAGCAAGGGTGAGCAATAGCCCACCAACAATAATATATAACTGAACGATAATATATAACAGTTCAAAAGTATCTTTCAAACCATATGTCATGCATTTACGGAAATGATGCCAGTATAATATGAACGATGAAGTTACAAGGTAACTTAAAGTATTTGTTTGTAGAAATATCTGCTACATCAAAAGTAAGCGAGATATTCTCATTTCATTAAAAAGAGGAACTTGCATGAAAAGATTGCAATTCCAGTTATGAACACTTTTCCAGCTCTGCCAACAGTAATCATGTTGCAGGAAATAATTAAGTTTGGATGATGAACCAATGATGGAGTATTCACCGCGCCCGCTGTTCCAATCTTGATGATCAGTCGAGATCGTACAGCTCAAATTAGATTTACTACCGGTAGAAGGAAGAACTGACGGCTGTACTTGTCTACCGCCTTACTAGCTCTCCCCGGCCAACTGTTGGGCCAAAGGGGATGGACCGGCGCTACTCGGCCTCTTACACGACTCCTAGTTCAAATAGAATTCATGATTCTGAATGTAACGTTCGTCCCCCTTTCCCCAAGTATAATACTTGTTGATAAGACTCTACAAAGTAGTCGTATCTAGTTGGAAAGGAAAATTCACCAATAACTTCCAAGCTATTGCTTGGTAACGAATATCAACTTGTTCTAACAATCTTACCCCTCGAAAGATGAGAAGGTACACAATGACTTAATAAGTCAATAGCACCCGCATTGCGAGTGAAGAGAATATTTTAAGACCGGGAAGTCGACAAGATAAATAACATTTTCCAAGTAAGGTTCCCTTATTATTAGGGAGGTAGACTCAAAGAAGAATGATGTCTGAGAACCTTTCTTGATATAAGATTAATAATAATATGACTCCGAGATATTTTCTGTAATAATCGAAGAAGGTAAACCTTATTGAGGTTATTCTAAGTAGGAAATAAATATTCAAAGAATATTTATTGAATTAAAAATATTTAAAGAATATTTAGGAATATGAAAGAATATCTTTAATCAGAGTATTTCTCAAAATAATCCTTGAAGAAATATCAAGAGAATATTTATTGAATAAATAAATATTTAAACGAATATTCAAAATAATATTCATTAATTAATAAGGAATTTAAATGAATATTTAAAAAGTAATATTCATTTAATGAATAATATTCTAAATGAATATCAAGTAATATTCATTTAGTAATCCAAGCTTTAAAGGAATATTCGAGATAATATTCGATAAATAAATCAAGCTTCAGATGAATATTAGAATAATATTCATCAAGTAATTAATATCTTAAATGAATATTCAAAAGTAATATTCATTTAATAAAATAATATTCTAAATGGATATTCAAATAATATTCATTTAGTAGTCCAATCTTTAGGAGAATATTCGGAATAATAATCGATAATCTATTCGACTTTGAATGAATATTGAAAAATATTATTCGTCGAATGGTTACGTTCAAATAATTATTTGAAGTAAGGATCGTTAAATAAATAATCTCGAACGAATATTCAAATAATATTCGTCGCCCAAATAATGGAAAATATTTACTTAAATATTTTCCTCCGAGGTAATCTCGATATATCAAGAAATATTGACTCCCGGTCTATATTTGATGAATAAGATGTATACGCCCTTCTATGAGGGTCTTACAATAACCGGCTTATAATTGATACGTTAGTTATCTAATTTATAAGCCAATAAACAATCAGGGAACAAGCATAACGATATAACTTGAAAGTAGGCATGCATGCTATGGCATATGTATAACAGGAAACATATATATATATATATATATATATATATTCAATCACAACAACAGCCTAAAAGAAGGGAATCGAAACTTGCTTGGTAGTCGAGTACGGTAAGGGGTAGTGGTAGCGGGTCCCGGGTCAGCTTGGTGATCTATAAATAGCCAAGGCATTCGGGATTAATCACTTAACATCTTAAAAGTTAAGTTATACTTAAATCAAAACACGTTCTCGAGTTATCTCGTTATACCCCTTTTTGTGGATTCCTTTTATCACTGATCCGACCCGACATTCGTTCGTTAATACGACATGTCACTGTACTTACACTTGGGACATACTTAAGTCATACAAGTTCTAAAGTCGATCGTTACGAACCAATATTATACTCCGAGTTTTATCGCCCGTTTTCTAAGTGTTTTACCGAAGTTATAATAGAGTCGTCTTTTAGGGGTTCGTTCGCGTTTAACCTCGACTCGAATATTTTTAATAAATCGAAAAACGATCCTTTTGACATACAGTTTTCTTTAACACCTTCCTTTTTACCTCTAGTATTTATTTACCAAGATTTGTCATGACTTTACATATTTTACGAGGGTTCAATTTCAGTTACGAACTTTCGTTTACGGATTCGAACTACTTTTAGTAAATCGGTCATAAATCCTAAACCGTAAGTCTGTTTGATTCGATTCTTTTTCCAAAATGATCTACGACTCAAAATCTACAAGGGAATGTTAGATACTTGTCCAGTTTCGGCCATTAGACCTACTGTGATGCACGGTTTTCAATGATTAACGAAATTTCGGCATTATAACGGCTATAATACGAACGTTCCAAAAATCACAATCAACAACCCAAGCCACACCGGGCATCAATACAACTTATACACATAATAATCATCTCACAAGTCCAGAAGCTACTGATCTTAGCATCAAAATCGTCATGCATCTTAAATCATATAACTAATTACATAATCATGCTTTTAATTATCATTATAATCATACCAAGCTAAATCCATCAAAAACATTCATAAATCTCAAATCAAATGCTAGGGTTTCAAGAGATCTACCTTCCTTGGAGTATGATATAACCTTAATAAGCTTGGTATGGTCCTTGTCTAGCTTAATCAAACCTTAGATCATCCAAAGAAATCATGAAAACAAGATTAGTTCTAAGAAAACACTATTCATCGCCAATCTTGTAAAAATCATATAAAATCAAAAACTAAGAGTTTAGTTCTAAAATTTTTACCACACCTTCTACTCTTCAAGGGCTTTCTTTTGAGCTATAGAACACAAGAATCCAACCATGGGAGCTAGGGTTTTGAGCCCCATCTTTATACTGATCAGAACCTGGACAGTTTTGGTCCTCCAACTTTAAGCATGGATTTGACTAGGCTATACTACTTGGATTTCCATGAAATTTGGAACGAATCTTGCCCATGGAGTGGAGAGGCTATGGTTAAAATTTGGTGATTTTATCATGGATAGAAATGGAGATATGAATTTTTCTTTGTGTTATGTTTCTGCTGGACAGTTTGTATGTTCAATGTTTTCTTTTGCTTTTCTCTCTTTTCTCCCACTTGATCATCTACTTTTTGCTCATATAACTAGATATTATCAGCTGGTAGGATGAGATTGATAGCATTGGGGTAAGAGCCAAGAGTCTTGGATAAGTTTTGATAGATATTTGTTTTGTTTCTTGTTTGATTTAAGTGATTTAAATCACTTAACTCCTAAATTGTTTTGATTTAATCCTTGATTAAATAATTTAATCCACTTGATATAATTCTCTTGATGATCATATAGGATATTTAATCTCGATACGAACTTAATCCGTAATCTAGGATTCGTTCGCTTTATTGATTAATCTCGTTATAACGTTTTAGCGATTTCTAGAACGCTTGTTTCACTGCCTCAGTGGTTTCCTACCTTCATTCTTAAATCAAATATAATAACATCCCAAAACATTAAATCCTCAAAGTTAATATCTCAATTCTTGGATTATAATAATATTTAATCCACTGTCCGGTCAAATATTATACCGAAAAAGAATTTGGAATTTCTGAATTCCGATCGTCTCTGCATTCACTTATTTCCTCCGCGTATTACTAATATGACTTCGAAACATCCATATCACGTCCCGTACATAGGGTGGCGTGAAAAGTTTTCCAACTTACAAAATCACTATTCATCCACCAAATTACTATGCACGTACAGGAAACACTATGCACGTACGGGAAATACTATGCACGTACGGAAAATACTATGCACGTATGGGAAATACTATGCACGTACGGAAAACACTATGCACGTATGGGAAACACTATGCACGTACTCATTTCCCTTCAAGGATCCATTAGCTCCTTCCTGGATGGTAGATTATTCTTATCTAGGTCCTCAACCATCGAATTACTCTATTCTGACTATATACCAATGCATCAGGATCATTGTCCAAAGCAATATCCATTCATTACAATCATTGTTCTTTGAAACCACCATTCATTAGTGCTCTTTAACCACAATAAGAAAAGTTTTAATTCTACCCAAAATTCGGGTTATTACAATCCTTCCTCCTTAAAAGGATTCCGTCCTCGGAATCAGTTTAGGAATAACTGAGGTTACTTCTATCCCATTGCACTTTCTATTTCTCAGGTGGATTCTTCCACTTCTTGATTTTCTTCAAATCTCTCACTAGCTTGACAACCTTATCTCTTAGCGCTTGCTCTTTTCTATTCATAATTTCCACAGGTTGTCCTTCGTAGTTCAGATTCTGTTATGTATATCTATCTGCTCGTACTCTATCATATGCCGGGCATCTATAGTATACTGATGAGGCACATACGCATGAACCATGTTATGACCATTTTACCGGTTTGGGTGAGGCTGGCTCATAGGCCACCTTCCTGACACGTTTAAACTCTCAGATGGCCCAATGAATCTTGGGCTAAACTTCCTTTCATTCTAATCTTGTTAATTCCTTCCACGAGGATACCTTTTCTTATTACAAATCTCGAACCTTATATTCTCTATCTTGTTTGCACAAAAATACATCAACAAAAACTTGCTTGTCAGAATCCTCTATTAATTCTAGATATTTCCCAATTCCATTTTATAAATGTCAACTCTATTGTCGACGGGGTACTCTGTATTGAAACTAGTTCGAGTATTCTAACAACCGATTCGAGTAACTCTTGATGTCTAGCAACGAGCTCGTCGGCCATCACTGTTTTGGCCTCGCTATCTCATTGTTAACTACTATCACCCCCGGTGTACCAACCTTTTCTTTAATCATCTCACAGAATGCCAATCTACCTCCTGTGTTCATTCAGTCATTCTCTATTATCTCATCTCTTCTCCTTTCTGAAAGAAAGGCGAATCTCTTGGGGGGATTTGTTTGCGGGGAATGTTGTCTGGTTCGAGGACTCTTAATCCTTTTATCACAAATCAAAATCTTCATATACACACAAGCACACATATTTTCAGATCTGATAGGTCTAAAAGTCGATCATGTTTGATCCTTTTTGATTTCGCACCTTTCCTTCATATATACAATGTTTCGATATACTTAGGGCGAAAACTATCTCAGATAACTCACATCCAATTCATTAAATTCCAAAAAGCTGTGGGTGCAATAGTCAACCCAAAATGACATCATTTACAATTTCATAGTGTCTATACCTAGTGCGATTCACAATCTTGGGTATATCCTCGATTGTTAACTTCCAACCGGTGATGTCCTTTTCCCTAATAAGTTTGGAAAATACACAGCGTCCCTGGGCTGCTCAAACAATCTTCTACAATAGTACCTATACTCAATGTTGACTCATTTAACTCTCGAGGTTCGATGCACAATCTTGTGCTAACATATTTCTTTCTTACAACACACCGGTTCTTCACGATGGCACACTTAGTCATATCGCACTCTTATTCAACAATCCTTGCATCTGAGTTGATAATTCTTTTATTCCTACTGGGCTAACGGGAGATGCAGCACTATGCTCTGAACACTCGATATTCATTATTATGTCATCCAAATCGTTATCTGGTAGCTTATTAAAACCTTGTACAACCTCCCAAAATCATTATAATTATACTTGGTGTCTCTTTCCTCGGGGTCAACCATATGAGCTAATCAAGCCTCATATCTCTGGCGTCATAATCTCTTAGTCTGAACTAGATTCCAAAATCTCTAACTCCGTCTTTATCCTTGAATTAGTTCCCTCATAATCAATTTGGCTCCATTGGGTATCAACTAATCCATCATTATTATAATATCAATTTCTCCCTAATTCGAAAAGAATCAAATCTCTCGATCGAGTGGTACTCTGGGTAGGTTCTCTGGAAATCACTATTCCTTATCCATAAGGAACACTTCCTGAACTTGATGTAGATATTACATGAAGTAGATAAAATTGCAGAAGAGTTTCAAGCATCGCAGCTATGTCAGGTTGATGAAACTATCATTCATGCAGCTTCCATAAAAGACTGGAAACTTAACGGTTTACTTCGTCAATTTTGTATCATGGTCCTGGTTTGCCTCAAAACGGGACCTTCTAAGGTACGTAATATGCTTAAGACTCCATTACAAGTCGAATCTTTACATAAACTATTATTACCTTCGATTCTTGCACAATCATAAAAAGGAATGTAACTTCCTCCACTCCGATATGACCTTCAAGGTCTTTCCAAATATCATTTTGTTTCTTCGGTATGAACATTTGTAATTATTCCTTTATACTTAGACTGTCGGCCACCTCATTGGCCTTTCCTGATAATAATAATTTCTGGTAATCCTTGTTCTCTGGATATATTCCAATTCAAACTTTTCTACCTCATTCCCATCACTGTTGGGTGAAAGCATTCTCCCTTAAGCTCTGCTGATGGAGAAAAATATATTTATCAGTCTTTTTCCATAAGTCATTGCTTCCACCTACCCGTGGGAACTTTATCACGTTTATTCCCAATCCTACTTAGGATACTTCTTTTCTTAGTTCTTTCCTTATCTTAGGATAATCTCAACCTTTATAGGTTCAATCCATACTTCCTCAGGGTTTCACACATGCCTCATCTGGCATTATTGTTACTATGTCATACATTCCTTACCAAACTTCCATTTTGAAGTTCGGAATATCACTTTTTTTTTTCCTTGTAAGGTTTCATAGGTCATCCTCATCATTCCTCCTGTATTTTCTGGGTACAGGGTATATCAAAATGTCATTGATCAATACTCTAATAATTCTATCTATGTTCTTTCCAGAACTCTTTTTAATAATCCTTACCGGTCATTGTTGCCTTAGCAAGTCCAACTCATATCATCTGAGTTCATAATGTCGTTATTAGGGTTAATGCCATCCTTTGTGCATTCCCCAGGGTTTGTCTTAATTTATGGATATCCTATCCTTAATTCAACTGCCAAGGAATTCTTGCATCCTATACTTGGAAATCAAATCATGTATCCTTAATAAGGGTCTCTTTTCAATCATTCTCATTTGATAATCGATCGGTGGCTTAATGCTAACCTCTTCTTTCAGATAGTTGTCAGCCTATTTGACCTTCCAAAAGACAACGTATGTCTATCTGCTCTCTTACAGAACTTGGTAATGGTAGCAAGGATGTTCTGGAAGATATTGATCGAGTTCAACGTGAATCTCTTAGTACTTATCGTTTTTCTCAAAGGTACTTGCCTTAGACAAAATTTCTACAGCATACTGATCCATCTATGACCATTTCTATACTCTCTTCATAAACCTTCATTGTTTACTTCCCTTGGTCATACTATATTCATGGTATTTATAATACCATAACATCATACATCTCAAGTCATTATACTTCCATTTTTACTCGTAATCTTGGGCAATCATATACACATGAATCACTTTAGTACGGGTGACCCCATTCCAAAAAGTCTAGTAAATTCCCAATCCAAACATGGGTTGCAAAGGGTTCAGTAGAAGATTCCTACGATCTCATTAATATTTCCTTTATATCAAAAGCCCTTGCAGTCGGCGCTTACTTAGAAGCAACCCTGCTTTGTCCTTTCATTGCGGGTCTAGTCACTTGATAATCCTTTGTGACTTGGCCTCAACTGACCACACTAAAATAAAAATATATGGTTTTTGGGGTTGGCTAATTAGCATTACTTTTCTAGCAATTGCTGGCATAGTGCCTTCTACTTTGATACCTTTCTACCTTTCCAAAACTTTACTCCATATAGGTCTTAATCGACTTCTCGGCACCGTCTCCGGCTTTCCTCCACTTTTATCTTTTCAACTATTCTTATCAATCCCACGTGCCACGCAAGCTTACCATTCATGGTATAACAGCCTTTTCACTTAAGTCAATCCCGGAGTTTCTCAGTCCGACTGGTTTCTTACTTACATTTCCTGTTTTCGTCCAATCTCACTTCATCATTGTATTTCTACAATCAATCGCGATAACCGGGGTCTATCCACCAACCCATATAGCGGCTACTTTACCCAATTCACGGGGTTCGCCCCAGTTTCTACTCTCTTCCATGATGTTCTCTGATAATCAGAAAGACAAGGTTTGCCAAAATTCGTTGAATTTCTTTCCAGAATCAAGGAAATTTTGGTCAATCTATCCAACCACCGGTAACACTATGAAGATCAATTTCGAAACCTAGAGAATAGTTCTATGAGCATCCAAGCAGGTAGAATCATAAGCAGTTATAATAACGGAATTATTGACACAAAGTTGGAAGTTTAACCACTAGAAAGGAACCAAATATATATATATATATATATATATATATATATATATCCCATAAAAGGGAAATCAAAAGTTTCAAACTGAAACATGCCACCTCTTCCTGATACATATACATCTTAATTGTCGATAATATCAAATGTCAGTCTTCCTAACCACAGGTTTCAGAAGGAACACTACCGTCGGAGTTAGTCGTTTCATAAAAATTGGCACTACTAGGGCCATCCTAGTCTGGTGTACCGTGTTGTTCGAATGCATCCGCAATTACTCTGCCGTGCTGCATAAGCACACCACCTAAACCTGTATGAGATGCATCATAGTGTATCATAAAGTCTTCCTTCTCCCGTTAGGCAACACCAACGCCGGGTCGTTACCAATTTCATTTTAAAACATTCTCTATTACCTCTTAACCACTAATCGCATTACTTGATCCATTTGCAATTCAGTGTCAGAATAAACTTAAGGTAACTACTATAATCTATTCGGGGAAAAGAAAGAATTTAATATTCTTCTGAATCACATGCATCTAACGTTCCTGATTCACCATTTTACTGAGTTAAAATAAACTTATACTTAGTACCTGATAGTAGTCATATTACGAGTTTATCATAGACCCACTGGTCTTTTCCTCTGGTAGTTTCTGAGATCATCGTCTCGCTTACTACTTTATATAACTTTATCCAATCAGGCCATCACTTTCCACTATCTTTACTTTCGAAGCTGGTTCATTCATAATATGGACATTTCGCTGAATAAAACCACCTCAACAATCTCAATTTGGTTTCATAAAATATAACCCATGAAATCCGCCTTCTCACAGCGAATTACCATTGACAATATTCACACTAATCCATTTATCCGATAATATGGCACTTGTTGCCTCTATCTCAACTGCTCCTGGGTGCTCCCTGTCCTACATCGACGTCTTTGATAATCATGCATCATTCTAACTCCTTTCTCATTAATCTGAAAGTCTCTAAGGATCTTTATCTATCCCCATATAAGACCTCAAGTAATCCTTCCAATCTGTCTTAATTGCTGGTACTACCTCTCGTAGTCCGGCTATAAATCCAACATAAAATTTCAATTCTCTTAATAATATCTCAGTTCTTTGTGCTCACTTCTCTTAGCACTATAATCTTAACTCTCGCTATCCCTCTGGCTACAGCCCTCATTTCCTTGGAGTAAACTCCTCATCCTCAATAGGATTCTCCTCTGCTGGAACCTCTTTCGAGTCCTCAATAGGGTACTCTATCGAATTCACAATCCGATCGTCAGCATATAATAAAACATCATCATGCTGCTGCTCGTACGCCTCAAGGTCTGTCGCCTTACTAGTCGATACGAGAACGAGCTAAGTTACTATCATGATACTTAAGAGTTCCCATAAGGGTTTTATATGTCAATACTACTTGAAGTAGTCCGACTATGAACTTGGCAAGAGTTCTTATTATCTTAGTGAGTTTATTGTTTTAACGTCGCATCATCTCTGGGGTTTATAACGTACGCTCTGATACCACTTCTGTAACACCCCCAGATCCGGGGTCCGGGATCCGGTCGTTACGGTTTCCAATTCTATCCACAACACTTGAACTTTCCTTAACATAAAATAAATTACATCTCTATGACCCAACACAACAATGTAAAACACACCCGTTATAGTCCCAGAGATGAAATCAGAGTAACAATCAAATTTTATTAATCACATTATGAGTTCTTACAATCCAAAAGAATTTCAATATAAATACATACTCTTTGCCATCCATTTACATAAGTCATACTAGACCATATACTTGGTACTGAAAGAATAAATATATCCTACCAATAGCTTCTTCTTCAGCTCTGGTAGTCTCATCGTCCTCGCCCGCGTCGAGTGCGCCTTGTGCGAGTCATCTGGTCTAGCTGTTGTTGTGATATAATAAAAAAGCAAGGGTGAGCAATAGCCCACCAACAATAATATATAACTGAATGATAATATATAACAGTTCAAAAGTATCTTTCAAACCATATGCCATGCATTTACGGAAATGATGCCAGTATAATATGAACGATGAAGTTACAAGGTAACTTAAAGTATTTGTTTGTAGAAATATCTGCTACATCAAAAGTAAGCGAGATATTCTCATTTCATTAAAAAGAGGAACTTGCATGAAAAGATTGCAATTCCAGTTATGAACACTTTTCCAGCTCTGCCAACAGTAATCATGTTGCAGGAAATAATTAAGTTTGGATGATGAACCAATGATGGAGTATTCACCGCGCCCGCTGTTCCAATCTTGATGATCAGTCGAGATCGTACAGCTCAAATTAGATTTACTACCGGTAGAAGGAAGAACTGACGGCTGTACTTGTCTACCGCCTTACTAGCTCTCCCCGGCCAACGGTTGGGCCAAAGGGGATGGACCGGCGCTACTCGGCCTCTTACACGACTCCTAGTTCAAATAGAATTCATGATTCTGAATGTAACGTTCGTCCCCCTTTCCCCAAGTATAATACTTGTTGATAAGACTCTACAAAGTAGTCGTATCTAGTTGGAAAGGAAAATTCACCAATAACTTCCAAGCTATTGCTTGGTAACGAATATCAACTTGTTCTAACAATCTTACCCCTCGAAAGATGAGAAGGTACACAACGACTTAATAAGTCAATAGCACCCGCATTGCGAGTGAAGAGAATATTTTATGACCGGGAAGTCGACAAGATAAATAACATTTTCCAAGTAAGGTTCCCTTATTATTAGGGAGGTAGACTCAAAGAAGAATGATGTCTGAGAACCTTTCTTGATATAAGATTAATAATAATATGACTCCGAGATATTTTCTGTAATAATCGAAGAAGGTAAACCTTATTGAGGTTATTCTAAGTAGGAAATAAATATTCAAAGAATATTTATTGAATTAAAAATATTTAAAGAATATTTAGGAATATGAAAGAATATCTTTAATCAGAGTATTTCTCAAAATAATCCTTGAAGAAATATCAAGAGAATATTTATTGAATAAATAAATATTTAAACGAATATTCAAAATAATATTCATTAATTAATAAGGAATTTAAATGAATATTTAAAAAGTAATATTCATTTAATGAATAATATTCTAAATGAATATCAAGTAATATTCATTTAGTAATCCAAGCTTTAAAGGAATATTCGAGATAATATTCGATAAATAAATCAAGCTTCAGATGAATATTAGAATAATATTCATCAAGTAATTAATATCTTAAATGAATATTCAAAAGTAATATTCATTTAATAAAATAATATTCTAAATGGATATTCAAATAATATTCATTTAGTAGTCCAATCTTTAGGAGAATATTCGGAATAATAATCGATAATCTATTCGACTTTGAATGAATATTGAAAAATATTATTCGTCGAATGGTTACGTTCAAATAATTATTTGAAGTAAGGATCGTTAAATAAATAATCTCGAACGAATATTCAAATAATATTCGTCGCCCAAATAATGGAAAATATTTACTTAAATATTTTCCTCCGAGGTAATCTCGATATATCAAGAAATATTGACTCCCGGTCTATATTTGATGAATAAGATGTATACGCCCTTCTATGAGGGTCTTACAATAACCGGCTTATAATTGATACGTTAGTTATCTAATTTATAAGCCAATAAACAATCAGGGAACAAGCATAACGATATAACTTGAAAGTAGGCATGCATGCTATGGCATATGTATAACAGAAAACATATATATATATATATATATATATATATATATATATATATATTCAATCACAACAACAGCCTAAAAGAAGGGAATCGAAACTTGCTTGGTAGTCGAGTACGGTAAGGGGTAGTGGTAGCGGGTCCCGGGTCAGCTTGGTGATCTATAAATAGCCAAGGCATTCGGGATTAATCACTTAACATCTTAAAAGTTAAGTTATACTTAAATCAAAACACGTTCTCGAGTTATCTCGTTATACCCCTTTTTGTGGATTCCTTTTATCACTGATCCGACCCGACATTCCTTCGTTAATACGACATGTCACTGTACTTACACTTGGGACATACTTAAGTCATACAAGTTCTAAAGTCGATCGTTACGAACCAATATTATACTTCGAGTTTTATCGCCCGTTTTCTAAGTGTTTTACCGAAGTTATAATAGAGTCGTCTTTTAGGGGTTCGTTCGCGTTTAACCTCGACTCGAATATTTTTAATAAATCGAAAAACGATCCTTTTGACATACGGTTTTCTTTCACACCTTCCTTTTTACCTCTAGTATTTATTTACCAAGATTCGTCATGACTTTACATATTTTACGAGGGTTCAATTTCAGTTACGAACTTTCGTTTACGGATTCGAACTACTTTTAGTAAATCGGTCATAAATCCTAAACCGTAAGTCTGTTTGATTCGATTCTTTTTCCAAAATGATCTACGACTCAAGATCTACAAGGGCATGTTAGATACTTGTCAAGTTTCGGCCATTAGACCTACTGTGATGCACAGTTTTCAATGATTAACGAAATTTCGGCATTATAACGGCTAAAATACGAACGTTCCAAAAATCACAATCAACAACCCAAGCCACACCGGGCATCAATACAACTTATACACATAATAATCATCTCACAAGTCCAGAAGCTACTGATCTTAGCATCAAAATCGTCATGCATCTTAAATCATATAACTAATTACATAATCATGCTTTTAATTATCATTATAATCATACCAAGCTAAATCCATCAAAAACATTCATAAATCTCAAATCAAATGCTAGGGTTTCAAGAGATCTACCTTCATTGGAGTATGATATAACCTTAATAAGCTTGGTATGGTCCTTGTCTAGCTTAATCAAACCTTAGATCATCCAAAGAAATCATGAAAACAAGATTAGTTCTAAGAAAACACTATTCATCGCCAATCTTGTAAAAATCATATAAAATCAAAAACTAAGAGTTTAGTTCTAAAATTTTTACCACACCTTCTAATCTTCAAGGGCTTTATTTTGAGCTATAGAACACAAGAATCCAACCATGGGAGCTAGGGTTTTGAGCCCCATCTTTATACTGATCAGAACCTGGACAGTTTTGGTCCTCCAACTTTAAGCATGGATTTGACTAGGCTATACTACTTGGATTTCCATGAAATTTGGAACGAATCTTGCCCATGGAGTGGAGAGGCTATGGTTAAAATTTGGTGATATTATCATGGATAGAAATGGAGATATGAATTTTTCTTTGTGTTATGTTTCTGCTGGACAGTTTGTATGTTCAATGTTTTCTTTTGCTTTTCTCTCTTTTCTCCCACTTGATCATCTACTTTTTGCTCATATAACTAGATATTATCAGCTGGTAGGATGAGATTGATAGCATTGGGGTAAGAGCCAAGAGTCTTGGATAAGTTTTGATAGATATTTGTTTTGTTTCTTGTTTGATTTAAGTGATTTAAATCACTTAACTCCTAAATTGTTTTGATTTAATCCTTGATTAAATAATTTAATCCACTTGATATAATTCTCTTGATGATCATATAGGATATTTAATCTCGATACGAACTTAATCCGTAATCTAGGATTCGTTCGCTTTATTGATTAATCTCGTTATAACGTTTTAGCGGTTTCTAGAACGCTTGTTTCACTGCCTCAGTGGTTTCCTACCTTCATTCTTAAATCAAAGATAATAACATCCCAAAACATTAAATCATCAAAGTTAATATCTCAATTCTTGGATTATAATAATATTTAATCCACTGTCCGGTCAAATATTATACCGAAAAAGAATTTGGAATTTCTGAATTCCGATCGTCTCTGCATTCACTTATTTCCTCCGCGTATTACTAATATGACTTCGAAACATCCATATCACGTCCCGTACATAGGGTGGCGTGAAAAGTTTTCCAACTTACAAAATCACTATTCATCCACCAAATTACTATGCACGTACAGGAAACACTATGCACGTACGGGAAATACTATGCACGTACGGAAAATACAATGCACGTATAGGAAATACTATGCACGTACGGAAAACACTATGCACGTATGGGAAACACTATGCACGTACTCATTTCCCTTCAAGGATCCATTAGCTCCTTCCTGAATGGTAGATTATTCTTATCTAGGTCCTCAACCATCGAATTACTCTATTCTGACTATATACCAATGCATCAGGATCATTGTCCAAAGCAATATCCATTCATTACAATCATTGTTCTTTGAAACCACCATTCATTAGTGCTCTTTAACCACAATAAGAAAAGTTTTAATTCTACCCAAAATTCGGGTTATTACAATCCTTCCTCCTTAAAAGGATTCCGTCCTCGGAATCAGTTTCGGAATAACTGAGGTTACTTCTATCCCATTGCACTTTCTATTTCTCAGGTGGATTCTTCCACTTCTTGATTTTCTTCAAATCTCTCACTAGCTTGACAACCTTATCTCTTAGCACTTGCTCTTTTCTATTCATAATTTCCACAGGTTGTCCTTCGTAGTTCAGATTCTGTTATGTATATCTATCTGCTCGTACTTTGTCATATGCCGGGCATCTATAGTATACTGATGAGGCACATACGCATGAACCATGTTATGACCATTTTACCGGTTTGGGTGAGGCTGGCTCATAGGCCACCTTCCTGACACGTTTAAACTCTCAGATGGCCCAATGAATCTTGGGCTAAACTTCCTTTCATTCTAATCTTGTTAATTCCTTCCACGAGGATACCTTTTCTTATTACAAATCTCAAACCTTATATTCTCTATCTTGTTTGCACAGAAATACATCAACAAAAACTTGCTTGTCAGAATCCTCTATTAATTCTAGATATTTCCCAATTCCATTTTATAAATGTCAACTCTATTGTCGACGGGGTACTCTGTATTGAAATTAGTTCGAGTATTCTAACAACCGATTCGAGTAACTCTTGATGTCTAGCAACGAGCTCGTCGGCCATCACTGTTTTGGCCTCGCTATTTCATTGTTAACTACTATCACCCCCGGTGTACCAACCTCTTCTTTAATCATCTCACAGAATGCCAATCTACCTCCTGTGTTCATTCAGTCATTCTCTATTATCTCATCTCTTCTCCTTTCTGAAAGAAAGGCGAATCTCTTGGGGGATTTGTTTGCGGGGAATGTTGTCTGGTTCGAGGACTCTTAATCCTTTTATCACAAATCAAAATCTTCATATACACACAAGCACACATATTTTCAGATCTGATAGGTCTAAAAGTCGATCATGTTTGATCCTTTTTGATTTCGCACCTTTCCTTCATATATACAATGTTTCGATATACTTAGGGCGAAAACTATCTCAGATAACTCACAGCCAATTCATTAAATTCCAAAAAGTTGTGGGTGCAATAGTCAACCCAAAATGACATCATTTACAATTTCATAGTGTCTATACCTAGTACGATTCATAATCTTGGGTATATCCTCGATTGTTAACTTCCAACCGGTGATGTCCTTTTCCCTAATAAGTTTGGAAAATACACAGCGTCCCTGGGCTGCTCAAACAATCTTCTACAATAGTACCTATACTCAATGTTGACTCATTCAACTCTCGAGGTTCGATGCACAATCTTGTGCTAACATATTTCTTTCTTACAATACACCGGTTCTTCACGGTGGCACACTTAGTCATATCGCACTCTTATTCAACAATCCTTGCATCTGAGTTCATAATTCTTTTATTCCTACTGGGCTAACGGGAGATGCAGCACTAGGCTCTGAACACTCGATATTCATTATTATGTCATCCAAATCGTTATCTGGTAGCTTATTAAAACCTTGTACAACCTCCCAAAATCATTATAATTATACTTGGTGTCTCTTTCCTCGGGGTCAACCATATGAGCTAATCAAGCCTCATATCTCTGGCGTCATAATCTCTTAGTCTGAACTAGATTCCAAAATCTCTAACTCCGTCTTTATCCTTGAATTAGTTCCCTCATAATCAATTTGGCTCCATTGGGTATCAACTAATCCATCATTATTATAATATCAATTTCTCCCTAATTCGAAAAGAATCAAATCTCTCGATCGAGTGGTACTCTGGGTAGGTTCTCTGGAAATCACTATTCCTTATCCATAAGGAACACTTCCTGAACTTGATGTAGATATTACATGAAGTAGATAAAATTGCAGAAGAGTTTCAAGCATCGCAGCTATGTCAGGTTGATGAACCTATCATTCATGCAGCTTCCTTAAAAGACTGGAAACTTAACGGTTTACTTCATCAATTTTGTATCATGGTCCTGGTTTGCCTCAAAACGGGACCTTCTAAGGTACGTAATATGCTTAAGACTCCATTACAAATCGAATCTTTACATAAACTATTATTACCTTCGATTCTTGCACAATCATAAAAAGGAATGTAACTTCCTCCACTCCGATATGACCTTCAAGGTCTTTCCAAATATCATTTTGTTTCTTCGGTATGAACATGTGTAATTATTCCTTTATACTTAGACTGTCGGCCACCTCATTGGCCTTTCCTGATAATAATAATTTCTGGTAATCCTTGTTCTCTGGATATATTCCAATTCAAACTTTTCTACCTCATTCCCATCACTGTTGGGTGAAAGCATTTTCCCTTAAGCTCTGCTGATGGAGAAAAATATATTTATCAGTCTTTTTCCATAAGTCATTGCTTCCACCTACCCGTGGGAACTTTATCACGTTTATTCCCAATCCTACTTAGGATACTTCTTTTCTTAGTTCTTTCCTTATCTTAGGATAATCTCAACCTTTATAGGTTCAATCCATACTTCCTCAGGGTTTCACACATGCCTCATCTGGCATTATTGTTACTATGTCATACATTCCTTACCAAACTTCCATTTTGAAGTTCGGAATATCACTTTTTTTTTTCCTTGTAAGGTTTCATAGGTCATCCTCATCATTCCTCCTGTATTTTCTGGGTACAGGGTATATCAAAATGTCATTGATCAATACTCTAATAATTCTATCTATGTTCTTTCCAGAACTCTTTTTAATAATCCTTACCGGTCATTGTTGCCTTAGCAAGTCCAACTCATATCATCTGAGTTCATAATGTCGTTATTAGGGTTAATGCCATCCTTTGTGCATTCCCCAGGGTTTGTCTTAATTTATGGATATCCTATCCTTAATTCAACTGCCAAGGAATTCTTGCATCCTATACTTGGCAATCAAATCATGTATCCTTAATAAGGGTCTCTTTTCAATCATTCTCATTTGATAATCGATCGGTGGCTTAATGCTAACCTCTTCTTTCAGATAGTTGTCAGCCTATTTGACCTTCCAAAAGACAACGTATGTCTATCTGCTCTCTTACAGAACTTGGTAATGGTAGCAAGGATGTTCTGGAAGATATTGATCGAGTTCAACGTGAATCTCTTAGTACTTATCGTTTTTCTCAAAGGTACTTGCCTTAGACAAAATTTCTACAGCATACTGATCCATCTATGACCATTTCTATACTCTCTTCATAAACCTTCATTGTTTACTTCCCTTGGTCATACTATATTCATGGTATTTATAATACCATAACATCATACATCTCAAGTCATTATACTTCCATTTTTACTCGTAATCTTGGGCAATCATATACACATGAATCACTTTAGTACGGGTGACCCCATTCCAAAAAGTCTAGTAAATTCCCAATCCAAACATGGGTTGCAAAGGGTTCAGTAGAAGATTCCTACGATCTCATTAATATTTCCTTTATATCAAAAGCCCTTGCAGTCGGCGCTTACTTAGAAGCAACCCTGCTTTGTCCTTTCATTGCGGGTCTAGTCACTTGATAATCCTTTGTGACTTGGCCTCAACTGACCACACTAAAATAAAAATATATGGTTTTTGGGGTTGGCTAATTAGCATTACTTTTCTAGCAATTGCTGGCATAGTGCCTTCTACTTTGATACCTTTCTACCTTTCCAAAACTTTACTCCATATAGGTCTTAATCGACTTCTCGGCACCGTCTCCGGCTTTCCTCCACTTTTATCTTTTCAACTATTCTTATCAATCCCACGTGCCACGCAAGCTTACCATTCATGGTATAACAGCCTTTTCACTTAAGTCAATCCCGGAGTTTCTCAGTCCGACTGGTTTCTTACTTACATTTCCTGTTTTCGTCCAATCTCACTTCATCATTGTATTTCTACAATCAATCGCGATAACCGGGGTCTATCCACCAACCCATATAGCGGCTACTTTACCCAATTCACGGGGTTCGCCCCAGTTTCTACTCTCTTCCATGATGTTCTCTGATAATCAGAAAGACAAGGTTTGCCAAAATTCGTTGAATTTCTTTCCAGAATCAAGGAAATTTTGGTCAATCTATCCAACCACCGGTAACACTATGAAGATCAATTTCGAAACCTAGAGAATATTTCTATGAGCATCCAAGCAGGTAGAATCATAAGCAGTTATAATAACGGAATTATTGACACAAAGTTGGAAGTTTAACCACTAGAAAGGAACCAAATATATATATATATATATATATATATATATATATATATATATATATATATATATCCCATAAAAGGGAAATCAAAAGTTCAAACTGAAACATGCCACCTCTTCCTGATACATATACATCTTAATTGTCGATAATATCAAATGTCAGTCTTCCTAACCACAGGTTTCAGAAGGAACACTACCGTCGGAGTTAGTCGTTTCATAAAAATTGGCACTACTAGGGCCATCCTAGTCTGGTGTACCGTGTTGTTCGAATGCATCCGCAATTACTCTGCCGTGCTGCATAAGCACACCACCTAAACCTGTATGAGATGCATCATAGTGTATCATAAAGTCTTCCTTCTCCCGTTAGGCAACACCAACGCCGGGTCGTTACCAATTTCATTTTAAAACATTCTCTATTACCTCTTAACCACTAATCGCATTACTTGATCCATTTGCAATTCAGTGTCAGAATAAACTTAAGGTAACTACTATAATCTATTCGGGGAAAAGAAAGAATTTAATATTCTTCTGAATCACATGCATCTAACGTTCCTGATTCACCATTTTACTGAGTTAAAATAAACTTATACTTAGTACCTGATAGTAGTCATATTACGAGTTTATCATAGACCCACTGGTCTTTTCCTCTGGTAGTTTCTGAGATCATCGTCTCGCTTACTACTTTATATAACTTTATCCAATCAGGCCATCACTTTCCACTATCTTTACTTTCGAAGCTGGTTCATTCATAATATGGACATTTCGCTGAATAAAACCACCTCAACAATCTCAATTTGGTTTCATAAAATATAACCCATGAAATCCGCCTTCTCACGGCGAATTACCATTGACAATATTCACACCAATCCATTTATCCGATAATATGGCACTTGTTGCCTCTATCTCAACTGCTCCTGGGTGCTCCCTGTCCTACATCGACGTCTTTGATAATCATGCATCATTCTAACTCCTTTCTCATTAATCTGAAAGTCTCTAAGGATCTTTATCTATCCCCATATAAGACCTCAAGTAATCCTTCCAATCTGTCTTAATTGCTGGTACTACCTCTCGTAGTCCGGCTATAAATCCAACATAAAATTTCAATTCTCTTAATAATATCTCAGTTCTTTGTGCTCACTTCTCTGAGCACTATAATCTTAACTCTCGCTATCCCTCTGGCTACAGCCCTCATTTCCTTGGAGTAAACTCCTCATCCTCAATGGGATTCTCCTCTGCTGGAACCTCTTTCGAGTCCTCAATAGGGTACTCTATCGAATTCACAATCCGATCGTCAGCATATAATAAAACATCATCATGCTGCTGCTCGTACGCCTCAAGGTCTATCGCCTTACTAGTCGATACGAGAACGAGCTAAGTTACTATCATGATACTTAAGAGTTCCCATAAGGGTTTTATATGTCAATACTACTTGAAGTAGTCCGACTATGAACTTGGCAAGAGTTCTTATTATCTTAGTGAGTTTATTGTTTTAACGTCGCATCATCTCTGGGGTTTATAACGTACGCTCTGATACCACTTCTGTAACACCCCCAGATCCGGGGTCCGGGATCCGGTCGTTACGGTTTCCAATTCTATCCATAACACTTGAACTTTCCTTAACATAAAATAAATTACATCTCTATGACCCAACACAACAATGTAAAACACACCCGTTATAGTCCCAGAGATGAAATCAGAGTAACAATCAAATTTTATTAATCACATTATGAGTTCTTACAATCCAAAAGAATTTCAATATAAATACATACTCTTTGCCATCCATTTACATAAGTCATACTAGACCATATACTTGGTACTGAAAGAATAAATATATCCTACCAATAGCTTCTTCTTCAGCTCTGGTAGTCTCATCGTCCTCGCCCGCGTCGAGTGCGCCTTGTGCGAGTCATCTGGTCTAGCTGTTGTTGTGATATAATAATAAAGCAAAGGTGAGCAATAGCCCACCAACAATAATATATAACTGAATGATAATATATAACAGTTCAAAAGTATCTTTCAAACCATATGCCATGCATTTACGGAAATGATGCCAGTATAATATGAACGATGAAGTTACAAGGTAACTTAAAGTATTTGTTTGTAGAAATATCTGCTACATCAAAAGTAAGCGAGATATTCTCATTTCATTAAAAAGAGGAACTTGCATGAAAAGATTGCAATTCCAGTTATGAACACTTTTCCAGCTCTGCCAACAGTAATCATGTTGCAGGAAATAATTAAGTTTGGATGATGAACCAATGATGGAGTATTCACCGCGCCCGCTGTTCCAATCTTGATGATCAGTCTAGATCGTACAGCTCAAATTAGATTTACTACCGGTAGAAGGAAGAACTGACGGCTGTACTTGTCTACCGCCTTACTAGCTCTCCCCGGCCAACGGTTGGGCCAAAGGGGATGGACCGGCGCTACTCGGCCTCTTACACGACTCCTAGTTCAAATAGAATTCATGATTCTGAATGTAACGTTCGTCCCCCTTTCCCCAAGTATAATACTTGTTGATAAGACTTTACAAAGTAGTCGTATCTAGTTGGAAAGGAAAATTCACCAATAACTTCCAAGCTATTGCTTGGTAACGAATATCAACTTGTTCTAACAATCTTACCCCTCGAAAGATGAGAAGGTACATAACGACTTAATAAGTCAATAGCACCCGCATTGCGAGTGAAGAGAATATTTTATGACCGGGAAGTCGACAAGATAAATAACATTTTCCAAGTAAGGTTCCCTTATTATTAGGGAGGTAGACTCAAAGAAGAATGATGTCTGAGAACCTTTCTTGATATAAGATTAATAATAATATGACTCCGAGATATTTTCTGTAATAATCGAAGAAGGTAAACCTTATTGAGGTTATTCTAAGTAGGAAATAAATATTCAAAGAATATTTATTGAATTAAAAATATTTAAAGAATATTTAGGAATATGAAAGAATATCTTTAATCAGAGTATTTCTCAAAATAATCCTTGAAGAAATATCAAGAGAATATTTATTGAATAAATAAATATTTAAACGAATATTCAAAATAATATTCATTAATTAATAAGGAATTTAAATGAATATTTAAAAAGTAATATTCATTTAATGAATAATATTCTAAATGAATATCAAGTAATATTCATTTAGTAATCCAAGCTTTAAAGGAATATTCGAGATAATATTCGATAAATAAATCAAGCTTCAGATGAATATTAGAATAATATTCATCAAGTAATTAATATCTTAAATGAATATTCAAAAGTAATATTCATTTAATAAAATAATATTCTAAATGGATATTCAAATAATATTCATTTAGTAGTCCAATCTTTAGGAGAATATTCGGAATAATAATCGATAATCTATTCGACTTTGAATGAATATTGAAAAATATTATTCGTCGAATGGTTACGTTCAAATAATTATTTGAAGTAAGGATCGTTAAATAAATAATCTCGAACGAATATTCAAATAATATTCGTCGCCCAAATAATGGAAAATATTTACTTAAATATTTTCCTTCGAGGTAATCTCGATATATCAAGAAATATTGACTCCCGGTCTATATTTGATGAATAAGATGTATACGCCCTTCTATGAGGGTCTTACAATAACCGGCTTATAATTGATACGTTAGTTATCTAATTTATAAGCCAATAAACAATCAGGGAACAAGCATAACGATATAACTTGAAAGTAGGCATGCATGCTATGGCATATGTATAACAGAAAACATATATATATATATATATATATATATATATATATATATATATATATATATATATATATTCAATCACAACAACAGCCTAAAAGAAGGGAATCGAAACTTGCTTGGTAGTCGAGTACGGTAAGGGGTAGTGGTAGCGGGTCCCGGGTCAGCTTGGTGATCTATAAATAGCCAAGGCATTCGGGATTAATCACTTAACATCTTAAAAGTTAAGTTATACTTAAATCAAAACACGTTCTCGAGTTATCTCGTTATACCCCTTTTTGTGGATTCCTTTTATCACTGATCCGACCCGACATTCGTTCGTTAATACGACATGTCACTGTACTTACACTTGGGACATACTTAAGTCATACAAGTTCTAAAGTCGATCGTTACGAACCAATATTATACTCCGAGTTTTATCGCCCGTTTTCTAAGTGTTTTACCGAAGTTATAATAGAGTCGTCTTTTAGGGGTTCGTTCGCGTTTAACCTCGACTCGAATATTTTTAATAAATCGAAAAATGATCCTTTTGACATACGGTTTTCTTTCACACCTTCCTTTTTACCTCTAGTATTTATTTACCGAGATTCGTCATGACTTTACATATTTTACGAGGGTTCAATTTCAGTTACGAACTTTCGTTTACGGATTCGAACTACTTTTAGTAAATCGGTCATAAATCCTAAACCGTAAGTCTGTTTGATTCGATTCTTTTTCCAAAATGATCTACGACTCAAGATCTACAAGGGCATGTTAGATACTTGTCCAGTTTCGGCCATTAGACCTACTGTGATGCAAGGTTTTCAATGATTAACGAAATTTCGGCATTATAACGGCTATAATACGAACGTTCCAAAAATCACAATCAACAACCCAAGCCACACCGGGCATCAATACAACTTATACACATAATAATCATCTCACAAGTCCAGAAGCTACTGATCTTAGCATCAAAATCGTCATGCATCTTAAATCATATAACTAATTACATAATCATGCTTTTAATTATCATTATAATCATACCAAGCTAAATCCATCAAAAACATTCATAAATCTCAAATCAAATGCTAGGGTTTCAAGAGATCTACCTTCCTTGGAGTATGATATAACCTTAATAAGCTTGGTATGGTCCTTGTCTAGCTTAATCAAACCTTAGATCATCCAAAGAAATCATGAAAACAAGATTAGTTCTAAGAAAACACTATTCATCGCCAATCTTGTAAAAATCATATAAAATCAAAAACTAAGAGTTTAGTTCTAAAATTTTTACCACACCTTCTACTCTTCAAGGGCTTTCTTTTGAGCTATAGAACACAAGAATCCAACCATGGGAGCTAGGGTTTTGAGCCCCATCTTTATACTGATCAGAACCTGGACAGTTTTGGTCCTCCAACTTTAAGCATGGATTTGACTAGGCTATACTACTTGGATTTCCATGAAATTTGGAACGAATCTTGCCCATGGAGTGGAGAGGCTATGGTTAAAATTTGGTGATTTTATCATGGATAGAAATGGAGATATGAATTTTTCTTTGTGTTATGTTTCTGCTGGACAGTTTGTATGTTCAATGTTTTCTTTTGCTTTTCTCTCTTTTCTCCCACTTGATCATCTACTTTTTGCTCATATAACTAGATATTATCAGCTGGTAGGATGAGATTGATAGCATTGGGGTAAGAGCCAAGAGTCTTGGATAAGTTTTGATAGATATTTGTTTTGTTTCTTGTTTGATTTAAGTGATTTAAATCACTTAACTCCTAAATTGTTTTGATTTAATCCTTGATTAAATAATTTAATCCACTTGATATAATTCTCTTGATGATCATATAGGATATTTAATCTCGATACGAACTTAATCCGTAATCTAGGATTCGTTCGCTTTATTGATTAATCTCGTTATAACGTTTTAGCGGTTTCTAGAACGCTTGTTTCACTGCCTCAGTGGTTTCCTACCTTCATTCTTAAATCAAAGATAATAACATCCCAAAACATTAAATCATCAAAGTTAATATCTCAATTCTTGGATTATAATAATATTTAATCCACTGTCCGGTCAAATATTATACCGAAAAAGAATTTGGAATTTCTGAATTCCGATCGTCTCTGCATTCACTTATTTCCTCCGCGTATTACTAATATGACTTCGAAACATCCATATCACGTCCCGTACATAGGGTGGCGTGAAAAGTTTTCCAACTTACAAAATCACTATTCATCCACCAAATTACTATGCACGTACAGGAAACACTATGCACGTACGGGAAATACTATGCACGTACGGAAAATACTATGCACGTATGGGAAATACTATGCACGTACGGAAAACACTATGCACGTATGGGAAACACTATGCACGTACTCATTTCCCTTCAAGGATCCATTAGCTCCTTCCTGAATGGTAGATTATTCTTATCTAGGTCCTCAACCATCGAATTACTCTATTCTGACTATATACCAATGCATCAGGATCATTGTCCAAAGCAATATCCATTCATTACATTGTTCTTTGAAACCACCATTCATTAGTGCTCTTTAACCACAATAAGAAAAGTTTTAATTCTACCCAAAATTCGGGTTATTACAATCCTTCCTCCTTAAAAGGATTCCGTCCTCGGAATCAGTTTAGGAATAACTGAGGTTACTTCTATCCCATTGCACTTTCTATTTCTCAGGTGGATTCTTCCACTTCTTGATTTTCTTCAAATCTCTCACTAGCTTGACAACCTTATCTCTTAGCGCTTGCTCTTTTCTATTCATAATTTCCACAGGTTGTCCTTCGTAGTTCAGATTCTGTTATGTATATCTATCTGCTCGTACTCTGTCATATGCCGGGCATCTATAGTATACTGATGAGGCACATACGCATGAACCATGTTATGACCATTTTACTGGTTTGGGTGAGGCTGGCTCATAGGCCACCTTCCTGACACGTTTAAACTCTCAGATGGCCCAATGAATCTTGGGCTAAACTTCCTTTCATTCTAATCTTGTTAATTCCTTCCACGAGGATACCTTTTCTTATTACAAATCTCAAACCTTATATTCTCTATCTTGTTTGCACAGAAATACATCAACAAAAACTTGCTTGTCAGAATCCTCTATTAATTCTAGATATTTCCCAATTCCATTTTATAAATGTCAACTCTATTGTCGACGGGGTACTCTGTATTGAAACTAGTTCGAGTATTCTAACAACCGATTCGAGTAACTCTTGATGTCTAGCAACGAGCTCGTCGGCCATCACTGTTTTGGCCTCGCTATCTCATTGTTAACTACTATCACCCCCGGTGTACCAACCTCTTCTTTAATCATCTCACAGAATGCCAATCTACCTCCTGTGTTCATTCAGTCATTCTCTATTATCTCATCTCTTCTCCTTTCTGAAAGAAAGGCGAATCTCTTGGGGGGATTTGTTTGCGGGGAATGTTGTCTGGTTCGAGGACTCTTAATCCTTTTATCACAAATCAAAATCTTCATATACACACAAGCACACATATTTTCAGATCTGATAGGTCTAAAAGTCGATCATGTTTGATCCTTTTTGATTTCGCACCTTTCCTTCATATATACAATGTTTCGATATACTTAGGGCGAAAACTATCTCAGATAACTCACAGCCAATTCATTAAATTCCAAAAAGTTGTGGGTGCAATAGTCAACCCAAAATGACATCATTTACAATTTCATAGTGTCTATACCTAGAGCGATTCATAATCTTGGGTATATCCTCGATTGTTAACTTCCAACCGGTGATGTCCTTTTCCCTAATAAGTTTGGAAAATACACAGCGTCCCTGGGCTGCTCAAACAATCTTCTACAATAGTACCTATACTCAATGTTGACTCATTCAACTCTCGAGGTTCGATGCACAATCTTGTGCTAACATATTTCTTTCTTACAACACACCGGTTCTTCACGGTGGCACACTTAGTCATATCGCACTCTTATTCAACAATCCTTGCATCTGAGTTGATAATTCTTTTATTCCTACTGGGCTAACGGGAGATGCAGCACTAGGCTCTGAACACTCGATATTCATTATTATGTCATCCAAATCGTTATCTGGTAGCTTATTAAAACCTTGTACAACCTCCCAAAATCATTATAATTATACTTGGTGTCTCTTTCCTCGGGGTCAACCATATGAGCTAATCAAGCCTCATATCTCTGGCGTCATAATCTCTTAGTCTGAACTAGATTCCAAAATCTCTAACTCCGTCTTTATCCTTGAATTAGTTCCCTCATAATCAATTTGGCTCCATTGGGTATCAACTAATCCATCATTATTATAATATCAATTTCTCCCTAATTCGAAAAGAATCAAATCTCTCGATCGAGTGGTACTCTGGGTAGGTTCTCTGGAAATCACTATTCCTTATCCATAAGGAACACTTCCTGAACTTGATGTAGATATTACATGAAGTAGATAAAATTGCAGAAGAGTTTCAAGCATCGCAGCTATGTCAGGTTGATGAAACTATCATTCATGCAGCTTCCATAAAAGACTGGAAACTTAACGGTTTACTTCGTCAATTTTGTATCATGGTCCTGGTTTTCCTCAAAACGGGACCTTCTAAGGTACGTAATATGCTTAAGACTCCATTACAAATCGAATCTTTACATAAACTATTATTACCTTCGATTCTTGCACAATCATAAAAAGGAATGTAACTTCCTCCACTCCGATATGACCTTCAAGGTCTTTCCAAATATCATTTTGTTTCTTCGGTATGAACATGTGTAATTATTCCTTTATACTTAGACTGTCGGCCACCTCATTGGCCTTTCCTGATAATAATAATTTCTGGTAATCCTTGTTCTCTGGATATATTCCAATTCAAACTTTTCTACCTCATTCCCATCACTGTTGGGTGAAAGCATTCTCCCTTAAGCTCTGCTGATGGAGAAAAATATATTTATCAGTCTTTTTCCATAAGTCATTGCTTCCACCTACCCGTGGGAACTTTATCACGTTTATTCCCAATCCTACTTAGGATACTTCTTTTCTTAGTTCTTTCCTTATCTTAGGATAATCTCAACCTTTATAGGTTCAATCCATACTTCCTCAGGGTTTCACACATGCCTCATCTGGCATTATTGTTACTATGTCATACATTCCTTACCAAACTTCCATTTTGAAGTTCGGAATATCACTTTTTTTTTTCCTTGTAAGGTTTCATAGGTCATCCTCATCATTCCTCCTGTATTTTCTGGGTACAGGGTATATCAAAATGTCATTGATCAATACTCTAATAATTCTATCTATGTTCTTTCCAGAACTCTTTTTAATAATCCTTACCGGTCATTGTTGCCTTAGCAAGTCCAACTCATATCATCTGAGTTCATAATGTCGTTATTAGGGTTAATGCCATCCTTTGTGCATTCCCCAGGGTTTGTCTTAATTTATGGATATCCTATCCTTAATTCAACTGCCAAGGAATTCTTGCATCCTATACTTGGCAATCAAATCATGTATCCTTAATAAGGGTCTCTTTTCAATCATTCTCATTTGATAATCGATCGGTGGCTTAATGCTAACCTCTTCTTTCAGATAGTTGTCAGCCTATTTGACCTTCCAAAAGACAACGTATGTCTATCTGCTCTCTTACAGAACTTGGTAATGGTAGCAAGGATGTTCTGGAAGATATTGATCGAGTTCAACGTGAATCTCTTAGTACTTATCGTTTTTCTCAAAGGTACTTGCCTTAGACAAAATTTCTACAGCATACTGATCCATCTATGACCATTTCTATACTCTCTTCATAAACCTTCATTGTTTACTTCCCTTGGTCATACTATATTCATGGTATTTATAATACCATAACATCATACATCTCAAGTCATTATACTTCCATTTTTACTCGTAATCTTGGGCAATCATATACACATGAATCACTTTAGTACGGGTGACCCCATTCCAAAAATTCTAGTAAATTCCCAATCCAAACATGGGTTGCAAAGGGTTCAGTAGAAGATTCCTACGATCTCATTAATATTTCCTTTATATCAAAAGCCCTTGCAGTCGGCGCTTACTTAGAAGCAACCCTGCTTTGTCCTTTCATTGCGGGTCTAGTCACTTGATAATCCTTTGTGACTTGGCCTCAACTGACCACACTAAAATAAAAATATATGGTTTTTGGGGTTGGCTAATTAGCATTACTTTTCTAGCAATTGCTGGCATAGTGCCTTCTACTTTGATACCTTTCTACCTTTCCAAAACTTTACTCCATATAGGTCTTAATCGACTTCTCGGCACCGTCTCCGGCTTTCCTCCACTTTTATCTTTTCAACTATTCTTATCAATCCCACGTGCCACGCAAGCTTACCATTCATGGTATAACAGCCTTTTCACTTAAGTCAATCCCGGAGTTTCTCAGTCCGACTGGTTTCTTACTTACATTTCCTGTTTTCGTCCAATCTCACTTCATCATTGTATTTCTACAATCAATCGCGATAACCGGGGTCTATCCACCAACCCATATAGCGGCTACTTTACCCAATTCACGGGGTTCGCCCCAGTTTCTACTCTCTTCCATGATGTTCTCTGATAATCAGAAAGACAAGGTTTGCCAAAATTCGTTGAATTTCTTTCCAGAATCAAGGAAATTTTGGTCAATCTATCCAACCACCGGTAACACTATGAAGATCAATTTCGAAACCTAGAGAATAGTTCTATGAGCATCCAAGCAGGTAGAATCATAAGCAGTTATAATAACGGAATTATTGACACAAAGTTGGAAGTTTAACCACTAGAAAGGAACCAAATATATATATATATATATATATATATATATATATCCCATAAAAGGGAAATCAAAAGTTTCAAACTGAAACATGCCACCTCTTCCTGATACATATACATCTTAATTGTCGATAATATCAAATGTCAGTCTTCCTAACCACAGGTTTCAGAAGGAACACTACCGTCGGAGTTAGTCGTTTCATAAAAATTGGCACTACTAGGGCCATCCTAGTCTGGTGTACCGTGTTGTTCGAATGCATCCGCAATTACTCTGCCGTGCTGCATAAGCACACCACCTAAACCTGTATGAGATGCATCATAGTGTATCATAAAGTCTTCCTTCTCCCGTTAGGCAACACCAACGCCGGGTCGTTACCAATTTCATTTTAAAACATTCTCTATTACCTCTTAACCACTAATCGCATTACTTGATCCATTTGCAATTCAGTGTCAGAATAAACTTAAGGTAACTACTATAATCTATTCGGGGAAAAGAAAGAATTTAATATTCTTCTGAATCACATGCATCTAACGTTCCTGATTCACCATTTTACTGAGTTAAAATAAACTTATACTTAGTACCTGATAGTAGTCATATTACGAGTTTATCATAGACCCACTGGTCTTTTCCTCTGGTAGTTTCTGAGATCATCGTCTCGCTTACTACTTTATATAACTTTATCCAATCAGGCCATCACTTTCCACTATCTTTACTTTCGAAGCTGGTTCATTCATAATATGGACATTTCGCTGAATAAAACCACCTCAACAATCTCAATTTGGTTTCATAAAATATAACCCATGAAATCCGCCTTCTCACGGCGAATTACCATTGACAATATTCACACTAATCCATTTATCCGATAATATGGCACTTGTTGCCTCTATCTCAACTGCTCCTGGGTGCTCCCTGTCCTACATCGACGTCTTTGATAATCATGCATCATTCTAACTCCTTTCTCATTAATCTGAAAGTCTCTAAGGATCTTTATCTATCCCCATATAAGACCTCAAGTAATCCTTCCAATCTGTCTTAATTGCTGGTACTACCTCTCGTAGTCCGGCTATAAATCCAACATAAAATTTCAATTCTCTTAATAATATCTCAGTTCTTTGTGCTCACTTCTCTTAGCACTATAATCTTAACTCTCGCTATCCCTCTGGCTACAGCCCTCATTTCCTTGGAGTAAACTCCTCATCCTCAATAGGATTCTCCTCTGCTGGAACCTCTTTCGAGTCCTCAATAGGGTACTCTATCGAATTCACAATCCGATCGTCAGCATATAATAAAACATCATCATGCTGCTGGTCGTACGCCTCAAGGTCTGTCGCCTTACTAGTCGATACGAGAACGAGCTAAGTTACTATCATGATACTTAAGAGTTCCCATAAGGGTTTTATATGTCAATACTACTTGAAGTAGTCCGACTATGAACTTGGCAAGAGTTCTTATTATCTTAGTGAGTTTATTGTTTTAACGTCGCATCATCTCTGGGGTTTATAACGTACGCTCTGATACCACTTCTGTAACACCCCCAGATCCGGGGTCCGGGATCCGGTCGTTACGGTTTCCAATTCTATCCACAACACTTGAACTTTCCTTAACATAAAATAAATTACATCTCTATGACCCAACACAACAATGTAAAACACACCCGTTATAGTCCCAGAGATGAAATCAGAGTAACAATCAAATTTTATTAATCACATTATGAGTTCTTACAATCCAAAAGAATTTCAATATAAATACATACTCTTTGCCATCCATTTACATAAGTCATACTAGACCATATACTTGGTACTGAAAGAATAAATATATCCTACCAATAGCTTCTTCTTCAGCTCTGGTAGTCTCATCGTCCTCGCCCGCGTCGAGTGCGCCTTGTGCGAGTCATCTGGTCTAGCTGTTGTTGTGATATAATAATAAAGCAAGGGTGAGCAATAGCCCACCAACAATAATATATAACTGAATGATAATATATAACAGTTCAAAAGTATCTTTCAAACCATATGCCATGCATTTACGGAAATGATGCCAGTATAATATGAACGATGAAGTTACAAGGTAACTTAAAGTATTTGTTTGTAGAAATATCTGCTACATCAAAAGTAAGCGAGATATTCTCATTTCATTAAAAAGAGGAACTTGCATGAAAAGATTGCAATTCCAGTTATGAACACTTTTCCAGCTCTGCCAACAGTAATCATGTTGCAGGAAATAATTAAGTTTGGATGATGAACCAATGATGGAGTATTCACCGCGCCCGCTGTTCCAATCTTGATGATCAGTCGAGATCGTACAGCTCAAATTAGATTTACTACCGGTAGAAGGAAGAACTGACGGCTGTACTTGTCTACCGCCTTACTAGCTCTCCCCGGCCAACGGTTGGGCCAAAGGGGATGGACCGGCGCTACTCGGCCTCTTACACGACTCCTAGTTCAAATAGAATTCATGATTCTGAATGTAACGTTCGTCCCCCTTTCCCCAAGTATAATACTTGTTGATAAGACTTTACAAAGTAGTCGTATCTAGTTGGAAAGGAAAATTCACCAATAACTTCCAAGCTATTGCTTGGTAACGAATATCAACTTGTTCTAACAATCTTACCCCTCGAAAGATGAGAAGGTACATAACGACTTAATAAGTCAATAGCACCCGCATTGCGAGTGAAGAGAATATTTTATGACCGGGAAGTCGACAAGATAAATAACATTTTCCAAGTAAGGTTCCCTTATTATTAGGGAGGTAGACTCAAAGAAGAATGATGTCTGAGAACCTTTCTTGATATAAGATTAATAATAATATGACTCCGAGATATTTTCTGTAATAATCGAAGAAGGTAAACCTTATTGAGGTTATTCTAAGTAGGAAATAAATATTCAAAGAATATTTATTGAATTAAAAATATTTAAAGAATATTTAGGAATATGAAAGAATATCTTTAATCAGAGTATTTCTCAAAATAATCCTTGAAGAAATATCAAGAGAATATTTATTGAATAAATAAATATTTAAACGAATATTCAAAATAATATTCATTAATTAATAAGGAATTTAAATGAATATTTAAAAAGTAATATTCATTTAATGAATAATATTCTAAATGAATATCAAGTAATATTCATTTAGTAATCCAAGCTTTAAAGGAATATTCGAGATAATATTCGATAAATAAATCAAGCTTCAGATGAATATTAGAATAATATTCATCAAGTAATTAATATCTTAAATGAATATTCAAAAGTAATATTCATTTAATAAAATAATATTCTAAATGGATATTCAAATAATATTCATTTAGTAGTCCAATCTTTAGGAGAATATTCGGAATAATAATCGATAATCTATTCGACTTTGAATGAATATTGAAAAATATTATTCGTCGAATGGTTACGTTCAAATAATTATTTGAAGTAAGGATCGTTAAATAAATAATCTCGAACGAATATTCAAATAATATTCGTCGCCCAAATAATGGAAAATATTTACTTAAATATTTTCCTCCGAGGTAATCTCGATATATCAAGAAATATTGACTCCCGGTCTATATTTGATGAATAAGATGTATACGCCCTTCTATGAGGGTCTTACAATAACCGGCTTATAATTGATACGTTAGTTATCTAATTTATAAGCCAATAAACAATCAGGGAACAAGCATAACGATATAACTTGAAAGTAGGCATGCATGCTATGGCATATGTATAACAGAAAACACATATATATATATATATATATATATTCAATCACAACAACAGCCTAAAAGAAGGGAATCGAAACTTGCTTGGTAGTCGAGTACGGTAAGGGGTAGTGGTAGCGGGTCCCGGGTCAGCTTGGTGATCTATAAATAGCCAAGGCATTCGGGATTAATCACTTAACATCTTAAAAGTTAAGTTATACTTAAATCAAAACACGTTCTCGAGTTATCTCGTTATACCCCTTTTTGTGGATTCCTTTTATCACTGATCCGACCCGACATTCGTTCGTTAATACGACATGTCACTGTACTTACACTTGGGACATACTTAAGTCATACAAGTTCTAAAGTCGATCGTTACGAACCAATATTATACTCCGAGTTTTATCGCCCATTTTCTAAGTGTTTTACCGAAGTTATAATAGAGTCGTCTTTTAGGGGTTCGTTCGCGTTTAACCTCGACTCGAATATTTTTAATAAATCGAAAAACGATCCTTTTGACATACGGTTTTCTTTCACACCTTCCTTTTTACCTCTAGTATTTATTTACCAAGATTCGTCATGACTTTACATATTTTACGAGGGTTCAATTTCAGTTACGAACTTTCGTTTACGGATTCGAACTACTTTTAGTAAATCGGTCATAAATCCTAAACCGTAAGTCTGTTTGATTCGATTCTTTTTCCAAAATGATCTACGACTCAAGATCTACAAGGGCATGTTAGATACTTGTCCAGTTTCGGCAATTAGACCTACTGTGATGCACGGTTTTCAATGATTAACGAAATTTCGGCATTATAACGGCTATAATACGAACGTTCCAAAAATCACAATCAACAACCCAAGCCACACCGGGCATCAATACAACTTATACACATAATAATCATCTCACAAGTCCAGAAGCTACTGATCTTAGCATCAAAATCGTCATGCATCTTAAATCATATAACTAATTACATAATCATGCTTTTAATTATCATTATAATCATACCAAGCTAAATCCATCAAAAACATTCATAAATCTCAAATCAAATGCTAGGGTTTCAAGAGATCTACCTTCCTTGGAGTATGATATAACCTTAATAAGCTTGGTATGGTCCTTGTCTAGCTTAATCAAACCTTAGATCATCCAAAGAAATCATGAAAACAAGATTAGTTCTAAGAAAACACTATTCATCGCCAATCTTGTAAAAATCATATAAAATCAAAAACTAAGAGTTTAGTTCTAAAATTTTTACCACACCTTCTACTCTTCAAGGGCTTTCTTTTGAGCTATAGAACACAAGAATCCAACCATGGGAGCTAGGGTTTTGAGCCCCATCTTTATACTGATCAGAACCTGGACAGTTTTGGTCCTCCAACTTTAAGCATGGATTTGACTAGGCTATACTACTTGGATTTCCATGAAATTTGGAACGAATCTTGCCCATGGAGTGGAGAGGCTATGGTTAAAATTTGGTGATTTTATCATGGATAGAAATGGAGATATGAATTTTTCTTTGTGTTATGTTTCTGCTGGACAGTTTGTATGTTCAATGTTTTCTTTTGCTTTTCTCTCTTTTCTCCCACTTGATCATCTACTTTTTGCTCATATAACTAGATATTATCAGCTGGTAGGATGAGATTGATAGCATTGGGGTAAGAGCCAAGAGTCTTGGATAAGTTTTGATAGATATTTGTTTTGTTTCTTGTTTGATTTAAGTGATTTAAATCACTTAACTCCTAAATTGTTTTGATTTAATCCTTGATTAAATAATTTAATCCACTTGATATAATTCTCTTGATGATCATATAGGATATTTAATCTCGATACGAACTTAATCCGTAATCTAGGATTCGTTCGCTTTATTGATTAATCTCGTTATAACGTTTTAGCGGTTTCTAGAACGCTTGTTTCACTGCCTCAGTGGTTTCCTACCTTCATTCTTAAATCAAAGATAATAACATCCCAAAACATTAAATCATCAAAGTTAATATCTCAATTCTTGGATTATAATAATATTTAATCCACTGTCCGGTCAAATATTATACCGAAAAAGAATTTGGAATTTCTGAATTCCGATCGTCTCTGCATTCACTTATTTCCTCCGCGTATTACTAATATGACTTCGAAACATCCATATCACGTCCCGTACATAGGGTGGCGTGAAAAGTTTTCCAACTTACAAAATCACTATTCATCCACCAAATTACTATGCACGTACAGGAAACACTATGCACGTACGGGAAATACTATGCACGTACGGAAAATACTATGCACGTATGGGAAATACTATGCACGTACGGAAAACACTATGCACGTATGGGAAACACTATGCACGTACTCATTTCCCTTCAAGGATCCATTAGCTCCTTCCTGAATGGTAGATTATTCTTATCTAGGTCCTCAACCATCGAATTACTCTATTCTGACTATATACCAATGCATCAGGATCATTGTCCAAAGCAATATCCATTCATTACAATCATTGTTCTTTGAAACCACCATTCATTAGTGCTCTTTAACCACAATAAGAAAAGTTTTAATTCTACCCAAAATTCGGGTTATTACAATCCTTCCTCCTTAAAAGGATTCCGTCCTCGGAATCAGTTTAGGAATAACTGAGGTTACTTCTATCCCATTGCACTTTCTATTTCTCAGGTGGATTCTTCCACTTCTTGATTTTCTTCAAATCTCTCACTAGCTTGACAACCTTATCTCTTAGCGCTTGCTCTTTTCTATTCATAATTTCCACAGGTTGTCCTTCGTAGTTCAGATTCTGTTATGTATATCTATCTGCTCGTACTCTGTCATATGCCGGGCATCTATAGTATACTGATGAGGCACATACGCATGAACCATGTTATGACCATTTTACTGGTTTGGGTGAGGCTGGCTCATAGGCCACCTTCCTGACACGTTTAAACTCTCAGATGGCCCAATGAATCTTGGGCTAAACTTCCTTTCATTCTAATCTTGTTAATTCCTTCCACGAGGATACCTTTTCTTATTACAAATCTCAAACCTTATATTCTCTATCTTGTTTGCACAGAAATACATCAACAAAAACTTGCTTGTCAGAATCCTCTATTAATTCTAGATATTTCCCAATTCCATTTTATAAATGTCAACTCTATTGTCGACGGGGTACTCTGTATTGAAACTAGTTCGAGTATTCTAACAACCGATTCGAGTAACTCTTGATGTCTAGCAACGAGCTCGTCGGCCATCACTGTTTTGGCCTCGCTATCTCATTGTTAACTACTATCACCCCCGGTGTACCAACCTCTTCTTTAATCATCTCACAGAATGCCAATCTACCTCCTGTGTTCATTCAGTCATTCTCTATTATCTCATCTCTTCTCCTTTCTGAAAGAAAGGCGAATCTCTTGGGGGGATTTGTTTGCGGGGAATGTTGTCTGGTTCGAGGACTCTTAATCCTTTTATCACAAATCAAAATCTTCATATACACACAAGCACACATATTTTCAGATCTGATAGGTCTAAAAGTCGATCATGTTTGATCCTTTTTGATTTCGCACCTTTCCTTCATATATACAATGTTTCGATATACTTAGGGCGAAAACTATCTCAGATAACTCACAGCCAATTCATTAAATTCCAAAAAGTTGTGGGTGCAATAGTCAACCCAAAATGACATCATTTACAATTTCATAGTGTCTATACCTAGTGCGATTCATAATCTTGGGTATATCCTCGATTGTTAACTTCCAACCGGTGATGTCCTTTTCCCTAATAAGTTTGGAAAATACACAGCGTCCCTGGGCTGCTCAAACAATCTTCTACAATAGTACCTATACTCAATGTTGACTCATTCAACTCTCGAGGTTCGATGCACAATCTTGTGCTAACATATTTCTTTCTTACAACACACCGGTTCTTCACGGTGGCACACTTAGTCATATCGCACTCTTATTCAACAATCCTTGCATCTGAGTTGATAATTCTTTTATTCCTACTGGGCTAACGGGAGATGCAGCACTAGGCTCTGAACACTCGATATTCATTATTATGTCATCCAAATCGTTATCTGGTAGCTTATTAAAACCTTGTACAACCTCCCAAAATCATTATAATTATACTTGGTGTCTCTTTCCTCGGGGTCAACCATATGAGCTAATCAAGCCTCATATCTCTGGCGTCATAATCTCTTAGTCTGAACTAGATTCCAAAATCTCTAACTCCGTCTTTATCCTTGAATTAGTTCCCTCATAATCAATTTGGCTCCATTGGGTATCAACTAATCCATCATTATTATAATATCAATTTCTCCCTAATTCGAAAAGAATCAAATCTCTCGATCGAGTGGTACTCTGGGTAGGTTCTCTGGAAATCACTATTCCTTATCCATAAGGAACACTTCCTGAACTTGATGTAGATATTACATGAAGTAGATAAAATTGCAGAAGAGTTTCAAGCATCGCAGCTATGTCAGGTTGATGAAACTATCATTCATGCAGCTTCCATAAAAGACTGGAAACTTAACGGTTTACTTCGTCAATTTTGTATCATGGTCCTGGTTTGCCTCAAAACGGGACCTTCTAAGGTACGTAATATGCTTAAGACTCCATTACAAATCGAATCTTTACATAAACTATTATTACCTTCGATTCTTGCACAATCATAAAAAGGAATGTAACTTCCTCCACTCCGATATGACCTTCAAGGTCTTTCCAAATATCATTTTGTTTCTTCGGTATGAACATGTGTAATTATTCCTTTATACTTAGACTGTCGGCCACCTCATTGGCCTTTCCTGATAATAATAATTTCTGGTAATCCTTGTTCTCTGGATATATTCCAATTCAAACTTTTCTACCTCATTCCCATCACTGTTGGGTGAAAGCATTCTCCCTTAAGCTCTGCTGATGGAGAAAAATATATTTATCAGTCTTTTTCCATAAGTCATTGCTTCCACCTACCCGTGGGAACTTTATCACGTTTATTCCCAATCCTACTTAGGATACTTCTTTTCTTAGTTCTTTCCTTATCTTAGGATAATCTCAACCTTTATAGGTTCAATCCATACTTCCTCAGGGTTTCACACATGCCTCATCTGGCATTATTGTTACTATGTCATACATTCCTTACCAAACTTCCATTTTGAAGTTCGGAATATCACTTTTTTTTTTCCTTGTAAGGTTTCATAGGTCATCCTCATCATTCCTCCTGTATTTTCTGGGTACAGGGTATATCAAAATGTCATTGATCAATACTCTAATAATTCTATCTATGTTCTTTCCAGAACTCTTTTTAATAATCCTTACCGGTCATTGTTGCCTTAGCAAGTCCAACTCATATCATCTGAGTTCATAATGTCGTTATTAGGGTTAATGCCATCCTTTGTGCATTCCCCAGGGTTTGTCTTAATTTATGGATATCCTATCCTTAATTCAACTGCCAAGGAATTCTTGCATCCTATACTTGGCAATCAAATCATGTATCCTTAATAAGGGTCTCTTTTCAATCATTCTCATTTGATAATCGATCGGTGGCTTAATGCTAACCTCTTCTTTCAGATAGTTGTCAGCCTATTTGACCTTCCAAAAGACAACGTATGTCTATCTGCTCTCTTACAGAACTTGGTAATGGTAGCAAGGATGTTCTGGAAGATATTGATCGAGTTCAACGTGAATCTCTTAGTACTTATCGTTTTTCTCAAAGGTACTTGCCTTAGACAAAATTTCTACAGCATACTGATCCATCTATGACCATTTCTATACTCTCTTCATAAACCTTCATTGTTTACTTCCCTTGGTCATACTATATTCATGGTATTTATAATACCATAACATCATACATCTCAAGTCATTATACTTCCATTTTTACTCGTAATCTTGGGCAATCATATACACATGAATCACTTTAGTACGGGTGACCCCATTCCAAAAAGTCTAGTAAATTCCCAATCCAAACATGGGTTGCAAAGGGTTCAGTAGAAGATTCCTACGATCTCATTAATATTTCCTTTATATCAAAAGCCCTTGCAGTCGGCGCTTACTTAGAAGCAACCCTGCTTTGTCCTTTCATTGCGGGTCTAGTCACTTGATAATCCTTTGTGACTTGGCCTCAACTGACCACACTAAAATAAAAATATATGGTTTTTGGGGGGCTAATTAGCATTACTTTTCTAGCAATTGCTGGCATAGTGCCTTCTACTTTGATACCTTTCTACCTTTCCAAAACTTTACTCCATATAGGTCTTAATCGACTTCTCGGCACCGTCTCCGGCTTTCCTCCACTTTTATCTTTTCAACTATTCTTATCAATCCCACGTGCCACGCAAGCTTACCATTCATGGTATAACAGCCTTTTCACTTAAGTCAATCCCGGAGTTTCTCAGTCCGACTGGTTTCTTACTTACATTTCCTGTTTTCGTCCAATCTCACTTCATCATTGTATTTCTACAATCAATCGCGATAACCGGGGTCTATCCACCAACCCATATAGCGGCTACTTTACCCAATTCACGGGGTTCGCCCCAGTTTCTACTCTCTTCCATGATGTTCTCTGATAATCAGAAAGACAAGGTTTGCCAAAATTCGTTGAATTTCTTTCCAGAATCAAGGAAATTTTGGTCAATCTATCCAACCACCGGTAACACTATGAAGATCAATTTCGAAACCTAGAGAATAGTTCTATGAGCATCCAAGCAGGTAGAATCATAAGCAGTTATAATAACGGAATTATTGACACAAAGTTGGAAGTTTAACCACTAGAAAGGAACCAAATATATATATATATATATATATATATATATATATATATATATATATATATATCCCATAAAAGGGAAATCAAAAGTTTCAAACTGAAACATGCCACCTCTTCCTGATACATATACATCTTAATTGTCGATAATATCAAATGTCAGTCTTCCTAACCACAGGTTTCAGAAGGAACACTACCGTCGGAGTTAGTCGTTTCATAAAAATTGGCACTACTAGGGCCATCCTAGTCTGGTGTACCGTGTTGTTCGAATGCATCCGCAATTACTCTGCCGTGCTGCATAAGCACACCACCTAAACCTGTATGAGATGCATCATAGTGTATCATAAAGTCTTCCTTCTCCCGTTAGGCAACACCAACGCCGGGTCGTTACCAATTTCATTTTAAAACATTCTCTATTACCTCTTAACCACTAATCGCATTACTTGATCCATTTGCAATTCAGTGTCAGAATAAACTTAAGGTAACTACTATAATCTATTCGGGGAAAAGAAAGAATTTAATATTCTTCTGAATCACATGCATCTAACGTTCCTGATTCACCATTTTACTGAGTTAAAATAAACTTATACTTAGTACCTGATAGTAGTCATATTACGAGTTTATCATAGACCCACTGGTCTTTTCCTCTGGTAGTTTCTGAGATCATCGTCTCGCTTACTACTTTATATAACTTTATCCAATCAGGCCATCACTTTCCACTATCTTTACTTTCGAAGCTGGTTCATTCATAATATGGACATTTCGCTGAATAAAACCACCTCAACAATCTCAATTTGGTTTCATAAAATATAACCCATGAAATCCGCCTTCTCACGGCGAATTACCATTGACAATATTCACACTAATCCATTTATCCGATAATATGGCACTTGTTGCCTCTATCTCAACTGCTCCTGGGTGCTCCCTGTCCTACATCGACGTCTTTGATAATCATGCATCATTCTAACTCCTTTCTCATTAATCTGAAAGTCTCTAAGGATCTTTATCTATCCCCATATAAGACCTCAAGTAATCCTTCCAATCTGTCTTAATTGCTGGTACTACCTCTCGTAGTCCGGCTATAAATCCAACATAAAATTTCAATTCTCTTAATAATATCTCAGTTCTTTGTGCTCACTTCTCTTAGCACTATAATCTTAACTCTCGCTATCCCTCTGGCTACAGCCCTCATTTCCTTGGAGTAAACTCCTCATCCTCAATAGGATTCTCCTCTGCTGGAACCTCTTTCGAGTCCTCAATAGGGTACTCTATCGAATTCACAATCCGATCGTCAGCATATAATAAAACATCATCATGCTGCTGCTCGTACGCCTCAAGGTCTGTCGCCTTACTAGTCGATACGAGAACGAGCTAAGTTACTATCATGATACTTAAGAGTTCCCATAAGGGTTTTATATGTCAATACTACTTGAAGTAGTCCGACTATGAACTTGGCAAGAGTTCTTATTATCTTAGTGAGTTTATTGTTTTAACGTCGCATCATCTCTGGGGTTTATAACGTACGCTCTGATACCACTTCTGTAACACCCCCAGATCCGGGGTCCGGGATCCGGTCGTTACGGTTTCAAATTCTATCCACAACACTTGAACTTTCCTTAACATAAAATAAATTACATCTCTATGACCCAACACAACAATGTAAAACACACCCGTTATAGTCCCAGAGATGAAATCAGAGTAACAATCAAATTTTATTAATCACATTATGAGTTCTTACAATCCAAAAGAATTTCAATATAAATACATACTCTTTGCCATCCATTTACATAAGTCATACTAGACCATATACTTGGTACTAAAAGAATAAATATATCCTACCAATAGCTTCTTCTTCAGCTCTGGTAGTCTCATCGTCCTCGCCCGCGTCGAGTGCGCCTTGTGCGAGTCATCTGGTCTAGCTGTTGTTGTGATATAATAATAAAGCAAGGGTGAGCAATAGCCCACCAACAATAATATATAACTGAATGATAATATATAACAGTTCAAAAGTATCTTTCAAACCATATGCCATGCATTTACGGAAATGATGCCAGTATAATATGAACGATGAAGTTACAAGGTAACTTAAAGTATTTGTTTGTAGAAATATCTGCTACATCAAAAGTAAGCGAGATATTCTCATTTCATTAAAAAGAGGAACTTGCATGAAAAGATTGCAATTCCAGTTATGAACACTTTTCCAGCTCTGCCAACAGTAATCATGTTGCAGGAAATAATTAAGTTTGGATGATGAACCAATGATGGAGTATTCACCGCGCCCGCTGTTCCAATCTTGATGATCAGTCGAGATCGTACAGCTCAAATTAGATTTACTACCGGCAGAAGGAAGAAATGACGGCTTTACTTGTCTACCGCCTTACTAGCTCTCCCCGGCCAACGGTTGGGCCAAAGGGGATGGACCGGCGCTACTCGGCCTCTTACACGACTCCTAGTTCAAATAGAATTCATGATTCTGAATGTAACGTTCGTCCCCCTTTCCCAAGTATAATACTTGTTGATAAGACTCTACAAAGTAGTCGTATCTAGTTGGAAAGGAAAATTCACCAATAACTTCCAAGCTATTGTTTGGTAACGAATATCAACTTGTTCCAACAATCTTACCCCTCGAAAGATGAGAAGGTACACAACGACTTAATAAGTCAATAGCACCCGCATTGCGAGTGAAGAGAATATTTTATGCCCGGGAAGTCGACAAGATAAATAACATTTTCCAAGTAAGGTTCCCTTATTATTAGGGAGGTAGACTCAAAGAAGAATGATGTCTGAGAACCTTTCTTGATATAAGATTAATAATAATATGACTCCGAGATATTTTCTGTAATAATCGAAGAAGGTAAACCTTATTGAGGTTATTCTAAGTAGGGAATAAATATTCAGAGAATATTTATTGAATTAAAAATATTTAAAGAATATTTAGGAATATGAAAGAATATCTTTAATCAGAGTATTTCTCAAAATAACCCTTGAAGAAATATCAAGAGAATATTTATTGAATAAATAAATATTTAAACGAATATTCAAAATAATATTCATTAATTAATAAGGAATTTAAATGAATATTCAAAAAGTAATATTCATTTAATGAATAATATTCTAAATGAATATCAAGTAATATTCATTTAGTAATCCAAGCTTTAAAGGAATATTCGAGATAATATTCGATAAATAAATCAAGTTTCAGATGAATATTAGAATAATATTCATCAAGTAATTAATATCTTAAATGAATATTCAAAAGTAATATTCATTTAATAAAATAATATTCTAAATGGATATTCAAATAATATTCATTTAGTAGTCCAATCTTTAGGAGAATATTCGGAATAATAATCGATAATCTATTCGACTTTGAATGAATATTGAAAAATATTATTCGTCGAATGGTTACGTTCAAATAATTATTTGAAGTAAGGATCGTTAAATAAATAATCTCGAACGAATATTCAAATAATATTCGTCGCCCAAATAATGGAAAATATTTACTTAAATATTTTCCTCCGAGGTAATCTCGATATATCAAGAAATATTGACTCCCGGTCTATATTTGATGAATAAGATGTATACGCCCTTCTATGAGGGTCTTACAATAACCGGCTTATAATTGATACGTTAGTTATCTAATTTATAAGCCAATAAACAATCAGGGAACAAGCATAACGATATAACTTGAAAGTAGGCATGCATGCTATGGCATATGTATAACAGAAAACATATATATATATATATATATATATATATGTTTTCTGTTATACATATGCCATAGCATGCATGCCTACTTTCAAGTTATATCGTTATGCTTGTTCCCTGATTGTTTATTGGCTTATAAATTAGATAACTAACGTATCAATTATATATTCAATCACAACAAACAATCAAAACACTTAAATCACAACAACAGCCTAAAAGAAGGGAATCGAAACTTGCCTGGTAGTCGAGTACGGTAAGGGGTAGTGGTAGCGGGTCCCGGGTCAGCTTGGTGATCTATAAATAGCCAAGGCATTCGGGATTAATCACTTAACATCTTAAAAGTTAAGTTATACTTAAATCAAAACACGTTCTCGAGTTATCTCGTTATACCCCTTTTTGTGGATTCCTTTTATCACTGATCCGACCCGACATTCGTTCGTTAATACGACATGTCACTGTACTTACACTTGGGACATACTTAAGTCATACAAGTTCTAAAGTCGATCGTTACGAACCAATATTATACTCCGAGTTTTATCACCCGTTTTCTAAGTGTTTTACCGAAGTTATAATAGAATCGTCTTTTAGGGGTTCGTTCGCGTTTAACCTCGACTCGAATATTTTTAATAAATCGAAAAACGATCCTTTTGACATACGGTTTTCTTTCACACCTTTCTTTTTACCTCTAGTATTTATTTACCAAGATTTGTCATGACTTTACATATTTTACGAGGGTTCAATTTCAGTTACGAACTTTCGTTTACGGATTCGAACTACTTTTAGTAAATCGGTCATAAATCCTAAACCGTAAGTCTGTTTGATTCGATTCTTTTTCCAAAATGATCTATGACTCAAGATCTACAAGGGCATGTTAGATACTTGTCCAGTTTCGGCCATTAGACCTACTGTGATGCACGGTTTTCAATGATTAACGAAATTTCGGCATTATAACGGCTATAATACGAACGTTCCAAAAATCACAATCAACAACCCAAGCCACACCGGGCATCAATACAACTTATACACATAATAATCATCTCACAAGTCCAGAAGCTACTGATCTTAGCATCAAAATCGTCATGCATCTTAAATCATATAACTAATTACATAATCATGCTTTTAATTATCATTATAATCATACCAAGCTAAATCCATCAAAAACATTCATAAATCTCAAATCAAATGCTAGGGTTTCAAGAGATCTACCTTCCTTGGAGTATGATATAACCTTAATAAGCTTGGTATGGTCCTTGTCTAGCTTAATCAAACCTTAGATCATCCAAAGAAATCATGAAAACAAGATTAGTTCTAAGAAAACACTATTCATCGCCAATCTTGTAAAAATCATATAAAATCAAAAACTAAGAGTTTAGTTCTAAAATTTTTACCACACCTTCTACTCTTCAAGGGCTTTCTTTTGAGCTATAGAACACAAGAATCCAACCATGGGAGCTAGGGTTTTGAGCCCCATCTTTATACTGATCAGAACCTGGACAGTTTTGGTCCTCCAACTTTAAGCATGGATTTGACTAGGCTATACTACTTGGATTTCCATGAAATTTGGAACGAATCTTGCCCATGGAGTGGAGAGGCTATGGTTAAAATTTGGTGATTTTATCATGGATAGAAATGGAGATATGAATTTTTCTTTGTGTTATGTTTCTGCTGGACAGTTTGTATGTTCAATGTTTTCTTTTGCTTTTCTCTCTTTTCTCCCACTTGATCATCTACTTTTTGCTCATATAACTAGATATTATCAGCTGGTAGGATGAGATTGATAGCATTGGGGTAAGAGCTAAGAGTCTTGGATAAGTTTTGATAGATATTTGTTTTGTTTCTTGTTTGATTTAAGTGATTTAAATCACTTAACTCCTAAATTGTTTTGATTTAATCCTTGATTAAATAATTTAATCCACTTGATATAATTCTCTTGATGATCATATAGGATATTTAATCTCGATACGAACTTAATCCGTAATCTAGGATTCGTTCGCTTTATTGATTAATCTCGTTATAACGTTTTAGCGGTTTCTAGAACGTTTGTTTCACTGCCTCAGTGGTTTCCTACCTTCATTCTTGAATCAAATATAATAACATCCCAAAACATCAAATCCTCAAAGTTAATATCTCAATTCTTGGATTATAATAATATTTAATCCACTGTCCGGTCAAATATTATACCGAAAAAGAATTTGGAATTTCTGAATTCCGATCGTCTCTGCATTCACTTATTTCCTCCGCGTATTACTAATATGACTTCGAAACATCCATATCACGTCCCGTACATAGGGTGGCGTGAAAAGTTTTCCAACTTACAAAATCACTATTCATCCACCAAATTACTATGCACGTACAGGAAACACTATGCACGTACGGGAAATACTATGCACGTACGGAAAATACTATGCACGTATGGGAAATACTATGCACGTACGGAAAACACTATGCACGTATGGGAAACACTATGCACGTACTCATTTCCCTTCAAGGATCCATTAGCTCCTTCCTGGATGGTAGATTATTCTTATCTAGGTCCTCAACCATCGAATTACTCTATTCTGACTATATACCAATGCATCAGGATCATTGTCCAAAGCAATATCCATTCATTACAATCATTGTTCTTTGAAACCACCATTCATTAGTGCTCTTTAACCACAATAAGAAAAGTTTTAATTCTACCCAAAATTCGGGTTATTACAATTTTCCTCTGTTCTTTTCGTAAGTTTTGTCAAATGGATACTACAAACAATCTGGTAAATGCTATTAACAACATTTCCTTGGAGGATGAGGATGAAGGTGGGCTAGAACTGATATCTGAGGAGACATTGGGGAATGAACAAGTGATCAGAGGTTTCGATGCAAAGCTGTGTGTGGTGGCACGTTTTCTGTCAGATGGTCAAGTAGATTTCCCTGCTATGCAACAAACATTAGCAGCACTCTGGAAACCAGGTATGGGTGTTTACATCAAAGATTTGGAGCATAATTTGTTTTTGTTTCAATTCTACCACGAAGTGGATGTGAAGAGAGTGATGGAGGGTTGTCCCTGGTCCTTTAATAGAAGGGCTCTGATAATGCGCCGACTGAAGGAAGGAGAAAATCCTCGTAGTGTAGAGCTGAACACCATGGACTTATGGGTTCAAATCTATGACCTTAAGATTGGTTTCATGTCGGAGAAAATTCTCACTGAGGTGGGTAACAATATTGGAAAATTTGTGTCTTCATGTGCTACTAATTTTTCTCCAGTTTGGAGGGAATACTTTCGAGTACGTGTTACCATTGATGTCACCAAGCCACTCAAACGTAGAATGAAGATAAAGAAGGCTGCAGACGATTGGTATTGGATATCTTTCAAGTACGAGAATGTTCCAGTGTTTTGTTTCATTTATGGCATGTTAGGTCACTCTGAGAAATTTTGCAGTCGATTGTTCACAACACCAGAGGCAGAAATTATAAAACCTTACGGGCCTTGGATGAGAGCCCCTTTCAGGAAGCAGGTCAAGCCCATAGGACCAAAATGGCTTAGGAACGGCTTTGATGATGAAGGTCGGAATACAGAGTTTTGATCGCAGTACGGGAGTGGTAGCAGCAGTCAAGATCCTAATGTTTCTCCACAAAATCGGGGAGTTGGTGGAAAAGGAGAGATTTATGGGGATAGCATTTTTCAAAAAATCCAAAAGAGCGGGAATACAGAGATAAGGAAAGATTATGCCAAAGATGCAACAATCACACCAACAAACCAACAGAATGATACAATCATTATCGAAACCAAAAAATGTCGTACTACTGAAGATTTGGGCCAAGACAATCAAATGGGCCTAGGAAGTAAAGTTCTTTTGGACATAGACGGTGATGAGAATATGAATTTTGAAGAAAGCCCAGCTAATGTGTAGAACCAAAAAAACGGACCAGAGGCGAGTATCTTGAGAGATACTCGCCTATCACAATGAGTATTATCAGCTGGAATTGCCATGGGCTTGGGACCCCGTGGGCTTTACAATTCCTAAAGGAGATTATTCTCCAAAAGAAACCAAATTATATCTTTCTATGTGAAACTCTTTGTAAGAAAAAAACAGTTGAGAAAGTGCAGACGATGCTGGGGTTTGAAGGGATGGTTTCAGTAGATGCTAATGGTCATAGTGGAGGTCTTGCTTTATTATGGCGTAATAAGGATGAAGCAACTTTATGTTCTTTCAATAAGAATCACATTGATGTATCGGTGTCGACAAAAGATGGTCATAAGTACAGGCTTACTAGGGTTTATGGTGAGCCCGATCGAGCTAAGAGACAAGAGACTTGGAGTTTAATCAGAATTTGGCCAATTATAATTCATTACCATGGTGTCTGATAGGAGACATGAATAATGTTCTGTCTCAAGATGACAAGAAGGGTGGTAGACCTTATCCTCAATATTTGTTGCAGGGGTTCCAAGATGTGGTCAATGACTATGATTTAATCGACATGAGTCTTTGTGGATATAAATACACTTGGGAGAGAGGGATTGGCACTGACAAGTATGTTGAAGTTCGGTTAGGTCGTGCTATGTTTAAAGAGGCCAAGCTTATAAACCTGGAAGTGTCAACTTCAGACCATTGCCCTATTATGTTGGAACCAGAGGTTGGAAAGGCAGTAATCACCGAGAAAGTTTTTCGTTTCGAGAACGCTTGGCTCAGAGAACCCATGTGTTACCAACTAGTCGAAGATGTTTGGAGCAGCAATTTGGCATCTTTCTATGACAAGTTATCTATGTGTATAGAGGTTTTGTCAACGTGGGGAAAGGAGATACTGGGAATTTCAAAGGCAGAATAAATCGAAGTAAAAAGATTTTGCAAAAGTTGAAAGGTAGAAGAGATGCTCATGCAGTGAAGACAATTCAAGAAGAAAAAAAGAAACTCTCAGAAACGTGCACAACAGGAAGTCTTTTGGCGCCAGAGGTCGAAGCAATTGTGGTTGTGTGAAGGTGATCAAAATAGTAAGTTTTTTCATTCAGCAACAAAGAACAGAAGAAAAGCTAATTTAATAAATTCGCTGCAAGGTGGTGATGGAAATAAAGTGGAGTGCGGTACTGGCATAGAGAAGGTGATGGAGGATTATTTTACTAATCTATTCAAGGCTATAGATACGGAGTGGGATGGAGTGACCAATTGTGTAAATGCCAAAATAACACCTGATCAGAATGATTTGTTGTTAGCAGAAGTCGATGAAAGGGAGGTCAAAAAGGCACTTTTCAGCATGCATCCAGACAAATCTCCGGGCCCAGATGGGATGAGTCTGGGATTTTACCAAAAATGTTGGAATATAGTGAAAACAGATGTGGTAGCAGTTGTTCAACGTTTCTTTGAAACAGGGAATATTGATGATCAGTTAAAGAGCACGAACATTGCTCTGATTCCGAAGAAGCCAAACCCAGTCCATATGACTGATATTCGTCCCATATCTCTTTGCAATGTGGTCTACAAGATCATATCTAAAGTTTTGGCGAATCGTTTGAAGGAAGTCATTGATGCTATAATTTCTGAGTCACAGAGTGCATTCATACCTGGACTTTTAATTATGGACAACATTATGGTAGCTTTTGAAGTCATGCACTATATGAAACGGAAAACAAAAGGGAAGGATTGTTGGATGGCTCTAAAACTTGACATGTCTAAAGCTTACGATCGTGTGGAATGGAGATACATGGAAGCTGTTCTTTTAAAGCTGGGGTTTAATCAGAAAGTGACTCAACTGTTCATGAATTGTATGAATTCAGTGAATTATAGTATATCCCACGCAGGCAGGAATTTCGGTTCAATTATCCCGGAACGGGGCCTTAGACAAGGTGACCCCTTATCCTCATACCCGTTTCTTATTTGCATAGAAGGTTTAACAGCTTTGATTAATGAGTTTGAATGTCGTAAGTTGATAAGAGGTATTAAAGTAGCCAGAACTGCTCCTATCATTTCACATATGTTCTTTGCAGACGATTCTTATATTTTTTGCAAAGCTGATAGTGATAGTGTTAGCAATGTTTTACAGCTCTTAAAAGTGTTTGAAAAAGCCTCAGGTCAGCAGATAAATGAGGGCAAATCCTCAATTTTTTTCAACAACAATACTCCGATTTCTTTAAAGAGAGAGCCGTGTCAACAACTAAGATTTTTTGAAGCTAATGTTCAAAGTACGTACTTGGGCCTTCCTAACATAGTTGGAAGAAATAAATCTTCGATTTTTGGGTTCTTGAAGGAGAAACTGCAAGATCGAGTTCAAGGATGGGATAAAAAATTGTTATCAAAAGGGGGAAACGAAGTGCTCTTGAAAACTGTTGCTCAAGCCCTTCCTAATTACACAATGGGAGTGTTTTTACTTCCCATGGAGTTATGTCAACAACTTGAACGTTTGATGTGTAAATTCTGGTGGAAAACATATTCAAAAAAGAAGAGAGGCATTCATTGGCAGAGTTGGGGTAACATGTGCAAAAGGAAATCATATGGGGGAATGGGTTTTAGGAATGTGAGAGATTTCAATGTTGCTCTACTTGGTAAACAAGGCTGGAGATTGTTAAAGTACCCAGAAAAATTAGTGAGTAAAGTCTATAAAGCTCACTATTACCCTCAAGGCTCTTTCCTTAATGCAAAAATGGGATCTAATCCAAGCTATATATGGAGAAGTGTAATGGAGTCTCAAGAAGTCATCAAAAAAGGGGTTGGTTGCAGAGTTGGGAATGGTCAATCTATTAATATCAAGGATGCTCCATGGCTTCCTTCTGTTTCAGAAGCCTACGTTCAAACGAATAATGAAGCATTCCAGGGGCAGAAAGTCTCCTCATTGATGAGTATGGAGAGCAATAGCTGGGATACTGACTTAATTTTGGATTTGTTTGATGATAGGGAAGCGAACGTGATCTTATATGTTCCTATGAATAAGTATGTTGAGGACTCGTGGTATTGGAGACGTGAAAAATTAGGAAATTACTCGGTTAAAAGTGCATATTTACTCATGCAGGAGGAGAAAAGCAACAACAGTACAAGTGCAAATTCTGGTTTTTGGAAAAAGCTTTGGAATCTGAAGATACCTCCCAAGATTAAGAACTTCTTATGGCGTGCTTCTACAAACAGTTTACCCATAAAGGACATGCTCAGAACCAGGAGAGTTCCAGTAAACGATATTTGTCCAGTTTGTAATACGCACTCACAATCATTGTTGCACGTTTTAGTGCTGTGTGCCCATGCAGTTTCCAGTTGGGAGAAGTTCAACAATGTTCAGGTTTTAGGAGAGTTCAACTCATTTTCTGAGTGGCTGCATTTGGTATTTCAGCAGAAAAGTACAGAGGAAGCATGTATTATAGCCACAATTTCTTGGATGCTGTGGAGAAGTAGAAACGAACTTATATGGAATCAACGTAGTATTGAGCCTTCAGAAGTGGCCAATCAGCACTCTCAGTCCTTAACCAATTGGAAAAGTGTTCAAGATCGAACTTTTGACCGTTTTCTGGAATATATGTCTTCTGAAGATGGTGACGAACACTGGTGCTTACCATTGCCAAATAATGTTAAGGTAAATTCTGACGCAGCCATTTGAGGATTCTAATTGCTATAGCTATGCTTTTATTTCTCGTGATCATGAAGGCAGTCTTATTGAAGCTAGATCAACATGTTTGAGAGGATGTCCCAGTGCAGAGTTGGCAGAGGCAATGGGCATTCGCGAAGCCTTAAGTTGGGTAAAAAACAGAGAGTATAGTAACGTCGTGGTTGAGTCTGATTGCTTGCAAGTTGTACAAGCTATCCGTAGCTCTTTCATGTGCTATTCGTACTTGGGGAGGGTGGTTAAGCAATGTAGAACTCTTATAGCAAGCTTGAGTAAAAAAAACGTGAAGTTTAGGTTTGTGAAACGGTCCGCGAACAAAGTCGCTCACTTCTTAGCGAAACAAAATTGTTCAGTAGCTGATCGTATTTGGAGGATGGGAGATGTCCATTCCAATTTACTTTCTGTATTGTCGAATGATTTGAGGAAGTAATAATATCGACTATTTTTTATGGCAAAAAAAATATTTAGAAATTATTGTTGGAGTTTAAATAGTAAAAATATGAGCTTATTTATCAATTTCCTATACATATATCACTATGGATTTTTAATAAAATGATTAAGTCCTCATTTGTTTTTGTCTTAACATGTCTTAATAGACACTAACATGTCTTAATAGACACTATCTTAACGCTCAAGACATTAAAACTGTTTGGTTCCCGTTTTCGTTGCTTTAGAATGGTTAAAAATTGCTTATTCGTTGAGATTTAAAATCCTCGCCTTACGATTAAGAAAAGCATTAGCCTGTAGTTTTGTGCCGATATTGCAGCCACATGCGGGTTTTTGACATTTTTTTTTGCTAAATACGGGTTTTTTTACATTTAATTGCTTGTTTTCCTTTATGCACATTTATTTGCTTTTTATTTTATTGTTTTAGCATGCTTTAAATTTTTTTTATTTTAGCATTTCGCTTGATAAAAAAAATAAGGTTCAATTTTTTGAATTGAATTATTTAAAATAATACAATTATAAAGGAAATAATTTTTAATAATGCACAATTATATTAAAATTAAAAAAAATCTAAAACAAGATTTATCCAAAACATAATTAAATTATGACTAATTTCTATTTAGCAATCCAATAATTTTTCTATATATCACAAATGTAGTTTATAGTGTTCTAATATTCATATTGTTACATTATCACATTTTTATATTATATTATCTTAATAAAATGCACCTATAGGTTATAATCATAATTCATTAGATATTATATTTATTTAAATGGATTATATTATAGAGAATTATATGATTCAAATGCTCTAAAAATTATGTCCCAAACAGTCTTATTTCTTCAAACATTAAGATTATTTACAAATTTTAATCATTCAAAATTTTAATCATTCAAATAAATTTATTCGAATTTGTCAAATGATCCCTAAATGCATAAGCGCCTTAATAGAGAAGAGTGAATATTAGATAAACACCCGTAATTTAATAAATAAATTATTCAAAAAATATCTTATAACATTTAAGGATTTTGCTTTTGGCCATTGATGATGACTATCAGGGGCGTAGCCAGGATTTTGATTCACTGGGGTCAAAATCTCCGGTCGTCTTCTCCGACGACTGGTCATTTTTTTCGACGGCCCCGCAGGGAAATTTTTTTTACCGAAAATTATCAATGTGTAGATTTTTCCTAATTTAATACATATAAATATGCATCAGTTATACATCTTGGGGCGGCAATTACAGGGTTTCACTGTCAAAATTAAAAGTTAGTGGGGTCAAAAATGAAACTAGTTACAATAATTATTTTTTTCAGTGGGGTCAAAATTCAAATTTACTACTATAAATATTTTTTCTAAAAAAATATATACATAAAAATTTTGTTTTTTAAAATTTCAGTGGGGTCAGATGACCCCGCTCGCCATACACCGGCTACGCCAGTGATGACTATTATCTGTCCGAAAAAATATTTTACGAATAAATTTAACATGGAAAACTGGCATGAATGTGAAGACTACGTCATTCTATACGTGCTTAATTTAATTTTTGATTTTTTTTCCACGAACAAATGATTTGTCAATAATCGCTGGTTGTCTACCACAACAGAATAAAGAGATCGAGACTATTTTAGTTACTCCATTCATTTTTTTTTTTTACAAAGCAGAAGCAATCCATCAAGGGAAAATAGGTTTACAGACTCGATCAAAAGAGAATAGAAGGCCCTACGCCCCAGGAACAACAAAAGGCTCAAAGCCAATTCCTGGAACCCAGTAAACTAAATGAAACCTGACCACTTAAGAAATATACAACTGATATATTATAAGACTTCTTAGATAACAATAACTAGGAGAAAACTTGATAGAAGACATAAGGGACAAAACACACGACTATTGAAGTACTACTTGCATTACTTCCAATTGTTAAATCATATCTTCATCATCCGAAGCATCCACAACATTCTGCACCACCCCATCTGCTAAGTCTCTTTCACGAATTGTTTCAAATTGCGGCCGAACTGGACCCAGACCCATGTCGTTAAACCATAACTCCTTCACTCTACCGAAAGGAGCCTCAATCGAGACCATCCTATCCCAGTTGCTCACTCCATGTTGCGCTAAGTAAATTGCCAATCTGTTGCATTCCTCTCCCACCGTAGTAACATCAATAATAGAGTTTTTATCCTCTTTTCTAGTGTTTAGTTGGCGGATTACATATTCATGCTCAGGGACTGCACCATCTAATCGAGAATGATGCCATTCCCAATGGGCTCCAGGATGGTCAGATTCAAGCTCCAAGAGGTGAAGATTGTCAAAAAAAGCTTTACACAATGCATATAGCATTGCATAAAATTCATTAAGTCTTCTCTCTTGAATACCCAAGGACCCAGCAAAACATCCTAACGATGGTTTCTCTATCATCTCTGAACACTATCCCGATTCCACCCGATTCCAGAGTTGTTGCCATTGGGGAGCGGCTCGTTGAAAAAGATTCTATGCACATTAATCTTGATATAGTCTAGTTTAGGAAGAGACCAACGAACCCCTGCATCCACCATTTTGAAGCTAGAGGAGAAAATGTGTGTAGAGTTGAAGAGATGAAGTGAAGTGAGTTGGGGTACTACAACTTATAACCAAACATTTAACCTCCCAATGTATGTATGCACTATACTTGAAGCAGTTCCCAACTAAGGCCCTGGACTGTTCATATTTCCTAAGAAACATTTAGAAAGATAAATAAATAAAAGGGTATCAAGATACCTCTTTTATTTACCTAAAATTCTATTAAAACTAAAATATCATATCAAAAAAATCCCAGCAATACTTGAATTGAGAAGGCCACCTATTTAGTAAGCATATACACTATATTAATCCCTCTACACACCAAAACTCGTACCAGCTCAACATCATGCATAAACCATATGATTCCTTCTGACACCAAGTGATGCAAGATTATCTGCATCTTCATTGAGCATACGATTTATTTTAGCAATTCTGAAGTTTGATTTCTTTAAGGCATCTCGCAGACTAGAGCTAATAAACCAATTTTCCGCATTTGAGAATTTGAGGTTGTGAGTTGCGTTCACTAACTCTCAATTGTCAGAAAAAATTGTCACTTGATTCATACTCCCGGTGGAACTTGTTATGCCATAATTTTGGCATGTCTAATAATTTCCCAAATTTCTAATATTTATTAATTATTAATTCAGATTAATAATTATTTTACTTAACCGCTAAGTTTTATCCTCTCCCTGAAACGAGGAAAGAATCAATCTCAATCAATCAATTACGGAAAATATCTCCAAACGATATTCTTCACATCAGGAAGATATCACAACGATAAGATTAAATCAGATAAAATCAATCATTACCCACATTAACGTAACTTATCCCTTAAGTCTCTCGGGATAAGCCCAATTATTTCACAGAACTACGTGGGCTTGATCCTATATAAACATAGGTACGTAGGCATCTTGGCATGATGGAATCCGATACACGAGACAAATCGAGACACCTGCCAAGTCCAGCCCCTCTTTTTTCATAAACCTTAATCCCCTAAAATAGCCACATACTCATAATTTCGCTCTATTATTCCAGCATCCCTCCGATTTCGTGTTACGAAATTCCTCCAAGAACATTTGGCGCTAGAAGGAGGGGATTTTATTATTCGAGGAGGACGAATAATTACATTTAATTACAGGATTTTGGGTTTTATCAACCAAACAAATCTGAGGGCTTAATCTTGATGGTCGGGTTAAAAAAAACTGAACAAAGAAGGCGGCATCTTGATACACGGTTATTAGTTTGTTCGTGGGATCAACACAAATAATAAACGCAGGAATTACCAAAGCAGCTGAGCGCACGACCAAAGGAAAAAAAATTCTCAGGAAAGAGTTTAACAAAAAAAATGATGTAGCCCACCTGCACAGTAGCAACACGTGCAGCACCACAAGGAGTAAAAAAGAACAAGAGAAAATTAAATTAAGGTCAAAACGCAAGACTGGAAGGTGATTTTCGATCGGACCCACGAAGAAACAAAGAAGTTGGCAAGAAGCACAAAAACGAGGCAGGCCTGCAACATCAAAAAATCAGAACCGATTGGTTTCAAAATACAAAGATAAGTTTTATTTTCTTTGCTCGGTTTATATTTTACGAATTGCACATTAATTATGCCATGCATGCATAATCATGTTTTTTAAGTATTTTTTATAGAAAAATATTTATTATTTAAAAATTCGTGCGAGTACTATATTTTTATGCTTGTACAATTATTGCGATTTGGAAAATATCGTACGAGATATTTATGCTGATGACTTGCCGATTTTATGCTGATTGATTGTTGATGTGGCGGAAATGATACAATTAAAATCGCAAGCGCACGATCATCGTTTTAGTATTTAAGATTCGTTCCACAGGGACTTAATATTTTCGCTATCCTTAAAATATAATTTAATCGAATTAGGACAATTTGGGTTTTCGAGAATTTTGATTTATCCTAATTAATTACCGAATGAAAGTCTGATTATTTTAAAATTATTCTACAAATTTAAGAATTCAAATTTAAATCTAAAATTCTAAATTATTCTAAGAATTTCAAATCATTCTATAAATTTTTAAAAATTAAAACTAAATTTTATTCTAAAGCTTTTTTTTTTTTTTTTTTGAAAGGAACAAAATTTAGATTATTCTAGGATAAAAAATTCGACTTTAACTAAATTTTATTTACAAAAATTTTAAGAAAATTTCAACATGATTCGTTTGCAAATAGAACTAGCCACTGACAAATAAATATTCGAAACAGAGGATCTCATCACAAAACCAAAATATCTTCACAGAACTTAACCATTCGATCCTACTCAGAACAATTCAGCAACTCGCATAATCGACTTCACAAGACACTCACAATTCGACTTAGATCAAAACCAAACAACACAAAGTCTAAACTAAACACGCTGGGTACGACGGACAAGAACAAAACTCGGCCGAACAATTAACATCAAAACTCGGAGAATTAAAAGAATCCAACTCGCGAACTCAGAATTAAAAGAATCCAGCAACTAGGTAACTCATTACTCGACATCAAGACTCGACAGAATTCGAAACTGGTGACTCGGTAAACCAACAAGCTGAAAACGAAAGCATCAGGAACTCGGAATTATAAAGAAACACGGACTCAAAACAGCAACGATAATGGACAACAGACTCTACTATCTGTATTCGAACTCAACAAACAACAGCGACTTAATCTCGGAAAAATGACGAACAGCGAACGCAGGAAGACAAGGCTTGATAGCAGACAGCAAAAATTCGGAAGCAACGATCTCACAAAAATAGCAACTAAGCCAAAAACAAACTCATTCGAACTCCTTTAGCAATTTAAACACAAAAACTCAACTAAACTTGCAACTCAGGTACGGATTTAAATGGCAAAAACCCGATTACCACAATGAATTCAACTTTAACCTCAATCGAAATCTTAGCTATGAACAGAACGACAACTCGCAAACTCAACATTAAAACTCGAACCCAGCAAACATCACATTGATAAAAGAAATCAAACTCGCGGCTAAAATATAAACCACAGCCCTTAAAAATTCATAAAACTCGTTTCACATTCACAATACTAAGCAAAACCGAATTAACAACAGCAAACTAAACAGGAGTTCAACAAACTTAATTCTAAAACTTTAACCCAAAGAAACTGAAATAGGGGAGGCTGTTGGGTTTGGATCGAACAAGACAACAAGATGGCTGGGGTGAGAGAGTGAGATGGGTATTATGATTGTTGATATAAAAGACAGGGGAAGGGGATGTGTGATTGCCCGAACGAAAATAAGAGGGGAAGGATGTGTAGTGTTTGAGTAAAAATCGGAGGGGCCAAGAGATGAGGGAGAGGCTGGAGAAGAGAGGAAGGGGAGAGGGGCGTTTATGGAAGGAACTGGGAAACGGGTTTTGTTTTACAGTTAATGAGAAGACAGAACAAAGAGCTGGGTTTGCGAATTAAACGAAAGAAAACAGGGGATTTCAATACTGAAGCTTTGAGTTAACAAAATAAAGCAGAGTAAGGAGGCTTCGAATTATCACATAAAAATCAAGTAAATAAATGCTAGAAATTAATTAAGCTACTAATATTTTTGTGATTTTTTTTTATTTTTTTTTTAAAATTAAATACGAAATTAAAGAGACTAATTACGAAATTAAGATTATAATTATACTAAAACAATGATTTAGAAATAAATGACCCACAATAAAATAGAAATTTAAAGGGGTAACTAATATTAAAACAAAACTTAAAATTACGAAAACAAATTCTTCAAATCGTTACTTTCAATCCCGTGTGGTTAGCGTTGCTATTTTATCCACCCGAGAATTTACGAAAATAACGAATTAAAGAATAAGGAAAATAAAATGAAGTAGGGATGCTAGAATTAAAATGAAAATTCAAATTGCATAAAAATACAAAGTGTTTACAAGGAAATATAGGAAATTACAACTAAAATTACTACAACATAATTCTAGTATGTAGGCTAATTGGTGTTTTACAAGTGAAGAAATGAAGGCTATTTATAGGAAAGTTTTAGGGTTTTTGGTTGGTAAGGTTGAATCTTGACCATTGATTTAGTTTAGTGTTGGCTAAATCTTGGCCATCCATTTTCTTTGATAACAAAATGCACCACCACCCCTAGCTTTTTATTTTCTTTTTGTTTTGGTCCTTCTTCTTCTTCTTTTTCTCTTCCTTGACCTTTATTTTCTTTATTTTGCAATTTCTTCAGTTTTCTCGAATTTTCCTGAAATGCAACAAATTAATTTATTAAAATACGAACACAAGCAATAAAAAGGCAATAAAATATGCAAAATTATGCACTAATCAAATGCCCCCATACCTATCTTTTGCTCGTCCTCGAGTAAAACAAAAAGAAAATCTAGATAAAAAGTCCTATACTCCTTTTCGTAGGTGTGACGGGTAATTTTAGGTTTACCAACCCGTTAAACCTATAGACGATCTCTACAGGAGGAGTGTTGTCTCCTAAGGGTTTACAGAAGATATACCCATAAAATCTTTGAGATAAATCAGCAAGTATCCAACTTTCCTCTTTTACTCTAGCTTTCATTGGTGTCAACAAAACAATTTTGTAGGAAAATATATGCCTGAAAGATTATTCTAATAATAGCCAAGTTATAGGTTCCCACAATCCACATGATTAGACTAAAAATTTGCACAAAATCCCAAGGTGTGTAGTGAATTTAAGGCCTTTGATGGATTAACTGCATACGAACATTTTCTCTTTTTCAACCAATATTGAACTGACCCAATCTCTATTAAAACAAGTATCTAGCCAAACTTCACGTTCTTAGTAGTTAGACCGACTGTGCAATGGTTGAGGTCCCAAAAGACTTTTGCATCAATACCCATTTAGCGAGTTTTAGGTCAACAATCCCAGATCACAAAGGACCTTAGGTTGCTAGGCACAAAGTCCCCTCGGACTTACTTACTCGGGTTATTAATGAGCCCAACCTGGCCGATTTCCCTACTAAGAATTTATTATTACACTAGCACTCAACAATTTCAAACATTTATTGACTCTTTTTCTTTTCTCTTTTTTTTTTTTTTTTTTTCTTCTTTTTTAAATATATATGACACTATACGAACCAAATTTCGCAAAGGTTTGATTCGACATTGTTCTAACATGTGGGTTCTCTCTCAGGTATCGAATAACATTCCTATACAATTCTTCCATCAAGAGTCTTGTGCAAATGTGTCGTCTCGGACTTTTAAGCAAAAATTTGATCGACACAAGTTTCATGAGGAAAAACCTTACCTGACTACGTTCAAATTATCTAAAGGCATTATACATATAATTTTCGAAAAAATAGTCAACACCAACTAGTTCTAGAATTCAAAGAGTGGGAAGGACAACTAAGCTAAAATATCTCTATTTTTGGATTTTAAAATTTTTTAATTTTTTTTGGATTTTTCAATTTTATGTATTTACACTAAAACCCTCCCCCATACCTAAATCATGCATTGTCCTCAATGTATGCAAAATGCAGGACAAATGAAAAGGGAGAATGGTGAGAAAATACCTGATAAGGATGAAAGAGAGTTTACAATTACCTATGAAGAAACTTACTTGATTCATGGATCGATGAGGTAGATAACCTCTTCCTCGGGATCAATTGGCAGCTCTAAAAATGGTTTGAGTCTTTGTCCATTAACTTTAAATATATCACCATTTTTAGGATTTTCAATTTCAATAGCACCGTGAGGAAAAACGACCCTAACAATATAAGGACCTTCCCACCGGGATCTCAATTTCCCGGGAAACAAATGAAGCCTAGAATTGTACAAAAGAACTTTTTGACCAGGAGAAAAAGATTTTCTCAAAATAGATTTATCATGAAAAAGCTTAGTTCTTTGCTTATAGATTTTGGCGTTCTCGTAGGCTTCATTTCTCAACTCCTCGAGTTCAGACAATTGCAACTTCCTATGACTACCAGCGGTTGGTAAGTCAAAATTCAACTCTCGAATGGCCCACATGGCCCTATGTTCGAGCTCAACGGGCAAGTGACAGGCTTTACCAAAGACAATCCGATAAGGGGACATGCCTAAAATGGTTTTGAAAGCGGTCCGATAGGCCCACAAGGCGTCTATCAACTTAGTTGACCAATCCTTCCTATTCGAGTTGACAGTCTTTTCTAAAATTTGCTTAATTTGACGATTCGAGACTTCAACTTGCCCACTAGTCTGAGGATGGTAAGGGGTGGCTAGCCGATGAGTTATTGAGTACTTTTTCAGAAGAGACTCAAATTGACGATTCTTGAAGTGCTTGCCTTGGTCACTAATGATAGCCCTAGGTGTACCGAAACGAGAAAAGATATTCTCTTTGAGGAATTTAAGAACGACCTTGTTATCATTGGACTTAGTAGCAATGGCTTCTACCCACTTAGATACGTAATCGACCGCTAACAGAATGTAAAGGTTACCAAAGGAACTAGGAAAGGGGCCCATAAAATCGATACCCCATACATCGAAAATCTCAATGATTAAGATGGGGTTCATTGGCATCATGTTTCTCCTAGTGATCTTTCCTAAGTGTTGACACCTATTACACACGGCACAGTATTCAGCAGCATCCTTGAACAAAGTGGGCCAATAAAAACCGCTTTGGAGGATTTTAGCGGCTGTTTTCTTAGCACTAAAATGCCCTCCACAAGCTTGGTCATGGCAGAAAGAAAGGATATTCTTGAATTCATGATTTGGGACGCACCTCCGAATGATTTGATCGGGACAATATTTAAAGAGATACGGGTCATCCCAAAAGAAGTGTTTGACCTGTGAGAAAAATTTCGATCTATCTTGAGAGGACCAATGAGAGGGAATGTCACCGGTTGCAAGATAGTTGACAATATCGGCGAACCAAGGGGGAGTGGAAATGGACAGAAGTTGCTCGTCCGGAAAAGATTCGTTTACGGGGGAGTCGATGGTGGACTCCACTATCAAGCGGGAAAGATGATCGGCGACAACATTCTCAGAACCCTTCTTATCCCTAATTTCTAGGTCAAACTCTTGGAGCAAGAGAATCCACCTAATCAATCGGGCTTTAGAGTCTTTCTTAGAGAATAGATAACGAAGAGCGGCATGATCGGTGTAGACAATGATTTTCGAACCGATAAGATAGGACCGAAACTTGTCGAGAGCAAAGACTACGGCTAGAAGTTCTTTTTCGGTGGTAGAATAGTTAAGTTGGGAATCATTCAAAGTCTTGCTAGCGTAGTAAATGACATGGGGCATCTTATCGATTCGTTGCCCTAAAACGGCTCCTACCGCATAATCAGAAGCGTCACACATCAGCTCGAAGGGAAGATTCCAATCGGGAGATCGAATGATTGGGGCAGAAGTCAATTCTTTCTTAAGATGCTCAAAAGATTGTAAACAATCGCTATTGAAATCGAATTTGACATCCTTCCCAAGAAGATTGGTTAAGGGTCTAGCCTTCTTGCTAAAATCCTTAATGAAACGCCTATAAAATCCCGCATGGCCTAGGAATGAACGAATGGCTTTGACCGTCTTGGGTGGGGGTAGATTTGCAATGAGGTCAACTTTGGCTTTATCGACTTCTATCCCCTTTTCAGAAATTTTATGACCAAGAACGATCCCTTCCTTAACCATGAAATGACATTTCTCCCAGTTGAGAACGAGGTTGGTTTCTTTACACCGTTTTAAAACTAACTCAAGATGGTTTAGGCACTGGTGAAAAGACGAACCAAAGATGGAAAAGTCATCGATAAAGATCTCGAGAAAATCCCCTACCATGTCAGAAAAGATGCTCATCATACACCTTTGGAAAGTGGCGGGAGCAGTGGTTAGACCAAAGGCTAAACGTCGATAGGCAAAGGTTCCAAAGGGACATGTGAAAGTGGTCTTTTCTTGGTCTTCGGGAGCAATGGGAATTTGAAAATAGCCAGAATAACCATCTAGAAAACAATAGAACGAATGACCGGCTAACCTTTCCAACATTTGATCGATAAAAGGCAAGGGAAAGTGGTCTTTTCTAGTGGCAGAATTGAGTTTCCTATAGTCTATGCATACCCTCCACCCATTCTGAACACGGGTGGGCACTTGCTCATCATTCTCGTTGGTGACAACGGTAATGCCAGACTTCTTCGGAACTACTTGAATGGGGCTGACCCAAGAGCTATCAGAAATGGGATAAATGATCCCATTATCGAGACACTTAAGGATTTCTTTGCGAACGACTTCCATCATGGTGGGGTTCAAACGCCGTTGAGGATCTCGAACGGGTTTCGCATCATCAACTAGGTGAATTCGATGTTGGACAATGGCCGGGCTAATTCCTTTAATATCAGAGATACTCCAACCTATGGCCTCCTTATGTTCTCTAAGTACCCTAACAAGCTCATCCTCTTGTGACTCGGTCAAATCAGAGGCGATAATAACGGGAAGAGACTCGTTAGGACCTAAAAAGGCGTACTTTAGAGTGTCGGGAAGAGGTTTGAGTTCTAAATCGGGCGGCGTCGACTCAACGGGTTCACTAGTTTCGAAAAGAGACAGGGGAGATGGTGCAACATCATGATTATTTGTAGGAATGGTGGATTCTAACATTTGGTTGACCTCATTTGTATATTCGGAAACATCCCAGTTTTGACCAAAGTGGTTTAAACAAAAATCAAGAGCATCATTAGGGGTCATGAAATTTTGATCAACTATTTCATCAATTAAATTAACATCCATAGGTTGATCATGAAAATCATCGGGTTGTTTCCCAACATGAAAGATATTGAGGTCAATGGTCATGTTCCCAAATGTTAGTTTCATCAATCCATTCCTACAATTAATCAAAGCATTCGAAGTGGCTAAAAACGGACGTCCTAGAATGACGGGAATTTGATATGTCGGATTCCTAACCGGTTCGGTTTCTAGCACCACAAAATCAACAGGAAAGACGAAATCTCCAACTTTAATTAGCACGTCCTCGATGATCCCCTTAGGAATTTTGATTGATCTATCTGCTAATTGGAGGGTAACGTTCGTCTTTTGAAGTTCTCCTAACCCTAGGGTTTGGTAGACAGAATATGGAAGCAAGTTCACACTGGCGCCTAAATCGAGTAACGCCTTGTCCACAAAAGAATTACCTATGACACATGAAATTGTGGGACAACCGGGGTCTTAATATTTCACGGGAATCTGGTTAGAAAGAATTGAGCTCACTTGAGAGGTCAAAAAGGCCTTCTTAGGGACGTGAGTAGTTCGCTTATGTGTGCACAAATCTTTTAGACATTTCGCATACGAAGGAATTTGTTGAATCGCGTCTAAAAGAGGAATATTGACTTTAACTTGCTTGAACACCTCTAAGATCTTGTCTAATTGAGCAGTTTGCTTATTAGAGACGAGGCGTTGTGGGTAAGGAGCCTTTGGTTTATAGACTTGTTCTTTGGGAACGGGCTCCGAAGTTGTTCCACTCGAAGAAGATGGCTGACTAGAAAGAGGTGAAGAGACAGGAATTGGAGTTTGATCCGAATGATCGAGAATAGGTGTCGGTGCAACGTTTGATTTTTCTTCTTCCTCTTCGGGGGACTCGATTCCTACTCGATTATCAACATGTTTCCCGGATCTCAGGGAAATGACAGCATGCACATTGTCAGGAGGTCTTTGATTAATAGGAAACTTAGGGTTGACCTCAGCCTGACTTGGAAACTTATTCTTCTCACACTCGTGGATGGCGCTAGCTAATTGGCTCACTTGTACCTCTAACTTAGATATGGCTTGGGTGCTAGCATTTAAGATCTGCCTATCTTGAGTCATGGTTTGCATGAAGGTTTGTTGCGATTGAGCCAAATTAGTGGTGGTTTTGAGAAGCGCATCGAGACTTTTCTCCAACGATGTAAGTCGCTTATCCGACTCAGAAAAACCGGGAGGGTGGGAAGGAGCTTGAGTCGGATAAGGAGCATGATTTTGAGGGGAGAAAGAATTCGCGTGAGGTTTATGAAAAACAGGTGGTTGAGAATGGAAGTTTTGGAACGAAGGAGGTTGATTTTGGAATTGTGCGGGGTGAGATTGTTGACCTTGATTCCAAGAAAAGTTCGGGTGATTTTTCCAACCGGGGTTATAAGTAGGAGCATAAGGATCATTTCGAGGACCCGATTGGAACATCGCATTGACTTGTTGAAAGTCTTGAGGATTTTGTATCCCTTGACTGGTCGAGTTAAAATTTGAGCACATGGATACTTGGGAATGGGACCCGTTGGTTTCTAAGGCTTCTAAACGCCGAGTAAGAGTGGCTAATTTAGCCTCGGTCGCGATAGAGTTACCAACTTGATGTAGCCCTCTTTGATGCATGGTAGCTATTGAATCGTTTGATTTCTCGGGCTCTCGAGTGGGCTCCCTAGTTGATTCCCACAGCATAGTCTTTTCCGCGAACTCTTCGAAGAATTCCCATCCCTCGTCCTCGTCTTTTTCCATGAATTTCCCCTGGCACATAGATTCCAACAATGCGGTTGTTGAACCATCTAAGGCCTCGTACACAATCTTACAGAGCCTCCATTTTTCGATTCCGTGGTGGGGACATTGGGATAAAAGATTCTTAAAGCGGTCAAAACACGTCCAAAATGGTTCGTTGAGTTTTTGACGGAATTGATTAATCTCATTAGTGAGTTTCGTAGTCTTATGGCTTGGAAAGAATTTTTTTAGAAAAATGACTACGAAACCCTCCCACGTGGAAATCGAATTGACAGGTAGACTATACAACCATTTTTTTGCATTATCTTTTAGAGCGAAGTTGATTAGTCTAAGTCGTATGGAGTCCTCGGAAAGTTGTTGGAGTTTTTGTAAAGCGCAAACTTCCTCGAATTCATGTAGAAAAAGATAAGGATCCTCACCGTCACTCCCGCGAAAAGTAGGTAACATGCTAATTTGATGACCTTTGATTTCGAAATTGTTAGCACTTACGGGAGGTAGGGTGATGCAAGAGGGTTGGGCTGATCTGGTGGGGTAACAACGATCCTTTAACGAAACTGCCATGGTTACTACGGGGTCAAGAATTTCGACGGGTTCGGATTCCGAAGAGGATGAACACTCAATTGGTCTCACTAACCTAGAAGAATTATCTCTAACCCAAGTAGTGCGCATGAACCACGAAAGGAAACACGTAGCAAGTAAGTACGAAAGATTAAAACACACAAAAAATAAGGGTGTAAAATCAAAAGAAAAATTCTAGACCTAGGTTCCCTAATAAAATAACTAGACCTTGCTCCTAACTGTAAGGACCACCAAAAACTCGGTAAATCAGAATTTATTCGGACCGATTTGGCCAGATTAGAGCAGGCATTGCCAAGAGGCCAAACTCGTCACTTAGACACCAAATCTTAATTGGCCAGGTAAGCTTTCGCTTGCCTCGACACCAAAGAGTCGGAATAATTAATGATTACTTCGTTTCTTAGGTACCTTCCTAATTGAGTGCGAAATTTCTAGGGGCCAACGTCTAATTAATTTTATTAAAGGCTTGGTATGCAAAATGATGGATTAAATTGTTTTTGGGCCAAGGAAAGAGTGATGAAATCCCTCCCCTTATCTTTTGATGGGTTTTGCCCTTAAAATTTATTAGAATGAATGCAACAAACAATGAGATATATACGAAAGTGGTAAACAATTACGGATGCTTACACTACGTGTTTTAACTAAAAGAAAGAAGAAATTTAACGTACCTTTGGGTCCTCCAGCAATCACCACAATTTATAAGGTACGAAAAATTAAAAACAAGAAAACAAAATCTAGATAATGTGCCCTAAGTGATTAAATGCATGATGCAACAATTATGTATTTACAACTAATTTTTTGGATTTTTAATTTTTAATTTTTTTTTTTTTGTGATTTTTGTGATTTTTTTTTTTTTTTTTTTTTGTGATAAAAAAAAAACGAAAGAGGAGAGAGATACGGTTTACCCAAGCAAAGCTTCCAAAATTCCGAGAAAATTCTTCCGCTTTAATCCAAGTCACCCGAATTTTCCTCCAAATTCCTCGAAAAAATGCAAACAAGAAAAAGGGTGAGAAGAGAGCTAATCCGAAAAATCAAAAATTATGGTGCGAAAAATAATTAAATCCCCGGCAGCGGCGCCAAAAACTTGATGTGGCGGAAATGATACAATTAAAATCGCAAGCGCACGATCATCGTTTTAGTATTTAAGATTCGTTCCACAGGGACTTAATATTTTCGCTATCCTTAAAATATAATTTAATCGAATTAGGACAATTTGGGTTTTCGAGAATTTTGATTTATCCTAATTAATTACCGAATGAAAGTCTGATTATTTTAAAATTATTCTACAAATTTAAGAATTCAAATTTAAATCTAAAATTCTAAATTATTCTAAGAATTTCAAATCATTCTATAAATTTTTAAAAATTAAAAATAAATTTTATTCTAAAGCTTTTTTTTTTTTTTTTTTTTTTTGAAAGGAACAAAATTTAGATTATTCTAGGATAAAAAATTCGACTTTAACTAAATTTTATTTACAAAAATTTTAAGAAAATTTCAACATGATTCGTTTGCAAATAGAACTAGCCACTGACAAATAAATATTCGAAACAGAGGATCTCATCACAAAACCAAAATATCTTCACAGAACTTAACCATTCGATCCTACTCAGAACAATTCAGCAACTCGCATAATCGACTTCACAAGACACTCACAATTCGACTTAGATCAAAACCAAACAACACAAAGTCTAAACTAAACACGCTGGGTACGACGGACAAGAACAAAACTCGGCCGAACAATTAACATCAAAACTCGGAGAATTAAAAGAATTAAAAGAATCCAACTCGCGAACTCAGAATTAAAAGAATCCAGCAACTAGGTAACTCATTACTCGACATCAAGACTCGACAGAATTCGAAACTGGTGACTCGGTAAACCAACAAGCTGAAAACGAAAGCATCAGGAACTCGGAATTATAAAGAAACACGGACTCAAAACAGCAACGATAATGGACAACAGACTCTACTATCTGTATTCGAACTCAACAAACAACAGCGACTTAATCTCGGAAAAATGACGAACAGCGAACGCAGGAAGACAAGGCTTGATAGCAGACAGCAAAAATTCGGAAGCAACGATCTCACAAAAATAGCAACTAAGCCAAAAACAAACTCATTCGAACTCCTTTAGCAATTTAAACACAAAAACTCAACTAAACTTGCAACTCAGGTACGGATTTAAATGGCAAAAACCCGATTACCACAATGAATTCAACTTTAACCTCAATCGAAATCTTAGCTATGAACAGAACGACAACTCGCAAACTCAACATTAAAACTCGAACCCAGCAAACATCACATTGATAAAAGAAATCAAACTCGCGGCTAAAATATAAACCACAGCCCTTAAAAATTCATAAAACTCGTTTCACATTCACAATACTAAGCAAAACCGAATTAACAACAGCAAACTAAACAGGAGTTCAACAAACTTAATTCTAAAACTTTAACCCAAAGAAACTGAAATAGGGGAGGCTGTTGGGTTTGGATCGAACAAGACAACAAGATGGCTGGGGTGAGAGAGTGAGATGGGTATTATGATTGTTGATATAAAAGACAGGGGAAGGGGATGTGTGATTGCCCGAACGAAAATAAGAGGGGAAGGATGTGTAGTGTTTGAGTAAAAATCGGAGGGGCCAAGAGATGAGGGAGAGGCTGGAGAAGAGAGGAAGGGGAGAGGGGCGTTTATGGAAGGAACTGGGAAACGGGTTTTGTTTTACAGTTAATGAGAAGACAGAACAAAGAGCTGGGTTTGCGAATTAAACGAAAGAAAACAGGGGATTTCAATACTGAAGCTTTGAGTTAACAAAATAAAGCAGAGTAAGGAGGCTTCGAATTATCACATAAAAATCAAGTAAATAAATGCTAGAAATTAATTAAGCTACTAATATTTTTGTGATTTTTTTTTATTTTTATTTTTTAAAATTAAATACGAAATTAAAGAGACTAATTACGAAATTAAGATTATAATTATACTAAAACAATGATTTAGAAATAAATGACCCACAAAAAAATAGAAATTTAAAGGGGTAACTAATATTAAAACAAAACTTAAAATTACGAAAACAAATTCTTCAAATCGTTACTTTCAATCCCGTGTGGTTAGCGTTGCTATTTTATCCACCCGAGAATTTACGAAAATAACGAATTAAAGAATAAGGAAAATAAAATGAAGTAGGGATGCTAGAATTAAAATGAAAATTCAAATTGCATAAAAATACAAAGTGTTTACAAGGAAATATAGGAAATTACAACGAAAATTACTACAACATAATTCTAGTATGTAGGCTAATTGGTGTTTTACAAGTGAAGAAATGAAGGCTATTTATAGGAAAGTTTTAGGGTTTTTGGTTGGTAAGGTTGAATCTTGACCATTGATTTAGTTTAGTGTTGGCTAAATCTTGGCCATCCATTTTCTTTGATAACAAAATGCACCACCACCCCTAGCTTTTTATTTTCTTTTTGTTTTGGTCCTTCTTCTTCTTCTTTTTCTCTTCCTTGACCTTTATTTTCTTTATTTTGCAATTTCTTCAGTTTTCTCGAATTTTCCTGAAATGCAACAAATTAATTTATTAAAATACGAACACAAGCAATAAAAAGGCAATAAAATATGCAAAATTATGCACTAATCAATTGTGGATATTTTACAATCCCGTACGAGCTGCATGCTTTGAAAGAAAAATTACATATATGAGATGCATTATTTTGTAAAAAAATTTCTACAAACAATGGAGCATTATTTTCGAAGAAAATAAATATCGCGACACTCTTAAACGGACATATTTATTATTGCGTTTGGATTGCTTGTAAAAGATTTTTCATATATTGTCGCGATAGTACATATATGTCAAAAATATTTACAAACTTGCGAACTAAATTGTCAAGTAGGTAGCCTGGACAAGCTATAAATCTCGCAATGCTACATGCTTAGTAAAGTGCAGTGCAGCACCATCTGGATTATTGAAGGCCCATGGCCAGATCTCTCAAGATCGCATGGGTGGAGGCATCCCTATGCACAATTACATTGAAGGCCCATGGCCAGATCTCTCAAGATCGCATGGGTGGAGGCATCCCTATGCACAACTACATGTACATGTACATCTACATCTACATCTTATCTACATCGAAGACTCCGCAAGACACATCATTATGTGATTGCATCAAACACATCCTTATGTGGTTGCATCAGACACTTGAAAAACGTGTATGCCAGTTCGGGATATATACAAGCGCCAAGGTCCTTACTTGAAAATAAGGATCGCAACGGATTTCAAACGAATTATTTATACTCGCACATTTGAAAACCTTGGCAAAAATATATTTATCCTATAATGGTCATCGCATGCTATCACACTTGCATCCGCATACACCTAACGAGCACTGTGGTGCTCTAAGTATTTTTCTAATCATCTATTTTCAGTTTTTTCAGCGACTCAAGAAATTTGGAAGCTTGAAGAATTTTTAGTTCTACACTGCAGCAAGCTACACTGAAGAACTGGGGGCTAATTGTTATGCCATAATTTTGGCATGTCTAATAATTTCCCAAATTTCTAATATTTATTAATTATTAATTCAGATTAATAATTATTTTACTTAACCGCTAAGTTTTATCCTCTCCCTGAAACGAGGAAAGAATCAATCTCAATCAATCAATTACGGAAAATATCTCCAAACGATATTCTTCACATCAGGAAGATATCACAACGATAAGATTAAATCAGATAAAATCAATCATTACCCACATTAACGTAACTTATCCCTTAAGTCTCTCGGGATAAGCCCAATTATTTCACAGAACTACGTGGGCTTGATCCTATATAAACATAGGTACGTAGGCATCTTGGCATGATGGAATCCGATACACGAGACAAATCGAGACACCTGCCAAGTCCAGCCCCTCTTTTTTCATAAACCTTAATCCCCTAAAATAGCCACATACTCATAATTTCGCTCTATTATTCCAGCATCCCTCCGATTTCGTGTTACGAAATTCCTCCAACAACAGAACTGTTAATGTGATTCAACAAAAAATCTAAAGCTTTAGATTCAAATGATAGAATGGAGGTTGCTTTTGAGGGTCCTGAGAAAATGAAGAGTAGATTGCCTGCACCATCTGTTAAATAGCCTCATATTCCCGAGAAAATTAATTCTTCTTTAGTTTTCTTCCAAGAAGCGTCTACAAATTCAACCATGTCTGCATGCTCATGTAACAGACTCTTTTTTGCTGAATTACTGTTGAGAAGAATAGTGCCAACTTGGTTAACATCCCATAGCTTTTGCATCTTAAGATCAACTAGATCAGAAACCTCGCACCATTTAAGAGAACGTAGTTTGATGAGTATCTTTAGTGATTCTCTACTAACTCGTTTCCTTTCAAATAGTATTTGATTTCTATGTAACCAGACAGGCCATAAAGTGGCTGAGAGAGTGATCCCCCAGGCCATTCGCACCGAGGGACTTCTTATTACTGAAAGTGATTTCTGTTATGCCATAATTTTGGCATGTATAATAATTTCCCAAATTTCTAATATTGATTAATTATTATTTAAGATTAATAATTATTACTTAACTCCTAAGTTTTATCCTCTCCCTGAAATGAGGAAAGAATAAATCTCAATCAATCAATAACGGAAAATATCCTCCAAACGATATTCTTCAAATCAGGAAGATATCACAACGATAAGATTAAATCAGATAAAATCAATCATTACCCACATTAAGCCCAATTAATTCACAGAACTGTGTGGGGCTTGATCCTATATAAACATAGGTACGCAGGCATCTTGGTACATTATGGAATCCGATACACGAGACAAATCGAGACACCTGCCAAGTCCAGCCCCCTCTTTTTTCATAAACCCTAATCCCCTAAAACAGCCACATATTCATAATCGCTCTATTATTCCAGCATCTCTCCGATTTCGTGTTACGATATTCTCCCTATAACATTTGGCGCTAGAAGGAGGGGTCGAACCTCCGACCTTGTGGTTAACAAACGAATACAAAAAAAATTACACGGGGTTTTGTTTTTTTTTTCGATATACACAAATAATTCTGGGGGCTTCAACGATGCAAATAGAAGTGAAAAAAGAAAATTGAAGACAAAAGTGAAGGAAGCAGGACAAATAAAAAATCCTGGTATATACGTGGATAAGAAAAAAAAATAATAATAAGAAGGACACAAAATCAAGCAATTTATGGAGACAAAAGCAAAGGCAGTAGTAGTACAATCAAGACACAAGGCAAGGCGGGACCCGCTGGATTAAAAATATAGAAAAAGAGGTTGCAAGCATTACGAATTGAAATTGGCGAGGCACAAGCAAACTGAACATGAAATTAAAAACTTTTGGAGGTCACCCGCAAAGTTAGGGAGCAAAGTCACGCGCACTATTCCAGAGATGCGGGTCGATAAAAAATAAAGATAAGTTTCTTTTTCTTATTTTTATATCCTGCAAATTAATATTGTTATGCCATGTCATGCATAAATCATGTTTTTAAATATTTTTCAAAAAAAATATTTATTATTCAAAAAATTCGTGCGAGATATCTATTTTTATACTTGTAAAATTATTGCGATTTAGAAAATATCGTACGAGATATTTATGTTGATGAATTGCGGATATTTATGTTGATTGATTATGGATATTTTACAATCCCGTACGAGCTGCATGCTTTGAAAGAAAAAATACATATAGGAGATGCATTATTTTGTAAAAGATTTTCTACAAAAAAAGGAGCATTATTTTCGAAGAAAATAAATATCGCGACACTTTTAAAAGAGCATATTTATTATTACATTTGGATTTGTAAAAGATTTTTCATATATCGTCGCGATAGTACATATATGTCAAAAATATTTTCAAACTTGCGAACTAAATTGTCAAGTAGGGTAGCCTGGACAAGCTATAAATCTCGCAAGGCAACATGCTTAGTAAAGTTCAGCACCCTCTGGATTATTGAAGGCCCATGGCCAGATCTCTCAAGATCGCATGGGTGGAGGCATCCCTATGCACAATTACATTGAAGGCCCATGGCCAGATCTCTCAAGATCGCATGGGTGGAGGCATCCCTATGCAAAACTACATGTACATGTACATGTACATCTACATCTACATCTTATCTACATCGAAGACTCCGCAAGACACATCATTATGTGATTGCATCAAACACATCCTTATGTGGTTGCATCAAACACTTGAAAAGCGTGTATGCAAGTTCGGGATATATACAAGCGCCAAGGTCCTAACTAGACAACAAGGATCGCAATGGATTTCAAATATATTATTTATGCTCGCACATTTGAAAACCTTGGCAAACATATATCTTATAGTGGTCATCGAATGCTATCACTCTTGCATCCGCATACGCCTAACGAGCACAGTGGTGCTCTAAGTGTTTTTCTAATCATCTATTTTTAGTTGTTTCAGCGACTCAAGAAATTTGGAAGCTTGAAGAATATTTAGTTCTCCACTGCACCAAGCTACACTGAAGAACTGGGGGCTAGTTGTTATGCCATAATTTTGGCATGTATAATAATTTCCCAAATTTCTAATATTGATTAATTATTATTTAAGATTAATAATTATTACTTAACTCCTAAGTTTTATCCTCTCCCTGAAATGAGGAAAGAATCAATCTCAATCAATCAATAACGGAAAATATCCTCCAAACGATATTCTTCAAATCAGGAAGATATCACAACGATAAGATTAAATCAGATAAAATCAATCATTACCCACATTAACGTAACTTATCCCTTAAGTCTCTAAGGGATAAGCCCAATTAATTCACAGAACTGCGTGGGGCTTGATCCTATATAAACATAGGTACGCAGGCATCTTGGTACATTATGGAATCCGATACACGAGACAAATCGAGACACCTGCCAAGTCCAGCCCCCTCTTTTTTCATAAACCCTAATCCCCTAAAACAGCCACATATTCATAATCGCTCTATTATTCCAGCATCTCTCCGATTTCGTGTTACGATATTCTCCCTATAACAATTTCCAACAAGTGTCTTTAGTGAAGTTGATGTTCCACCAACTTTTAATAAAATCCCAATCCCAGCTAGAGTCTTCACACTCCCAAAAAAGATGATCTTGCGTTTCTGTATGGTCCAAACATCTACTGCAAGAGTCTGGGATTAAACTATCTTTGATCCTCGTAGATAGCAATAAAGATGTGGGAAGGGAGTTCGTGATATAACACCATAAGAAAAACTGGATTTTCGGAGGGATTTTAAGTCTCCAAATTAGTCTGAGCTCTAAAGATAGTGAATTTTCGGGCGGTAAAATAGCTTGGTAACAGTCCTTTGCCGTGAAGGGTTTACCAGAGGGACACCAGATCAGTTGGCCATTATTGAAACAGAGATGTACCTTACTTATTATTTCCCACAACTTTTGTGCTTCTTCTGACTCCCACGCCCTGAGTGATCTCTTCCATAAGGACTTGTCAAATATACCAAAGGTGTTTGTATATTTAACAAAGTGCTTCACTTGAACATTTTTCCAAAGGGATATTCAGAATAATAATTCTATTTGATTTGTAACTTATAAGTGGTCAATTTTTTCAAAGTTCAAATTGCGAATTTAATACTTTTCTCTTTTAATTTTGATAAAATTTAAAATATTTTTTAAAGTAAATTAGATATATTTTAATGAAATATAATATGCTTTCATTTTGAGAAAAATTAATATATTACTATTATTTTGAAGTGGAAGGAATAATATATTTAAGTATCATGATAGTCCTAAGTTCCTAACCAAATATATATATATATATATATATATATATATATATATATATGTGTGTGTGTGTGTGTGTGTGTGTGTGTGTGTGTGTGTGTTTTGATATAGAAAAGTTATCGTATGGTCACGCATACATATAATTATCGTAAATTTTTTAAATTTCTATTGTAATTTGATTATTTTAATGAAAAATTCTCAATGGCATCCTTGTACTTTTGGCTTTTGTCAATGGTACCATTTTCCCATTGGAACCCTTCATTATTCAACTGACAAGGTTACCATTTAGAATTTCAGATACTAACATTTTGATTGATGGAGTGACATCTCATGTAAAAGCCAAAAGTACAAGGGCACCATGGGTATAAGTCAATAATGTAATGGTATCACTGGCAAAAGTCAATTGTATAAGAGTACCAAAGAGAATATCCCTATTTTTATTGACAGTTATTGATTCTTAGGTTACGGGTATTTAACTGTCATCGTCTACCATAATGCAAATATTTACTTCCAACATTAACATTATTCGAGAAGAAGACATATATCAAGGGCATAATTTAAAAATTATTGGCTTACAAGTATTGCACACACTTTTACGTAATTTCTTAAAACTATTTTTTATTCAAAAGAAAAATCCAATAAGGAAAAGAAAATAATGTCATTTAATTCAAATCAAAGTAATTTCAAAACCAAAATTAATATATAATTAACAAACATGCAAACAAAATTCAAGTGAATTACAATCAACAAGAAAAAAATGATACATAAAAAAAACAAAACCAAATTGAATCATGTAAATTTGTTAGCGAAAACAAACATTACAAATGAAAACATGCGAGGAAAGGTCACTTATTCTAGTATTTTTTTTTAATATTTTCTTTCTCTTCTTTTCCTTTTTTTTTTCCTAAATTCTAAATCCTAATTTTTCTTCAAAAATTTCAATCAATCTAGTTTCTTTTCACCCTCTTCTCAATGGATCTTTATTTATTGGGATATACCTTTCGCATCCATTTTCTTTATTTTCTTTCTTTTTCGCGACTTGATTTCCCTTAAAAAATCATTGGATTCTCTTTGCTTTGATTTAATTCAACTAGAATCTCTGTTCGAATTAGTGAACCATACCCTCCTCTTTTGCTTGTGGATCTTTACACAAAAATTGAAAAAATTAAGAAGGTTGCTATGTGTGTTATTGGTGATTTTACCAAAGAACAAGATTTTCATGGATAAGAACTGAATATGGTTTGATATATTCACGTATGGGATTCTTGTAATGAATATTTTGGAAGCAAATCTGGAGTTTGATTGCCATTATCCTTACTTCAAATTAAGGACAATAGTTGCAAGAGTTTTTTGCATTTGTTGTACTACTATACATGTGTTTTAGTGGTGGTTGCAAAAGTGATTATACAAATAATTCTGAATTTGGTAATTCAAAACTGCTTTCTGTTTTTCAAAGTATGGTCTCATACTCTCATTATAGATTGGCTTATATTTTAGATGTTTAGAAATTGTGATACATTTATGCTGTTAGGTTACAAGAAAGCCATTTTTGAACATGTTTAGAATTTACCTTCAAATTTAGTTTGGAGCAATGTGGTTCCTGCTTGTCTTACTTTAAAATAGCCTCAACTAGGTACTAGGACTTGGTTCCTAATGACCTCTTGATCGGACCATGTCATTGGGTATACTCGGTTTAATTATTATGAAATTAAACCATTTTTTAATATTCGGATACTTGATCCAAGTGGTGAGTTTCATAGATGTAATCTCTTTAGAAAATTTGTTAATGTGTATAATGTAATCTTAATGGCTCGGGCTAATTTTGAGAATACTACTGTTGAATTTGTAAGATTAGATTGTCTTCAATGGCTTAATTACCTATTTCTTGAGAATTTTTTCTTCAACGAAATGAATTTGGTTGCTCAAATTAAGGCTGGTAGAAATGAAGGTTCTTAATTAAGCCTTTAATTTGCTTAAGTCTTTTCATCATACAGTTTGAAGATTTCGTGAACCACATTTTTGATCTTTTGGAGAAGGTTGGAGTCTCTCATCTTGTTTACATTGATGATATATGATGTGTTAAAATAGAATACCGCAAGTGCACAGTGTCTGTTATTAGCAGCATAAGAAGACAAGTTTCAAGAAATTAATATAACTATTGTGAATTGTTCTCAAAAGAAAAACGAGTAACGAAGATTTTTACTAACTAACAATGTAAATTAAATATGTTTTAAATCAATTAACTAAAAGTCTAAGGCAATTCATGTTCACCATGCTTACACCAAACAAATCACAAAAGTATAGCAATTCAATAGTTCAGGTGATTAAAGTAATGGTTAATCTCTCTCAAGCATTAACACTTTCAGAAATCCAATGATGCTCTAGCACTCACTTTCAGTTCTGCTAATCGTATTTGTGCCTCTAGTGAGTTAAAACTCTCGATCTATTACTCCTATTTGCATTCAGTTAATCCATGATATTAGCCAATTACATAAATTAAGTATTAAAACATATCGATTAGAATTACTCTTTACCCATTAAACTACTAATCAAATTAAAGTCTAATCATGGTGCAAACATGACTTCCATTTTTATGCCCTAGAAGTAAACTATGAACAAGAGCAACAAAAACTAAATAAAAGGCATAATAACGTGTACTATAAAAATAAGAGAATAAAGAATACCTCTAATATTATATTGATGTAGAACGAAGAATCCAAATTTAACTAAGTGCTTACAAAAGAAGAGATGAAGAACCAACCCTAGCTATGTAAAAGTACGTATGTCTTCTCGATTCTCCCCCTAAAAGCTAATAAAAAACTAATATTTCTGATCCTCTATTTAATAGTAATAAATTTCTTCTAATATTTTAATCAATATACAAATATGATAAGTGGATTTATATCCACTTGGATCGCTTCAATTCGGCTTAAATTGATTGTCTTGGACTCAAGTTTATTGTAGGTTTGATGTGTTTTGCTTAGTTGTGCAGACTTACAAGAATGTCGATTATGGGTGATGCTTCTATCGTGTTTGGAGGATTAATTGATTAAAATTCGGATTTTCCGGGAAGGTTGCGCAGTCTACACTGTTTTGGCCATATTTGGAGTTCTAGAAGTCCGTTTTCAGCGATCTTATAGCTCACGCGAAGCTTGAGAGATTTTCTACAACCTGGGACAGAAAGCAGGTGCAGGGAGCGTGTAGTTAAAATTCACGCACGTGTTCTTTGTGAAGCAAGGCTGAAAGATTACTGTTTTGCCCTTTTTCTAATTCTAATTATATTTTGGGCAGGTTTTAGTACCTTAATCGAATTCTAATTGTAATAGAAGGTAATTTTCTGCTGGGCAAGAAATCTAGAGCCTATTTAAACACATCTTAGCATTGTAATTAGGGAGTTATTATTATTGTATCATAGCTTAGATCTGCAAGGGAGAAAAGGAGAGAAGGATTCAACGCTCGTGACAAGCAACGGATCTAGATCTACTTCATCTTTTGTGTTATTCTGGATTCTAGATTTGTTTTCTTAACTCTTTGTTTATTAATATAATTACTTCTTTTATTCATATCTTGTTTTATATCATGTTTTCATCAAAACCCATGACGATGAACGGTTCAAGTATGAGCTAATCGTTGTCATGGGATTCTAACGGAGTTATCTATGTAGCTTAGTAGTTTGTATGCTTTAAAGATTTATGTGTGGTGAATTCTTGATATCCTCGTATGGTTGTGTTTCATGTATTTAGATGCGTCGCGAACATCTAATTTGTTAATCTCTTGCTAAACGAGAGTGGATCTTGAGATTTAGAACTTGCCATGCTAGCATAGGATAGGTTGATGTTTTAACATCATGATTTGTGGCGTAAATAGAGATATTATGCTGCCTTATGTGATCTATGTGGATAACTTGTGCTTAAACCTTTATGTTTTCAAATTCTATAGAGATATAGGGTCTAAACATATTTGGTGTCTACCCATCTTCTATCTCTTTTGTGGATGCATGCGTAGTTTGGTATTAGTATACCGAGAGGTAGCTTTTACTTGTTTCGTGTTATCCGATCAGATATCAAAAGCATCACATGTTTTGATTAAAGGCTCCGACTCTAAGTGAAGTAGATAATGAAGTTAAGATCCCATGTTTTTATTCTTATAAGTAATTCAGATTTAATTCTCATTAGTTAATTAGTTTTTACTTTGCATCTTAGTTTAATTTAGATAATTAAAACCCATATTTGTTAATTATCTTAGCAGTGAATTAAGATCATACATTATTGAATAGGTGCATTTACTGAAAAGAACCATAACTTGATCCCTGTGAGAACGAATTTGGACTTAACCTTATATATTACTTGTGATCACGTACGCTTGCGTGATTTTGTGATAACAAAATAGATATCCATAACTGAATAGGACTCTCATGTAAAATTCGTAGCTGACTTTGCTCCTTTATTTCTGGGCTTTTCCAGTTGGACTCTGCTCTTTGGCCCATCTCAGAATTAAAAAAAAATTCTAAGTTTTACGTGGACTGTAAGATCATCAAAATCCGATTCCTGGAACTCAAGATACGGTCCTAATAATGTAGGCAGTCCGTGTAGCCCAATAATACGAATTTTTTTCTATTCAAACTTTAAAATAGCTCATTTTACTCTAAATCCTTCCATAAAATAATCTAATATATATATATATATATATATATATATATATATATATATATATTCTATCAATATACAGGGAACAAAGTCTTTGATACTTGTAGGAGCTATAAAAACACTGAAACTAGTTGGTGGAATCTTAGCTAACCAAAAATTCCTTTACCTTAGAGCGGGCGAGGCTGGCACGGGTATTGCGGAGCTCATAACACTTGAAATATCAAAGCATAACAGGGAGAGAACAAGCAGGTTGGTTGACGAAGTATAACAGAGCAAATGCAAGGTGTTTGATGGCGTTGAAGGGTTTAAGAACTAGAATGTTGATGGTGTTGCAGGAGTGGAAAACTTTGGTAGCTGTAAAGTTGAGGGACGCTAAAATCGCGCACTACATATGGGAATTGTTGATGAGTGGATTTCGTAACAACTTTTGAGAGGTTTATGGTGAGTTGTAAAGGCTAACGATCAACTAATCTATGGAGAATGGAGGTTTTTTGTGGTGGTTGAACTGAGCTCGAGAGCGTTTACAAGAATCTCACGAGTTACCTTGAGGCTTGTGTCGTGTGTTCTCAAGAATCTCGTAGGTGTGTTGCGAGGCTTGTAAAATATGTTCTCAAGGTTCTTACGTACCCTTGTATATATATGGATCAAGTTAACGTAGTTCTTTTTAGACTAGAAGTCTGGTTAGGTAGCAATATTCTAGGTTCCTAATTCGTGGGGACCTCATTTTCTCCACATTTAGCCACGAATAGGTGACCTAAGTCGAGTAGAACTTAAGTTCTAGCCCGGCTAGGAGTGTCTTTACTAGTTCTAGTCTCATTGGAAGTATTCAAGGATCATCTGCGCCCAAGAAATACATTCCAACAAGGAGTTGACTTTCATAACTTGCTCCTAAAGAATAGGAGGCTTAATCATACTATAAATCTGCTGGAATAAATCTGTTCTCGTGCAGGAAGCAGTCTCCCAGGAACCTGTCTGCAGGAACCTATCTCCCGGGAAGCTGTCTGCAGGAACCTGTCTCTCGAGAACCTGAACCTGTCCAGATCCATTTCACATGCTATTTAGCCCCATTTAACTTAAGGGACCTCAATCATAACCCATATTAATCATACGGATTGGATCCTTAAGCCCAATGGGCCTAAATCTAGTCCATGGAGATTTTGGGCACAACTACCCCCCGGTTCCTCGAGTCATAGGATGCGAGAGGAACCTAAATAGCCTGATATTTTAAGGTCCAATCCCTTCAATGCTCCCATGTTTCTTCTGAGTTAACCATGCAGGTTTTTATCTTCTTGCTTAAATCGTGACAAGGGCACAAAGTGAATCCAATTAGGCGCTGAGTGAATCCTTTGAAAAGGGCACAAAGCGAATCTAATTTGGCACTGAATGAACCTTACGAATGTCAATGGAACCAAGTGAATCCAAATAAGGGCATCAAGTGAACCTATTTGGGCGTTATGTGAACCTATGCTGAGGGCACAAAACGAATCCAATAGGGCACTCGATGAATCCTTGAAAGGGTAAAGGTGAATATTAGGATCATCAAGGGAACCACGTAAATCCAAATAAGGGCATCAAGTGGACCTAGTTGGGCATTATGTAAACCTATGCCGAGGGCACAAAATGAATCCAATAGAGCACCGGATGAATCCTCAAAAGGGCACGAGGTTAACCTTGAAAATCATAATTTTGATTGCTCAAGAGGCTGCTTCGTCTTCTAAGCCCCTTTTTGTTTGACTATCTAATGTCTGTCTATTAGAGGTAATCTAGGATCAGCTGCGTCCTAGGAGTACTCTCAAATAATGAGTCTGCTTCTTTCTAGCTGGATTTTAGATCTTTCTGCTGTCTATGCTCAGGAACCTGGTGCTCAGGAACCTATATCTCAAAACCTATTTTTTAGGAACCTCTATCTCGGAACCTGGTTCTCAAGAATCTCTCTACAGGAAACTGTACCTGCACAAATAACAAATTTGTTAGTCTGGGGAGCCTTTCTGTGGCTCCCATGTACTTCTTGCTGTCCTCATTGCTGTTGCTAGGCTGACTCAGGCTCTTCTACGGGGAGGAACCTGGTCCATTCGTAATCTGCTCAACTACTGGTTCATCATGAACATCTTGATACTCATAATATCTTGACTATCTTCTCAGCTAATGCTCATTTCTCCGCATTTGGTCTTCATATCTGATACTGGATATGTCTCCTCGCTCATACAATACTTGTTGATTGGAACCTATGACTTAATAGGTCTAAATCTATCCCATGGTATTTTAGGCACAACACTAAGAAAACTAGAAAAAATAGATTAGTAGTACGAGCTGAAGAGCTCACATATAAGTGATGCATGTATGCAAGTAGGAATGATTATCTACATTATATATGTTGCTACCTTCTCAAGTGGAATATCGGTTAACTACTTGATTGATTCAACTAACAAGTTCGAGATCATAAACTAAGCATTTATGTTGTGTAAGCTGTAAACCTATAGGGCATGATAACATCCTAAGTACAAGTTCTCATAAATTTCAATTCTAAAGATCATGAAATATGCACATTAAAAGCTATATGTATGTAAGAACCCTAGTTTTTGGTAATATTTCCTTTTATTTAATATCTTGTGGCATTGTCAATATAGAACCTTTCTAGTCATCCCTGTTGATTAATAGAATTGATTGTCTGAGAAACTGCGTTGTTGCATTCATTATGTAAGATAAAAAGGAAGATTGTGAAGGCAGGAGTCTTATTGTTAGTAAGATTTATAAAACTTGGGATTTGAGAATGGTTAGAGTATTAAAAGATTTATTAAGAATTATGACGAGGAATTATGGACATTCGAGGAATTTACACAAATAAGTACTTAAGGAATTATAGGGGAAATCTCTACGCGACAAAATATTATTACGAGAGATTAATTAAGATACGATACAAATTAAAGATTAAATGACAAGCATTGGTGGAAGAAAAATGATACAAGGAGTAGTATTGCATGCAAGTCCCATGCAACCAAGTGGTTAGGAATAAGCAAACTAGTTAACAAAATGGAAGAGGAATAGTAACTAGTTACTTGCTTTTCAAAAAGGGGAGAAAAGAAGTACAAAGAGCCATACCTTGATAGTACCTTGCCTATACATACACATTATGTATCACCCAACCCTAACTTTATCAATTATTCACCAAACAAACAAAACACAAAAATCAAAAACACTCCCCCCCCCCCTCTTCCAAGGAGCTCTCGGCCAAGCTTAGTAAAGGGAGAAGAAAATTCTTCCTCCCCCATTTCCCACCACTCATAAATCAAGATATAATTACTAGGCCCTCTACATCATCTAAGCAAGGTATGTTAAGATTTTCAAGCCATTTCATCCATCCAAATTCAAGTTATAAATTGTTAAAGATTGGTGAATAGTAACCATGGTTGGTTTTCTATTAGATCTTGGATTGTAAGGGTTGTAGGAGACCATTCAAGGTGTTATTGAGTTTTGTAAAGCTTATCCAAGGCTCCTAGGTGCTCAAGAAGGTATAAAAATCACAAACCCTTTTGGTTATGTAGTGTTTATAATGTTTGGTAGTAGATCCATGTATATATGAGTTAATCTTGGTTGTATAAGTAATGGATGACATGGATCTTGAGTTTTGATGTTGTGATTGTGACTTTTATGATTGTGGATAGTATATATATCTCCATGAGTGTTATAAACCATGAACTAAGTGAATTAAGTGTTGGTTGTGTTGTGGAATTGTGAAAATTGGTTGATCTATGTAGTACATGCTTGCTGAGTTTTTCCAGGAACATTGACCTGTCTTGTAACACGGTTTTGAACCCCCAAATGTTGTCCCCTGATGTCCTACCATATATTGTTGGAAAGATAATTGAATGTAGTTTCTGGAAATGTAAGGTTCATGGCTAGGTGATGTATAGATTATAAGTTATGGCCGGTGAAGTGAATTGTGTTTCTGGATTTCGGACTGCACTAAGTGACCCCCTTGTGAACCTTGTTTAAACCTCTAAAAATATATGTGGGATCATGGAAAAATTTGAGAAGTTATGGAATGTAGTGGTGAAGACCACCCAAAAAGAATTGGATTAAAATATGAATTTTGAATTTTATAAAAATGCTAGAGTAAATTTCGCGCAAGGGAAAAAGTCGATTAGTGGAGCATAATTCTAGGGTTAATGGTTATGATTCGAATGTGGCAACTAAATTAAGTCGAATAAGTGACGAGCATAATCGAGTGATGACATGAACCTATAGTGGGGCTAGAGTGTCATAAGACGAAGTCATTAAGTTAATTTCGTACCCCCTAAAACCCCGTAATTAAAGAGATATTGATTAAGGTACTAACGAGCGGTTATTGCTTATGTATAGATCGTTCCACTTCGCACGCTCGACCACCCCAACCAAACCAAGGCAAGTTTACTTTTCAAAACTTATACATGTACAAGGACTTTCACTGTTGTGTTTGTAGTTTTCAACCATATCAAATGCTATGTTTATCGAAGTATTGATGCAATTGAGATTGTATAAGTACGAATATGCTTGTACCCCTTGAACTTAGATTGAAATGTTTTCTTCGGACAGCGACTCTAGCAATAGAGGTCGTAGCGGTCCATATATACTATTGACTGGGGAGCGGTATATTATTATATCGTAACAAACTTTCAAGCCGCCAACTTCGCTTCATATCGAAGTGTTGCTGGTAGCATAAATACTATTTAATTCGGTCTGTAATAACTCTGATGCTTTTTTTACTGCTTAATCAATGTTGTGACGTTTCTGAGGCTCTAACCTGTGTGTGTATGTGCGATGTGAGTTATTGTGGGGTCGATGGCTGTTTTATTTATATTATGTGCAAGAACAGGTATGTTATTAATGGAAAATGGACCGTGAGCGCCTAGATCTCCGACCCCGGATCTGGGGCGTCACAAAAATGGTATCAGAGCGAGGTTACAGTTCTCAGAAACGATAGTAATTTAAGAAAGCAACCCTAATAATAATAACTATAACGATAACCTTAATAACAACATTAATAATACTTAGAACTCTCATCGAGTTTGTAGTCGGGTTATCGGATATAGCCCTGACTTTAAGGCCCGCGAGGGAACTACTCCTAAACCTTTCTTTTTGGTTAGTGACCCTCCTTATTTCCCTTGTGTAGATGGAGGAGATACCAGACCCTGAGGCTTTCGAGAGAGAGCATGATGAGGCACTGATGCGAGATACCGAGGATCCTGAGGAGGATATGGGTGCTGACTCCGAGCTTGGCCCCTGGATTACGCTGATAGGAGATACTGATGATGAGGATCCCGTTGAGGAGCCCTTTGAGCCTAAGCCTGAGCCAGAGCCTGTTACCCCATCTCCTGTAGCTACTGATGAGGAGAGTGTGAGATCCGGTGAGGGTCGTGTTGTGTCACCCCCACCTTCTCCACAGACATCTAGCCCTGTTTCATCAGACGGTGACTCCGAGGATGATACTTCTGGCGATGAGGAGCTTGACCCTACTCCTGCTCCTGCTACTGCTGCTGCACCTGCTCCTGTTCCTGTCATACCACCTCCACCGATGGACCTACCCCCAGTGTCGGGTACTGAGCACGCTTACGTGGTACAGTTCCTGACCCGAGACTTACTATCTGCAGAGGCCCGACTTAACGAGGGCGAGGCGGGCACTAGTGGAGGAGCGCGAGGCGCGCTTGAGGATCCAGGCTGAGATGAGGACCGTTGTTGCTAGGAGGACTAGGGCTCGACTCCATAGGATTGAGAGGAGGAGTCGGGAGAGGATTCTTGGATTAGGGATCCGCGGGGACGGAGTGATCCAGGCTAGGGATGCTAGGCGTGTTGTGCGTCGTGCATTTGCCCGAGTGAGGACCTTGCTCCACCGCGGTGCGGCCCCGTGATGTGTTACTGATAGCTCAGTCCCCTAGGTTCAGATGACATTAGTGTGTCGATTTTGCGGGATAGTTGACTTGTGCAGTGGTATCCTTTCTGACCAGTGGATAAGTAGACTTACCTACAGATATGTAGATATGATTTCGGGTAGTATGTACGGATGTAGCCCTACTTTTGTGTAGCCCTGACTATTCGGATGATGTACTTGTATTTGTTCCACTTTTGCTAGACTTTGACATCGGAACTATGTATTTGGCTCTAACATCCAAACTTTGTGATAACCCTTGTACCGTACTTATTTAGTTTCAGTTTCCTTGATATTGTTTCAACTGTTTTACTTTCCGATGCCATGCTCTACTGTTTTGATATACAACTGTGATTATACAATTGCTACAAGCCACAAATACAACCATGCTGTTTCAAATTTATGATATGCGATTTCAAATTGTTCTCTACAATTTTCAAAAATGTTCCTACAATTTTTTTTAAATAAATTTTTTTCAAATATATATATATATATATATATTTTTTTTTTTTTTTGAGGTTTCGAAATTTTGAAAACTCTTGTAAATGTTTTCGCATCCCAAAGGGATTTTTCCCAAAAATGTTTGACAGTTTATCTCCAACATCGGATTATTAAAACTTTTGCAACTTTTATGAGGAGGAACGATACGCTCCTGACCCGTGCAAACGCTGTCAGGTAATTGGGAAACCCTAACCCATTTCTTGTTTTATTATCAGAATCATGCCACCCAGAAGAATGAACACTCGAGCTCACCCGATCAGTTCTGAGGGCCAGGGTAGCCACCATGGAACCGGAGGCCACCAGAACCGTGAAGGGGAGAATGTCAACCTGAGTGAGAGTGAGGGCAACGATCATAACTTGTTTGATAACTCTGAGTATGAAGAAGAAGAAGCTGGTGATGACACCCGAGAGGCAGAACATCCTAGGGGAGGCCCTATGGAATAGTTCATGGAGTTACTTAGGCAGAACTTGGACCGTCCCCCAGTTCAGCAACCACCCCAAAATGCTAATGCAAATGCTTTCCGGAACTTCAAATCCCTGAAACCCCCAGAATTTAAAGGAACTGCCGATCCGGTCGAGGCAAGGGCCTGGCTGAAGGAAATGGAAAAATCTTTCGAGATACTAGGTGTCGCTGAGGAGCAGAAGACTGTTTTCGCCACTTACCTTCTGAAGGGTGAGGCAAACTATTGGTGGGAAGCTAAGAAGAATTTGGAAGGAAGAGGTGTGGTGACCTGGGAGAGGTTTAGCGAGCTGTTCTTGGAGAAGTACTTTCCTAGGTTCATGAAGACACAAATGGAGCTGAAGTTTTTGGAAATGAAGCAAGGTAACATGACGGTGGCCGAGTATGAGGCCAAATTTACTGAGTGGTCGAGGTTTGTGCCGGAATATGTGAACTCTGAGGCAAAGAGGGCCCGAATGTTTCAATTGGGGCTAAAGCAATGGATTCAGAATCGTGTGGCGGTTCTTGAGCTGACAGACTATGCCACCCTGGTACAGAAAGCATCAATTGTTGAGGCTGGGAGTGAATAGATGCAGAAGGAGAGGGAAGGAAAGAAGAGGAAGTTTGATAGTCGAAAGGGAAACTGTGCGGGTGGGAGCTTTCCGAGCAAATTTAAGCGAGGAACGATGTCCCAACCGAGCGGAAACTTTGGAACCAAGAGAGCTGAAAGTTTGAGTGTGGGCCAGAGCGACCGACCACAGGGATCGTCTTACTCTACCCCATCCCGAGCCCAACCCCCAGAATGTAATAAATGTGGAAGGAAACATGCGGGCGTGTGTAACCTGCAAGATGTGAAGTGCTTCAAGTGTGGGCTGACAGGACATTATGCTAACGCCTGTCGAGGAACTAGTAACAACACCAGTGCCGGAGGTAATTGCTTCAAGTGTGGGAAACCAGGGCACCGAATGAGGGAATGTATGTCCTCCGGGCCAGCTGCATCAAGAGTGAGTGGAACTGCTTCTAACAAGGCCCTGAAAGGCATATGACTCAGCCTATTTGTAGTTAGAGGATCCTAATCAACTTAAACCAAATTGTAATAAGTAAATATCCATATGAACTGTCACAGGAATCTCAAGAAGTATTATCTGTCAAAAGAAAGAAGAAAAGTCAATCTATAGTTTTGATGTCATACACTGGAAGACGATTCAGTTATCTGATCAAGCCCCAGTATAGCATTGAAGTGAATGGATTCATTTGAATAGTGACAGAGATTTTTTGAGTGATAGTTTGAAGGTCAGTTACAGTACAAGAGAATTGAGAGAAGAAACAAACCACAACCTAAAGTCAAAAGATGAAGAAGCATCATTGAAGTTAGTCGTTCATGAACCAGACAGTACGTCGAACGTCAACACAAGTCAGTGGTAATTCTTTCCTACCTTCAGTGGTTTGTAAGAATTAAATTAATTATTTATTGATTTAATTAAATTCATTTATAATTGATATAAATCATTTAGTTGATTTAATTAAATGAATTAATTCTGGAAGAATTAATTTATTTATTAAATTAATTATTGTATCAATTAAATATGAATTAGTTAATCATTAATTAATTTAATGGATCAATATGACTTAAAGAAAGAAGATTGGATTATGTCTTGGAGAAGAAAAATTCGGTATGACCTAATTTTAAGTCATACCGACAGTAGTTTTTCAGGATTATGTCTTACCGACCTGATTAAGTCTTACCGACTTCTTGCCAGCTGTTGTAAGTCTTACCGAATTTCTATTAAGTCATACCGACAAAATGTATGTCTTAATGGAGGTTTGTGTAAGTCTTAATGAAAAAAAACCAAGTCTTGGAAGCAGTTTAAGTCATGCTGGAGCAGTTAAATATCCTACAGAAAGCCAGCAAGACCTGTTATTGATATAAAAGAACAGAACAGAGCAGATTAAGTCATAACGGAAAAACACAGCAGAACAGAATTCTCTCTCAAGAATATCAAGAACACCAAAGCTTAAATAATTCCCAGAAATTCAAGTTCTTCATCTTTGTTATATTCTATCCGATAGAACTTGTTTATTTGTGATTCTTGTACTACTAGCGAATTAAGTTTCCTAGTTCTTATCTTGATTATTATTAACTAAATTAGAAAAGTTCATGTCGAATTTTCTAATTAGTTATTAACATCTTGATAAGTTGTTATACTGATTTTGTAACACCACATCAAGTTAATATACAGTTATATTCAACTTGAAAAATTGTGTTAAATAATTCCGCATATAAATTTGTCTTTATCAAATTTTATTTAAAGGACAAATTTCGATAAAAAGGTAAATATTGTATTCAACCCCCCTTCTACAATCTTATCGGACCTAACAATTGGTATCAGAGCTGATTGATTGATACACAGATCAAAGATCCCATTTTACTCAATTAAAAATCATCCCCGAATTTTTTAACTCTCTTAAAAAATTCATCATGTCTTCTAAAGTTGGAACTGTGAAAATTCTCATATATGACAAAAACAGTTATGATATGTGGAAGAACAAAATGTTAATGTTCCTCGAGGTTGCAAATCCTAAATACATGAAAGTCTTATCAGAAGGACCAATAATACCTTTTGGATTAATTCCTGAAGTTGTTACTGATGGAAAAGTTATTTCCCCTGCAAAGTTTGTACACAAAGATTCTTCTGAGTACACTCTTGTTGAAAGAGAAGAAGCTGGACTTGACATTAATTTAAGACTGATCTTAATAGATTCTCTAGACTCTGTGATGTACAGTCATGTGATTAACTGCAAGACTGCAAAGCACATGTAGAAAACCATTGAAATTGTGAATGAAGGAACAGAGGAAGTTAGGGAGAATCGTCTAGAAATTCTGACATCTGAGTATGAACACTTTCGATCAGCATACAGTGAAAGTATTCAAGATGTGTTTGAAAGATATAACAAACTTGTCAACAATTTACAGATGCATGACAAGTACTACACTCAGAAAGAGATCAACAGAAAATTTCTACTGTCAATGCCTGTTCATCTAGAACATAGAATTACAGCTATCAGAGAGTCAAGGAATCTAAGTGAAATTACTGTAGAAAGACTCTTTGGTGTTTTAAAAACCTATGAACTGGAACAATCTCAACAAAAGGAGATTTATGGAAAAGGAAGAGTTGCTAATACTTCTACAGCTCTTATTGTTGAGAACAAACAGGAAGTGGAAGATAAGGTTATTCAACCTTGTAATGTTGACAGTGGTAAGCTTGAAGTTGAAGTTGGTCAAACGAATGCTAGTCCAGATGAAGGAGACTTCTATTCGTTAGAAGAGCTAGATCAGTTGGAAGATGAGTCCATGGCTTTGTTGGTAAGGAAATTCAGCAACTTTAGATTCAGGAAGAATCCCAAGTTCAGGTACAAATCTAACTATAACAGGTTCCAGAGAGGAGGTTCTTCATCCTCAAGTAACAGAGGAGGTTACAAAACTGGAACAGTTGAAAGAAGTAAAATTAGATGCTACAACTGTAATGAACTTGGACATTTCGCTACTGAATGTCAGAAGCCAAAACAAAACCAAAGAAAAGACTTTGGATCTGAGAAGAAAAAGACAGGTAAAGCCTATGTGGCTGCTGGAAAGAGTTGGGATGATACAGACTTTGAAGATGAAGAGTATGGCAATCTTGCCCTGATGGCAAAATCTGATAACTCCAGTGGTACTTCATCTGAGGTATCATGTACTGAAAGTCAATATATTTATCAACTTAGTGATACACTAGGTAATGCTAATAGAGAGATTGAAAGGATCAATTTGTTAAATACAGATCTTAGTAATCAATTATCAGAATTACACGATGTACAAAATTGCCATGATAAACAAAAATCAGAAATAAGAATTCTAAAAGAACTTGAGAGGTCTCTAGCGTTGATAGTGGTTCAACAACGTGAAACAATAGCTGAGCTAGAAATAAGGGTTAGTGCTACTTCTAATTCATGGAAAGTGGCTAAAGAGTTGTTTAACCAACAAGCTATTAATCAAACCGTAGGAATTGGGTTTTATTATAATGAAGCTATTGGACGAAAAAGCATTATTACCCCTAATCGTGTCAGTGCTGTAGATAGGAGTACACCATTAGTGCTTAAGGGTGTTAGTAACCCACTCTTTAAGACATCCATAGCAGAACCTTTGGATACAACATCTTTAATCATTAAGGAAGAGATGCTCATTGAGGATTTAGCTAATGGCGTAGTCTTAGAAAGTAATCAAATTGTTAAAAATGATGAAGATAGAAAGTCTGTGTTTAAGAAAACAGAAAGAGTTGATGAGTCTACTAGTTCCTTGAAAACTAGTAGTAGAAGTAACAACATGAATAAATGCAACAACATATCTACCATGCATGCTATTCCTGTTATTGATACTGCTCATAAAAAATGCGATGCTGTTAATTGCATGTCTTGTGCTTTTAATATAATGTCTGCTTACTTTAACGGTAATCATTCATGTGTTAATAAGAATGTTCCTAAACAGCATATGAGCAGAAATAAACATGTTAGATCCAGGACTGTAACATCACCTAATTCTAAGATTAGGACTCCAAGTCCTTCTCAGGATATGGTAAAGACATGGTTACCCAAGCTGAAACCAAAACAAGTTAAAGCTGTTTACAGGGTTAAATGTCCAGTACCTGAAGAAAATGTTGTTAAAATAAAAAGTGTTGCTTTACCTGATAAAGGTCAATTCTTTAAGTACTCCGGACCCAATCAAATTTGGGTTCCGAAGAAAGTCTAACCAATTTGTCATTGCAGGGTTTGAAACAGGTTGAACGAGTCATGTGGATTCTGGACAGTGGATGTTCAAGGCATATGACCGGAGATAGAGCCCTGCTGAGAAATGTGGTGGAGAAGGCCGGCCCAGTCGTTACCTTTGGAGATAACAGCAAAGGTAAAACTGATGGATATGGCAGATTAAAAGCTGGAAATGTTATCGTTGAAGATGTCTCTTTTGTGAACGGCCTTGAGCACAATTTGCTCAGTATTAGTCAATTCTGTGACAAAGGTTATGAAGTTCATTTCAACAAGAAGAATTGTCTAATATCACACAAGATAAATGAAAGGCCACAGTTGACTGGAGTAAGAAAATGAAACTTGTACATAGCCAATATGAACTCTGGAAGCACAGAAGAAATTAGATGTTTTTATTCAAAGGCATCCACTGATGAAAGTTGGTTATGGCACAAGAAACTTTCTCACCTAAACTTCAAAACAATGAATTCTCTAGTGAAAAGAGAGTTGGTGAGAGGTTTACCTTCGATTGAATTTACTCAGGAAGGTCTATGTGATGCTTGTCAAAAAGGGAAGTTAAAAAGGGCAACTCACAGGAGCACTAACATATCATCAATAACTGAACCATTACAACTTCTCCATATGGATTTGTTTGGTCCAGTTAGTGTGATGTTTATGTCAAGAAAAAGATATGCTCTAGTGATTGTTGATGATTTCTCAAAATTCACATGGGTACTATTTCTGAACTCAAAAGATGAAACTCCACAACTGGTAGTTGATCACATTAAGTTAATTGAGCTGGATTCTAATCGTCCAGTAAGAGTTATAAGGTCAGACAACGGAACTGAATTCAAGAAAGCAGTTCTGAATGATTTTTGCACTGAAAAGGGTATAACTAGACAGTACTCAGCTCCCAGAACTCCTCAACAAAATGGGGTAGTTGAAAGAAAGAATAGAACCTTGATTGAAGCTGCACGTACTATGCTAAGTGAATCAAGGCTTCCATTGAGCTTTTGGGCTGAAGCTGTCAACACTGCATGCTATACCCAGAATCGTACACTTATCAATAAAGACTTAATGAAGACACCATATGAAGCTCTACATGACAAGAAACCAACTCTCAAGTACTTCCATGTATTTGGGACAAAATGCTTTGTGCTGAAAGAAGGAGATGAACAAGGTGGTAATTTTGAAGAAAAAGCACATGAAGCAATATTTATTGGTTATACTAGAAGAGTCTACAAGGTGTATCTTATTGATCAACAGAAATCTATAGAAAGTGTCATTGTTACATTTGATGACACAAAACTCCCATGTATCCAAAATGAAGATCCATCTGAAAAGCTTAAGTTTGATGATATGTCAGACTCAGATTCAGATGATGACAACCAACCTGACGTTGTTGCTGATAATAATAATCCAAATGTTGATGGTAATGATCAAGATGATGCTGGTGAAAACAATGATAATTTTCAAGACACCACTGATACTCTTGAACCATCAATAAGTCAAACTGGCAACAACTCAGGGGGAGATAATGAAGGGTCAACAAGTCATACTCAACATCATACTGAAGATCAAGGCGAATCGTCAAGATCAATTCTTCCCAGACAAACTGTTTGGAATAGAGCTCATCCTTTTGAGCTGATTCTTGGTGATCCAGATGTTGGTGTGAAAACAAGAAGGGCTTATAAGAATCAATGTAACTATTCTGGGTTCTTGTCTATCATGGAACCTAAGAAAGTAGAAGAAGCTCTATCTGATCCTGATTGGGTGATTGCTATGCAAGATGAACTCAATCAATTTAAGCAACTAGAAGTATGGAAGCTGGTACCCAGACCTAAAGATAGAAAAGTGGTGGACACAAGATGGGTATTCAGAAACAAACTAGATGAAGATGGCACTGTGATAAGAAACAAAGAAAGACTGGTAGCTAAAGGTTATTCTCAAGCTGAAGGCATTGATTATGATGAGACCTATGCTCCAGTGGCAAGACTTGAGGCCATCAGAATATTCTTGGCATTTGCATCCTATTCAAGATTCAAAGTTTATCAAATGGATGTCAAGAGTGCCTTTCTGAATGGTAAGCTAGATGAAGAAGTGTATGTAGAACAGCCCCCTGGTTTTGAAGATCAAGATAATTTGGACTATGTCTACTTTCTTTACAAAGCTATCTAAGGTCTTAAGCAAGCCCCAAGAAAATGGTATGACACTCTCTCTGAATTTCTATTAGAAAATGGTTTTATAAGAGGTGTCATAGACAAAACGCTCTTCACTAAAAGACATAAGAATGATATAATACTAGTCCAAGTCTATGTGGACGATATTATATTTGGGTCTACTAATGAGCTTCTATGCAAGAAGTTTTCTAAGTTAATGCAGGGTAGGTTTGAAATGAGCATGATGGGAGAACTGAAATTCTTTCTTGGATTACAAATAAGTCAGAGACAAGATGGAATATTTATTTGTCAATCTAAGTATATTAAGGAGCTCCTCAAGAAATATCACATGGAGGAGTGCTCATCAGCAAAGACACCATCAACTATAGCTGTCAAAATTGGTTTATGTGAAAGTTCTGCCAAGGTAGATATCACAGGCTATAGAGGTATGATTGGCTCATTGCTTTACCTAACTACTAGTAGACCAGATATAATGTTTGCCACATGCTTGTGTGCAAGGTTCCAAGCGAACCCTTAAGAAATCCATCTCACTGCTGTCAAAAGAATCTTAAGATATCTAAAGGTTATGCCTAATTTAGGCATCTGGTACCCTAATGAAACTGGTTTTACTTTAATTGGATATACAGATTCTGACTATGCAGGAAGTGTTGTAGACAGGAAGAGTACATCTGGGAGTTGTCAATACCTAGGTGGAAGATTGGTATCCTGGTTCAGTAAAAACAGCAAACAGTTTCCAACTCTACAGCTGAAGCTGAATATATAGCTGCTGGAAGCTGTTGTGCTCAAATCTTATGGATTAGAAATCACTTAATGGACTATGGCATTGTATTGGAAAATATTCCTATTTTATGTGATAATACAAGTGCCATAGCAATCGCCAGCAATCCTGTGCAGCACTCAAGGACAAAGCACATTGACATAAGGTATCATTTTATAAGAGAGCATGTAATGAATGGTACAGTACAACTACTATTTGTAGGATCTGGAGATCAAACTGCAGATATTTTTACTAAGTCGCTTAATGAATCCTCATTCACTAAAATTGTTAGTGAATTGGGTATGTTAAACAGTCCTAGTAATTAATACTGTTAATATCTGAAATTTGATCTTTAATAATTTTGCAAGTGATTATTATGTGAATATTTGTTGTTTGAAATCACTTGTATAATTATTTTACCATCTGATTTTCTTGCTTGTTTAGTTATTTTTCACTCTGTTTATTCATATTATTTAATACCTCATACTTCTGTATTTTTAGAATATTTGTAGATATTTATTTCTATTTTATTAATTAATTTATCATATGTTTTGTATTGTTTGTCCTGTTAATATTGCTTTGTTTTCGTTAATAGGATAGCATATGGTATTTATAGTTATTTTTATTATTTGTTTAATTTTCTATAATATTTTTATTATTTTTATAAGTTAATTGTATATTTTATTGTGTTTTTAATGTTTGTTTAAAGTAAATATGACTTAAAATTAAGAAAAACAATCAATATGACTTAACTTAAAATCGGTATGACTTAAACAGGTTAAGTCTTACCGAGTTTTTTTTTAAATTAAGTCATATTCGCTAGTCTGTTTACATTAAGTCTTAATCGATTATAATTTGTATATATATTATTTTTAAGTCTTGTCTGTATATATATGTATAAGTCTTAATCACCTGTATTTGATTTTAGTTTTATGAAAATTAAGTCTTATTTCTAAATTTAAGTCTTAATCAGTTAATATATATTTAAAGTAGGTAACAGTTTTAAGTCTTATTAGTTAAGTCTTGTTAGTTATTTTTAAGTCTTATTCGTCTAACTAGTATATATATAGTAGTTAGTAGTTTTTAGTCTTATTAGTTTTAGTCTTTCTCTCAAGTTAAGTCTTAGAGAACAAAAACAGATACATACATATACACGCGTATATATGTTAGCAGTATTTTTGTTGTTCGTTCGCAGGGAAGGACTGAATGTAATATCAAGTTCAGGTATTTTATCTCTTTACGTCTAGAAGTGTGTGAGAAAAATCTTTGGGTTTGTGTTTTAGATAAATTAACCAAGAACTAATTATAAACGCTAAGAATTGATTTTAAACTGAGATTCAAATATATGGAAAACAATCTAAGAACTGGGGTTCTTCACCTGGTCTCAATACATGCTCAATATTAATGTGATATCTGTGTTCCTACCTTGCTGAAAACAATTCTTCTAAAGTTATACTGCACCCTCCCAGGCTACAATATAGTGCTTACAGCTACACCTTAATTGACACTCCCGTGATACAATCAGAGTATATCTATAAACTGTTAATTACCAAGAATTATATGTCTCACAATTCTCCTATTAATCTCCCGATCTAATATTCAAATTATGTCTGTTAAATCATGTACTAAGATTGCAACTTCTTTCCCAAGCTTATTACAATCCCTAGAATACAATCAAAGGTTCATGACTCCCCTAATTGTGTTAAGATCTCATTAACAAATCAGCCAGGCAGAAAATCACATAATCAAGCATGCATGAATACCAAGGAATACTACCCAATCCTCAGATTAGAGAATTAGTTACGCATATTTAATAAAGAAAACATAATAATAATGATAACGAATGAAAACATAATATTGAAGAAAGAATTGAATATCGAAAGTACCTTGATACGATTTACAGCTATGAATTGTTATGATTTACAATGGTAAGATGTGTTTTTATAGGCTCTACAAATCTTGCCCAGCAAGATATTACCTTCTATTACAATTAGAATTCAATTCAGGTAATAAAACTTGCCTAAAATACAATTAGAACTAGAAAAGGGCAAAACAGTAATTTTTCTGCTTCCATCTATCTGCTGGTCGTGCTTCCTGGGCCCACCACACGCGGCCTGGTCGTGTGAAACCTATCCCATATTGTAGAAAATCTCTCAAGCTTCGCGTGGACTGTAAATGGGCTGAAAACGGACTTCTAGAACTCCAGATATGGCCCAAACAGTATAAGCTGCGCAGCCCTTCTCAAAAATCCGAATTTTAATTAATTAATTCTCCAAGAACGATAAAAGCATCAACTTTAATCAACATTCTCGTAAATCTGCACAACTCAGCAAAACACATCAAAACTACAACAACTTGAGTCCAAAACAATCAATTTAAGCCAAACGGAGGGATTCCCAGTGGATATAAAATCCACTTATCAAACCCCCAAACTTAAACTGATGCTTGTCCTCAAGCATAAACAATTACAACTAACTAACTAGTACCACTTCCGTAGGTGATCACGGTTGCATTTGGCATATGCAACAAGCCCTTTAAACCCCTAGGCAGCCCCAGTGGACGAGTAAGGTCTCGTGAGGGCCTATAGCGAATGTACCCACAAAATCCATTTAACCTAATGCAATGCAATGCATGAATGCAACTAATATGAAATATGCAACGATCCCCTTCAAACTAACCAAAACCAATTAACAAGCAAATATCTCAAAGAATACAACTAAATCCAAATAGAGCTCGACTAGGTCCCCGTATACTAACAATACATGAACAGAAACGTGCATGTGTGCAATGCTCATCAGAAATACTCCCAAAACTAGGTCAAAAATCATACATATCCTTTGCCAAGACAATCACAGGTTTATAAATAGAATAGACTGTAGACACTTCATAACCTCGGAACACCTCCATCCTTATCTAAGGTAGACAGAAATTCATGCTTTATTACTAACTACTACGACACACATATACAAGCATGCTTATTTAACCGTGCAATGGATGAGACCCCGAAAGGCTTATACAATAATACCCATGTAGCGAGTGTTAGGTCAGCAATCCCAAACCACAAAGGGCTTTAGGTTACTAGGACTAAGTCCCCTCAGACTTAATTACTCAAGTATTAAAGAGCTCACCCTGGTTAATTTCGCATATAAACAATTTATTGACTTTTTTTTTTTTTTTTTTTTTTTTTTCTGCGATCTGGAATGAGCCTTTCTCATTTCCAACCCTAGACTACTCATATAAATATGAGCCGGCTACTAGCCATTTGACACCTAGCCACAAGTATGAACAACTAGCATGAAATTCCTGGTTTCCCCCAAACTTAGACTTTAGTGCTCCTACGCCATCAAGGGAATAACGAAAATTCTAAATATAATCAAGTGATTAAATCTCAAAGCATCCAAACAAGCATGACCTCAACCTAGCCCAAAAGCACCCAATGAGACTGTGTAAAAATTTTGTTCCCGAAACACATAAGTCAATTTCATAAAAACTATAAATCAACCCTCTATTCATCATTACCACACTCAATTAGACATCTACCTATCAATCAGAATCAGCTCGTCTTAAGGGATCATGAAATATGCATGCCATGAAAATGCAACTAGAATGAACTCACATGGTATACAGAAATAAAAACAGAATGTCCTACATGAAACAAACGTAGATAATACGAACATACATGCATGAATCACTACTAATAATATGCAAAACATGAAATCCTACATGAACACATATATACAACAACAACTACTAATCCCTCAAAACACCCCCAAACTTAAAAGATTCAATGTCCGCATTGAATGGAAGTAAATACGAGGGATAGTAGAAAACATACCTACTCGTCCTCGCTGTCGTCACCCTCGTCATCCTCATCATCTTCATCAGAAGAATCCGGTGGAGGGTACGGAGTCCGAGCTCCAAATATAGGCCACTGAACAGGAGTACTAGGTGACTGAAACTTTGCCTCCAAAGCTATGCCCATGTCCTCAGAATACTGGCGACTGCTCGCATGCATAGCATCCAACCGCCTAGTCATTCGACGAAAATATGATTCAAACACGGACATATCCATAGTACTCTGCGAAGAACCTGCCCTAGCCACTTCCGGTGCCCTTTGAACAGGTGGCGGAGCGCCTGCTCTCTGACCACTAGCACCATCAACAACAAAACCTAATCCCCTAGGATGAGGAGTACCGCCCGGCCACTCCTTCAACCTCAACCGATCAATAGTAGCATCCTTAATAGAAGCCATAGGTTTATGCACGGGCTCACCTTGATACCCTTTGACTTTCGATGCGTCACACAAGTACGAGATAATAGAAGCATATGGAATACTAGCTGATGAATTGCTTCCCAAAAACCGAAGAATATTTTGATTAATAAGGTACCCAAGGTCAACATACTCACCTTTGAGAATACCCCATAGCAAGATAGCTCGATCAACAGTAACATCAGAAACATGGTTTGACGGAATAATATTAGAACTGATGAAAAAGAACCATGCCTTTGCAAAACCAGACAATGACGAAGCCGGGAAAATACGTTTTATCTCCGTACCTAACTTACATTTCCACTTCGTTCCCGGAACACATAACTCACCAATGAGTGCATCAAGATCAACATCATCCTTAGACTTTTGTCCCCAATCCGTAGCATCTCTAAGCTTAGGAGGTTGCCTAATCAAATTACGAATAGCACGAGGCGAATAATCCACCTTCCGACCCCTCACAACCGTGGAATTATTCCTTGCTATCGAAGCATTAGCATAGAATTCCCTAACCACATCCAACGATGCATCATTAGCAAATTCACAAAATAACGTCCAACCCCGCTCACTAATCATCGCAACCATCTCCTCATACTTATATGGCACAAGCCTTCTTTCCTGAATTACCCCCTTCGAAACTAACCTACCATACTCCGTTTTGGCATTCTCATTCACAAATTTTTCCACTCCATCTCCCACAACATCATTCTCATCCGAAGATGAACGAGCACTACTACTACCACCCATTATTCGTTGCCTTTTAGGAGCCATAATCAACAAATATCAAGCAAGGCACAATAATCTCCAAACAATTCACCAAATAAAGAACCCCCAAATTACACACCAAGAACCCTAGCTTGCAAAATTCACAAATTCAAATAAAAGATGAGATAGAATATTACCCAATTGAATCAAAGAGGTGAACTTGCTAGATGAATCCCCAAAAATTTCGAATTTAAATCCCCCTTACACTTTGAATGGATGAAAGTTAAGAATTTGGGGTTTATAGAGATGAGGTTGTGTATATATAGGTGTGGTGGGTGTGTATATAATGGATAATGGTGAATTTGATTTAGAGATGAAAAAGGATATATATATATATAATGGGATTGAATTAGATGTAGGAGAGGATTTAGAAGTTAAGGTTTGTAATTTGAGGTGAAATTGGGTTGGAGTATGAAGAATAGAGGATATAAGATAAATCTTATGGAATTTTACACAAAATTCGAACTGGTGCAGTAGGGGTATGGCGCCTGAAGCGCTGGAACAAGTCTGTTGCGCAGGTCTGAAGCGCGCGACGGCGCATGTTGCGCATTCCTGAAGCGCGCATCCGCGCATGATGCGCATAGACGTGCTGCGTTACTGCGGCGCTCCTGCGTGGCCTTAGCGCATGATGCGCGGCTCTGTCCTGCGTTACACACGCGCAGGTGCGCGCGGATGGCGCATGATGCGCTGTCTGCTACTGTTTTTGTGACTGTTTTTGTATTTTTTTTTTTTTTTTTTTTTTTCACACCCTAACAACACTCATTTTTTTTTTCTTTTTTTTTTTTTTTTTTTTTTTCTTTCACAAAAATACTACATCACTTGGGTTGCCTCCCAAGAAGCGCTCGTTTAACGTCAATAGCTTGACGCCGATTCTCAACTGATGATAAGGTCCTGGAAGTAAAGAATGCTCATTCCTCGCTCCACTGTTTCTGCAAGCAGGTACGGCTTAAGTCTCTGCCCGTTCACCTTGAATACATCTGACCCTTCCCTAGTAATCTCACAAACTCCATTAGGATAGACCTTCACAATCTCAAAAGGTCCGGTCCATCGTGATTTGAGCTTTCCAGGAAATAAACGGAGTCTTGAATTAAACAATAGAACATGCTGCCCAACCTCAAATTCCTTATTCTGAATGTGCTTATCATGCCACAATTTGGTCTTCTCCTTGTAGATACTAGCATTTTCATAGGACTGGAGCCTAATCTCCTCAAGCTCTCCAAGTTGAAGCAAACGCTTCTCTCCCGCGGATTTTAAATCAAAATTCAAATTTCTTGTCGCCCAAAACGCCTTATGCTGAAGTTCCACCGGCAAATGACATGGCTTCCCAAAAACCAACCTATATGGAGACATCCCAATAGGTGTTTTAAATGCCGTTCTATATGCCCAAAGAGCATCATCAAGCTTTGTTGACCAATCTTTTCTCGAACTTGCCACTGTCTTCTCCAAAATTGACTTTAGCTCACGATTCGAAATCTCAACTTGTCCACTTGTTTGCGGATGATAAGGAGTTGCCACCTTTTGTGTCACACCATACTTTTTCAAGAGATCAGCCACCTGTTTATTGCAAAAGTGCGAACCTCCATCATTGATAATAGCCCTTGGCACTCCAAATCTAGTGAACACATTTTTCTTCAAGAACTTCTTCACCACTCTAGCATCATTAGTAGGAGACGCAATTGCTTCAACCCATTTAGAGACATAATCAACTCCCACCAAAATATACTGATTTCCATAAGAAGATGGAAATGGACCCATGAAGTCCATCCCCCACACATCGAAAATCTCCACCTCAAGAATAGATTGTAAAGGCATCTCGTTCCTCCTCGAAATATTCCCAACTCGTTGACATCTATCACATTTAGCCACAAAGTCTCTAGCATCCTGATGCATGGTTGGCCAATAGAATCCTAACTGCAAAATCTTAGCAACTGTCTTCATGCTACTGTTATGACCTCCACACTCTAGAGAATGACAATGCCTGAAAATATGAGGAACTTCATCATGAGGTACACATCTACGAAACATTCCATCAGCACACTCTTTGTAAAGCAGCGGTTCTTCCCAATAGTAATGCTTCACATCATAAAAGAACTTCTTCTTCTGATTATAAGAAAGATTATCCGGCACAACTCCTCCCACAATGTAATTCACAAAATCTGCATACCATGGTGTAGACAAGGACACACCTAGAAGTTGCTCTTCCGGAAATTTATCATTGATAGGTATTTCACCTCCTACCTCTCCATCTCCTTGGTCCAACCTAGATAAATGATCAGCTACCAAATTCTCAGACCCCTTCTTATCTCGAATCTCAAGATCAAATTCCTGAAGTAAAAGAATCCAACGAACTAGACGAGGTTTGGCATCCTTCTTTGTCATCAAGAAACGAATAGCAGCATGATCCGAATAGACAATCACCTTAGACCCAACAAGATAGGATCTGAATTTATCAAGTGCAAACACCACTGCAAGTAGCTCTTTCTCCGTAGTGGAATAGTTGATTTGCGCGTCATCAAGAGTCTTGCTTGCATAAGCTATCACGTGCATCCGCTTATCCTTCTTTTGCCCAAGAACAACACCCACAGCATAGTCACTAGCATCACACATAAGCTCAAATGGCAAGCTCCAATCGGGAGATGTAACTATGGGTGCAGAAGTAAGTTCCTTTTTCAGCCTGTTAAAAGCATCAAGACAACTTTCATCAAAGTCAAAAACACGATCCTTTTCAAGAAGATTGCAGAGTGGCCGAGCTAACTTGGAGAAATCCTTGATGAACCGTCGATAAAAACCAGCATGCCCAAGAAAGCTTCGAATTCCTTTCACCGATGAAGGTGGTGGCAATTTTTCAATAACTTCAATTTTTGCTCTATCGACCTCAATGCCTTTGTTAGAGATTTTATGCCCAAGCACAATGCCTTCCTTCACCATAAAGTGACATTTTTCCCAATTAAGAACAAGATTCGTTTCAGTACATCTCTGCAACACCTTTGATAAACTGGCTAGACATGATTCAAAAGAAGAACCATAAACCGTGAAGTCATCCATAAAGACCTCCATGTCTCGCCCTATAAAATCTGAGAAAATGTGGTTCATGAGTCGTTGAAACGTCGAAGGACCATTACACAAACCAAAAGGAAGCCTACGATAAGCAAAAGTGCCATAAGGACAAGTAAAGGTGGTCTTCTCTTGATCTTCGGGTGCAATAGGAATCTGAAAGTAACCCGAGAATCCATCCAGAAAGTTGTAATACTCATTACCCGCCAACCTTTCGAGCATTTGATCAATGAATGGGAGGGGAAAGTGATCTTTGCGAGTAGCATTATTCAACTTCCTATAATCAATGCAAACTCTCCAACCTGTTACTGTTCTCGTGGGAATTAATTCATTCTTCTCATTGTGAACAACAGTCATCCCACCTTTCTTAGGCACAACATGAATAGGGCTCACCCATTTACTGTGTGGAACCGAATATATGATACCAGCATCAAGCAACTTAGTGATTTCTTTCTTCACCACCTCTTGCAAATTCGGATTCAATCTTCTTTGTCCCTCAATCACAGGCTTATGATCATCTTCTAAGGCAATTCTATGCATGCAAAGAGCAGGGCTAATTCCCTTGATATCTTGAATTGTCCAACCAATAGCTGATTTATATTGCCGAAGAACATGTAATAACTTTTCCCTCTCATCATCAATGAGCAAAGCAGAAACTACCACAGGATATGTATCATTAGGACCAAGAAAGGCATACCTCAAATTATCAGGTAGAGGTTTAAGTTCCACCTGTGGTGCCTCTGAAAGTGTAAAAGCCATCTCAACTTCTGTGTCTCGTACAACCAGTGCTTCTTCTTCGACTACATCATCCAACACCCGATCTGCTCCCACGAAGTGTTCATTCTCGAACTGCACAATGTCATCCACTATGTCAATGGTAAAACAAGTTGCTCCAAAAGGAGGCATCTTCATTGCTTTGTTCAGATCAAATTCCACTTTGTCCTCGCCAACATTCAATGTCAATTTTCCAGCTTTAACATCGATTGTAGTGCCAGCAGTAGCCAAGAATGGCCGTCCCAAGATAATGGGTATCTCGACATCTTCATCCATCTCTAACACCACAAAATCACAAGGTATGACAAATTTATCCACTTTAACAACCACGTCTTCAATAACTCCCAATGGATACTTAACAGAACGATCCGCCAACTGAAGTGAAATCCGTGTCTTTTTAAGTTCTCCAAGACCAAGCCTTTTGCAGATTGAATATGGCATCAAACTCACACTTGCCCCTAAGTCACACAAGGCTTTCATGTTTTCCATCTTCCCAATAGTGCAAGGCAAAGAGAAACTTCCCGGATCTTTCAATTTCTGAGGAATGGCTTTTTGGATGACTGCACTGCATTCAGCATTAAGAGTAATAGTTTCGGCATCTTCAAGTTTCCTCTTCTTTGTCAACATCTCCTTAAGAAATTTAGCATAAAGTGGCATCTGATTCAAAGCTTCAGCCAACGGAATATTAACATGCAACTGCCGGAACATAGTCAAGAACTTCTCGTACTGCTTCTCTAAATGCCTGTTGTGAAGTCTCTGTGGAAATGGAATAGGAGGAACATATGGTGGTGGAGGAACATACGGCTTTTCTGAATCTTCTTCCTTCTTCTTCGCATCTTCTTTTTCTGACGTGTCTGCAGCAATCTCCACTGGCTTATCCTCTTTCTCAGTATCACTCTCCTTAGGCTTAAGAATCTCAACCTCAGGCAACTCTCTTCCGCTCCTCAAAGTAATTGCTTTGCATTGCTCTTTACCAGTCTGGTCGGGTTGACTAGGAAGTGATCCTTGCTCACGAACACCCATCTTTGAAGCAATCTGTCCAATCTGTGTTTCTAGCATCTTTTGAGATGATGCCATCTGATCTATTCTTGATTCCATATTAGCCAATGCCCCAGAAGTCCCTTGCATAATCTTATTTAGTGCAACCTCCCACTCAGCTGGTTCTTTCTTTGGCGGAGGTTGATACTGCTGCTGTGCTTGATATGGTGGTCGTGACTGAAAACCAGGAGGTTGATTCTGCCTTGGAAATGCATAGGAAGGATTAGCTGCATGATTATTACTGTAAGAAAGATTATTGTTTGGTCTTTGATTCGGATTGTAGTAAGAATTATTCTGCACAGGCCAAGGCTGTCTTCCTTGAATAAAAGATGCTTCTTCTGGAAATTGTGGAGCATACGAGTTCTGACTAGCACCATAATCATGATACCCTTCCATAGGTGAAGAAATAGCATTCACATTTACCTTTTGTCCTCGCACCTCCTGAGTTAGAGTATCCAACTTTTGAGCCAGCATGTTGATCATCTCAGATTCTTGTGCTGCTTTTGCTGAGCTCGTCCCACTAGGTGCCCATGAATAATTATTAGATGCTAATTCCTCAAGAAGTGCTTTAGCCTGTGTAGTTGGTGCCTTTTTGAAATTTCCACCAGCAGCCACATCCAAACTCAAACGAATATCTGCATTCATGGCCCCATAAAAAGTACTGATGATTTGCCAATCTTCCAAGCCATGATGTGGACACTTCCTCAACAGTGCCTTGAATCTCTCCCATGCCTGATATAGACCTTCACCCGGTTGTGCTTTAAAACTCATAATCATAGTCCTCAACTGTTGCGTCTTGTCAGAGGGATAGTATTTGGACAAGAATGCCGTAGAAAGACTCTCCCATGTAGCAACCGAAGTGTTTGGAAGTTGTTGAAACCACTCCAAAGCTCTTCCCTTAATAGAGTAGGGAAACATATGGAGACGAATCTGATCACTCGTGACACCAGTGATTCTGAATGAGCCACACATCTGCACAAAACGCTCTAGATGTCTGTGTGGGTCTTCTAATTCAATGTCTCCTTCAAAAGCTTGATTGCTGATCATCTGAATTAAGCTCGGATTAATATGGAACTGAGCTGCACCAATCTCTGGAGTTTTGTACATGCAATTGGCTGGATTCGGTGTCTCATGGTCCCAAATAGAAGACTGATCAACATTAACAGCTGGTCGAGGTTCTGGATCTCCCATCTTAGCTTTATCTTTTCTTCGCTTTCTCAAAGTACGCTCGATTTCAGGGTCAAATTCCAATTTTTTAGCGCAAGATGAACGTAGCATACACCTGAAAATCACCAACAAAACAACTTGTGGAACCAATTAAAATCTAAACAATAAGAAACAATTAACCTAAACTCAACTATACTGCCTTCCCCGGCAGCGGCGCCAATTTGTTAGCAGTATTTTTGTTGTTCGTTCGCAGGGAAGGACTGAATGTAATATCAAGTTCAGGTATTTTATCTCTTTACGTCTAGAAGTGTGTGAGAAAAATCTTTGGGTTTGTGTTTTAGATAAATTAACCAAGAACTAATTATAAACGCTAAGAATTGATTTTAAACTGAGATTCAAATATATGGAAAACAATCTAAGAACTGGGGTTCTTCACCTGGTCTCAATACATGCTCAATATTAATGTGATATCTGTGTTCCTACCTTGCTGAAAACAATTCTTCTAAAGTTATACTGCACCCTCCCAGGCTACAATATAGTGCTTACAGCTACACCTTAATTGACACTCCCGTGATACAATCAGAGTATATCTATAAACTGTTAATTACCAAGAATTATATGTCTCACAATTCTCCTATTAATCTCCCGATCTAATATTCAAATTATGTCTGTTAAATCATGTACTAAGATTGCAACTTCTTTCCCAAGCTTATTACAATCCCTAGAATACAATCAAAGGTTCATGACTCCCCTAATTGTGTTAAGATCTCATTAACAAATCAGCCAGACAGAAAATCACATAATCAAGCATGCATGAATACCAAGGAATACTACCCAATCCTCAGATTAGAGAATTAGTTACGCATATTTAATAAAGAAAACATAATAATAATGATAACGAATGAAAACATAATATTGAAGAAAGAATTGAATATCGAAAGTACCTTGATACGATTTACAGCTATGAATTGTTATGATTTACAATGGTAAGATGTGTTTTTATAGGCTCTACAAATCTTGCCCAGCAAGATATTACCTTCTATTACAATTAGAATTCAATTCAGGTAATAAAACTTGCCTAAAATACAATTAGAACTAGAAAAGGGCAAAACAGTAATTTTTCTGCTTCCATCTATCTGCTGGTCGTGCTTCCTGGGCCCACCACACGCGGCCTGGTCGTGTGAAACCTATCCCATATTGTAGAAAATCTCTCAAGCTTCGCGTGGACTGTAAATGGGCTGAAAACGGACTTCTAGAACTCCAGATATGGCCCAAACAGTATAAGCTGCGCAGCCCTTCTCAAAAATCCGAATTTTAATTAATTAATTCTCCAAGAACGATAAAAGCATCAACTTTAATCAACATTCTCGTAAATCTGCACAACTCAGCAAAACACATCAAAACTACAACAACTTGAGTCCAAAACAATCAATTTAAGCCAAACGGATGGATTCCCAGTGGATATAAAAACCACTTATCAATATACAACCAATTCATGCCCGATTTTCATCTCGAATCTTGATTAAAATCACTATCCAAGCACAATCATCAATTCCTTGTTCAATTCTCATCGTTTTGATTGTTTAAAATCGTGATTTGGTTCAGTTTTTAAAGGTTTTAATTTTCGAAAAATCGGTTTTAAGATCTGATTTTCTGAAAAACTGGGTTCGATTCTTGCAAATCTAAAAATATACGTGTGTTCGTGTGTGTAAGAGGATCATTGTGTGAATTTTTCAGAATTTTTGGAGAAATTTTAATTTTTTCGAATTTTTAATTAATTATTAATTCAAAAAATTAATTTTTAAATTATAATTTTGTAAAATCTGAAATTTTCAAAGAAATTAAATCTTGATTAAAATGGCTGATCGATTTGAAATTATTAAACATAATTTAATCGGTTATTTTGATCCAGAAAAATGTTCAGTTGAACGTTTTCGACCGTGGATTCGATTTTTAAATGAAAATTCACTGGTTCACACTGCTTTGAGATTGGATGCTCCTCTGAAAATTGAACCTTTGCGAATCATGTGTACTACTGCTGTCGTTTCTAATGATAACAGATCATTCGTCTTCTCTGTAGGAGACAATCAGTACACAGTGAATGAAAATACAATAAATACGGTCTTAAATTTTCCAAGTGAAAATTTCGAAGAATTACCATCAGATCAAGAATTGATAAATTTTTTGAATGGCGTATTCTATCAAGACAGTCCTGATCAAACTGTCTGGAATAAAAAGAACTTTTTTCAGGAATGGGACTATTTGTTTGACACATTAGGTAGAGTCTTTGCCAATTCTACTAAAGGGAACTTCGGGGTATTACCATCCTTCTTGCAGCATATTGGATATGCAGTTGCACACAACCGAAGAATTAATATTGGTAGACTACTGTGTGCTCCGATGGTTAGAAGAATCATTAATGCAAAGAAGAATTTTGATAATGGACATAAAGTATCATGCTATTATCCAAGATTCTTGTCATTGATTTCTAATCATCTTGTGGAACTAGAAAACCAAGCCCAATTCCTGAATGGAGAATCACTGGCGTCAGGTAAACCTACTACCAGATTGTTCACTGAGTACAGCAACAAGCCTAAGTTCACAAACATACCTGTAGTTGTCACTCAATACATGTCAAACTATATACAACTGTCTGTCATTGAACCTGTACCAGAACCTGAACAACCTGAACAAAACCCTGAACCACCAGTGGAAAACATACTTGTTGATAATGAAGATCAAGGCAATCAACGAGTTGAACCTGCTCAGCAAATTGTTCCTCAGCCAGCTGCACTTGCTGTTGAACATCCAGTGCAAGAAACTGCATTTGTCCCTGAACCTGAATCAGATCAACCAATTTTATCAGAGACTGTTACGGAATCAGCTGACCAGGTATTGCCTTCTGTTCCTCAAACTACTACTTCTCAATCTATTTCTGGAACCCAAGTGGTTGGTAGGTCTGACCAAGGGGTTGTAGTACCACAACCTCTAACCAAGGTCGTAGAGCCAAATACTCAACCAACAAAACTCATATCTTTTCACTCCAGAAAGAAATTGCAAGTTAAAAGAAGTCGAATCAGTAGTGGTACTATGAGTGAACCCACAGCTCTGCCTCTAGAAAAGAAAAGTAGAACTCAAACTGAGGCAACTGTAAGCCCGTCTATATCCTCTCAACAGGATATGGAAGTTGATATGGCCGTTACACAGTTACTAGAATCATCTTCTCAACAGGATGATTCTATTGAAGTTCGCCATAGGGCCGTGGCACCTTGTAGTGAGTCAAGCACACCACCCCTATTACTCACAATGGGGGAAGACATACCTTTAGATGAGTCTCAGGACACATTGCAAGGAGAGCACGTAGAAAATGTGACAGTGCCTACCATAGTTACGGTAGAAGAGTCTTCACAGGCTTTAGAGGGAAATCTTGGTTCTTAGTCAACTTTAATAGAACCATCATCTCCCCTCCCAGGACAAACACTCCTGGCTCCCTCAAGGGATTTTCCACTCGCAGTTTCGACTGGAGAAAGTGGAAGGCAACTTGATCAATCTACTACTGAAGCAATTCAGTCAACAATTTCAAACGTTCAAGTAGATTTGATTAAGGACAGGGATTTGCGAACTCCCATTGCACCACCACTGACCTTCCCAGAGGAGGCTAGGGTGATTTTACATGCAGGTACAAATCTGGAAGCAGCTAAGGAATCTGAGAGGAGTGATGTGAGGAATACCATAAAATTGAGTGAAACACATGCACTTCAGGTGAGTGGATCTCAAAGTGAACGTCAGGTGAGCGCACACACTGACACATACACTCTCTCACTATTAGAAAAGATAGTTGCTTTAGAGAAAGAACTTGCAGTCAGCAAGGCTGAAACAGAAATCCTTAAAGCACAAGTGGGTGAGCGATATTCTTCATCCACCTCTATCAACAGTCAGCTTGCTGGAATCAAGAAGGAGATAAACTATTTAAAGACATCTTTCACCAAGAAGATAGATTCTCTCGAACTCTCTCATGAAAAGGCACTTGATGACTCTGGAGATATTAATGTTGCTCAAGACATGTTAATTTCTGAGATTTCCATGAAAGTTGACACTCTACAGTCAGAGGTACAGCACAATCAGGAATCTACTGATTCGCGTCTGGACCAGATCGAAAAGCAAAATGCACACCAGGCTAAAGGGTTAAGACATCTGTTTAATCTTGTAAGTCAAAGTCGCAAACCTACAAATGAAGAAATTGAATTCTTTACAAGTAAGGGTGGTGATGATGATGAACAAGATCCTGAAGCTGGGGCAACTGATAAATCTGTAGAGGATTCCTCAACTAAGGGGGAGAAATCAAAGGGGTCACAAGATAAAACTAAAGAAAGAGAGGGAAAATCTGACCAAAGTGAAGATAAGAGGAAGAAAGTAGTTGAAGAAACTGAAGAAGAAATTCAAGACAAGAACACAGGTTATTATTACACGGGTGAACCGGATAACTTCGATGTTTTTGCTGATCTTGAATTCCCTGATCAAGGTGAAGAACTTCCTGAACCTGATCTTAGTCAATGGGAAGATGAAGGACCAGTGATATCTGAATTTGAAGCTCAACAAGCTGAGAAAGAATCTGAAGAATTATTTGCTCAGAGGGAATCTAATTTACTAATGAGAGAAGAAAAGCTTCAAAAGTCATTAGAGTAAATTGCACGAAATGAAGAACTTCAGAAAGCTGAACAGCAAGCATTACAACGATTACATGCTATAAATGTTGAGAAAAGAAAGACATATATCAGACTAAAGAGCGGTGACAAATGGGAACGTGCTCAAAGAGCAATTGATTCACCTTAGAGTTCTGATTATGAAGATCGTCGTCTTGGACAAATTCTCGAGGAATTCAAACTGGCAAATCCAATTCATGATATGTATATAAAGGCCTTACAGGTAGAAGTCATCAGGATAACTACTGCATTTGAACCCAAATCTGATGAGCTGGTAATATTTGTGGATTGTCATAAAGTTGGAACTTTCAGAGTATCTATTCAGTTCTTTTATTACAGATCGCTGACAGAAATTTGGGTACTTAGGCCTAAGGTAAGAACATCTTCTAAGCTAGGTGTGTTATTACATGAGAAGTTCAAAGAATTTGCTGAAAGAGCTGGACCAGAAGTGATTAAGGATCCTCCACAAGTAAAATTTCTTAAGGGAGAGGTACTTCATTCAATAAATCTTCAGACAGATGAGTTATATGAACATCATGCAAAACACTTGGTATATGCTGAATATGCTCTCAGAAATCATGGATTCTTGACTGAAGAAAAGGTAATAGCTGCAGATCACATTCGTTCCTATGCACAAACGAACATAAAAGATTACAAGAAATTTCAAGGTGAACTGAGAAAGAAGCTTGGAATTCCTTTAGTCTTACCTCAAGGATTGTCATCAAGAAGAGAACGTCTTGTTGATTCTGATTTACACATGAAACTTCAAGTCACAGATGAGCCAGAAGAAGGAGAATTCAGAAGGGAAGACAACTGAAGAAAAAGAATTGCTCTACATGTTATATCTTTAGAGCTTAGATAAATCTTGATAGGAATTTATATCATATGATCAGTCTAGAGGATCATCTATCTTGTATTTATCTTTCATGTTTGAATCTGGCAAATGTTAAATATAAACCAGAACTTTTTTTTATATATTTACTTAGTATTTAAAGTTTTATCTTTCATTTGGTTAAGTTGGATTAGTTGAGGTATCCTCTAGGAATTTGCTTGTTATTGTCTAACAAACAAATAGGGGGAGATTGAAAGGCATATGACTCAGCCTATTTGTAGTTAGAGGATCCTAATCAACTTAAACCAAATTGTAATAAGTAAATATCCATATGAACTGTCACAGGAATCTCAAGAAGTATTATCTGTCAAAAGAAAGAAGAAAAGTCAATCTATAGTTTTGATGTCATACACTGGAAGACGATTCAGTTATCTGATCAAGCCCCAGTATAGCATTGAAGTGAATGGATTCATTTGAACAGTGACAGAGATTTTTTAAGTGATAGTTTGAAGGTCAGTTACAGTACAAGAGAATTGAGAGAAGAAACAAACCACAACCTAAAGTCAAAAGATGAAGAAGCATCATTGAAGTTAGTCGTTCATGAACCAGACAGTACATCGAACGTCAACACAAGTCAGTGGTAATTCTTTACTACCTTCAGTGGTTTGTAAGAATTAAATTAATTATTTATTGATTTAATTAAATTCATTTATAATTGATATAAATCATTTAGTTGATTTAATTAAATGAATTAATTCTGGAAGAATTAATTTATTTATTAAATTAATTATTGTATCAATTAAATATGAATTAGTTAATCATTAATTAATTAAATGGATCAATATGACTTAAAGAAAGAAGATTGGATTATGTCTTGGAGAAGAAAAATTCGGTATGACCTAATTTTAAGTCATACCGACAGTAGTTTTTCAGGATTATGTCTTGCCGACCTGATTAAGTCTTACCGACTTCTTGCCAGCTGTTGTAAGTCTTACCGAATTTCTATTAAGTCATACCGACAAAATGTATGTCTTAATGGAGGTTTGTGTAAGTCTTAATGAAGAAAAATCAAGTCTTGGAAGCAGTTTAAGTCATGCTGGAGCAGTTAAATATCCTACAGAAAGTCAGCAAGACCTGTTACTGATATAAAAGAACAGAACAGAGCAGATTAAGTCATAACGGAAAAACACAGCAGAACATAATTCTCTCTCAAGAATATCAAGAACACCAAAGCTTAAATAATTCCCAGAAATTCAAGTTCTTCATCTTTGTTATATTCTATCCGATAGAACTTGTTTATTTGTGATTCTTGTACTACTAGCGAATTAAGTTTCCTAGTTCTTATCTTGATTATTATTAACTAAATTAGAAAAGTTCATGTCGAATTTTCTAATTAGTTATTAACATCTTGATAAGTTGTTATACTGATTTTGTAACACCACATCAAGTTAATATACAGTTATATTCAACTTGAAAAATTGTGTTAAATAATTCCGCATATAAATTTGTCTTTATCAAATTTTATTTAAAGGACAAATTTCGATAAAAAGGTAAAGATTGTATTCAACCCCCCCTCTACAATCTTATCGGACCTAACAGGCCCCTACTACAAGAACTTTTAACATGACGATGCAGGATGTCGTGAGGAACACGGATGTGATTGCAGGTACTCTACTACTCAACTCAGTTAAGGCAAATGTTTTATTTGATTCGGGAGCTACCAAGTCTTTCATATCTCTAGATTTTGTATGTCAGTTAGGCTTTATGACTGGACCATTGAAAGGCAGATTGCAAATAGAGATAGCTAATCATGAAATTATTCCCGTTAGCCAAGTATGTCCAGGTTGTGACCTAGAAATAGAAGGGCGACACTTTCGGGTAGACTTAATACCTTTTAAACTAGGGGAGTTTGACGTAATAGTAGGTATGGATTGGTTAACAACCCACGGAGCCCAGATTGATTGTGTCAAGAAGAAAGTAAGTTTGAGACTGCTAGGGGACGAGGAAGTAGTGTTTAGTGGGAAACGGCAAAACCAAAAGTTCCTGACTATGATTCAAGCTAAGAAGCTGTTACGTAAAGGATGCGAAGCCTATTTAGCCTATGTGAAGGATACCAAGAAGGAGGCACCAAACCTACAGGAAATCCCTGTCGTTAATGAGTTCGCGGACGTATTTCTGGATGATCTTCCCGGACTACCACCTGATAGAGACATCGAGTTCGCTATAGACTTAGTTCCGGGTACGGCCCCAATTTCAAAATCCCCATATCGGCTAGCCCCAGTGGAGATGAAAGAGCCGGCCACTCAGTTACAAGAGTTGTTGGATAAAGGGATGGTAAGACCTAGTGTGTCACCGTGGGGAGCCCCGGTGTTATTCGTGAAAAAGAAGGATGGTAGTATGAGATTATGTATAGACTACAGGGAGTGGAACAAGGTGACTATCAATAATAAGTATCCCTTGCCCAGGATAGATGACCTGTTTGATCAATTGAAAGATGCAGTTTACTTCTCTAAAATTGATTTGAGGACCGGGTATCACCAGTTAAAGATTAAACCAGAAGATATACCAAAGATGGCCTTTCGCACCCGGTACGGACACTATGAGTTCCTAGTGATGTCATTTGGGTTAACGAATGCCCCTGCAGCTTTCATGGACTTAATGAATCGAGTCTTCAAGAAATACTTGGACAAGTGTGTTATAGTCGTCATCGATGACATCTTGATTTATTCCAAGACGAAGGAGGAACATGCGGAGCACTTGAGGATTGTGTTGGGAGCATTGATAGAAGAAAAGTTGTACGCTAAGTTCTCGAAGTGTGAATTTTGGTTGAAGGAAGTTAAGTTTTTAGGGCATGTGATTAGCGAACAAGGCATTCTAGTGGACCCAGCCAAAATAGAGGTTGTATCAAATTGGGAGTGACCAACCACTCCGACAGAGGTGAGAAGTTTCATAGGACTGGCTGGCTACTATAGGAGATTTGTCCAAGACTTTGCCAAGATAGCAGCCCCTTTGACCCGACTAACTCGCAAGACCGAGAAGTTTTTGTGGACTGAAAAATGCGAAGAGAGCTTCCAAGAGTTGAAAAAGAGGTTGGTGATAGCACCAGTACTAGCCCTACCTGATGATAAGGGAGATTTTGTGATTTATAGCGACGCATCCCATAAAGGTTTAGGGTGTGTGCTTATGCAGCACGGTAAAGTGATCGCGTATGCATCCAGACAACTTAAGGAGTACGAGATGAGATACCCCACCCATGATTTGGAATTAGCAGCGATAGTTTTTGCTTTGAAGATTTGGAGACATTATCTTTACGGAGAAAAGTGTGAAATCTACACGGATCACAAGAGCTTAAAGTACATATTCACTCAGAAAGAGTTAAACATGCGGCAGAGGAGATGGTTAGATCTAATCAAGGATTATGATTGTGAGATTCAATATCACCCAGGGAAGGCCAACGTAGTGGCCGATGCACTTAGCCGAAAGGAGAAGATAAAGATGATAACGTCAGTGGACGAATTGATCAAGGACCTCGAGAAACTGGAGATTGAGGTGAGGTTACCAGGAATTGGACAAGAGAGTCTAATGGAAATAAAAGTCCAACCACCGCTATTGGAAAAGATTAAGTTATGCCAGGAAAAGAAGACAGAAGAAGAAAAGAATTCGATGGAGAAAATTTTGACTGGCGAGGAAATTAAGTGTGAGAAGGACGGGAATGGAATTATGAGGTACGCATCTAGGATATGGATCCCGAACGTTCAGGAATTAAAAGACGAGATTTTGCAAGAGGCTCATAGTTCGAGGTACTCAATTCACCCTGGAGGCACTAAGATGTATAGAGATCTGAGAGAATACTATTGGTGGCCAAATATGAAGAAGGACGTGGTCGAGTGGGTAAGTAAATGCTTGACATGTCAAAGAGTAAAGGCCGAAGACCAGAGGCCCAGTGGATTGTTGCAACCATTAGAGATACCCGAGTGGAAGTGGGAGCAAATTGCGATGGACTTTGTGGTCGGATTACCAAGGACCAAGACTAATCATGATGCCATTTGGGTAATTATCGATAGATTGACCAAGTCAGCACATTTTCTTCCAATCAACGAGAGATACACTGTCGACAAGCTGGCAGATATTTACTTAAAGGAGATTGTGGTTAGGCATGGGGTTCCTGTGAGCATTGTATCAGATAGAGACCCAAGATTCAACTCCAGGTTCTGGAGAAGTTTTCAGGATTTTGTGGGGACCAAGTTAAACATGAGTACTGCATACCATCCCCAAACAGATGGACAGAGTGAGAGAACCATCCAGACCATCGAGGACATGTTGAGGGTATGTGCCATTGATTTTAAGGGAAGTTGGGATGACCACTTGCCGTTGATCAAATTTTCCTACAACAACAGTTACCATGCGAGTATAGGCATGCCCCCATATGAAGCTTTATACGGACGAAGATGTCGATCCCCCTTGTGTTGGGAAGAAGTTGGAGAGCGGAAGATTTTAGGACCTGAACTGGTCCAACGGACAAGAGAAACTATCGAACTCATAAGAGGACGGCTGGTAGCGGCCCAAGACAGACAGAAGAAGTATGTGGACCAGACCCGCAAGGACAAAGAATATGAGGTAGGAGAGTTTGTGATGTTAAAAGTATCACCGTGGAAGGGATTGATGAGATTTGGTAAGAAAGGGAAACTAAGCCCAAGATTGGACCTTTTGAGATCTTGAAACGAGTTGGAAAGTTAGCCTATAAATTGGCTTTACCTCCGAGCTTACAGCAAGTACATAATGTGTTCCATGTGTCCATGCTACGACCCTACCATACCGACTTCCGACATGTGATAGAACATGATCAAGTGGATCTGCAACCAGACTTAACATATGTAGAACAACCCGTAGAAATCATGGATAGAAAAGAACATGTAACACCCCCAGATCCGGGGTCCGGGACCTGGTGGTTACGGTTTCCAATTCTGTCCACAACAATTGAACTTTCCTTAACATAAAATAAATTACGTCTCTATAACCCACACAACAATATAAAACACACCCGTTATAGTCCCAGAGATGAAATCAGAGTAACAATCAAATTTTTATTAATCACATTATGAGTTCTTACAATCCAAAAGGATTTCAATATAAATACATACTCTTTGCCATCCATTTACATAAGTCATACTATACCATATTCTTAGTACTGAAAGAATAAATATACCCTACCAATAGCTTCTTCTTCAGCTCTGGTAGTCTCATCGTCCTCGCCCGCGTCGAGTGCGCCTTGTGCGAGTCATCTGATCTAGCTGTTGTTGTGATATAATAATAAAGCAAGGGTGAGCAATAGCCCACCAACAATAATACATAACTGAACGATAATGTATAACAGTTCAAAAGTATCTTTCAAACCATATGCCATGCATTTACGGAAATGATGCCAGTATAATATGAACGATGAAGTTACAAGGTAACTTAAAGTATTTGTTTGTAGAAATATCTGCTACATCAAAGTAAGCGAGATATTCTTATTGTTATTAAGAAGAGGAGTTTGCAAGAAAAGGTTGCAATTCCAGTTATGACCCTTTTCCAACTCTGCCAACAGTAATCATGTTGCAGGAAATAAATAAATTTGGATGATGAACCAATGATGGAGTATTCACCGCGCCCGCTGTTCCAATCTTGATGATCAGTCGAGATCGTACAGCTCAATTTAGATTTACTACCGGTAGAAGGAAGAACTGACGGCTTTACTTGTATACCGCCTTACTAGCTCTCCCCGGCCAACGGTTGGGCCAAAGGGGATGGACCGGCGCTACTCGGCCTCTTACACGACTCCTAGTTCAAATAGAATTCATGATTCTGAATGTAACGTTCGTCCCCCTTTCCCCAAGTATAATACTTGTTGATAAGACTCCACAAAGTAGTCGTATCTAGTTGGAAAGGAAAAATTTACCAATAACTCCCAAGCTATTACTTGGTAACGGATATCAACTTGTTCCAACAATCTTACCCCTCGAAAGATGAGAAGGTAAACAACGACTTAGTAAGTCAATAGCACCCGAGTTGCAAGTGACGAGAATACTTTATGACCGGGAAGTCGACAAGATAAATAACATTTTCCAAGTAAGGTTCCCTTATTATTAAGGAGATAGACTCAAAGAAGAATGATGTCTGAAAACCTTTCTTGATATAAGATTAATAATAATATGACTCCGAGATATTTCTCGTAATAATCGAAGAAGATAAACCTTATCGAGATTATTCTAAGTATGGAATAAATATTCAGAGAATATTTAATGGGTTAAAATATTTAAAGAATAGTTGGGAATATGAAAGAATATCTTTAATCAGAGTATTTCTCAAAATAATCCCTGAAGAAATATCAGGAGAATATTTATTGAATAAATAAATAATTAAATGAATATTCAAAACAATATTCATTAATTAATAAGACCTGAAAAGAATATTTAATGTAATATTCATAATTAATTAGGAATTTAAATGAATATTCAAAAGTAATATTCATTTAATGAATAATATCCTAAATGAATATCAAGTAATATTCATTTAGTAATCCAAGCTTTAAAGAATATTCGAGATAATATTCGATAATTAAATCAAGCTTCAGATGAATATTAAAATAATATTCATCGAGTATTTAATATCTTAAATGAATTTTCAAAAGTAATATTTATTTAATAAAATAATATTCTAAATGAATGTCCACATAATATTCATTTAGTAGTCTCATCTTTAGAAGAGTATTCGAAATAATAATCGATAATCAATTCGACTCTGAATGAATATTGACAAATATTATTCGTCGAATGATTACGTTCAAATAATTATTTGAAGTAAGGATCATTAAAATAAATAATCTCGAACGAATATTCAAATAATATTCGTCGCCTGAATAATAGAAAATATTTACTTAAATATTTTCCTCCGAGGTAATCTCGATATATCAAGGAATATTGACTCCCGGTCTATTTTTGATTAATAAGATGTATACGCCCTTCTATGAGGGTCTTACAATAACCGGCTTATAACTGATATAGAACTATCTAGCTTATAAGCCAACAATAACATTCAGGGAACAAGTATATCAACTCAACTTGAAAGTAGGCATGCATGCAATGGCATATGTATATCAGCAATCATATATATATATTTATTCAATCACAACAACAGCCTAAAAGAAGGGAATTGAAACTTGCCTGGTAGTTGAGTACGGTAAGGGATAGTGGTAGCGGGTCCCGGTTCAGCTTGGTGATCTATAAATAGCCAAGGCATTCGGGATTAATCACTTAACATATTAAAAGTTAAGTTATACTTAATTCGAAACACGTTCTCGAGTTATCTCGTTATACCCCTTTTAGTGGATTACTTTTATCACTGATCCGACCCGACATTCGTTCGTTAATACGACATGTCATTGTACTTATACTTGGGACATACTTAAGTCATATGAGTTCTAAAGTCGATCGTTACGAACCAATACTATACTCCGAGTTTTATCGCCCGTTTTCTAAGTGTTTTACCGAAGTTATAAAAGAGTCGTCTTTTAGGGGTTCGTTCGCGTTTAACCTTGACTCGAACATTTTTAATAAATCGAAAAATGATCCTTTTGACATACGGTTTTCTTTCACGCCTTCCTTTTTACCTCTAGTATTTATTTACCAAGATTCGCCATGACGTTACATAGTTTACGAGGGTTCAATTACAGTTACGAACTTTCGTTTACGGGTTCGAACTACTTTTAGTAATTTGGTCATAAATCCTAAACCGTAAGTCCGTTTCACATGATCTTTATATCAAAACGAAGCTTAGAACATTACCTATCCTATCATGGCAGATAAGGTCTCTGGACAGTAGGGGTTCGACATGGAAAATGGCATACAAAACATGGTATTGCAAAATCGGGCATTATAACGGCTGTAAATCGAATATCTACCAATTTCGAATCTTCCCATAAACATAGTATCCAACCCAAACAACATATACATGACTTATATACATGAACTGAGGCCAAGCAATGCCTTTCCGTTCATCTAGCTATTTTATCCTCTTATATCAACATATCACTACATAAGCATGCTTTAATCATTACCATAATCATACTAATCTAAATTCTCATCAAGAACATCATTAAACATAAACTAAGGCCTAGGGTTTCAAGAGTTTTATACCTTCCTTGAGGTGTGTATGCACTTAGTAAGCCTTGTATAGTCCTTGTATAGCCTCCATGAAGCTTGGATCATCAATCAAAATCAAGATTCAAGAATTTTGTTCTTGAGGTTACTATTCATCCTCCACTTTCTTGATTTTTTTTGAAAATGGAAAAGGTGATGTTTGAGGCTAAGATTTTTAGGGTATCATTTTTATGAAATATAGGATCTATGATAAATTTTTGGAGATCAAACAATGGTTGGAAGTTGGATTTTTGTTTTGGAATTGTTGCAAAAGTCGAATGGAATGGAAATGGGGGGGGAGAGTGTTCTTGCTCTTTTCTTTGTATTGGTTGATTGTAATAATGCATAAAGTGATTTTGTGAGATAATATCTCATCCAAGTGGTGTTAGTGGGGTGTGATGCATTGGATGAGGTAATTAGCATGGACAAGTGTTGTGTTTTCCATGGTTGAAAGCTTAACCAAGGGTTTTTGATTTCTAAGTACTAGTTATGCTCCAATTAATCTAGTTACTCTTGCCCACTTGGTTACTAGATATTTATTCTAGTAGCTTGCACAAGACTCTTGCTTCCTCTGCTTGTTTCTGTGTCCGGTTATTACCCGTTTCGATTGATCGTTCGTGAGAATATTTCACGGATTTCTAATTAGGGTTTACCGGGAATCCTCTTTAATATTAATACTTTCATTCTCCATCTTTCATTCTAACTTTCCAGTTTATATTCCTTAAATCCATTCGTTAAATACTTAAGGCTATCAGTGTCCAGGGAACTCTCGGAGAAAATATAAGTGCGGTTTTTCAGAATCCGACAGCTTTTACATACACTTATTTTCCCCCTGGATCACTAATACGAACTCGGAAATCCGTTCCGAATACTTCTATATAGTGTCGTCTCATATTATTATATACTCCCACCAAACACTATTCATTCTGTATTCTTTACTTGTTCTCTTAGGGTGGTACAATTGTCCGTATTCTCTTTCGATCGTTCCTTAACCTTTTAACGGAACTACTGGATTAATCGTTATCGATCTGGATGACATGAGGGTATTCCCTTGCTTGAAGTTGCCATATCTTATTCCCTTAGAAGATAGATTATTCTTACCTATGTTGTCACCCTTTAGCATTCTTCAAGACATAAACATAATAAGGTCGAATTCCATTCATTCTTTCCAAATATCAATAATTACATTGTAGCCATAACCACTCCTCAGTGGTTTCCTACCTTCATTCTTAAATCAAATATAATAACATCCCAAAATATCAAATCCTCAAAGTTAATATCTCAATTCTTGGATTATAATAATATTTAATCCACTGTCCGGTCAAATATTATACCGAAAAGAATTTGGAATTTCTGAATTCCGATCGTCTCTGCATTCACTTATTTCCTCCGCGTATTACTAATATGACTTCGAAACATCCATATCACGTCCCGTACATAGGGTGGCGTGAAAAGTTTTCCAACTTACAAAATCACTATTCATCCACCAAATTACTATGCACGTACAGGAAACACTATGCACGTACGGGAAACACTATGCACGTATGGGAAACACTATGCACGTACTCATTTCCCTACAAGGATCCATTATCTCCTTCCTGGATGGTAGATTATTCTTATCTAGGTCCTCAACCATCGAATTACTCTATTCTGACAATATACCAATGCATCAGGATCATTGTCCAAAGCAATATCCATTCATTACAATCATTGTTCTTTGAAACCACCATTCATTAGAGCTGGCGACCTTGTTGTCGGAATCATTGTTCCTCATTTTATCATTACTTAATAAAAGTTTTAATCATATCCAAAATTTGGGGTTCTTACAGTCTCCCCTCCTTAAAAGGATTCCGTCCCGGAATCAGGTAGGAAGCAAAGAGTCGTTTGCCTGTCGTTCACTTTTTAGCTTCCCGGTCAATTCTTAGTCGTTCTACCCTTCCTCAGCACATCTTCTAGTGCTACAATCCATACTGTATCCTTTTTCCATCAACGTTGCTACTTTTCGTACAACTCACTATCCGGGTTATACTTTTACTCAGTCTTATCCTTATTGATACCTGCAGTAACATTGGTATCACTATCACCCTACGATTCGGAGGTAACCTCGCTCGTACTGTGCATTTCCTGATCGCTTTATCTTCGCAATCTCGATCAATATAGAGAAGTGGAAAGATTTGTTGAGAGATCACTATGATCAATTGAACATTTGTTATATTGCATAGTTAGTACAGAAGGGGGCCAGCCTTTAGTACTTGACAAGCAATTAAACAAGTCATGGCATTCCACTTAGACTTCTATCACATAGACAGATAGTCACGTAGCAGTACCTCCCCTCCAAAAAGGGTTGTTCTTCTCAATTCATAAAGAAGATGAATAAGAGAGAAGAAGAGAAAAGAGTTCTAAAGGATTATAGAAAGCTTTCATGATTGTAGAATATCATACTCAGAATTTACCTCTGAACTATAGAGGTTTATCAAAGAAGAAATTAATCATAATTATATCCAATACTATTTGATCGCAATCTCACGTGTCAACATATCTTGCTGCTTTGTCCATTATTCTATGGACAAATACTCTTGTTCAATCTTAGCGATACTCACATTCGGGAAATCCTTCAACCTTTCAGGTTAAATCTTAGATTTCTCACTTGACATCATTATTACTGACATCCCATATCATGTTACTAGCTTTTTCATAACTATAATATTGACACTATCAGGTTGTCATCCTGAGAATTCATTAGAAAACCCATTCATAACATTCCTTGCTTCTCATTACTTGTTCTTTTCTATCCGTGGTTTTCCACAGGTTGTCTTTCGTAAGTCGGACCAGGTCGTATATCTACATTCTTGTACTCCTATCATCTGTTGAACATTTGCATTTTACTGGCGTAGCCTGGCCACATGAAAACCCGTTATGACCGTGCTATAATTTTGGGGGTAAGGCTGGCTCGAATACCACCGTCCGAACATTTTAAACTCTCAGGTGGCCCAATAAGTCTCGGGCTCAACCGCCCTTCCCTCCAAATCTCATTAATTCTTTCCATGGGAATATCTTTAACATCATGAATCATCAACCTCATATTCTCTATCTTGTTTGCGCAGAAGTACACTAACATAAACTTGTTTGTCATTCATCAACATGCCATTTAGTTAATCAATGGCAGCACTTTCTTTATCTTTACATTGTCATCTACTTTCTTAGAAGAATCACCATCGCTTGTTGTTTACGTAGTGCATTAATAGCTAACCCTACGGGTTTCAAATCCCTTAGGGAGACAAAGTAATCACTATTCCTTATCCATACGAAACACTTCCTGAACTTGATGTAGATATAACATGAAGTAGATAGAATTGCAGAAGAGTTTCAAGTATCGCAGCTAGGTCCGGTTGATGAAACTATCACTTATGCATCTTCCATAAAAGACTGGAAACTTAACGGTTTACTTCATCAATTTTGTACCATGGTCCTGGTTTGCCTCAAAACGGGACCTTCTAAGGTACGTAATATGCTTAAGACTCCATCAGGAATCGAATCTTTACTTAAACTATTATTACCTTCGATTCTTGCACAATCATCAAAAGGAATGTAACTTCCTCCACTCCAATATGACCTTCAAGGTCTTTCCAAATATCATTTTGTTTCTTCGGTATGAACATTTATAATTATTCCTTTATACTTAAACTGTCGGCCACCTCATTGGCCTTTCCTGATAATAATAATTTCTGGTAATCCTTGTTCCTTGGATATATTCCAATTCAAACATTTCTACCTCATTCCCATCATTTTTGGGTGAAAGCATTCTCCCTTAAGCTCTGCTGATGAAGAAAAATATATTTAACAGTCTTTCTCCATAAGTCATTGCTTCCACCTACCCGTGGGAACTTTATCACGTTTATTCCCAATCCTACTTAGGATACTTCTCTTCTTAGTTCTTTCCTTATCTTAGGATAATCTCAACCTTTATAGGTTCAATCCATACTTCCTCATGGTCTCATACATGCCTCATCTGGCATTACTGTTACTATGTCATACATTCCTTACCAAACTTCCATTTTGAAGTTCGGAATATTACCTTTTTCCTTGTAAGGTTTCATAGGTCATCCTCATCCTTCCACCTGTATTTTCTGGGTACAGGGTATATCAAAATGTCATTGATCAATACTCTAATAATTCTATCTATGTTCTCTCCAGAACTCTTTTTTTTTTAATAATCCTTACCGGTCATTGTTGCCTTAGCAAGTCCAGCTCATATCATCTGAAGTCATAATGTCGTTATTAGGGTTAATGCCACCCCTTGTGCATTCCCCAGGGTTTGTCTTAATTTATTGATATCCTATCCTTAATTCAACTGTCAATGAATTCTTGCATCTTATAATTGGCAATCAGATCATGTATCCTTAATAAAGGTCTCTTTTCAATCATTCTCATTTGATAATCGATCGGTGGCTTAATGCCACCCTCTTCTTTCAGATGGTTGTCAGCCTATTTGGCCTTCCAAAAAGGCAACGTATGCCTATCTCCTCTCTTACAGAACTTGGTAATGGCAGCAAGGATGTTTTGGAAAATATTGGTCGAGTTCAACGTGAATCTATTAGTACTTATCGTTCTTCTCAAATGTACTTGCCTTAGACAAAATTTCTACAGCATACTGATCCATCTCTGACCATTTCTATACTCTCTTCATAAACCTTCGTTGTTTACTTCCCTTAGTCGTAATATGTTCATGGTATTCATGATACCCTAACATCATGCATCTCAAGTCACTATACTCCCATTTTACTCAAAATCTTGGACAACCATATACACATGAGTCACTTTAGTACGGGTTACCCCATCCCAAAAAGGTCTAGTAAATTCCCCATCAAAACATGGGTTGCAAAGGGTTTAGTAGAAGACTCCTACAATCTCATTAATATTTCCTTTATATCAGAAGCCCTTGCAGTCGGTGCTTACTTAGAAGCAACCCTGCTTTGTCTTTTCATTGCTGGTCTAGTCACTTTATAGTCCGTTGTGACTTGGCCTCAACTGGCCACACTAAAATAAAAATATATGATTTTAGGGGTTGGCTAATAGCATTACTTTTCTAGCAATTGCCGGCATAGTGCCTTCTTCTTTGATACCTTTCTACCTTTCCAAAACTTTACTCCATATAAGTCTTAATCGACTATTCGGCACCGTCTCCGGTCACCTTTCCTCCACTTTTATCTTTTCAACTATTCTTATCAATCCCGCGTGCCACGCAAGCTTACCATTCCTGGCATAACAGCCTTTTCACTTAAGTCGATCCCGGAGTTTCTCCGTCCGGCTGGTTTCTTACTTACATTTCCTGTTTTCGTCCAATCTCACTTCATCATATTATCACTACCGTCGATTGTAATGCTCAGGGTCCGTTTACTAACCCATTTTATAGCAACCTTACCCAAATCACAGGGTTTGCTCCAGTTTCTACTCTCTTCCATGACATTCTCTGATTATCAGAAAGACAAGGCTTGCCAAAATTCACCGAATTCCTTTCCAGACTCAGGGAAATTTTGATCAATCTACCCACCTACTGGTAACATTAAGGAGACCAGTTTCGAAACCTGAAGAATAGTTCTATGAACCTCCAAGCAGGTGGAATCATAAGCAGTCGTAGTTAACGAAATAATCATCATCAGATTGGAAGTTTACCCACTGGAGAGGAATCAGTTATATCCATCCCTTAGAAGGGAATCGATAGTTTCAAACTGAAACCCGTCACAACGTCCTGATACCTATACGTCCTGATATTCAATACTACCAAATGTCGGTCTACCTAACCCTTTATGCGAAGCGTCGTTGGAAGCACAAAGTCTCCCTTTTCCATTAAGCAATGCCAGCTCTTGGTCATTACCAATTTCACCTTTTAGCTCCAGGAAGATTTTCTCACATTTTTCTCTTTAACTGCTGATCGTATTACTTGATCTATTATAATTCCGTGTCGGAGTAAACTTAAGGTACTACTATAATCCATTCAAAGAGAAGAAGGAATTTAATATTCCTCTGAATCACATGCGTCTAACGTTTCTGGTTCATCATTTAACTGAGTTGAATTAACTCTATACTCAGTCTCTGGCAGTAGTCTCATTACGAGTTCATCTTGACTCACTGGTCTTATCTTCCGGTAGGTTCTGAGATCATTGTCTTGCTTACTACTTCCTTATATAATTTTACCCAATCATGCTGTCACTTCCCAATGTCTTTACCTTCTACTGATTCATTCATGAACATTTCCCTGAATAAAACCACCTCATTAACCTCACTTTGGTTTCGTAAATTATAACCTATGACATCTGCCTTCTCGTGGCAAATTATTACTGACAATATTCATACTGATTCATTTATCAAATGATATGGCACTTACTGCCTCATTCTCAACTTTTCCTAGGGACTCTGCTCCTCGTCCTATATCGCTGTCTTTGATAATCATACATCCCTCTAGCTCTTTCTTCGTTAAGATGAAAATATCTAAGGATTCTCATCTATTTCCGTATAAGATCTCAAGTAATTCTTCCAATCCTTCTTTCTTGCTGGTACTACATCTGGTAGTCCGGTTATGAATTCAACATGCATCTTCAGATCTCTTAATAATATCTCGGTTCTTTATACTCACTTTTCTGAGCACCATATCTTAATCATCACAGTCATTCTGGCTGCGACCCTCATTACCCAAGGGTAAGCTCCTTATCCTAACAGGATTTTCCTTATCTGCTGGAACCTCTTCCGGGTCTCCAGTAGGGTACTCCATCGAATTACCCGCTGATCTTCAGCATATAAAGCATCATCGCACTGTTGCTCGTATGCCTCAAGGTCAGTCGCCTTACTCGTCGATACGATATCGAGCTAAGTTACTATTATTATACTTACGAGTTCCCATAAGGGTTTTATATGTCATCACTACATTAAGTAGTCTGACTATGAACTTGGCAAGAGTTCTTATTATCTTATTGAATTTATTGTTTTAACGTCACCTCATCTCTGGGGTTTATAACGTACGCTCTGATACCACTTCTGTAACACCCCCAGATCCGGGGTCCGGGACCTGGTGGTTACGGTTTCCAATTCTGTCCACAACAATTGAACTTTCCTTAACATAAAATAAATTACGTCTCTATAACCCACACAACAATATAAAACACACCCGTTATAGTCCCAGAGATGAAATCAGAGTAACAATCAAATTTTTATTAATCACATTATGAGTTCTTACAATCCAAAAGGATTTCAATATAAATACATACTCTTTGCCATCCATTTACATAAGTCATACTATACCATATTCTTGGTACTGAAAGAATAAATATACCCTACCAATAGCTTCTTCTTCAGCTCTGGTAGTCTCATCGTCCTCGCCCGCGGCGAGTGCGCCTTGTGCGAGTCATCTGATCTAGCTGTTGTTGTGATATAATAATAAAGCAAGGGTGAGCAATAGCCCACCAACAATAATACATAACTGAACGATAATGTATAACAGTTCAAAAGTATCTTTCAAACCATATGCCATGCATTTACGGAAATGATGCCAGTATAATATGTACGATGAAGTTACAAGGTAACTTAAAGTATTTGTTTGTAGAAATATCTGCTACATCAAAGTAAGCGAGATATTCTTATTGTTATTAAGAAGAGGAGTTTGCAAGAAAAGGTTGCAATTCCAGTTATGACCCTTTTCCAACTCTGCCAACAGTAATCATGTTGCAGGAAATAAATAAATTTGGATGATGAACCAATGATGGAGTATTCACCGCGCCCGCTGTTCCAATCTTGATGATCAGTCGAGATCGTACAGCTCAATTTAGATTTACTACCGGTAGAAGGAAGAACTGACGGCTTTACTTGTATACCGCCTTACTAGCTCTCCCCGGCCAACGGTTGGGCCAAAGGGGATGGACCGGCGCTACTCGGCCTCTTACACGACTCCTAGTTCAAATAGAATTCATGATTCTGAATGTAACGTTCGTCCCCCTTTCCCCAAGTATAATACTTGTTGATAAGACTCCACAAAGTAGTCGTATCTAGTTGGAAAGGAAAAATTTACCAATAACTCCCAAGCTATTACTTGGTAACGGATATCAACTTGTTCCAACAATCTTACCCCTCGAAAGATGAGAAGGTAAACAACGACTTAGTAAGTCAATAGCACCCGAGTTGCAAGTGACGAGAATACTTTATGACCGGGAAGTCGACAAGATAAATAACATTTTCCAAGTAAGGTTCCCTTATTATTAAGGAGATAGACTCAAAGAAGAATGATGTCTGAAAACCTTTCTTGATATAAGATTAATAATAATATGACTCCGAGATATTTCTCGTAATAATCGAAGAAGATAAACCTTATCGAGATTATTCTAAGTATGGAATAAATATTCAGAGAATATTTAATGGGTTAAAATATTTAAAGAATAGTTGGGAATATGAAAGAATATCTTTAATCAGAGTATTTCTCAAAATAATCCCTGAAGAAATATCAGGAGAATATTTATTGAATAAATAAATAATTAAATGAATATTCAAAACAATATTCATTAATTAATAAGACCTGAAAAGAATATTTAATGTAATATTCATAATTAATTAGGAATTTAAATGAATATTCAAAAGTAATATTCATTTAATGAATAATATCCTAAATGAATATCAAGTAATATTCATTTAGTAATCCAAGCTTTAAAGAATATTCGAGATAATATTCGATAATTAAATCAAGCTTCAGATGAATATTAAAATAATATTCATCGAGTATTTAATATCTTAAATGAATTTTCAAAAGTAATATTTATTTAATAAAATAATATTCTAAATGAATGTCCACATAATATTCATTTAGTAGTCTCATCTTTAGAAGAGTATTCGAAATAATAATCGATAATCAATTCGACTCTGAATGAATATTGACAAATATTATTCGTCGAATGATTACATTCAAATAATTATTTGAAGTAAGGATCATTAAAATAAATAATCTCGAACGAATATTCAAATAATATTCGTCGCCTGAATAATAGAAAATATTTACTTAAATATTTTCCTCCGAGGTAATCTCGATATATCAAGGAATATTGACTCCCGGTCTATTTTTGATTAATAAGATGTATACGCCCTTCTATGAGGGTCTTACAATAACCGGCTTATAACTGATATAGAACTATCTAGCTTATAAGCCAACAATAACATTCAGGGAACAAGTATATCAACTCAACTTGAAAGTAGGCATGCATGCAATGGCATATGTATATCAGCAATCATATATATATATTTATTCAATCACAACAACAGCCTAAAAGAAGGGAATTGAAACTTGCCTGGTAGTTGAGTACGGTAAGGGATAGTGGTAGCGGGTCCCGGTTCAGCTTGGTGATCTATAAATAGCCAAGGCATTCGGGATTAATCACTTAACATATTAAAAGTTAAGTTATACTTAATTCGAAACACGTTCTCGAGTTATCTCGTTATACCCCTTTTAGTGGATTACTTTTATCACTGATCCGACCCGACATTCGTTCGTTAATACGACATGTCATTGTACTTATACTTGGGACATACTTAAGTCATATGAGTTCTAAAGTCGATCGTTACGAACCAATACTATACTCCGAGTTTTATCGCCCGTTTTCTAAGTGTTTTACCGAAGTTATAAAAGAGTCGTCTTTTAGGGGTTCGTTCGCGTTTAACCTTGACTCGAACATTTTTAATAAATCGAAAAATGATCCTTTTGACATACGGTTTTCTTTCACGCCTTCCTTTTTACCTCTAGTATTTATTTACCAAGATTCGCCATGACGTTACATAGTTTACGAGGGTTCAATTACAGTTACGAACTTTCGTTTACGGGTTCGAACTACTTTTAGTAATTTGGTCATAAATCCTAAACCGTAAGTCCGTTTCACATGATCTTTATATCAAAACGAAGCTTAGAACATTACCTATCCTATCATGGCAGATAAGGTCTCTGGACAGTAGGGGTTCGACATGGAAAATGGCATACAAAACATGGTATTGCAAAATCGGGCATTATAACGGCTGTAAATCGAATATCTACCAATTTCGAATCTTCCCATAAACATAGTATCCAACCCAAACAACATATACATGACTTATATACATGAACTGAGGCCAAGCAATGCCTTTCCGTTCATCTAGCTATTTTATCCTCTTATATCAACATATCACTACATAAGCATGCTTTAATCATTACCATAATCATACTAATCTAAATTCTCATCAAGAACATCATTAAACATAAACTAAGGCCTAGGGTTTCAAGAGTTTTATACCTTCCTTGAGGTGTGTATGCACTTAGTAAGCCTTGTATAGTCCTTGTATAGCCTCCATGAAGCTTGGATCATCAATCAAAATCAAGATTCAAGAATTTTGTTCTTGAGGTTACTATTCATCCTCCACTTTCTTGATTTTTTTTGAAAATGGAAAAGGTGATGTTTGAGGCTAAGATTTTTAGGGTATCATTTTTATGAAATATAGGATCTATGATAAATTTTTGGAGATCAAACAATGGTTGGAAGTTGGATTTTTGTTTTGGAATTGTTGCAAAAGTCGAATGGAATGGAAATGGGGGGGGAGAGTGTTCTTGCTCTTTTCTTTGTATTGGTTGATTGTAATAATGCATAAAGTGATTTTGTGAGATAGTATCTCATCCAAGTGGTGTTAGTGGGGTGTGATGCATTGGATGAGGTAATTAGCATGGACAAGTGTTGTGTTTTCCATGGTTGAAAGCTTAACCAAGGGTTTTTGATTTCTAAGTACTAGTTATGCTCCAATTAATCTAGTTACTCTTGCCCACTTGGTTACTAGATATTTATTCTAGTAGCTTGCACAAGACTCTTGCTTCCTCTGCTTGTTTCTGTGTCCGGTTATTACCCGTTTCGATTGATCGTTCGTGAGAATATTTCACGGATTTCTAATTAGGGTTTACCGGGAATCCTCTTTAATATTAATACTTTCATTCTCCATCTTTCATTCTAACTTTCCAATTTATATTCCTTAAATCCATTCGTTAAATACTTAAGGCTATCAGTGTCCAGGGAACTCTCGGAGAAAATATAAGTGCGGTTTTTCAGAATCCGACAGCTTTTACATACACTTATTTTCCCCCTGGATCACTAATACGAACTCGGAAATCCGTTCCGAATACTTCTATATAGTGTCGTCTCATATTATTATATACTCCCACCAAACACTATTCATTCTGTATTCTTTACTTGTTCTCTTAGGGTGGTACAATTGTCCGTATTCTCTTTCGATCGTTCCTTAACCTTTTAACGGAACTACTGGATTAATCGTTATCGATCTGGATGACATGAGGGTATTCCCTTGCTTGAAGTTGCCATATCTTATTCCCTTAGAAGATAGATTATTCTTACCTATGTTGTCACCCTTTAGCATTCTTCAAGACATAAACATAATAAGGTCGAATTCCATTCATTCTTTCCAAATATCAATAATTACATTGTAGCCATAACCACTCCTCAGTGGTTTCCTACCTTCATTCTTAAATCAAATATAATAACATCCCAAAATATCAAATCCTCAAAGTTAATATCTCAATTCTTGGATTATAATAATATTTAATCCACTGTCCGGTCAAATATTATACCGAAAAGAATTTGGAATTTCTGAATTCCGATCGTCTCTGCATTCACTTATTTCCTCCGCGTATTACTAATATGACATCGAAACATCCATATCACGTCCCGTACATAGGGTGGCGTGAAAAGTTTTCCAACTTACAAAATCACTATTCATCCACCAAATTACTATGCACGTACAGGAAACACTATGCACGTACGGGAAACACTATGCACGTATGGGAAACACTATGCACGTACTCATTTCCCTACAAGGATCCATTATCTCCTTCCTGGATGGTAGATTATTCTTATCTAGGTCCTCAACCATCGAATTACTCTATTCTGACAATATACCAATGCATCAGGATCATTGTCCAAAGCAATATCCATTCATTACAATCATTGTTCTTTGAAACCACCATTCATTAGAGCTGGCGACCTTGTTGTCGGAATCATTGTTCCTCATTTTATCATTACTTAATAAAAGTTTTAATCATATCCAAAATTTGGGGTTCTTACAGAACAGGTGCCGCGGAACAAGGTTTTCAAACTAGTGAGAGTCTTGTGGAGGAATCAGAACGTCGAAGAATCAACATGGGAACTAGAGAGCGCGATGCGTGAAAAGCACCCCCAACTGTTTTCAACCTGATTCCGGGACGGAATCCTTTTAAGGAGGGGAGGCTGTAAGAACCCTAATTTTTGGTAATATTTCCTTTTATTTAATATCTTGTGGCATTGTCAATATAGAACCTTTCTAGTCATCCTTGTTGATTAATAGAATTGATTGTCTGAGAAACTGCGTTGTTGCATTCATTATGTAAGATAAAAAGGAAGATTGTGAAGGCAGGAGTCTTATTGTTAGTAAGATTTATAAAACTTGGGATTTGAGAATGGTTAGAGTATTAAAAGATTTATTAAGAATTATGACGAGGAATTATGGACATTCGAGGAATTTACACAAATAAGTACTTAAGGAATTATAGGGGAAATCTCTACGCGACAAAATATTATTACGAGAGATTAATTAAGATACGATACAAATTAAAGATTAAATGACAAGCATTGGTGGAAGAAAAATGATACAAGGAGTAGTATTGCATGCAAGTCCCATGCAACCAAGTGGTTAGGAATAAGCAAACTAGTTAACAAAATGGAAGAGGAATAGTAACTAGTTACTTGCTTTTCAAAAAGGGGAGACAAGAAGTACAAAGAGCCATACCTTGCTAGTACCTTGCCTATACATACACATTATGTATCACCCAACCCTAACTTTATCAATTATTCACCAAACAAACAAAACACAAAAATCAAAAACACTCCCCCCCTCTTCCAAGGAGCTCTCGGCCAAGCTTAGTAAAGGGAGAAGAAAATTCTTCCTCCCCCCATTTCCCACCACTCATAAATCAAGATATAATTACTAGGCCCTCTACATCATCTAAGAAAGGTATGTTAAGAGTTTCAAGCCATTTCATCCATCCAAATTCAAGTTATAAATTGTTAAAGATTGGTAAATAGTAACCATGGTTGGTTTTCTTTTAGATCTTGGATTGTAAGGGTTGTAGGAGACCATTCAAGGTGTTATTGAGTTTTGTAAAGCTTATCCAAGGCTCCTAGGTGCTCAAGAAGGTATAAAAATCACAAATCCTTTTGGTTAGGTAGTGTTTATAATGTTTGGTAGTAGATCCATGTATATATGAGTTAATCTTGGTTGTATAAGTAATGGATGACATGGATCTTGAGTTTTGATGTTGTGATTGTGACTTTTATGATTGTGGATAGTATATGTATCTCCATGAGTGTTATAAACCATGATTGTGGATTTCGGACTGCACTAAGTGACCCCCTTGTGAACCTTGTTTAAACCTCTAAAAATATATGTGGGATCATGGAAAAATTTGAGAAGTTATGGAATGCAGTGGTGAAGACCACCCAAAAAGAATTGGATTAAAATATGAATTTTGAATTTTATAAAAATGCTAGAGTAAATTTCGCGCAAGGGAAAAAGTCGATTAGTGGAGCATAATTCTAGGGTTAATGGTTATGATTCGAATGTGGTAACTAAATTAAGTCGAATAAGTGACGAGCGTAATCGAGTGATGACATGAACCTATAGTGGGGCTAGAGTGTCATAAGACGAAGTCATTAAGTTAATTTCGTACCCCCTAAAACCCCGTAATTAAAGAGATATTGATTAAGGTACTAACGAGCGGTTATTGCTTATGTATAGATCGTTCCACTTCGCACGCTCGACCACCCCAACCAAACCAAGGCAAGTTTACTTTTCAAAACTTATACATGTACAAGGACTTTCACTGTTGTGTTTGTAGTTTTCAACCATATCAAATGCTATGTTTATCGAAGTATTGATGCAATTCAGATTGTATAAGTACGAATATGCTTGTACCCCTTGAACTTAGATTGAAATGTTTTCTTCGGACAGCGACTCTAGCAATAGAGGTCGTAGCGGTCCGTATATACTATTGACCGGGGAGCGGTATATTATTATATCGTAACTAGTTTGCGAAAACCCGAAGGGTCATTCGGGTAGTATCGTATACTCAAGTAACTATTGTTATATCTTCGTAAATACTCGAAACCCTATCTTGGAATAAAAGTTTATTTTATCGAATAATTATTTTATTAATTATTAATATTAAATCTTAAAATATTATTTATTAATTATTGTTCATTATTTAAAGACAAAGTTAATCCAAGATACATTTAATACTTTCAAACTCGAACTCTTTCGAACTCAAAACATTTTCGAAAACCCCCGGTCAGGTTCTGCTTCTTGTATGATTTCAAGAATCATCGGTCGACTGATGTCGGACCTCAATTACTCTATTTTCAATCAAAATCAAGTTTTTAAAAGAAAAAGAAAAAGAGACTCTGGCAGGTGTGGGAACCGTTGACGAACGATTCCCGGGATGTGTAAGCGGCCGTGAGCCAGGCGGTCCATCAATTATTATTCCGGCCCAGGTGTTGCCGAAGGATAATTACGGATGTAGTTTTCATCGAGGGTGATTACGGATGTAGTTTTCACCCGAGGGATAGTTACGGATGTAGTTTCTATCCTTCTACTGGTAGAGAAGACCCGCGGATTATTGGACTTGGATGTGGCGACTGATCATCGTCAATCCTTGTCAGGTTTTTATGTTTTCTTTAAGTCACATTCCTCCATTTTGGAAAATGCTTTGACACTGCTTCTTAGGCTTTTGTGCCAAGTTGCTGATAGTGTTCTATTTTGATGAGAAAGATGTTGACTCAATGCAGTATCTAGAACTGCAAGTTTATTTTGAAAACAATGGCACATATTGTTGCACCTTCGGAATTTATCAACTATGACAAGTGATTTTATATCTGATTAATACAAACAAGTTTAATAACTACCAATCATATGAAATGTTATATTGCTTACCTTATACATATATTTCTTGTTGAGCTATAGTTGCTCACTCTTGCTTGTTTACAAACACAACAGCTAAGCGAAATGGCAAGACCCAGACAGACTGCTCGACAGCAGGTGACTAGACCCGAGCCAGCAGTTGAGATTCCACCGGTAGGCCCCATTAGCCGGATTGGTTGGCAGCTTTTGTTAGTTCGTTTTATTTATCAGTATGACCTGTGCAAGGCAGTGTATCGTAACAAACTTTCAAGCCGCCAACTTCGCTTCATATCGAAGTGTTGCTGGTAGCATAAATACTATTTAATTCGGTCTGTAATAACTCTGATGCTTTTATTACTGCTTAATCAATGTTGTGACGTTTCTGAGGCTCTAACCTGTGTGTGTATGTGCGGTGTGAGTTATTGTGGGGTCGATGGCTGTTTTATTTATATTATGTGCAAGAACAGGTATGTTATTAATGGAAAATGGACCGTGAGCGTCTAGATCTCCGACCCCGGATCTGGGGGCGTCACAATGTATCTAAGCATGACAGAATATAAGCTCTCGTTGACAGAAAATGTGCATGATAGTTAAGGATATAAAGGCATGAAAGTAGAACTTATCTATGCTTCGTTGTGCCAGTTTGGATTGAGGTTCCGTTACTGAACCTGGAAGATGGAAGCTCTTCTATGTTCAAGCTTACATAGGGAAATTGAGCTACCCCCCGAGCCGTCATGATGCGTGAACCTCCCATAGCTTGTTGAAGCGGTTGACTAAAAACTGTTTGTTTTGGCTGAATATCACTGAACTTGGAAGCTGTAGCTGTTTCGATCATATACAAGATTTATGAGAGTATTAATCTATGTATCAACAGGCGAATCCAATTGAGCTCTAGGTGAATCCTAGTAAGGGCACTTAGAGAATTCAATTGGGCACTAAGTGAATTCTTAGTAGGGCATAAGACGAATCTAGTTGAGCTTTAAGTGAATCCTAAGAAGGGCACTTAAAGAATTCGACTAGGCGCCAAATGAATCCTTTGGTAGGGCATAAGATGAATCCAATTGAGCTTTAAGAGAATCATGAGAAGGGTACTTAAAGAATTTGACTGGGCGTCAAATGAATCCTTTTGGCTTTAAGGAGCACGAAGTGAATCCATCCAGGCTCTAGGTGAATCATGTCAAGAGCACGAAGAGAATCTGGTTGGGCACTAAGTGAATTCCTTTGTGGCATCAAGTGAATCCTTATAGGCTCTAAGTGAATCCTGAAGAGGGCACAAAGAGAATCTATAGGGCACATGATGAATCATTTCAAACTCTAGGGGCACCAAGTGAATTCGTAAGGGCACAAGGTGAATCCCTTCAAACGCTAGGGGCACCAAGTGAATCCGAAAGGGCACAAGGTGAATCCCTTTGAAGGCTTTTCAAGTACAAGCGAACTCTAGGTTAGGTTACCCATGCTTAGGTTCCCAAAACCTTTAACTAGTTGCCCATACGCTTATGGGACTTTTGAATATGTGCCTACGATTCATAGGGCTTTTCAAAGTGAATCTTTCGTGCTTGCAAGTCTTTTCTGGCTATCGAGTGCCTGCAACTGACAGGGCTTTTCAAGGTGAATCCTTCTGGGCTCTATGTAAATCCTTGTAAGGGCATAAGGTGAATCCACCTGGTCATTATGTGAACCTCTACTAAGGGCAAAATCAATTGGGGACCAAATGAATCCTTAAAAGTGTACAAAGAGAATCCATCAAGATACCAAACAAATGCGTGTGGATGCATGAAGCACCAAGTGAATCCTTTTGGGCTCTAAGTAAACCTATACGGGCACATAAAGAATCCATAAGGGCACTCGATGAATACATAGATATGCTTAGGGAGCCTGGTGAGTCCTTCTGGGCTCTAAGCGAATCCTTGAATGGAGCACAAAGAGAATCCAGAAGGGTGCTAGATTAATCCTCTAAAGACATGGAGCTCCTGCTGTAAGTACACTTTCTTCTATTCAGGTATCGGCTGGCTGGGAACTTCAAGCAGGAAGCTGCTAATCAAAAACTGTCAACAATTGGCTTCTAACAAATGTCAATGAACCTGGAAGCTGTTACATACGAGCTTCGGGTATATAACAATGAACTTGCAAGATGTTAGTTACAAGAAAATAAAGAGTAATCTACTAGACACATATAAAATACAACTAGACCTGGAAGATGTTATCTATGAGTTTCAGGTGAGTAACACAAAACCTATTACATGTAGGTAAATATAACTAAACCAGGAAACTACAGGTAAATATCAAGGAACCTGCGAGGTGCAAGTAAATAACAAGGAACCTGTGTGCTACAGGTAAATATCAAGGAACATGTGAGCTACAAGTAAATATCTAAGAACCTGCGAGATGCAGGTAAATATCAAGGAACCTAAAATCTGCTAGGTACATGTGCATTCTAACATCTAGAAACATAATAAAGACATAATCATAGCTTCATCGCATATAAGACCTCAACAACATAAATATCTAAGCATGCTGTTAAATAGTAAGAGTTTGTTGCACGTACCTGGGAGGTTTTTTTACGAATATGTAAGCATAAAAGAAGAGGTATCACCTGGATCTTTCTGTAGACTGATCAGAAGTGAAGTGGAAGCCTCCGTTAAAATTTGAAAACTCATTGACGTGTTCATGATGCAAGCATGCTGCTCTTCAAGATACTAGACCAAATCAATCCGTAAGGTTCTTGAACAAAATATGAACCATGAGGTTCCCAAACTACATCCTAGCCATGAGGTTCCTAAACCAAATCGTGAGCTTCCTGGACCTGATGGTGAGGTTCCTGACCTGAATCTCAAAATTCTGAAATCCTCAATTTTCAAAGTACCATGTGCTATAGTAATCATACTATCCCCAGTTCTTCAGGGAAGCTTGTCTTTGATGAAGAACTAACTCCGGGAAGCTTAACAATTCTTCGATAATCTCTAATAAGTCGTTGAATATTCATCCATGAAGTTGAGTACTATGTATTTTCTTCAAGATGCTCATATCAGATTCTTGCAGCTACTCTTCATCAAAACCTTCAACTATGTCGAATTTTCCTTAACACTCGAATAGATACTATAATTTCTTCACATCATTCCTGCTTGTAGCTTTAACATGTCTTCTTTTTGCTTCTTTAACCTTTTACGAAACACGCTGAGAATGAACCTCTATATCTAATACAAATATCCCAATACAGCACCTCTAAGCTTACGCGAGCTAACTCATTGTAAGAAACAAGAGATACTTAAAGAGATTACTTGTGAGGTATTTCTAGCAGCTCACTGACTTACATTCCTTGTTTTACAAGCTAAATATAGGCTCATGTATGACGTAATACAAGGAAAAGAACTTACTCATAATTTCGTTGAAAACTACTCGAAAGAAATAAGTTTTCTTGCTAGGGAGGTATACATGCACTACCCCCCAGTTCTAAGAAGGAAATACATATATAAATAAAGGTCTCTCAACTCTACTTTAAGGAAGCTCTCAAACTTTCAACTACTGGTCACCTCGAGCTATCCATTCCGCGAGTTTCCCAGCTTTAATCAAATCCTCAATTTGGTCTTTCAATGCTCTACATTCGGAAGTATCATGGCAATTATCCTCATGGAAGTCACAATATTTCTTCAGATCTTTCCTTGCTTCTATAGGTAAAGGTGCGGGCTTTGCAAATATTCCCTCTTTCCCATAAACCGTGAAGATGTGGTCCACTGGAGCGACCAAAGAGGTATAATTGTCGCGCTTTGTCTTCAAATTTGCTTTACTTCTTTTGGAGGAAGCTCGATCCCCAATAACATATGCTTGCGGGATTGGAGACCTCTCTCGCTTGCTTCCTTTTTGACTAGCTTCATCTCCAAGACCTTCTGTTTCTCTCAACTTCAACAAGGATTCTTCCACACACTTATATAGTTCAGCTTGCTTGTAGAAATTAACTAGTGTACCAGGTTCACGTACTTGTAACTCATTTCAGAAGTCTAAACCAGCTTTAACTCCAGCAATCAGGAAGCTCATAATGACCTCGTCAGGAGCTTTCTTAACTCTGGGAACCTCTGCATTAAAACGTTTGAGGTACTCTGTGAAGGTCTCATCTGCTCTTTGCATGATGTCGGCCAAGGTATTGGTTGGGCGTGCAAAAGCGACGGAAGCTCTAAATTGAGAAACGAAGAGCTTCCCCATATTCTCCCAAGAATCTATAGAATCTGATGGTAACCTCTTGAACCATTGATGGGCTCCACCATGAAGGGTTGCAGCAAGTAATCTACACCGTGTTGGCTCCTTAACTTGATAAACTTCCATCTCGGTATTGAAGTGACCCAAATAATCCACAGGATCCGTAGTGCCATCAAATTTAAACTCGTTTGACATACGATAGGATTTAGGTAAATGGGATTTTCTAACCTTCTTGGTGAACGGAGATAAGGTTATTGGACATGTTGTTGACTGCTTTTCTTCGTTGAGTTTCAATAAAATCTTCTTGAGGTCTTCAGCATTCAAATCATCAGCTCTACCATCCTTTGCTTCCTTATCTATATCATCGACTTCCTGTGAATCTGCTATGCTCGAATTGTTCGCGGTCTCGTCTGAACTTGAATCATCTTTAATTATCTCGATGGAAGGTTTCTTGGCTTTCTTCTTATTCTTAAGCCCGGCCAAGATCTATGATTGAGTCTTCTTAACAGGAGGTTGCTTATCTTGTGGTTCACCATCTTCTTCACCTTCAGCATCTTTCTTTGGGTCTTCGATCTTTTCCTTAGCCTTTTCATCATGTTCTTCTTCATCAACGTCCAACTGCCTGGGATTAATCTTAGCTTTTTTACCCTTCTTCCTTGATGTCAACCTCAACTTTTTCTTCTTCTTTTGTGTTGTCTGTTCAAGGGTTGCGAGTCTCTCTTCAATCGACTTTAGATGCTCTAGGACGTCAGCAGGAGTAATCTTCTTTGCTTTCGGGGTTTGATCTTCTCCTTGGGATTCCTTCTCTACAGATTGTGTTGCTTCGCTATTAGAACTGCCTGCCATCTTTCCATTCTTAAGATGATAACTCTGCCCTCCTTCTAGCGCCAATGTTGATGAGTGGATTTCGTAACAACTTTTGAGAGGTTTATGGTGAGTTATAAAGGCTAACAATCAACTAATCTATAGAGAATGGTGGTTTTTTGTGGTGGTTGAACTGAGCTCGAGAGCGTTTACAAGAATCTCACGAGTTACCTTGAGGCTTGTGTCATGTGTTCTCAAGAATCTCGTAGGTGTGTTGCGAGGCTTGTAAAACATGTTCTCAAGGTGCTTACGTACCCTTGTATATATAGGGATCAAGTTCACGTAGTTCTTTTTAGACTAGAAGTCTGGTTAGGCAGCAATATTCTAGGTTCCTAATTCGTGGGGACCTCCTTTTCTCCAGATTCAGCCACGAATAGGTGACCTAAGTCGAGTAGAACTTAAGTTCTAGCCCGGCTAGGAGTGTCTTTACTAGTTCTAGTCTTATTGGAAGTATTCAAGGATCATCTGCGCCCAAGGAATAAATTCCAACAAGGAGTTGACTTTCATAACTTGCTCCTAAAGAATTGGAGGCTTAATCATACTATAAATCTGCTGGAATAAATCTGTTCTCGTGCAGGAAGCTGTCTCCCAGGAACCTGTCTCCCGGGAAGCTGTCTGCAGGAACCTGTCTCTCGGGAACCTGAACCTGTCCAGATCCATTTCACATGCTATTTAGCCCCATTTAACTTAAGGGACCTCAATCATAACCCATATTAATCATACGGATTGGATTTTTAAGCCCAATGAGCCTAAATCTAGCCCATGGAGATTTTGGACACAACAGGAATCAAAATGGCAATGTTGTTGTATCAGGGACAGGGACTATGCTATCAAGAAATGGAAATGTTGTTGTATCAGGGACAGGGACTATGCTATCAAGAAATGGAAATGTTGTTGTATCAGGGACAGGGACTATGCTATCAACAAATGTCAGGATTCAAACACGAATTCTCAAGTATTGTGGATCTTTGGGAGCTCATGTTAATTTAAAGCACAAAAGTGGAATTGTAAGAGGCTTGCTGTTGACGATGGACCGGTCTGCGAACAAGAGTGATATTGGTGTTGTGGCAGTTAGAGTAACTCGCAAATGATGCATGTTGGCAAAGTTATTAGTCTTATGGTTTAATTGGATACTTTGTTAGCTTTTATTAGATCTTGAACTTCTGAAATTTGCTTATATTTTTATATTTTGAATCTAAGCTCAAACTTGCTGACTTGTGGAGATTCAGGTCCTTATAATGGAGTATATTTATTTATAAAAAGATTAGATGTTTAGCAAAAAAAAAATAATTAAATCCATATTTATATTAAACCAAAATTTTATCCGAATTTAAGAAAGAAACTAATATACCTTCCTATATCAACAGAAACAAAAAGAAGTACAATAGTTTTATGAACGGTTTATGTGTTTAGAATTAATTCCATTATATTGCATAAAAAATGAAAAACCTTACGGAGGTAGATGTGCCTAGAGTGATTTTTAAATCTGGCTTATACTTGTGCAATGCACAACATGTTTTTAAAATTATATTATCAAACAAAATTTTTTGAATATTTTTATTCCCAATCTAAATAGTGAGATATATTATAGAAGGGGTGATGAATACAATATATAAAACTTAATTCTTTTTTGTGTTTTTCTTTGATTTTGTGATGTAGAACAGTTTCGAAGTGAGTAAAAAAAATGTAAACAAGAAACACTTTAAATAATTTCAGGTGAATGTTGGTAATATCCATATGAGACTATTTTTGTATTCCTTGAAAATTCTGTGAAAAATGATTCACAGTTGCTTATATAGTTTGATTATTTTTGCCTTACAATTAAAGAACTAGCAAAAATAATTATGTTCTACACACCTGAAACTATACTACACAATTGGTTTACATAGACCAAGTGTTACAAAACTTTTACATCAATAATTCATTAGTACGTTTCAGGTAAAACTTTGTCACAAGCACATTCTGCTTGCTTAGCCATTTCAGAATATGTCTCGAGCTTCTTCAACTCTATTCTTGACCTCCTTCCAAAATGTTTTAGCTCTGCATATGCTTCTATCTTCAGGGATCACTAGGAACGGTAAGTTGACCTAGTTCCCAAGCCCATGCGATTTCTCTGTAAAGTGCCGTCGTCAGGATTTGTCTCTTCTCTACTGTTAAGTCACTTTCATCTCCTTGGTTGAAGATAAACTCGACAGTCGACTGCTACTTGCATTTGTTAAGTCACTATTTGAATATAGCTAGCGATCCAATCTCTAATGTCAGTATTTATAATTCTTATTTGTATGCCTCATAACAGATAGATAACTGTTAATTTCACACTTCACTTGCAAGAACTTATACTTTCGAATATTTACAGTTCAGTACCCTGATCTGTGCATCTTTTTGCTTCTTCAAGAATCAACTATCAATTACAGACTTATTTGGACACATGAATTACAATACATTTTAGCTGTCGATTTTCAGTGACCTAACTGATAGATCACATAGTTTGCTACAGAATAAATTCCTAGTCTAAGTGAACTACTATCAACTTTTGACATAAATATGGACAAGTATAAACATAAAGTCTAGCTATCTAATCGATGACTACTCATTAATTATTATCCATCATCAGTTACAAGTTCCTAAGCTATTTGTTATCAATAAAGCAAAACATGTAATTCCTAACAAATATTTGTATTTATTTAAAAAATTATATTGAATTTGATTTTTATCAGATAAATGTTACAATTTTATTGAAGGAAATGAAGAAACTCTTACATTTTAAAGATTAAAGAAAAAAAAACCAAATTTGAGTATGAATATATAAAAAATTATTATTTATTACACTTCACACAGTAAATTTACTATTTTTGCTCTATCAGTTCTAAAAATTAAATTTAGACAATTTTACAAGTCACGCAAAACTCAAGAGGTTGTCTTTAATTTAGTGATGGTTTAACAATTATTATGTAACTGAAATTACTCGAAAATCGAAGAGAAAAGGAAATCACGACTTTTTATATTGAGAGTTCTATTCAATTTAAAAAACCTACTTATATTTGGTTTAAAAATTTAAATTTAAATTTTCATATTTGAATATAATCTTACTATCAATTAAATAAATTTAATTTATTCTATTCAATTTAAAAGACCTAATTTACCTTTTGGTATTTGAATATAATTCTACAATCAATTAAATATATTTTTTAATATCAGATTTAACGATTCATATGTATCATTTTAATATTCAACGATCTATAATATTTTGATCGATGATTGTACTACAAAAAGATTGAATAATTTTTTTTACATTTATTATATACTAGCCTATAACACGTGCGATGCACGTTCTTTTAAAATTTAAATAATACTTTTATTTGTATTTTAATAATTATTTATCTCATATATATTACTTAATATAATATTGACAAAATATATATTATTAAATAATAATCATTTAATTATGACATATTGGTCGAATTATGACTATATATTTGTTATAATAATATAAATATAAATAGAAGTATCGTATATACTTACATTCAAATTTTTGTTGATATTGTCATATTCAAATTATGATTCCATAATAATTCATAATGTAATATTTGTTTAAAATAGAATTTACCAATTAATTTGTAATTGTGTGAAATTTTTATTGTCTATTATATAGTTTTAGTTTGTTTATACTTTGTTCATTTATAATTTGTTGTAAATTTGTTAATAAATATGTGATATTAAAATTATTTAAATTGATTTTGAAAATATTTGATTTCCAAGTAATTGAAAGAATCTAAAAAAGTCGGGTGTAGGTAAAGAAATTTAACTTAAATATGTGATATTAAAATTATTTCAATTGATTTTGAAAATATTTGGTTTCCAAGTAATTGTAATTGAATATTAATTGAAGTGTAATTTAAAGAGTTTGTTATTAAGTTAAATATGTGGTTTATTTTTTGTAAAATAAAATTTTATATATATTTTCATTTATATTTTCATTTTTAGAAGGTGTTAACAAACTTTTTAGGAAGGCGTTAACCAACCGACCAACCAACCAATTATACCCTGTTTCGCTTATAATAGTATAGTATAGATAGATAAGAATATAATATAATAGGACACGAGAAAAAAATTAAAATTTCATCAAAGGTCAATTCCTCTGCAGGATAAGAGAAGAAAAAGTTGGAAAGAAAAATAATTTTGAAGGACAAGAAAAGATAAAACAAAAAAGAAGAATAATTGGAAATCAAAATTAATTTTACCCATAAAGAAGAATGACGAGAAAAATCTAAATCCAAAATTCTGCTATATATGTACACAATTGGATGGGCAATATCCGACCCGATAAAGTAGAATCATGGGTAAGAGAAAAGAAAACCCGGGAATCTGAAATCTAATCCGTTAAAGAAATCAGTTAAGAGGTGCATCTTCACTCTCTTATATCCTTCACACAAACAAAACAAAAAAAAAAAAAAAAAAATTATTATTATTATTATTAATTATTTTTCATTCTTGCAACTCAACTGAAACTCAAACTGAAACTGAAGCTTGTTGTTCTTACAACTCCGACCATCAATGGCTTTATCAAGCCTTAACTTACACAAGTTCATATTCAACACTACAACTAACTATGACTACCACCACAACCACCTAAGTTATTACAAGACAAAGACCAAGAACATTGGAAGTAGTGACAGAGTAAGAGTAGTTGGTGGTCTTTGTTGTAGTTCAGCTATTGCGATTAATTCGCCTTCTTCGTTAGCAGGAGTAAGTAGTATTCGATGGGGTTCGACAAAGTTACAAGGTGCTAGAGAAGAGATGGAAGATGATGTTGTCATTGTTAAGTCTAGTGCTGATCATGATCTTGATGGTTTTTCGTTTGCTGCTGTTTTCGATGGCCATGCCGGTTACTCTTCCGTTAAATTCCTCAGGTTTCGAATTTCGTTACCACTTGTGTGCTATCTATTTGTATAATTGATCACCAATTGAGCTAATAAAAAACAAAAGTACAAGACACTTGAGCTATGTTTGTTTAAGAGGATAAAATAAGGATTGAATTATGTTGCTCTAAATTATTTAATCCCGTGTTTGTTTAGTCTAATTGGGAAAAAAATTGTTATTTGGGGGATTAACAAGGATTAGTATATATCAAGTGTAGAAGAGGATTAGATAAACATGTGGTCTAGACCATGTACATGAGGCATTAGTTTGATTTAGATTAAAAAAACACTTGCATGACTTATACTTGTTTACCTGGTGATAAAATATAATCGTCTTTTTAAAAAAAATGCTTCAAACAAAACAAGCGCAGGAATTTGATTATTTCTAAGGATTATATTGACGGGATTGTAATGTAAGGATTATAATTCTTGGACTATCTGTGTTTGTTGTGACGAATTAGCATTAGGATTGAAATATAATCCTTTTGAAATTTTAATACGTTGTTTGTTATAGTCCGAGTATCTGAGGATTCAATAGGATTATAAATGACTTGATAGAGAGAATCAAATGCTACCTCGACCAACCAAGTTTAGAGGGAATGAGATATTTGTTTAGTAAAGAAAAAAAAAGAGAAGAGAGATCTTGATTTCTTTGGATTATAAACCATGTACTATAATTAATAGTTTAGTCCTTTTAAACAGACATAGCCTTAAACCATTGGATTGTATATAATGGATGGTTGTGGCTTGTTTTTTAGTTTCCATTGTAATCATGGTTTTCATTTGGGCGCGCACCTAGATATGCGGGTGTTCGTTCAAATACAGACTAATTTAGCCTGCAAACAATGAACTGTTGATATGTAGTACTAGTACATTGATTTGTACTACTGTGATCGGTGATTAGCACTACTGCTAAATAGTTTATTGGGGAATGACCTTACACACACACACACACACACGTTGTTTTGTTATTTACCAATCTCGTTTGCTGTAGGTTCCTACGTAACTAGGGCATACTGAGTGCACTGTCTGTGTTTATGTGCACTGACTGATTTTGATACAGGGACGAGCTATATAGAGAGTGCGTTACGTCTTTACAAGGCGGGATTTTGCTCACGGGGAGGAACTTTAATGTCATTAAAAAGGCATTGCAAGATGCATTTCAAACAGCTGATGAGAAGCTCATCAATTGGTAAAATCTTAAAGCCTTCAGTTACAATTTAACATTGTCTTAGTAAAATATGGCAATATAATATTGTCTCAGTATGATTTTGTATCTTGTATCATTGCGTTGAAGGTTTAGATGCTGTTTCATTTTGTAAAGGCTTGAGACGAGCGGCGAGGAGACTGAATCTGGTTCGACAGCCACTGCTTTGTTCATTAACAACGATTTGCTGTTCATATCACACGTTGGTGACTCATGCGCTGTATGTTGCTATTTCTTCCCCAGACATCTTTGCATAAAACTGATTAGCAGTCTATTCATGATTAAATATCAACATCATATTGCTTATGCATGCTTGAACTTTTGGAGCAGGTTCTTTCACGATCAGGAAAGCCTGAAGTATTAACTGGTTCCCATCGACCCTATGGAAGCAACAAAGCTTCTCTTAATGAAATCAGACGAATCAGAGAAGCAGGTGGATGGGTGTGTTTCCCAAATTTAATTTCAATGTATCTTATGCATTTTATTTTGTTATGATATTTATTTCATGTCAAAAAATACTTGTCTGAACAACAGTATAGTTAGGCATCGCTCCGTAAATTTTTACATCTTTAGGGAAAGTCCCTTGTGCACATTGCACGTAAAAGCTTCTCTGTTAGAACATAGTACTTGGAGAACTCTGATAAGTAGTCTTCATACAGGATTCATTCAGATTGGTTCACATACAAGATTTACCTTGGCTAAAGATTTAGGAGAACTGGTAACTTAACAGCTAAAAATGTTACTGATGTTTAACAGATCATGCAGCATGCGGAGATACCTCAACATGATAATTAGCTGTTGACCCTATTACTTCTCCATTTCTAGTCCTCAATAAACTTCAGTTCTTGATGCCACGTGCTTGAATGTATAACTTAAACTTGAAAGGTGCTAGGCACCGTATGACTGGTGTGTAAATAGATTCGGTTAATATTTTTGTAGTGAAATGCCATATGCTTGGATGTTATATGTAAATTGCGACGTTTGGTTCGAATTAGGGATAGTCACTCGTGTTTCTTATATTGACTCTGCAGATTGTTAATGGAAGAATTTGTGGAGATATCTCTGTGTCTCGTGCTTTTGGTGACATGCGGTTTAAGACAAAGAAATATGAGTATGTTCTTTAATCTTCTCACTAAAACTACTTGAACATGTGACCCACTGTTGTATCATAATGACCACATGAGGAATCAACTTCCTTGTACTAACAAAATTGGCTTTTAACTGATGGAAAGGATGCTGGAAAAGGGAGTTCAGGAAGGGAGATGGTCTCCAAAGTTTGTTTCCCGGTAGGATCTTTCACATGCTTGAACTAGGCTACAATTGTAGTCGTAAAATTATTAAGGATTTACTTTTACATATGTTGGAACCACCTACCAACTAATATGTAATATACCAAGGCAGTTGGTATTGTTGTTTTTGCTGTAATGGTTAAGTTAACAATATAACACACATTTTTGCCAGGATTAAATTTTCTGGTGACCTGGTAACTGTCTGTCCTGATGTTTTCCAAGTAGATCTTGGAGTAGATACAGAATTTTTACTATTGGCATCTGATGGCTTGTGGGATTACATAAACAGGTCTGCTTTTTTGATAAGACTGGCATGATCTAGCATATTACTACTTTATAAAATTTTTAAGCATAGTTTATCTCCTTTAATTGGCCATTTCAGCTCAGAAGCCGTCACTTTTGTTAGGAATCAACTACGAAAACATGGAGATGTTCAGGTGGAGTACTTACCTTGGATCTTTAGATTTCTTATTATGGAAATAGACTCTAAATACGCTGTGTCTTACTGTAGATGGCTTGTGAAGCACTTGGACAAGTGGCCCTGGTAACAACAACAATTTAGTTCTTCCATCTCTCAAATTTGTCATGTTTACCCTTTCATACTAACCTTCATCTTTTTGCGGTACAGGATCGGCGGTCACAAGACAATATAACTATTGTTATTGCTGATTTTGGGTATGCCCTTGCTATTTGAAACTGCCCCATGTTCCCACTACGTCTGCATAAGTATTATCTGTAAGCAATTATTTGAGTACTACATGGACGGTGAAAGAGGCAGCTTATTGTGGCTGGGATGGTTTATGCCATTTATTTTTCTGTTATTATGTTTGGTATTGCTCCTGCAATGGGATATTTCCCATTTTTACTGTTGCTATCATGCATTCATTACTGAGAAATCACCATCTACTCCTTTTAACATTTTTCTTTTGCTGTGCATTTATTTTGACATCAGGAGAACCAACTGGCAAAGTGTACCAATTCAGCAACAAAATATCATTTTTGAACTGGGCCAAGCTTTTGCAACTTTAGGTATTGTGTCATTTGGAATATGGATGACATCCATGCTAGGTTAATGAATTATAAGGCCCCGTTTTACTGTATATAAACAATTAACATAAATTTCCACTTTATCTTCTCCATACTCTGTACATGTACATTTCCTCATGTTATTGCTATTATAAGTAATGGCGTTCTATATATACCATCTAATTAGAATATGTATAATGCCTAGCTAGTTTTGTAAAAGCATCCTGTAATGCTAAATGCTAGCGAGATTAGATGTATTTTGACTTAATATGTGCATCTTATTCAATTGTTGATTCATTTCACTTCAAATCTATCATGGTTGCTGCCGCACACGCGAGTTCGTACATCTATTACGAGGACAATGAAAATTAAGTGTTCATATGACATATTAAACATCATATATCCCTTTGAGGGAATGATTATGCTACTCAGTATTCTGTTTTTTGTTTTGTTTGGAACACTTAAATAAACAAACGTTGCGATCTCCCCAAACTGATATACCAGGAACAGTTAGTTTGAGGCAAAGAACTAAAGAAGTTTTATAATGGAAGTTGACTAAAAAATATGTTATCATCAGCGGAAGCAAACAGTAGTTGGGAATTAGGGTTCATGTATCTTCTTTGTGATTTACAGAGAGATGTTTTATCACTATATAGTGATTTAGTCAGTACTTAGAGACCACATATTCATTGGATGCTCTGCATAGTTGGTTCCCCACTAGATAATATCTGAACTATAATATTTAATCACTTAAATTAGATCTATGCAAAAGAGAGAAATCATTCATATACAGACTATAATTAGTCAGAATTATGATTATTAGGGGGATGAAGGGGATAGTTTATGGATAAGATCTAGGAAGACCAGAAATATACCAGAAAATATGAATGCTTGACCTGTAACTTTAAACAGATCAAAGAAGAACCTAGATTTGCCGACAAAAAGGTTATGCTCTTGATTTGACAACTTTGTTCAATGAAAACTTACTAAAATCCATGCATAGGTTTAGCTAATCACTGCTTCGGAATTTGACAAATGTAAACATCATTCACCTTTCTCTGAATATAACTTATGTAAAGCAACTCTTTCTTCATCAACCATCTCACAAAGTTGTTCTGATTGCAGAAAGGGAATACGTATATGAAACAGTTAGAACGTCACTTTTGTTTAGCTAGGGGGAATTCGGGGGGTGCAACCTGTTTCTTAGTTAGATTCATCGTCCAGAGATTAAGTTATTCGTGAATAAAATTTATTCTCTAAAATATCTTCCTTTGCACTCGCTAAATGAAGAGATAATATAATTATTAGCTTGATGCGCGAGGAAAATTGGCTGTGATTTTGCAGAGCTACCTAAGAGGTGAAACTCACAATTTTTTAGACTAATTCACTCATGTCATTTACCTTAATATGTAAGATGGGGAATATCAAAAGAGAGTACAAGGTACACCATCAGAAACCTCAAGTATTATATATCCAAACACCTCTATGGTCTTATTGTACCCTTGGAGAAGGATTTTACAAGATACAAAGTATAACTCAAACCCCTTATATCGTCATACGAAGGATGCTATAATACTGTAGGGAAATTGGAATATACTGCATACTATCCTGCGATATCTTAGTACAGATTCCTCTGGAGTATTTGCTTTACTGCCTGATGCTCGAAATTAGGACATATTTGCAGTCAGTTGTTCCTGCCGCCACCACCACCTCTCTTTCCCCTCGGATCATGTTTAGGATTTGCTCCCGGATCATCGTAGTCTAACACGACATCATGACCTAAAAGCTTCCTTGAATTCATTTTGACACGAACCTTCAAAAAACATGAGCTTAAGTTAGTAATGTTTTGCATAATAAACAGTAATGAACATAAGATGTAAGATGTTTTATTTTATGTTCCTCCTTTCTCTCTAGCTTGCATCTATCTACTTCAACGTAATATATTGTATCATGTTGCGTATATTGCACTTGTTTAAGTTTGAATGTAGTTGAGTCAGTTTAAAGTTTTTGCATGAAGTTACGGTTTACCTCATGGAGCATACTGGCGGGGGTCATGCCATTACTTACTGCTTCAATCATACCTAAAGAAAATGGAAAAACACATGTTAAATTGTACTCTGTGTTAATCTAGTAATACAGTTGGAAATGAACACTGAGACTGTTCCTAGCCTTTTATTACCTGAAGATAAATGCAGAAAGAGAAGTAGGAAGATCAAATGAGAGGTCTTGATTCTAGTGACCATTGCTCGTTTCTTTCAACAGTACTAGACTTGAAACCAGGGTTTTAAGATGAGAGGAAGAAATGGGAGGAAGAGGCTGCTTTTATCCTTGCTCAGAGGGGTACAGAAAGTGACTTTAACCAAGAAAAGTTGGCTCACGAAAGCGAGTGAAAAAAACAAAATAAGGTAAGCCACCACTTTTAAGGAATCTCTTAGGAATTGAACAGTTTTAGAGTCCGTTTAGTTGAGTTTTTTTCTACTCATAATAGCTAGAAGGTATTCCGGTCGAGGATTTTTGCTAAGAAGCAAGGACAAGGGTGCGGGTGCGGGTGCGGGGTGCGTGATGCGGGAACGTAGTACGGAGACACACGAACTCGGCAAATTTGAAAATATGGGGATACAAGTGCGGGGGACACGTCATATATAATTAAAAAAGTTCATATATATATTTCATGTTACATATATTGAAATCATTCGACAAGAAGCAAAAATTGTTTGCAAACTGAATGAAATACAAAATTTATTTATCCGAAACATAAAAATGTAAGTGTAATATTTTCATTTATGCAAAAAATGAATATGATCACTAATACTTTTGTATTTGTTATAGACATTGATACTTAATTTTGTGAAAATAGTTAGTTAACACAAATTTTGTCTAAAACTGATGAAAATAAAAATTGAAATTAGGATTGTGAAAGAATTCGTGTATCCGATACGATACGAGGAGAAGTATGTCAAAGAATTCAACACGGGAATACGGCAGGATATCCATGTGTCCCGCTTTTTCCTTATCCTCACTTCCCCTAACCGTATATTAAAAAATATAATGCATTGAAATATATGTTACAAACTAAAATATAAAGTAAATTAATTACTAATGAGAGGAAAGTGGCATAAGAGAACTGGTTGTGAAGGTGCATTCCGACCAGTAGCAATATAAATTATATAATGATGATGAACTGCATTAGCTTTAGACCACAACCTGAAAGTCAACTACACTATATCTCTGGTGTTGCATCAAAACAGAAGCAATAGCTTGCATGTGGACACCTTACATTCACCAAGCCTTTGCATGGCGCAGATGGTTTTGCGTTTTCAGCTTGACATCCATGTAATCATACATTTGTTGCCCCCTTCTCCTTTTATAAGTCAATCTACTTTTCTACCCTCCACAATGTTTGTGCACTAAAGTGGCTAATATAGCTCATGGTAATTTTCATTCAATTCTCGTCTCTCACTATGTGATATTCTGCTTTTCCTTGTTGCTTCAACAGTTGTGACTACTTTTGGAGCCACTATCTACTATTTCCCCCATTGTATTTTAGCTACTGGTCATTTTCATACCCTCGCATCTCATTGTCACTTTGAAATCTTTATTATTATACCATTTTTAAACCTGAAAACATATCTATTTTATATATGGACCAGTTTTTCCTTACACCCGGCTGATGAGGTAGTCTTTTACATTAACTCTCTATGTCCTTTTGGTGTGGGAGGTTACATACTGATACGAGAATCATGTGCACCGTGTAATGTGGATAATTCTAAAGTCTGCAATGAAATTAAACTTAGTAAAAGCTTAAAATCCAGTCTAGCTTCATTCAACCCACCAAACACTGAAGAACGCGTCTCTTCAAACACATTTGAAAATGCAAGCTTACAAGTAATAACACTTGCAGCAACTGTAAAATTCTGCACTTATTAAGACAAGCATTGATATATACATGCTAATCAGATCTACCACGGGAACATGTTATATTATTTAACTATACTAAAAAAATGGCAAGGGAACACCTTTAATCCTTATGTTTTGGCTTTCATTCATTTTGAAATGGTATCTGAGGGGGAGACAGAAACAGACAGTGACCTATAAATAAAATCAGTGTGAAGAACTTTAGAGAGTTGAATTTTGGTAAGCCATTAGTAGTAGCACACTAGCACTACTACAAAAAGATAGACAACAAAGCAGAATTACTGTACTGAACTCTTTACACTAATTGTGTTTTCAACATTCATTAACACATAACATTTGTTTAATCTCATGTTGTTGGGAGACAAAACATCTGTGATGATGGTTTCGTTCATTCAGCGGGCGATTGAAGTGATTCCATAAATTTAAGATATGCTACCTCTCATCCTGAAGATGCATGATTTTATTTGCATGTAACAGGCAGAAGCCGCAAAAACAAGAGGGACGTTCGACCTAAAGAATAGCAAGCCATTTTACTATTAGTGACATTTCTTGTTCAACTATTAAAAAACACACCAAACCCACTAATCACAGGTTTTTTTTAACATAATCAAATAGCATATAATGCATAATAACTCTTAAAATATTTAAATTAATACAAAGATATATGGTTAAACCAATTTTTGCATCACATGAACTAAAACGAGCAATTTTTTTTTACACTATAACCCAACTCATAAACAAGACATAATCAATACTCAATCAAGAGCAGATTATTTAGCTTTGAACAAAACCACAATAATACATCAACCTTTGGGCAAATTAGCACAAGTTATGCCAGATAACCATCAAAGAAACTGTAATATCACCTCATAACAGGATATTATAATTATTAGCATCACCTCTACCAAATTGTATGAGTTGTACCTACTCCCACAGACTGCTATACCGGAGTCAAAAGTGCTAAACCAAAAATACGAAGAGAACTTGTTTCTTCACAAGAACCCATGACATATATAATGTAAAACTTAAATAACAAAGTAAATAAGATGGGCAAGCCTATAGAAACACTGCCTCACAACAAGTGACACTTGAACAATCTTTCAATGTCATAACAATTTGCAAGATTACAATATATAGTATACCACTTCTATTTGGGTAGTGAACCATAATAGGAGTGCATGTCTCGAAACAAGACCAAAAGAAAACTTTACTTTTATAAAAAGAAAATGGAAGCACGCATGGCTTCATGGATGCACTGTATTCAACACTCGACATACAAAACACCTACTGTAGGCTGACCAAAATCAACCAGGACCTATGCAAAATGATGTGACCTAACTAGATTTGGATTATACCAACCACCTCCATGCAAGAATTTTAAAAATGGAATGCAATCCGACTGACAGACTTGAATAATGGACGACTCGGACTGATAATGCATGAAACTGACTAAAACACATGAAAGTATAAAGAAAATGGGTGATGAATGAAAAGTTAAAAAGTAGGTAGCGTCTTCATGTCATGGATGGTCCTTTATTGTTTGCACTTGTACATTCAATTTTGTACCACCTGGAGAACATGGCAGGAACAGCTTGATAAGGCGTATCACTTGTACCTTCAGAGATAGAACATGTGGAAAGTAATGCCAAGCAGCCCGTCCATTCAGCAGTGCAGTCGCACCTCCAACCCCTCCCCCCTTTTTCCCGTAACCCCCTCCCCCCCAAAAGGTTTCAGCACCATTGGCATTTACAAGGCATTAACGCCCCACCCTCCCCCCCAAAAACAAAATAGCCCACCTATAGTGCTGATGCATGAGTTAGTGACACTTGAAGATACCTTCAGTTAGTAATGCTGACGACCCGACTCGTTGTATGCAGTCCTGGACCCCGACTCGACACACCCTTATGCATGCAGGGACTTTAAAAACTAAAAGGTAAAATATACCAAGCAGACGCAGCTCAAACTGAAATTGCACGATGAATGGCTAACTGAGCCCACTCAGCAGATTCTTTGATCAAATGATCCTCAGAGGTCAAGCATTCATTCAAAAAGTCTTTGCTTGACATAGATTGCTGAATTAAAGCAGCTGCATTGCTCCCCAGTGTATCAGCTAGATCCCCAAGGACACCAATGGCAGTTTTCATCACTACATCATCCCTGATAGCCAACAGATAATCAGTTAGACGCACGCTAGAAATATATCACAGAAATCACAGAGATTAAGAAAACATATGTTGTCAATATTATTAACTCACATGTCTTTTTCCATATAAATGCTATCCAAGAACTGGAGGATATGCGGAGCGTACGGAATCAACAGCTGGGTTTTAGGAGAGTTCTTGAAGCCTTGGAATATCCCAGAATAAGCTTCCAAGATACCATTTCTCAAAAGATTTGTGTACTCTATCATTTCATCATCAGCACCTGAGGTGTGGGCAGACAACTCGGCTGCACTCTGGAGCATGGGCATGGCATATGACAGATATTTCTCAAAATTCTCTCCAATTGCCAGTGCTATGTCACCGAAGCATGAAAAAATTGGAGGCTTCACAGATCGGTGCAGCAGGTTACTAGACAAGTCTTTGAGGAGGTGGGTCATAATGCCATCGCAGTACGGCATGACCTTGTCCTCCAGGGCTCTGCATACATCACCCACCACACCAACTGTGACTGCACATACTTGATACTCTTCGTAATTCTGAAGACCCATTTCCACATACTTGTAGAACTCTGACATGTACTTCGCAAAATCTGGACCTGCTGCATAGGCTAGGGCTCCAATTGCAAGCATGGCTTCCTCATGCACAGTTGCACTTCTGCAAGCAAAAACTCTCAGGAAGAGATTCATTATCTGATCTGCATACTGCATGAAGGCATGCTTAGTTGGCTCTGATGTTCCAAGCTTCTGAATAATTACTTGTAAGCACCCGCAGAGAAGACCTTGCAGCTCATTCTGCTTCTCTCTTTCATCAGAAACAAGCTTCTGTACTTGTGCCTCAAGAGTATTGTGAAGCTCCATCATAATGACAGGAACTAGTTGCATCACCATTGGAGCTGTTTCCTCTGTCGAACAACGCACCACTTCATTCAATGTCTCATAGGCAGCAGTCCTTAAGCGAGACTCCCCAGCATCTTCTCTATGGGAAACTGAGAGGAGAGCCTGAACAATCTCCTGAAAGTAAGGAGTTAAAGGAGAAGAGGAGCCCACGTCCTCAAAACCTTGGGCGAGAAAATAGAGAGCACCACAAGCTTTCTCTGCAACATTTGGAACATCATTCAAGCTTTGCAAAAGCACTGCAATAATCTGCTGGCAGTTAGTGTTGTTTATAATAGGCGCCTCCATAGTTGAGCCATGGAGGAATTCAAATATTCTTCCAAGTGTCCAAGCAGTTGTGTCTTTCACATGGTTATTTGGGTCCTTTGTTAAAGCCGAAAGCATGAAATTCAGAGCAACATTGACAATAGGAATTAATTTGTCAGGGGAAGGACCCTCCAATATCGAACCAAATGCGTAAGTGGCTGCCTCTCTCTTCCTCCAGTCAGATTCTGCTATATGATCTTGAATGAACGGCATTACAAGAGGGACAATATCATCGGCCACCGTCCGTGCAACCAAACCAAGGCAGGTTCCCCCAGCCATAGCAAGGTTCCAGGCACCTTCATCCTGGTCTTGATCTTCCTCTTGCTTAAGAAGAGTTTCCAACAACATCGGCACAAGAGCTGGAAGCGCCTGCTTGATAAAATAAAAGCAAGGAATATCTGAATCTGCAACATTGAAATCACCTCCATATTCTTCTAATATATCTATCTCCTCATCACATACTGAGCTCCAAAATTCTATGGCCTGAAGAGCAACAGCTTCTTCATCTTCTCTCACCGCCTTGGCTGTGATGTTGAAGATGTCCTGAATGTAAGGAGCCAGTTTCTCATAATATGTTGATGAAATGGAAACCAAACACTCGTAGGCTGCTTGTCGAATCTTAACTTCTGGAGACAAAGTTGCTTCACAAACAACCCTCATAATATAATCACGCTCCATGTCATTGGTAAAATTTGCCTGAGCAAAGCCAAGAGCATTATATAAAGCTCTAGTAGCAGCAAGCCTAACTTCGTTATTTCCTTCAGATGCATTCATGCCCTGAACAACGGCTGTAAGAATCTTATTTACTTGATCCTGCTCAACAACATCTGGAGAGACTTCTTCACACAAATACCCAAGTGTTTCCAAAGTGGCTTGCTTAACATGAACAGGAACCATATGGATGTTTCCTAACAAAGACACTATCAACTCAGGCCACTGTTTCTGCGGGAGCTCAATGCCAGCAACCTTTGCAATAACTTGTGATGCAGTTGATCGAGCATCAGGTACGGGAGATGAAAGGGTCTGAAGCAAACACGTCTTAATTTGACCCTTTACAGCTGCATCCAGCGACAGCCATCTCTGAACAAGCTCAAACTTTCTATGTTGTTCCTTGGCATCCAATGCATTCTTAAGAATCAAACCTGCCAATTTACGACTATCAACAGGCTTTTCATCACTAGAAAGCTCTCCAGCGAGCGACAACAAGAAACCAGCAAGGTTTTGCTCTTGAAACTGCTTCAAGTTCTCTTCTGCCTGCTTCCTCACTGTTCCATCTGCTGATTGTGCATTCAATAGAACCAGGGTGATCTCTGTAGCCATATTTTAACTGGAGAAAATCACGCAGCTCACATGTTCAATAATTTTATAACATACTCGGGCAAGTATCAAGAAAAATTATGAAAACTGATATTAGCAGAAAACTGAAGAATCAAATGTTTAGTTATTTGAAGTAAGTCAAAAAAAACAGATAGAAATTATGATAAATGATGATCAATGTAACCAAAAGAACAGTATATCAATTTTTATTTTACCAAATACCATCACCTTTGATTTCCTATGCTAAGAATGGATGTTAAAAATCACTAAAGGAATTAAATCTCTCATAACGTGTCCAGTTTTCCCTAAATGACAGCTCTAAATGTCAAAAACAAGTTCAGGGAAATCTACAAACTTGTACAAAGAATAGAAGGGAACCATATATTAGCCATTATTGTCCAACAAAAGCAAATGCTAACACAGTCTGACAGAAGTAAATAGATCAATAACAAAATAAAAATTATTATACATGCATAATTTAAAAAAGTATCAATCAACGTTATTCAGGTAAAATTTTCCATGTGACACTATGGCCAATTAAAATTATAATTATCTACGTCACACTATTGTCAATAAAGTTATGATTACCAATATCACACTACACTACTACAGTCAATAAGTTTCAATAATTTCAATTAAAATTATAATTATCTACGCCACACTATTGTCAATAAAGTTATGATTACCAATATCACACTACAGTCAATAAGTTTCAATAAGGTTATTATTATCTACGGCACACTATTATTGTCAATAAGGTTCGATAAGGTCATAATTACATGCGTCAAACTATCTACAATACCTTCATTAAAATCTACGTCACGAGATCTATTACCAAAATACAAAAAAGTCTTCCAAATATCGGAACACTATAGTACACAACAAACCAGAACCGAGAACAAAGTTTTCACAAAAAAACAATTTCTCCGACACCCTATCAAAAGCAAATTACTAAGCATCCACTAAATTAAACAAAAACAATCACATTAAGTAGTTCCAAATAAAACACAAACCCAAAACTTCACAAATACTACCATACTAAGTCAAACAGTTCAATCTAAATCACACATAAAAACTTCATAAACATCTACGTCACACCATTGTCGATACGGTCATAATAATCTACGTCCAGGGATCTATTACCTATAAACGAAAGTTACTTCACTCTTCCAAATATATGAACAAAATATATTACCACATATAATCAGAACAGGTAAAACGTAATCACAAAGACAGTTTCTCCTCATCCAATTAAAAGCAACTTACCAATATCCACTCGATTAAACAAAAACTATCACATATACGAGCTTCTAAACAAACACGAGCCAGGTCATAATATCAATAATCAAACAGTTCAGTCCAAACAAAACAACGATCCAATCAAACCATTCAAAGCACAAAAAAACAATCGGTCAAGTTCTATCAATCAATAATCTCATAAATCATAACGAACACATGTTTTTAATTAAATTCATCGAAAAACACGTGACATGGCTGTAATTAAAACCTTGCCTGATAAAAAAAAGTACAAATCAGATCAAAAAATAATAGATCGGACAGTAACAAACAGTTATAAAACCCTAATCACACGTAATTAAAACAAATCGAATTTAAAACTGAGATAAAGAGGATAGAGAAATTACGAGCTCCGGCGAGAGTGATATGTAATCGGAGAATCGAATTCCGAGCGGCGAAGCGGCGCTTGAAACCCTAGAAAAAGGGGCACACAGTAGGAGAGACAGAGAGAGAGAGAGAGAGAGAGAGAGAGAGATTTAAGTTTTTAGAGAGAGAGAGAGAGAGAGGACGAGTGTGTATGTATATGTAAAGTAGCGAGACTTGTGTGTGTGTATTCTGTTTTTACAACTCTTATGTCTATCTGTATGTAATATTTTAGTATTTGTTTGCTTTGTTTTTTCATCGGGCTGATTATTTAAAAAATAATAATTCAATACCGCTACAAAGCCCATAACAATTTAGTTCGTATATTTTCATTAAAAAAGCAATGGAAATCAAATATTTTTTTCAAAAAATTGTTGAAAATGATGTGATAGGAGTAGTAAATGAGATGGATCTCGTGTAGGGGTGTCATACGGATAATATGGATATGGATTCACCTATATCTGAATCCGTATACAGGAATTTAAAACCATATTTGGATCCGGGAATTTGAGGTGGAAAACATTCGAATCTGTATCCGTCGGATATTATCCGGATAAGGATAATATCCGGATCCGTTTTTGAAAAACCAGCAAAAATACAATATAGACTAATTAAGAATTAAAAATTAAATTTTTCGGCATCAAATGTAGACTTTAAAATCGTAGTTTAGCAAGAATTCTCAACATAAACATGGGCATTCTGGCCAGATAGTAGGGCTGTCAAAAAAATCTGAAAAATTCAATATTCGTTCGAAATATCTGTATTCGTATTCGAAATAAAGCGGATATTATCTGCATCCGAAACAAAGCGGATATTATCAGTATCTGTATTCGACATACGCGGATACGAATATGGATATGGGCATATAATATCCGGATCCGAAACTAAGAATATATATATATATATATATATATATAGGAAAACAGCGAAGAATATAGTATTTAAATTTATTTATAGTAAGAAAGGGCTCAGCGCATGAGCTAGAGAGAAGAGAAGGAAAACTTGCATTAAAAGAGAACGTACCCAATATGGGTTACAAAGCTCTCATTATACAGAGAGGCAGACCTAGCACTATTACACTGAATTATTTTACAAGACAAACAACTTTAATAATTATTATACAAGACAAATAACTTTAATAAAGTAACTTTAATAAAGTAAACATTATTGCTGCCGGGTACTACTTAATGGGCCCCATCGTCACAATAATAATGTTACTTTATCAATACAAACAACAAACTTTAATAAAAGCATATAATGCTTCTGGCCACTTGGAAAAGTAGATTCCCCTTGTTTGAATGATTAAGCAAGTATGATTGCCGACTCCATTATGCAGTAAGATTATTGAACCAAAGAAGCCTTTGCTGTAATAATCTTTTCTTGTGGATTTGACTCCATAAATAATTATGGAGAAAATGGATTCTTTCAAAATCTTCTTGAATTTGCTGAGTAGTTTTATTTTTTCTCTCTTCCCAGGACATTCGGGATTGATGCACGAAGTAATCATCAATTAGATCCTTAATACGCTTAATTTTGCGTTCTTTCTTCTTCAACTTTCTGAAGGCTGGACCTAGAGTATACATGATTAATTTGCCGGATCCTTTCCTTTGCCAGAATTTTTCTGAGCATACAATTGAATCATAGCATCCCAATAATCTGATAGGGAAGGCAGGTCCTCTTGGACAGTTTCTTCAGCTTGAGATTCTCCTGCTAAACAATTATAAGTATTAGAATCCATTGATCCTTGTGAAGAAGTTGTCTTCATTGATTGATCATCTTCCTTTGCAAAGGATTGAGAAGGAAAAGTACTAAAAAACTGTTCCTTCATGAAATCTAGAACTCGAACCATTATTTCTTGTTCTGATTCTGTTGGATATTTTTTCTGAAAATAATCTCTCATGTTAGTCATTAATGGTTGAGAACTTTGGTTCCTGGGAATTTTATCTTTTTCTTCTGAGATAACTTCATGGATATGAACCACTATTCTTTGAATATCTTCGCTGCTCATCTTATTCCACCATTTGTAGAAAAAGTTTCTCTGAAGAACTGGGATATGCAATTGCTTATCCTGGGATACTGATACAGTCCACCTCCAAATCCATGGGATTTGAAACTTTGTAAAGAATAAAAATGGACATTGTCCAAAAATTAATCTTGTGGATAATTTGGAGATCATTAGACTATTGTCACACCAAGGTTTGTATAAATCCTTGAGTTCTTTAGGTAATATTTCCAGAGAGGGACCAAATTTTGACCACCATTCATAAAACCAATTTGGAACTTGCTTATTAAGCAGGTCGGGATTAACGGAGAAAAACCAAGAATGTTTATTCTTAGGGTTTTGGTAATAAAAAGCTTTAGTAAAAGCTTGGATATAATCCCAATAGTTGTAGTAAACATAGTTACCTTCGGAAATTCTAACAGCTTTGTCGGTATTTGGACTTAGTCCCCATTCTCTTGGTGACAATATCTTATTGATATGGCATTTACTGAAGTTTATAAAACTTTCAGGGTTATTATTTTGGTAATGATGGGTAACAGTTATCGATTCGGTAACTGATAATAGAATTTCTAAATGGTGCCTGGCTTGATTATGCAAACCTGGGTAACCTCTTGATTCAAGATATCTGGTTCGTAATACCCAACCATCATTAGGACTTATTTGTAAGTCTTCTTCTTCAAGAAACAGAATATTTTCTGTAACAGGATTTTCGAAATATTCTTTTTCCTGAAAAGCATCAGAAATTGCTATATCTTTATAGGTTGAAGAGGAAGGTATATCTTCCTTCTTTGGTGGTGCAGGTAATTGCTGCATATTTCGATTTCGATTTTGGAATACTGTCCAATCTCCTATTATTGGAACAGTTGAATCCGGACGAGGTAACATATTGTTACTCCCATATCCACGACCACGGTTATAACCGCGACCTCTTCCCCTATTAGGGGTTGACATTACCCTGTAAAAATTCACGAGTTAAATAATCAGCAAGAGAATTATTTTCTCCTTTTATATATTGAATATCAAATTCAAAGGCTGACAGCTGGGCTTGCCATCCTGCAAAAATCTGTTTTGCTACAAGATTTTTAACATCTTTTTCAATAATTGATTTAGCTGAGCTACAATCAATTCTTAACAGAAATTTCTGGTTTAGTAAATCACTCTGAAATTTAGTTATGCATTTGATAATCGAAAGCATTTCTTTTTTAATAGTCGAGTATTTCGACTGAGTAGGATTCCATTTTCCTGATGTAAATCTTACTAAGACTTCTTTTGAAGTTTCAGGAATTACTTGCTTTAGTATTCCTCCATAGCCTATATTAGAGACATCTGTTTCAACAATTTTGAAATATTTTGGATTGGCCAAAGATAAGCAGGGTAAATATTTTACCTTTGTTTTAATTTTTTGGACTGCTTGAAAATGTTTCTCTGTCCAAGGTTCAGATTTTTTCCTAAGTCTTGCATACAATATTGCTGTATCTTGTGCTAAATTAGCATAGTAATCTGAAATATAATTCAGACTTCCTAAAAATCTTTGTAACTGCTTTTTGTCAGTTATTATATCAGGAAATTTTGAAGCAAATTCAATACTTCTCTCTATAGGAATAATTTTTCCTTGATTAATCATATGGCCTAAAAATCGAACTTGAGTTTGAAATAATTTCATTTTAGGAGCAGATATGACTAATCCATTTTGTTTTATCAAATTCTTAAATATTTTTAAGTGTTTGATATGTTGTTCAACTGTTTTAGAGAATACTAAAACATCATCTATATAAACAATTATAAATTCAGTGTAGGGATTAAATATATCGTTCATAATATTTTGAAATTCAGAAGGGGCATTTTTCTGACCGAAAGGAAGGACATTCCATTCATAATGACCAAAAGGGACAGTAAAGGCAGTTTTATATCTATCAGATTCATTAATCTGTATCTGCCAATAACCTGATTTCATATCAAATTTAGAAAAGATTAAAGCATCGCTTAATCTATCTAACAAATCCTTTTTATTAGGAATTGGATATCTAATCCATTTTAGCACTTTATTAAGAGGTTTATAATTAATAACTAATCTAGGGACTCCTCTTTCCTTTTCTGCAGCATTATTAACATAAAATGCTGTACAACTCCAAGGGGATTTAGACTTTCGAATTAAGCCTTTTTCTAAAAGAGAGTTTATCTCCTTCTTACATAATTCTAAGTATTCTTGATTCATTTGGGCTGGCCTAGCCTTAGTAGGAATTTGGTTTTCATTAAAACCATCTATATAAGGAAGAGAAACAACATGTTTCTTTCTATTCCAGAAAGCATTAGGAAGATCATTACAAACTTCATCATGAAATTGTTTTTCAATGATTTTTATTTGATTTTTAATATTGGGATTTTTGAGTTGTTCATTAATACTCAAAACTTTTATTTCTTCTTTAAGAAAACACAATTGATTTTCTTTGCTGAGAAGGCGATCTCTCACCTCATTAAGAATTCGAGTTTGGGGATCGGTTACAAATTCGAATTTTATGCTTTTACCTTCTATTATGGTAGAAATTCCAGTTTGATCCACATTGTTAGGGGCATAATATTGTGAAGGAAAGGGGTTCCTAAAATTATTCTATGATTAATATTCTTTATTAGAATAAAAGATGTGGGAAGACAAATGTCTTGGTTGCAAATATAAGCATTTGGCAATTTATACCTAACTTGGAGCTTATCTCCAGCAGCATGAGAAATAGATTGGGTAGTTTTTTCAAAATATTTAGTAGGGATTATTCCCTCTTTAATACAGTTTAAATCAGCTCCACTATCAACTAGAGCTATCTCATCTTTAAGAATAATTTTTCTATCTATCATAAGAGTAACTTTAATGTACCATCTTTGAGATGTTACTTGTTCTAAAAGATTCAAGTATTCTGTAACTTCATTGTTACTGGTAGATGAGACATTTTTTTGTTCTTCCTTTTTAGAGGAGGAAGGTTTTTCCTCTAACAAAGTAATTCTTTGTTCTAACAAAGTGTTGTTATGCTTAATCTGACTAATTTCAGATTTTAATAAATTAACTTCTTGTTTCAAATCATTAATGGAAACAGGAGTTTCTCTTTTAGTAGATTGCTGAAATCTATCTATAACCTCACTAAATTGGTAAGGTGCTTCCATAACTATAGGAGTTTCTTTTTCCTTATTATCTTTAATAAGGGCTTCAAGCATTTGCTTTTTTAATTCAAAATTTGTAATTGATTCTATGATTTTTAAGGCTCGATCTTGATCAGCCGTTAAGACATTTAATCCATTCATATCTACTATGGATTTGTAATAATTTAATTCATTACACTGGCAATCATTATTGTCAGAACTGACTGAGTCTGAAGAGGACTCATAAATTAAAGCTAAATCTTCATCATTAGAAGATTCTCTTTCTTCATCTGAACTATGAAGCAATACCTTTTCTAATTGTGAACGTAATTGTTCATCTTCTATCTCATTGAGAGCTTTCTTTGTCCAACATTGGTTGGCATAATGGCCAACTTTGCCACACTTATGGCAAGTTATATCAATCTTTTTGGCCTTTCTTTTCTTTTTATTCGGGACAAAAGGTTTTTCCTTAGCTTTACTATAAGGTTTTCTTTTATAATTCCTTTTATAATTATTATTATTAAAAGGATATTTTGATTTATAAGAATTATTCTTATAGGTTTTATTTCTTTTATAAGAAATCTTTTGCTTTTTCTTATCTTGATATCTAGGAATTTTTCCTATATCAAAGGCGAATTGGTCGCAAAATTCTCCTAATTGATGTTTCTCAGAAAGCTTTTGCTTTTTTAACTGATTCCTTAACTTTATGTCATTACATAAAGTTAATCCTTCGTTAATACAATTACTAACAATCTCTCCGTAAGTTAGAGATGAGTAATTAATGTTTACTCCATCATTATTATTTCTTAAGGATTGTCTAACTCTTTCAGCAAAGAGATGGGGTAAACCGTCTACAAATTTAGACTTCCAATGAATCGAATTAGGGTCATGAAGTTGATAAACCCTAGATAGGAAGGTATCTTTATACCATCTAAAATGAGTCAATGAAGGGCATCTAAGATTTTGTAGAAGCGTACATAGCTTCTCTGTTACAAGAACATTTGCTCCTATAAAATGTTGAAGAATAGCTAGACACAGAGTATAAACTGCATCTTCCTCTCCTGTAGTGGCAACATCATTTTCTACTTTTATAATCTTTTTATGATTAAGAATTTCTAATCTCTGGTCAAGGGTAAGATAATGATCCCACCAGCCTCTGATTTGTCCTACAAATCCAGTTGAAATGAAGGACGCTATAGCACTGTCAGTGCTTCCGTTCTGTTTACAAACAATGGAATACATAATCATTCTATGTATGACATCGAAAATTTGTTTTTCGTTTAAGCCATCAACATTCCATTCGTAAATGGCTTTTCCCGAGTATGAAGTTTGAATATACTCTGGTTCTTCAAATAGAAGATCTTGAGGAGAAGGTCTTTGATAGTAGAATTTTTCTAAAGGTTTCGGAGCATAAATAGGGTTTAGCTCCGCATGACTAATTTGTTGTTTAGCAAACATGGTTGCTAATTGGTTAATGTCATCGTCTAGATCTTCAGAAGGTTCTGAAGCTTCTGAAATTTGAGAAGATTCCTCCTTAGATAACACTGTTAAGCTTAGGTTTTGAAACTTTTGCTGAAGAATTTGTAAAAATTCTTCGCCACTAGTTTCTAACTTAAATCCCTTTATTGGGATGGGAGGTTGAATCATTGGAATATTGTCTTTGTTAGACGATGATTCTGGTGAAAGGTTTTGAGATTCTTTTTTCTCGACTGCCTTTTTTATTGAAACTAATTCGTCTTTTATTGTTTGTTTTAAAGAAATTATTTCATTTTCTAAGTTTATAAATTGATCACCTAAACAAGTGAGAAAGGTATTAGTATAATTTTGAGACCTTATTATCTCATTCAGATTTTTTACAGTTACTTGAGTATTTTCAAGTTTTTGAAGGCTAGTATAAGCAGTAGCTTCTGTGGTATTACTAAGGCAAATTGTCTGCTCGGGTGGAAAGGGAGAGTTAACGGTATCTCCTTTAACAGTCTTCCAAGGTCTTTGTAATACTAAAATCTCTTTATTAGTATTATTAATATAGGTTTTTATAAACCAATGAACAAAAGATATATAATCTTCTGTCCTAGCTAGATAAGAATAATATTCATCTTTAAACCTTTTTAGGTCATCTGACGAATAAGTCTTAAAGTACCATTGCCTAAATTGGGCATGTTTTTCTTGTTGGAATTCCTTATTAAGGATTTCCCTTATCGTGCTTCCTGGGGATAAATCAATCATTGATATGGAAGCTCATTTCTGATTGAGTAGGAGATTGCCTACTTTTCTTATAAATTCCTTCTGGAATTCTATTTTGGCTAATTTGGATGTTTTCTACGAATTCTGGTTCTCTTACTTGTGAAGTAGAGGCTCTAGCTGACACGCTAGGGGCTGTGATATAATCACTAGCTGTAGAATACCTAGAGGATAAAGATCTAGGGAGTCTAATGGTTCGTTGAGGAGTAAATTTAATTTCTATATCACCCTCAACTGTCTGGATTATTTGGTCAACTTCTTTGTTGACTTGAGGCTCGGGTTCTAATTCTTGAGGAAGAGACCATGTCTCTGGAAAATCAATTTCTTTCCACTTAATCATTCTATTAGTGGCTATGTTGGAAGTTAATAAATTGGTTTGAACTACAGTTGTAGTTCCAGGACAAGATATTTGTTTAGCCTTGGGGTTTAAAGTATTTAATACTTTATAATAAATTCTATAGCATATTGCTATAATCTCACTGCCTGGTTTAAAATTATATCCGTGAGTATGTAAGGTTATTTGCATAGCATCTAACAAATGATTATCTGTTAAAGATAGGGTTAAATTTGGAGCTACATCGAAGTAGACAGGTCCATGACATAAACTGGTTTCTATTAACGCAGCTAGAGATTGTTTAAAATCTCTGCATCGGCCATCTCTAACTGAGGCCATAATACTCGTGTTTAAACCTAATAAAGTTAAAGGTTTAAAGGCTATTTGAATTAATCCAATATGAATAAAATTATAGCTTTTAAAAGGAATTAAATCTTTCTTATTTAATAATCTAATTGTTTGATTAGAGTCAGTGACTCTAATGGTTTGTTCCATTGTTTTTATAACCTGTCTTGATTTAAAATCAAAGAATCCAATATTATAAATATGATCTAAGGGAACGGAGGTATAACCCATTTATTTAGTTTATCCAAATTCTTTGGATATTCAGCCAATTCAGCATTTTTAACTAAATCATTAGGATGCTCATCATCCTCCAAATTATTCATAATAATGAAAGATAAAGCTAAAGCTGTTGTGGTGGATTTGACCTCTAAGTTATGTAAGTATGTTTATTTGTTACAAAAAAGTAAAAGTGCGAGAATTTAAAATATTTTTGGTCATCTTTGCAAACGACTCACTCGTTTAACTGTCAACCAAAGGGACAGACGGATAAAATCCACGAAATCAAAGATGTGAAATATTTTTAGCAAAAATTTTCTTTTACGAAATCATCCAGAAAATTCCCATTTTATCTTTCGGGATAAAAGATGACATTTTAAGAAAACACTAAAAATATTTCGATTTTTTGACTTTTTTTTTTACATACTTACGTTACTTAGAACATCCAATCTTCCACAACAGAGATTTAGCTAATAACTGACATTAATTAAAAGAATAAGATAAAAAGGGTGTACCTTAACCAGGGCTATAAACAATGATGGCTCTGATACCAACTGGGCGGAAGCCAAAGGAAAACAGCGAAGAATATAGTATTTAAATTTATTTATAGTAAGAAAGGGCTCAGCGCATGAGCTATACTTTTATTAAAGTTTGTTGTTTGTATTGATAAAGTAACATTATTATTGTGACGATGGGGCCCATTAAGTAGTACCCGGCAGCAATAATGTTTACTTTATTAAAGTAACTTTAATACTTTAATAAAGTTATATATATATATATATATATATATATATATATATAATTTGCAACAGATTTACAAAGAAAAAACAACATATGTTGCACAGTGCAAGATCATTTCTTTATCAACACACTCTTTTTCTTTGCATACACTCTTGCTTCCTGTCCTTCAATCCCATGCTCTGCACCTGAATATAAATGCCAGTGAGTGAACATGTAGCATACAAAACAAGAATAAAATGAAATAACATATTTAACAACCAAACAGGCAAACACACATTAGACATCAAATCAGTAACAATTTTCTTGCCAGAAAATTGTGAGGCCTTGAACAGACTGTAAAGAGTATGCTAGGCCTTGAAAAGGCAAGAAACAGATGGGTACCAACCAAACTCCTGCTTAAACATAACATGTACATATATTAGTGCAAACACAATAACATCTAAACCCTGGCTGACAATTTCAGTATGCAACCACTATCTGACAATGCTGAAATAGTGAAATCTTCAAAAGAGTTTCTGAACATACAAAACACTACATACAGAAATCTTTTAAAGAGCTTCTTAACATACAGAACACTACAATTGTGAGGCTTATCAATTCAGTACATCAACACAGTACATCAGATTTAAACATATATACTGTATATGTTGTTAAAGGCAGAAAGCCTTATGAAATGTGAGAAAACTGAGAATGCAAAAATTAAAATGAAGAAAAAGAGCAGAAATTAAAATGAAGAAAATGAGCAAAATCACCTTCAAAAGTCTACATCCCAGTCACTGTAGCTTGTACCACACATCGTAGAAGAGCCATCCTCGAAAACGTTTTCAGATTTACCTATAAAGAATTAAAAATAAAAATAATTTTAAATTCATGGACCAGAAGTATAATATTCATTAATTAAAACAGAAATTTTAACACAGAACTACAGAAGTTATTAAAATTTGAACATACCATCCTTAACATCCGGGAGCCAATCTTTGACACACATTAAGGTTTCAACCGAGTCAGTATTTAAAGAGGAACGAGTGTCTGTGATAATTCTCCGACACTTACTAAAACAATTTTCGGATGCAACAGAAGAAGTTGGTATAGCTAGTATATCTTGCGCCATCCGTGCAAGTTAGTATATCTTACTACTAAATTGTTTTCCTAGAAGTCTTTGAGACACAGGAACTTTTATTAATCTCATTCGACACTTTTTTGCGTGAGTTTTTAAATGTGTTGTTCCTATACTGCTTCCCCCATCGAAACGTTGATTACGATACTTACAAAAACCATCAAATTTCTGCGTACCTTCTTTAGTTTGACTTTTAATACGATTAAAGTGTTCCCAAACAACTGATGTTAGTACCTTCTACTTTTTGGCCCGTTGTTCCTTGACTTCCTTCTATTCAATAGCCAAATCATTTTCTTGCAACACAATACAATCTTGATCACTCTGAGAGATATTTGCAGGAATTGTAGCACATTTCGTCGATACCATGCCAACTGAGTTTGATGATGCGAAACCTGATGCATTTCCTGCAGTTTTAAAAAACAAACATCATGCTTCTAATATAAAAAATGTGATGATTTATTGAAAAACGAAAACATAGGATAAGAAATACCCTGTTCCATTATTGAACGATTTAGCAATCCAATCAAACTGCTGTTAAATTAAGAAACAAGCACCTTATAATTAATAAACAAACAAGAACCCAATCAAACTGCTGTTAAATTAAGAAACAAGAACCGTAATTAAGAAATAAGAACCCAATCAAACAGCTATTAAATTACATACCTTATATATCCGAATTAGGATTAGGGTTAGCCGATTAGGTTTATATCCGAAATAGGATTAGGATTACTATCGCAGAACTGAAGCAGTGCCGCTGAGTGAGAATTGAGATTTGAGATCGTGGTCTGTGGATTAGGTATAAGGTATGTAGGACTATAGTCTGTAGGTCGATGTTTCGTGTACTCTATAAAATAAAATAAGTTTTTACTTTTTAGAGTGAATGATAAAATAAAAGTTTTAATAAATAATTAAATTGTAAGAAACTATATATATATATATATATATATATGGGCATGGAGTTTCTAAAGCACACTATAGAGAAGTTCTCTATTAGTGCACCTTAAATCTTGTATTTTATTATTATTTTTGATAATCCAACCGTACGGATGAAAAGTTTATGTCAAAATAACATTGTATACAAATTTTTATTATATTTGAAATAGTGGAGCATCACTTTTATAATAATACTATTTTCTATATATATTCAACGACACAGATTTATCATAATCTTATTGCTATAAATTTATAGTTCCAAATAATTAAATTACACGAAAATTTGTACATTCACATATTTTTGTATGAATTTAACATCCGTACGGTTGGATTGTTCAAATAATAACTAATTTATCATAATTTAAACTGCACTAATAGAGAACTTCTCTATTGTGTGCTTTAGATACTCTTTTCCCTATATATATATGCGTAGTTTCGGATCCGGATATTTTCGAATACGAATATGCCCATATCCATATTCGTATCCGCATATGTCGAATACAGATACGGATAATATCCGCTTTGTTTCAGATACGGATAATATCCGCTTTATTTTGAATACGAATACAGATATTTCGAACGAATATCGGATTTTTCAGATTTTTTTGACAGCCCTAATCTCATGTTTTCACATCAATCCACTCAATTAAATCTTCACATTGTAACATATCATCAGCTGCCGCATCATTTATATCATCACCTGTTACGTTATTTTGAACAATTTTTTGGGAAAACTAGGGAAATTTTCTCGTGCTTCGCGTGTGATGAAAAATTGATAAATTTAATTAAAATTGATATGATTATAAGTTAGGAGAATATATTAAACTTATGTATTTTTTAAAAAATTATATTAAATGTTTTGCAAATGATTTTTATGTTTAAAAATATGTGTGAACTCAAGTTTTTTTTTTCCTGTCAGTGGTACAATTTCATACATAAATTGTATTAACAACACAAAATCCAGAAAATTGAATTTTTTTATTCAAGAAAGTTTATCATCTAACCTAAAGGCACGCATGTTGCCCCTTTAGACAATAATACTTTAATGTTTGAGAAGAAAACATCTATTATGTCACCACACCTAAAAATCACCAACATAAATGAACAAAAATTAGTCTCAACCAGTAAGTATATTATTCCTAACATAATATAAAATAACCAATATAAATCTAATCAAATGGAGTCCCTTTGGTTAGATACGTAATTTAATTAAATATAACAAAATATAATTAATTATATATATAAATATATTTGAATATTAAAGCTCCAATATCATTTTCAGACAATGTTAATTATATATCATTCTTAACATAACATGAAATAACCCATATAAATCGAACTAAAGGGAGTCCCTTTGGTTGGAGGGTGAAATCCCCAAATACCCATATTTAAAAATAGATATACCAAAATGCCCGCGCCCAACACGGACCGTCCTAAATACCTTTTGAATGCCCATAATGTTGATGCATATAGAGTATACGCATGGGTAGTATGCGTGTACTTTGTAAAATGAAAATCTGACCTTGATGAATAGTGCCTGAATACGCAAATTCAGCTTACGTATTCGTTCAATGTTCATCGTCTCTCTACAATCGACGAGAAAGGCAATTTTGGGGTAATTACCGTCGAAATTCCGGCAACGTCCAGTTTAACACCATACCGTGATATTCAAGTCACGTATTATATACCAATCGACTCGTAATTGAATCCTCTATGATCCTATACCATCGATTTTTAATTTCTAATGCTAGATTTAGAAATCCCCAAACCAACCCTAATTTTCAATTTCCATGTTCGATCGATTATTCAATCTTCATTTACACGCCCCTGTGGGGCCAGATCTTGACAAAGAGTTTGGGAGAAATGGAGAGACATATATGGTGGTTGTTTTGATGTGCTTAGAAAGGGTGAAAGTTGAGAGACACCGACGGGAGGGGGAGGCGACGAGAAAGAGGCGAGGTTCTCCGCTGAGAGCTTCGAGAGCGAGAGAGATGGAAACGAGAAGAGTGGTGGATACGCATTCTCCAAATGCGTATCCCATCTATGCATGGACAGTATGCGCAGTTCATGGGTAAAAAGGACGGAACCAATTAGATACAGGTATTTTGGGCAACTTCTTTTGTAAAAGTGTGTATTTTGGTCCATTTTTCTTGGTTAGATACCTAATTTTATTAAATTTAACAAAATATAATTATTTAGCTATGTAAATATATTTGAATATTAAAGCTCTAAATTCATTTTCAAACAATGCCAGTAACAAGTACAAAAAATAAGCCATCAAAATGGTACATGATTGCCTCTTGCAGGCCCAAAATATAAGCCATCGTTCATGGCCACCCATCAATGGTACAAAATTTTAATTACCTATACACAAGTTAATCAAGTTAACTTGAGTATTTTTTAATTACCAATGGAGAGCTGGTACTAATGGTAATTATTATTTACCTAATGGTATTTTAAAATATCATTTTACCCAATGGTAATTATTTTATTCAAAACATGCACAATTTCATTATTATTCGTAGATATTTTATTACTATTGTATTATTTAGAAAGAATACCCTAAATACCCAACTTTTGGGTACCCACTTACCAAAATACCCACATTTCAAAACATCGCCCGGATTACCCACGGGATATGCCGTTCCCAGGGGCGTATCCCAAGTACTGTAGCGCTCAGAAAACACAACACTTCTTCGTCTCCTCGAGAGCTCCAATCGTCGGCGATTCATTATCGGCTTGTCAATTGAGCATCTTAGAATGATAGTCCACCTACCACAGGAACACAAACTGACCATAAGATCGTCCCCTATCTCCTCCCAGTCTCCTTTTACCTCCTCCGACCCCGCAGGGGCGAGTATGAAGCTCGTCAAAGTGTTCGACGTCGACGGAATCGCCAAAATGGGCGTTTCAAATCCAGCATTAGAAATGTTATGAAAGTGGTATGGACTTGTAGAGGATTGAATGGTAATTCGATTGGTGTAGTGGATGTGTCTGGAAAACGTCGGGATGGTCGTGGACGGGAGACTCGTCGGAAATTGTTAAAATCACCTGGAAATCGCGACTGTTGGGGGAGACGATGCTGGCGTGAGATACGCCTGTGGGAGCAACGTATCCGAAGATACGCATATCACATTGGCGTATCTGGTGGCGTCTACGCCCATTCCAGAGTAGCAACCTTCACTTGCGCCTATGTTAACAGCGTATCTGGTTCACTTGCGCCTATGTTAACAGCGTATCACCACACACGACCATGTGGTAGGCGTATGTGGTGGGCATTTAGGGCGGTACTTTATAGATCTGGGCATTTTGGTGAGAGGAAGTAAAAATGTGGGTATTTAGGGCACTCACCCTATTATTTATTACTATAAAGTTTGAAATTTTGAAATAGTAATTAGGCAAAATTATTATAATTTCATATTTTATATGTTTATGTGATTATCAAATAACAATTAAACAATGTATTTCAACTTAAAATAGCGCATGCGAATATAATTATTAATTGTTTACAAAAAGTATATTTCATAAAAATAAATAAATTAAGTACATATAAACTATAAATTGACCATATATGTGCAAAATATATAAAAGTTACGCAATACGTTTGACCTATTTTTTTAATCAGATCCCCTCATCGTGTTTATCAACTAACAAATCATTTGAAAATATGAGAATCCTAGAAATAGATGAGCTACTAAAGTAGATTGCATTATTTCGTACACAATTACTAAAAAAGATATCACATCATTGCATAATATTATACTAAAAATACAATATAATATGAAAGACATATGTTAAATAGTTCATGTTAATGATTGCATGCACTATTAGACATTGTTCATATTTGTAAAAATAATAATTTTTCAAAAATATATCACATTGTTTTAAAAAATATTTCAAATTTTTATGATGTTAAATGTAGTCGAACAACGAAACTTACTTGGTAAAAATATTACATTATAAATTTTTATAATATTCATATTTTAAAAGTCATATGAAAGCCATTGTTGATAAAATTAATTTTATCTAATTATATAGGTGAATATTACTTGATGTTATGTTAGGATGCCATCGAACATTTTGTCATATGAAAGTTACTATTAATATTGGCATAATTTTTTGGATTATTTTAAAACTAAATTATTGAGATATAAGTTTTAAAATATTTAATTTGATCAAAATTTTTATATTAAGCACTGGAATAATCTCATATTTTTTTCACCATTTTTTGTAAAATCTAATATATATAAAAACTTTTTTGATTTATTTAACTACATTTTGAATGAAATGAGATACGAATAGTTGTTTTAGACTAAAACTTTCCCTTAACATTCCCCTATATAATTATATAGTAGAAAGTTACTCGACTACGACGACGTCTTGCATTCTTTGATATAAAAATTATTATTATTATTATTATTATTATTATTATTATTATTATTATTATTATTATAAGAGAAAATCTTAATTTAAAAATAAATAATTCTCGAGAGATAAAAAAAATCGATCACAATATTCATCATGCATTTAATACTAACAATGTGTATATCTTTATTTATTGATCTTCATAACATTTTGAAAATATAGAACATATTTAAAATCCAGTATTTACATATCTAGTCTTTATTAAATATACACGCAATAAGGACAAATCAGAGAAGAATCAGAGCCACCACAAATACTCTTTCATTTTCACTAATGTAATGATATTTGAATGAGCTAAATAGAGTTATTAAATCCAACATAATAATGTACTTATAATTAAGATGCAAGATATCTTTCTTTATAAACTTTTTAATCAAAAAAATTAAGTGTATTCCTCAGATTTAGCAGCACAGTGCATCTCACAAGCTCCTTCATTTCTGACAAAGTTTTAGTTTATTCACTCTTTGCTTTCTGATCACCATTCTCCTAATTGCCAAGTTGATGTCTTAATGATAATGCATCATCAGCGAGAGGCAGAACTGTTAGGTCCCGTAAAAGGGTTAATTTAAGCTAGAAGGGGGGTTGAATAGCTTAATATCCAATTTAAAAATTATTATGGCGTTTTAAATTAATTTTCCATTTTTAAAACTTTTACCGAGTCGTTATGCAGTTTATAAGTGCAGAAATAAAAGACGAGGGAAGAAAATACCTGAAAGGCATATGACTCAGCCTATTTGTAGTTAGAGGATCCTAATCAACTTAAACCAAATTGTAATAAGTAAATATACATATGAACTGTCACAGGAATCTCAAGAAGTATTATCTGTCAGAAGAAAGAAGAAAAGTCAATCTATAGTTTTGATGTCATACACTGGAAGACGATTCAGTTATCTGATCAAGCCCCAGTATAGCATTGAAGTGAATGGATTCATTTGAACAGTGACAGAGATTTTTCGAGTGATAGTTTGAAGGTCAGTTACAGTACAAGAGAATTGAGAGAAGAAATAAACCACAACCTAAAGTCAAAAGTGAAGAAGCATCATTGAAGTTAGTCGTTCATGAACCAGACAGTACATCGAACGTCAACACAAATCAGTGGTAATTCTTTACTACCTTCAGTGGTTTGTAAGAATTAAATTAATTATTTGTTGATTTAATTAAATTCATTTATAATTGATATAAATCATTTAATTGATTTAATTAAATAAATTAATTCTAGAAGAATTAATTTATTTATTAAATTAATTATTGTATCAATTAAATATGAATTAGTTAATCATTAATTAATTAAATGGATCAATATGACTTAAAGAAAGAAGGTTGGATTATGTCTTGGAGAAGAAAGATTCAGTATGACCTAAATTTAAGTCATACCGACAGTAGCTTTTCAAGATTATGTCTTACCGACCTGATTAAGTCATACCGACCTCTGCCAGCTGTTTTAAGTCTTACCGAATTTCTGATTAAGTCATACCGACAAGTTTTATGTCTTAATGGAGGTTTGTGTAAGTCTTAATGAAGGAAAACTAAGTCTTGGAAGCAGTTTAAGTCATGCTGGAGCATTTAAATATCCTACAGAAAGCTAGCAAGACCTATGACTGATACAAAAGAACAGAACACAGCAGATTATGTTATAACTGAAGAAACACAGCAGAAAACATAATATCCAGAACAGATTTCTCTCTCAAGAATATCAAGAACACCGAAGCTTAAACAATTCCCAGAAATTCAAGTTCCTCATCTTTGTTATATTCTATCCGCTAGAACTTGGTTATTTGTGATTCTTCTACTACTAGCGAATTAAGTTTCCTAGTTCTTATCTTGATTATTATTAACTAAATTAGAAAAGTTCGTGTCGAATTTTCTAATTAGTTATTAACATCTTGATAAGTTGTTATACTGATTTTGTAACACCACATCAAGTTAATATACAGTTATATTCAACTTGAAAAATTGTGTTAAATAATTCCGCACATAAATTTGTCTTTATCAAATTTTATTTAAAGGACAAATTTCGATAAAAAGGTAAAGATTGTATTCAACCCCCCCTTCTACAATCTTATCGGACCTAACAATTGGTATCAGAGCAGATTGATTGATACACAAATCAAAGATCCAATTTTACTCGATTAAAAATCATCCCCGAATTTTTTAACTCTCTTAAAAAATTCATCATGTCTTCTAAAGTTGGAACTGTGAAAATTCCCATATATGACAAAAACAGTTATGATATGTGGAAGAACAAAATGTTAATGTTCCTCGAGGTTGCAAATCCTAAATACATGAAAGTCTTATCAGAAGGACCAATAATACCTTTTGGATTAATTCCTGAAGTTGTTACTAATGGAAAAGTTATTTCCCCTGCAAAGTTTGTACACAAAGATTCTTCTGAGTACACTCTTGTTGAAAGAGAAGAAGCTGGACTTGACATTAATTTAAGACTGATCTTAATAGATTCTCTAGACTTTGTGATGTACAGTCATGTGATTAACTGCAAGACTGCAAAGCACATGTGGGAAACCATTGAAACTGTGAATGAAGGAACAGAGGAAGTTAGGGAGAATCGTCTATAAATTCTGACATCTGAGTATGAACACTTTCGATCAGCATACAATGAAAGTATTCAAGATGTGTTTGAAAGATATAACAAACTTGTCAACAATTTACAGATGCATGGCAAGTACTACACTCAGAAAGAGATCAACAGAAAATTTCTACTGTCAATGCCTGTTCATCTAGAACATAGAATTACAGCTATCAGAGAGTCGAGGAATCTAAGTGAAATTACTGTAGAAAGACTCTTTGGTGTTTTAAAAACCTATGAACTGGAACAATCTCAACAAAAGGAGATTTATGGAAAAGGAAGAGTTGCTAATACTTCTACAGCTCTTATTGTTGAGAACAAACAGGAAGTGGAAGATAAGGTTATTCAACCTTGTAATGTTGACAGTGGTAAGCTTGAAGTTGAAGTTGGTCAAACGAATACTAGTCCAGATGAAGGAGACTTCTATTCTTTAGAAGAGCTAGATCAGTTGGAAGATGAGTCCATGACTTTGTTGGTAAGGAAATTCAGCAACTTCAGATTCAGGAAGAATCCCAAGTTCAGGTACAAATCTAACTATAACAGGTTCCAGAGAGGAGGTTCTTCATCCTCAAGTAACAGAGGAGGTTACAAAACTGGAACAATTGAAAGAAGTAAAATTAGATGCTACAACTGTAATGAACTTGGACATTTCGCTACTGAATGTCAGAAGCCAAAACAAAACCAAAGAAAAGACTTTGGATCTGAGAAGAAGAAGACAGGTAAAGCCTATGTGGCTGCTGGAAAGAGTTGGGATGATACAGACTCTGAAGATGAAGAGTATGGCAATCTTGCCCTGATGGCAAAATCTGATAACTCCAGTGGTACTTCATCTGAGGTATCATGTACTCAAAGTCAATATATTTATCAACTTAGTGATACACTAGGTAATGCTAATAGAGAGATTGAAAGGATCAATTTGTTAAATACAGATCTTAGTAATCAATTATCAGAATTACACGATGTACAAAATTGCCATGATAAACAAAAATCAGAAATAAGAATTCTAAAAGAACTTGAGAGGTTTCTAGCGTTGATAGTGGTTCAACAATGTGAAACAATAGCTGAGCTAGAAATAAGGGTTAATGCTACTTCTAATTCATGTAAAGTGGCTAAAGAGTTGTTTAACCAACAAGCTATTAATCAAACCGTAGGAATTGGGTTTGATTATAATGAAGCTATTGGACGAAAAAGCATTATTACCCCTAATCGTGTCAGTGCTGTAGAAAGGGGTATCCCAATAGTGCTTAAGGGTGTTAGAAACCCACTCTTTAAGACATCTATAGCAGAACCTTTGGATACAACATCTTTAATCATTAAGGAAGAGATGCGCATTGAGGATTTAGCTAATGGCGTAGTCTTAGAAAGTAATCAAGTTGTTAAAAATGATGAAGATAGAAAGTCTGTGTTTAAGAAAACAGAAAGAGTTGGTGAGTCTACTAGTTCCTTGAAAACTAGTAGTAGAAGTAACAACATGAATAAATGCAACAACATATCTACCATGCATGCTATTCATGTTATTAATACTGCTCGTAAGAAATGCAATGCTGTTAATTGCATGTCTTGTGCTTTTAATATAATGTCTGCTTACTTTAACGGTAATCATGCATGTGTTGATAAGAATGTTCCTAGACAGCATATGAGCAGAAATAAACATGTTAGATCCAGGACTGTAACATCACCTAATTCTAAGATTAGGACTCCAAGTCCTTCTCAGGATATGGTAAAGACATGGTTACCCAAGCTGAAACCAAAGCAAGTTAAAGCTGTTTACAGGGTTAAATGTCTAGTACCTGAAGAAAATGTTGTTAAAATAAAAAGTGTTGCTTTGCCTGATAAAGGCCAATTCTTTAAGTATTCCGGACCCAATCAAATTTGGGTTCCGAAGAAAATCTAACCAATTTGTCATTGCAGGGTTTGAAAAAGGTTGAACGAGTCATGTGGATTCGGGACAGTGGATGTTCAAGGCATATGACCGGAGATAGAGCCCTGCTGACAAATGTGGTGGAGAAGGCCGGCCCAGTCGTTACCTTTGGAGATAACAGCAAAGGTAAAACTGATGGATATGGCAGATTAGAAGCTGGAAATGTTATCGTTGAAGATGTCTCTATTGTGAACGGCCTTGAGCACAATTTGCTCAGTATTAGTCAATTCTGTGACAAAGGTTATGAAGTTCATTTCAACAAGAAGAATTGTCTAATATCACACAAGAGAAATGAAAGGCCGCAGTTGACTGGAGTAAGAAAAGGAAACTTGTACATAGCCAATATGAACTCTGGAAGCACCGAAGAAATTAGATGTTTTTATTCAAAGGCATCCACTGATGAAAGTTGGTTATGGCACAAGAAACTTTCTCACCTAAACTTCAAAACAATGAATTCTCTAGTGAAAAAAGAGTTGGTGAGAGGTTTACCTTCGATTGAATTTACTCAGGAAGGTCTATGTGATGCTTGTCAAAAAGGGAAGTTAAAAAGGGCAACTCACAGGAGCACTAACATATCATCAATAACTGAACCATTACAACTTCTTCATATGGATTTGTTTGGTCCAGTTAGTGTGATGTCTATGTCAAGAAAAAGATATGCTCTAGTGATTGTTGATGATTTCTCAAAATTCACATGGGTACTATTTCTGAACTCAAAAGTTGAAACTCCACAACTGGTAGTTGATCACATTAAGTTAATTGAGCTGGACTCTAATCGTCCAGTAAGAGCTATAAGGTCAGACAACGGAACTAAATTCAAGAATGCAGTTCTGAATGACTTTTGCACTGAAAAGGGTATAACTAGACAGTACTCGGCTTCCAGAACTCCTCAACAAAATGGGGTAGTTGAAAGAAAGAATAGAACCTTGATTGAAGCTGCACGTACTATGCTAAGTGAATCAAGGCTTCCATTGAGCTTTTGGGCTGAAGCTGTCAACACTGCATGCTATACCCAGAATCGTACACTTATTAATAAAGACTTAATGAAGACACCATATGAAGCTCTACATGACAAGAAACCAACTCTCAAGTACTTCCATGTATTTGGGACAAAATGCTTTGTGCTGAAAGAAGGAGATGATCAAGGTGGTAAATTTGAAGAAAAAGCACATGAAGCCATATTTATTGGTTATACTAGAAGAGCCTACAAGGTGTATCTTATTGATCAACAGAAAACTATGGAAAGTGTCAATGTTACATTTGATGACACAAAACTCCCAAGTATCCAAAATGAAGATCCATCTGAAAAGCTTAAGTTTGATGATATGTCAGACTCAGATTCAGATGATGACAATCAACCTGACGTTGTTGCTGATAATAATAATCCAAATGTTGGTGGTAATGATCAAGGTGATACTGGTGAAAACAATGATAATTTTCAAGACACCATTGATACTCTTGAACCATCAACAAGTCAAACTGGCAACAACTCAGGGGGAGATAATGAAGGGTCAACAAGTCATACTCAACATCATACTGAAGATCAAGGTGAATCATCAAGATCAATTCTTCCCAGACAAACTGTTTGGAATAGAGCTCATCCTTTTGAGCTGATTCTTGGTGATCCAGATGTTGGTGTGAAAACAATAAGAGCTTATCAGAATCAATGTAACTATTCTGGGTTCTTGTCTGTTATGGAACCTAAGAAAGTAGAAGAAGCTCTATCTGATCCTGATTGGGTGATTGCTATGCAAGATGAACTCAATCAATTTAAGCAACTAGAAGTATGGAAGCTGGTACCCAGACCTAAAGATAGAAAAGTGGTGGACACAAGATGGGTATTCAGAAACAAACTAGATGAAATTGGAACTGTGATAAGAAACAAAGCAAGACTGGTAGCTAAAGGTTATTCTCAAGCTGAAGGCATTGATTATGACGAGACCTATGCTCCAGTGGCAAGACTTGAGGCCATCAGAATATTCTTGGCATTTGCATCCTATTCAAGATTCAAAGTTTATCAAATGGATGTCAAGAGTGCCTTTCTGAATGGTAAGCTAGATGAAGAAGTGTATGTAGAACAGCCCCCTGGTTTTGAAGATCAAGATCATCTGGACTATGTCTACTTTCTTTACAAAGCTATCTATGGTCTTAAGCAAGCCCCAAGAAAATGGTATGACACTCTTTCTGAATTTCTATTAGAAAATGGTTTTATAAGAGGTGTCATAGACAAAACTCTCTTCACTAAAAGACATAAGAATGATATAATACTAGTCCAAGTCTATGTGGACGATATTATATTTGGGTCTACTAATGAGCTTCTATGCAAGAAGTTTTCTAAGTTAATGCAGGGTAGGTTTGAAATGAGCATGATGGGAGAACTGAAATTCTTTCTTGGATTACAAATAAGTCAGAGACAGGATGGAATATTTATTTGTCAATCCAAGTACATTAAGGAGCTCCTCAAGAAATATCACATGGAGGAGTGCTCATCAGCAAAGACACCATCAACTATAGCTGTCAAAATTGGTTTATGTGAAAGTTCTGCCAAGGTAGATATCACAGGCTATAGAGGTATGATTGGCTCATTGCTTTACCTAACTGCTAGTAGACCAGATATAATGTTTTCCACATGCTTGTGTGCAAGGTTCCAAGCGAACCCTAAAGAAATCCATCTCACTGCTGTCAAAAGAATCTTAAGATATCTGAAGGGTACGCCTAATTTAGGCATCTGGTACCCTAATGAAACTGGTTTTACTTTAATTGGATATACAGATTCTGACTATGCAGGAAGTGTTGTAGACAGGAAGAGTACATCTGGGAGTTGTCAATACCTAGGTGGAAGATTGGTATCCTGGTTCAGTAAGAAACAGCAAACAGTTTCCAACTCTACAGCCGAAGCTGAATATATAGCTGCTGGAAGCTGTTGCGCTCAGATCTTATGGATTAGAAATCAATTAATGGACTATGGCATTGTATTGGAAAATATCCCTATTTTATGTGATAATACAAGTGCCATAGCAATCGCTAGCAATCCTGTGCAGCACTCAAGGACAAAGCACATTGACATAAGGTATCATTTTATAAGAGAGCATGTAATGAATGGTACAGTACAACTACTATTTGTAGGCTCTGGAGATCAAACTGCAGATATTTTTACTAAGTCGCTTAATGAATCCTCATTCACTAAAATTGTTAGTGAATTGGGTATGTTAAACAGTCCTAGTAATTAATACTGTTAATATCTGAAATTTGATCTTTAATAATTTTGCAAGTGATTTTTCAGTGACTATTTGTTGTTTGAAATCACTTGTATAATTATTTTACCATTTGATTTTCTTGCTTGTTTAGTTATTTTTCACTCTGTTTATTCATATTATTTGATACTTCATATTTCTGTATTTTTAGAATATTTGTAGATATTTATTTCTATTTTAATAATTAATTTATCATATGTTTTGTAATTTTTGTCCTGTTAATATTGCTTTGTTTTCGTTAATAGGTTAGCATATGGTATTTATAGTTATTTTTATTATTTGTGTAATTTTCTATAATATTTTTATAAGTTAATTGTATATTTTATTGTGTTTTTTAATGTTTGTTTAAAGTAAATATGACGTAAAATTAGGAAAAACAATCAATATGACTTAACTTAAAAATTGGTATGACTTAAACAGGTTAAGTCTTACCGAGTTTTTTTTTATTAAGTCATATTCGCTAGTCTGTTAACATTAAGTCTTAATCGATTATAATTTATATATATAATTTTTGAGTCTTAATTTTAATTAAGTCATAATAGAATCTTGTCTATTTAATTAAGTCATAATCGAGTATATATATATATATATATATATATATATATATATATATATATATATATATATATATCAGTTATGTCTTAATGTATTTTTAAGTCTTATTTTAGGTCTTAGTATATATATATAACAGTTAGAATGTGTTAAGTCATATTATCAGTTTAAGTCATTCTCGTGTTAAGTCACAGAATATTCCAACCGATACATACAATACACACGCACAACTCTGTCGAACCTCTGCCGGATTTTTGACCGGAATCACTCACCCATTTCACGATCTGATCACATATTTGGATTCCTTGATTGATCATCTACATTTCGAGTATTTAAAATCAAGATTTGGTCCAGTTTTTGAAGATATTATTTTTCGAAAATCGAATTTTCGATCTGATTCTCCGATCGTTTGGTTTTGATTTTGCAAAAACTAAAAATATACGGTTGTTCGTGTGTGTAAGAGGATCATTGTGTGATTTTTTCAGAATTTTTGGAGAAAAGTTAATTATTTCGAATTTTTAATTAATTATTAATTCGAAAAATTAATTTTTAAATCATAATTTTGTAAAATCTGAAATTTTCAAAGAAACTAAATCTTGATTAAAATGGCTGATCGATTTGAAATTATTAAACATAATTTAATCGGTTATTTTGATCCAGAAAAATGTTCAGTTGAACGTTTTCGACCGTGGATTCGTTTTTTAAATGAAAATTCACTGGTTCGCACTACTTTGAGCTTGGATGCTCCATTGAAAATTGAACCTTTGCGAATCATGTGTACTACTGCTGTCATTTCTAATGATAACAGATCATTTATCTTCTCTGTAGGAGACAATCAGTACACAGTGAATGAAAATACAATAAATACGGTCTTAAATTTTCCAACTGATAATTTCGAAGAATTACCATCAGATCAAGAATTGATAAATTTTTTAAATGGTGTATTCTATCAAGACAGTCCTGATCAAACTGTCTGGAATAAAAAGAACTTCGTTCAGGAATGGGACTATCTGTTTGACACATTAGGTAGAGTCTTTGCCAATTCTACTAAAGGGAACTTCGGGGTATTACCATCCTTCTTGCAGCATATTGGATATGCAGTTGCACACAACCGAAGAATTAATATTGGTAGACTACTGTGTGTTCCGATGGTTAGAAGAATCATTAATGCAAAGAAGAATTTTGATAATGGACAAAAAGTATCATGCTATTATCCAAGATTCTTGTCATTGATTTTTAATCATCTTGTGGAACTAGAAAACCAAGCCCAATTCCTGAATGGAGAATCACTGGCGTCAGGTAAACCTACTACCAGATTGTTCACTGAGTACAGCAACAAGCCTAAATTCACAAACATACCTGTAGTTGTCACCCAATATATGTCAAACTATATACAACTACCTGTCATTGAACCTGTACCAGAACCTGAACAAAACCCTGAACCACCAGTGGAAAACATACTTGTTGATAATGAAGATCAAGGCAATCAACGAGTTGAACCTGCTCAGCAAATTGTTCCTCAGCCAGCTGCACTTGCTGTTGAACATCCAGTGCAAGAAACTGCATCTGTCCCTGAACCTGAATCAGATCAACCAATCTTATCAGAGACTGTTGCGGAATCAGCTAACCAGGTATTGCCTTCTGTTCCTCAAACTACTACTTCTCAATCTATTTCTGGAACCCAAGTGGTTGGTAGGTCTGACCAAGGGGTTGTAGTACCACAATCTCTAACCAAGGTCGTAGAGCCAAATACTCAACCAACAAAACTCATATCTTTTCACTCCAGAAAGAAATTGCAAGTTAAAAGAAGTCGAATCAGCAGTGGTAGTATGAGTGAACCCACAGCTCTGCCTCTAGAAAAGAAAAGTAGAACTCAAACTGAGGTAACTGTAAGCCCGTCTATATCCTCCCAACAGGATATGGAAGTTGATATGGCCGTTACACAGTTACTAGAATCATCTTCTCAACAGGATGATTCTATTGAAATTCGCCATAGGGCCGTGGCACCTTGTAGTGAGTCAAGCACACCACCCCTATTACTCACAATGGGGGAAGACATACCTTTAGATGAGTCTCAGGACACACTGCAAGGAGAGCACGTAGAAAATGTGACAGTGCCTACCATAGTTACGGTAGAAGAGTCTTCACAGGCTTTAGAGGGAAATCTTGGTTCTCAGCCAATTTTAATAGAACCATCATCTCCCCTCCCAGGACAAACACTCCTGGCTCCCTCAAGGGATTTTCCACTCGCAGTTTCGACTGGAGAAAATGGAAGGCAACTTGATCAATCTACTACTGAAGCAATTCAGTCAACAATTTCAAATGTTCAAGTAGATTTGATTAAGGAAAGGGATTTTCGAACTCCCATTGCACCACCACTGACCTTCCCAGAGGAGGCTAGGGTGATTTTACATGCAGGTACAAATATGGAAGCAGCTAAGGAATCTGAGAGGAGTGATGTGAGGAATACCATAAAATTGAGTGAAACACATGCACTTCAGGTGAGTGGATCTCAAAGTGAACGTCAGGTGAGCGCACACACTGACACATACACTCTCTCACTATTAGAAAAGATAGTTGCTTTAAAGAAAGAACTTGCAGTCAGCAAGGCTGAAACAGAAATCCTTAGAGCACAAGTGGGTGAGCGATCTTCTTCATCCACCTCTGTCAACAGTCAGCTTGCTGGAATCAAGAAGGAGATAAACTACTTAAAGACATCTTTCACCAAGAAGATAGATTCTCTCGAACTCCCTCATGAAAAGGCACTTGATGACTCTGGAGATATTACTGTTGCTCAAGACATGTTAATTTCTGAAATTTTCGTGAAAGTTGACACTCTACAGTCAGAGGTACAACACAATCAGGAATCTACTGATTCTCGTCTGGACCAGATCGAAAAGCAAAATGCACACCAGGCTAAAGGGTTAAGACATCTGTTTAATCTTGTAAGTCAAAGTCGCAAACCCACAAATGAAGAAATTGAATTCTTTACAAGTAAGGGTGGTGATGATGATGAACAAGATCCTGAAGCTGGGGGAACTGATAAATCTGTAGAGGATTCCTCAACTAAGGGGGAGAAATCAAAGGGGTCAACACAAGATAAAACTAAAGAAAGAGAGGGATGAGAGGGAAAATCTGACCAAAGTGAAGATAAGAGAGATAAGAGGAAGAAAGTAGTTGAAGAAACTGAAGAAGAAATTCAAGACAAGAACACAGGTTATTATTACACGGGTGAACCGGATAACTTCGATGTTTTTGCTGATCTTGAATTCCCTGATCAAGGTGAAGAACTTCCTGAACCTGATCTTAGTCACTGGGAAGATGAAGGACCAGTGACATCTGAATATGAAGCTCAACAAGCTGAGAAAGAATCTGAAGAATTATTTGCTCAGAGGGAAGCTAATTTGCTAATGAGAGAAGAAAAGCTTCAGAAAGCTGAACAGCAAGCATTACAACGATTACATGCTATAAATGTTGAGAAGAGAAAGACATATATCAGACTAAAGAGCGGTGACAAATGGGAACGTGCTCAAAAAGCAATTGATTCACCTCAGAGTTCTGATTATGAAGATCATCGTCTTGGACAAATTCTCGAGGAATTCAAACTGGCAAATCCAATTCATGATATGTATATAAAGGCCTTAAAGGTAGAAGTCATCAGGATAACTACTGCATTTGAACCCAAATCTGATGAACTGGTAATATTTGTGGATTGTCATAAAGTTGGAACTTTCAGAGTATCTATTCAGTTCTTTTATGACAGATCGCTGACAGAGATTTGGGTACTTAGGCCTAAGGTAAGAACATCTTCTGAGCTAGGTGTGTTGTTACATGAAAAGTTCAAAGAATTTGCTGAAAGAGCTGGACCAGAAGTGATTAAGGATCCTCCACAAGTAAAATTTCTTAAGGGAGAGGTACTTCACTCAATCAATCTTCAGACAGATGAGTTATATGAACATCATGCAAAACACTTGGTATATGCTGAATATGCTCTCAGAAATCATGGATTCTTGACTGAAGAAAAGGTAATAGTTGCAGATCACATTCGATCCTATGCACAAACGAACATAAAAGATTACAAGAAATTTCAAGGTGAACTGAGAAAGAAGCTTGGAATTCCTTTAGTCTTACCTCAAGGATTGTCATCAAGAAGAGAACGTCTTGTTGATTCTGATTTACACATGAAACTTCAAGTCACAGATGAGCCAGAAGAAGGAGAATTCAGAAGGGAAGACAACTGAAGAAAAAGAATTGCTCTACATGTTATATCTTTAGAGCTTAGATAAATCTTGATAGGAATTTGTATCATATGATCAGTCTAGAGGATCATCTATCTTGTATTTATCTTTCATGTTTGAATCTGGAAAATGTTAAATATAAACCAGAACTTTTTTTTCATATTTACTTAGTATTTAAAGTTTTATCTTTCATTTGGTTAAGTTGGATTAGTTGAGGTATCCTCTAGGAATTCGCTTGTTATTGTCTAACAAACAAATAGGGGGAGATTGAAAGGCATATGACTCAGCCTATTTGTAGTTAGAGGATCCTAATCAACTTAAACCAAATTGTAATAAGTAAATATACATATGAACTGTCACAGGAATCTCAAGAAGTATTATCTGTCAGAAGAAAGAAGAAAAGTCAATCTATAGTTTTGATGTCATACACTGGAAGACGATTCAGTTATCTGATCAAGCCCCAGTATAGCATTGAAGTGAATGGATTCATTTGAACAGTGACAGAGATTTTTCGAGTGATAGTTTGAAGGTCAGTTACAGTACAAGAGAATTGAGAGAAGAAATAAACCACAACCTAAAGTCAAAAGTGAAGAAGCATCATTGAAGTTAGTCGTTCATGAACCAGACAGTACATCGAACGTCAACACAAATCAGTGGTAATTCTTTACTACCTTCAGTGGTTTGTAAGAATTAAATTAATTATTTGTTGATTTAATTAAATTCATTTATAATTGATATAAATCATTTAATTGATTTAATTAAATAAATTAATTCTAGAAGAATTAATTTATTTATTAAATTAATTATTGTATCAATTAAATATGAATTAGTTAATCATTAATTAATTAAATGGATCAATATGACTTAAAGAAAGAAGGTTGGATTATGTCTTGGAGAAGAAAGATTCGGTATGACCTAAATTTAAGTCATACCGACAGTAGCTTTTCAAGATTATGTCTTACCGACCTGATTAAGTCATACCGACCTCTGCCAGCTGTTTTAAGTCTTACCGAATTTCTGATTAAGTCATACCGACAAGTTTTATGTCTTAATGGAGGTTTGTGTAAGTCTTAATGAAGGAAAACTAAGTCTTGGAAGCAGTTTAAGTCATGCTGGAGCATTTAAATATCCTACAGAAAGCTAGCAAGACCTATGACTGATACAAAAGAACAGAACACAGCAGATTATGTTATAACTGAAGAAACACAGCAGAAAACATAATATCCAGAACAGATTTCTCTCTCAAGAATATCAAGAACACCAAAGCTTAAACAATTCCCAGAAATTCAAGTTCCTCATCATTGTTATATTCTATCCGCTAGAACTTGGTTATTTGTGATTCTTCTACTACTAGCGAATTAAGTTTCCTAGTTCTTATCTTGATTATTATTAACTAAATTAGAAAAGTTCGTGTCGAATTTTATAATTAGTTATTAACGTCTTGATAAGTTGTTATACTGATTTTGTAACACCACATCAAGTTAATATACAGTTATATTCAACTTGAAAAATTGTGTTAAATAATTCCGCACATAAATTTGTCTTTATCAAATTTTATTTAAAGGACAAATTTCGATAAAAAGGTAAAGATTGTATTCAACCCCCCTTCTACAATCTTATCGGACCTAACAATACCACACAGGAGATTTTATCCTGGTTCGCGATGGCGCAACCCCTAATGGATTCGCTCACCCCTACTCCAGTCCCCGAGCTCCTCTCTTAAGGGTTTCATGCAATCAAACGCAGTGGAAAAACGCGAAAAATAAAATAAAATTGAAACCCTCCGCAAGGATCCATGTGAGAATTGTATATTTAATTCGTGGTTATTAGAAATCAGTACCTTAAAGAGCTTTCCGATGTCTGAGAGTGAAGAAAGGTTTGTTCGATCACAACGTTTCCGCACGAGCGATGTACGCCTCTATGGTATCCACACGAACGCTTTCTCGAAGGAATTGCAGTATACTAGCACCAAGAACTCGATTTTCTCCTCTTCTTTCTCTCTCACATTTTGCTGTTTGGGCTTAGTGTTTTTTTAATAAAAAACGTGTAACCTAGCAGCCTACCAAGAGAGAGTTATATAGCTGGAGATAAAAATGAAATTCAACTCTAATCTCTTTTAGAGTTTTGTATAAATCCAAATTCTGTTAATTCTCATCTTATTAAGTCTTACTTAATAAGCAAGCTACTGAATATTGAATTTATAATAATTCGAGTTTTGTTTATTTAATTAATCAAGTCAATACTTAATTAATTAATTAACAATTCGATTTATCATCTTAATTTAAATCTGACTATTTAAATTAAATTATCCTTCAAGCGCTCTTGTGTGTGACCCTATAGGTTATTATTATATTGGCAACAATTTTATTTAATAAATAAAATCGTAAACAATGAGTGGCATCTAGTAATACATCATTGTTACCCTAATAATAATAATTAAATTAGTGAATCGATTTCGCCTTTCGTGAAAATGTTCTATGTAATATAATCCCTTTAACCATGATATTATAGATTAAACTGGAGGCATGGAATATGTCATCCTCGTCATAATTTAATCTTTATTTTCTTGATCGATGAGTAGACTATTCAAACAAATCACTATTTGAGCACGACCATGCATTTCATAGTCTCACTCAAACAAGAGGCCAACAATATCACTCCTATATATATATATATATATATATATATATAAATTCCATCTAGATCATTCACATTTCTCATACGATTCATAATATACCCAAGACCACCTTTATCATTACCCGATTAAAGATAACTTTTGATAGAATAAAAATATATTAATTCTCATATAGAAATGTAATGACTTCAGGTCTAAGGATCATTACATCATTATCACACTGAGATTCATAATGACACATTTATTCATTCTATGTCGAATCTCATAAGTACATCGTACTCATACATGTACCTATGCATTGACTTTAGTATCACTATACTTATGATCAATGAGAAGTGATCATCAGTAAATCAACATACTAGTATCGATGTATTATTATTATCCCAATAACAATAATACTTGATTACAGATATTTAAGATTATTATACTGTATGTTATCTCATATTAATATAATTTATATAAATAATCTAGGGACATTAATTATACTAACAATTATATCGCAGTAAATACAAAGCATAATAAAACATCAATATAATCAAAATAGAACATAAATGTCAATAACATAGTTTAAATAAACTGAAATGTATTGCCTCCAGGGCACCTACACTAACAATCTCCCACTTGCACTAGAGCCAATCATTCATATTCCTAATACCTATGGAACTAGTGTGACTTTCGTGCTTCTGCTGCGACAGAGGCTTAGTCAGTGGATCAGCAACGTTATCATTGGTATGCACTTTACATATGTGTATATCTCCTCGCTCGTTAATTTCATGAATAAGGTGATATCTTCTAAGTATATGTTTCGCCCTGGAGTGCGATCTTGGTTCCTTTGCTTGTGCTATGGCTCCAACATTATCGCAATAGAGATCAATGGGATCTGCTATCGATGGAACCACACCAAGCTCAGTGATGAAGTTTCGGATCCGAACTGCCTCCTTAGCTGCTTCACAAGCAGCAATATACTCAACCTCCATTGTAGAATCAGCTACTGTTTCTTGTTTCGAACTTTTCCAGGTAACAGCACCTCCGTTGAGACAAAACACAAAACCAGACTGGGATATAGAGTCATCCTTGTCTGTTTGGAAACTAGAGTCAGTGTAACTTTTTACAACTAGTCCCTCTTCTCCTCCATACACCAAGAACGAATCTTTAGTCCTTTTTAAGTACTTTAGAATGTTCTTGACAGCCGTCCAGTGAGCTTCACCTGGATTAGACTGAAACCTGATCGTCATGCTTAAAGCATACGACACATCAGGACGAGTACATATCATTGCATACATGATAGATCCAATTGCAGAAGCATATGGAATCTTACTCATGCGGTCCTTTTCATCTTTCGATTTAGGACTATCTTTATCTGAGATCGTTATCCCATGAGACATTGGGACAAATCCCCTTTTTGCATCTTGCATCCTGAAATGATGCAATACTTTGTCAATGTATGTACTCTGATTTAGGCCAATCAATCTTCTTGATCTATCTCTATAGATCTTGATCCCTAATATATAGGAAACCTCACCTAAGTCTTTCATGGAGAAATTCTTTCCTAACCATGCCTTAACAGCCTGTAGAGAAGGTATGTCATTCCCAATCAGTAATATATCATCAACATATAGAACTAGGAATGCCACAGTGCTCCCACTAACCTTCTTGTAAACACAAGGTTCATTTTCATTTTGAACGAAGCCAAACTCTTTGACTGTTTGGTCAAAATGAATATTCCATCTCCTTGAAGCTTTCTTTAGTCCATAAATGGACCTGATTAGCTTACATATCTTTCTAGCATCCTTTGGATTTACAAAACCTTCATGTTGTATCATATATACATCCTCTTCAAGGCTTCCATTAAGGAAGGCTGTCTTGACATCCATCTGCCAGATTTCATAATCGTTGTAAGCTACTATCGCAATCAAAATCCTAATGGATTTGACCATTGCTACTGGTGAAAAAGTTTCATCATAGTCAATACCATGAATTTGTTTGAAACCTTTTGCAACCAACCTAGCTTTATAGGTCTGGACCTTTCCATCCATGTCAGTCTTCATCTTGAAGACCCATTTGCACCCAATGGGTTTTACCCCTTCAGGTGGATCAACCAAAGTCCATACTTTGTTTTCATACATGGAATCCATTTCAGATTTCATGGCTTCCAGCCATTTCTCAGAGTCTGGATTGTTTATAGCATCTTGATAGGTAAGAGGCTCATCTTGATCCATAAGCATTATATCACCATTATCGACTAGGAGAAATCCATAATATCTCACAGGCTCATGGCAAATCCTACCAGATCTACGAACAACTTGTATTTCTTGAGCAATATTCTCTTCAAGATTATCTTAAATATCTTGCTCACGTTCTATTTCCGATTCAATGTTATCTTGTGGTTCTCGAACTTCATCGAGATCTATTTTCCTCCCACTATTTCTGTTGGAGACAAATTCTCTTTCTAGAAATACAGCATTTCGAGAAACAACTATTTTGTTCTCAATTGGATTATAGAAATAGTAACCCTTAGTTTCCTTTGGGTACCCCACAAAATAACATTTGTCTGCTTTGGGTCCAAGCTTGTCAGAGATCAAGCGTTTTCAAAACGCCTCACGTCCCCATATTTTCATAAATGACATGCTTTGACGCTTTCTAGTCCATATCTCATATGGAGTCTTTTGAACCGATTTTGATGGAACACGGTTTAGTGTATATGCAGCGGTTTCTAGGGCATCACCCCAGAAACTTATTGGAAGATCAGCATGACTCATCATCGACCGTACCATGTCCAATAATGTACGATTCCTCCTTTCAGAAACACCATTCCATTGTGGTGTTCTAGGAGGAGTGAGTTGTGATACAATACCACATTCCTTTAAGAAATTCTTAAATTCAAGGGTTAAGTATTCACCTCCTCGATCAGATCGAAGAGTTTTAATACTCTCACCTTTTTGATTTTCTACTTCTGCTTTGTATTCTTTGAACTTTTCAAAAGATTTAGATTTGTGCTTCATTAGATACACATATCCATATCTACTGTAATCATCAGTAAATGTTATGAAGTAGTAAAAGCCTCGCCTTGCCATAGAATGCATTGGACCACATACATCACTATGCATTAGTTCTAATCGTTCAGTGGCCCTTTCACCTTGTTTGTTAAAAGGGGCCTTTGCCATTTTACCAAGCAAACAAGCTTCACACATCGTATGATTCAAAATCAAATTTATCCAAAAATCCATCTTTATGGAGCTTGGATATGCGATTCTCATTTATATGGCCTAATCAACAATGTCATAGGAAGGTTTGATTAGAGTCATTTGCTTTAAGGCGTTTATTAACATTATAGACGGGAGTAAAATTTAAATCTAGAACATACAGACCATTAAACATGTGTGCAATGCCATAAGTTAAATCATTCAAACCAAAAGAGCAACAATTGTCTTTAATAGTAAATGAAAAACCCTTCTTGTCCAAACAAGAAATAGAAATAATGTTTCTATAAATTGCAGGCACGTAATAGCAATTATCAAGTTCTAAAATAAGCCCAGAGGGCAACGATAAATAGTAAGTCCCTACGGCTAAAGCAGCAATATTTGCTCCATTGCCTACTCGTAGGTCGACCTCTCCCTTTGCCAATGTCCTACTCCTTCGCAGTTCCTGCACATTAATACAAATGTGAGAACCACATCCAGTATCCAATACCCAAGATGTTGAAATAGACAAATTGACTTCTATAACATAAATACCTAAATCAGTAGAAATCTTGACAGACTTCATCTTCTTCAGATCCTCCAAGTAGTTAGAACAGTTCCTCTTCCAGTGACCAGGCTTGTTGCAATAGTGACAATCACCCTTGTCAGCCTTCGCGACATCTCCCTTCGGCTTTCCAGCCTTTTTGAAAGAGGGCTTTGAAGTAGCAAGAGCTTTTGATGCAACCTTTTTCTTGCCCTTCCATTTCCCCTTTCCCTTAGCACCTTTCTTACCCACCATCATTATGGGAGCTTTCTGTAACACCCCCAGATCCGGGGTCCGGGATCCGGTCGTTACGATCTCCATTTCTGTCTATAATACTTGAACTTACTTCATCATAAAATAAATTACATCTATATGACCCAACACAACATTATAAAACACACACGTTATAGTCCCAGAGATGAAATCAGAGTAACAATCAAATTTTATTAATCACATTTGGAGTTCTTACAACCCAAAAGAATTAAAATATAATTACATACTCTTTGCCATCCATTTGAATAAGTCATACTAGCCTATATACTTGGTACTGAAAGAATGAATCGATCCTACCAATAGCTTTCTCTTCGGCTCTAGTAGTCTCATCGTCCTCGCCAGCGTCGAGTGCGCCTTGTACGAGTCATCTGGTCTAGCTGTTGTTGTGATATAATAATAAAGCAAGGGTGAGCAATAGCCCACCAACAATAATGTTTAACTGAACGATAATATATAACAGTTCAAAAGTATCTTTCAAACCATATGCCATGCATTTACGGAAATGATGCCAGTATAACATGGACGATGAAGTTACAAGGTAACTCAAAATGCATATATAGGTGGGAATATCTGCTATGTCAAAGATAAGCCAGATATTATCATTTATCATAAAAGAGGAACTTGCAGGGAAAATATTGCAATTCCAACTATGAATACTTTTCCAATACTGCCAACAATGATAATGTTGCAGAAAATAAAAGAATTTGAATGATGAACTAATGCTGGAGTATTCACCACACCCGCTGTTCCAATCCTTAAGATGATCAGTCGTAGATTGTACAGCTCAATTTAGATTTACTACCGGTAGAAGGAAGAACTGGCGGATTTACTTGTCTACCGCCCTGTTAGATCCCCCCGGCCAATGGTTGGGCCAATGGGATGGACCGGCGCTACTCGGCCTCTTACACGACTCCAAGTTCGAAAAGAAGTTCACGACTCTGAACGTAAAGTTCGTCCCCCTTTCCCCAAGTATGACACTTGTTGATAAGACTCCACAAAGTAGTCGTATCTAGTTGGAAAGGAAAATTCAACATCATATCTCCCAAGTTGCTGCATGTTAGAGGATACCATCTTGTTCCAATAATCTTACCCCTCGAATGATGAGAAGGTTACTCAAAGATTCAATTGATAAACAACAACCAAGTTGCGAGTGAAAAGAATAGTTTTACAAGATTTATGACTGGAAACTCAACAAGATAAATAACATTGCTCAAGTAGGTTCCCCTATAATATGGAAGTTTAAGCGAGCATTTAAATCCTTTTAAGATAGATTTAAATGAAAAATAAAGAGTTGGGAACCTTTCCTTGATAAAATAGTCGCAAAAAGACGCCGAAATATTTTACATAATATTGGGAGGTGGAAGATAATCTTCGAATAATATAAATCACTTTAAAAAGAATTTAAAAGAATTAAATAAATATTCCAAGGATATTTATTAACTCAATAATAATTACGGAATATTATTAAATCATAATATTGCTCGTAAGTAATCCTCGAATGAATATATCAAATTATTTACTAAATAAATCCCTCCTTAAATGAATATTCAAAATAATATTCATTAATTAATTAAACTCCACTAAATATTTAAAGTAATATTCAATAAATAAGTCAAACCTTAAATGAATATTTGAAAATAATATTCATTTAGTAAATAATCTTCTAAATGAATATCCAAATAATATTCATTTAGTAATCAAAACTTTAAAGGAATATTCGAAATAATATTCCTTAAGTAAATAGAACTTCCAATGAATATTTTAAAAATAATATTCATCAAGTACATAAAACCTTAAATGAATATTCAAAAGTAATATTCATTTAATATATAAAAATCAAATGAATATCAAAATAATATTCATTAAATAATCAACTCTTAAATGAATATTCGAAACTAACATTCATTTAATATCTCTCGACTGAGATAATACTCGAGTAACATTTCTCGAAAGATTTCCAAGTATTAGATACGTTATGGAAATATAAATAATGTTTAATAATAACATTCCTCAAAATAAATAATGATCTGCCGTTGGAATCCCTCCGGGTTTCCAAGACTCTTTATATATCTCAAAATACCGACTCCTGATCTATATTTAAAAATGAATATCATATGTCCATCGCTAAGGGTCTTACCAAAACAATCCGGCTTATAACTGATAATTCGTATCTAGTCTATAAGCCAATATCAATTCAGGGAACAGGTATCATAATATAATTTTGACAATAGGCATGCATGCTATATCATATGTATCAGAAACAACATATATACATATTATCACAACAACAGTTCCAAGGTATTGGAAACTTGCCTGGTAATCGGGTGTGGGTAGAGATAGCGTATTACCGTGTCCTGGGTCTGCTCGATGATCTATAAACAATCAGAACATTTGAGATTAACCACTTAACATCTTTTGAAAGTCTAAGTATAAACTTCACATAAGTCGAAATACGTTTTCGAATTATCTCGTTATACACCTTTTAGTGTAACTCTTTTTATCATCGATACGATCCGACATTTGTTCGTTATTAAGACATGTCATCATACCCGCACTTGGTATATACTTAAGTCGTATAAGCTCTAAAGTCGATCGATTACGAACCGAGATTATTCCTCGAGTTTTATCGTTCGTTTTCTAAGATATAACCAAAGTTATACTTTTAAGGGGTTCGTTCGCATTTAACCTTGATTCAAACATTTTTATAAAATCGAAAAATGATCCGTTTGACATGTGGTTTTCTCTCATACCTTCCTTATGACCTCTAGTATTTATTTAATAAGATTCTCCACTGAGTAACATGCTTTACGAGGGTTCAATTGAAGTTACGAACTCTCGTTTACGGTTTTGAACTACTTTTAGTATATCGGCCATAACTCCTAAACCGTAAGTCCGTTTCACACGTTCTTTATATCAAAACGAAGCTTGGAACATTATCTATCTTATCATGGCAAAATACAACAGTGGACAGTGAGTTAAAGCTACTGTGATGCACGGTTTTTAAAGATTATCGAAAATTCGACATTACGACGACTTATGAAACGAATATTTACAAATTCCAAACCTTCCCATAATCATTTTATCCACTCCAAACAACACATATACATGATTTATAACCATGAACTGAGGCCAAGCAATGCCTTTCTGTTCATCTAACTATTTTTAACATATATCCAAAACCCAATCATAATCATGCTTATAACCTACTAACAACATAACTAACTTATATCACTCAAGAACATGCATAAAACTCAAAGTAGATCTAGGGTTTCAAGGGCATTATACCTTCTTGAGAATGTGTACTAGCCTCACAAAGCCTTGTATGGTCCTTAGGAGTGCTTAATCTTGCTAGATCAAACAAAAGATTAAAGGAAAACAAAGTTAATACGTGAAGAACACTATTCATCATCATCTTTCTTATTTTTTTGAAAATGGAAACCATGGAATTTGGACTTGAAATTTCTAGGAGATTAGTTTTGTGAAATATAGGACTCACCATAAAAATTACAAGATCAAATGATGGTTGGAAGTGGGATTTCCCCCTTGGAATTATTGCAAAAGTCGAATGGAAGAACAAGGGGAGAGAGAAGTGTTTTGCTTGGTTGCTTGGGTCAATAATTCATAAAGGGAGATGAGTTTATATAATATCTCATCTTGTTTTGCTTTATTAAAGTGATGATGTAAGGAATGATGCCAATGGATGGACAAGTGTTGGAGATTGGATGGTGTTAAGGCTTAACCAAGTGGTTGCTTGCTAAGTACTAGTTTCTTGCTAAGGATCCTAGTTACTTGAGTCCACTTGGTTGCTAGATCTTTTCTAGTAGCTTATGCATGACTCTTGCTTCCTCTGCTTGTTTCTTTTGTCCGGTTATTGCTCGTTTCGATTGATCGTTCGTATGAATATCTCACGGATTTCTAACTATGGTTTACCGGAAAACTTCTTAATATTAATACTATCATTCTCCATCTTTCTTACTAACTTTCGAATTTAAATTCCTTAAATCCCTTCATTCAATCCTTAAGTCTATCAGTGTCCAAGGAACTCTCGGAGAAAATAAAAGTACGGTTTTTAGAATCCGACAGCTTTTACATACACTTATTTTCCCCCTGGATCACTAATACGAACTCGGAAATCAGTTCTGAATACTTCTATATAGCGTCGTCTCATAATATTCTTACTTCCAACAAAAAAACTATTCATTCTTTATTCTTCCTTTATTCCCTATATTTGTGACAATGTCCTCGTTCTCTCTCGGGCGTTCCTTAACCCTTTCACGGAACCACTGGACTGATCGTTATCGATCTGGATGAAATGAGAACATTCTCCTGCTTGGAATTGCCATATCTTATTCCCCTAGGAGATAGATTATTCTTACCTATGGTGTCAACCATTAGCATTCTTCAAGACACATTAATATTTAAATCGAATTCCTTTCATTCATTCAGAAGATCAACTATTACATCGTAGCCGTAACCACTATTCATTCTTACATAATTAAATAATAAAAAGTTTTAATTCTACCCAAAATCTGGGTTCTTATAGTCTCCCCTCCTTAAAAGGATTCCGTCCCGGAATCAAGTAGGAAACAAGAGTCGTTTGTCTGTCATTTCACCTTTCAGCTTCCCGGTCAATTCTTAGTTGTTCTACCCTTTCTCAGCACATCTACTGGTGCTACAATACGTACCTTATCCTTTTTCCATCAACTTTGCTACTTTTTGTACAACACATTATCCGGGTTATGCGCTTACTCATTCTTATACTATTATCCTTATTGATATCCGCAGTGGCTTTGGTATCACTATAGTGCTGCGAATTAGGAGATAACCTTATTCGCACTATGCATTTCCTGATTGCTTTAATCTTCGCAATCTCGATCAATATAGAGAAGTGGAAAGATTTATTGAGAGATCACTATGATCAATTGAACATTTGTTATATTGCATAGCTAGTACAGAAGAAGGCCATCCTTTAGTACTTGACAAGCAATTAAACAATTTATGGTATTCCACTTAGACTTCTATCACATAGACAGATAGTCACGTAGCAGTACCTCCCCTCCTTAAAGGGTTTTTCTTCTCAATTCATAAAGAAGAGAATAAGAGAGAAGAAAAGAAAAAAGTTCTAAAGGATTATAGAAAGTTTTCATGATTGTAAAATATCATATTCAGAATTTTCCTCTGAACTATAGAGGTTTATCAAAGAAGAAAATAATCATGATTATATCCAATACCATTTGATCGCAATCTCGTGTGTCAACATATCTTTCTACTTTGTCCACTATTCTATGGACCTATACTCTGGTTCAACCTTAGCACACTTACTTTTGGAAAATCTTTGAACCTCTTAGGTTAAATCTTAGTTTCTCGCTTGACACCATTGTTACTGACATTCCATGTCACGCTACTAGCTTTTTCATATCTATAATATTAACACTATCAGGTTGTCATCCCGAGAATTCATCAGAAAACCCATTTATTAATCCATTCATAACATTCCTTGCTTCACATTCCATAGTTGCTTTCCCAGTCTTTTCTTTATCAATCACATCCTTCTTATTATCTGATTCTTATTTACCTCTGTTATTTACTTCCACCTTCATCTCTTTTTTGAGACATCTTTTGCACTTGGCACCCCCTTATTGGTATCCCGTCACATTTACTCTATAATCATCACATTATTCCAATTTAAACTTTCCGAAATGAATCTGGCCGGTCCCTTTAACTTAGATCCAATATAATCTACTTCTGTCAACCTTGTTTCTCATCACTTGTTCTTTTCTACCCGTGATTTTCCATAGGTTGTTCTTCGTAAGTCAGACCAGTTCGTATACCTACCTGCTCGTACTCTTATCATCTATCGAGCATCTGCATTTTACTCGAGTAGCCTTGCCACATGAAACACGTTACGATCATGCTATAAGTTTTTGGGGTATAGCTGGCTCGAATGCCACCTTCCGAACACTTTTAAACTCTCAGGTGGCCCAATAAGTCTCATTAATTCTTTCTACAGGAATACATTTAGCATCAAGAATCATCAACCTCATATTCTCTATCTCGTTTGCGTAGAAGTACACTAACACAAACGTGCTTGTCATTCATCAACATGCCATTTAGCTTATCAATAAAAGCACTTTCTTTATCTTTACGTTGTCATCTACTTTCTTAGAAGAATCACCATCGCTTGTTGTTTACATAATTCGTTAATAGCTAACCATACGGGTTTCAAATCCTTTAGGGAGACAAAGTGATCACTATTTCTTATCCATAAGGAACACTTCTTGAACTTGATGTGGATATTACATGAAGTAGATAAAATTGCAGAAGAGTTTCAAGCATCGCAGCTATGTCCGGTTGATGTAACTATCACTCATGCATCTTCCATAAAAGACTGGAAACTTAATGGTTTACTTCGTCAATTTTGTATCATGGTCCTAGTTTGCCTCAAAACGGGACCTTCTAAGGTGTGTAGTTTGCTAAAGACGATATCGGGAATTGAATATTTACTTATACTATTATTACCGTCGATCCTTGCACAGTCATCAGAAGGAATGTAAATTCCTCCACTCCGATATGACCTTCAAGGTCCTTCCAAATATCATTCTGTTTCTTCGGTATGAACATTTGTAATTATTTCTCTATACTTAGACTGTCAGCCACCTCATTGGCCTTTCCTGATAATAATAATTTCTTGTAATCCATGTTCTCTGGATACATTCCAATTCAAATTTTCTACCTCATTCCCATCACTGTTGGGTGAAAGCATCCTCCCTTAAGCTCTGCTGAAGGGGAAAGATATATCTATCAGTCTTTTTCCATAAGTCATTTCTTCCACCTTCCCGTGGGAACTTTATCAAAGTTACTCTCGATCATACCTAGGATATTTGTTCTATTAGTTCTTTCTTGTTCTAGGATAATCTCAACCTTCTCTGGTTCCATCCATACCTCATCATGGTTTCATACATGCCTCATCTGGCATTATTGTTATTGTGTCTTACATTCCCTACTAAACTTCCATTTTGAAATTCAAAATACCACCCTTTTCCTTGAAAGGTTTCTTAGGTCATCCTCATCCTTTCTCCTGTATTTTCTGGGTACAGGGTATATCAAAACGTCATTGATCAATACTCTAATAATTCTATCTATGTTCTTTCCAGAACTCTTTTTGATAATCCTTACAGGTCATTGTTGACTTAGCAAATCCAACTCATATCATCTGAATTCACAATGTCTTTATTAGGGTTAATGCCATCCCTTGTGCATTCCCCAGGGTTTGTCTTAATTTATGGATATCTTATCCTTAATTCAACTGCCAAGGAATTCTTGCATCCTATAATTTGCAATCAAATCATGTATCCTTAATAAGGGTCTCTTTTCAATCATTCTCATTTGATAATCGATCGGTGGCTTAATGCTAACCTCTTCTTTCAGATAGTTTTAAGCCTATTTGACCTTCCAAAAGACAACGTATGTCTATCTGCTTTCTTACAGAACTTGGTAATGGTAGCAAGGATGCTTTGGAAGATATTGGTCGAGTTCAACGTGAATCTCTTAGTACTTATCGTTCTTCTCAAAGGTACTTACCTTAGGCAAAATTTCTACAACATACTGATCAATCTCTGACTATTTCTATACTCTCTTCATAAACCTTCATTGTTTATTTTCCTCCGTCATAATATATTCATGGTATTCATAATACCCTAACATCATACATCTCAAGTCACTATACTTTTATATTTTTTTTTACTCGTAATCTTGGACAATCGTATACACATGAATCACTTTAGTACGGGTGATCCCATCCCAAAAAGGTCTAGTAAATTCCCAATCAAAACATGGGTTGCAAGGGTTCAGCAGAAGATTCCTACGATCTCATTAATGTTTCCTTTATATAAGAAGCCCTTGCAGTCGGTGCTTACTTAGAAGCAACCCTGCTTTTTCCTTTCGTTGCTGGTCTAGTCACTTGATAATCCTTTGTGACTTGGCCTCAACTGGCCACACTAAAATAAAAATATATGGTTTTAGGGGTTGGCTAATTAGCATTACTTTTCTAGCAATTGTCGGCATAGTGCCTTCTTCATTGATATCTTTCTACCTTTCCAAAACTTTACTCCATATAAGTCTTAATCGACTACTCGACACCGTATCTGGTCACCTTTCCTCTACTTTTATCTTTTCAACTATTCTTATCAATCCCGCGTGCCACACGAGCTTACCATTCCTGGCATAATAGCCTTTTCATTTAAGTCAATCCCGGAATTTCTCAGTCCGGTTGGTTTCTTACTTACATTTCCTGTTTCCGTCCAATCTCAACTTCATCATTATATTTCTACAATCAATCGCGATAATCGGGGTCTGTCCACTAACCCATATGACGGCAACCTTACCCCATCCACAGGGTTCGCTCCGTTTATATTCTCTTCAACGATGTTCTCTGATAATCAGAAAGACAAGTTTTGCCAAAGTTCGCCGAATTCCTTTCCAGAATCAGGGAAATTTTGGTCAATCTATCCACCTACTGGTAACATTAAGGAGACCAGTTTTGAAACCTAAAGAATAGTTCTATGAACCTCCAAGCAAGTATAACCATAAGCACACATAATTAATGAAATAATCGTCATCAGGTTGGAAGTTTAACCACTGGAGAAGAACCAATTAAATACATCCCTTAGAAGGGAATCAACAGCTTCAAACTGAAACCTGTCACAACGTCCTGATACCTATATGTCCTCATATTAAATATTATCAAATGTCAGTCTACCTATTCACTAGTCTCAGAAGGAACATTACCGTCGGAGTTGGTTGTTCCACAAAATTGGCACTACTAAGGCCATCTGAACCGGGTGAACCGTGCTGTCCGAATGCATCCGCAAGTACTTTATCGTGCTACGCAAGCACACATCCTAATCCTTTATGCGAAGCGTCGTTGGAACCACCAAGTCTCCTTTTTCCATTAAGCAATGCCAACTCTTGGTCATTACCAATTTCATCTTTTAGCTCCAGGAAGATTTTCTCACATTTTTCTCTTTAACTGCTGATCGTATTACTTGATCCATTATAATTCCGCGTCGGAGTAACTTAAGGTAATTACTATAATCCATTCAAAGAAAGAATTTAATATTCTTCTGAATCACATGCATTTAACATTTCTGGTTCATCATTTCACTGAGTTGAAATAACCCTATACTCAGTCTTTGGCAGTAGTCTCATTACAAGTTCATTTTGACTCACTGGTCTCATCTTCTGGTAGGTTCTGAGATCATTGTCTTGCTTACTACTTCCTTATATAACTTTATCCAATCATGCTATCATTTCCCGATGTCTTTACTTTCTAATTGATTCATTCATAAAATGAGTATTTCCCTGAATAAAACCACCTCATTAACCTCAATTTGGTTCCATAAATTACAACCTATGACATCTGCCTTCTCATGGCGAATTATTACTGACAATATTCATACTAATTCATTTATAAAATGATATGGCACTTACTGCCTCCTTCTCAACTATTCCTAGGGACTCTGCTCCTCGTCCGATATCGCTGTCTTTGATAATCATACTTCCCTCTAGCTCTTTCTTCGTTAATATGAAAGTTTCCAAGGATTCTCATCTATTCTCGTATAAGATCTCAAGCAATTCTTCCAATCCGTCTTACTTGCTGGTATTACATCCAGTAGTCCGGCTACGAATCCAACATGAATCTTCAGTTCTCTTGCTAATAACTCAGTTCTTTATGCTCACTTTTCTGAGCACCATACCTTAATCATCACAGTCTTTCTGGCTGCGACCCTCATTCCTCAAGGGTAAGCTCTTTATCCTAACAGGACTGTCCTTATCTGCTGGAACCTCTTCCGGGTCTCCAGTAGGGTACTCCATCGAATTTACCCACTGATCTTCAGCATATAAAGCATCATCGCGCTGCTGCTCGTATGCCTCAAGGTCTGTCGCCTTACTCGTCGATACGATATCGAGCTAAGTTACCATCATGATACTTAAGAGTTCTCATAAGGGTTTTATATGTCAGCACTACCTTAAGTAGTCCGACTATGAACTTGGCAAGAGTTCTAATTATCTTATTGAATTTATTGTTTTAACGTCACCTCATCTCTGGGGTTTATAACGTACACTCTGATACCATTTCTGTAACACCCCCAGATCCGGGATCCGGGATCCAGTCGTTACGATCTCCATTTCTGTCTATAATACTTGAGCTTACTTCATCATAAAATATACATCTTTATGACCCAACACAACATTATAAAACACACCCGTTATAGTCCCAGAGATGAAATCAGAGTAACAATCAAATTTTATTAATCACATTTGGAGTTCTTACAACCCAAAAGAATTGCAATATAATTACATACTCTTTGCCATCAATTTGCATAAGTCATACTAACCCATATACTTGGTACTGAAAGAATGAATCTATCTTACCAATAGCTTTCTCTTCGGCACTGGTAGTCTCATCGTCCTCGCCAGCGTCGAGTGCGCCTTATGTGAGTCATCTGGTCTAGCTGTTGTTATGATATAATAATAAAGCAAGGGTGAGCAATAGCCCACCAACAATAATGTATAACTGAATGATAATATATAACAGTTCAAAAGTATCTTTCAAACCATATGCCATGCATTTACGGAAATGATGCCAGTATAACATGAACGATGAAGTTACAAGGTAACTCAAAATGCATATATAGGTGGGAATATCTGCTATGTCAAAGATAAGCCAGATATTATCATTTATCATAAAAGAGGAACTTGCAGGGAAAATATTGCAATTCCAACTACGAATACTTTTCCAATACTGCCAACAATGATAATGTTGCAGAAAATAAAAGAATTTGAATGATGAACTAATGCTGGAGTATTCACCACGCCCGCTGTTCCAATCCTTAAGATGATCAGTCGCAGATTGTACAACTCAATTTAGATTTACTACAGGTAGAAGGAAGAACTGACGGATTTACTTGTCTACCGCCCTGTTAGATCTCCCCGGCCAACGGTTGAGCCAATGGGATGGACCGGCGCTACTCGGCCTCTTACACGACTCCAAGTTCGAAAAGAAGTTCATGACTCTGAACGTAAAGTTCATCCCCCTTTCCCCAATTATGACACTTGTTGATAAGACTCCACAAAGTAGTCGTATCTAGTTGGAAAGGAAAATTCAACATCATATCTCCCAAGCTGCTGCTTGTTAGAGGATACCATCTTGTTCCAATAATCTTACCCCTCGAATGATGAGAAGGTTACTCAAAGATTCAATTGATAAACAGCAACCAAGTTGCGAGTGAAAAGAATAGTTTTACAAGATTTATGACCGGGAGATCAACAAGATAAATAACATTGCTCAAGTAGGTTCCCCTATAATATGGAAGTTTGAGCGAGCATTTAAATCCTTTTAAGATATATTTAAATGAAAAATAAAGAGTTGGGAACCTTTCCTTGATAAATAGTCGTAAAAAGACTCCGAAATATTTTACATAATCTCTGGAGGTGGAAGATAATCTTCGAATAATATAAATCACTTTAAAAAGAATTTAAAAGAATTAAATAAATATTCCAAGAATATTTATTAACTCAATAATAATTACGGAATATTATTAAATCATAATATTGCTCGTAAGTAATCCTCGAATGAATATATCGAATATTTACTAAAGAAATCCCTCCTTAAACGAATATTCAAAATAATATTCATTAATTAATTAAACTCCAATAAATATTTAAAGTAATATTCAATAAATAAGTCAAACCTTAAATGAATATTTGAAAATAATATTCATTTAGTAAATAATCTTTTAAATGAATATCCAAATAATATTCATTTAGTAATCAAAACTTTAAAGGAATATTCGAAATAATATTCCTTAAGTAAATAGAACTTCCAATGAATATTTTAAAAATAATATTCATCAAGTACATAAAACCTTAAATGAATATTCAAAAGTAATATTCATTTAATAAATAAAAATCAAATGAATATCAAAATAATATTCATTAAATAATCAACTCTTAAATGAATATTCGAAACTAACATTCATTTAATATCTCTCGATTGAGATAATACTCGAGTAACATTTCTCGAAAGATTTCCAAGTATTAGATACGTTATGGAAATATAAACAATGTTTAATAATAACATTTCTCAAAATAAATAATGATCTGCCGTTGGAATCGCTCCGGGTTTCCAAGACTCTTTATATATCTCAAAATACCGACTCCCGATCTATATTTAAGAATGAATATCATATGCCCTTCGCTAAGGGTCTTACCAAAACAATCCGGCTTATAACTGATAATTCGTATCTAGTCTATAAGCAAATATCAATTAAGGGAATAGGTATCATAATATAATTTTGAAAATAGGCATGCATGCTATGGAATATGTATCAGAAACAACAGATATACATATTATCACAACAACAGTTCCAAGGTATTGGAAACTTGCCTGGTAATCGGGTATGGGTAGAGATAGCGTATTAGCGTGTCCTGGGTCTGCTCGATGATCTATAAACAATCAGAACATTCGAGAGTAACCACTTAACACCTTTTAAAAGTCTAAGTATAAACTTCACTTAAGTCGAAACACGTTTTCGAATTATCTCGTTATACACCTTTTAGTGTAACTCTTTTTATCACCGATACGATCCGACATTTGTTCGTTATTAAGACATGTCATCATACCCACACTTGGTATATACTTAAGTCGTATTAGCTCTAAATTCAATCGATTACGAACCGAGATTATACCTCGAGTTTTATCATTCGTTTTCTAAGTTATAACCAAAGTTATACTTTTAAGGGGTTCGTTCGGATTTTAACCTTGATTCAAACATTTTTATAAAATCGGAAAACGATCTGTTTGACATGTGGTTTTCTCTCATACCTTCCTTATGACCTCTAGTATTTATTTACCAAGATTCGCCACTGAGTAACATGCTTTACGAGGGTTCAATTGAAGTTACGAACTCTCGTTTACGGTTTCGAACTACTTTTAGTATATCGGCCATAACTCCTAAACCGTAAATCCGTTTCACACGTTCTTTATATCAAAACGAAGCTTGGAACATTATATATCTTATCATTGTAAAAACTGTGATGCATGGTTTTTAAAGATTATCGAAAATTTGGCATTACGACGGCTTATGAATCGAATATTTACCAATTCCAAACCTTCCCATAATCATTGTATCCACTCCAAACAACATATGTAAATGATTTATAACCATGAACTGAGGCCAAGCAATGCCTTTCCGTTCATCTAACTATTTTTAACATTTATCCAAAACCCAATCATAATCATGCTTATAACCTACTAACAACATAACTAACTTATATCACTCAAGAACATGCATAAAACTCAAAGTATATCTAGGGTTTCAAGGGCATTATACCTTCTTGAGAATGTGTACTAGCCTCACAAAGTCTTGTATGGTCCTTAGGAGTGCTTAAGCTTGCTAGATCAAACAAAAGATTCAAGGAAAACAAAGTTAATACATGAAGAACACTATTCATCATCATCTTTCTTGATTTTTTTGAAAATGGAAACCATGGAATTTGGACTTGAAATTTCTAGGAGATTAGTTTTGTGAAATATAGGACTCACCATAAAAATTACAAGATCAAATGATGGTTGGAAGTGGGATTTTCCCCTTGGAATTATTGCAAAAGTCGAATGGAAGAACAAGGAGAGAGAGAAGTGTTTTGCTTGGTTGCTTGGGTCAATAATTCATAAAGGGAGATGAGTTTAGATAATATCTCATCTTGTTTTGCTTTATTAAAGTGATGATGTAAGGAATGATGCCAATGGATGGACAAGTGTTGGAGATTGGATGGTGTTAAGGCTTAACCAAGTGGTTGCTTGCTAAGTACTAGTTTCTTGCTAAGGATCCTAGTTACTTGAGTCCACTTGGTTGCTAGATCTTTTCTAGTAGCTTATGCATGACTCTTGCTTCCTCTGCTTGTTTCTTTTGTCAGGTTATTGCTCGTTTTGATTGATCGTTTGTAGGAATATCTCACGGATTTCTAACTAGGGTTTACCGGAAATCTTCTTAATATTAATACTTTCATTCTCCATCTTTCTTACTAACTTTCAAATTTAAATTCCTTAAATCCCTTCGTTCAATCCGTAAGTCTATTAGTGTCCAGGGAACTCTCGGAGAAAATAAAAGTGCGGTTTTTCAGAATCCGACAGCTTTTACATACACTTATTTTCCCCCTGGATCACTAATACAAACTCGGAAATCCGTTCCGAATACTTCTATATAGCGTCATCTCATAATATTCTTACTTCCATCAAAAACACTATTCATTCTTTATTCTTCCTTTATTCCCTATATTTGTGACAATGTCCTCGTTCTCTCTCGGGCGTTCCTTAACCCTTTCACGGAACCACTGGACTGATCGTTATCGATTGGATGAAATGAGAACATTCTCCTGCTTGGAATTGCCATATCTTATTCCCCTAGGAGATAGATTATTCTTACCTAAGGTGTCAACCATTAGCATTCTTCAGGACGCATTAATATTTAAATCGAATTCCTTTCATTCATTCAGAAGATCAACTATTACATCGTAGCCGTAGCCACTATTCATTCTTACATCATTAAATAATAAAAAGTTTTAATTCTATCCAAAATCTGGGTTCTTACAGGTGACTTGACCATATTTGCTTCAGTGGTCCTCAGCATGGCCAACAATTCCATTGGAGTCTTATCTTGCTCAGTCATATTAAAAGTCATAATAAACTGAGTATAGTCGTTGTTCAAAGATTGCAAGATTATATCGACTTGAGTCTCTCAATGAAGCTGGAAACCCAAACGAGCAAGGTAATCAGAATACCCAATCATCTTTATAACATGTGGTCCGACTGGTCCATTGCCCTGCTTGCATGAGTAGAGTGCTTTGCTCGTGTTGAACTTTTCCACACGAGCCTGTGATTGAAACATCGTTGAAAGATGTTCAAACATAGCATGTGCATTCATATGCAAATGCTGCTTTTGAAGCTCAGCATTCATTGTAGCAAGCATAAGACAAGCCACATCAGTCGCATCATCAATATGCTTCTGATAAGCATTTTGTTGAGCACGAGTGACATTGGCAACAGGGGCTTCCGGTGGAGGATTATCAATCACATAAGATTTCGTTTCCTGCATGAGAACAATTCTTAAATTCCTAGACCAGTCAAGGAAGTTTGATCCTGTCAGCTTGTCCTTCTCAAGGACTAATCGCACAGAGAAAGTGTTGTTTATGTTTTGTGCCATTTGTTATCTACAATGATAAAATGCATAAGATAAGTTAGATTGTTACAATAATTATGTTCAAGTGATTATGGTACATTTAACTTAATATACCTCCCACTATTTTTATCAAATTAATAGCCCTCACTATTAACTCGGAAAGCCTATGCGAAACTTTACTTTCTAGTGGGCCAAGATCCATATTTTATTATGTCTTGGGTCAGCGTTGGCTGATACTCCCAAAACACAACTATTTAGGTAGACAACTGTTAGGCCGAATACACAATTATAATCAAGATCGCATGAGAGATTAACAACAAAATACGAGTTTAAACAATTAAAAACTGTTTGGAATTAATAACTCCTCTATCAGTGATGTAAAATATCATAGAGAGCTGCTTAGGTTACAATGAATAATGTTTAAACAATGATCAATACCCTTCTAGGGTTAACCTAACTGTATTTATAAGATATACAGCTGCTATACAATCGATAATTGATACTCCTATAAATTAGCTATACAATTGATATCAATTACGATTGCTACTCGTCTCCTTAGTCAACTCAATCTTCTTTGACAGCTATCTAATCTTCAAAGATATTGTTTCATTAATTATCTTCAAGTATGCTTCAAACACTGTTGACCAGTAGACGCTGCCTCCAGACAGAGTTTAACAAACTCTGTCGAGCTTCCAATTGTCAGCGTTTAACTAAACTCTGACTGTCTTCCAGCTAAACTCTGATTTTTCACTGTAACACTTAAACACTGATTAATATTCACATCAATTATTTCTAACAATCTCCCCCAACTTGTTCATTAGCAAAAAATGCACAAGTTAACAATAATTGATGATGTCAAAACAAATAAACAAATATAGTGTTTAATATACAAACAGAGTTTAAACTTCTACTTAACAAAATCTACAGAAAATAAGAAAAATTCTTACAGAGCTTTAATCCTTAATCTCCTCAACATCTGGTGTTGTTCTAAGGTAGTCGATAAGTAATCTTCTTTCAGCATTTTCAAGCTTTGTCTGCATAACCTCCTTGATCTCTTTTAGCTTAGGATCATCTTCACCAGTTTGATAAATAGCAGACCTCAGATCATAGATTTTGTTTCTTCTCATCTCATTCCCCAGTCTGATGAACTATGCTTTTGCTGACTCTGAGTTAAAATCAAGAACTGTTATACCCAGGTCTGTCTTCAGTTTAGCACTACCCTTCTTCATTTCAACAATATTCCCATGATAATCTCTATACTTTGGGACATATTGACTGTTGTATTTCATCCCCCTGACTGCCAAATTATGTAGCATCTTATTTCTTAGCACATTTGCAGCTTGTTGAGTTCTTCAATTTTTTACCTTGAAGAGATATAGAACATATTCTAATTCTTCCCATAGCTTCAAATTAAGATCATACTCACCAATTTTGTACACAGTACCATCTTCCATGAAATACAATAGAAAATCTTTATCAAAACTTCTTTGATGAATCAACTGTACTGACTCCAGTCTGTCTAAACTCTCCTGAGTAACACCAAGACATGGAACAGCCAGTGATGAAGGATCTCGAGGACCAGTATTCATTCTGACTTCTTTATGAGAGCCCAATCCAGATTTATCTTGACCTTGCTTTCCTGTTAAAGCTCTACCATGTAGAAAATCAGTAGTAGTACCTCCAGTCATCGGAGTTGGATCATGAAGTGTTGGTTTTCGAAAAACCATTTGCATCTGAGTAGATAAAGGTCTCTGTACAACTTGTGTAGCAACAGAGGTTGTATTCTTCTTCTTTGAACCCTCTCCTTCTTCAACAATGCCTTTTAGCTTCAATCTAGCTCCAGCTTCTGTTGCTTTCTTAGATACTTATGATCTTTGATCAGCACCAACATTTTCTTTAATCACAATGCCTTTAAGAACAGACCTAGGAGCTTTTTCTTTCTTCTTAAATTTTCCAGACTTTAAAGCTTTCTGATGTTCTTCATGTAAATTCTTTTCTTCAGCTTTAATGTCTTCAATAGTAGCTCCTTCTTCATTTTCTTCAAGAAATAACTTAGCAGCCAGTTCTTCATCTGTCTGTGGATTTTCATTGAATAATAAACTCCTGGTGTTTGAAGTACCCTGAGCATCAGTAATTATTCCAACAGACTTTGACTTAGAAGATTTGCTAGATCTCAGACTTTGATCAGCTCTTAATCTCTTCCCTTTTTCATTTGCTCCTGCTCCTTTATCTTCAGTATCATCCTCCTTAGTCAGAGTTTGAGATTGCCTGCACTTAGACTTAGCAACTCTCTCCCCCTTTTTGACATCATCAGGAATCAAGATAGAAGTGATCAGCTCCAATGAGTTAGCAATGGAATCAATCTTTCCAGACAAGATATTCTGATTCGATTCAACTTGACCCAGTCTCTGAAATAGAGTTTCTTGAGCTTTGGAAATGGTCTTGAACTTTGTTTGATTATCCCTCTGCATAGTCATATCTCTAGCAACAACATCAGCTCTCAGTTCATTAACAGCTTTTTGAGACTCATCAAATCTTTCATTCAGAGTCTAAACTTGAACAATAGTGGCTTGCAGATTTGAGAGAATATCAGGATTTGAAATCTTGTTGGCAGATTGATGAACAAATTTAGCTGCTCTTTCAATAGGAAAAATACAATCTGACTTATACCAATCCCTTGAATTCTTGGCAAAGTGTTTAGCTTCAATGTCATTTTGATATGATGGTTGAGAAAAAGGTGCGTGCTTAGCATCAGTTTGAACTGGTATACTCTGAGAAGAGTTTGATTCTGCACTTCCTTCATCTTCAACATCAACAGCTGCATCTCCAACTTGATCAGTATGCACTGCAACATTCTCTGCAACAATCTCTGCAGTTTCAGCAACATTCACTGCTATTTCAGCAACAATCTCTGCAGGTGTATCTATAGCCTCAACAAACTTTGGAACTTCAACTTGTTCAACCTCTTCACCTTGTTCAGGAACCTGGTGAACATCAGAGAATAGCTCAGTGTGTGATGCCACTGTTTCATCAAGTACTATAGTAGGCTGATCAGCTGCACCAGTTTCTTCAGAGTTTGCAATAACAGGTGAGAGAGGAACATTAATGTGATCAGAGAATGGTATGAATGTTTCAACAAAATCATCCACAGCAGTAAAATCTTCTCTGGTTGCCACATCCAGTTGTACATTGTCAGTTGTATTGGCAGCTTCTTCTGCAGTATTTGTCTCAACAGTAGGTATTTCTTTGGAAATCACCTCTGGAGCTTCAAAGTTCATTTCTTCATCAGAATCATCAAGAATCAATCTTCTTCTTTTAACTTGATGCACTTCAACTATCTCTTCTTCAGTAGAATCATCTAGAACAGAAGGTGATGGAGGTCTGTTTGCCCTTTCCTTTCTAGCCCTTTTAGGTCTGACAGACTCCTTTTGAACTTTAGCAGAATCTCTTTTTGCTTTAGCTAATCGATGCTGTGTATTTGCTGCTGTGTGTTTTCTTCTACCTCCATGTTTTGGTTTGGGTTGGGTAACTGGTGGTTGTTGTTCAGGTTGAGATTGAGGTTGTGTTTCAGTGTTTAGTGTTTGAGGTTCAGTGTTTGGAGTTGGTTGTATGGGTTCAGTGTTTATAGTTTGGTGAGGTTTAGAGTTTGTAGGTTCAGACTCAGGCTGTGGAGGTTCTTGAGGTTGGTGTAGGAAATTTTGAATTACAAGAGGCAACACCAAATCAGGTAATTGCTCCTTGTTAGCATCTTTGTTGGTTAAATCAGAGAATATCCTCTTATTAACCTTAAAGGCTAATATGGTGTCATCCTCAGAAATTTCAACACCAGAAACACAAGCAATGAATAATAACTGACAAAATCTAGCAAAATAGACAGTACTAGATTCTGACAATCTGTCACCTATATTCATTAAAACAAGTCTACCAAAATCGAAATTACTTTCATAGAGAAGAGAATACCCGATTTGAAGACTGTGAGTAGGAATGGCATCCCAGTTTGTGACTTTCTTGCCAAAAGCCCTTGTGATGCAATCAAAGAAGAAACTCCACTCCTTCCTTAGCATTGGCCTTTTTACATTACCAAGTCTTGCTAAAGAGTCTGAACAACCAAGTTGCTGTAACATCTCTTTCAATTGATTCTCACCAGCAACACTGTATGAAGTGTGTGTATCAAAACCCATAGTACCTCTGACTGTTATAGGAGTAATCACATACTCTGTCTCCTCATAAGTGAAAATAATTGATGGATTCCCATGCTCTCCTCCATAGTCATACACTGAGTTTTTCCAGAAAGTAGCAATCTGCGTGGCAGAAAGCGTTTGTGGTTCGACTAGAGCTGTACCAATCTCTGAATCTCCTAAAAAGTTTTGAATCAAATGAAACGCCTCTGGAACATTTTCATTGTTCAATGGGGCTGCATAATTGTTAGGAACAAACAATAATCCTTGGGCAGTAAAAGCTTTAGTGGCCATTAGAATTGATTTGAGGAGAAAGTATGAGTGAAAAAGATATGTAGCAAAGGTGTTTGTGAAAATGTGCAAATGAGATAGCAAGTAACTGTAAGTGGGTTGTGTGCAGAGAAAATAACCGTGTAAGTAAAAATGATTAGAGTTGTAATGAAAAAAATAAAACCCAATCGTTTTAACATTAATACACTCAACCAATTACTCAATTAATGTGCAAGTGGGACACATTAGTGGGTGAGTGGGACACGTGGCACATATATAATGGAACAACTATGCACGTTCAGTAACTATAGCAATAATTACTGCTAATTTCTCTTCCATTACCAACACACTTTACCACTCCAACACTCATTAACAGTTGGCAATAATTTATTTCATTTTTCAAAAACTCTTTTTACCCCAAGTATGTAAATTGTCTGAAATAAATTACCTTAGAGTATTAGACAAAATTCGTCAGCGTTTGTCAATTCTCCAACTGCATTACCATAATCCTTTCAAAAACTGCACAGGTGTGAATATATGTGTGTGTATAGCAGGGTTTACCAATTCAAATTTTAGAGCATCTAATTTTTCATAAAATCCATAAAGTAAATAAGTAAACACTGGATGCACAAACTCTCATAGTAAACACTGAATGTATGATGAATGCTAAACTCTGTAGTAAACGATTTATATATAGTAATATTTAATTAATTTATAACCCCCATCTATTTAATTTTTTTTTGTTTCTCCAGTAATCAGAGATTGGAACTAGTCACCAAAAATCCTATAATTTTAGCCCTTACTATATACCAGCAAGTTCCTGGGTCGTCCTAGACACCAACATGATCTCAAAGGAGTTCTAACAGTCTATATACATTTGCTTTGGGGGTAGACTAATAACAGAATCTAACTTAACAGTGTATAACTAATAGAGTTTAGAGCTCATCAACATCAGAAATTATTCATGAAAGGCAATGCAAACAATATTTACAGACTCAGAGTTTAGGATAAATAAACTAAGAGATGCTATAAATATGAAATAGTATCATGCTGTGTTAATTTTCTACACAATCTAAGATTAGATCACAAATAACTTAGAAGGATTCATGATTAATTACTGAGAATCATGCTTCATGCAAATTTCTTCATTGGTGTTAACATTCAGACAAAAGCATTATCAGAGTTTCTCAGAGTTTATCCAACATGTCAATAGTGTATGACCTACAGAGTATGCTATCAGAGTTTAACAGTTAACGAACAGAGTTTGCATAGTAGAGTTTAACAACAGAGTTCACATAGCAGTTAACATACCATAGAATTATGAGCAACACATTACATAAGTAAAATTTTGAGTCTAACCAATATCTCTAGTCAAAACCAGAGACCATTCCTAGTTCAGTTACCAGCCTTGTAAATACAGCTTCACTCAATGGCTTGGTGAAGATATCTGCAAGTTGTTGTTCTGTAGACATAAAATGAAGCTCAGTATTCCCTTCCTTTACATGTTCTCTGATAAAGTGGTACCTTATGCTGATGTGCTTGGTCATTGAATGCTGTACTGGATTACCTGTCATAGCAATAGCACTTTGATTATCACAGTAAACATGTATTTTACTATACCTCAATCCATAATCCAGCAATTGATTCTTCATCTACAGAATCTGTGCACAACAGCTACCAGCCGCAATATACTCTGCTTCAGTTGTAGATGTAGAAATTGATTTCTGTTTCTTACTGTACCAAGAAAAAAGTCTATCACCCAGAAATTGACAACTTCTACTGGTGCTTTTTCTGTCTATCTTGCAGCCTGCAAAGTCTGCATCAGAGTAACCAAGTAGCTTGAAGTCTGATTCTCTAGGATACCATAGACCTAAGGTTATGGTTCCCTTAAGATACTTAAAAATCCTCTTCACAGCTGTTAGATGTGGTTCTCTGGGATCTGCCTGAAACCTTGCACAGAGACAAGTTGCATACATAATATCAGGCCTGCTAGCTGTTAGATAAAGAAGAGACCCTATCATGCCTCTGTAGCTTTTCATATCAACTGAAGCTCTTGTGTCTTTGTCCAACTTTGTTGCTGTTGCCATGGGAGTTGATGCCGATGAGCAGTCAAGCATACCAAATTTCTTGAGAAGATTTCTGGTATATTTTGCTTGATTTATGAAAATCCCATCATCTGTTTGCTTCACCTGTAGGCCTAGAAAATAACTAAGCTCTCCCATCATGCTTATTTGATACCTGGACTGCATGAGCTTGGCAAACTTTTTACAGAGTTTATCATTAGTAGACCCAAAAATTATGTCATCAACATATATCTGAACTTAAAGCAAGTCATCACCATAGTTAAAGTAGAACAGTGTTTTATCAATTGCACCTCTGTTGAACCCACTTTCTAAAAGAAATTGAGCCAGAGTTTCTTACCATGCTCTTGGTGCCTGCTTAAGTCCATAGAGTGCCTTATCCAGCCTGTAGATATAGTCTGGATATTTTGGATCCACAAAACCTGGTGGTTGTTCAACAAACACTTCTTCTTCAAGCTTCCCATTCAGAAAAGCACTTTTCACATCCATCTGAAATACCTTGAATTTCTTGTGAGAGGCATATACTAGAAAAATTCTTATTGCCTCCAATCTTGCAACTGGAGCAAAAGTTTCATCATAGTCTATTCCTTCCTGCTGTGAATAGCCTTTTGCCACAAGTCTAGCCTTGTTCCTTATAACAACTCCTTCATTGTCAGTTTTGTTTCTACAAACCCATCTAGTACCAACAACAGATCTATTCTTTGGTCTAGGTACAAGGGTCCATACTTCATTTCTTTCAAATTCATTTAACTCCTCCTGCATTGCTATTATCCAGTCAGCATCTTGAAGAGCCTCTTCTACCTTCTTTGGTTCATTCTTAGACAAGAATGCATGAAACAGACATTCATTTATTGTAGCACTCCTTCTCCTTACTTTTGCATCTGGATCTCCAATAATTAAATCAGGTGTATGAGATTTAGTCCATTTCCCAGTAGAAGGTAAATGGCTTCTATCAGTATGTGATCCTCCCCCTTGATCCATGTTCTCCTGATTTCCTTGTTGTCTTTCTTCATTTTCTGAGGCTCCCCCTGAATTTGACTGCTCAGAGTTTGAACTGTCAGATTTTGCACTTTCAGAGTTTGAGTCATCTGAGTTTGATCCAGATTTTTCAGTTGGCTCATTATCAGAATTTGAGTCATCATTTTGATCATGCTCCCCCTCAACTGGTTCTCCCCTTTGTTCTGGCTGAGAAGTTTCTTCAGTATTTTCCAGTAGAGGTTCAGAGTATGCTTCAACAGAGTTTGTCAGATCAGTTTCATCAGAGTTTACTTCATCAGAGATTAAGTCTTCATTTTCAAAGTGCAGTTGATCACGTTCATTTACATCTTCAAGTCCAGTTATTTTCTTGTCATCAAATGACACATGAATTGACTCCATGATCACCTTGGTTCTCAGATTATAAACTCTAAATGCTTTAGTTGACAGCGGATAGCCAACAAAAATTCCTTCATCAGCTTTTAACTCAAATTTAGTCAACTGTTCAGGGTGAGTTTTCAACACAAAACATTTGCACCCAAAAATCTGAAAATATTTCAGGTTTGGCTTCTTTTCCCTCACCATCTCATATGGTGTTTTTCCATGCTTGTTGATCAGTGTGGCATTTTTAGTAAAACAGGCTGTTTGACCTACTTCTGCCCAAAAATAGGTTGGCAATTTTGCTTCATCAAGCATAGTTCTGGCAGCTTCTATCAAGGTTCTGTTCTTCCTCTAAACTACACCATTTTGATGTGGTGTACCAGGTGCAGAAAACTCTTGTTTCAATCCTCTGTTCTTGCAGAATTCTTCCATTGTTGCATTCCTGAATTCAGTTCCATTATCACTCCTGATTATTTTGACTTTGTGTTTTGATCCTTTGTCCATCAGCTTTACATGCTCCATCAGAGTTAATGCAGTTTCATCTTTCTTTGCTAGAAAATACACCCAAGTGTATCTGGTGTGTTCATCAACAATGACTAGAGCATATTTCTTTCTTCCAATTGACAAGACATTCACTGGTCCAAAGAGATCAACATGTAGAAGATGATAAGGATCAACAATTGAAGATTCAGACTTGCTCTTAAAAGATGACTTCCTTTGTTTGGCCTTTTGACAGGAATCACACAGGCCATCAACATTTAATAAAGACTTTGGAAGTCCTCTTACAAGATCCTTTCTTATCAACTCATTGATGTTGTTTAGATTCAAATGAGAGAGTTTCTTATGCCACTTCCAACTCTCTTCACTAGACATTCTTGTGGACAGGCACACAGCTTTTCCATCAGAGTTTGTCAACAAACTTGCTTCATAGATATTATTGCGCCTTACAAATCCTTCCCCATCGCAACTCAACATGCTTGATCAGCAAAAATCCCCTTTCTTTAGCAATTGGCCTCAACAACAACCAATTAAATTCAACCTCCACCGTCTAAGACAAAAATTTTGCAACACTAGCACCACCTCTCCCACACTTAGGAGCCATAAGAATCAATTCCCAAATCACAAAATTCACCAAAATCCACAAAAAATTCGAATTCACAAATACCCCTAAATAATCAAGAACACACAATCCTAATAATGCAAGAACACAATTCGTAATATCAAAATAAAAGGAAGAAATATACCCCAAATACGAACCAGAGAGGTGAAACTTGCAATTAAAAATCCCCCAAACTTGAATCTTGAAGCCTTGAAATTAATTGGAATGGGGTAGGATTTGTGTGTATATATAGGTGTATATATAGATGAGTATATAGATTTGGGAAAAAGAAAAAAAAATATGAAATAGGAGATGAATTGGGAATGATTTGGAATTAATATAGGACTAGAATTAGGATTTTAGGTGGAGAAAATAATTAGAAAAGGGGTTGGAGAAAGAAAAGAGAAAAAGAAAAAAAAATTATATATAATAACATACTTACCTCGGACAAAACACATACACGGGAATAAAAAAACAAGGCCTCGAAAACAAATTCATACCTGGACAAAGTAGTACGACCACTGCTGAGCTCAATTTTTTTTTTATAAACCGCACAACAGACCTGTACACCTCCTGAACAGAAAATTATGGGCGCTGTGGCGCGCAGTTGGCGCATAGTCGCAGTTTTTTTTTTTTGCACAACACTCATTTTTTTTTTCAACACTCAAAATTTTTTATTTTTTTTTCACTCTTCTCTCTCTTTTTTTCTTTTTTTTAATACAACACTCAAATTTTTTTTTCTTTCACAACACTTTTTTTTCCTACACTAATGCGTGGGTTGCCTCGCACGAAGCGCTTCTTTAACGTCAATAGCTTGACGTTACTTCCAAGCCTCCATTAAAGATGATAATAGTTTGCCTGGTCCTCTCTTCGCGAGACTTCATCGTCATCACGGCGGCACACTTTCTGCCCCTTCTCCTCGCTTGGGCTATTCGTATAACAAATATGTCCTGTTCCAATGCCTTCATCTGTTGACCCAAAATCTGTCAATTTGTAGAACACCACACATTCACGGGCTTCGCTTGAATATAATGGAGGAGGGTAAATGTATGTTGCTGAAGCCTTTGGTTCCTCAAAGAGAACTTCCTCCATTGGCTCTAATGCGCTACCTCCATCTTCACACTTTGAGACAAGTAGAAGATCTGCATCTTTCTCATGTTCATCATCCTCTTGGTTCGCACCTACCAATTCTTGAAATTTGCGTAGCTCATCAGTGTCCTCTTGGTACGCACACACCAACTCTTGCTTCAATCCTCTGTTCTTGCAGAATTCTTCCATTGTTGCATTCCTGAATTCAGTTCCATTATCACTCCTGATTATTTTGACTTTGTGTTTTGATCCTTTGTCCATCAGCTTTACATGCTCCATCAGAGTTAATGCAGTTTCATCTTTCTTTGCTAGAAAATACACCCAAGTGTATCTGGTGTGTTCATCAACAATGACTAGAGCATATTTCTTTCTTCCAATTGACAAGACATTCACTGGTCCAAAGAGATCAACATGTAGAAGATGATAAGGATCAACAATTGAAGATTCAGACTTGCTCTTAAAAGATGACTTCCTTTGTTTGGCCTTTTGACAGGAATCACACAGGCCATCAACATTTAATAAAGACTTTGGAAGTCCTCTTACAAGATCCTTTCTTATCAACTCATTGATGTTGTTTAGATTCAAATGAGAGAGTTTCTTATACCACTTCCAACTCTCTTCACTAGACATTCTTGTGGACAGGCACACATCTTTTCCATCAGAGTTTGTCAACAAACTTGCTTCATAGATATTATTGCGCCTGTGTCCAACTAGAACAACTTTCCCTATAGATTTACTGATGATTTCACAGTATTCAGGCTGAAAATCTACATGATATCCCCTGTCACAGATTTGACTCACAGATAGCAGATCATGCTTGAGTCCTGGAACCAGAGCTACATTTGTGATGATGACACTTCCAAGATTGATATTGCCATATTCCAGAAAAGAGATAGAAGATGAATAGACACCAATTATGCTTAGACCCTATATGTCTATAGAATTTGAAAACATAACGGTTGAAGAACAAGTTATCCATAAAGATCACACAGGGCAGTATAAGTATTTTCATCTCACACCACAAATCATATTGATAAACAATTATGAACCTATGCTAGCATGGCAAGTTCTAAATCTCAAGATCCACTTTCACTTCACAAGAGATTAACAAATTAGATGTTCATGACGCATCTATCAATTAAGCATAACCATACGAGGATATCAGATATACATCACACACAGATCTTTAAGCAATCAAGATACTAAGTTCCATAAGTAAATCCATTAGAATCCCATGACAACGATTAGTTCATAATTGAACCGCTCGTCATCATGGGATATATTGAAACCATGATAGAAGACAAGATATGGAAGAAAGTAATAATATTAATAAAACAAGAGTTGAGAAAACAAATCTATGATACAAAAGATGAAGTAGATCTAGATCCGTTGCTTGTCACGAGCGTTGAATCCTTCTCTCCTTTTCTCCCTTGCAGATCTAAGCTATATTATGTACAAGATATCTAATTGTCTAACTCCTAATTCTAATTGTCTAATTTACAAGGGGTTGGATGTGTTTATATAGGCACTCCAAGTCTTTCCCAGCAAGAAATTGCCTTCTATTACAATTAGAATTCGATTTAGGTACCAAAAACTGCCCAAAATACAATTAGGATTTGAAAAGGGCAAAACAGTAAATTCTCTGCTCCCATCAGTATGCTTGTCACGCAGATTGCGCCCACCACACGCAGCTTGCGCGCGCGGCTCCTGTCCTAAGTTGTAGAAAATCTTCCAAGCTTCGCGTGGACAGCTTACGGGCCTCAAACGGACTTATAGAACTCCAGATATGGCCAAAACAGTGTAGACTGCGCAACCTTCCCGGAAAATCCGAACTTTAATCAATTAATTCTCCAAACACGATAGAAGCATCACCCATAATCGACATTCTTGTAAGTCTGCACAACTATGCAAAACACATAAAACTACAACAAACTTGAGTCCAAGACAATCAATTTAAGCCGAATCGAAGCGATCCAAGTGGATATAAAATCCACTTATCACACCCCAAACTTAAACCGATGCTTGTCCTCAAGCATAAACAATTACATCTAACTAACTAACTAGTACCACTTCCGTAGGTGATCACGGTTGCATTTGGCATATGCAACAAGCCATTTAAACCCCTAGGCAGCCCCAGTGGACGAGTAAGGTCTCGTGAGGGCCTATAGCGAATGTACCCACAAAATCCATTTAACCAAATGCAATGCAATGCATGAATGCAACTAATATGAAAATGCCCATTTCAAATTGGGCTTAAGTTCATAGTAGTTATGATAAATAGCATGATAATCCCTGCAAGTATAAATAGAATGTCAAGTACTTCCATAATGTTTGCATAAAGTCTGTGGTCTAGTTCTAACATTATCTTTCTTTCTTCAGACTTGGAAGGTAAAGAATTAATGTTTTTATTCTTCCTGCAGAAACTAGCAAGATGGTTAGTGCTACCACAGTTATGACATGTCTTTCTTGGAGCAAAAGTAGCGAGCATTGGATAATTACCTTGAGTAATGCCTAATTTACCATTTCTATTCTTCCTAGACACTTTCTGTTTCTTGACAGATTTTAACTCCTTAAGATTATGCTTGAGTTGTTTATCTGTCATTGAACCAATATTAACCTGTTTAACACTAGTTTTTACTGGTTCTTTCTTAACAGCTTCTTTTTCAGCTTCAGACGTAGGTTCATTTATTCCATGAACAAATTTTGTAGATGGAAGATGTGTTCCAGTTTTGACTTTGTTTTGAAACCTAAGTTCATCTCCCTCACAGTAACCTAAACCAACTGTGTCTGACTGAAAAACCTCTTGAGTGTCTTTTCCGGAATGAGTCCAAGTTTTAATTATGTGATTTGCTTTCTCCAATTCAGATTCAAGTTGCTTATATTTTCCTAGCAAATCCTGTTCTAGATAAACAGCATCATCTCTTTCTTTCTGAACTTGTTGCATGTTTTCAAGTTTCTCTTCAACAATTTTATTTCTTACTTTAAGCTCAGAATTCTCAGATTTGATTCTCTCATTCTCTAAAGTCTGATCCCTATAACTGATATGCAAAGCCTTAAGATAGATTCTCAATTCAGTTATATCATCAGTATTATAAGCATAGGTAGTTAGAGGTACCTGGTTTTCAGAATCTTCAGATTCATTCTTAATAGAAGCCATGAGAGCATAGTTAACATCCTCATCTGAGTCTGAAGTGTCTGCCCAGTCTCTGCCTTTTGTGAAGAGTGCTTTTTCAGTTTTACCCTTCTTGCACTCAGGAGCATAGTGACCCATCTCCTTACACTTGTAGCATTGAATCTCAGACTTGTCTTTCTTCCCAGACTTGGTATCCTTTCTCTCAGACTTTCTGAAACTCTTCCTGTCAGAGTTTGAATCTTTCTTAGAAAACCTTTTTCCCTTCTTGAAGTTCTTGAAACCCATCTTCTTGAAGGTCTTCACCATCAAAGCAGCCATTTGCAACATTTCTTCTTCATCATCCTCAGAGTCAGATAATTCATCAGTGTTTGAATCAACATCAGAGTTTGATGACTCACTTTCAGAATGTATGACTAAAGCCTTTCGCTTAGCTTTCTTCCTTGATGCTTCCTTGTTCAAGGGTTTTTCTTCAACCTTAAGAGCAACATACTTTGTCTTCTTGCTTGATCTCCTGTTTCTCTGCTCCAATTCCAATTCATGAGTTTTGAGCAGCCCATAGATTTCATCAATCCCAGTATCAGCAAGATCATAGTTATCTCTTATGGTGGTTGTCTTCACATCCCACTTTTCAGGTAAAGCAAGAAGAAATTTGAGATTTGAGTCTTCTAGATCATACTCTTTATTAACCAATGACAAATCATTGAGCAGTTTACAGAATCTATCAAATGTTTCTGTCATGGTTTCTTCAGATTTAGCCTCAAAGTGCTCATACTCCTGTGTGAGTATGTTTCTTCTATTCTTCTTGATAGCAGCAGTTCCTTGACATCTAACCTCAAGGGCATCCCAGATTTCTTTGGCAGTAGTGCAGTTAATCACTTTATTAGACATAACATTGTCTAAAGCACTATGAAGTAGATGCCTAACTTTTGCATCCTTAGCAATAGATGAAAGATCTTCAGGAGTCAGATCTTTCTTTTCCTTTGGAACTGTTTTAGCTTCTTGACCAGCAGTAGCAACAGATAAATTTGTAGGTTTATGAGGACCTTCATAAATTCAGTCAAGATATTCTGGATCTGTAGCCTCCAGAAACATGGTCATCTTCACCTTCCAGATTGAATACTCTGCTGGTCTGAGAATAGGAACCCTTATTGGCTCATAACGACTCACAGTAGTAGGTTGAGCCTTCTCAGAACTTGAACCTGTTGGAGGAGGTATCTCTGCCATTGATTATAGCTGTGTGTGTGGATCTTAAACTGTATAGAGTAACAGATTGGATCTGATACCAATTGTTAGGCCGAATACACAATTATAATCAAGATCGTATGAGAGATTAACAATAAAATACGCGTTTAAACAATTAAAAACTGTTTGGAATTAATAACTCCTCTCTCAGTATTGCACAGAGAGCTGCTTAGGTTACAATGAATAATGTTTAAACAATGATCAATACCCTTCTAGGGTTAACCTAACTGTATTTATAAGATATACAACTGCTATACAATCGATAATTGATACTCCTATAAATTAGCTATACAATTGATATCAATTACGATTGCTACTCGTCTCCTTAGTCAACTCAATCTTCTTTGACAGCTATCCAATCTTCAAAGATATTGTTTCCTTAATTATCTTCAAGTATGCTTCAAACACTATTGACCAGTAGACGCTGCCTCCAGACAAAGTTTAACAAACTCTGTCGAGCTTCCAATTGTCAGCGTTTAACTAAACTCTGACTGTCTTCCAGCTAAACTCTGATTTTTCACTGTAACACTTAAACACTGATTAATATTCACATCAATTATTTCTAACAACAACATTTGTCAATTATATCTCGTATATAATTCTTGGACATTTTGGTGAACAACAATTGCTATAATTTATAAAATAAATTTTCCGCCAAACCTATGCTTCTAAGAGCAAGTCCAACAATGTCCTAGTTGGTGTCCTATAAATATAATAGAATATAGTGTCCTAGTGATTTAAGACATGATTTTTGTGTATCAATTCCAACAATATGCCTTATACTTGTGCCTTATAATTAAAATAATAATATATTTGAAATAGAATTGGAGGGAAGGGAAAAAAGAGAGGAAAGAGAAGTGTAGAAAAGGAGGGAAGTTAATTTTGTATTGTTAAAAATGATTTAGGACAAGTATAGAAGTGCCTTAAAAGTAGGGCATGAGATGGATGTCCTATAGTTTTAAGGCACCACTAGGACATTGTTGGAGCACAAAAATTGACTAAATGTCTTAAATATTGATTTAGGACAATATTTAGGACATTGTTGGACTTGCTCTAAGTTCTCATTTCACAATCCTATTGTGATAACTTAGTTAAGTTAGACCCAATATATCACATTTATTCTTTCGCACCTAACCACAATAATTAGGAATGCTTTACTTTGGAAAACCAACTCCTAATGATCTAGGCTTTGATGAGTGTTATTCAATTGGAAAGCATCTAATAACTTAATATTTAATTAAGGGATTTTTAATTAAAACGACCATGATCCCATCATAAAGAGATCCCCAATTTTTCCTTGAATTAAATATTTCAAATCATAGTTCGCTAAATTAATGATTTCCAGGTAGAAAGGTTAACGCACAAATGGCATTATTGACACCTTTTAACCTTACAAGAAATTAATCTCGTTGTTGACAAAATCATTTAATCCTTGAACTATAATAATTCATATTTAATTACCGTGTTTCATAAACACAGGAATCTCATGATCATTTGTTTAATCTTCATCTTAAATCGTTACGGATTTATCTTGTTTAGCATGGCATGGATGACGCATCTACTACATACATACATTCTACTTAATCTAATTAAGCATGCATATCTATCACCATGCATACATATCATCATATGTAAAGTGCATGAATATTAAAATCGTGCTTAGTTATGGCACAATCCTATATGATCTTTCTAAGCTAATGGAAAAATCTAGGTCAATCTATGGTGGCTTATAAAACTAAATTATTACATAGTTGGTCTTCATAAATACATGTCTTGATGTCTTTCTTTGTGTCAACTGCCTTCATCTCTATTGATCCTTCATTGCATGCTTCCAATGATCTTCTTATTACATAGAATATAAAACATAACTATACTAATGTAATTACATAAGAACTCGATTTACATTCGAGATGAACAATTACAAAGGAAAAAGAAAACGACATGCAAGTCGTATTTATAAAACCAAACCATAATAATTAAAACCACTAACCTATGGGTCTCAAGGCCACAACCAATCACCATGCTCAATTAACACTTAAGAACATCATAAATCACATCATCATATCATAATATATCATATAAAGATGACATAATATGTCACAAGCACAAATTAAAACAAAACCCTAAACCGCGCGCCTCCCGATGGCGAAATTTTTTCAAAATCATGTATCAGAATACATGCAAAATCCTGTATCAGTATACAATTCTATTAGCATGTATCAATATACACACGACCCAAATCCCAGTTACCAAAAACATGTATCAGTATACATATCGATCAGGCATCATCCAACAGATTGATCAACATATCAATCAAAGCAGCCAACAAAACCAGAATAATATATACAACATGCATAATATTAGAATATTCATAAACAGAAATCAAGACAGATTACATACATGCATATATTCGAAAGCTTAAACACATAAACGAATTAAATAACCTCTCGCAAGTAGCTCTGATACCACTGAAGGGTTTCATGCAATCAAACGCAACGGAAAAACGCGAAAAATAAAATAAAACTGAAACCCTCCGCAAGGATCCATGCGAGAATTGTATATTTAATTTGTGGTTATTAGAAATCAGTACCTTAAAGAGCTTTCCAACGTCTGAGAGTGAAGAAAGGTTTTTTCGATCACAACGTTCCCGCACGAGCGATGTACGCCTCTATGGTATCCACACGAACGCTTTCTCGAAGGAATTGCAGTGTACTAGCACCAAGAACTCGGTTTTCTCCTCTTCTTTCTCTCTCACCTTTTGCTGTTAGGGTTTAGCATTTTTTTAATAAAAAAACGTGTAACCTAGATGCCTTCCAAGAGAGAGTTATATAGCTGGAGATAAGAACGAAATTCAACTCTAATCTCTTTTAGAGTTTTGTATAAATCCAAATTCTGTTAATTCTCATCTTATTAAGTCTTACTTAATAAGCAACCTACTGAGTATTGAATTTATAATAATTCGAGTTTTGTTTATTTAATTAATCAAGTCAATACTTAATTAATTAATTAACAATTCGATTTATCATCTTAATTTAAATCCGACTATTTAAATTAAATTATCCTTCAAGCGCTCTTGTGTGTGACCCTATGGGTTATTATTATATTGGCAAAAATTTTATTTAATAAATAAAATCGTAAACAATGAGCGGCATCTAGTAATACATCATTGTTACCCAAATAATAATAATTAAATCGGTGAATCGATTTCGCCTTTCGTGAACAATGTTCTATGTAATATAATCCCTTTAACCATGATATTATAGATTAAACTGGAGGCATGGAATGTGTCATCCTCGTCATAATTTAATCTTTATTTTCTTGATCGATGAGTAGACTATTCAAATAAATCACTATTTGAGCACGGCCATGCATTTCATAGTCTAACTCAAACAAAAGGCCAACAATATCACTCATATATATATATATATATATATAAAGGAGGGTTAAATTCCATCTAGATCATTCACATTTCTCATACGATTCATAATATACCCAAGACCACCTTTATCATTACCCGATTAAAGATAACTTTGATAGAATCAAAATATATTAATTCTCATATAGAAATGTAATGACTTCAGGTCTAAGGATCATTACATCATTATCACACTGAGATTCATAATGACACATTTATTCATTCCATGTCGAATCTCATAGTAGGTCTATCCAGTACATCGTACTCATACATATACCTATGCATTGACTTTAGTATCACTATACTTATGATCAATGAGAAGTGATCATCAGTCAATCAACATACTAGTCTCGATGTATTATTATTGTCCCAATAACAATAATACTTGACTAGGGATATTTAAGATTATTATACTGTATGTTATCTCATATTAATATAATTAGTATCAATAATCTAGGGACATTTATTATACTAACAATTATATCGCAGTAAATACAAAGCATAATAAAACATCAATATAATCAAAATAGAACATAAATGTCAATAACATAGTTTAAATAAACTGAAATGTATTGCCTCTAGGGCACCTACACTAACACTCTCCAGACTCGAGATTTCTTTAAAAATAAACTCGCTCCTTTAGTAGGCGGAGAAGCCTTTACAACCTTACAAATATTGGTCTTAGTGCGTATCTACCCGACACCACCTCACAATAAATGAAAAATAAATACAAGACTTATCTTGGACCGTAACTCCCCGTTACTCCCTCAAAGTCGTTGTAAAACCTACACAACTTATCTTAGAGAGCAACTCCCCGCTACTTCTTCAAAGTTGATGTAGAACCCTTATGTAGACTATGAATCCTTAGCTTTTGCCGGTCTTGGGTCTTAGATGTAAGGTCTTGGGTCTTTCCTCTTCTTCACGGTGCAAAGGCTACTAACTCCCCGTTAGCACCTAGGACTTGGGTCTTAGAACGAGAATCACCTCACTTCAACTTCACCTCACTGCAAGAGTTAGAATACAATATCTACAAAACAAAACCTTAGTATAAAAAGAGTTTGGACTTGTATGTCCGAGAGTGACTTTAATATGTACGAATATTAAGTTAAGTTCTATAAGCTTTATTTGATTAAAACTTTATGTGTATTCTTATATTCGATATGGCTTGTAAATCGAAGAATACTTTTAATACTCCTTTTAATGAGATTTAACTATATCTCGGAGTTTGCAAATATTGATTAATTCCGTTAAGCTCTTAGGCCTATAAGAATTATAATTGTATACTTTTGATTACTTCGTACGTGGCAAAATGTCTATTTTGAAGTAATGTATATATCAAATCCTTGTTTAAGCTTTTGTAGCTTTAAGGATGTTTGATAAATAACTTCTCGTTCGATGTAGTCTTATTTTGGACTAATCGTGTATATATATATATATATATATATATATATATTTGAACGAGAGTTTAACAATATAACTTTAACGTTTTGCACTTTAATACGATTTGGCCAATTTAACACCACACACAAATATAACACACACGTACAAAAATGTAGCTCGCTTATCTATATGATAAAATGAGGACCGCTATTATGCGTTAAAATAGTGCGGAAAGTAAAATCACTCACAAGTGTGAGGACGAGAATAAAAAGGTGCGGAAAATAAATATAATATAAGCTTTAAAGATTTTCTTCCCACGGAACACTAGAGGTGATAGATGGGAATTAAATCAAGCCTTAGCACAGTTATATATATATATTACAATAATGAATGGCCAAAACGAGTGCGTTAAAGTATTAATAAACACTTTTGATATAAGAGCATATAGAGATAAAAAGATGAAGGTTGGGAGCTCTTATATTCAAAATAAAACATGGTCGGTTAAGACTCGGATAAGAAGCTAAAATATTACCACTTTTAAAGATGATCGGAAAGTTCGTCGGAAAAGTTCGCCGGAGGTTCGGCCGGATTTTGGCTCGTTGGTCGAACTTGGGCAGCCCTTCGGGAGGCTAGAAGGTAGTGGTAGAGGAGCTGAGAGCTTGGTTGAATGAACTAAGCTTGTATAATCAAAAACCTTGAATATATGAAGATATATTGAAGAGAGAGTAGGTTTTTGAGAAGAAGTAAGTGTTTAAAGTGTTTGGATAGATGGAGAGAGCTTTTAATTCTAAAATCCCAACAATTCTTTGGCTCTTTAGCTTGTCAAAAATTGTTGGGGAAGGGGTTTAGTTATAGGAGGAGTTGGGTGGAAGGAGTGGTTGAGATTGAAGGAAAAAGGAGTGGTTAGGATTGAAAGCACTTAGATTGATGAGGTGGAAAGTGGTTTGTGTTAGTTGGGAGTGGTTTTGTGTTTCTTTGAGGTGGTTATGGTATTTAGAAACCAGCTGTGTATTATAATGTATCGGACTCGTATCAATTAACGATTAAATACGTAACATGTATCGTTAATTAAATATACGAAAAATATGAAACTACCCAATAAATAATCTAAAATTATGGAGCACTTAGGAATATTATAAAATAATATTCTGGAAAGTGTGGTCAATTTTGGTCAAAATTGACTTGGTCAAACTTGGACCCACTGTCTCGATTTTTGTGCCCAGACCAAAATTCTCAGAAAATTACGAAACTTTTACCATGCATAGAAAAATAGAATTTAAGTGACCCATCTCAAGTTTCAAGTCATTCTAGCAAGTGGAAGTATTTTATTTATATTTAATACGATTAAATCAACTTTTGGTTCAGAATAAAATACGATTGGTCTTTCCGTGAAATAGATATAACTTTTGACCAATGTTTTGACTAGAATAAATACTTAGAATATATTTCCTAATATATAAAATATTTTGAGAGTGTAGGAAATATTTTTGAATGATTTAAAGTAATTTTCTCCGAAATTAGAATAAATTTAAGATCCGGGAGAATAATTACTTTAAATATTTCTGGCACGAGATAAAATTAGGAATTAATATTCTATCAAGGAATATTAATATTTTTGAGGATAAAAACATTTTGAGCGCAAAGACAGAATATTTTTCAAAGAGAAACTGATCATTTTTAAATGTAGCACGAGTTCTCTAAAGAATATTAAATCTCGAATATTCTTTGTTCGAGTTTGTCACCTTATCAATGTTGCACTGAAGATCTAAAAAATATCATATCTCGATATTTCTTTTTCAATCTTTATTGCCTTAGAGATATATTCCATAAAAGTATATAATTTAATTTTTCGCAATAATGGAATATCTCTTATAAGTAAAAATAGATATTTGCTAGAATTGACTTTTTGACTTTTGATGGAATCAATTAAATTAATGACCTAGTGGAGAGGATAACTAAGTGTAATTAATTTTACGTTAAATCGTACAAATACCAAAATAAATAATATATCGAAGATATCTTTTCAAGAACCTTCATATGACTGACATGATTAGCCGCCACATCTAGTCCTTTATTTTTATATTAATACATAGTCATTTGGTAATAACTTCATTCTTCGTCATCCTCATTGTATCGAATCTTTTTAGATTGAATGTATTATAAAAAGAAGTCTTTGTAATTCCTCTCCTTTTTAGTTTAGTGAACGAAGTAAAGTTTTCACAACCCAAATTAATTTTTTAAATATGTCCTGTCTTTGATTAGCCTAAAGTCGATTTGAGAACATCACTTCTTGTGTTTTTGCTGAAAAATTTAAAAAAAACAAAAAAATGAAGAAACAAACTATGTCAAAATTTCTACAATTTGATCATGTCCCATGCATAATATATCGATGATTTGTGATAGTTTTGACTTATCAGTCAAACTCTTCTTGCTATTTTGAGTAGTTACTCCGTTACGGTCTTTTGGTACATCCATTGATACTGCACTGGACCAGCTATACGTGCCTCATATGGCAAATACACCAAAAGATGTTCCATTGAGTCAAACAAAGCTGGTGGAAATATGCGCTCTAACTTACAAAGTATTACCGAAATCTGTTCTTCAAGTCTTCACATATCACTAACTTTCAAAGTGGCTGAAGTCAGATATTAAAAAAAAGGCTCAACTCAGTCACAGCCTCCCACATTATTAGGAAGAAATTCTTGAAAAGCAATTGGTAAAAGTCTTTGTATAAACACATGACAATCGTGAATTTTCATTTCAAATAACTTGTATTTTCTCATGTCAAAGCAACGACCCATATTTGACACTTATCCATCTGGAAATTTAATATTTTGCAACCATTGACATACTGCTTCTTTACCCTTCTTGTCTAAACTGTAACATGCTTTTTGATATTTTTATGTTGACTCATCTTTTGCTAACTCTGGCCTTCGACAGAGGAGTGCATTATCTTCTCTTACTTTAGAATTAGCTTTAGTTTTACCTTCAATGGCCATAATAGTCTTACAAATGTGCTCAAAGACATTTTTTTCAACATGCATAACATCAAGATTATATCTAATTGATAATGTCCTCCAATATGACAAACCCAGAAGGTGCTTCATTTTTTCCATCCACATTTATAAGTCTTGATAACTTGAACATTGTGTTCTTCCCTTCCCAGTTCAGTGATTTACATCAATCCAAGTGACTCAATTTCTTGTAACATATCTTCACCAGTCCGAATAGGTGGAGAAAATTCAGAGACTATTTTTCCGTTGGTAAACCAATTTTTATTCTTTTGAAATGGATGATTTGCAGGTAAGAACTTCCTATGATTATCAAACCAGGTTGGCTTCCTTCCATGCGAAAGATTTAGCATCATGATCATGAGTACAATGAGAACAAGATAAATAACCAGCAGTTTTTCATCCAGACAACATCGAATAAGCAGCAAAGTCACTAATAGTCTACATCAATGCGACTCGCATTTAAAAATTTTGTTTCAAAGAAGTATCTCAGGTTTTAACTCCAATTTCCTATAACATTTTCAACTCGGCAATCAATGATTGAAGGAAAACATCTATCTTTTGCTTTAAATTTCTCGGCCCGGGTACAAGTATGGACAAAAACATGTATTCTTTTTTCAAACACATCCACGGGGGCAAATTATATGGAGTCACTACAATTGGTCAAGAAGAATATTTTTTACCTGATTGATCAAAAGGCTAAAATCCATCAGTAGAAAGTCCAAGTTTTACATTCCTTACCTCTGAGGACTCTGTCAAATTGCTTTCACTCCTTTGAATCTGATTAATGACGCATCACACCATCTTCTTCATAATGATCAGCATGCCATCTTATATGGGCCGCAGTCGTTGATGATGTATACAACCTTTGCAATCTTGGGACAAATGGAAAATATATCATTCTTTTACCTGTCACTTTCTTCCCCTCTCTTGTAAATCTATTGACTATAGTTTTGTATCTCGATTGAGAACAAAATTTGCATGACTCCATATCCTTATCTTCACCCCAATATATCATACAATCATTAAAACAACAATTAATATGAATGGAGGGAAGACTGTAAGAACCCTAATTTTTGTAATATTTCCTTTTATTTAATATCTTGTGGCATTGTCAATATAGAACCTTTCTAGTCATCCCTGTTGATTAATAGAATTGATTGTCTGAGAAACTGCGTTGTTGCATTTATTATGTAAGATAAAAAGGAAGATTGTGAAGGCAGGAGTCTTATTGTTAGTAAGATTTATAAAACTTGGGAGTTGAGAATGGTTAGAGTATTAAAGGATTTATTAAGAATTATGACAAGGAATTATGGACATTCGAGGAATTTACACAATTAAATACTTAAGGAATTATAGGGGAAATCTCTACGCGACAAATATTATTACGAGAGATTAATTAAGATACGATACGAATTAAAGATTAAATGACAAGCATTGGTGGAAGAATAATGATACAAGGAGTAGTATTGCATGCAAGTTCCATGCAACCAAGTGGTTAGGACAAGCAAACTAGTTAGCAAATTGGAAGAGGAATAGTAACTAGTTACTTGCTTTTTCAAAAAGGGGAGACAAGTAGTACATGAGACCATGCCTTGCTAGTACTTGCCTATACTTACACTAATATGTAACACCCAACTACTACTTTATGCATTATTCAACCACACAACACAAAAATCAAAAACACAAACACTCTCCCCCCACCTTTGTTCTTGCTCTCGGCCAAGGAGAAAAAGAGAAGAAGAAAAATTCTTCTTCCCCCTTTCCCATCACTCATAAATCACAACATAAATCCTAGGCCATCTCCATCATCTAGACAAGGTATGTTAGTAATTTCAAGCCATTTCATCCACCCAAATTCAAGTTATAAATTATTAAAGATTGGGTGAATAGTAACCATGTTTGATTTTCTTTTAGATCTTGGATTGTAAGGGTTGTAGGAGACCATTCAAGGTGTTATTGAGTTGTGTAAAGCTTATCCAAGGCTCCTAGGTGCTCAAGAAGGTGTAAAAATCACAAACCCTCTTGGTTATGTAGTATTTATAATGTTTGGTAGTAGATCCATGTATATATGAGTTAATCTTGGTTGTATAAGTAATGGATGACATGGATCTTGAGTTTTGATGTTGAGATTGTGACTTTTATGATTATGGATAGTATATATATCTCCATGAGTGTTATGAACCATGAACTAAGTGAATTAAGTGTTGGTTCTGTTGTGGAATTATGAAAAATGGTTGATCTAAGTAGTATGTGCTTGCTGAGTTTTTCCAGGAGCATTGACCTGTTTTGTAACACGGTTTTGAACCTGCAAATATTGTCCCCTGATGTCCTACCATATATTGTTGGAAAGATAATTGAATGTAGTTTCTGGAAATGTAAGGTTCATGGCTATGTGATGTATAGATTTTAAGTTATGGCCGGAGGAGTGAATTGTGTTTCTGGATTCCGGACTGCACTAAGTGACCCCCTTGTGAACCTTGTTTAAACCCCTAAAAATATATGTGGGATCATGGAAAAATTTGAGAAGTTAGGGAATGCAGTGGTGAAGACCACCCAAAAAGAATTGGATTAAAATATGAATTTTTGGATTTTATAAAAATGCTAGAGTAAATTTCGCGCAAGGGAAAAAGTCGATTAGTGGAGCATAATTCTAGGGTTAATGGTTATGATTCGAATGTGGTAACTAAATTAAGTCGATTAAGTGACGAGCGTAATCGAGTGATGACATGAACTCATAGTGGGGCTAGAGTGTCATAAGACGAAGTCATTAAGTTAATTTCGTACCCCCTAAAACCCCGTAATTAAAGAGATATTGTTAAGGTATTAACGAGCGGTTATTGCTTATGTATAGATCGTTCGACTCCGCACGCTTGACCACCCCAACCAAACCAAGGCAAGTTTACTTTTCAAAACTTATCCATATACAAGGACTTTCACTGTTGTGTTTGTAGTTTTCAATTATATCAAATGCTATGCTTATCGAAGTATTGATGCAATTGAGATTGCATAAGTACATATATGCTTGTATCTCCTTGAACTTAGATTGATTCCTCGGACAACGACTCTAGCAATAGAGGTCGTAGCGGTCCATATATACTATTGACCGGGGAGCGGTATATTATTATATTGTAACTAGATTGCGAAAACCCGAAGGGTCATTCGGGGAGTATCGTATACTCAAGTAATTATTTTTATATCTTCGTAAATACTCGAAACCCTATCTTGGATTAAAAGTTTATTTTATCGAATAATTATTTTATTAAGTATTAATATTAAATATTAAATATTATTTATTAATTATTGTTCATTATTTAAAGATAAAGTTAATCCAAGATACCTTTTAATACTTTCAAACGCGAACTCATACGAACTCAAAACATTTTTGAAAACCCCCGGTCAGGTTCTGCTTCTTGTATGATTTCAAGAATCATCGGTCGACTGATGTCGAACCTCAATTACTCTATTTTCAATCAAAATCAAGTTTTCAAAAGAAAAAGAAAAAGGGACTCTGGCAGGTGTGGGAACCGTTGACGAACGATTCCCGGGATGTGTAAGCGGCCGTGAGCCAGGCGGTCCATCAATTATTATTCTGGCCCAGGTGTTGCCGAAGGATGATTACGGATGTAGTTTACATCGAGGGTGATTACGGATGTAGTTTTCACCCGGGGATAGTTACGGATGTAGTTTCTATCCTTCTACCGGTAGAGAAGACCCGCGGATTATTGGACTTGGATGTGGCGACTGATCATCGTCAATCCTTGTCAGGTTTTTATGTTTTCTTTAAGTCCCATTCCTCCATTTTGGAAAAATGCTTTGACACTGCTTCTTAGGCTTTTGTGCCAAGTTGCTGATAGTGTTCTATTTTGATGAGAAAGATGTTGACTCAATGCAATATCTAGAACTGCAAGTTTATTTTGAAAACAAGGGCACATATTGTTGCACCTTCGAGATTTATCAACAATGACAAGTGATTTTATATCTGATTGATACAAACAAGTTTAATAACTGCAAATCCTATGAAATGTTATATTGCTTACCTTATACATATATTTCTTGCTGAGCTATAGTTGCTTACTCTTGCTTGTTTTCAAATTTTACAAACACAACAGCTAAGCGAAATGGCAAGACCCAGACAGACTGCTCGAAAGCAGGTGACTAGACCCGAGCCAGCAGTTGAGATTCCACCGGTAGGCCCCATTAGCCGGATTGGTTGGCAGCTTTTGTTAGTTCGTTTTATTTATCAGTATGACCTGTGCAAGGCAGTGTATCGTAACAAACTTTCAAGCCGCCAACTTCGCTTCATATCGAAGTGTTGCTAGTAGCATAAATACTATTTAATTCGGTCTATAATAACTCTGATACTTTTATTACTGCTTAATCAATGTTGTGACGTTTCTGAGGCTCTCACCTGTGTGTGTGTGTGCGGTGTGAGTTATTATGGGGTCGATGGCCGTTTTATTTATATTATGTGCAAGAACAGGTATGTTATTAATGGAAAATGGACAGTGAGCGCCTAGATCTCCGACCCCGGATCTGGTGGCGTCACAGAAATGGTATCAGAGCGAGGTTACAGTTCTCAGAAATGATAGTAATTTAAGAAAGCAACCCTAATAATAATAACAATAACGATAACCTTAATAACAACATTAATAATACTTAGAACTCTCATCGAGTTTGTAGTCGGGTTATCGGATATAGCCCTGACTTTAAGGCCCGTGAGGGAACTACTCCTAAACCTTTCTTTTATGGTTAGTGACCCACCTTATTTCCCTTGTGTAGATGGAGGAGATACCAGACCCTGAGGATTTCGAGAGAGAGCATGATGAGGCACTGATGAGAGAGACCGAGGATCCTGAGGAGGACATGGGTGCTGACTCCGAGCTCGGCCCCTGGATTACGCTGATAGGAGATACTGATGATGAGGATCCCGTTGAGGAGCCCTTTGAGCCTGAGCCTGAGCCAGAGCCTGTTACCCCATCTCCTGTAGCTACTGATGAGGAGAGTGTGAGATCCGGTGAGGGTCGTGTTGTGTCACCCCCACCTTCTCCACAGACATCTAGCCCTATTTCATCGGACGGTGACTCCGAGGATGATACTTCTGGCGAGGAGGAGCTTGACCCTACCCCTGCTACTGCTCCTGCTCCTGCTACTGTTGCTGCACCAGCTCCTGTTCCTGTCATACCACCTCCACCGATGGACCTACCCCCAGTGTCGGGTACTGAGCACGCTTACGTGGTACAGTTCCTGACCCGAGACTTACTATCTGCAGAGGCCCGACTTAACGAGGCGAGGCGGGCACTAGTGGAGGAGCGTGAGGCGCGCTTGAGGATCCAGGCTGAGATGGGGACCGCTGTTGCTAGGAGTACTAGTGCTCGACCCCATAGGATTGAGAGAAGGAGTCGCGATAGGATTCTTGGTTTAGGGATCCGCGGGGGCGGAGTGATCCAGGCTAGGGATGCTAGGCGTGTTGTGCGTCGTGCATTTGCCCGAGTGAGGACCTTGCTCCGCCGCGGCGCGGCCCCGTGATGTGTTACTGATAGCTCAGTCCCCTAGGTTCAGATGACATTAGTGTGTCGATTTTGCGGGATAGTTGACTCGTGCAGTGGTATCCTTTCTGACCAGTGGATGAGTAGACTGACCTACAGTTATGTAGATGTGATTTCGGGTAGTATGTACGGATGTAGCCCTACTTTTGTGTAGCCTGACTATTCGGATGACGTACTTGTATTTGTTCCACTTTTGCTAGACTTTGACATCGGAACTATGTATTTGGCTCTAACATCCAAACTTTGTGATAACCCTTGTACCGTACTTATTTAGTTTCAGTTTCCTTAAAATTGTCTCAACTGCTTTACTTTCCGATGCCATGCTTTACTGTTTTGATATTCAATTGTGATTATACAATTGCTACAAGCCACAAATACAACCATGCTGTTTCAAATTTACGATATGCGATTTCAAATTGTTTTCTACAATTTCCAAAAAAAAAATGTTCCTACAATCTTTAAAAATAAATTTTTTCAAAAAAAAAAATTTGTTTTGAAATTTTGAAAAATATTTTTGAGGTTTCGAAGTTTTGAAAACTCTTGTAAATGTTTTCGCATCCCAAAGGGATTTTTCCCCAAAAATGTTTGACATTTTATCTCCAACATCGGATTATTAAAACTTTTGCACTTCCACCCTTATGAGGAGGAACGATACGCTCCTGACCCGTGCAAACGCTGTCAGGTAATTGGAAAACCCTAACCCCCTTTCTTGTTTTATTATCAGAATCATGCCACCCAGAAGAATGAACACTCGAGCTCACCCGATCAGTTCTGAGGGCCAGGGTAGCCACCATGGAACCGGAGGCCACCAGAATCGTGAAGGGGAGAATGTGAACCTGAGTGAGAATGAGGGCAACGATCATAACTTGTTTGATGACTCTGAGTATGAAGAAGAAGAAGCTGGTGATGACACCCGAGAGGTGGAACATCCTAGGGGAGGCCCTATGGAACAGTTCATGGAGTTACTTAGGCAGAACTTGGACCGTCCCCCAGTTCAGCAACCACCCCAAAATGCTAATGCTAATGCTTTCCGGAACTTCAAATCCCTGAAACCCCCAGAATTTAAAGGAACTGCCGACCCGGTCGAGGCAAGGGCCTGGCTGAAGAAAATGGAAAAATCTTTCGAGATACTAGGTGTCGCTGAGGAGCAGAAGACTGTTTTTGCCACTTACCTTCTGAAGGGTGAGGTGAACTATTGGTGGGAAGCTAAGAAGAATTTGGAAGGAAGAGGTGTGGTGACCTGGGAGAGGTTTAGTGAGCTGTTCTTGGAGAAGTACTTTCCTAGGTTCAAGGAGACACAAATGGAGCTGAAGTTTTTGGAACTGAAGCAAGGAAACATGACGGTGGCCGAGTATGAGGCCAAATTTACTGAGTTGTCGAGGTTTGTGCCGGAATATGTGAACTCTGAGGCAAAGAGTGCCCAAAGGTTTCAATTGGGGCTAAAGCAATGGATTCAGAATCGTGTGGCGGTTCTTGAGCTGACAGACTATGCCACCCTGGTACAGAAAGCATCAATTATTGAGGCTGGGAGTGAACAGATGCAGAAGGAGAGGGAAGGAAAGAAGAGGAAGTTTGATAGTCGAAAGGGAAACTCTGCGGGAGGGAGCTTTCCGAGCAAATTTAAGCGAGGAACGATGTCCCAAACCAGCGGAAACTTTGGAACCAAGAGAGCTGAAAGTTAGAGTGTGGGCCAGAGCGGCCGACCACAGGGATCGTCTTACTCTACCCCATCCCGAGCCCAACCCCCAGAATGTAATAAATGTGGAAGGAAACATGCGGGCGTGTGTAACCTGCAAGAGGTGAAGTGCTTCAAGTGTGGGATGACAGGGCATTATGCTAACGCCTGTCGAGGAACTAGTAACAACACCAGTGCCGGAGGTAATTACTTCAAGTGTGGGAAACCAGGGCACCGAATGAGGGAATGTATGTCCTCTGGGCCAGCTGCATCAAGAGTGAGTGGAACTGCTTCTAACAAGGACCCTACTGCAAGAACTTTTAACATGACGGTGCAGGATGCTGTGAGGAACATGGATGTGATTGCAGGTACTCTACTACTCAACTCAGTTAAGGCAAATGTTTTATTTGATTCGGGAGCTACCAAGTCTTTCATATCTCTAGATTTTGTATGTCAGTTAGGCCTTAAGACTGAACCATTGAAAGACAGATTGCAAATAGAGATAGCTAATCATGAAATTATTCCCGTTAGCCAAGTATGTCCAGGTTGTGACCTAGAAATAGAAGGGCGACACTTTCGGGTAGACTTAATACCTTTTAAACTAGGAGAGTTTGACGTAATAGTAGGTATGGATTGGTTAACAACCCACGGAGCCCAGATTGATTCTGTCAAGAAGAAAGTAAGTTTGAGACTGCCAGGGGACGAGGAAGTAGTGTTTAGTGGGAAACGGCAAAACCAAAGGTTCCTGACTATGATTCAAGCTAAGAAGCTGTTACGTAAAGGATGCGAAGCCTATTTAGCCTATGTGAAGGATACCAAGAAGGAGGCACCAAACCTACAGGAAATCCCTGTCGTTAATGAGTTCGCGGACGTATTTTCGGATGATCTTCCAGGACTACCACCTGATAGAGACATCGAGTTCGCTATAGACTTAGTTCCGGGTACGGCCCCAATTTCGAAAGCCCCATATCGGCTAGCCCCAGTGGAGATGAAAGAGCTAGCCACTCAGTTACAAGAGTTGTTGGATAAAGGGATGATAAGATCTAGTGTGTCACCGTGGGGAGCCCCGGCGTTATTCGTGAAAAAGAAGGATGGTAGTATGAGATTATGTATAGACTACAGGGAGTTGAACAAGGTGACTATCAAGAATAAGTATCCCTTGCCCAGGATAGATGACCTGTTTGATCAATTGAAAGATGCAGTCTACTTCTCTAAAATTGATTTGAGGACCGGGTATCACCAGTTAAAGATTAAACCAGAAGATATCCCAAAGACGGCCTTTCGCACCCGGTACGGACACTATGAGTTCCTAGTGATGTCATTTGGGTTAACGAATGCCCCTGCAGCTTTCATGGACTTAATGAATCGAGTCTTCAATAAGTACTTGGACAAGTGTGTTATAGTCTTCATCGATGACATCTTGATTTATTCCAAGACGAAGGAGGAACATGCAGAGCACTTGAGGATTGTATTGGGATCACTGAGAGAAGAAAAGTTGTACGATAAGTTCTCGAAGTGCGAATTTTGGTTGAAGGAAGTTCAGTTTTTAGGGCATGTGATTAGCGAACAAGGCATTCTAGTGGACCCAGCCAAAATAGAGGCTGTATCAAATTGGGAGAGACCAACCACTCCGACAGAGGTGAGAAGTTTCATAGGACTGGCTGGCTACTATAGGAGATTTGTCCAAGACTTTGCCAAGATAGCAGCCCCTTTGACCCGACTAACTCGCAAGACCGAGAAGTTTGTGTGGACTAAAAAATGCGAAGAGAGCTTCCAAGAGTTGAAGAAGAGGTTGGTGACAACACCAGTACTAGCCCTACATGATGATAAGGGAGATTTTGTGATTTATAGCGACGCATCCCATAAAGGTTTAGGGTGTGTGCTTATGCAGCACGGTAAAGTGATCGCGTATGCATCCAGGCAACTTAAGGAGTATGAGATAAGATACCCCACCCATGATTTGGAATTAGCAGCGATAGTTTTTGCTTTGAAGATCTGGAGACATTATCTTTACGGAGAAAAGTGTGAAATCTACACGGATCACAAGAGCTTAAAGTACATATTCACTCTGAAAGAGTTAAACATGAGGCAGAGGAGATGGCTAGAGCTAATTAAAGATTATGATTGTGAGATTCATTATCACCCAGGGAAGGCCAATGTGGTGGCCGATGCACTTAGCCGAAAGGAGAAACTCAAGATGATAACGTCAGTGGACGAGTTGATTAAGGACCTTGAGAAACTGGAGATTGAAGTGAGGTTACCAGGAATTGGACAAGAGAGTCTAATGGAAATAAAAGTCCAACCACCGCTATTGGAAAAGATTAAGTTATGCCAGGAAAAGAAGATAGAAGAAGAAAAGAATTCGATGGAGAAAATTTTGACTGGCGAGGAAATTAAGTGTGAGAAGGACGGGAATGGAATTATGAGGTACGCATCTAGGATATGGATCCCGAACGTTCAGGAATTAAAAGACGAGATTTTGCAAGAGGCTCATAGTTCGAGGTACTCAATTCACCCTGGAGGCACTAAGATGTATAGAGATCTGAGAGAATACTATTGGTGGCCAAATATGAAGAAGGACGTGGCCAAATGGGTAAGTAAATGCTTGACATGTCAAAGAGTAAAGGCCGAACACCAGAGGCCCAGTGGATTGTTGCAACCCTTGGAGATACCCGAGTGGAAGTGGGAGCAAATTGCGATGGACTTTGTGGTCGGATTACCAAGGACCAAGACTAATCATGATGCCATTTGGGTAATTATCGATAGGTTGACCAAGTCAGCACATTTTCTTCCAATCAACGAGAGATATACTGTCGACAAGCTGGCAGATATTTACTTAAAGGAGATTGTGGTTAGGCATGGGGTTCCTGTGAGAATTGTATCACATAGAGACCCAAGATTCAACTCCAGCTTCTGGAGAAGTTTTCAGGATTGTGTGGGGACTGAGTTAAACATGAGTACTGCATACCATCCCCAAACAGACGGACAGAGTGAGAGAACCATCCAGACCATCGAGGACATGTTGAGGGTATGTACCATTGATTTTAATGGAAGTTGGGATGACCACTTGCCGTTGATCAAATTTTCCTACAACAACAGTTACCATGCGAGTATAGGCATGCCCCCATATGAAGCTTTGTACGGACGAAGATGTCGGTCTCCCTTGTGTTGGGAAGAGGTTGGAGAGCGGAAGATTTTGGGACCTGAACTGGTCCAACAGACAAGAGAAACTATCGAGCTCATAAGAGGACGGCTGGTAGCGGCCCAGGACAGACAGAAGAAGTATTCGGACCAGGCCCGCAAGGACAAAGAATATGAGGTAGGAGAGTTTGTGATGTTGAAGGTATCACCGTGGAAAGGATTGATGAGATTTGGTAAGAAAGGGAAACTAAGCCCGAGATTTATTGGACCTTTTGAGATCTTGAAACGAGTTGGGAAGTTAGCCTATGAATTGGCTTTACCCCCGAGCTTACAGCAAATACATAATGTATTCCATGTGTCCATGCTACGACCCTACCATACCGACTTCCGACATGTGATAGAACATGATCAAGTGGATCTGCAACCGGACCTAACATATGTGGAGCAACCCGTAGAGATTATGGATAGAAAAGAACAGGTGCTGAGGAACAAGGTTGTCAAATTAGTGAGAGTTTTGTGGAGGAATCAGAATGTCGAAGAATCAACATGGGAACTAGAGAGCGCGATGCGTGAAAAGCACCCCCAACTGTTTTCAACCTGATTCCGGGACGGAATCCTTTTAAGGAGGGGAGGCTGTAAGAACCCTAATTTTTGGTAATATTTCCTTTTATTTAATATCTTGTGGCATTGTCAATATAGAACCTTTCTAGTCATCCCTGTTGATTAATAGAATTGATTGTCTGAGAAACTGCGTTGTTGCATTTATTATGTGAGATAAAAAGGAAGATTGTGAAGGCAGGAGTCTTATTGTTAGTTAGATTTATAAAACTTGGGAGTTGAGAATGGTTAGAGTATTAAAGGATTTATTAAGAATTATGACAAGGAATTATGGACATTCGAGGAATTTACACAATTAAATACTTAAGGAATTATAGGGGAAATCTCTACGCGACAAATATTATTACGAGAGATTAATTAAGATACGATACGTATTAAAGATTAAATGACAAGCATTGGTGGAAGAATAATGATACAAGGAGTAGTATTGCATGCAAGTTCCATGCAACCAAGTGGTTAGGACAAGCAAACTAGTTAGCAAATTGGAAGAGGAATAGTAACTAGTTACTTGCTTTTTCAAAAAGGGGAGACAAGTAGTACATGAGACCATGCCTTGCTAGTACTTGCCTATACTTACACTAATATGTAACACCCAACTACTACTTTATGCATTATTCAACCACACAACACAAAAATCAAAAACACAAACACTCTCCCCCCCCTTTGTTCTTGCTCTCGGCCAAGGAGAAAAAGAGAAGAAGAAAAATTCTTCTTCCCCCTTTCCCATCACTCATAAATCACAACATAAATCCTAGGCCATCTCCATCATCTAGACAAGGTATGTTAGTAATTTCAAGCCATTTCATCCACCCAAATTCAAGTTATAAATTGTTAAAGATTGGGTGAATAGTAACCATGTTTGATTTTCTTTTAGATCTTGGATTGTAAGGGTTGTAGGAGACCATTCAAGGTGTTATTGAGTTGTGTAAAGCTTATCCAAGGCTCCTAGGTGCTCAAGAAGGTATAAAAATCACAAACCCTCTTGGTTATGTAGTATTTATAATGTTTGGTAGTAGATCCATGTATATATGAGTTAATCTTGGTTGTATAAGTAATGGATGACATGGATCATGAGTTTTGATGTTGAGATTGTGACTTTTATGATTATGGATAGTATATATATCTCCATGAGTGTTATGAACCATGAACTAAGTGAATTAAGTGTTGGTTGTGTTGTGGAATTATGAAAAATGGTTGATCTAAGTAGTATGTGCTTGCTGAGTTTTTCCAGGAGCATTGACCTGTCTTGTAACATGGTTTTGAACCCGCACATGTTGTCCCCTGATGTCCTACCATATATTGTTGGAAAGATAATTGAATGTAGTTTCTGGAAATGTAAGGTTCATGGCTAGGTGATGTATAGATTTTAAGTTATGGCCGGAGGAGTGAATTGTGTTTCTGGATTCCGGACTGCACTAAGTGACCCCCTTGTGAACCTTGTTTAAACCCCTAAAAATATATGTGGGATCATGGAAAAATTTGAGAAGTTAGGGAATGCAGTGGTGAATACCACCCAAAAAGAATTGGATTAAAATATGAATTTTTGGATTTTATAAAAATGCTAGAGTAAATTTCGCGCAAGGGAAAAAGTCGATTAGTGGAGCATAATTCTAGGGTTAATGGTTATGATTCGAATGTGGTAACTAAATTAAGTCGATTAAGTGACGAGCGTAATCGAGTGATGACATGAACTCATAGTGGGGCTAGAGTGTCATAAGACGAAGTCATTAAGTTAATTTCGTACCCCCTAAAACCCCGTAATTAAAGAGATATTGTTAAGGTACTAACGAGCGGTTATTGCTTATGTATAGATCGTTCGACTCCGCACGCTCGACCACCCCAACCAAACCAAGGCAAGTTTACTTTTCAAAACTTATCCATATACAAGGACTTTCACTGTTGTGTTTGTAGTTTTCAATTATATCAAATGCTATGCTTATCGAAGTATTGATGCAATTGAGATTGTATAAGTACATATATGCTTGTACCTCCTTGAACTTAGATTGATTCCTCGGACAACGACTCTAGCAATAGAGGTCGTAGCGGTCCGTATATACTATTGACCGGGGAGCGGTATATTATTATATCGTAACTAGATTGCGAAAACCCGAAGGGTCATTCGGGGAGTATCGTATACTCAAGTAATTATTTTTATATCTTCGTAAATACTCGAAACCCTATCTTGGATTAAAAGTTTATTTTATCGAATAATTATTTTATTAAGTATTACTATTAAATATTAAATATTATTTATTAATTATTGTTCATTATTTAAAGACAAAGTTAATCCAAGATACTTTTTAATACTTTCAAACGCGAACTCATACGAACTCAAAACATTTTTGAAAACCCCCGGTCAGGTTCTGCTTCTTGTATGATTTCAAGAATCATCGGTCGACTGATGTCGAACCTCAATTACTCTGTTTTCAATCAAAATCAAGTTTTCAAAAGAAAAAGAAAAAGGGACTCTGGCAGGTGTGGGAACCGTTGACGAACGATTCCCGGGATGTGTAAGCGGCCGTGAGCCAAGCGGTCCATCAATTATTATTCCGGCCCAGGTGTTGCCGAAGGATGATTACGGATGTAGTTTTCATCGAGGGTGATTACGGATGTAGTTTTCACCCGGGGATAGTTACGGATGTAGTTTCTATCCTTCTACCGGTAGAGAAGACCCGCGGATTATTGGACTTGGATGTGGCGACTGATCATCGTCAACCCTTGTCAGGTTTTTATGTTTTCTTTAAGTCCCATTCCTCCATTTTGGAAAAATGCTTTGACACTGCTTCTTAGGCTTTTGTGCCAAGTTGCTGATAGTGTTCTATTTTGATGAGAAAGATGTTGACTCAATGCAGTATCTAGAACTGCAAGTTTATTTTGAAAACAAGGGCACATATTGTTGCACCTTCGAGATTTATCAACAATGACAAGTAATTTTATATCTGATTGATACAAACAAGTTTAATAACGGCAAATCCTATGAAATGTTATATTGCTTACCTTATACATATATTTCTTGCTGAGCTATAGTTGCTCACTCTTGCTTGTTTTCAAAATTTACAAACACAACAGCTAAGCGAAATGGAAAGACCCAGACAGACTGCTCGAAAGCAGGTGACTAGACCCGAGCCAGCAGTTGAGATTCCACCGGTAGGCCCTATTAGCCGGATTGGTTGGCAGCTTTTTTTAGTTCGTTTTATTTATCAGTATGACCTGTGCAAGGCAGTGTATCGTAACAAACTTTCAAGCCGCCAACTTCGCTTCATATCGAAGTGTTGCTGGTAGAATAAATACTATTTAATTCGGTCTGTAATAACTCTGATACTTTTATTACTGCTTAATCAATGTTGTGACGTTTCTGAGGCTCTAACCTGTGTGTGTGTGTGTGTGTGTGCGGTGTGAGTTATTGTGGGGTCGATGGCCGTTTTATTTATATTATGTGCAAGAACAGGTATGTTATTAATGGAAAATGGACCGTGAGCGCCTAGATCTCCGACCCCGGATCTGGGGGCGTCACAAAGACCCAGTCCTTCCATATGTTTCTTTGTACTATAGAAACTATCAAGAAATGTAATATCCTTAGGCAATTTGCCTTTCACAAACTGTTATGTCTGACCATAACATGCCTCTGACCAATGATGATTAAACTTCATACCCAATATTTGAGCCATCGAAGCTAACTGAGAAGTTTCACAACCATCACATAACTCTCGCTCGAAAGACTTTAATATGTCATATATTTTTTGTGCATCTGGATTTTGACATCTCTTCTGAATGATGTGGATCGAAACTTGGACCAACTGCATCAATCATCATGTTGTACATTAGGTTGTTCTCACTTGGTACATTTGAATGGTTTGTCGAAGATTGTCCTACATTTTATCCAACAATGGATGGCTCTCTTTGTCGATTCCATTCATTGTAATCTTTTACAAATCCTTTCTTGTAGAGATGTAATTTCACAGTTTCTGCATTTCAAAATGTATGATTATTACACCTTGCACAAGGACATTGTACACTTGTCCTGTCAAATGAGGATGGTAGAGATACTGCATATTCTGTAAATTCTTTCATCCCAGCAATAAATTGAGTACTTAGCAATCCTCTACTATCTTTCTTCTTATACATCCAAGATCGATCATCATTCATTTTATTAAAACCACCTACCAAAAATATACATAAACAACATAAATATACAATTATTGCGTACTAACCAAAATCAATTAAATAAATTAACATAAATTTATCATTCTTAAAAAATCAACTAACTAATTACTCAAGAATTTCATAAAATAACTAACTAAAACTACTATCAATTAATTAATATACATATTCGCCACTATTATTTTCTAGAACAATACATCAACATTATATATATACATTATTTAATATATAATAACAAAATGTTGATTTTTAATTCTTAAAAGTCAAAGAACTAATGTTGAAACTAGAACCATCCTTATTTCACGTTTTTCATAAATTAGTAAATCACACATAAACATAGCATGGTTTAAGTCAAATAATTACTTCAAATTATCATTCCTGACATAAATGATGGGTTAATTATCAACTGGGACACTTATTTCACTTCAATATATCAAAGGGGTCCAATTCATTTCAGTATCATTTGAATCACTAAAGTCATAATAAATTTCAAAATAGATAACTCTAAATATGTGTTCAAAAAATGAAAGTAATCTTTTGTTGATTCTGCACATTTTTCTTGAAAGCTACCGCAACCAAATGAATAACTGTTAAATTCTAGTATTTTAGATAATATATTTAGATTTTTAAAAATTCATTTGCTATTTATTTTTAATTAAAAATTTGACTTAAAGGATAGGGCCAATTTGTAAATCAAACATGTGAGGGCAGTCCCAATCACTGCTATACAAATACCTTATATCATCAGCTGATGATAGCACATAAGGTAAGGTTGGATGAACAACAACTGACCTAATTGTTGTATTGTGCGCCTCAATTGTTTCACACCTTCTCATTTTGTAATCGCATACTTTCAAATTATGACCTTCAACAGCAATAATCAACTCTATGAGTGGCACAAACTAGGCAGACATTACTGCATGGACAATAAGTGGCATTCACAATCATTGAAAGATACGTTTTCATATTTCAAATAAATATGTATGTGTGGGGGGGGGGTGGGTGGGTGATGTACAAACAAAGATTCATGTAACCTGGAGAATCTGACACATATTCTAGGACAAGCCTTTCCTGTAGTAGTACGAATGATTTAATAAGTAGGCAACAAAAAATTACAAATACAATATTATGTTGCTCAACACATAACAGGTCCATACATTAGTCCGGTAATTCCAAATGCCAACCATTCCAGACGTAAATCTTGCCATAATACTGTGTATGCAAAATGATAAATCTTTAATAATAATAATAATAATAATAATAATAATAATAATAATAATAATAATAATAATAATAATAATAATAATAATAATAATAATTTTGAAACAATTCCTTCAAACAATATATATATACATAAATACACAGTGCATTTACCATGGCTCGGTTGGGTGTACGTCGACAGATGTTCCTTCGCACTCTTGCATTAGCTCTGAAGCCAGATCAATAAAACATGTACACTGCCATAGTAATTACATTATGCAGTTAAACCTCGATATGTTCAGAATCGGAAAATTTTATTCATTAATCGAAATGAAATACACCGTACGGAAAAAATAATTCATTGGACATGGTTATTCGTTTATCGAATATAAGCATAAAAATAAAATAAAATAATGATTATATATATGCGAGCAAATCAATTGAACAAAGTTACCCTGATTTCAGGTTCGAGAGACGGTTCCTAAGCAATGCAAGATTTTAAAATAACAAACAAATCAAAATCATGTAATAAAAGCACGAAAAGAAACTGGAAAAAAATCACGAAATGAAATTAAAATGCGAGTGAATAAAACTAACCATTATAGGTTTGTAACTTCAGCCCACAATGTGTTTCTTTATTATTTGATTTTACGGAGAACAGAAATTTACGGTATGTAATAAAAACTCTTATAAACAATGTCGTTTTGATACTGTCTAGAACATTCTCACACACTTCTCACTCACTCTTTCTTTTAAATAAGCTTCTAAATAAGACTAGAGGTTGAAGCTAAAGCTAATCACTGACTCCAGGTCGTCTTCTTCTAAATTAGTGCAAATGGTTAGCTACCCCCTCTCTCTCCCCCTCTGCGTGTGTGAAATGGTGACACGGGGTTTCTTTATTTTGATGTTTATGAATTAGGTTTTCTTGATTCTTGATTATAATCAACTTTGATTGCAATGTTTTGCAAAAAAAAAAAACTTTGATTGCAATGTCACAAGATTTTTTTTTTTAAGTTTTATGAAGTTTCTTTTGGATGGGTTAAATCTCACTTGGTCACTGAAGTGAGACCTATGTACCAATTCCTTGATTTTATTTATCGGGATCTCATTTGCACCACTTTAGTTGACAATAATGACAATGCCCTTATTTTAACCAATTGACCTAACAGACGAACCCACGTGGTAGTAATTTGTTTGATAGAGTGTATGCAATGTGTACGTGTACTCCAACGGCTATATGCATAGTCATAGTCTTATATATAAATCAACACAAACATAATTCTGTGTTACTATTTTAAGGTTCTTATTCCCAAAAATCATATAATCGGAGCAAAAGGTAGTCTAAGTTCAATTCCTTGAAGATTTAGCACCTGGAGATGATGAATGTGGTAGCAGCTCCAATGAATCGGTGAAAAACTGGGAGCACAAGCATTGTTTATTTAGGAGGATAGCAAGGATTAATACTTCTTGGACAATTAAAAATCCCAAGAGAAGGTTCTACACATGTCCAACGCCAAAGGTTTATAGTATTTTTTTCTCATGTTTTGTTTATCCGCGTTTCATTCTAATGTATGTAATTAACTTTATGTTTTAACACATTAGGATGTCCTAGGTTGTCAATTTTTTCAGTGGATTGATGAAGGATTTAGTGGTAGAGCTTTTGATGTGGTCACTCATTTAAATCACAGAAGGATTTATTTGGAGGAAAAACTGAAACTCGTTGAAGAAAATGTTGAGAAAGGTGTTGAAAAAAGTAGAATTTTGAAGGCTGAAAAGAAATGATTAATATTAATGAATTAAAAGATAAATCAATGAATAACTAGCAAAAAAAGATAATACAAGGAATATAAAAGTAACTAACCTTATTTGCAATTATATTCTAGTAAGCCTCTTTGCAAATTGGTAGTATGTATGTAAGGAATATTATTTTCGTATCTATTACTATATATTAAACTTCAACACAAGGGTAAAAAGTGCCCATTAATTGGTTTTGAAATTAATGGTTTACCCCTATTTGTTGAAAAATAACAAAAACACCATCCTTTTAATATTTTCATAAAAATTAGATGAAACTATGTTATTATTTGGAATTGAACCCCTGACCTTTCACTACACTTAGTTTTGAGACTTGAATTAGAATTCTTGTTGCCATCCTTCTCCATTTATGAAACGTCAAGCTGACACAATTGTGATGTAAAAAAGCATATTAGATAAGCCACATCTTTATCTTTAGTCCCATTTTCTTTGAGTAAATAAAATTTTGATTTTTATTATTTTGAGAATATTGTATAGTATATATGTAATTAAAAAAATACTTTAATTGATTGAGAATACTCTACAACTCTTTTTTGCCATTACAAATGATTGTAATTAAAACTAAAATTTTAAAATAAATTTTTGATTATACAAAAATATAACCGAGTTTGTAAATAAATATGGATTTATTTACATTCGTCTCCAAGTAGATATTAAATTATTAAAATAAAATATATGATTTGGTTTTAAAAATTTACAATTTGTAAATTTTATTTAACAAATCATACATTTTTTTAGGTGCATAAAATTTTAAAATATGTGAGTTATGCTATAGATATTTGGTCAACTATTTAGACTTTTAACAATTTATATGTATGATTGGTCTAAAAATATAAATATTTAAAAATATGCGAAAAATATTTGAATTTCTGTTAAAAAGATTAGAAATCTAAAAAAGAATCGATGTTATATATATATATATATAATAACGTAACAAATTTTCAATATTGAATGAAAAAAGATAAGATTTTTGAGTCATAAATATTAAAAAACTGTAATTATTAGACCAGTTAGACTATGACTCGATTATAAAATAAGGTTATATAATTTTTTTATAATATAGTAAATTGATCAATGTAATATATAATGGTTGACTTGTACCATATACTTATATTAATATTTGATGAAACCAAAAAAATTGATGTGAGATATATATATATATATATATATATATATATATATATATATATATATATATATATATATATATATATATAATATACACACAAGTCATTATGGTCATTTAATCACATTTTACATTGATTTAAATACTTGGAGAAATTTAAAATTGAGTTAAAATATAAATCAAAATAATATTATAAAAATTGTTTAAAAAAAATATTTTTTAAAGTAGAATTTCGATATTGTGCAATAAACATTATACTACTAAACATTTGAATTTAGAAGTGTATAAATATGAATGTATATATCAAAATAATGAGTGAGAAAACTACAAAGATGACTTTTACATAATTTTAAGAGATTTTGTAGTATGTCTCTAACTACGTTAAAATCATATGAGTTTACTTACGCTTAACATATGATAGTTTTACTGTAATAATTGTTTATATTATACTTGTTAACTCGAATAACTTGTAGAAGGGGGGGGTTGAATACAAGTTAAGTAATCGTGTCTGATTTTTGCTTAATTAGATAAACAAGAACAAACGAATGAATCAACCTTGTTTGTATTAAATAAGATCAAATACAAACTCTACCAAAGGTGTACAATATCTTTAGCAGCTGCTCTCAATACAAATCTCTCTCTGTTTGTTTCAAACTCTCAAATACAAACCTTATACTAAGCTCACATTCACGAACACTTTTTACAATGATATAGAGAGAGTATTTATAATGCTACCTATTAACTAATATCAGAAAGTTATGATCTATACATGATAATGTTCTGCCGTCCAGTTGATAGTTTCCATCAATAGTAAACTCTTTCCTTCATGATACCTTCTTGCTTGTTCTTCAAAACAACGATCCTGTTTTATAGCACTTTCCAGTTTCTGTAGCATCCGTAATGACATCATCAGTAGTATGACTGATATCAGGATTTCACCTTCCATCAGGACTCGACATCCATCAGTATCTGTCTTGTTGTATCAGGATCTGCTCATAGTTTCTGAAATGTAGTCCTTGACACACTGTTCCTGACTTAACTCTACAGTTTACTGTCTAACACATATATCCTATACAAAGTGCTAAATCCTTTATAAGATTAGGATATACAAGAAGTATGTGTAAATTCTATTCTTAACATCACAACTCATGAATTATTCATAACAATCTCCCCCTATTTATGCTTTAAAATCTGAAGCATAAATCTAAGTTGTAGATGTCAAAACATATAACAATACAACCAGAATAGAATTTATGAATTTAAGATCATGAAGTTAAGTACCTCCTTCTTCAGATGTAGACATAGTATCTAGTACTTAGAAGAAAGAATTCAACTATTTTGATGCTTCTTTTCCTTTACCACTTCCCTGTTGAGATTCACCTCTGTCACCCTTAGTTCTTCCTTTATCTCCCCCAGTCTGTTGTTGTTGTTGTTGTTGTTGTTGTTGTTGTTGTTGTTGTTGTTGTTGTTGTTGTTGTTGTTGTTGTTGTTGTTGTTGTTGTTGTCTCTGAATTGTCTTTATCTCCCCCTTTTTGACATCAACAACATTAATTCCAAGAGATTCAGTAACAGAACAAAAGAGATTCATCAGAACTGCTTGATTTTCCATAATAGTGACTTGGTTATCTTCAAGTATTTGAAGTCTTGATTGAATAGCAATTTGAGAATTCTGAATATCTTTTAGAACGTCAGAATTAACTTCAATGTTTGAAGTGATTGTTGTATGTTCACACTCAGATGCAGAAAGAACTTTATCAGCAATTTTTGTAGAAGAAGTTGCTTGTGTAGCATGATCTACTGAAGTAGAATGATATTCAATTAATAATACTTGAGTAGAATTACAAACATCTTCACCTTTCTGATATGGAGCTGAAATATGATCATCCTGTCCTTCACCAGTATTCTGTGTACTAACATCTACAAATCCTGACTCCTCCTGAGAGTGATCAGATACAGTTGATGTCTCAGTTCTAGCTCATATTGGAAGTACATACAAAGGAATACTAAGATCATTAGGAAGTTCTTCTGGTACATGTGAAGTAAGAGATTGTCTTAGCCTTTCACCTCTTCTGTTGATGATTCCTACAAGCCTTTCTTTTTGCTTCTAAGCTTTAACTCCTGGCTTTGCATTGTGCTTTGCTAAGTCATTCTTCTCATACATTTTGATAAAAGAATAAGTACCAGCATCCATACCAAGATTGTCAGACCAAGAGTCAGGAAAAACCTGATCCCAGAAATCAAACGATGGTGGTTTCCTAATTTTCTCTCCCTCACTATGGAGTTGATCATCCATACCCTCATTCTCACTTTGACTATCTAAAGTCAACACTCTTTCTACCTCTCCTTTTGCCTGGTCAGGAGCCAGCCTCTCTGTTTGTGGATCTATGTACATCTTTTCAAGTGTATCACTCAAATTTGGATAAGTGCTCTCATGACCTACAGAAAAATAGGGGTTAGAAGAAGTTTTTATACCTGAACTCACATGGAGAGAGGGTTCCTCATATGGCAAGGGGCTTGAGGTTTTCTCCATGGAGTGAGCTGTCATAGTCTCTGAACCCTCACAATCATCTACTGTCTTTCCAGAGACTACAGGCTCCAGTATACCACTTTCAGGTTCTACACTAGACTTAAATGCCTTCAGTAATACTTCATTAGACATTACAGTTGTGTGTTACCGTCTTCAAGTGTTGTTTGCTGAGACACACCCTCAAGGTGGATAGACTCTGACTGAACATAATTTGTTTGATCTTCAGGAAAATCAATCAAAGTCATTACTCCCATATCATAGGGTATCTCACTTACAGTTCCAGTCATCACAGAAGACCTTTCAGCATTAGCTATCACAGTTCCTGAGTCATCCAACCTCTGACTAGATGGTTCTTGTGTTGCAGTGACTGTGATCTGATCTATTCTACTATTCACCACTGGTGCAATAGTATCTCCTGTTGACTGCATTCCAATATCTACTACCTCCTTTTGTTCACCTTTAGCTGGAGCATCTTCAACAATGAAATCTTTGTGAAACAAATATGTATGAAGTGATTGAAATGCACCATGCTTAGAAAGTCCAAATGACTTGCATAATTCCTTTCTAACAGATACATAAAAATGCATCTTCATTAAGTCAAGTCTTTGATGTAGAAGTCCATATTCTTCAGGAAATGAAAGCCTTGGAACTCTTTCAACCAGAAATTGTAGTACAGGCCTGGAAAGCCTTACTTTTATAGAAATAACCTTCTTAGCGAGTCCGTATGTCAATGTTGTTTCCCATGAAGAATCAATATGAAGATCTCTCTTGTCAATTTCTAACTTGAATACAGCTTTATTTGTAGAGACCTGCATAATGTTAGTTGGACTAGACTCTGTGTGCGTATGTGACAAATGAATCTTTCTCCTTGTTCTCCTGGTATAGTGAGCAACATATTTATCTTGAGAGGACTCAAGAGGTGTAGACAAAGAAGTGATCTTGGGATGAGATCGTTTTTCAATAGACACAGTCTTTTGAGAGACAGTATCCAGTAACTGTTTTCCCTTTTTAAGTAATAAAGCCTTTTGGGAGGCTACAGCCTGGCTGTGACTAGGTGCTTCATTTCTTTATCCTAGCTTAGAAAGTTGAATTGCAGCCTTCAATTCTGCTCTCTCAGCAAGAGATATATTATCATCATCTTCACTAGAACTACTACTTGAAACAACAAATCATCTCTTCTTTACAACTGATGTCTTTTGAGAAACACCAGAGGTTGGTTTCTTTGAAACAATAGGCTGTGGATCAAAATTTGGTTCTTGAATTGTTTCAGAGACTATAATGTTTTGGGTTACTTGGGTAGACACAGGGGGGTTCTCCACCAAATGAGATTCCTGAGTCATTTCACCACAAAAGAAAGAAGAATTATAGATAGTAGGAAGATGAGTTCTTACGGGTACCTGAACATGTTGTGGATAGTGTATTGCAGGTATTTCATCTAGATTCTTTTCACTGTCCTTCTTTGTAATGTCAGAGAAAATTCTTTTTTGCTGTACATAAGAAGAAACACAGTGTTCTCTACCAAATCTAGCTTCAACATAAGAAATAAAATGGTTAATAAACAATTGCATGAATCTGTGATAATAAATTATTTTCCTATCTTGATCTCTTGACCCAAGTTTGATACACTCTGACTTAAAATAATATGACCAATGTTAATTACTCTATTATAAAGCAAACTATATGCAATGTGGGGTGTAACAACAGTAATTTGTTGAAAAGAACTACATTTACCAGTAAAACATTTAGCGAGTTGGTCAAAGAAGAAAGACCATTCTTTCCTAAGAAAGGATCTATTTAACTGGCTCATGTTATCAAGAGGTCCATTATAACCTAACTCAGATAACATAGTTCTAACATTATCATCAGATGGTACATTCTCAAAATTCATACTAACAGGTAAGTGAAGTACTGAATTAACAACAGATTCACTAATATCAAATGAGTATTGTCCTAACTGTAGAACAATCTTACCTGATTGACTCTGAACAGAGTCAATTACCTCAACATTCTCCCAAGCTTGTGAAACAGCAGCTTGATTAATCTGTGGAAATGCTCTCAAGGCATAACTTAATGGTCCTTTCGCCAAAAAGTCCATAATTGGGTGAAAATCAGTTGACACCCCTTCCTTGTTGGGTAGTCTTCTTTGAGCTGCCATTTTGATCTATAGAGAACTTGAGAAATCTTGAAATTGATTAATGATTTTGAGAACTCGAGAATGTTTTTGCTTTAGAAAATATGAATTTAGAGAAATCAATAAACAATTAGAGTTTCAAAACAAGTATATTTCAAAAATCCTACAGACCCACTATCCCACGTTGACAGGTGTCAGTCCCTGAAAAATGTAGTTACCCACGATTTTTGGAAAATAAAATCCAAAATTGATTTCAATTAAATAAATCAAGGTATAATCAAGATAAAAATCAATACTGATCAGCTTCCTTCTTCTGATGTGATCTTCTCATCAAGGTAATCACAAATTTCAATGTGATTTCTAAATAGCAATAATCACAAATCCTGATGTGATCACACTTGTAATTCCTGATCCATATCATCCTGATTCCATAGACTAAATGGAGTTCCACGTGGCATTTTCTTTTATCTGAAAAAGAAATAAACAATAATCTGAACAAAATCAATTGGTTAGATACATTTAACATTTCTTGAAAATACAAGAAATACAGTCACGCGCAATAATAATGACTAATTGCATTGATAATCTCCAAGCGACTGTTCAGCTTCTCACGTCTTTCTATAAAACCAACTGACGTCTTATGCCATTCTTCACTCTAAAAACCTTCCAATCTTTTCTCTGTAAACCACTCCTTTCCTAATGGCTTTCAACCCAAATATTCATATGAACCCTAACTTTCGGTTCATTTCCTCTGAGGAGTTCTATGCTCTTGATGATCAGAAGCAAGTGGACTATCTCTTAGAAGAGATGACTTTTCTCATCGAGTTAGATGTGGTTGGTATCAACCCAAATGATGTCCAAAAACCTCCTCTAAAACATCTACTAGTTGAACAAAATCCTCCTCTAATCTCTTCACACCTTGAGGATGAAAAATTTGGTGAAGAGTCTGGGGTTGATCTTGATGGAGATGCTATTCATTTATCCATCAGTCCTCAATAAACATGGGATTGTACTAGCTGCTCTCATTCAAGTCATCCTGAGAAGAAATTCAAGAGCAGATGGGACTGTTCAAATCCCCAAATGGATTTTGGCATGCTCCTCGTCCTATATTTTAGATGCATGAAAGAAGAAAGATCCAATAGCCATAACATTAGACAAGAATAGGATTATCAGTAGAAGTTAGACAAAAGAATTTTGTATTTCATTTTCATGTATGTAATGCTTTTGATTAATGAAAATACAAGTTTTCTTGTTATCTACTTGTCTATTGTTTGTTTATTAGAATGATAAAGTATAAATTATCAGTATGCATGTGTTAAAACTTGCTAGCATAGACTTAACAAAACTTAGAATTAGACCACTGAATAAATTGAACTTCAGAATTTGAAACATTAAGTCACAGACTAAACAATTTTCACAATCCTGATACTGACAAAGAAATCCTGATGACGTCAGCATCCTGATAGCAATCCCGATCCTGATGATTATTATCAAGTCTATCATACTGTAATTTATCAAAGTAAAATGTTACAGCTTAAGCATTTAACTATCAAATATAAATACTGACAAAGATATCAAGTCTATAAGCTGAAACAACATACCTTGCTACTTATTCAGATGTTAAAGATCTAGAAATTTAACATTCCTAACTCACTAACCAATCTAATGAATGTAGCCTCATCAAGTGGTTTAGTTAGAATATCTACAAGCTGTTTGTCAGTTGGAACAAAATGAAGTTCCACAGTACCATTCTCAATATGTTCTCTAATAAAATGATACTTGACATCAATGTGCTTAGTCCTCGAATGTTGAACTAGATTTTCTGCAATTTTGATCAATAGTATTATCACAAAACATAGGAATATTACTAAGTGTCATACCATAATCCATTAACTGATTTCTTTTCCAAAGGAGCTGTGCACAACAACTGCCTGCTGCAATGTACTCAGATTCTGCAGTTGAGGTTGAAACTGATTGTTGCTTCTTGCTTACCCAAAAAATCAATCTGTTTCCGAAGAATTGACATGTACCTGTAGTGCTTTTCCTGTCTATTTTACACCCTGCATAATCAGAGTCTGAATAGCCAATTAGGGAGAAATCAGATTCTATAGGATACCACAAACCAAGATTTGGAGTTCCCTTGAGATATCTAAAAATTCTCTTCACAGCAATTAAATGATATTCCTTAGGATCACTTTGGAATCTAGCACATAAACAGGTAGAAAACATTATATCTGGTCTACTTGCAGTTAAGTATAACAATGAACCTATCTTGCCTCTATAGCTAGTGTTATCAACACTCTTTCCCTTAGGATCAGAGTCTAGCTTAGTGGCTATTGCCATGGGTGTTTTTGAAACCCTATTGGTTTTGATGATGACACAATACAGCAAGCTGACTGCTTGGTTTTGATGATGACACAACGCAACAAGCTGATTGCTTGTTACTAAATATATATTAGCCTGCTATCAAATTTTATTTGCAGGATTCTTTGATTGAGGGGGAGTTTTAGCTCAATCTCAAATTGGTGTATAATCATCAAAAAGGGCTATAATTTTGATGATCATACATAGGAAGCAAGCTGGGTATTTGTTCTGGACTAACATTGTTTTGCAGGTTAATTATTCACATCAATTTACAGCAGAACACATGGCATCTCACCTAGCTGGCAGGGCATCTAAGCTAGCTGACAAAGTATCTCAGCAAGCTGGCTGTCTGTCCAGTATATAAAAGGGAAGTTCGACTATATGGTTTTTAATTAAGTCTTAAAAATTCAAGAGTGGTCTGAACATTCATTCATGATATATATTTATATTTAAAACACTCTTTATTCAATAGCTTTTCTAAAACAACTTTCCTTAGTAAAGGAATCTTTGAATTATTTAATGTTCCTTTAAAAGCAACCCATGTGCTTACTTTTCAAGCATGCACCTTTTAATATTCAAACATTCCTTACTTCTACAACTCCACCACCGGTTGTCTAGTAGAAAAGTATCAAAAGAAAACACATGTACTTATTATCAAATTCTTTATGTTCTTCATTTCTATCTAACGTTTTTCTTCAAGCTTAATCATTCTTATTTCTCTCTCTTTTCTCTGGTTCTATTTCTCTGCATGAGAATCATTATATCTTCAGATTAATATCAAACCTGCAGGTGAACGTTAGTAGTGTAACTAATTTGAACAAAGCCAAAAACGTGAGAAGTGATCTTCAAGACCGTTGCAAGATTGTTCATATTTTGTAGCTCATGTACTTCACTATAAAGGCTTGCATATTTCTCCTCTGAAGAACAAGAACCTTCAAGCTATATTCAAGAATACAAGAAAACAACTCTGCACGTCATTTCAAAAGAGCTCCTGTACTATATTATATACATCGAGTTTTCATAGAGTTCATATCCTTGAGTTGTAATTATTATTATACATTGTATTGTTCAACTTGTAAAGTTGGTAGTTGCTGAATTGTTGAGCTTGTGGAACAAGGGTTCAAGGAGCATTAGGCTAGAGAAGTTTATACTTGGTTTAAGTATAGAACTTAGAGAGCTATGTTCAGGAAACAAGGGGTTCCAGCTAGCTGCAGTTAGTAACTGGGTGATAAGGGAGATATATTATTGAGTCTTGTAATTGGATTTTCTTGTGATCAATAATATATTCTCTTACCAAGTTGGTAAGGGACTAGGACGTAGACCATAGACGATTAGGGGTCGAACCTAGCTAAAATTCTTGGTGTTCTTTACTTACTGCAATTTTGTCTTTCTGCATTGCATATCACAGCTAGCTGCCTATTCATTAATCTGTCTCATTTGGTTAACCCAGTTAGCTGCCTTTCGTATCCAGCTAACTGCCAGTATATATAATTTTTAGGCAGAATAATTTTATTTGATCATTGTTAGCCATAACACCTATTCACCCCCCTCTAGGTGTATTTTCACTTGTTATCAGAGCTTTGGTATACTAATATTTCTGTAACAGGAAAAGTATCGATCAAATGGCTGACAATTATCTTGAAGCAAGGTCGGATTATAAAGCACCTCTTCTCACTGGCTCAGAGAACTACAATTAGTGGAAATGCAGAATGGAGACTTATTTGTCCAAGAAACCTCTAGTTCTAAGAGTTGTGCAAAAAGGAAACTACGAATTCCTAAACGACAAAAACGAACCAAAAGATGTTGATGATCTTACTCTCGATGAGATTATCAAATGCGGTTATAATGGAGAAGCAAGAAACTCCATTATGAATGCACTAGATCAATCTGAATATGACAAAGTATCTTCTCTAAAAACAGCAAAAGAAATGTGGGATGCTTTGGAATCATATCATGAAGGCTCGAAAACTTTGAGAAAAGTTAAACTTAGAAAATTAATGAATGACTTTGGAAATTTCAAGCTCAAGAATGGTGAGACTATCAAAGAAAGCCAAGCAAGGTTTCAAGTCACTATCAACACTCTAAAGAGACTTGGAAAGACCATACCTCAAGACGAAATCAACATGAAAGTTCTAAGTGCAGTTCCATTTATATTCGAAGCTAAAGTCACTGCATTGGAATCTAGTCCCTCCATTGATTCTATGGATCACTTGGCCGTGTTTGCTGAGTTGGAGCAGTTTGAAAGCAAAATCATTAATAGCAAGATGGAATCAGTCAAGGCTCCAGTTGAAAAGATGAAGAATTTAGCTTTACATTCCAGTAGCAGCAAGCTAGATTCAGAATCAGAATCAGATTCGGATGAAGAATTGGCTCTTTTATCCAGAAAAATCAAGAAAATGCTTGACATGAGGAACAAGCTAAAGAAGGAGAAAAGTAGAGCTTCTGGAACAAAGAAAGATGTCAAAGAGGAAGCATGTTTTGAATGTTGCAAGAAAGGTCATTACAAAAGAGACTGCTACAAGCTGAAAAATAAGCAGAAGCAGCTAGCTGCCTCTAAAGACAAAAAGAAAGCTAAGGCACTTTTGACATGGAGTGATGATGAAGATTCAAATTTTGACAATGAATCAAGTGATGAAATGGTGAACCTAGCTCTTGTTGGTCTTGATGATGAGAATGATGCTCAAGGAATTTTTCAAGATGACCTTGTAGATAGTGATATCTCGGATTCGGATGACAACAATAGTGAGGTAAATTATTTTTCTGATATATATTCTCATTCTTCAATGTTAGATGAATTAACCATGCAGGATCATAGTAATTTATCTAATGAGGTACTCGAAGAGTTGAAAGATAAGAATGATAAACTTAAAAAGAAGAATATTCAACTTAAGAAGAACATAATTGAGTTAATGGATGAGAAGACTCCTGCTAAAAATCATGCTCAAAATCTTACTGATCTTAAGGCTGAGATATCCCAGCTTGAAGGGATAAACAAAGTGCTTGTCAAAAGAAATGATACACTTATGAAGGAACTCAGCGAGCTGAGAACAGAAATAGATGCTCAAGATGCATGTTTAGAAGCATTTAGTCCAAGGGAATCATGCTCAATTGAAATATCTCAACAAGCTGAAAGAATCAAAGAATTGGAAACTGAAGTCAAGAATCTCCAGAAAGGAATGGTAAAATTTGTTCAAGGAGAAGACACACTCAAGTCAATGATGAAGTATGCAAAGGTTCCAATCGAAAGAGAAGGAGTTGGAATGGCCTCAACCTCACGTCTAAAGTATGATGGCAAACATGGAATCCCTTATGACTATGCCATGCCATGGAGAATCTGCCATAAATGTGGAAATAAAGGTCATTTGGCAAATCATTGCAAAGTTCAGAATGCCAACCCAGCTAGCTGGAACAGACAGACAGGTCACAGGCAGCTAGCTGACAGAACAGCTGGAACAAGAAATACAGCATCTAAAGTGATCCAAATGTGGATCAAGAAATCTGATTTAAATGTTCTATATGTTCTATCAACTAACCATTATGGACCCAAACAAGTATGGGTACCAAAATGTTGAGTTGGCTCCTTATTTGTTTTGTAGGTATGCCTTGTTGTCAAAGTGAGATCAAAACAATGGATTTTGGATAGTGGATGCACAAGACATATGAGTGGTGATAAATCTCAATTCCTTACTCTCAGTAAGAAAAAGGGTGGAAGTGTCACCATTGGTGATAGCAAAACACTCCAGATTCTTGGGAAAAGGAAGATTGGTAATAGTGTCATTTCTATTGATAAAGTACAATATGTTCAAGGTCTTAAATATAATTTACTTAGTGTAAGTCAGTTGTATGATGATGGACATTCTGTTCTTTTTGATAAAGAAAAGTGTACTATTAATGTTGGCACTAACAAAGTCCCCCTAGTTGCTATAAGGGAAGGAAATATATATATTTTGGACTTTGAAATGCAGGAATCATCTTGTTGTCTAGCTGCAGTTGATACAAATCCAGAAATTTGGCATAGAAGGCTTGGACATGCTCATATGGACTTACTCAGCAAGCTGTCTTCAAAGAAGCTAGTTAGAGGATTGCCAAAATTGAAGTATGTCAAAATGGAAACTTGTTCGGCTTGCAAATTAGGCAAACAAATCAGGACTCCACATAAATCAAAGAATATGGTATCAACTTCTAAACCTTTAGAGCTTCTTCATTTAGATTTATTTGGTCCGGAAGCATATAAAAGCATTGGAGGTAAACAATATGCATTTGTTATCACAGATGATTACTCTAGATATACATGGGTATTGTTTCTTCGTACTAAAGATTGTGCTTTCAGTGAATTTGAGAAGCTAATCAAGTTACTTGAGAACAAGTTTAAGATAAAGCTTGTAAGTATAAGGAGTGATCGAGGTGGTGAATTCCAAAAAGACTTTATCTCATATTGTGAAGATAGAGGCATTTCACATGAATTCTCTGCTCCAAGAACCCCAAAACAAAATGGAGTTGTGGAAAGAAAGAACAGGTCTTTACAGGAAACAGCTAGGACTTTGTTGAAAGAGAGCAAGCTACCAAAAAGTTTCTGGGCAGAAGCAGTCAACACAGCTAGCTATGTTCTTAACAGAGTACTAATCAGGCCTATTCTCAACAAAACTCCATATGAATTACTGAAGAATAAGAAGCCAAACATAGGCTACTTCAAAGTCTTTGGATCTAGGTGCTTTGTACTCAAATCCATTGATAGAGATGGTAAATTTGATGCCAAATCATATGAAGCTATATTTTTGGGCTATTCTTCAACAAGTCGTGCATATAGAGTTTATAATATATCTAAACGTACTGTTGAAGAGTCAATTGATGTTTCATTTCAAGAATCTAATGTTGATCTGTAAGAACCCGGATTTTGGGTGGAATTAAAACTTTTAGGTATTTAATGATGTAAGAATGAATAGTGGATACGGCTACAATGTAATAATTGATATTTGGGAAAGAATGAATGGAATTCGACTTTATTATGTTTATGTCTTGAAGAATGCTAAAGGGTGACAGCATAGGTAAGAATAATCTATCTTCTAAGGGAATAAGATATGGCAACTTCAATCAAGAGAATACTCTCATGTCATCCAGATCGATAACGATTAATCCAGTAGTTCCGTAAAAAGGTTAAGGAACGATCGAAAGAGAATACGGACAATTATACAACCCTAAGAGAACAAGTAAAGAATACAGAATGAATAGTGTTTTGGTGGGAGTATATAATAATATGAGACGACACTATATAGAAGTATTCGGAACGGATTTCCGAGTTCGTATTAGTGATCCAGGGGGAAAATAAGTGTATGTAAAAGCTGTCGGATTCTGAAAAACCGCACTTTTATTTTCTCCGAGAGTTCCCTGGATACTGATAGCCTTAAGTATTTAACGAATGGATTAAAGGAATATAAAATGGAAAGTTAGAATGAAAGATGGAGAATGAAAGTATTAATATTAAAGAGGATTCCCGGTAAACCCTAATTAGAAATCCGTGAAATATTCTCACGAACGATCAATCGAAACGGGTAATAACCGGACACAGAAACAAGCAGAGGAAGCAAGAGTCTTGTGCAAGCTACTAGTATAAATATCTAGTAACTAAACTAGAAGCAAGGAACAAGCACCTTAGAGGAAGAACTAAGTACTTAGCAAGTAACTACCTAGTTAAGCTTTAACCACCATAAAACCAACACATGTCTTGCCATTTGATCATCCAACACCTCATCACTTTAATAAAGTGACTTTTACAAGATATTATGTTGTAAGTGGATGAGAGTGAATGAGATTAAAACACAAAAAATCAAAAGAACCAAGTAACTCTCTCCCCCCCCCATTACCATTCCATTCGGCAACACCATTAATTCCAAATCCAAACTCCACCTTCCCACCATTGTTTGTTCTTGAAATAATTAAGGTGAGTCTTACATTTCATAAAACTTATCTCCTCAAAATATTAGCTTCAAACTCATCCTTTTCCATTTTCAAAAAAATAAAACAAGAGGAGGGTGAATAGTGTTCATCATGTACTAACTTTGTTTTCTTGATTTTCCATGGTTAATCTAGCAAGCATAATCACTCCTAAGGACCATACAAGGCTTAGTAAGGCTATATCACTATCTAAGGAAGGTATAAAGCTCTTGAAACCCTAACCCTTGTTTGAGATTTAAGCATGTTTATGATAGTTATAACTTAGTTATGGTTATGTTAAGATTATAAGCATGATTATGTATGGATTTTTGGATTAATAATGTAAATAGCTAGATGAACAGAAAGGCATTGCTTGGCCTCAGTTCATGTATATAAGTCATGTATATGTTGTTTGGGTTGGATGCTATGTTTATGGGAAGATTCGAAATTGGTAGATATGCGATTTACAGCCGTTATAATGCCCGATTTTACAATACCATGTTTTGTATGCCATTTTCCATGATAGGATAGGTAATGTTCTAAGCTTCGTTTTGATATAAAGATCACGTGAAACGGACTTACGGTTTAGGATTTATGACCAAATTACTAAAAGTAGTTCGAATCCGTAAACGAAAGTTCGTACCTAAAATTGAACCCTCGTAAACTATGTAACGTCATGGCAAATCTTGGTAAATAAATACTAGGGGTAAGAAGGAAGGTGTGAAAGAAAACCGTATGTCAAAAAGAGCATTTTTCGATTTATTAAAAATGTTCGAGTCAAGGTTAAACGCGAACGAACCCTTAAAAGACGACTCTTTTATAACTTCGGTAAAACACTTAGAAAACGGGCGATAAAACTCGGAGTATAATATTGGTTCGTAACGATCAACCTTAGAACTCATATGACTTAAGTATGTCCCAAGTATAAGTGCAGTGACATGTCGTATTAACGAACGAATGTCGGGTCTGATCAGTGATAATAAGTAATCCACTAAAAGGGGTATAACGAGATAACTCGAGAACGTGTTTCGATTTAAGTATAACTTAACTTTTAATATGTTAAGTGATTAACCCCGAATGCCTTGGCTATTTATAGATCACCAAGCTGAACCGGGACCCGCTACCACTACCCCTTACCGTACTCGACTACCAGGCAAGTTTCAATTCCCTTCTTTTAGGCTGTTGTTGTGATTGAATAAATATATATATATATATATGATTGCTGATATACATATGCCATTGCATGCATGCCTACTTTCAAGTTGAATTGATATACTTGTTCCCTGAATGTTATTGTTGGCTTATAAGCTAGATAGTTATATATCAGTTATAAGCCGGTTATTGTAAGACCCTCATAGAAGGGCGTATACATCTTATTAATCAAATATAGACCGGGAGTCCATATTCCTTGATATATCGAGATTACCTCGGAGGAAAATATTTAAGTAAATATTTTCTATTATTTGGGCGACGAATATTATTTGAATATTCGTTCGAGACTAATTATTTTAACGATCCTTACTTCAAATAATTATTTGAACGTAACTATTCAACGAATAATATTTCTCAATATTCATTCAGAGTCGAATTGATTATCGATTATTATTTCGAATACTCTTCTAAAGATGAGACTACTAAATGAATATTATTTGGACATTCATTTAGAATATTATTTTATTAAATAAATATTACTTTTAAAAATTCATTTAAGATATGAAGTACTTGATGAATATTATCTTCAATATTCATCTGAAGCTTGATTTATTTATCGAATATTATATCGAATATGCCTTTAAAGCTTGGATTACTAAAAGAATATTACTTGATATTCATTTAGAATATTATTCATTAAATGAATATTACTTTATCAATATTCATTTAAATTCCTAATTAATTATGAATATTATTTTGAATATTCATCCAGGGTTCTATTTAATCATCGAATATTATTTTAAATATTTTAAATATTTCTTTCAGGACTTATTAAGTAATGAATATTATTTTGAATATTCATTTGATTATTTAATTATGCAATAAATATTCTCCCGATATTTCTTCAAGAATTATTTGGGAAATACTCTGATTAAATATATTCTTTCATATTCCTAAATATCTGTAAAATATTTTAATTCAATAAATATTTTCTGGATATTTATTCCATACTTAGAATAACCTCGATAAGGTTATTCTTCTTCGATTATTACAGAAAATATCTCGGAGTCATATTATTATTAATCTTATATCAAGAAAGGTTCTCAGACATCATTCTTCTTTGAGTCTATCCCCTTAATAATAAGGGAACCTTACTTGGAAAATGTTATTTATCTTGTCGACTTCCCGGACATAAAGTATTCCCTTCACCCGCAACTCGGGTGCTGTTGACTTATTAAGTCGTTGCTTACCTTCTCATCTTTCGAGGGGTAAGATTACTGGAACAAGTTGATATCCGTTACCAAGTAATAGCTTGGGAGTTATTGGTAAATTTTTCCTTTCCAACTAGATACGACTACTTTGTGGAGTCTTATCAACAAGTATTATACTTGGGGAAAGGGGGTCGAACGTTACATTCAGAATCATGAATTCTATTTGAACTAGGAGTCGTGTAAGAGGCCGAGTAGCGCCGGTCCATCCCCTTTGGCCCAACCGTTGGCCGGGGAGAGCTAGTAAGGCGGTATACAAGTAAAGCCGTCAGTTCTTCCTTCTACCGGTAGTAAATCTAAATTGAGCTGTACGATCTCGACTGATCATCAAGATTGGAACAGCGGGCGCGGTGAATACTCCATCATTGGTTCATCATCCAAATTTATTTATTTCCTGCAACATGATTACTGTTGGCAGAGTTGGAAAAGTGTCATAACTGGAATTGCAACCCTTTTCTTGCAAGTTCCTCTTCTTAATAACAATAAGAATATCTCGCTTACTTTGATGTAGCAGATATTTCTTCAAACAAATGCTTTCAGTTACCTGGTAACTTCATCGTTCATATTATACTGGCATCATTTCCGTAAATGCATGGCATATGGTTTGAAAGATAGCTTTGAACTGTTTTAAATTATCGTTCAGTTATATATTTGTTGGTGGGCTTTCGCTCACCCTTGCTTTGTTTATATTATGTCACAACAACAGCTAGGACATATGGCTCGCGTCAGGCACACTCGGCGCAAGCAGGTTACCCGACCCACTGGACTACCCGCTGAGATGCTAGCCGCCGTTGCTGAGGTAGCATAGTTAGACAGCTTTTGTTTCCTGTTTAACTATATGTATAATTAATGTAATTAACGGCAAAACTTTTAAACCTATGATGTTATCCTTTCGGGATTGTAATAACTTTTATTCGTAACCCCTTTAATGTAAGACTTATTTCAATTTCATCTCTGGGACTATAACTGTTGTGTGTGTGAGTGGTAATTATTGTGGGGTCATAGCATGTGATTTATTTATTGTGGACTCAAGTCAAGTATTATGAATGGATGTAAGACCGTAACCACCAGATCCCTGACCCCGGATCTGGGGGTGTTACAAAGATGGTATCAGAGCGAGAGTTATATATCCCAAGAGATGATACGACGTTATATAATAATAAATTCAATAATATAATAAGAACCCTTGCCAGGTTCACCTAAAACCCTTTCGGGAACTTTTTAAGTATCATGATAGTAACATAGATCGTCTTGTGTAGGCGAGCGACTTGTCGGCCCAGGAGGCAGCTGCGAGACAGCATGATGAGGACATGTTCCGGACTAGGGACCCATACTATGAGCACTTGCCTGAGGAGGATACTGAGCCTGAGGAGGAGGACGCTGAGGAGGTCCAGGTTGATGCTGATACTGATGTGATCGAGTCTGAGGAGGAGGACCCTGAGGAGGTCCAGGATGATGCTGACACAGATGTTGTTGAGACTGAGGGGGAGGAGGACCCGGAGGGGATCCAGACAGGACAGGATGCTGAGTTAGTGGTTGAGGATGATGATTATTGGGTTGTGACTGAGATCAGGACTTTGGGAGATGACACTGACATGACCACGGATCAGGTGGTGCCGGTTGATGAGGGTGTTGAGGGAGATATAAATGAGCCAGTAGTTGGTGCTGTAGGGAGTTCTGGACTTTTTGTGCCACTCCTCCCTGTTGAGAGAGCCCCTACCCCACCACCACTACCTGTGAGCCCGTACCCCGACGAGTTTGAGGAGCTTACCCCAGAGCCCCAGCAGACAGAGACTGCCGCTCCAGCTGAGCCATCCACCCCACCTCATGCCCCGATAGGAGGAGTCCCAGTATGTGTTCACAACTTGATTGTGAACGGGCTTTATAGAGAGTTGTCTGTGGCAGATGCCAGGTTGGCAGAGTCTAGGAGTGAGTTAGCAGCAGAGAGAGCCGCCCGGATGAGGTTGCAAGGCAGGAGGACTATCAGTGACAGGGTTGGGTATAGGGCTGTGACCCGCATCGAGCTGAGGGCTCGGGTGAGGGTGCGACAGTTGCCTACTGATGGGCATGGTAGGGTAGACAGAGCAGAGGCTGAGGAGGTTTTCCGCATCGCCATGGGGAGGGTTCGGAGGATGTTTCGTCGTGGCGGCTGATTTCAGATGTAGTGATGCAGTGGTCTAGTTGTCTAGTCATGTACGGACATAGTAGTGCCGGCTTTTGTAGGGATGGTTTTCTTGTACTTGTTTTCCCTTTTTGCAGACTAGACAGATAGACAGCATATTTCACTTTTGACTTGTTGTTGTTGATAGGATGGCTGTACTTTAAACTATCGTTGTAACTCGGATGTTGTACCTTTTCGGTACCTGGTATATATTTGTTTCCATTTCAGTCATTACAATTTTGTTAGGATGTGATCACGAGTTTATTAGCATATGTATTACTTTTCGATTAAGTTGCCATGAGTTATAAAACTGTGGGATGTTAAACCCAATCATGTAAAGAATTATGCAAGGAAAAATCCTTTAAAACAGGTAAGTGAACCTAATATATAATTTTCCAAATTTTCAGTAAAATGCCACCAAGACGAATGGGCACTAGGGCTAACCCCCGAGAATCTACTGACCAAGAGAGTCACAACCAACACGAGGAAAACCGTGAAAGTAGTGAGGAACAAGATCAGGACTATAATGAGCAAGAAGATTCCCAGTATGGAGCAGAGGATGAACCCCTGTACTTTGAAGAATTTGAAAGGGAAATAGAGGGAGGAGAAACTGAAGTAGAACAGGAAGGGGAGAACCGGGGCGGAAACCCCATCGGCCAGTTTATGGATCTACTTAGGCAAAATTTGAACCAATACCCCCAACCACCACCAGGCAACAACACTTCAGTGGCAAATTCCTTTAGGGCCTTTAAGTCCCTTAAGCCCCCAGAGTTCCACGGATCGGCTGATCCCGTTGAGGCGAGGGCCTGGATAAAGGAAATGGAGAAGTCTTTTGAGATTCTGAGTATCAATGAGGCTCAGAAGACTGTTTTTGCTACTTACCTACTAAAGGGAGAGGCCAATTATTGGTGGGAAGCCAAGAAGAACATGGAGACTGATACTGTCATAGCCTGAGAAAGGTTCAAACAATTGTTCCTGGAGAAGTACTTCCCGAAGTTCATGAAAACCCAGATGGAACTTAAGTTCTTGGAACGAAAACAGAACAATATGTCAGTGGCGGACTATGAGGCCAAATTTACTGAGCTATCGAGATTTGTGCCAGAGTTTGTAGACACAGAAGAGAAGAAAGCTAACAGGTTTCAACAAGGGCTGAAGCAGTGGATCCAGAATAGGGTGGCTGTTTTAGAGATTACAGATTATGCCACCTTGGTGCAGAAGGCAACCATTGTGGAGGCTGGTAGTGATCAGATGCAGAGAGAGAGAGAGAAAGGGGGGATAAAGAGAAAGCATGTTAGTATGGGCGGAAGATCCACTGGAGGAAAACCCCCAACCAAGTTTAATCGAGGAGCGGTTTCCCTACCAGGAAGGAATGTAGGGTTTAAACCATCTGCGAGTGTAAGTGTGAGCCAGGGCGGCCATCAATCAGGAATGTCCCGTTCCAACCCTTCTCGACCTCCATTGCCATTGTGTGCTACTTGTGGGAAGAGGCACTCCGGGGTGTGCAACCTGAAGCAGATAAACTGTTATAAGTGTGGGTGAGCTGGGCATTATGCTACTGCTTGCACCACGGTCATCCCTAACAGCACAACCTGTTTCCAGTGTGGACAGCGAGGGCACATGAGGAAGGATTGCCCAAAGAGCAAACCAGCAGCATCAGGAGCAAGCAAGGTTGCCTCAAATAGGCCACCAACTGCTAGGACTTTCAATATGTCAGTACAAGATGCCGTGAGGGACACAGATGTGATAGCAGGTACTTTTTCTCTCAATTCCGTCAGTGCAAATGTCTTATTTGATTCAGGAGAACTAAGTCTTTTATATCTAGAGATTTTGCGCATAAGTTGAAACTTAAAACCCAGCAACTAAGAGATTCCTTACAAGTAGAAATAGCTAATCAGGAAATCGTACCGGTTAATCAAATTCACCCCGATTGTAAGCTAGAAATAGGAGGACGATCCTTCTATGTCGATTTAATTCCTTTTAAGCTAGGGGAATTCGATGTCATTTTGGGTATGGATTGGTTGTCTCGCAATGATGCGCGGATAGATTGTAAAGGGAAAAAGGTTAAGTTGAAAACCCCAGGGAAGAAAGAAATAGTGTTTAAGGGGATGCGACAGACCCAGAAAATTCTGACCATGGCGCAAACCAAGAGATTGTTACGAAAAGGGAACGAGGCTTATTTAGCCTATGTTATAGATACTCAGAAGGAAGTGCCAAGATTGCAAGACATTCTGGTAGTTAATGAGTTCGAGGACGTGTTCCCACAAGATCTTCCCGGACTACCACCTGATAGGGTAATTGAGTTTGCCATCGAATTAGCCCCGGGGACGGCGCCGGTTTCGAAGGCCCCGTACCGACTAGCCCCAGTAGAAATGAAGGAGCTAGCTAAACAATTACAGGAATTGTTGGATAAGGGCATGATAAGGCCCAGTGTGTCGCCTTGGGGCGCACCAGTGTTGTTTGTTAAGAAAAAGGATGGAAGTATGAGGTTATGCATCGACTACAGAGAATTGAACAAGCTAACCATAAAGAATAAGTATCCATTGCCCAGGATAGACGATTTGTTTGACCAGCTAAGAGGAGCTGAATACTTCTCTAAGATTGATTTGAGAACGGGATATCACCAACTGAAGATCAAACCTGAAGATATCCCGAAGACAGCATTCCGCACCAGATATGGACATTATGAGTTCTTAGTTATGTCATTTGGATTGACCAACGCCCCAGCAGCCTTCATGGACCTAATGAATAGAGTGTTCAAGGAATATTTGGACAAATTCATGATAGTTTTCATTGATGATATTCTCATCTACTCAAAGACAGAGGCAGAACACGCTGAACATTTAAGGATAACCTTAGAAATACTCAGGAAAGAGCAGTTATATGCCAAGTTCTCCAAGTGTGAGTTTTGGAAAAATGAGGTACAATTCTTAGGGCACGTGATCAATAGAGAAGGAGTGTTGGTTGACCCCTCCAAGATAGAAGCAGTTTCAAACTGGGAACGGCCAACTACTCCAACTGAGGTGAGAAGTTTCATTGGACTGGCCGGATATTACAGGAGATTTGTCCAAGACTTTGCGAAAATCACAGCTCCATTAACTCGACTTACTCGTAAAACCGAAAAATTTGAATGGACTGAGAAATGCGAGAAGAGCTTCCAAGAGTTAAAGAAGAGGCTGGTGACAGCCCCAGTGCTGGCATTACCTGATGGAAAAGGAGATTTCGTGATTTACAGTGATGCTTCGCATAAAGGACTGGGATGCGTGCTTATGCAGCACGGCAAGGTAATAGCGTATGCGTCTAGGCAATTGAAGGATTATGAAGTCAGATATCCCACGCATGATCTAGAACTAGCAGCCATAGTCTTCGCTTTAAAGATTTGGAGACACTACCTGTATGGGGAAAAATGCGAGATTTACACAGACCATAAGAGCCTCAAATACATTTTCACTCAGAAAGAGCTTAACATGCGCCAGAGGAGATGGTTAGAGTTAATCAAGGATTACGACTGTGAAATTCGCTATCACCCGGGCAAAGCCAATGTGGTGGCTGACGCCCTTAGTCGGAAAGAGAAGCTCAAGATGATAACTTCAGAGAAAGAGCTAGTGAAGGATTTTGAGAAGTTGGAAATCAAGGTTAAGTTACCTGGAGAGGGTCAGGAAAAGTTGATGGAAATTAGAATCCAACCTCCATTGCTAGAAAAGATTAGACTGTGCCAGGAATGGATGATGGAGGAAGAAAAGAACTCCACAGAAGAGCTAATGACCGGGGAGGAAATTAAGTGCGAAAGAGACAAGGAAGGGATCATGAGGTACACATACAGGATATGGATCCCAAATGTTCAGGAACTCAAGAATGAGATTTTAAATGAGGCACACAACTCAAGATACTCAGTGCACCCCGGTAGCACCAAAATGTATAGGGATTTGAAGGAGTATTACTGGTGGCCCAATATGAAAAAGGACGTAGCAGAGTGGGTAAACAGATGCTTGACCTGCCAACGAGTGAAGGCAGAGCACCAGAAACCCAGCGGACTTCTACATCCCTTAGAGATTCCAGAATGGAAATGGGAACATATAGCCATGGATTTCGTAGTAGGTTTACCAAGGACCAAGGCTAATCATGACGCCATATGGGTAATTGTAGATCCACTGACGAAATCGGCTCACTTTCTCCCGATCAATGAAAGGTACACGGTCGACAGACTAGTGGACATCTACTTAAAAGAGATAGTGGCGCGACATGGAGTCCCAGTCGCAATAGTATCCGATCGAGATCCTAGATTTAACTCCAGGTTTTGGAGAAGTTTTCAAGAATGTGTAGGGACCCGGTTGAACATGAGCACAACCTACCAGCCCCAGACAGATGGGCAAAGTGAAAGGACCATCCAAACGCTAGAGGATATGTTGAGAGTCTGCGCGATAGACTTCAAGGGGAGTTGGGATGATCACTTGCCATTGGTTGAGTTCTCCTATAATAACAGTTATCATTCAAGCATTGGGATGCCACCTTATGAGGCCCTTTATGGAAGAAAATGTAGATCTCCCTTGTATTGGGATGAAGTTGGAGAGCGAAAGATGCTCGGGCCCGAAGTGGTCCAACGAACTAAAGATGCAGTAGATCTAATCAGAGGACGGTTGGTAGCAGCCCAGGATCGACAAAAGAAATATGCCGACTTAGCTCGGAAAGGCAAGGAATACGAAGTGGGGGACCTAGTGTTCTTGAAAGTGTCACCTTGGAAAGGTTTAATGAGATTTGGGAAGAAAGGAAAGCTGAGTCCCAGATACATTGGACCATTTGAGATCTTGAGACGGATTGGGGAACTAGCTTATGAGCTCGCATTGCCCCCGAATCAACAGCAGGTGCACAATGTGTTCCATGTTTCGATGCTGAGGAAGTATAATCCGGATGCTATGCATATTGTAGAGTATGAGCAAGTGGTCATGCAACCAGACCTGACCTATGTGGAGCAACCTGTGGAAATCATAGACCGGAAAGAACAAGTGCTCCGAAACAAGGTCATTCAGCTAGTCAGAGTTCTGTGGCAGAACCACAATGTAGAAGAATCCACCTGGGAACTTGAAAGCGCAATGCAAGAGAAGTACCCTCACTTGTTTTCAAATTGATTCCGGGACGGAATCCTTTTAAGGAGGGGAGACTGTAAGAACCCAGATTTTGGGTGGAATTAAAACTTTTATGTATTTAATGATGTAAGAATGAATAGTGGATACGGCTACAATGTAATAATTGATATTTGGGAAAGAATGAATGGAATTCGACTTTATTATGTTTATGTCTTGAAGAATGCTAAAGGGTGACAGCATAGGTAAGAATAATCTATCTTCTAAGGGAATAAGATATGGCAACTTCAAGCAAGAGAATACTCTCATGTCATCCAGATCGATAACGATTAATCCAGTAGTTCCGTAAAAAGGTTAAGGAACGATCGAAAGAGAATACGGACAATTATACAACCCTAAGAGAACAAGTAAAGAATACAGAATGAATAGTGTTTTGGTGGGAGTATATAATAATATGAGACGACACTATATAGAAGTATTCGGAACGGATTTCCGAGTTCGTATTAGTGATCCAGGGGGAAAATAATTGTATGTAAAAGCTGTCGGATTCTGAAAAACCGCACTTTTATTTTCTCCGAGAGTTCCCTGGACACTGATAGCCTTAAGTATTTAACGAATGGATTAAAGGAATATAAAATGGAAAGTTAGAATGAAATATGGAGAATGAAAGTATTAATATTAAAGAGGATTCCCGGTAAACCCTGATTAGAAATCCGTGAAATAATCTCACGAACGATCAATCGAAACGGGTAATAACCGGACACAGAAACAAGCAGAGGAAGCAAGAGTCTTGTGCAAGCTACTAGTATAAATATCTAGTAACTAAACTAGAAGCAAGGAACTAGCACTTTAGAGGAAGAACTAAGTACTTAGCAAGTAACTACCTAGTTAAGCTTTAACCACCATAAAACCAACACATGTCTTGCCATTTGATCATCCAACACCTCATCACTTTAATAAAGTGACTTTTACAAGATATTATGTTGTAAGTGGATGAGAGTGAATGAGATTAAAACACAAAAAATCAAAAGAACCAAGCAACTCTCTCCCCCCCATTACCATTCCATTCGGCAACACCATTACTTCCAAATCCAAACTCCACCTGCCCACCATTGTTTGTTCTTGAAATAATTAAGGTGAGTCTTACATTTCATAAAAATTATCTCCTCAAAATCTTAGCTTCAAACTCATCCTTTTCCATTTTCAAAAAAATCAAACAAGAGGAGGGTGAATAGTGTTCATCATGTACTAACTTTGTTTTCTTGATTTTCCATGGTTAATCTAGCAAGCATAATCACTCCTAAGGACCATACAAGGCTTAGTAAGGCTATATCACTATCTAAGGAAGGTATAAAGCTCTTGAAACCCTAACCCTTGTTTGAGATTTAAGCATGTTTATGATAGTTATAACTTAGTTATGGTTATGTTAAGATTATAAGCATGATTATGTATGGATTTTTGGATTAATGATGTAAATAGCTAGATGAACGGAAAGGCATTTCTTGGCCTCAGTTCATGTATATAAGTCATGTATATGTTGTTTGGGTTGGATGCTATGTTTATGGGAAGATTCGAAATTGGTAGATATGCGATTTACAGCCGTTATAATGCCCGATTTTACAATACCATGTTTTGTATGCCATTTTCCATGTCGAACCCCTACTGTCCAGAGACCTTATCTGCCATGATAGGATAGGTAATGTTCTAAGCTTCGTTTTGATATAAAGATCACGTGAAACGGACTTACGGTTTAGGATTTATGACCAAATTACTAAAAGTAGTTCGAATCCGTAAACGAAAGTTCGTAACTGAAATTGAACCCTCGTAAGCTATGTAACGTCATGGCGAATCTTGGTAAATAAATACTAGGGATAAGAAGGAAGGTGTGAAAGAAAACCGTATGTCAAAAAGAGCATTTTTCGATTTATTAAAAATGTTCGAGTCAAGGTTAAACGCGAACGAACCCTTAAAAGACGACTCTTTTATAACTTCGGTAAAACACTTAGAAAACGGGCGATAAAACTCGGAGTATAATATTGGTTCGTAACGATCAACCTTAGAACTCATATGACTTAAGTATGTCCCAAGTATAAGTGCAGTGACATGTCATATTAACGAACGAATGTCGGGTCTGATCAGTGATAATAAGTAATCCACTAAAAGGGGTATAACGAGATAACTCGAGAACGTGTTTCGATTTAAGTATAACTTAACTTTTAATATGTTAAGTGATTAACCCCGAATGCCTTGGCTATTTATAGATCACCAAGCTGAACCGGGACCCGCTACCGCTACCACTACCACTTACCGTACTCGACTACCAGGAAAGTTTCAATTCCCTTCTTTTAGGCTGTTGTTGTGATTGAATAAATATATATATATATATATATATATATATATATATATGATTGCTGATATACATATGCCATTGCATGCATGCCTACTTTCAAGTTGAATTGATATACTTGTTCCCTGAATGTTATTGTTGGCTTATAAGCTAGATAGTTATATATCAGTTATAAGCCGGTTATTGTAAGACCCTCATAGAAGGGCGTATACATCTTATTAATCAAATATAGACCGGGAGTCCATATTCCTTGATATATCGAGATTACCTCGGAGGAAAATATTTAAGTAAATATTTTCTATTATTTGGGCGACGAATATTATTTGAATATTCGTTCGAGACTAATTATTTTAACGATCCTTACTTCAAATAATTATTTGAACGTAACTATTCAACGAATAATATTTCTCAATATTCATTCAGAGTCGAATTGATTATCGATTATTATTTCGAATACTCTTCTAAAGATGAGACTACTAAATGAATATTATTTGGACATTCATTTAGAATATTATTTTATTAAATAAATATTACTTTTGAAAATTCATTTAAGATATGAAGTACTTGATGAATATTATCTTCAATATTCATCTGAAGCTTGATTTATTTATCGAATATTATATCGAATATGCCTTTAAAGCTTGGATTACTAAATGAATATTACTTGATATTCATTTAGAATATTATTCATTAAATGAATATTACTTTATCAATATTCATTTAAATTCCTAATTAATTATGAATATTATTTTGAATATTCATCCAGGGTTATATTTGATCATCGAATATTATTTTAAATATTTTAAATATTTCTTTCAGGACTTATTAAGTAATGAATATTATTTTGAATATTCATTTGATTATTTAATTATGCAATAAATATTCTCCCGATATTTCTTCAAGAATTATTTGGGAAATACTCTGATTAAAGATATTCTTTCATATTCCTAAATAATCTGTAAAATATTTTAATTCAATAAATATTTTCTGGATATTTATTCCATACTTAGAATAACCTCGATAAGGTTATTCTTCTTCGATTATTACAGAAAATATCTCGGAGTCATATTATTATTAATGTTATATCAAGAAAGGTTCTTAGACATCATTCTTCTTTGAGTCTATCCCCTTAATAATAAGGGAACCTTACTTGGAAAATGTTATTTATCTTGTCGACTTCCCGGTCATAAAGTATTCCCTTCACCCGCAACTCGGGTGCTGTTGACTTATTAAGTCGTTGCTTACCTTCTCATCTTTCGAGGGGTAAGATTACTGGAACAAGTTGATATCCGTTACCAAGTAATAGCTTGGGAGTTATTGGTAAATTTTTCCTTTCCAACTAGATACGACTACTTTGTGGAGTCTTATCAACAAGTATTATACTTGGGGAAAGGGGGTCAAACGTTACATTCAGAATCATGAATTCTATTTGAACTAGGAGTCGTGTAAGAGGCCGAGTAGCGCCGGTCCATCCCCTTTGGCCCAACCGTTGGCCGGGGAGAGCTAGTAAGGCGGTATACAAGTAAAGCCGTCAGTTCTTCCTTCTACCGGTAGTAAATCTAAATTGAGCTGTACGATCTCGACTGATCATCAAGATTGGAACAGCGGGCGCGGTGAATACTCCATCATTGGTTCATCATCCAAATTTATTTATTTCCTGCAACATGATTACTGTTGGCAGAGTTGGAAAAGTGTCATAACTGGAATTGCAACCCTTTTCTTGCAAGTTCCTCTTCTTAATAACAATAAGAATATCTCGCTTACTTTGATGTAGCAGATATTTCTTCAAACAAATGCTTTCAGTTACCTGGTAACTTCATCGTTCATATTATACTGGCATCATTTCCGTAAATGCATGGCATATGGTTTGAAAGATAGCTTTGAACTGTTTTAAATTATCGTTCAGTTATATATTTGTTGGTGGGCTTTCGCTCACCCTTGCTTTGTTTATATTATGTCACAACAACAGCTAGGACAGATGGCTCGCGTCAGGCGCACTCGGCGCAAGCAGGTTACCCGACCCACCGGACTACCCGCTGAGATGCTAGCCGCCATTGCTGAGGTAGTATAGTTAGACAGCTTTTGCTTCCTGTTTAACTATATGTATAATTAATGTAATTAACGGCAAAACTTTTAAACCTATGATGTTATCCTTTTGGGATTGTAATAACTTTTATTCGTAACCCCTTTAATGTAAGACTTATTTCAATTTCATCTCTGGGACTATAACTGTTGTGTGTGTGAGTGGTAATTATTGTGGGGTCACAGCATGTGATTTATTTATTGTGGTCTCAAGTCAAGTATTATGAATGGATGTAAGACCGTAACCACCAGATCCCTGACCCCGGATCTGGGGGTGTTACATGATCTGTCAAGAGATGAGGAAGATATTGCAGGTTCAGATGATGCCAGCGAGCTGCCAAGGTCAAATACAGCAACTCAGCTAGCTGCCAATGAAGCAGATTCAGAAAATGCAGAAACCCATCGAGCTGCAGAAGAAACTGAATCAAGTTCAGCCAATGATAACCAAGCTGAATTATCTCCTCCAGTAGATGAAACATGTGATAAGATGTCAAAACTCTCCTTGGAAGATTCTAGAGGTCAGAGATCACAAGAAAAGATGCCAATTTATAATGGGGATGAATCCCCTCCACCATCTAAAAGAATTAGAACCAATGAAAAAGTTATGGCTCATCATCATTTTCCAAAGTCAACAAGGACAGTAAAGAACCATCCTCCAGAGTTGATTATTGGTGATAAATTAGAAGGCATCAAGACAAGGAGAAGCCAAGCTAACTTTTGTGCATTTTCTGCCTTCCTAGCTCAAGAGGAACCAAAGAATGTCAATGAAGCACTAAAAGATGAGAATTGGATCATGGCAATGCAAGAGGAACTTAATCAATTTGAAAGATGTGATGTTTGGGAACTTGTAGAGCCACCTAAAGATGTTTCAATCATTGGTACTAAATGGGTCTTCAAGAACAAAGTTGACGAAGTAGGAACGGTCACTAGAAACAAAGCAAGGCTTGTTGCACAAGGATATAATCAACAAGAAGGAATCGATTTTGATGAAACTTATGCCCCGGTTGCAAGGCTAGAATCAATAAGGATGTTACTATCATTTGCATGCTTCAAGAAGTTCAAGCTACATCAAATGGACGTGAAAAGTGCATTTCTTAATGGATACTTGAAAGAAGAAGTATATGTCAAGCAACCTCCTGGATTTGAGAGTGATCAATTTCCAAATTATGTTTTCAAGTTGAAGATAGCATTATATGGATTACGGCAAGCTCCTAGATCTTGGTATGAAAGGCTAAGTAAGTTTTTGATAAAGAATGGCTTCATTTGAGGTAAAATCGATCCTACTTTGTTTACTAAACTTACTGGTAATGATATTCTAGTTGTGCAAATATATGTAGATGATATTATATTTGGATCAACTAATGATAATATGTGCAAGTGGTTTTCTAAGTGTATGCATAGTGAGTTTGACATGAGTATGATGGGTGAGCTCAACTACTTTTTGGGGCTCCAAATCAAGCAAACTCAAGATGGAATATATGTACATCAGTCCAAGTATATCAAAAACTTGCTAAAAAAGTTTGGATATGAGAATATCAAGGCAAAATCTACACCTATGAGTTCTGCCAGCAAGCTGTCTGCAGATGAACGAGGTAAAGATGTAGATGTTCGAAAGTATAGAGGTATGATTGGAAGTTTATTATATCTTACAGCCTCTAGACCTGATATTACGTATAGTGTATGTGTTTGTGCTAGGTTTCAAGCTCAACCTAAAGAGTCTCACTTGAATGCTATTAAAAGAATTTTTAAATATTTAAGTGGAACTACTACTCTTGGATTATTTTATCCTATCACAAATGCATTTGATCTTGTTGGGTATAGTGATGCAGATTATGCAGGTTGTCAACCTGATCGAAAGAGTACAAGTGGTGTTTGTGCATTTCTAGGACAGAGTTTAGTATCTTGGCAAAGCAAGAAGCAAACTTCTGTTGCATTATCCACAGCTGAAAGGGAATATTTAGCAGCTGGAAGTTGTTGCTCTCAAATGCTATGGATGATTCAAACACTACGAGATTTTGGAATTAATTGTGGCAAAGTCCCCATTTATTGTAATAATACAAGCACGATCAACATATCAAAGAATCCAGTGAATCACTCAAGAACAAAGCATATCGATGTTAGACATCATTTCTTGAGAGACAATGTTGCAAAGGGAAAAATTGAGCTGATCTTTGTAAGTACAGAGTACCAGCTAGTTGACATCTTCACAAAGCCACTAGCCGAGGAGCGCTTTACTGTGCTGCATCGCGAATTAGGCATGTGTAATGTCTAGCCAGCTAGCTGCTATAGATGCCTGGTATATTTTTTCTATGGTAATATATATAATTTTGCTATGCAACTGAATTTTACATATCAAGTTTTATTTTTTGATATGCAGTTAAGTATAACAATGAACCTATCTTGCCTCTATAGCTAGTGTTATCAACACTCTTTCCATTAGGATCAGAGTCTAGCTTAGTGGCTATTGCCATGGGTGTTTTTAAAACCCTATTGGTTTTGATGATGACACAATGCAGCAAGCTGACTGCTTGGTTTTGATGATGACACAACGCAACAAGCTGATTGCTTGTTACTAAATATATATTAGCCTGCTATCAAATTTTATTTGCAGGATTCTTTGATTGAGGGGGAGTTTTAGCTCAATCTCAAATTGGTGTATAATCATCAAAAAGGGCTATAATTTTGATGATCATACATAGGAAGCAAGCTAGGTATTTGTTCTAGACTAACATTATTTTGCAGGTTAATTATTCACATCAATTTACAGCAGAACACATGGCATCTCAGCTAGCTGGCAGGGCATCTAAGCTAGCTGACAAAGTATCTCAGCAAGCTGGCTGTCTGTCCAGTATATAAAAGGGAAGTTCGACTATATGGTTTTTAATTAAGTCTTAAAAATTCAAGAGTGGTCTGAACATTCATTCATGATATATATTTATATTTAAAACACTCTTGATTCAATAGCTTTTCTAAAACAATTTTCCTTAGTAAAGGAATCTTTGAATTATTTAATGTTCCTTTAAAAGCAACCCATGTGCTTACTTTTCAAGCATGCACCTTTTAATATTCAAACATTCCTTACTGCTACAACTCCACCACCGGTTGTCTAGTAGAAAAGTATCAAAAGAAAACACATGTACTTATTATCAAATTCTTTATGTTCTTCATTTCTATCTAACGTTTTTCTTCAAGCTTAATCATTCTTATTTCTCTCTCTTTTCTCTGGTTTTATTTCTATGCATGAGAATCATTATATCTTCAGATTAATATCAAACTTGCAGGTGAACGTTAGTAGTGCAACTAATTTGAACAAAGCCAAAAACGTGAGAAGTGATCTTCAAGACCGTTGCAAGATTGTTCATATTTTGTAGCTCATGTACTTCACTATAAAGGCTTGCATATTTCTCCTCTGAAGAACAAGAACCTTCAAGCTATATTCAAGAATACAAGAAAACAACTCTGCACGTCATTTCAAAAGAGCTCCTGTACTATATTATATACATCGAGTTTTCATAGAGTTCATATCCTTGAGTTGTAATTATTATTATACATTGTATTGTTCAACTTGTAAAGTTGGTAGTTGCTGAATTGTTGAGCTTGTGGAACAAGGGTTCAAGGAGCATTAGGCTAGAGAAGTTTATACTTGGTTTAAGTATAGAACTTAGAGAGCTGTGTTCAGGAAACAAGGGGTTCCAGCTAGCTGCAGTTAGTAACTGGGTGATAAGGGAGATATATTATTGAGTCTTGTAATTGGATTTTCTTGTGATCAATAATATATTCTCTTACCAAGTTGGTAAGGGACTAGGACGTAGACCATAGACGATTAGGGGTCGAACCTAGCTAAAATTCTTGGTGTTCTTTACTTACTGCAATTTTGTCTTTCTGCATTGCATATAACAGCTAGCTGCCTATTCATTATTCTGTCTCATTTGGTTAACCCAGTTAGCTGCCTTTCGTATCCAGCTAACTGCCAGTATATATAATTTTTAGGCAGAATAATTTTATTTGATCATTGTTATCCATAACACCTATTCACCCCCCTCTAGGTGTATTTTCAGTTTTTGCAACTAAACAATCTTGAAAGTCAAACCTTTTTAAAAGATCTTTGATATACTTTGACTGATTAATGAAAATACCATTCTCAGTCTGTTTGACATGCAAGCCTAAAAAGTAATTTAGTTCACCCATCATGCTCATCAGATACTTAGACTGTATAAGCTTGCTGAACTTAGCACATAACTTTTCATTAGTAGAACCAAATATGATGTCATCAACATAAACTTGAACTAAAAGAAATTCACCTTTAATCTTTCTAAAGAATAGAGTTTTGTCAATTGTACCTCTTGTGAAACCATTTTCAAGAAGAAATTTAGACAAAGTCTCATACCATGCTCTTGGTGCCTGCTTTAGTCCATAGAGTGCCTTGTCAAGTTTGTAGACATGATTTGGAAACTTTGGATCAACAAAACCAGGCGGTTGCTCCACATATACTTCCTCAACAAGCTTGCCATTTAGAAAAGAACTCTTTACATCCATTTGGTATACCTTGAACTTTGAATGAGCTGCAAATGCAAGAAACATCCTGATTGCTTCAAATCTTGCTACAGGTGCAAAGGTTTCATCATAATCAATGCCTTCTTCCTGAGAGTAACCCTTGGCCACCAGTATTGCTTTGTTTCTTACAATCATACCAGATTCATCTAGCTTGTTTCTGAAAACCCATTTCGCACCAACAATAGATCTATCTTTAGGTCTTGGTACCGGTTTCCAGACTTTGTTCCTCTCAAACTCATTTAATTCTTCTTGCATTGCAATTACCCAATCAGGATCCTATAAGGCTTCTTCAATATTCTTAGATTCATTTTTTGAGAGAAACAACTGTACAAGCATTCATTTTGAATTGAACTTCTAGTTCGAACACCACTATTTGGATCACCAATAATCAAATCTTCAGTATGATCCCTTGTCCATTTTCTAACAAGTGGTAGATTACTCCTGCTAGATTCTCCCCCTAAATTAATGGTATCTCTTGTAGAAGAACTTTTTGTGCCTTCAAAAGCTCCCCCTTAATCAGTATAATCAGTAGACTCCATACTGTTGCTAGTTTCTGATCTTCCTTCACTAGTCTTTGAAGGATCAGTTCCTGTTGGAGTAGACTCTGAATGACTAGTCTGCTCCTGATGAGCACTGTGTTCTCCTCGATAAACTTGCTCCCCATCAACAGTAGCATTCCTTTGAGAAGCAGTAGAGATTTTAATTTGAGAACTTTCATCATCACTGTAGAGTGTCTCAGAATCCTTAAGATTTTCAAATTCCAAATTGTCATGGCTTTCATCAGTTTGAAAAATTCCAAACTTCTTGTCATCAAATGCAACATGAATTGATTCTATAACAATGTGAGTTCTGAGATTATAAACTTTGAAGGCCTTTGATGCAGAATATTCTAGAAAGATTCCTTCATCCGATTTGGCTTCAAATTTTCCAAGTTGTTCTGGATGAACTTTCAGGACATAGCATTTGCATCCAAAGATGTGAAAGTATTTCACACTTGGTTTCTTTCCTTTGATCATCTCATAAGGAGTCTTACCATGACTATTTATCAAGGTACAATATTGAGTAAAACATGCAATGTTGATAGCTTCTATCCAGAAATAGGTTGGAAGCTTTGCATTAGCAAGCATGGTTCTAGCTGCCTCTATGAGAGTTCTTTTCTTTCTTTCTACTACACCATTCTACTGAGGTGTTCCAGGTGCAGAAAACTGTTGAGTGATTCCATTGTCTGCACTATACTCCTCCATTGTAGAATTCTTGAATTCTGTTCCATTGTCACTCCTAAGTACTTTGACTTTGTACTCAGAGCTGTTCTGAATATTCTTGACAAGATCAATGATTTGCTGAGGAGCTTCATCCTTTTTATGTAAAAAGAATACCCATGTGAACCTTGTGTAGTCATCCACTATAACTAGAGCATATCTTTTCTTGCTGATAGACATAATGTTTACTGGACCAAATAGATCAAGATGCAGCATATGAAATGGTTCAGTAATTGAATTTTCTGTCTTGCTCTTGAAAGTGGTTCTTTTCTGTTTACCAAGCTGACAAGCATCACAAAGTCCATATTGCACATAATTTGCCTGAGGTAGGCCTCTCACTAGATTATGCTTAACAAGTTGATTAAGCTTCTTGAAGTTAAGATGCGAGAGCTTCTTGTGCCAATTCCAGCTTTTTTCATTTGTTGCCTTGCTGTAAAGACATCTGACAATTCCTTTAGATGTATCACTTAAGCTGGCTTCATAGATGTTACTATGTCTCTGACCTGTTAGAACAATGTCTCCATTCTTCATATTCAAGATTTTGCATCCTTCTCTGTCAAAGATTGATTGGTAACCTTTATCACCCAGTTGACTTATGCTTAAAAGTGTGTGTTTCAAGCCTTCAACCAGTGCTACGTTTTCTATGATGACATTCCCCAAAACAATTGGGCCATATCCCAGAGTTTCTCCTCTGTTACCATCTCCAAAAGATATTACTGGGCCAGCTTTCCTCTCAAACTTTGTAAGCGGGGACTTCTTTTCAGTCATATGTCCAGAGCATCCACTGTCCAAGATAATTGAATGCTTCTTTCCTGTGAACTTGAAAGAAGATGAAGAAGTTTTCTTTGGAGATCCAGGCTTGTCTGAAGCACTTGCCATCAAATCAATGTTATCATAATCCAATTCATCTTCAGAATCACTGGATTCTGGCCAATCCTTCTGTGTGACAATGAGTGCATTACCTTTTCCTGAATTCCCAGGCTTCTTACACTCACTTGCAAAGTGTCCAAGCTCACTGCAGTTAAAGCACTTGATCTTGGCCTTATCAAGCTTGACAATTGTACTTTTGGCTTTGTCACTCTTCTTCTCCTCTTTCTTTTGAAAAGATCCTTTGCTAAATCTTCTCCTGTTGAATCTTCCTTTCTTGAAAGCTTTAGCAAACATAGCAAAGAGTTCCTGCATCTCTGATTCAGAATCATTGTTGTCAGAGTCTGTATCTGCAGTCTTTGACTTAGAACTTTCTTTGCTCTTTTTCTTCCTTGAGTCTCTTTCAATAGATTCAGACTTTTCCTCTGAAAGCTTCTTTGATTCAGATTGAGCAGTGAGTGCAACAGTTTTCATCTTTCCTTCACTCCTGCTCTTTTTCTATTTCCTGTCAAGTTCATAAGCCCTAAGTTTTCCACAGACTGCCTCTAATGATATTTCATCCAGATCATTAGCTTTCTCAATTACAGATATCTTCTCATTGTAAAAATCAGGCAAGGCTTTCATGAATTTAGTATTCATATCCTCCAAGTCATAATATTTGCCATGCATGGCCATCTCATTGATGAGTTTAGTAAACCTATCAAAGGTATCAGTAAGTGACTCACCAGACTTGGATTCAAAATACTCATACTTTTGTATGAGAAGTGTCCTCATATTCTTCCTGATAGGTTTTGTTCTTTCACAGTGAACCTTTAGATTGTCCCATATCTCCTTAGCAATCTTACAAGAGAGAACATAGTTAGTGAGAACAGAATCAAGACTGTTGAATAATATGTTTCTCACTTTAGCATCCTTAAGAACGTTCTCCTTGTCCTTATCTGACCATTCAGATTTAGGCTTCTCTGCCGTGTGCTTTGGAACAACTTTTCTTCGACAGTTGCTTGAGCAACAACCCTTGTTGGAACAAAAGGCCCATCTCTTATTCTGTCAAGATAATCAGGATCTGTTGCTTCCAGGTGATGCAACATCTTCACTTCCCATAGAGTGTATTCGTTTCTCTTGAGCATAGGGATCTTAGTATTACCATCCTTGTAACCAGACATGATTACAGATCTTTATGATTATTCGAAATCAACCTGCTCTGATACCAATTGTTAACTCGAATAACTTGTAGAAGGGGGGGTTGAATACAAGTTAAGTAATCGTGTCTGATTTTTGCTTAATTAGATAAACAAGAACAAACGAATGAATCAACCTTGTTTGTATTAAATAAAATCAAATACAAAATCTACCAAAGGTGTACAATACCTTTAGCAGCTGCTCTCAATACAAATCTCTCTTTGTTTGTTTCGAACTCTCGAATACAAACCTTATACTAAGCTCACATTCACGAACACTTTTTACATGATATGGAGAAAGTATTTATAATGGTATCTATCAACTAATATCAGAAAGTTATGATCTATACATGATAATGTTCTGCCGTCCAGTTGATAGTTTTCATCAATAGTAAACTCTTTCCTTCATGATACCTTCTTGCTTGTTCTTCAAAACAACGATCCTGTTTTATAGCACTTTCCAGTTTCTGTAGGATCCGTAATGACATCATCAGTAGTGTGACTGATATCAGGATTTCACCTCGCATCAGGACTCGACATCCATCAGTATCTGTCTTGTCGTATCAGGATCTGCTCACAGTTTCCGAAATGTAGTCCTTGACACATTGTTCCTGACTTAACTCTACAGTTTACTGTCTAACACATATATCCTATACAAAGTGCTAAATCCTTTATAATATTAGGATATACAAGAAATATGTGCAAATTCTATTCTTAACATCACAACTCATGAATTATTCCTAACAATACTCAAATGTTCAATTTGATAAAGTAGATTTCACACCATTTTGAAAATTACATTAATATTTTAGTAATGAAAAGTAATCATGTGATTATTGTCGTATGTATATTGATCCAAAATTTATAAAATCAAATCAAATTATAAAATATTTTACATGAATTATACAATATTACAAAGCAACCATAAAATTGTAAGATAAAATCAAACTCTTATCATTATCGTAATTTTTAATTACAAAATTATCTTAATATATATAAAAATTCAAACGAAAAATTATTTCAGTGCCCGTGTGGCTTTTACACTAGTTTTTATTATTTGGAAAGCAAATATTATTAATAAGATCAGGTAAACGCCTTACATCTTCAAAAGTCCTGATACATAGTGAGCCTAATTTGAGATCATACATGTAAAATCCTGTTAATTTTTAATTTATTTTATTTATTTGGAAAGCAAATATTATTAATAAGATCAGGTAAAAGCCTTACATCTTCAAACGTCCTGATACATAGTGAGTCTAATTTGAGATCATACATGTAAAATCCTGTTAATTTTTATTTTATTTTATTTTAATATTAGATAAGTTGTTTTAATTAATTAGAATGCTCTAGAATTCTTTGTGTACAAGTTTTGTTATTATCGGAAAGAAGTGTGAAAAGATTTTAGAAAATCAAGATTTTTTGATTTAGAATATTTGTGTGGATTAGGATATTTTAATTTAGGTATTTACTTGGAGAGGTTGTAGAAGTTTATTGACAAGTTTTAGAATTACCTAATATTATTTAGGGTTTTAGTCGGTTTATATAAGAACTCGTATAGATAATTGGAAGGGTATATAGAAATTCATCCCAACAGGTGTGTTAGGCTTTCGATTTATATTATTCATATGCGTCCTCTGTATGTGTCCTTTGTATGTGTGACTTCTCTGCTCGTTTATTCTTGTTTGATATACATGTCCTTGGAAGAAATTGAAAAGGTAATTGTGGGAGCCTTTTAATTAATTCGGTCATGCTTGATTGATTAATAAGTAATCCACTTCAAATTTTAATGTTATATATTAAGTACTCATATGCATAATATCTTATGTAATCAGTTGATAATTGATATTTATATTTAATTGTTACGTTTAAGCACTTGCTTTATAGTTGACACCATCATCATGTTACGTCAATGTCTTAATTAGGATATTAGGTTAATTAGTTCTTAAACTATTTGTAATATATAAATATATAGGTAATGATAATTAGATAGTTTATATTATGTACATTAAATTTGGTGAATTATGATTCTTGTACTATCCTTAAATTATTATTAAAGATAATGAGATAATTATTAATTGTTATATGGTCAGCTAATATACATGTTGAGTTATTCGCATTACATGAAATCTGATTTTTATGTATATTATTATAATCATGATTGCATGCAAAAATTGGAAAACATGGGAGGAATTTGGCATTTTGAGATTTTTTGCTAAACATAATACTTGTTGGTAGTAAATTGTTTATGAAATTAATTGATTTACTCGGCTAAGTTTCTAATCATTGATACATCCTGATAAGGTCTGCGTGTGTCTATTTTTATGTTTCCATTCTCATAGGTTCTTGGCAAGCTATTTCAACTATTTAAGTTGGTGTTATTTGTTTACATGTATAGATTATTTGTAGAATAGATGATTAACTATTTCATGTTCTGTTAATTTAATTGTAGGATCAGTTCGTGTTGATTTTTATTTAGTGTTCAGTCGCTTTTGAGGTAAGTACTTTTGACTTACTTTTAATTTCCGAAAATATATTTGGATATTGTGATTTTCGTATAAGATATTAGAATTCTGTTTCGAACTTTATAAGATAGAAGTATTTGAATTTTAGAACCCAGTCTCTACGTTTCGAACCTGTTCGTAATTTACGCTATAGTTCCGAAACAAGCCTTATATACCCTTAGTAGACGCACAAGTGTACAATTTTAGATACCTATTAAGGGCGCGTAATTATTGAACTTTAGATGCCGGTCACTGACAAACTGTGGCGAAAGAATAAGAATAAGAATAAGATGCCGGTCACTGGCAAAGTGTGGCCGTGGACAAGACTGTGGTATTTTAGATTTTCGTTTTGTTTCTGTTTTCTGCTTCTGTTTTAAATTTTGAATTTTGAAAAAATAAACTTTGGGTTGGACTTATTTTCGCAAAGGTTTTGCAAACTTATACTTGATTTTGAAAACAGCTTTATTAAAACGCCCATTGATTTTTAAGAACATCTGTTAGTCAATTTGTACTTGCTGAGCTGTGTAGCTCACCCCTTTTCTAATATTTCAGGTTTTGATTCAGAAGCTTATTATGAATAAGGATGTGAATTTTGTGGATTTTCGTGCTAGCTGATTTGGATGCATTTATTGTAAATACTTATCGTATAATTAGAATAAATTTGAATATTAGATATTACGTTTATGAAGCCGCGTCTCTAATTTTATGTTTTTGAATTATCAAATTTGACCGCTACTTTGACTTTGTGGAATATATTTGCTTTATCGAATAAAGGAAATGCATTTTATTCAAGTTTCGTATTTAGAATTAATATTTAAAAAATTCAGGATGTTACAATTCACCCCTTGCAAAAGACTACCAATTCAAAGAGTGATACTATGGCCCATGGAGGAGAACCACTTAAGCATACTAATTACTTAATTATAGCACTAGTTATGCAACTAAAAAGAACCTACCAATTGGGCTACTAAAACCACTTAATAAAAAAAGACTAGAAGAATAATGCAGTCCTTTAGCCCATCATTCTGAGATCATCTACTTTGTCTCTTCTATCGCCTTGTTCATTTGAATTTCTTCCATCATAGCAAATTTTACCATCATATCTTCAATGCTCAGCAACTCGTCAATAACCAATGGAGTATCTAACATGTTATGCAACTAATCGTGCATGTACTTCACTCCTAAGCCATGGTATTCCTCATTCAAGAACTCAGACAATCATGGCACCCCCTGCTTTCCAGAACCACTGTAACAAAAACCCTCCACTTTCTTGCTAAGCTCTTCATCCAGGATATTTTCTATTGAGTTTGCTTTGAGACCATCCTTGTCTGAGACCATGTGATTCTTCTCTAGGTCTTTTGACTCCAAACCACTATCCTTTAGGAGATTAATAGACTTTGTATCCATGAGTCCTCCATTGTTGAAGTTTGCACCTTCATAGATTTTTTCTTTCCCCTTGGCTTGTTTAGAAGATTCTGACTCTGTTTTGAGAGTCTTCGTATCATTCCTCTCAGAGATTTTAATACCTTTATGCATCTGGCTAGCCTTATACGCAAAAAAAGGATCTGCTTTGAAAGCATACTGCTTTGAAAGCATAAGCTGTGTCCTTTATGCCCAAAAACTTCAACCATTCATCTAGAAAATTTTCCATGTGGATAACTTTTTTAGATAGCCTGAGAAGAGCTTCATATTCCTTTTCCTTTATCACCACCTTTTTCTGCTTCTTCGGTTTGGGCCCTTGGATTACCTCCCCACTACCAAAGTTCGACTGAACTTGCAGTGTTGGCAAATGAGGCCCCCATCTTATGTCACTATCTAAGAGGTCCCTCAAAGCTACAAAGCTATAATCCACTTCAACCAACTCTGAATAGTTAAGAATCCATGGGTAGCCATAAACCGAGCCCCATGGTTCCTTTATTCAAATATTGGGTAAACCCTATACATAGGTTCAGAGTCCGTTGGAAAGTGGGGGTTACAAGAATTAATAACTTGATTAGATGCCACCGGGTTTTCTATCGAAGCCTGCTCAAAGTTTTGACTCCGCAGAATGCGAAATGACTCCACATACAGAGACGGAAGGAGGGGGCATGGGGTGGCGGCCATCCCACCAAAAATTCTTATATATATATATATATATATATATATATATATATATATATATATATATATATATATATATATAATTCAAAAATCTTCATTTATTCCCCCCATTTTTATAAAAAATGTCATTTAGTCCCCTTATTTTTTTCAAAAATCTTCATTTAGTCCTCATATTTTTTTTTACAAAAATCACCATTCAGTCCCCTATTTTTTCCAAAAATCTTCATTTAGTCTCCTATTTTTTACAAAAATCTTCATTTAGTCCCCTATTTTTTACAAAAAATTTCGGATCCGATCATTTTCCGATGACCGGAAAATTTGGTCCCCGATATATATTCCTGGTTCCGTCCCTGCCACATGTTCAGTTTTTGTCATCAAGTTGATAAAACCACGAGAGAAAGCCTCTTTCATTCCCATATGAATTGCTCTGAGCTGGGTTTGGAAGTGAGTTAGGTCATTGACAGGACCCATAACTCCCCAGAATAGGAATCCATTATGATCACGCATAATGATCCCAATGCCATTCAAGTTTCCATTTTCAAGGGGGATATCTGGAACAACTTCGAAGATGTTGATCTTAACAAAACCAAACGGGGGGTTATCCACTAGTTTGATAAGAAGGAAGAAAGTTGGAAAGTTAAGAAAAAAAACATGAGAAAAGTTTGTTTGAAAACTTAAGTATATTTAGGTTATTGACGGATTACCAACGGAAACAGCTGACCGGTCTATATTGCCAACGGATTATTGGCAAAAAATAGATGCACCCCAACTTCTTTACCTATGGAATACTGATGAAAAATAAATGTAACGTATCTTTAGAGCCGCAATTTAGTACACGACACGAAAACGATATGAAAATTATGGGTTTGGGTTGACCTTTGTGGTACACGAACACGAATGTACACGAATACAAAATTACACGGATGAATTTAGTGTCGGTTTTGGGTTTACCCTTGGGTACACGACACGAAACAAAAATACACGAAATAAATAAATATTTAAATAATTTTATTAAAATTATATGAATACATATTTTAAAATAATATTTTATATATAATTTTTACATAAGATAAATACAAAATAGTTTCAAATTTTAGTTTCACAAGAGTTGAGCACACTTAATTATTTATGATATATTGACTTAAGACTCGACTAGTAAAAATTTAATATTTAAATATTTTTGATTTTTTTCAAAAACTACACGAAACACTACACGAAATGTACACGAAATGAAGGTACACGAAGACGAAACGAAATGAATCCTTATCGGGTCGGTTTTGAATTTGGCATTACGTACACGAAACACGAAGATACATGACACGAAAGTATACGAAACGAACGAATTGTCAAGTCTACGTATCTTACCATTTCTAACAACTCTTTGACGGATTTACAATAGAAGTATCGATGGAATTGACCATAGATTTACCCACAGGGTTAATAACGGAATTCTTTTTGTGTAGCTGTCGCAATTCCGTTGGTAAGTATCCTGTTGGTAATCCTTAAGAAATTTCGATGGGAGGGACATTTGGGTGCTAGAATTTACCAACGAAAATTTGGTTGGTAAATATTTATCGGTTAAATGTTGGTAATCTGTTACAAAAGGTTTGACTAGTTATTACTTCAAAAAAGTCACGATTCTGTTGGTAAACTCCAACGAAATATAGTACGTTGGTAAATTTTGATGGTGAATTAGCCAATTTTTGTAGTGCGAAAAAATAATTTAAGTGCTAAGAATTTATATCTTATTGTCAAAGATCTTGGTTCGATTCTCACTAATCTCAAAATTTATAATTTGTTAGAATATATATATATATATATATATATATATTCATTTATAAGGCATATGAGTCTAATTATTAAAAAGAATACATTTATTTCTTTTTGGCAAAAGAAAAAGAAGAGCAATGCAATTTTTGTAAATTAAATGCTATTCTCTATTTAGGCTAATTTTATAAAGTATAAATAAAGTGATTATTGGACCTGAGATCAACCTAAGATATATAAAAATAGAGTATTTTTATGAATTTTTATGAATGAGAGATTAAAATTTGTATTTACGAAATTACCTTTTAAAATTGTATTGAGAAGACAACCTTAGGTACATTTTTCTCATAAATAAATATGTGTAACCTTTTTTTTGATAGGATTGAATCCGTGTTTAGTTTGTTGTAGTGATGCCAAAAACATGACGTCATTTTGACCTGTGAGTTAGTAAGATCGAATTTTTCTTCAAAATACTTTTTTATTTAAATATCAATATTGTCAAATATATTAATAATGATGTGTGTGTTTGGAATTTTATAAAAAATTTCAGGATATTTCGAATTTTTCAGGATAAATTTGAATATAATCAGAATATTTAAGGAATTCATTATTATCTATTTTTTTTTTTGAAATTCCACTTTATTTGAATTTTACGAATTTCAAATGAAATTTTTATCAAAATATATATATGAACAAATGAAAGGCAGATGACTGATTCAAATTGAATTTTCTCAAATTAGATGGAACAAATTTTCAAATTCAAACAATTATAGAGCAGTCAAGTAATCCTAAAAAGTGATGTGCATAAAATACTCTTTGATTAAGCTGATGGCGTGAGAGCATCTTCAAGAGACTCTTAGATTGATTTTTAACGTGATAGATGAAATTTTTTTTACTCTAAGAAATTTTTAGTGATTCTTAAATTTACTTAAATTCTGTTTTCCTTCTCAGTTTTTAAGAGTTACTAGCCAGTAGCCGCTCTTAACTAATATTATATTATAAATTTATAAGACAACATTCTCTCTATCTACTTCATTTTTTTAATTTTATAAACTTATTTTTAATAATATAAAACAAAATAAGGAGTGAATATAAGAAGCATTGTTGGAGATGGATCCACATTAAATCACTAAGAACTATTATCTTATAATATATTTAAGAGTAACTAGCTTAAAACCCATGCGATGCACGTATGTTTTTTAATATAATGGAAACTTTTTTTTTAATTTGAATTAAAAATTTTAAAACATGAATTTTGTAGGCTTAAAATTGTAAATGATATCGATATGATCTAATAATATCATGATAATTATATATATGTTGCTCATGCTATTTTTAGAAAATGATGGATTTTAGTTTGAAAATGTAGAAAAGATGATATGTTTTAGCTGAAAAACGTAAACAGTTAGTTATTAGTTATTATAATATTATTATTTTATTTTACTTAAATAAAGCTATCTGAATAGGTTTTATTGGAAATAAAATAAAAAATGAAAAGGTAACGTACTTTAGCTGAAAAATGTAATCGATTAATTGTTAGTAATTTTAATTTTAATTATATTATTTTATTTTATTAAATAGAATTGGTTATAATGTTTTTAGAAAAGAAATTTTTTTAGTTAGATTAAATATAAAAAATAAGGTATTCTACGTGAAAAAGGAAATTGATTAATTATTGAAAATAGAAAATGTAGCATGTTATACCTAAAAAAATTATTACTCCCCCCGTCCCACTCATTTCTTTACAATTACTATTTTGGGCCGTCCCTCTTATTTCTTTACATTACCGAAAATAGTAAGTTTTCACCACTATTACACTCACTACTTTCTCCCACTATCTCATATTTAATAATAAAAAACGCTATTACACCCACTACTTTCCTCCACTATCTCTAATCTATTATTAAATATTGATAGGTCCCACCACTTTACCCACTTTTCATCTAACTTTACTCATTTTTTATATCTTGTCTTGGTCTCAGTGTCCCCCTCCAATGTAAACAATTGAGGGGGACGGAGGGAGTAGTTATTAGTAACTATAAGTAATTAAGTAAAGATAATTAAAAGTAAAAATAACATGTACCATTAAGTAATTTTAAAACATGAATTTCGTAGGCTTCAAATTGTAAATGATATGATATGATAATATCATGATAATTATATATATGTTGTTCATGATATTTTTAGAAAATGATGGATTTTTGTTCAAAAATGTAGAAAAAATGATATGTTTTAGCTGAAAAACGTAATCAGTTAGTTATTAGTTATTATAATATTATTATTTTATTTTACTTAAATAAAGCTATCCGAATATGTTTTATTGGGGAAAAAATAAAAAAATAGAAAAGGTAACGTACTTTAGCTGAAAAAGGTAATCGGTTAATTGTTAATAATTGTAATTATAATTACATTATTTTATTAAATAGATTAGTTATAGTGTTTTTAGAAAAGGAAAAATTTTATTTAGATTAAATATAAAAAATAATGTATATTATGTGAAAAAGGAAATTGATTAATTTTTGAAAAATAGAAAATGTAGCATATTTTACCTGAATTTTTATTTTAGTTATTAGTAAATATAAGTAATCATCATTTATTATAATACATAAGTCTACAAATGTGCAGTTAACCAATCAAAAAACTATTAATTATTTTAGGACCAATCAGAGCTAATTTCTAAATTTTAGACCAATCATGTTATATTAATAATTTTCCTTATTTATATTATCACCCTAACTCATTAAACATGGTTAGTTAACATTTTTAATTTAAATACAAGAATAATTTTATTTAACATATTCATAAATACATATTTTTCCAATAAAAAATATTTACTTAAAACTCACAATTTTAATTTGAAATCAATCACAATATACGAATATATATATATATATATATAATTTTATAATTAATCATTCATTAATCAACCACTCTTTTAATATAAAGTCAATCACAATCATATTATCATACATTATAAATTGATTTTCATAATACAAGTTGTGCAGTTAAAATAGATTTTAAATAGTTACAATCTAACCCATCTAGGCTAGAAATCTGAAAAATCATATTTGAAATCAGATTTTTAATAATTAGGATAAAATCCATTTCTTCAAATACTCGACCTTTTTTAAAATCTCAAAAATATATTAATTCATAATTTGTTAATAAAATTAATTAATTAATGAATATAAGCTTACACTACAAGATTGGATTTGAATCATATTTTAAATAAATTGGATAAAATCCATTATTTCAAAGTCTCAATTTTTTTAAAGGCTCAAAAATATTATTCATATTTTGTTAATAAAATTAATTAATAAATGCATATAAGACAAAATTACCTATATTTTAATTATTTTAATTATTAAATAATAGTTAGAAGAATATTATTATTTGTTGGTGAATAAATTACTAATCAAAAAATTAAAATTATTTTAGAGACAATCAGAATTCACTTCTAAATTTTAAATCAATCAATCATATACAAAATTTTTATTATTTACCATTCTTTTTCTAATTTACTAATCGCGGTTAAATTATATTTATATATAATAATATCTTGAGTTAATAAATTCGTATATTACATGTTTTTTATTTTTAAAAATTATGACTAATCGCAAGTAAAATTTTCTATAAATCCATATAATGGTATATTACGTATGTTTGTATATTTTTTAGTGATGAATTGTTTTTGAACATCATTTATTATAATACCCGAATCTACCACGTTTTATTTAACCAATCAGAAGATTGTGAATTATTTTAAAATCAATTAGAGTCTACCAAATTTTAGACCAATTAAACATATGTAACATGTTTCTCTATTGGATCTAGATTCTACATTTCAGCCAAGATTAAACTCAACTCAATTTAAATTTAATAACAAATTATTTTTATTTTTTTATATCAGTTAACTAAACATAATGACCACAAAGTTTTATTTTAATAATCAACTAATAAACAATTTATATAAAATAAAATTACCTCAAATATAAAATTCTCGCAAACTAAAAAAATAAAAAATACAATTATTATATCAGTTTAAACATTACAGGAAATTTAAGTCGTTTATTCTTTATTCCCCATCAGACCTAGCCAACGTTGATAAACTAAGTGTCTGCATCAATTCTCTTCATTCCTAAATCATATCAATTTCGGTTAAGGTACTACTTTTCATCTCTTTGTTATGTGACATACTATACTTGGATAGATTTTTTTTTATTTCGATTATATATGTATTGTATGTTTCGTGTTTTAATTGTCCAATAAAATCGACAGAAAAACGATTCTAACAAAAAAATAATAGAAACGATTTTTCATCATCCCCGATCCAAATTCTCCGAGAGTTACTTCTCATTAGAATATTCAGTGGTCAGCTCTAATAATTCTACGACTTACTGAATTATAGGCATCCATTCTTACCACATTACACCTATTTGTTTACATTATTAGGCATGCCTATAGAAAAATGTTTTTTTTACGGTGTTGGGTTGACGATGTTATCATTCATAACCTACTTGCATGATATTAATATATTTATTGTATCATTGTCCATACATTTAAAAGTACGATGCCCGTATAAGATCAGTTTCTCAACATGTGAAGCAAATTTTTGTAGATCCCGAAAGTTGATTCTTGAGAAAAACACATAAGTCATATTCAATGAAAAAGCATTTAGTAATTTCTTTCTTCAATACATCAATCAAAAATCTTTTCATTTATCAACTTAATTGCTAATTAATTTAATGTTGTATATATTACCATTTCACCAACTTAATATTCAAAGATGTATCTTGATGACCATAACCATTTAGAAGGAAACTTGAATTCAAAAGACGAATTGGTGACCAAAGGTACGGAAACAATCTTAAAACCATTAATTTTCATTTATTTTGAACCATTTTTTAATATAATTATCATTTAAAATTAAACCCATTCATTTTTCTATAAGTAACATTTTGATTTTTTGTCCTTAAATTTGTTATGTGGTTGCCAATAATTAAAAAATTTAAAAATACAAATTTAATTAATTAGTAAGTCCATATTAAAATTAATATTAAATTAGATTTATTAATAGTTAAATAAACGCTTTATAATTATCTTTCAAAATCAGAACCATCCATTTTTTCATTATTATCTTTTTTAAATATCTGTCCTTAAATTTAATTTGTGGTTTAACATTAATTAAATGAAATCCAGTAATATAAATACAATTACTTAATAAGTTTGCGTTAGATTTGATATTAAATTATATGTACAATTAGTTAAGTATAAATAAATTTGATGTGACACATGTGTAAATAAAATATTGATTTTAGAGATATATTTAATTATTTTTTTATTTCAAAATTTATAATTTTTTTTATGTTTCATATTTTTCTCCGCTTCCAACCTTTTCACCTCCATCTTTTACAAGCTAATCAAATTGATGTATATGAAATATATGCGTGAACTTGACAAATTAAAATAAGTTGAAACTATATCATTGTAAATTTTGTTTATGGCCTCTTGTGAGACTAACAGACAAATCTATTACAAAAAATCAGTCTCTCCACTATTTTGAGATTATACCACACCCCGGAGAGCATCTTTATTCCTTCATCAAACTAAGTATGACTACCGTAGTTGTAGGTGTACAAAGTGTTTGTCTTTCCAAGAAATTTAAATTATTAGACTAGGAAAAGTTAATGTTTTTGAATGATGCTATTTTTTTTTGTAAGAGCTACTTCAATACGATGAAACTTCCATTGTACTTGACTTTACATGAAAATAGTCATTTATCATGGGTTAAAATGCTTCTAAACTTAAATCAATCACTCAATCAAATTTTTATTTCTTATTATTTTTCTTAATATAATTTCTCCATTGCATGGGAAAAAACATGTAAACAAGCTTTCGAGACTTTTGAGATTTTACACAACATTCTGGTCTAGACCAGTAAATTAGACATGACCGGGCCTATCTATCCAAGACCGGACCAGACCGTTTATAAACGATCCGGTCTCCGATCCTTAAAAAAAAAATTCGATCTTCGATCATGTTTGGTCTAAACTCTGAAAAACTGGGCAGACCGGATTTTATGTATACAATTATTTTTATATTACTTTACTTCTTAAATTTAAATTGTACAATATTAGTTTAAAACCCGTGGAATGCACAAACTTTTTTTAATAAGATTGTTTTCTTTAATTTGAATTGTATTTTTTAAAACATGAATTTTGTAGGCTTAAATATTGAAATGCTATGATTTGATCATAATTATATAAATGTTGCCGGTGGTATTTTTATAAAAGAAGGGAATTTAGTTACAAAATATAAAAAAGATGATATATTTTAGCTGAAAAAGGTAATCGGCTAATTATTATTAATTACCAAATTATTATTTTATTTTATTACATAAAACCGCCCGTGATATAATTGGAAAAGGAGAGATTTTAGTTAGAGAAAATAGAAAAGATAACGTATTTTAGTTGAAAAATATAATTGATTTGTTAATAGTAATTATAAAATAAGTAATTTATTTTATTAAATGGAATTGTCCGTAATGTTTTTAGAAAAAAAAATTTAGTTAGAAGAAATAAAAAAGATTTTGTGTTTTACCTGAAAAGAGATATTGATTAGTTATTAAAAAAAAAGTAATATGTCTAACCTGAAAAAGAAAATTGATTAGTTATTAGAATGGATTTTATCTATAATAATTAAGGGTAATTGAGTAAACACAAGAACTACCATACCGATTTTGGACATTTGTGCAACCCTTTGTGTAGTATAATGATCATTTTACAGCCTCCAAAGATCCAATTAGCAGTATAACATGTTTATTTAACAACCTCGAAAGTGTTGACACTTCCTTTTCTATTTGCATTTGTAGAAGAATAAATGTGTACAAGCTTATATTTCTATTAATAATTATGTTATTATTGTTTTTTATGCTCCATCCTCAATATAAGGCTATATTGAACTAAACATTACGTAAAAGGAGCATAAAATGCCGTAAAACTATTTGGGAAAAAAAACAAAACATGATAAAATAATTTATTTTTGGATACTTATATAAGTTTTTTATAATTATTTAATATTTTCTAAAATTGTACTTTCGGTGCGTAGCACGGGTAAAATGCTAGTTAAGTAAGGATAATTAAGTAAGAATAAATAAGTAAAATCAACAACTACCATACTCTTGTAGATGCACTTATACATTGTATCTAGCAACATTATATCCTTATATATAATAATCCTTATATATAATAAGCGTAAGAGGGATCTTATTCATAATTTTGGTTTGGTCACTTTGGTTTGGTCACGGTACCATCAAAATAATCTCAACCGTCGAATATAATATTTTTAGAAATAGACGATCAAGATTATATCATATTAAAAAGAAAATTATAATCTAAAAAGGATATAATTAAAAAGGTTTTATTAGACTTCAATTTTAAAAAGAAGTTATAATCTAAAAAGGATATAAAAGATTGTATTAGAATTGAATTTTATTTATTTATTTATTAATATTAAAAAAGGTTCATATTTACTATTTATGCTCTATCTCGAGATATAGAAATCTGGATGATTTTACGGTCCACGCGAAACTTATAAAATTATCTTTAATTTATTGATGATTTAACAATTATTATCCAAATGAAAATACTCAGAATCTCAAGAGCAAATAAAATTACGAATTTTTATATTAATCCTATTTAGTGTAGAATAGCTACATTAATGATCCTATCCAATATAGAAAACCTAATTATATATGATTTAAATAATTGACAAGCACTTTTTTGTATTTCAATATAAATACACTTTTTAGTTTACATGTTAAAATATTAAATATTTTCTATGCTAGATCCAACATTTTTTATCTATTTATTTAAAGATCTAACGGTCCTTATTTATTTTATCATACTGAGGACCAGACTACCAACTACCAAAATTTTGGACAAAATTCCTCATACCCTTATTATTAAAATTGTATTTGGTTGTTAATACAACTATCTTCAAATAATAAGAATGTTATTTTGATAATCAAAACAAAATATAAGTAGATTTTCTAAATAGAATAGAATTTTCAATATAAAAAATCGTCAATTTCATCTCTTTTTTGTTTCTTGGTAGTTTTTAATTGGAGAAAATTGTTAAGATTATTTTGTTAATTTCACATAGGCTGTAAAATCATCCAAATCAAGTTTTAAGAATTTAAGATAAAATACATAATAAATTAAACGTGTAAAATCTTATATATATATATATATATATATATATATATATATATATATATATATATATATATATATATATATATATCAATTTCATAACAACAATTTGATATGTAAACTAATAATAAAAAAATAATAAAAAAAATAATATAATAGATATTAGAAAAAGAACGGTGTCTTGCACGGGTTTTTAATAAATTTAGCATTGATTGAGTACTTGGAATCAAATCATTTAGGGAGCAAGTTTGGTCTCCATGATATTATTCTTTCCAAAACCTTGGCGATGATTCGTGTTATTTTCATTTCACTTCAAATATATAAGCCTGTAAAATCATCATATTATTGCTCCCCGCATCATGTGACTAATACAAATTAAACAAAATACATGCAAGACTTGGCCTAAGATAATCAAAACTGAGAGAAAAAATTGAAACTTCCCAAATGTATCTGCTTGCAGATGATCACCCTTCAAAGTTCATCATGGATTTTTTCATCAGTTTCTTTTGAATGAAGATACAAGGTGTTGTAGAAAACTTGGTCATTGTTAATCATCTCATGGATTGTAAGTTTCCCATCTCCATCCTCGTCAGCCTGCAAATTAGCAAAGTCATGAAATATTGTCGATCCAATTGTTAAAAACCTGCACCTACAGAAATATAATGTATGTAACCTCGTCGTACCTCATCAATCAAGGTTCGTGTGTAATGTTTTGCTCGTTGTACTTCTCCGGGATTCATGTATTGAAGAAAAGGTCTCAATTCTTCCAAATCTAGTAATCTGCGCGTATTGGAACAGATGAGAAAAATATACAGAAAGTTTGATAATAGTCCGGAGAAGAGAAGAAATGATACATACTCATCTTGATCAAGATCTAGCATAGCAAATACATCTTCTTCCGAGAACGCTTCTGCTTCTCCCCTGGTTTCGAGTGTAATATAATTCATGTAAGCGTCATAGGCCCCCGTTTCAAATTCCATCCAATCAAGTTTCTGATCATTATCAAAGTCCATTTGTCTGATTCAAATTCATAGGCTTCATAATTAGTGTTAAGTTTTCTCCATCCACATAAACAACTCAAAATCATGAATCAAATTAGAATCTTTGAATATATGAGCTGGTTACTTAACACAGAACGAAATAATCGGAAGCATACCTTATCTCATCCTTCAACAACCATTCTTGTATTTTTTCGTTTGTACTGTCTTCTGGATGCAAGAAGCTACAACAAAAAGGGATTCCCTTATCATCCCATCATCAACTAACATTTTTTTTTTTAAAGTTGTATAAAGAAGTAAATCAAATGATTAAAAAAAATAAAGTTTACTCTCTAAGTTCATCAAAGTTGAGAAGTCCATTATGATCAGCATCAGCAGTTTTGAACTGCTCATACCACCATCCAGCTGGCCCATGCTTTTTGTCTTCTCCCTCTGTTATTTCATGAGTAATAACGATCAAAATTTCCGTCCCAACAAAAACATAGCGCAGAAGTATTTAGATTTTTGCAATTTATAATTTCGAAATATGTATTATATGACAATGATCTTGCGAAGAAATTCATGTACACACATGCATATAACAAATATGGAGGAGGATGACGAATTACCGATATCTTTATTTGTGATATGGGGAAGATACTCAGAGAAGGAGACAAGGCCATCTCCATTTTTATCATGTAGTTCCAATGCTTTTTTTGTCCTGAAATTTAACCGATCTATTGCTTGGTGTACATTCCAAAACTCCATTTCATTATAATCAATAAAACCATCTTTCGGTGCAACATCTAAAAATGGAAACAACACCATTATTCTATAGGTTGTGTTAAGCATGCCATCATCATTCAAATAACTCGAATCATTTTGCAGGCTCTCATCGGTATTTTTATCAAACGATCTTTCCATTCGTTCCAACAGAGGATCAAAATGTGGTGGTGAGTTATTGTATCCTAAGCGCCGCGCAGGTCTGTAGGAATTGAATTCTCTGTCATTATCTTTAATCGCTTGATATAATGTCATTACAAGGACAAAATAGGCGGTGGCCACCACCACCGCCTTTGCCATTGGAACTACGATTTATAAATGGCCTCGTCTCTTTGCTGGATTTTTTTTTTTTGCTCTTCTCTGAAACCATTGTTGGACATTGTTCTTTTTAATAGTGGATGATGAGTTTTTGAAAAAGCTTATCCACCAGTGAAATAACTTAGCTTAAATTTTGAACTTCATAATAATCACAGATTTTAAAATAACATTCTGTTTTAAATTAGGCTTTCCGAATTAGTATATGATATGGATTAACCGAATAACTGTACTGGAGTCTAACAACAAATAGCTTAAACCTGATTGGTCCACGTAATCGAATATGACATGTTTGGTCGTCATTTAAAATTCTAAACATATCCTAGTAGGAGTATCTCGTACCCTATTTAAGCTCTGCCTTGGTTGCATGATTGTTTTATCAGAAACAATTAAGATTAAATATATAATTAGTTCTTTAAACAGGAATTTCACGTAAGAAGCTTGAAGCTATGGGAATTTCTTCTTGGATGAGCCGTTCTTTAATCATTGTCTTCGGAATTGTGTTAATTGGTTAGTCCAGATATGTCTTACTTTAGAACATGCTAATTTGTGTGTAGACTGTAGTACATGCCTATGATTCTTATAGATTAACTGACCTTTATGATTAGATGTATGTCTGTTCGATTATGTGCTATGCATGACTCTATTTATGTTCTTACGTAAAACGTATACTTTTATCATTCTTAAGCAGGAAGTTTGTTTAGTTGTTCTGTTGCGAAAAAAGAATCTGCGAAACTGGACAGGGTGATTGGAATAGATCTTGGAACAACTTATTCTTGTGTTGGTGTTTACAAAAATAATAAAGTTGAGATTGTAGCAAATGACCAAGGCAATCGGATTACCCCGTCGTGGGTTGGCTTCACGGATGGTGAGCGATTAATTGGTGAGGCGGCAAAGAACCAAGCAGCAGCTAATTCCGAGAGGACAATCTTTGATGTCAAAAGACTTATTGGAAGACAGTAATATATCTCTGACCCTTGTTTCTTTTTAATTTGTATGTGTCTGTGTTTATAGTTGAAGGATTGTAGCTAATGGTTATTGTACGAAACTGTATAGATTTGATGACAAAGACGTTCAAAGAGATAGGAAGCTTGTTCCTTACAACATTGTCAATAAGGATGGAAAGCCTTACATACAAGTCAAGGTTAAGGATGGAGAGACCAAGGTGTTCAGTCCGGAGGAAATTAGCGCAATGGTTTTGACAAAGATGAAGGAGACAGCGGAAGCATTCCTTGGGGAGAAGGTCAAGAATGCTGTTATTACCGTTCCTGGTATAAAGTTTTCCTTGACCAATTTTCTTTGTGTTTTGTCATATAAGAATGTTAATACATGCTACTAATCTTCCTGATCATGTGAAAACTGCAGCTTATTTTAATGACGCTCAGCGACAGGCTACCAAGGATGCTGGCACTATAGCTGGTTTGAATGTTGTAAGGATCATTAATGAACCAACTGCAGCTGCGATCGCCTACGGTTTGGACAAGAAAGGTGGTGAAAAGAACATCCTTGTTTTTGACCTTGGTGGAGGGACATTTGATGTCAGTATATTGACAATTGATAATGGTGTTTTCGAGGTTCTTGCCACTAGTGGAAACACTCATTTGGGAGGTAAAAATAATCTACCACTTAATTTCGCCCTGTTCTTTAAAAAAAATCTTAATTTCTTATTATTCTTGATTGTGCTCTCTTTATATAGTAAGGTTAAGTTGTATGAATGAGTTTTTGCTTCTATTTTTATTAACCGAAGTATTATATGTTTGCTTATCTTGTGCAGGTGAAGATTTTGATCAGAGAATTATGGAGTACTTCATTAAGTTGATCAATAAAAAGTACAATAAGGACATCAGCAAGGATAATAGAGCTCTTGGCAAACTAAGAAAGGAAGCTGAGCGTGCCAAGAGAGCTTTGAGTAACCAACATCAAGTCCGACTAGAGATTGAGTCACTCTTTGATGGCGTGGATTTCTCAGAACCACTAACTCGAGCTCGCTTTGAGGAGTTGAACAGTGATCTGTTCAGAAAGACAATGGGGCCTGTAAAGAAGGCTATGCAGGATGCTAATTTGGAGAAACATCAAATTGATGAAATTGTTCTTGTCGGTGGAAGCACCAGAATTCCCAAAGTCCAACAGCTTCTTAGTGATTATTTCGATGGAAAGGAGCTTAGTAAAGGGGTGAACCCTGATGAGGCTGTAGCTTTTGGTGCTACTGTTCAAGCAGGGATCTTAAGCGGAGAAGGCGGCGATGAAACAAAAGGTATCTCGTATAATTTTAGAAAATACTAAAATTATGTTGTAACCAGGCTTTAGATTGAAACTAATTTATTTATTTTTCGATCAGATATGCTAGTAATAGATGCGACCCCTCTTACACTTGGCATTGAAACTGTTGGCGGCGTGATGACTAAGTTGGTTCCAAGAAATACTGCTATACCGACCAAAAAGTCTCAGACTTTTACTACTTACCAGGATCAACAGACTACTGTTTCCATCAAGGTACTGTAATCTTCCTACATTAATATTGTATACTGTGCTGCTTTGTACTACAAGCTATAATCTTTACATAGAGATATTGAACTATAAATTTATTCAGATTTCATGGTTGTTCTGTTCTGATTTAAGCTTAAATGTTCTCCAGGTGTATGAGGGCGAAAGGAGTCTTACAAAAGATTGTAGGCTGCTTGGGACATTTGATCTAACTGGAATACCTCCAGCTCCAAGGTATCTACTTTGACCATTCATATATCTAAACATTAAATTGGTACATGCTCAATTAGATTCCATTAACTAGGCTACATTTTTGCAGAGGAACTCCTCAAATTGAAGTCACATTTGAAGTTGATGAAAACAGCATTCTTAACATAAGGGCAGAAGACAAGGCCTCAGGAAAAACTAAAAAGATCACAATCACCAATGACAAAGGTCATCTTAGTCAGGAGGAGATTGAACGTATGGTCCGAGAGGCTGATGAGTTTGCAGAGGAAGACAAGAAGGCTAGAGAGAAAATCGAGGCCAGAAACCACTTGGAGACATATATATACAACATGAAGAATCAGATCAACGACAAGGACAAGCTTTCAGACAAGTTGGAGTCTGACGAAAAGGAAAAGATTGATGAAGCTGTTAGGGAGGCTCTTGAGTGGTTGGATGATAATCATAATGTCGAAAAAGAAGATTATGATGAAAAGCTTAAGGAAGTAGAATCTATTTGCAACCCAATTATTACAGCAGTTTATCAAAGATCTGGTGCAGAAACAGCAGCCGAAGATGACGATGATTTACATGATGAGCTCTAGTTTAGTTAACTTATTATAACTTTAGGATGATCAAAAACTTTATTCTCAGCCTTCTTTTTTGATTTTTTTTAGTTAGCATTTTCTTCTTGGTGATCGAACAATGTAAATTCTTTAACTACCTTGTTCTGCAAATTTCGAAGGTATTTTTACAACACCTTCAAATTATATTTTTAGAAGTCTGTTGATTTTGTTTATGATGAAATATGTAAGCTAAACACTCTTTATTAAAGGCCAATAATCAAATACTGAAGCTCGCAAAGCTTACAGATAGATAAGAGAATAGAGAGAAAAAGATGAGAATGCAGAAATTGTTCTTCATCTTCATGCCTTGTGCAGTTTACAATCTCAACTAAATATACTACTAATCAATGATTGAACTTCAGCAGGGATTCTTTAGAGAGTCCCTTTTCAACTTTACTTACTAATCAGTATAATTAGCATACAACCAATTATTCTTTCTGATCTTTCAATATACAGTCTCTTTTCAACTTCTTGAAGTCACAATGAATTGATCCAGTTTCCAATGTGCTAGCAATTATATGCCTAACAACATGTGACAGCTGCCTGATGGTATCAACATTTCCTTTTCACTTCTGCTAAATACTGATTTTCTACTCATTTCTCAGGCAAAATTCTTGTTTAATGCAATTCTATGTACAACTTTTACTGCTCGTGAGGTTGATCATTACCAAAATACTTTCCAGCTTTTTGGCTAATGCAGGTAGAAAATTATATTTACTTCTTGAAAATAATCTTAGAATACGAAGGGTAAATAAAACCCAGCATCCTAAACATAGAGTAACTGATTCTAGAGAAATTTTTTCTAGAGGGATACTGGGATTCAAGATGGTGGTCGCTACAAATAAGCAAAATCAAAGTGGTTTTCCTTCTTCCTGTAGACTGGTATGCCTTCATGGCATAGGCAGCAGTAGAATTTGTTTATAGATATGAAAGAAAGAGATTAACTTGAGAAGTTGAACACTAAACTGAAATATATTCGTTTTGTGTTGTTTGATACAAGCAGATCAATAAGCTATATATAATTGAACAATACAGACATGAATTAGTAGTGATAGGCTGGCATGTTCTCCCTTATTCTCTTGAGTTGTTATCACATGGAGACACTGGACAGTGGTGAGTAACATGAACTGAAATGATAGCACACACATGGAGAGCAGCAGCACATGGAGCTTGGCACATGGTTGAGTAAAAACCCATAACTTGAAGTTAGGGGTATGCTACTTGTTAGACCCGTAACTTCAAGTTAAGGGTATATTGTGTGTTCCCTCAACACAGTCTGAATATTTCTTAACATCCCCCTTTAAACTCAAGGGAACCATATTAACATTGAGTTTGTCTCTCAAAAAGAAATCTGGAATGTGTGAGAGGTTTGGTGAGCATGTCCGCAACTTGATCATAAGAAGGAATGTATCGAACTTCGAGATGTTTGTTGAGCACCTTGTTGAGAATAAAATGAACATCAATCTCTATGTGTTTTGTCCTGGCATGATATACTGGATTCGAAGCAAGTGCATTGGCACTCATTTTATCGCACCAGATAACGGGCGTACTGCTACAAGGAACTCCAATCTCTTTGAATAATGATTGAATCCAAGTAATTTCTGCAGCAACATTAGCGAGGGCACGATATTCAGCCTCCGTACTTGATCGAGCAACAACGCTTTGTTTCTTAGATGACCAGGAGACTAGAGTATCTCCTAAATACACACAATAAGCTCCCACTGATCGACGATCATCAGAGCATGAGGCCCAATCGGCATCAGAAAACCCAGTGACATTTAGACTTTCATTTCCCTGAATATGTAAGCCAAGTTGAGATGTACCTTTCAAATATCTTAACACACGCTTGAGACTCTGCCAATGCACATCAGTAGGTGCAGTTGAGAATTGGTTTACCATCGTTGAGACTGATGCTTCTACTAGTGCTCATAGGTGTGGGACATGGTTTGCACTTTGACATACCAAACTTGTTGAGAATATCACGGATGTATTGAGTTTGAGTAAGAAATAGGCCAGTGTGATCTCGATGTACCTCAATACCGAGAAATTGATGAAGATCACCAAGATCTTTGAGAGAGAATATGCGATTTAGTTGCTGAGTAAATTTTTGTAACAAAGAATCATCATTTCCTTTAACAATGATGTCGTCCACATATACAAGAACGAATAATATTTTGTTCTTGGCTTGGAAGAAAAATAGAGATGAGTCACACTGAGATTGAATGAAATTCCAGCTTTGTAATGTCGTTTTTAATTCATCACTCCAGGTACGAGGTGCTTGCCTAAGCCCATAAATTGATCTATCAAGTTTACACACATGATGAGGTTTGTTCATATCTACAAACCCTTCTGGTTGAGCCATATACACCGTTTCCTGAAGTTTTCCATTTAAGAACGCATTGTTAACATCAAGCTGCTTGATTTTCCAATTCTTTGAGATGGCTATGGTGAGAATGATACGAACTGTAGATGCTTTAATAACTGGACTGTAGGTCTCAGTAACATCAACTCCTGGAGTTTGGAGATATCCCTTTGCTACAAGACGTGCTTTAAATCTGTCTATTGAACCATCAACTTTCTTTTTAACACGAAACACCCATTTGTTTTTAACTACATTCATCTCTGGTTGCCATGGAACAAGTTTCCATGTGTTATTTTTTATAATTGCTGACATTTCTTCATGCATTGCATTCCCCCAGTTTTCATTTTCAAGAGCTTCTTGAACTGTAGCAGGTTCATGACAGACGTTAGTGACATATGCTTTTGGCTTAAAGATTCCAGCTTTACTTCGTGTTATCATGCTGTGACTTTGATTTTCTGTTCTTGATCTTGTGGATATATCACCTAAATTTGGAGAATCCGTTTGCTCTTCATTGGAGTTTGTATGAGAAACTTCTTCAACTTGTGAACTTTTCACTGATGCATTGTTGTCACTATGATCATTCATTAAGTTATTACTTGAATGTTGATATCTTGCAGACTCGGTAGGCACAGGTTCTTCATCAAAGAATGCTTGCTGAGGGATTGTATCATTTGAAGTATCTGTAGAATCTAAGAGAGAGAATGGAAGTATAGTATATGGTGAACACATGTTGACAGTAGAACTATCAGGTTGACACCACATGTTAGTTAAAAATTTTCCATGTTCATAGGGAAAATTTGTCTCATTGAAAACAACATTCCTGGACAAATAGATTCTACCATTAGGACTCAAACACAAATATCCCTTATGACTTGGACTATATCCTAGAAACACACATTTTATGGTGTGAAACTGAAATTTATTTTTGTGATATGGTCTAAGGTAGGGAAAGCATGCACACCCAAAAACTTTGAGAAACTTATAGTCAGGTTTTCTTTTGTAAAGAGTTTCTATAGGTGACTTAAGTTTTAGAACAGTTGTGGGCATGCAGTTAATTAGGAACACTGAGGTTTGAAAAGCATACCACCAATATTTTAGAGGCATTTTTGCTTGAGCTAGAAGAGTGAGACCAGTTTCAACAATATGTCGATGCTTTCTTTCAGCTCTTCCATTTTGTGAAGAAGTGTGTGGACAAGAGTGTCGAAATTGAATTCCACAGTTTTCCAAGACTTTTGTGAAGCTTCTGTATTCTCCTCCCCAATCAGATTGAACAATCTTTATCTTTTTATCAAACCTGTTTTCAACCAACTTCTTAAATTTAACAAACATATCAACTGCATCACCTTTACTTTTTAGAGGATAAATCCAAGTATGCCTACTATAATCATCTAAGAAGTGAATGTAATATTTGTATCCATCACAAGATTGCATAGGTGCTAGACCCCAAAGATCTGAGTGGATCAGCTCAAGAGGCATTTTTGCATGGATCACCTTTACTTTTTAGAGGATAAATCTAAGTATGCCTACTATAATCATCTAAGAAGTGAATGTAATATTTGTATCCATCACAAGATTGCATAGGTGCTGGACCCCAAAGATCTGAGTGGATCAGTTCAAGAGGCATTTTTGCATGATATTCAGATGTAGGAAATGGTAAAGAATGGGATTTTCCATACTGACAAGCTTCACAAAACAATTGATTTTTATTAAAACACATGGACTGATTACATGACTTTAAGATTGTTGACAGGATTTTGTTTGAGGGATGGCCAAATCTTCTGTGAAACAATTCTTTTCGAGAATCAGAAACACTGGACTCAAAAGCAACAAAAGAAGAATTTTTTCTTGAGAAATTAGAACTTTTGAACATCAGATTTGATTTACTAAATCTATCCGCAAGTTTCAACTGATACAATCCATCTTTAAGCGTCCCTTGAAGAAGAACCTGTCCTGTTTCCTTGTCCATGACAAACCAACAATCAGTGTGAAACTCAGCAAAGATATTGTTATCGAATGCTAGTTGAGAGACACTAAGTAAATTCTTCTTAATGTCAGGCACATGAAGGACATTTTTTAATTGTAACTTCTTTTGACTTAAGGAAGGCAAGTAAATTTTTCCAGTGTGTGCAATAGGAAGGTTTGATCCATTCCCAACCATTAGAGTTTTCTTACCTGAGTATTTACCTGCATTTGACAGATGATTTTCATCATTTGTGACATGATTGCTTGCTCCACTATCCATGAACCAGCTTTGATCAACTTCTGATCCTACAGTAGCTGTAAATGCAGTTGGTGATTCTTCTTGTTTTCCTTTGCCTGTATCCTCATCATATCTGCTCCAACAGTTTAGAGCTGTGTGTCCAGGATTTCCATAAATTTGACAAACTAGCCTGTAGTTTGAACTTCTTCCTCCACGATTTCTTCCTCTAGCATTTCCATTCCTGAAATTTCCTCTTCCTTGAGCTCCACCTCTGTAACTCTTGTTTTGCCATCCAGTCGAGTTATTATTTCGACCACTTGAATTGACCTTATTTGCAAATGCTGCAGTTGGTCGTGATATTTCCATTCCAGCCATGCTTAGACGTGTTGCGTTTAATTGCTCTAGTCGACTTTCATAAGTCATCAGAGTGGATTGCAGCTCTACCCAGGAGATTGACTTTCTTCCAATGATGTGCACAACAATTGGAGCATATTCTTCATCTAGTCCTGCAAGAACTTGAGTTATTAGATCAGAATTATCAACTCGCTTTCCTGCCAAAGCCAAGTTGTCAGCAATAGACTTGATTTGGTTCAAATATTCTGTGATCTTCATTGTGCCTTTTCTGGCTTGTTGCAACTCTCCAGTCAGAAAAATGATACGTGACTTGTTTTGTATTTCAAAATATTGTTTTATGCCTTCCCACAGATCCTTTGAAGTTGTAAAACCCATCAGTTGTGTTGCAAGTTGTGGTTGAATGGAATTGTATAACCATCCTAACAGAAGTTGGTCTTTTGAGAACCAAATATCATACTCAGGATTAGGATCTTTCTTTTGTGGTGGCGGTGTTCCTGACACAACAGAAACGGAGGTTGTAGTGGTGGAAACAAGAAATTCTTTTGGGCAGGATGTTTCCCCAGTTAAGAAACCTTCAAGCTTGTGTCCCCTTAACATTGACAGAACCATATTTTGCCAAAGTAAGAAACTATCATTATCTAATTTTACTGATGGTGGTTGAGAAAGCATTCCACCAAGGGGATACGATGGTTGATTTGTTTGAGTGTTGGCGTTGGCCATAATGCCCTGATACCAAGTAGAATTTGTTTACAGATATGAAAGAAAGAGATTAACTTGAGAAGTTGAACACTAAACTGAAATATATTCGTTTTGTGTTGTTTGATACAAGCAGATCAATAAGCTATATATAATTGAACAATACAAACATGAATTAGTAGTGATAGGCTGGCCATGTTCTCCCTTACTCTCTTGAGTTGTTATCACATGGAGACACTGGACAGTGGTGAGTAACATGAACTGAAATGATAATACACACATGGAGAGCAGCAGCACATGGAGCTTGGCACATGGTTGAGTGAAAACCCATAACTTGAAGTTAGGGGTATGCTACTTGTTAGACCCGTAACTTCAAGTTAAGGGTATATTGTGTGTTCCCTCAATATAGTCTGAATATTTCTTAACAGCAGCATGATTTCGAACAGTGTTAGGAAAGAAGCATTCACCACCTTCTCCAATAGGTCTACAATCCACTCCCAATCCACATACATAATCAATTATCTTCCATTAGTTCTCTTCATTAGCTAGCTCCTGGTTTGGGAAGGCACCATTGTTATTGTCACAGGGGTGGGTTTTTCAAACCTGAATATTCACCCATGTGCGGCCTGCCCTTGTCACCCGGAGTCAAGAACAGCAGCCTTCCCTTGTCGCCCTGCGTTTTCAGCAAAGCGCACAACCACGCAGCGGATGGAACCAACTCAACAACTCTGGGCAGCCAACATGGAGTGCATGTTTATCATCAAGCAAATCAAACAAGACACACCAGCAATTACGGACAAACGTCCAACCTTTTATTGCTCAACTCAATACAAAGGATACAAGAGACTTTCGGTCGAGGTTAGCATCAAAATACCTCACCAAACACACTCTAAGGCCTACCCAGAATTCTCTAAGTGTTTACAACGTTTTTTCCTAACACAAACTAGAGAATACAAGTGTTTTCCTTCTCCTATACAAACTAGAATCAGGCTCATATATATAAGCCATGAATTTCCAGCCTATGGGCAGTTTCCAAACTTCCTGGCAGTTTTATAACTGCCACCCCATGTCACAAAACAGTCCTTGAGCCTTGCAACTGCCTTCTCTGCCTTTGTGCCCACATATAAATATATATAAACATATATCTATCAGTCCCAACAATGCCATGTTGTAGAACCCATGATCTAGGAGCAGTTTCCACTTTTTAGTAACCGCCACCAACCACCCATCACAAGCCATGCACATGCCTTGCTTTTCTGGACCCCAACTCTCTTTTGGATCACATCTGACCCATCTTTAGACAAGCCCAATAAACCTTTCTGAATGCCCAAGTACTTTAGCCACGTCCATTTATAAGGCACCAAAACCCGCTAAGGCTGCCACCACCAAAACAGCCCAGCACCAAGCCCAATGACCTTGGCACGTATTCAACCAAGTAGACCAGCGTCCCACCGTTCTGTGCCAATGTCCAGCCCTCGTTTGCTTTGAGTATTCACCAAGTGATCAGGTCCTTGCCTTCACCAATTTCCCACAAATGAGAGCAAGTCGCCAATGACTAGCCCCAACGGCTCCGGTTGTCCCGGCTGCCAGTCAGTCAAGCCGCCCAGCTCGGCTCCCTCAACATTTTTCAACCAAGGTTCCTTACAAACCCTCCCACACTCTGAGTTTGATGTCCTCATCAAAATGTCAACAATGCTGAGAAATCAATTCTCCAAGTAGCAAACCAACGCCTGACTTGCGATATGCCACTGCCCCCAAAAACCAACAATCAAGGTTGATTACTTAACCTCCAGCCTGAGAGTTATATTCTCCCAAACTCCATGTAGTAAGCCAAATGCCATGAAAAAGGTTGCAAACCACTTGCTTGAACTCTACCACCGTCCAATGCCAACTGTACAAAAGCCGACTTTCCCCCAAACGTATGCCATACAAAGACACATTCCTGATCATGCTAAAGACGATCAATCTTCACCTCTATAAGTGTCGAACCAGGCTCCATATTTCCCCAAGACAGAATGCGAACGATGCAAACCAACTTCCTTTGTGCAGAAACTATGCAACAATGACTATGCCCAATGCAAAGTATTTATAGAACACATACTAAGCATGACATCTTTCAACGGAAGCCAGAAACATATACAATCTATGTGTGCAGAACCATGAACACAATATTGCCATATTTACATCACTAGGCATTACAACTTGCAATGGAAATTACAATGGAATCAAATGCTACTTAACACTTATATACATCACTCAACTAGAATTTATAAACGTAATTCTAGGCCACAGACTATAAACTCAGCATTTCAAATTCTGGAGTCTTGGGACAACAATGATACCTTATGCACGCTGCCTTTTGTACCTTACTGCTATATTCCCACTTCATCAGCCCTCCATCTGAAATTCTGCATGAGATCAGTCCCACTTTAGGCATCAACTTCGCCAAGGTTGTCACATCCCAACCCATGTGCATCAACAGCACTTCATTCGAACATAAACAAGTTCTAGACTGTCACATCCCAGCCTATCCATCCAGCCATATCGCTGAATGTTGGTGCACCCTTTGCGAGCGTGCACCTAATCATCTTCACAAAGATCAGCCAACGAAGAAGCCTGCTTTACAACCTTTGGACACTTTTTCATAAAGTGTGGTCCTCCACAGATGTAGCACCCAATCACCTTTCCCCTAGGCTGTGCATCGCCTTCAATAGCACCATCATGACCAACAGCAGTTTTAGACCCTTCTTCGAAATCATCACCAGCAACATCTTTACCCACATCCACCATAGCACGAACCATCTCCTTATGGGGACAGACCCTTGCCAAATGAGGCCCCTCACAAATAAAACACAACTTCGTTTTAGGCTGTCCAGCGCTCTTGGTTTCAGTTCGGGCAGATTGTGCACCATGCACCACCTCCTTTCCACGATTCCCCACAAACTTCATAGGGACAGATACATCAGCATCAACTTTAGGATGACCACCACCCAACGAGACTTTAGCAACATCCCGTCTAAGGAACATCATTTCATATCTGATTTCCTACAAACTCTCCAACCATCGATCGGCAAGAGAAGCAACCTGCAAAGACAATTCATTAAGTTTGTCTTCCATAACACCCATCTGATTTCCCATGATTTTCTTCATCTCATCAAGGTCCTCCTTCATGACTTGGCATTTCTGAACCAACGGCCACAAGTTAGCGTCTAGTGATTCACACATAACTCTTACTAACCGAGCAACATCACCATAAGCGTCACTGCATTGCGGATTCTCCATAACTTCTGACGAAACTCAACCAATGAAATCAACCAACAACGAGCAACGAAGCTCTGATACCACTTGTCACAGGGGTGGGTTTTTCAAACCTAAATTTTCACCCTTGTGCGGCCTGCCATTGTCACCCGGAGTCAAGAACAGCAGCCTTCCCTTGTCGCCCTGCGTTTTCAGTAAAGTGCACAACCACGCAGCGGATGGAACCAACTCAGCAACTCTGGGCAGCCAACATGGAGTGCATGTTTATCATCAAGCAAATCAAACAAGACACACCAGCAATTACGGACAAACGTCCAACCTTTTATTGCTCAACTCAATACAAAGGATACAAGAGACTTTCGGTCGAGGTTAGCATCAAAATACCTCACCAAACACACTCTAAGGCCTACCCAGAATTCTCTAAGTGCTTACAACGTTTTTGCCTAACACAAACTAGAGAATACAAGTGTTTTCCTTCTCCTATACAAACTAGAATCAGGCTCATATATATAAGCCACGAATTTCCAGCCTATGGGTAGTTTCCAAACTGCCTGGCTGTTTTATAACTGCCACCCCATGTCACAAAACAGTCCTTGAGCCTTGCAACTGCCTTCTCTGCCTTTGTGCCCACATATAGATATATATAAACATATATCTATCAGTCCCATCAATGCCATGTTGTAGAACCCATGATCTAGGAGCAGTTTCCACTTTTTAGTAACCGCCAACAACCACCCATCACAAGCCATGCATATGCCTTGCTTTTCTGGACCCCAACTCTCTTTTGGATCACATCTGACCCATCTTTAGGCAAGCCCAATAAACCTTTCTGAATGCCCAAGTACTTTAGCCACGTCCATTTATAAGGCACCAAAACCCGTTAAGGATGCCACCACCAAAACAGCCCAGCACCAAGCCCAATGACCTTGGCGCGCATCCAACCAAGTAGACCAGCGTCCCACCGTTCTGTGCCAATTTCCAGCCCTCGTTTGCTTTGAGTATTCACCAAGTGATCTGGTCCTTGCCTTCACCAATTTCCCACAAATGAGACCAAGTCGCCAATGACTAGTGATAAGTGGATTTTATATCCACTTATTTTGCGCTATTTTGACCTAGATTGATTGTTTATCCTTAAGTATGTTGTGTCTTTTAATTCAATTTTTGTTAATTAAGTTTTGTTGTGCAGATCTCGTAACTTTAGGTATTGTGGCGATAAAAGGCTAAAAACGGTGGATTTCTATCTCAATTTTATCAAGAGGACTGGCTACGAGAAAAAAAGAATTATCATAAAGAAATTCTGAGTGATATATTCTTAAATCTGGAAACCCGGTTGGAATTGTTATAATTTTTCGTTAAGCGAAAGGAGTCCGGTTTCAGATCCTCAATTAACCGCAGCTCAGAACCTAATGATTCATTTATATTAATAAATATTTTATTTAATTAGAAAATTATAATTATAAATATCTAATAATATTAGATATTTATTTTTATAAATTCTGAATTAAATTAAATATTTGTTAATTAAAAATTATAAGTTAGAAAAAAAAACAAAACAAAAAAAAACAAAAAAAGAAAAAAAAGAAAAAGAAATCGAATTATGTGAATTTGTGTGTAGTAGGTGGTGAAGTGTTAAAGTAATTCAAAGTGCTGTGTCGGCAATTAAAAAGGAAGAGAATTGGATCAATTTGCAAGTCTGGCGGCCAGATTCCTACGCTCCCACGCGCGCGTGGGAGCCACGCGCCAGGAGATGCCCTTTTGTTTTGCGCGCGTGTGTACCACGCTTGGGAGGCTGAGAGTGAAGTTAACGAAGGCAGCATACATTCAGGAGTGCAGTTTGGGTTTTGTGGCCTATCTTTTAATGGGTGGAGGCTTTCGGCTGGTTTTTATAATTGTGGGCTGCTGAATTATGTTTATTGTAATTCTTTTTATTTCTTTTTAATTCTTTTTAGTTTTATTTTATTAATTGGTGTGCTAAAATTTTGTTATAAATAGGGGTAGTCTCAAGCTTAGAATCACACAACAATTTGGAGAGCAATTTTCTCTCTTGTATTCTCTCTTGTTCTTGTAATTTTAAGCTGTGTTTTTAAACACTTTAATTTTTGGCAAATTTAGTATAAGTGTTATATTGCTTGAAGAAATTACGGGAATTATTTGGAGTGCTCTTCTGTTTCGGTGGAAGCTATTTCGGTTTTATTTTCTAATTTCTTATTTTACAGGGAATTATCGGAGTGCTCGTTTCTTGCAAGTGGAAATTATTTCGGTTTTAGTTTCTAAACTCTTATAATTTTCATATTTAATTTATCGTAATTTTTAATTTAATTATTGTTGTTATTAGTATTATTATTATTGTTATTATTATTATTATTATTATTATTATTATGGTTTCAATTAATCCCATGATGACGATTCGTTTAATTATGAACTAATCGCCGTCATGGGATTCTAATGGATTTATTTACGTAATTTAGTAATTCGATGCCTTAATAAATTGTGTTGTGATAAAAATTTCCGATTGCCTAACGTGGTTGTGCTTAATTTATTAGATGCGTAGCAATCATCTAATTTATTAATTCTTAATGAATGCAAAAGTGGATTTAAGAATTTAGAATTTGCCATGTTAGCACAGGTTCGTAATTTTCATATATAATTACGATTAGTGGTAAGGTTTTGGATCACATCGCCCTGTGTAGCCAAAAATAAGGAATTTATTCGTAAACCAGTTATGTTTTCAAATCTTATAGACATATAGGGTCTAGACATAAATGGTGTCCACGCAACTTCTATCTTTTTAAGTGGATGTTTGTATGGTTTGATATAAGTTAAGGCTGAAAGGCGCTTATATTAGTTTCGTGTTCCCGGCTAGCTTTCATAATTATCAGAATCACTTTACATTAAGGCATCAATTCTAAATGAAATAAATAATGAAATTAGAATCCCATGTTTATCTCATCTTTATCATATTATTGTTAGTCGTTATTTCATTAATTAATTGTGATTTGAATAAACCAACCATTTCGTTGTTCAGGCTTCTATAATTAACCGAACGTTGTTGAATAAACATATTTACTTAAATACACCAAGTCTTCGTGGGAACGATCCTTATTTCCCTATATTGCTTTTGGACTGCGTATACTTGCGTAGAGAAAATAGCGAACAAGTTTTTGGCGCCGCTGCCGGGGACTCGGTGTTATTTTGTTTATGTGTTTTACTACAATAAGAAGTTAATTTGTTTGACTTGAATATTTTATCTTACATTTTGAAGTGATTATTTGTGTTCAGATACTTGGATTTTTATGCTAACACGTGCTAAAGCATTAAAGGCCAAACAAGTACTTAAACTAGCAAATACTCACAAGATGGACGGAGAAGCCGAAGTAGTTGCACCTGCAGCAGCAAGGGCTTTAATGGACTACTCGCAACCGAAAATTGATGACATTCAGTCAAGTATCATTCGTCCAGCAATTGCGGCTCCTACATTTGAAATTAAATCCAGCACTATTCAGATGGTGCAGAATCAAGTACAGTACGGAGGAACTGCAACGGAAGATCCTAACTTACACATTAGGAACTTCATAGAAATATGCGACACATTTAGATTCAACAATGTGTCAGATGATGTTGTGAAGTTGAGACTCTTCCCGTTTTCCTTAAGAGACAAGGCCAAAAGTTGGTTACACTCTCTGCCACCGTGATCTATCACCACTTGGGCTGATCTAGCTCAAAAGTTTCTTAGCAAATTCTTCCCCATGGCAAAGACTGCAGCTATAAGGAATGCTATCACGCAATTTTCTCAACAGTCTGGTGAATCTTTATGTGAAGCGTGGGAAAGATACAAGGAAATGCTTCGGCAATGCCCTCATCATGGCATGCCAAATTGGATGGTCATAAATTGCTTCTATAATGGACTAGGAATACAATCAAGGCCAATGGTAGATGCAGCTTCAGGGGGAGCATTATGGGCTAAAAGTTATGAGGAGGCCTACGATCTTATCGAGATGATGGCAGCCAATGAATATCAAAATCCAACTCAGAGGATGCCACAACAGAAGGTAGCAGGAATTCTTAATGTCGACAAGGCCACTTCCTTAGCAGCTCAGATAGAGGCTTTGAACTTGAAAATAGACTCTTTGACAGCACAAGGATTTCATCAAGTTGCTAGTGTCTGTGAGTTGTGTGCGGGCGCACATGAATCAAACCAATGTGCCATCTCAAACGAGTCGGTTCAATTCGTAAGCAATTTCCAAAGACAGCAACAGCCAGCTCCAAATTCCTACCATCCGAACAACCGAAATCATCCAAATTTCAGTTGGAGCAATAATCAAGGAGGAGCAAATCAGCCCTACCAACAATTTCAAAATCAGCAGTTTGGAGCTAGGCCATATAATCCATCTGGATTCCAGCAACAGCAGGGGCACCAATATCAGCAACAATATGCCCCACGACAATTTCAACCCCCAGGATTTCAACAACAATCCTATGGGAATTCTGGGCAATCATCTTCTAGTGAAAAGGCAGAATTGGAGGAGTTGGGGTTGGCGTCCAAAAGCCAAGCGGCTTCTATTAAAAATCTGGAAACTCAATTGGGACAACTCGCTAGTTTCATGATGATCCGACCACAAGGAACACTCCCCAGTGATACTGAAGCTAATCCAGGGAGAAAGAACAACCAAGAGCACATTAAAGCCATCACTTTAAGATCGGGGAAAGTCACAGAAGGCATTGAATTTGAAAGAGAAAATAAAATTCTCCCCGATGAAGAAACGGAAACAGTGAACTTGGGAGACACCGAGGACAAGGGTAATGCTCCAATTTCAAGCACGGAGGTAGAAGAAAGTGTACCACCTCCTAAACAATCAATCCTTGCACAGAAAGAAGCAGAAGAGCATGTCTATCCACCCCCGCCATTTCCTCGACGTTTGCAAAAACAGAAACTGGACAAGCAGTTTGGCAAATTTCTTGAAGTCTTTAAGAAATTACATATCAACATTCCATTTGCTGAAGCCCTGGAACAAATGCCGAGTTACGCCAAGTTCATGAAGGGCATTCTATCGAGAAAAGTAAAACTTGAGGACTTAGAAACTGTTGCTTTGACAAAGGAGTGTAGTGCGGTATTGCAACAAAAGTTACCGCCTAAGCTAAAAGATCCTGGAAGTTTCACCATACCATGCACCATTGGGAAATTGTCTTTTGACAAATGTTTATGTGATTTAGGAGCAAGCATCAACCTCATGCCATACTCAGTTTTCTTACAACTTGGCCTTCCTGAGCCAACCCCGATGAACATGTCACTTCAGTTAGCTGATCGCTCTATCACTTATCCTCGAGGAGTTGTTGAAGATGTCCTAGTAAAAGTAGACAAACTTATCTTCCCAGCTGATTTTGTCATACTTGATTTCGAAGAGGACAAGAAGATTCCGATCATTCTTGGTAGACCATTCTTGGCGACGGGGCAGACTTTGATCGATGTCCAAAAGGGGGAACTGACAATGAGGGTGCATGAGCAAAATGTCACTTTCAACGTTTTTAAAGCCATGAAGTTTCCAACAGAAGAAGAACAGTGTCTGAAGGTAGACTTGATTGAGTCTACGGTACAAGAAAAGTTGGATCACATGTTCATGAATGACACTTTGGAAAAGGCCCTTAGTGGAAGGTATTCATTAGATGAAGATGACATAGATGAACAATTACAATATCTGGATGCTTTGCCGTGGCAAAGAAAATTGGAAAGACCAGTTGAATCATTGGATCTTCCAGAACTAAAAGGGCCGCATCAGCAAATGAAACCATCTATCGAGGAAGCTCCAACTCTAGAGCTCAAACCACTTCCTAATCACTTAAAGTATGCTTCTCTTGGTGAATCATCTACCTTACCTGTGATTATATCTGCTAACCTTTCAGACTCTGAGGAAGACAAGCTTTTAAGAGTCCTGAGGGAATTCAAAACAGCCATTGGTTGGACCCTAGCGGATATCAAAGGCATCAGCCCAGCTTATTGTCAACATAAAATTCCATTGGAAGAAGGTAGTAAACCAACAGTGGAGCATCAAAGGCGGCTAAATCCTCTTATGAAAGAGGTAGTGAAGAAAGAAATCATCAAGTGGCTGGATGCAGGGATTATCTATCCCATTTCTAACAGTGCATGGGTGAGTCCAGTGCAATGTGTGCCGAAGAAAGGAGGCATGACTGTGATTACCAATGAAAAGAATGAACTCATCTCTACTCGCACAGTCACCGGTTGGCGAATCTGCATGGACTACCGGAAGTTGATTAAAGCCACAAGGAAGGATCATTTTCCCCTTCCTTTCATTGATCAGATGCTAGATAGACTAGCCGGCCATGATTATTACTGCCTTCTGGATGGTTATTCTGGATATAACCAAATCTGCATTGCTCCTGAGGATCAGGAGAAAACAACATTTACATGCCCATTCGGCACTTTCGCCTTTCGGCGGGTTTCTTTTGGCTTGTGTGGAGCACCTGGTACTTTTCAAAGGTGCATGATGGCCATCTTCTCAGACATGATTGGCAAGACTGTTGAAGTCTTCATGGATGACTTCTCTGTATTCGGTCTATCTTTTGATGAATGCTTGCAAAATCTTGGCTCGGTGCTGAAAAGATGCGTGGAAACTAACCTAGTGCTCAATTGGGAGAAGTGCCACTTCATGGTACAAGAAGGAACTATTCTCGGGCACAAGGTGTCAAGGAAGGGTCTAGAAGTGGACAGAGCAAAGATAGAAGCTATTGAAAAGCTGCCGCCACCTAATTCAGTGCGAGGGATTCGCAGTTTCCTTGGGCACACAGGTTTCTATAGGCGTTTCATCAAGGACTTCGCAAAAATTTCCAAACCCTTGTGTCAGCTGCTGGAAAAAGATATTCATTTCAAATTTAACGAAGAATGTCTCACGGCTTTCGAGACTCTGAAGAAGAAATTGATTTCAGCACCCGTGATCATTGCTCCAGATTGGAGTGAGCCTTTCGCTATGATGTGTGATGCTAGCGATTACGCAGTTGGGGCCGTTCTTGGCCAAAAGAAAAATAAAATGTTTCATGTCATCTATTATGCAAGCAAAACCCTCAGCGATGCTCAATTAAACTACACTACCACTGAGAAGGAGCTGTTAGCCATAGTTTATGGTTTTGAAAAATTCCGTTCATACTTGCTTGGCACGAAGGTGATTGTGTACACTGATCACGCGGCTATCAGATATCTGATCTCTAAAAAGGACTTCAAACCTAGGTTGATTCGATGGATTCTTCTGCTGCAAGAATTCGATGTGGAGATCAAGGATAGAAAAGGGACAGAAAACCAAGTAGCCGACCATCTCTCACGATTGGAAGACCTTGGGAAGACATCCCAAGACAAAACCGTCATTAATGAATCCTTTCCTGATGAACAGTTTTTTGGGGTACAAGAAGAAGAGCCTTGGTTTGCAGACATTGTGAACTTTCTGGTGAGTCGAGTGATTCCTCCCGAGCTCTCTTTTGCACAAAGAAAGAAATTCTTGCATGAAGTCAAATGGTATCGTTGGGACGAACCATATCTGTTCAAACAAGGAGCCGATCAGGTGATTAGGAGATGTGTGCCATACAGTGAAACAGAGGCTATTCTAAGGGATTATCACGCTACGACATATGGTGGCCATTATGGAAGTGAAAAGACCGCAACTCGAATTCTTCAAGCGGGATTTTATTGGCCATCTCTTTTTAAGGATGCCCACCAGTTTGTGCTGAAGTGTGATCGTTGTCAGCGTGTTGGTAACATATCTAGGAGGGATGAGATGCCCCTCAATATAATGCTAAAAGTGGAAATCTTCGATGTTTGGGGCATCGATTTCATGGGACCATTCATTTCCTCCTGTAGCAACCAATACATCTTGCTAGCCGTTGATTATGTTTCCAAATGGGTTGAAGTCAAGGCACTTCCGACCAATAATGCCAATGTCGTTCTCAACTTCCTTCACAAGAACATCTTCACAAGATTCGGCACTCCTCGAGTAATCATAAGCGATGAAGGTACTCACTTTTGCAATCGCAAGTTTACTAATCTCATGGCAAAGTACAACATCAACCACCGGGTAGCTACGGCATACCACCCGCAAACCAATGGCCAAGCCGAGGTATCTAATCGCGAGATTAAGCGCATTCTGGAAAAAGTGGTGAATCCTTCGAGAAAAGATTGGTCTTTAAAACTCGATGAAGCCGCATGGGCTTATCGTACAGCATATAAAACACCCTTGGGCATGTCACCATATCAGCTGGTCTATGGAAAAGCTTGCCATTTACCGGCAGAATTGGAACACAAAGCTTATTGGGCTTTGAAGAAGCTAAATTTCGATCTTAAGTCCGCAGGTGAGAAAAGGATGGTGCAACTCAACGAGATGGACGAGTTTCGATTGCAGGCATATGAGAACAATAAGCTCTATAAGGAGAAAGTGAAACGATGGCATGATCGTCATCTTATTCAAAAGGTATTCGTTCCTGGTCAGTCGGTCTTATTATATAACTCTCGTCTTCGATTGTTTCCAGGGAAGCTCAAATCGAGATGGTCAGGGCCATTTGTTGTCAAAACTGTGTTTCCACACGGAGCGGTGGAAATCTTTGAGAAATCACCCGATCAATCGTTCAAAGTGAATGGGCAGAGATTGAAGCCCTATTTTGGTGACGCGGTGAACCGTGAGGCTGATACCACCAAGTTGGCCACCACATGATTCTCAGTATAATCGTCAAGCTAGCGACAATAAACAAGCGCTTCATGGGAGGCAACCCATAGGTTTGGTGTTTTTATGTGTGGTTTGATTTTGTGTGATTTTTTTCAGCTTGCAGGCCATTGGCGAGTTGCAGGATTAGCCTCAGGTTGAAGCTCATTTCCACCACTTGATTCACAACCCGAGGAGGGTGACGATGCCGACAGTTAGGGGAGTTCTCTTTTATCCTTTATCTATACCTTCAATGAGGACATTGAATATTTTAAGTTTGGGGGTGATTTAGGATAATTGATTAATTGAGTCATAGTATGCATATAGTTTCATATAGTATAATTTCATATAATTCATGAAAAAAAAAATTGCATATTCATGATTAGTTGCATATCATATTTTCCTTGATCCCGTAGCGCTTGGCGATTCCGTTTAGTAGTCAATGATGAATTTGAGTGTGATAATGATGGATAGAGGGCTGATTTAAATACTTATGAATTGACGTGCATGTTGCAGAAACACAATCTTACACAACCCATCGGTTACTTTTGGGCTAGGTTAAGGTCATGCTTGTTTGGTTGTTGAAATTTAATCACCTGATTATATTTAGAATTTTCTTTATTCCCTTGATAGCGTAGAATCACTAAATATAAGTTTGGGGGAAACCAGGGTTCATGCTAGTTTGTGTGTATTTGTTAATAATGGATAGGTGTCAATTGGCTAGTAGCCAGCTCATATTTATATGAGTAGTCTAGGGTTGGAATTGAGAATTCTCATTCCAGATTGCATATAAAAAAAAAGAAAAAAAAAGAAAAAAAAGAAAAAAAAAGAGTGTTTGTGAGTATGTATGCAAAATTGATCAGGATGAGCTCTTTAATACTCGAGCAATTAAGTTCTAGGGGACTCAAGCCTAGTAACCTAAGACTTTTCCGGTCTGGGATCCACTAACCTAACGCTCGCTACATGGGTATTATTGTATAAGCCTTTTGAGGTCTCATCCATTGCACGGTCAAATAAGCATGTGTGTTGTGCATAGTATTATGCGTCATAGTTGTTAATAAAGCATGAATTCCTGTCTAACTCAAATGATGATAGAGGTGTTTCTAGGTTATGAAGTGTCTAGCGTCCATTCTATTTATAAACTTGTGATTGTTATGACGAAGAATATGTATGGTTTTGATCTAGTGCTAAGAGTAATTCTGATGAGTATTGCACACACGCACGTTTCTGTACTTGTACATGTTAATATGCGGGTATTTAGTCGATCTCTATTTGGAGTTATCACATTCTCTGAGACACTCTGCTAAATTGGTTATTGCTTTGCTTATGGGATCCTTGCATCGTTTGCATTCATGCATTTAGAGGTAGTCGAGTCTGTTTTCGCTTGAGGACAAGCATCAGTTTAAGTTTGGGGGTGTGATAAGTGGATTTTATATCCACTTATTTTGCGCTATTTTGACCTAGATTGATTGTTTATCCTTAAGTATGTTGTGTCTTTTAATTCAATTTTTGTTAATTAAGTTTTGTTGTGCAGATCTCGTAACTTTAGGTATTGTGGCGATAAAAGGCTAAAAATGGTGGATTTCTATCTCAATTTTATCAAGAGGACTGGCTACGAGAAAAAAAGAATTATCATAAAGAAATTCTGAGTGATATATTCTTAAATCTGGAAACCCGGTTGGAATTGTTATAATTTTTCGTTAAGCGAAAGGAGTCCGGTTTCAGATCCTCAATTAACCGCAGCTCAGAACCTAATGATTCATTTATATTAATAAATATTTTATTTAATTAGAAAATTATAATTATAAATATCTAATAATATTAGATATTTATTTTTATAAATTCTGAATTAAATTAAATATTTGTTAATTAAAAATTATAAGTTAGAAAAAAAAACAAAACAAAAAAAAACAAAAAAAGAAATCGAATTATGTGAATTTGTGTGTAGTAGGTGGTGAAGTGTTAAAGTAATTCAAAGTGCTGTGTCGGCAATTAAAAAGGAAGAGAATTGGATCAATTTGCAAGTCTGGCGGCCAGATTCCTACGCTCCCACGCGCGCGTGGGAGCCACGCGCCAGGAGATGCCCTTTTGTTTTGCGCGCGTGTGTACCACGCTTGGGAGGCTGAGAGTGAAGTTAACGAAGGCGGCATACATTCAGGAGTGCAGTTTGGGTTTTGTGGCCTATCTTTTAATGGGTGGAGGCTTTCGGCTGGTTTTTATAATTGTGGGCTGCTGAATTATGTTTATTGTAATTCTTTGTATTTCTTTTTAATTCTTTTTAGTTTTATTTTATTAATTGGTGTGCTAAAATTTTGCTATAAATAGGGGTAGTCTCAAGCTTAGAATCACACAACAATTTGGAGAGCAATTTTCTCTCTTGTATTCTCTCTTGTTCTTGTAATTTTAAGCTGTGTTTTTAAACACTTTAATTTTTGGCAAATTTAGTATAAGTGTTATATTGGTTGAAGAAATTACGAGAATTATTTGGAGTGCTCTTCTCTTTCGGTGGAAGCTATTTCGGTTTTATTTTCTAATTTCTTATTTTACAGGGAATTATCGGAGTGCTCGTTTCTTGCAAGTGGAAATTATTTCGGTTTTAGTTTCTAAACTCTTATAATTTTCATATTTAATTTATCGTAATTTTTAATTTAATTATTGTTGTTATTAGTATTATTATTATTATTATTATTATTATTATTATTATTATTATTATTATTATTATTATAGTTTCAATTAATCCCATGATGACGATTCGTTTAATTATGAACTAATCGCCGTCATGGGATTCTAATGGATTTATTTACGTAATTTAGTAATTCGATGCCTTAATAAATTGTGTTGTGATAAAAATTTCCGATTGCCTAACGTGGTTGTGCTTAATTTATTAGATGCGTAGCTATCATCTAATTTATTAATTCTTAATGAATGCGAAAGTGGATTTAAGAATTTAGAATTTGCCATGTTAGCACAGGTTCGTAATTTTCATATATAATTACGATTAGTGGTAAGGTTTTGGATCACATCGCCCTGTGTAGCCAAAAATAAAGAATTTATTCGTAAACCAGTTATGTTTTCAAATCTTATAGACATATAGGGTCTAGACATAAATGGTGTCCACGCAACTTCTATCTTTTTAAGTGGATGTTTGTATGGTTTGATATAAGTTAAGGCTGAAAGGCGCTTATATTAGTTTCGTGTTCCCGGCTAGCTTTCATAATTATCAGAATCACTTTACATTAAGGCATCAATTCTAAATGAAATAAATAATGAAATTAGAATCCCATGTTTATCTCATCTTTATCATATTATTGTTAGTCGTTATTTCATTAATTAATTGTGATTTGAACAAACCAACCATTTCGTTGTTCAGGCTTCTATAATTAACCGAACGTTGTTGAATAAACATATTTACTTAAATACACCAAGTCTTCGTGGGAACGATCCTTATTTCCCTATATTGCTTTTGGACTGCGTATACTTGCGTAGAGAAAATAGCGAACAAGTTTTTAAAAAACTTGATGTGGCAGAAACATGACAATTAAAATCGCAATCGCACGATCATCGTTTTAATATTTAAGATTCGGTCCACAGGGAATAATTTTATTCGCGATCCTTAATTTCTAATTTAGGCGAATTAGAACAAGTGATTTTTGAAAATTTGGATTTTACAAATTAATTATTAAAATGAAAATCTTTTTAAACAAATTTATACTAAATTATTCTAAAACTTAATTATTCTCAAGACTCTAAAATTGGAATTAAATCTAAATTATAAAATTAAAAATTACATTTTATTCTAAAACAATTTTATTTTTTTTTAATTAAAATTTATTTACAGAAAATTTTGAAAAGCAATTCAACAATTCAACGAAAACTCTAACATTTACAAACAAAAAGCAAAACTCGGCTGAGCCATGACTTCATACTAATTAAAATTAAATTAAGACTTTCTAAACCCACGCAACAATGAACCAGCAAAACTCAGGAGCTAAACGAACACTGGACTTAGGAAAACATTAGCAACTCTAATTCGAACTCAGCACTGAAGTCTCGACAATAACCCAGACTACACAGACTTAGCAACACACAAACAGAAAAAAAAACGTTATTAACATCAGCCTAAGGCAACCGAAACAAACACCAAAAACTTACTCAGCTGCAAACTCAGGGAAACCAACAAATAAAACTCAAAACACTCAAACAAACTAAGCGGTAAACACAATAAAACAAAAAGAAAACGACGACCCAGCAACTCGTGGACACGCAAACTCGGAAAGTCTAAAATAAGAACAAGACTCGCAGCAACAGTAAACGACTTGAGGAAACAGCAACGAAACAGAACAATGACTTGGCAAAAACGACTCAGCAAACACAAACCATTCGAACAAATATTACTTGCGACTCGGAGACGGATTCAAACAGCAAAACCAGTTAGACATAACAACATCGAACAACATAAGCTTCAAACACTCAGTAACTATTAAACTCGCAGCTAACAAGTCAATGGATTCAAAGAAAAAAACTCAGCAACAACGACAACACGAACGCATCAAAACATCTCAGTGAACATAGCATAAACCCACAAAACAATTACAAAGACCAACATCATATTCACAGAACTCGGTGCGAGTCAAACTCCGAATGATTTGCAGACCATGTACTCTAAACTCGATTTATCCTTACACAAATTCAGCTTAATCTCACAGCTCGAATTAATCAACAACAACAAGAGAGGTAGAGGAGGGGCGTGGGTTTGAAAAGGGAGGAAGAACAAAGGAGATTGGGTTTGTGAGAGAGGTCTGTGTGTTTATTTCGTAGAGACTAGAGAGAGATATGGGCTTGGTGAAGTAAAAAAAAAACAAGAAACAAGAGCTGGGCTTTGGATACTAAAACAGGGGAAATAAATTACTTTGAATTAAACACAATAAAACAGAAAATTATGTAATAAAATAAATATTGTTTACAAGAGCTGAAGAAAATTACAACTACAATTTAAGAGTGTTCTAAAACTAATCCTAAACCTAATTCTAAGTCGATTTTACAAATGAAGGAGGAGGCTATTTATAAAAAATAATTAGGGTTTTTGGTAGGTAAGGACTAATCTTAGCCATTGATTAAATTTTGGTTGGCTAAATCTTGGCCATTCATTTTGGTGGGCTACAAAGATGCACCACCCTCCCTAGCTTTTCATTTTTCTTCCATTTTGGTCCTTCTTTTCCTTCTTTTGTCATTTATTTCTTTATTTTGTCATTTCTTCATTTTTCTCGAATTTTCCTGAAATGCAACAAAATAATTTATTAAAATACGAATTCAAACAATAAATAGGCAATAAAAATATGCAAAATTATGCACTAATCAACTAGCCCCAACGGCTCCGGTTGTCCCGGCTGCCAATCAGTCAAGCCGCCCAGCTCGGCTCCCTCAACGTTTTTCAACCAAGGTTCCTTACAGTTATCCACTACTTTTTTTTTGGCGCTGGACTTATAGGCACTCCAACTACAATAGGAGTTGGTTTCTAAGGATATATAACTTTTTCCTCCCACAATCAGTTTTAAATATTTACAAGTACTTGTGTGTGTAATGCATGTGATGCACACAAAAAAAATTAGATGGGTATGGCATTTTGCGGTCTTTATACTAGTAACTTATGTTTGCCATTAACATACCAGTATTATAAACTGGGGTCATGTCTGGCTGGCAAAGACCAAATTAGTTTCTTTTAGGGATGGCAACGGGTCGGATCGGACCGGGTTTTTCAATATCCAAATCCAAATCCGTTTTTTTTGACAATACCCGAACCCGACCCGGACCCGGTAAAAACCCGAAATTTGAGATCCGAATCTGATCCGACGGATTTCGGATCGGATCGGATTTTACCCGAAACCCGAAATTTGGATTAGATTGGATTTTTGCCCGAGACCCGAGACCCGAGACCCGAAATTCTTTTATGACAATGTCCATCAGAATTCAAAACTTTACATAACCTTAATCCATTCTACAATTTACTTATAATGTCCTGCCAGAAATTGTCAAAAACTTTAAATCCAGCAATTAAAATAAGATTTTAAAGGGCTTGGTACAATACTACAATTACATTATTACAAACTTCAGTACTTCACCATTACAAACATTAAAAAGGTCCAGGGACCAGTGTCTACTGTGAACTGCAAAAATAATGAAACCAGTGTCTACTAAATTCCCAGCCATATCTCACTTGATCGGTTGATCCCTTAAGTGGTTTACTACAATACTTGCAAACTGCTTTCACCTCACCGTTAATTATTTTCTTGACAAAATGATTCCATACATCACTCCTTGATCTGTCATCTTTCTTATCTTTATCATCGTCAATCAAAACTACATCTGGTTCAGAGTCTGGATTCGAATTCGTCACAGTATTGGCTGATTGACGTGATTCTAACTCTGGTGTCGATGATGGTTGAGAGGCTTCATTATCCAATGACTGAGATTTCATGGCAGATTCACTTGACATCTGAACTATAACAACTGCATAAGAGAACAGAAGCAATTAAGAGAACGAAACAGAAGCTACAAAACAGAAGTTAGTCCATTTATAAAGAAAGCAACAATCAGTTGATAATCACTAAGGTAGACACATGATCGATATCAATATGAGAAAGGACGGTCTGGATCGATATTCTGATACTTACGGACGTTGAACATAATTTTGAGTGAAGTACAGAACTAAAACAGACAGGAAAGACTGACAACAATTTATTAAATTTAAAATTCTAAACATTTTTGCATCCAGTAAAGCCATTTAAGGAAGAGTTAGCAGGGTAACTGTTACAGTGTTACTCATAACTAAGCACCTATAAACCAGGGATATAGAAAATATGACACAACACATTAGTTTCCTTGTAGAGTTTGCAGGGGTATTAACATGTGCCTGTTGAACATCGTGGTGCTGCACATAGGATAACGATGGGGGGTGTTGCATTAAAGTGCATCCAAATACTAATTGGATAGAACTTATCTCACTTTCAGAGGGGAAAAACATAACACTAATTACAAACATACTAAGTCTATCAATTAAATCATTTAAATCTATCTAGGGTGACAATTGAAGAGGTTTCAGTTCAAATTGTAAATTAGCTGTAATTAAACACATATACGAATCTAAGATACAACAACAAAAAAAGATCTATCGAATCTAAGTAATTAAACAAAAAAGGATCTATTGAACTAAGTAACTAAGTAACTCGAAGATAGGACTAAGTGACTAACCAGGTCGTGGTATCGGACAATCGTGGTCGTGGAGTCTGGAGTCGTGGTCGCGGAGTCGTGGTCGACGTCGTGGAGTCTGGAGTCGTGGTCTGAATGTGTGCGGCGGGGCGGCAAAGCTATGACTGTGTTTAGTGTTTACTCGATGTCGATGATTGTGTTTGTGTGAATTGAGTACCCCCCACTACCCTAAATCCCTAAATCTAATTCCCTCATCTGTTTTCAATTTTTCATTTTTAATTAAACAATACATTTTTAATCATTTTTAATCATTTATACATTATAAATATGTAATATCCAATATTATATATATATATAATATATTTTTATACATTACAAATAATGTAATATACATATTATATATATATAACTTAAAATTTTCTATTTTTGAATTTACAAATTAATAATTAATTCTTTAAATTTTCAATGGGTACTAGTCAAATTACTATTTGACCGTTAAATTAACCTAACCAGAAAATTTATTTTTTTCTAAAATTTTGACAATAACATTAAAAATGATAGATCTTAACATCCATACGGTTGGATCATCGATAAATATTTTGAAATAAATCGAAACACGAATCAGGGACGGAATCTTGTTTAGGGGTACTACTTAAAGTACTAGTTGAGTTGTTGATCGTTAAATTACAAAATCAAATAAATTTATTTTTTTTTGAAATTTTGGAAATAACATTGAAACAGATGGATATTAACATCCGTACGGTTGGATCGTTTAGAAAGTTTTTTTAAAAAATCGAAAATCGAAACCCTAGAAACCCTAGAAACCCTAAACCCTAGTCAACCCCTAAACTTGAAATTTCTAACATCCGTAGTTCCGTACTAGTACTACTACTACGATACTACTACTACATTTTTTAGTTGTTTTGTACTATAATAGTGAGTATGAATAATTAAGTGTATATGAATTTTTTCCAAATTCATACCTTTTTCCCAATTTAATTTAATTATTTTAATTTAATTTACAAACTACATAAAAATAAATAGAAAATCAAATAATTAGAAATTAGTGGAAGTAAGGTAAAATTCTTCATAAAATTAGTTAGTATGACTACTTGGTTGTGTATGAAATCAAATTGATCAAGTACTTAAAAAAGACGAAAAATTCAAATTGTTAGAAAATTAATATCATCACAAAAATAATTAACATGAATTCTACTTATTAATTTATAATATTATTGGGACTATATATTTATATAAAATTTTATAATAAAAAATTACATACATATATATATATATATATATATATATATATATATATATATCGGGTTTTAATCGGGTTTCGGGTTTGGATCGGGTTTGGATCGGGTTTCGGGTTTCGGATCGGGTTTCGGATCGGGTTAGCTAAGATCCAGATCCAGATCCAAACTCTTTCGGGTCCAAAAATAAGATCCATATCCAAATCCAAATCCAAAAATTCGGGTTCGGGTAGACCCAAACGGATCGGATCGGGTCGGGTATCCATCGGGTCGGGTTTTTCTGCCATCCCTAGTTTCTTTTGGTAGTTGGACCAGGCTTTAGATTTTCTTCGATGTGTCGAAATGTATTAGTCTTAAATATCCTATTAAGCATGAGTAATGTGCCAACTCCAGATGTCGCATGCTACATTAGTTTCTCATTGTACTCAGCTGCACTTTCCACATCATCCCCAAGTTGGCCAGGTTCACGCTTTGATGGCCAACCAGTTTCTAATTTCGCATCTAGCATGTTTGTGTACGTAAGTGTTTCATTTTAATCAAACACTTTCGAGTTAGTCGAGGGCGTAATCTAGGGTGTCCTCTGAGCAGCCAAAAAATGGCGAGGTCAATCAAGAAGGGGAAGCCTGTGGCTTTTAAATAACAAAGATAGGCTTAAGAACCTGGTTTTAATACTCTAGCCTAATTTTTCGGCTAATGGTCGGACTAAAAATAGAAGTATGTCTAACGAACGTGGTGTTGAAATTTTAGGTAGCCGCAAGGGCAATGTGAACCTGCATTGATGGAACAAGGTCTTAAAAAGTGAGATTATCTCCTGTAGAAACTCTACTCCATACCTACTACAATTCGGACAATGTTAGTAGCTGGGAGATGAGGTTCAATTTTGTTTTCAACTATTTTTTGGTGTTGTTGAGCTTGAAAGGGATGGAATTTGGTCATTTGGGATAATGCATAAGGTGATTTTCAGCCTTTGTTTATACCTTGGATGTAAACTGATGGTATGAGAACTGGTATACCACTAAATATTACAGCTTGATCCAACATGTTCAATATTTTTGTTTGTTGGGGACATGTTAATGAAAAACTTGATCCTCCTAGAGTTTTGATTTAATTATGTTTTTAGCATCTTAACTAATAATTATGCTATCATTTTACAAATTTTATGATCGTTGGTGGAACTTTCTGGAAACATAAGAAAAGGGTTCCAACAAATTGCAAATTATAAAAGTAATGCTTCTTATAATATACAAGTTTCAGGGAAGAAAACTGTATAAAAAAGTATGTGCCAAATATTTCATCTTTCATAAATTAGAATAAATGACAAATTTAATACATAACTTTTTATCTTAAGTAGTAAAGAATGATACCAGCAGTTTCCCAAAGTCCCAACTAGATTCTACATGATTTTTCTCATGAAAAGGAGCTTAGCAAAGAACTGAACCCTGATGAGTGATTAGGCTGTTGTTTTTGGTGCTTCTTACAAGCGGGAATCCTAAGCAAAGAAGATGGAGGGGGTGTGAAACAAAAAGTATCAATTATGTTTTAGCAAAAAATATTAAAAAATTTCTCTTACCAGGCTTTAGATTTATTTCAGTGCTAGTCATAGATGCAATCCCTCTCACCCTTGGCACTGCGAGTTTGGTTACTTGCCAAAATCAACAGACTAATGTCTCCATCAAGGTCCTATAATCTTCCTGCATTAGTATTATACCCAGTGCTGCCTACTACAAGCTACAGTCCGGTCGTAGAGATGTTGAATTATGCTTTTATTCAGTATTCCTAATTATATTTGCTCAAATTCAAGATCAAATTTCTTACAGGTATATGAAGGCGAAAGCAGCCTTACAAATGATTGCACGCTTGCTTCAGACATTTGATCTAACTGGAGTATCTCTAATTCAAAGGTATCCACAGTGCACTATTGACCTTCCATATACCTAAGTCCTAACAGTAATATTTATTATGTACACTGAAAACTTTCTGGTGTGAATTGATACAATGAAAAGCAATTACCAAATATCTACTCACACCCACACCAAATAACAATCGAATAATTAATCCAGAACAAACAAATGTCCGTTAACAATAATTAAAAGAGTACGATTACAATGGATAGACACCACAATTCGAGGAGTGGCTCCGCCTCCCAAACTACCAATACGATTACTAATGTTTTGCATAACCCTAAAATTACTTATCTCATTCCATTATATCCCCCTTCTGTTAAATTACCCAAAAGCCCTTACTGGTCCATTCCCCTTTTTACCCCTCCAGCAATTTCCTGTCTTTTCTTCCTTGAATACGTAAAAAGTATTGGTATCTCTCCTTTTTGCACATGTGGATATCGATACGGCCTTACATTAATTGGATTGCTGCCATCCTTTAACACAATTGCATGCTCATGACTACGTTGTGGAGGCAGTCCCGTGGGCATATTGAATACACTCTCAAATCTAGCCAGTAGTGGTGTCAAGTACTCTGGTTCTTCTTCCTGTACCTCTACACTCTCCTCGCTGCCCTGTATCTGATTCAACTCCACCAAGAATCCTTGCTTTTCTTTTTTAAGTGTTCGTATCATTGCCTTGAGTGAAATTCTACTTCTTCCCAGTGATGGGTCACCCTTCAAGGTTACCGTATCCTCCCCCATTTGAAACTTGATTGTCTGTGTCTTCCAATTTGTAGTCATTATGCCCAACTTCTCCAACCACTGAATACCCAAGATAATATCCGAATTTCCCAAAGGAAGCACCAAGAAGTTCTCTACTACCACAATCCCTTGTAATTCCAAAACCACCGATCTACACTCTCCTTCCCCTTGCACACATTCACCCGTCCCTAGTGATACTCCAAAGGATTTTACCGGATTTACCGGGAGGTCCAGCTTTTTTGCCATCTCACTAGAAATAAAATTATGCGTGGCCCCTGGATCTACCATTACTACAACATCATTTCCCCTATCTTTCCCAACAGTTTCAAAGTACGAGGACTAGATATGCCCATAACTGAGTTTAATGAAATTTCAGGTTGAATCGGATCAGGTGGTACCTCTTCTGAAGTGTGGCTGGAGGGGCTGAGTGCTGCTTCATCCTCTTCTTCTTCACACGTTAAGAGCACACTCAATTCCTTGCGCTTACATCGGTGGCCGATGGACCACTTCTCATCACAACGATAACATAACCCCTTTTCCCACTTCGACTGTAGCTCCTTGTCACTCAACCTACGAATCTCCCCTTTCGACTTGCTGGAATAAGGGTTGCTTCCTCCCGTCGAGGCCATCGACATTCCCGAGTTCACGGTGGTTCTGGGCGACACTAAATCGGATGAATACGTGGACCCACTGCTTCTGAAAGGGGGAGAAGAAGGAGCATATGAACTCAGACTTCTAAAACTCGGGCTATATCTCGACTCTGTCTTTTTGTGAGCACCAATTCTGAGTTTATCTTCTACCATCAACGCTAAATCCATAGCGTGGTCCAGATTTCTTGGCCCTAGTAGTCGAACTTCGACTTTTACCTCCTCTTTTAATCCATTCAAGAACTGCCCCTTTGCTATCTCTTCTGGTACACGATCAAGTGGTGCCAAGAACTCAATAAATCTCCGCCTATATTCCCCCACTGTCCCTGTTTGTTGATGTGCCAACCATTGTTCATGAAGAGTCCCCATAGCGGTAGATCGAAATCTCCTCCTCACCAGCGTTTTCATCTCCGCCCAACTCTCTACAGGTCGCCATCGATTTTCCCATTGGAACCACAAAAGCGCTTCCCCATCGAGAGCCACTACCGCTGCTTCCACCTTATCTTCTTCTGTTAATCGGTAAAATTGAAAATAACGTTCCGCGCGTAATATCCACCCATCAGGGTTAACTCCGTCAAAGAGAGGCATGTCGAGTTTCTTGAATCTCCAATTTGTACCTCCCCCTGGGTTACCATTTCCCAAACTTCGTACTTCTGACCCCCATTCGAGATTGGTCGTGTTCATCTCCGGGCTACTTGAGCTGCCGATGCCACCTAGGTTCACTCCACCTTTCAATTTCTCCACCGTAGGGTCTAAAACCGTACTCCCTAGGCCTTTCTTCTCCAGTTTCCCCTCTTTCATCTCAGATTGGAATTTTAATTGTTCACTCCTCAAGGCCCCAAACATCTTTTCTTGATTTTCTCGAGCTCTGTTAAGCCTACCCTCCAGTTTCTCTCCTAAAGCTTCCAGATCTAACTGTGTCTGACGCGATGACTCCGCCAAACAGGCCGCTATCTCTGTTGATAACGAAACCCTAATCGTCGTCATCGCTCTGTCCACCGCCGCTGAGATGCGATCTGTAAGCGATGCCTCTAACAAATCGAACTTCTCCTCTAGACTCTCCAGACGATGCTGATTAGCCGGTGGTCCCATAGATCGGCGATGCTCTGATACCAATTTTGGTGTGAATCTATACAATGAAAAGCAATTACCAAATATCTACTCACACCCACACCAAATAACAATCGAATAATTAATCCAGAACAAACAAATGTCCGTTAACAATACGATTACAATGGATAGACACCACAATTACAATCAGCATAACCCTAAAATACGATTACAATGGATAGACACCACAATTCGAGGAGTGGCTCCGCCTCCCAAACTACCAATACGATTACTAATGTTTTGCATAACCCTAAAATTACTCATCTCATTCCATTATATCCCCCTTCTGTTAAATTACCCAAAAGCCCTTACTGGTCCATTCCCCTTTTTACCCCTCCATCAATTTCCTGTCTTTTCTTCCTTGAATACGTAAAAAGTATTGGTACCCCACTTTGATTCTGTGCACTTTCTTCTTGCTTTTATGCAGAGCAACTCCTCAAATTGAAGTCACGTCGAAGTTGACTTAAGCAGCACAAACGTAAGGGCAGAAGACCTGGCCCCAAGGAGAACTAAGAAGATCACAATCCAATGACAAAGGTCATCTGATTAAGGAGGAAACTGAACGTTTGGTCTGGGAGGGTGACCAGTTTGCAGAGGAAGACAAGAAGGCTAGAGAGAAAATTCAGGCCAGAAACCACTTCGATATGTGCATGTATAAGTATAACATGAATAATCAGATCAATGATAAGGACAAAGCTTTCAGACATTGGAGTCTAACGAGCAGATGATTAGGAAGCTACCTAAGAAGGCTTTTATGTGCTTGGATGATAATCAGAATGTTGAAAGGAAGATTATGATGAAAAGTTCTTGGAAGTGGAGGTTGTTTGCAACCCAATTATTGCAGCAGTTTATCAAAACTCTAGGGCAGGAACAACAGCCTAAACACCCTTTAGTAAAGACTGGTAATCAATTATTGAAGCTCACAGAACTAACAGATAGGTTGGAGAAAGATAAAACAGAGAAGAAGATGAGAAATGTAGATATTGTCATTGATCTTTTATATCTTTTACAATTAACAAACTCAACAAGTCACACTACTAATGAATGATCAAAATCAATCGGAGTTCTTTGGAGAGTAAACATGAAATTTAGCATTAAAAAACAGGAAATTAATTTAGTCTGTTAACGGAATTTGACAGCTTCTTGGCGCCAGTAGCACAACTAACAACTTTCTGACAAAGCTTTCAACTTCTAGTTGCTGCTTAATTCTTGTTGTCCGGCTGTTTATTTGTAGAATTTGAGCTAGATATGAGCTTTATAATGCTGAAATCACATCCAGTGATTAAAGGCCTTGTTATTTTTTGCCTATACTGATGGGTTGAATACAAATTCGCACATTTGTGCAGTTCTGTTCAAATTAATCGAGAAGAACAAATACTCCTGTATTGTATAAAATTTGCAGAATCAATGAAAACACATTATAAAAATCAAAACCTCAAAACTTTGTTAATCTATACGAATGATTACAAAGCTCTGATAATCTAGTACTGTAATAACTAGCTGTCCAGTCATGTGTGAACCGGCTGAATAGAATAGGATCCTCTCTGGGTTGATACTCTTTGCTAAACTGTGTTACACCTCACAAAACCAAGCAAACAGAATGTTCTACCTGATTATATAAGTAAATGTAATTAACCTCACTTGATTAGTTGAAGGACCACATACGTTGTCAAGATTCACTCCCAAAGAAAACAAAATTTGTAATTTAAAGAAATTCATCAGTACCCTTTCAATTGAACTTGTCATCAAGCAAAAGCAAGCTCTCCATGAAGGGATTCACAAAAAAGACCTTTTGATCCAAACTATCCACAACATCTTTTCCAGCAGTATCAGTATATCCAAACTGCTTTAAATGCTTTGATTTTAATACTTCTTCCGCCTCATCGTTCTCAAGATTATACGAAACATAACCAAAGTCATTCAGCATCCTTAGTACCATTGCACCATTGTTTCTAAAACCCATGGGCAACCCGTACTTTCCTCCCAGATTAATACTAGTTTTCTTCTTCCAAACCTCAGTTCCTTCCATTACCCACATGTCAACAGCTTCCGAAGGCCGGTGGAAAACAAAAACGCATAATGATTCACAAAACTCTTGAACAAAGTAATCTAGTTTATATAAACAATCATATCGCGGCAACAAAATCTCTCGAAATATCTCATTCTCTGTAACAAAACACACAATTATTTTCTTTCCATCAGGTTTTTTCCCTACCCAATATGCAGAACCGCTTATAAACACAGGACGGCTCAGTTTACAACATGAAATCTTTCCGCAAATTCTCTTCCAAGAATTACTTCTTAGACTATAAACATCTACAACTGTCGACCACTTTGCGTATTCTTCCATACAGTAAATCATAATTTTCACCACTTTGTAATCGTCCATGCTGGGCGAATATCCGAAAGCTAAACTTAGTTTATAGATATACCCTTTAAAATTTAGTACAAAAATATTCGAAAATAACGAAGAAGGTGGAAGAGTTTTTAATTTTCGAATAGCAGGATTCCAGAGGGATATTTGGCTACTATAATCTAAGCATAAATCAGACAAACATATCAGACCACCTGATGTCCCATAGGATGTCAAACTAACGTCTGGATACCAGTTGTAGAATACTCTGCACTTGTTATTATCAGAATGTATCGAATAAGTACTATAATTGGAGTGAAAAAGGAGATATTTTTTACTTGGAGAAATATTCCGATAATTAAAGTGGAGAGCAATAAAACCAGAACTTTGTATGACCTGATACCATGATTTTTGAACGCACCTGCACCGAAGAACATATTTCACCGGTAGCCTTTTAAAAACTTCTCGTAAGATTGCAGGGGGCAAGGGTTTCATTGATCTTTCTTGAGGCGAGCGTCAAATAAGTCGGCAAAGAGGTAACTGGGAAATAAAAACAGAATAGAACGAATAAAAATGTTACATATATACTACATAAGCAAGTATTTAATTGCTGAGTTAATTATCATATAAGTCACTTATTACACGTCGATATATCAAGCGGATCATTAGATTTTTATTGATCTCATTTAAACCACTCAATACAAAAAATGTTACACTCTGTTAACTTTCAAAAAATAAAGGTAATCTTTTGTTGAATTTATACATTTTTCTTGAATTATACCGCAACCAAATGAACAATTCTTAAATTCTAATATTTTTGATAATATATTTAAAATTTAAAAAGTTCATTTACTATTTATTTTTAATTAAAATAAGGAAAATAACTATAAAATTAAAAATAAATAATAAATGATTTTTTAAAAATCTAAATATATTATCTAAAATACTAGAATTTAACAATTATTCATTTGGTTATGGTAGCATTCAAGAAAAATGTGCAGAATTGACAAAAGATTATTTTTATTTTTCGAAAGTTAACGGAGTGTAACATTTTTTATATTGAGTGGTTTAAATGAGATAAAAAAAATCTAGTGATCCGCTTGATACATTAACGCGTAATAAGTGAACTATATGATAATTAACCCTTTGATTGCTAATCTGATACGTTTGCACTTGTCAATCACTTCTGTTTAATGACGAATTCCATTATACAAATGGTAACCGAATCTTCTTTTAATTTCTACAACTTTTAATTGAATAAATCATACTATAAATAAAAATTATATAGAATATGTAAAAAATTTCCCACTCCAATCACGCGTTCCCCTAATCTAAAATTTTAGCCAACCTCCTGATATTGGTTATATTTCATCTATTACCATATTAAAAAGATATATTTTATTTATAATAAAATCAAATAATGATGATATACTATGAAAAATGCTAGAGGTAACAAATTTGTTATCAAATGATTTTAATTGATTATAATTATAATGGACCCGTCAGGGTCATCCAATTAAAACATCCCAAAATAACATATAATAGTAGTAACAAATTTTGATACCTAATTTGGTACCACTAGCATTACTCAACATACTATTTTGAAAATATAGCCGATCATTATAACATGGAGATGCTCTTGGCAAACAAATCAATGAATTTTTCAGTTTTTACGATTCAACCTATAAATTATGTTTTTAGTTGACTAAACCAGAAAAGAGGTCTCCAGGATGACCTCGGAATTACACAAGGTAAAAGTATTTGACTAAACAAACAAATCTTCAGGATATATTCCTCACAGCTGGTTTCATTGAACCAGTTAACTGTAATATAGGTCTAAACCTATCTGATCAGATCAATGAGTTGGGACTAGGTCAAGTAAATGCTCCTCAAGAAGAAGATGAAAACCATCAGGGAGAAGGGTGTATGAGGACTTCTTCCACGGACCACAGAGGCATTTTTTTCATGAGAACCATGTCTTTGCAGGGGACGATGAACACTGAACTCACTTTTTTTGTCGTAAGCAAGACAAGCAGCAATGTGGTGTGTTTTCTCAGTCGAGCCTGTAACTCAATAAGCCTTAAGGCATTGTGTTAATTGTTTTATGTTGTGTTTTAGGTCGCAGCTTGACTTGTGCAGGTAGTAGTAATGGTAAGTCTATTCCAGCTTCTCTTGGTAAGTCTATTCCAAAGCACAATCACACTTACAAATGATATGATTTATATCCCCTGCCTCCTCATTGCACCAGCACAAGTAAAACTGTTGATTCCCATCCTTTCAAATAAAATTTGTGAAAACTTATAAAAGAAAAGACATTGCTCCAAACAATAAATTAAGAAACACCACTTTTATCAGTATTAGCAAAGGTGACTGAGAAGACTGAAAACTTAGCATGGCAGATAAATGTTTGTCCAAACACTGATACACAGTCAAGGATAATGACTGTTTAGCAACTTTCTTGCTCCAGTATAAGCTAATTTTGTTTTCTAAACTAATTTTCCATCAATTTTGTGCAGATGATAAAATTCTACTTTGATTAGTTTGGTCCCCGGAACCACAATTGAAAGTTTTAATACCAAAATCGAACTACTAATTCAATTGCAATTACGGTTTTCATTTATAACAAATGTATAATTGACATGTTTCAATTAAATCACATATGAATTAAGTAGATCCTTGACATTATATAGAGCTGAAACAATAAAAATTGCCACATACTGTTATGAAATCTATTTGTAAACAGAACTCTGGTAAATTTCAAAACTAAAGAATAGTAGTAGTAGTATCTTTTTCAAAGGTCAAGAAATTTATAAAGTGTACCCAGCCGCATCCAATACCCTTGTTCTGGTTTGTCATCCAGCAAAACCAAACTCTCTATGAATGGATTAACAAAATAAACCTTTCGATCCACACTATCTACTACATCCTTGTCTTCATCATCACTAAAATCCCATCCAAACGGCTTCAAATGCTTTGATTTCATTATTTCCGTCGCCTCACCCTTGTTAAGATCATACGAAACAAATCCAAATTCTTGATTTAAATTCCTTAGTACCATTTCACCATTGTTTCGAAAACCCATTGGCAAATCATAGTCATCTCCCATATTAATCCTAGTTTTCTTTTTCCAAACCTTGGCTTCTTCCATTATCCACATGTCAACAACTTCCAAATACGGGCGAAAAACCAAAACACATAGCGATTCACCATACTTTTGAACAAAGTAACGAAGTTTGTACGAAGTATTATATTCGGGCAACAGAATCTCGCAAAAAATTTCATCCTCAGTATCAAAACAAACAATTATTTTACTTCCATTACATTTTTTCGCTACCCAGTATGCAAAGCCTTTTACAAATGCTGGCCGACTTAATTTATAGCACGAAAGCTCTTGACCAATTCTATTCCAGGAATTACTTCTTAGACTATAAACATCTACAACTGACGACCACTTTGCATCTTCTTCCATTTGGTATATCATGATTTTTACCACTTTGTAATCATTAACGTTGGGCGAATATCCAAAAGCCAAGCTCATTTTACAACTCTCGCCCTTGAATTTAAGTTTAAAAATATTCGAAAACATCGAAGAATGTGGAAGAAGCTTTGTTTTTCGAATAGCAGGATTCCAAAGATATATAAGACTATCATAATCTAACGATAAGTCGGACAAACAGATTAGACCATTCGATGTCCCATACGAGGTGTAACCAATGTCATGAGGACACCACTTGTAGGTTTCTCTACACTTTTTATCATCAGAGTGTACTGAAAACCCACTATAATTGGAGTGAAAAAGGAGGTATTTTTTACTTGGGGAGATATTCTGATAATTTAAGTGGAGAGCAATAAAAATAGGACTTTTGATAATACGATTCCATGATTTTTTAACGCACCTGCATCGAAGAACATAATTCGCCGGTAGCCTTTTGAAAATTTCTGATAACATGTCTGCAGGCAAGGAGTCCGCCATTGAGAGCGAGCAGGGTGGAACTGATAAAATGTTATTACGAATAAATAGACTACTTGTACGAAGAAAACTTGGTGATCAAGTAAAATTCTATGACTCCTTAATCAACGTACAGTTATTTAGATTCCTTATCAAAAGCTAATGGTTTCCTAAGAATTCGATAAAATGTGATTATCCAGATCTTCTTTGATGACCTGCTAAAATTACCACTCTAATAACAAATCACGTGACTATATCTTCAAGAATAGATTAATCAGCTATTATTTGCTATTATATTATTTCCATTTACGTTTGATTCGACTCGACTATGTTTGTAGATGTCGTATGATTTATCATTAACGAATTAAATTTTACACAAAAAAAAAAAAAGAAAAGAAAAAAACACACATAAGTTTATTTAATTTTTAGATTTCGAAGCTGCCAAACTCAAATTAATAACAAAAAACATTAGTGTGGAATTATTTTTCAGCTTTTTTTAAATAATAGAATAGAACTAGACGAATACAAATATTTTAATTGAATGCTGCATATATTCAAGTTTATTTATTTTTATTTTTAAATAACTAGGTTTATATACTTTACAAATAAGTATTCATTTTAACAAATTTCGAGAATTGATAAATATATATCCATTATAACAAATTTTGAAAGTTAGCGAGAATCGAATCCATCGCGCTGCTGTTCCTACATTTATTCAAGTTGAATGATCCAACTTTCAAGTGAAGCTGGTGCACTGAAACACAATAAGCACTAAAGAATTTTTTTCATAGTTCCAACTGTAAAACCGATGTGTTTTCAGAAACTTGTTATTTCAGAAACTTGTTATATAAGCTGTTGACATCGATTATTCAAAGAGCGCATCTGGTGTAGTGGTATCATAGTACCCTCCCACGGTACTGACCAGGGTTCGATTCCCTGGATGCGCAATATCTTCTTCTTTTTGCCAGCCTTGCATTTTTTTTCCCTCTCTACCACATGCAAATTAACAGGTTGGTATGGTCAATTGTTGTTATGGCCTTGTGGGTTGTTGCCAACAACCAAAACTATTTATCCCACCAAAATAGACTTCTTTCCATCAACATATGGCACTCCTACACAAAAACACCTTATTGTACAGCCACCACTGGCAAATTCTGTTCAATGAATGTACTACAATCAGTCCCTTGCAATTACTTTATTTTGAACTACTATATATACTAGTAACATGTTACTAATTTCTCAATGCATCTAAAATTAGATTCAGTTGCATACACCATAAAGTTCATTTCAATTATGTAAACAAGAACCGAGAATTTCTTCTATCCTTCATTGTAATGTTTCTTGCTTAAATGAGTATTCCATGGGCAGACAACAACCGTTGTTTCGAAATGATGTCGATGATTATGATATCTTGTCATCTGTTGCTTAGGCGTTGGCCGCTTATGGATACTCATTTATGCAAGAAACGTAACAAACCAAGGTTTTATTTCTTAGTTTTACACTGGCACAGCTGATTAATACGAAGTTAAACTAACTCCCAGCAAATCAGAACACCAGATAAGTTCCTCCCTCTGCGCTTCATCATTGATGTTTTTACTTTTTTACAATGTCCTTAGCACAAATGTAATTTCTCTTCTAAATTCACTTGGTAGATTAAGATCACTATGCCAACTCATTCATAATTTGTAACCATAAGACCCAGGGGTCAAGCCTCAAGGACTATGTGTGGGAAATTTGTTGTGCATGACTGCATGCATGTTGTTGTGGTCAAATTTGGAAGGCACTATTTTTCCACTATTTTTTGCTATAAATCATTATATTTCTTGTTAATTTAAGTTAGCATTTTCTTCCTTCATTCTGAAAACTCGTCTTATGCTCAGTGTCACTGACCACAAGTAGCATCCATCCATTATTGTAATCAAACTGCAGTTAAGAGATTAGAGGTGTATTTTACTAGACGTCTTGCACGTTCCTCATACTCCTTCTGTTGTAGAAACTTACCCTGTACTAGGTGTTTGACCAGTAGGTAAGTCCAGGCATGCATTGAGCGACAGCTTAGTAACCATTGATCGGAAATTGCCAGTATCAAATTTCACTGGATCACAGAAAAAAGGATCTCTATTAAATTTGTCATTAATTTTTCTGATTTGTAGAAAATGAAATATTTGGCACATAATTTCTCAAACAGTTTTCTTCCCTGAAACTTGTATCATAATAAACATTTCTTTTATATTTTGCTATTTTTATGAACACCTTTCTTTTCTTTTCAAAAGTTTCACCACCAATCTTATAATTTGTAAAAAGAGAACATATGTAGTAGTACTAGTAAAGATGCAGAAAACATGAATAAAGCAACACTCCAGGATCAAGCTTTGAATCAAAATATCCCCAACAAACAAAGAAAAGCATCTCCAGGAGAACACTCTTTCATCTTTCTATTTATCTCTCATCTCTATGAAATCACATTTACCAACTGCACCATCATGGAGAAAAAACTGTCCATGCTTGATCTAGCTGTAATCTTCATCGGGATACCAGTTCTCATAGCATCAACTTACAACTCAGGTATCAGCTAAGTATGAAGATTACTTATTTTTCATTATTTCCATTCTAATACAACTTTGATGGCCAATTGACCATATGTTAAAATTTTATTTCATCGTCTGTTTATTTATATTTAGGAGTGGAGGGAACCATTGGTGTGAATTATGGCACAGTGGCAAACAACCTTCCTCATCCTGTACAAGCGGCACACTTCCTCCTTCAATCCACCATCATCAACCGTGTTCGTCTTTATGACACCAACCCTGATATTATAAAAGCCTTTGCACACACAGGTATTGCTGTCACAGTTAACATCCCAAACAACCAAATTTCATCTCTTGCCAAGCTCAATTATGCTAAAGAATGGTTAAAAACAAACATTGTACCTCATGTCCCAGCTACCAACATTGTCCGAATTCTAGTGGGTAATGAAGTAGTCTCCACTGGAGATAAGCTCACTGTTAATAATCTCGTCCCAGCTATGCAGGCCATTCACACAGCCCTCGTTGGTGTGTCACTAGACCGGCTTATCAAAGTTTCAACACCACATTCGTTAGGCATACTTTTGACTTCAAGTCCACCATCAGCCGGAAAATTTAGGCAAGAGTATGAGAAGCAGTTCCTTAAGCCTATTCTTGGTTTTTTAAAAGCCACCGGTTCCCCCTTCTTAATTAACCCATATCCATTTTTTGGCTGCTCAAGAGACACCCTAGATTACGCCCTCTTTAGGACCAACTCGAAAGTGCTAGATGAAAACACAAAACTTACATACACAAATATGCTAGATGCCCAATTGGATGCAGTTCACTCTGCATTAAAACTCATCCACTTCGATGACATAGAGATTGTCATAGCAGAAACTGGTTGGCCATCTAAGGGCGAACCTGGACAACTTGGGGTTGATGTGGAAAGTGCAGCCGAGTACAACAGGAAACTCATGCAGCATGTGACATCAGGGGTCGGCACACCACTCATGCCTAACAGGACATTTGAGACTTACATTTTTGGACTCTTCAATGAAAATCTAAAGCCTGGTCCAACTAGTGAAAGGAATTTTGGCCTTTTCCAACCAGATATGACCCCAGTTTATGATATTGGTATCCTACGGAAAAAGGCAAGTTACTAATATAATGACCATACACATTTATGCTTTTTGCACCAAGTTTACTACAGAAAAGTTTCCACAATTAACCGGTTTTTTGTGCATCACATTACACGAAATAAGTACTTGTAAATATTTGGAACTAATTGTGGCAGGCAAACGTAAATTATCCTTCAAGCCCAACTCCTGTAGTACTTGGAGTGCCAATAGTTCCAGAGCCAAAAACAAATAGTGGGAAAAAATGGTGCCTTCCTAAACCAGAAGCTAATGATGAGAACTTACAGAAGAACATCGATTATGTATGTGGACTGGGAATAGATTGTAGACCTATTCAAGAAGGTGGCACATGCTTCTTTCCTGATACTGTTCGAGCTCATGCCGCCTACGCCATGAATGCATACTACCAGGCTACAGGAAGGAATGGTTACGACTGTGATTTTGCTCAAACCGCAGTCACCACCATCTCCAATCCAAGTAATGCTATACAAATATTCTTTTGATTCAATAATTCTATGTTACAAGGATGACATGATTACTATTTTCTGGTGCAGGCTACGGAGAATGCATCTATTAACATGGAGTCCGAAGATTATAGTCACACGTTAAATTTTTCTACCATCTGGAGATATTCTTCAATCTTTCTAATATTCAACCTATAGTTTCCAGAGTACTCCCCTTGTAATTCAATTATCAATTTATATCCCTCCCCCCCTCCTCCACAACACCTTTTTCTGAAGACTACAGTATGTAAAAAATTTAGGATCACGAATTGCTTACACGTCCAAACGGGAAAAAAAAAAAAAAAAAAAAAAAGCACACTAATCTTTAAAGTTTGGTCAAATTATAGGAAAAAAAAAACAGAACTCCACTTAAAATAAAAGCAAGGTGAAAGGCAAAAACAAGGCCTATAGTCAAACATCCTCGATTAGATTTGTTTTAAAGAGTAAATTAATGAAAAAACCAAAAAAAAAAAACATTTCTTATTGTTAGTTACACCTAGTATCTGTCTAATACATCAAAAAAAACTTATCTTATCTCTCCGGTGGCGGGGATAAACAAAGCTTGGAGATGGAGGAGAATTCAAGCATCACAAATTCAAGCATCATACCTTACACGTCGTCTGAAAAGATAAATGATCTGGCGAATTGGTTGGGTCTCAATGTGTCCTCTGCATTCTTTGCATCCCTTGAACAATTTTCATGCGTGCATTTACACACAGCAGACTCCGACGATGGAGATGATGATGAAGAGTCCAATGATCGTTCTCTCATGCTCACCATTCTCCCATCCCCTAGTGTTTCTTCTTCCACCACCGCTACAGAATCCGTTTCAAATCTTCCCGTCTAAGGCTAGCTAGCGACGTAACTTGTTGCCCTGTCTATCATGCGTTGCATGTAATTATATAATATACAAAACAAGTCTTCTTATCTCCACTTTTTAAGTCATATATGTCTTTTTTCCCTTTCATCTTTTTTGTTAATATGAATCTCTAAAATTCTTTGATGGCTATGCGTCAAGAATTTATGGGCAGATTCATAGGTTTGAATCCTTGTTCTCTATGTTAATGTACTTAAAATCGGTTTGTCCTTATCAATTTTTGATTTAACAAAATATCTGGTCTATCTTTTGCAGTTTTGGTTTTTCTTTTATACTTATTGGCTAATTAATATGTAACAAAACTGCATCAGATTTTCAAAGCTATATAAAAAACCATTAGAAAACAAGATGTGTTGGTATCGCTGGCAAAAGGTCATTGTCCGAATCCTCTAAACCATCTGCTGGATTCTAAACTATTTGTATTAACGAGGTGGGGGAATCGCTAAAAGGGTACACTTGAAAATGTTGTGCCTGCTGCTGCATTCTTCGCCATCTGCAGAAATGGCAGCAAGGAACAATTCGCTAAAAGATTCATAAAACATATTATTGGAAAAGACAACAGTGCATATCTGAGATAATTATAATCAGTAAATCCACAACAAAAATAATGATGGCCATAAAATGTGAGAAAGAATGTAGATGGAAAAGAAAAAGTTCAAGTATATAAGCATTACACATTACCTTGGGATATCTTTTGGTGATCCTGTCGTCAATGAATTAATAATTTGTACAGGAGGTGTAAAGGTATGAATAGTGCAGTTGGTCTATATTCAAAATTTTTCTGCTAAAAAGTGTTATCTTTTGAATTCATAATAAGATGATATTGCTCACTGTGAGACGAGATATATTAAATGCTAGAAAAATCTTTAATCAGATGGAATCAAAAGGGCTTAAGAAGGATATCATATCTTGGAACTCGATGATCTCAGCCTTATATTCGTTCTATCATCCACTACAAAATTTACACTGGAAACACGAACTTGCAGGATACACAATTTTGTTAACACCACATCGACAGGAAAATGATTCTCCATAAAAGAGAAACTTGATGCACATATATTGCAGTCTAAAAAAAATAGAACAATGTTTGCGCAGTAAGCATTTTCAAACTGTTAAAAGTATGAATTTCCCTTAATTGAACTTCTGATTTCAGGAAAAGGAAATAAAAACTTCATATTTTGTTAGCAAAAAATAACATATAAATTATTTTCTCATCAAAATATAATTTATTTTTATAGATATAATTTGGAAATAACATATAAATTATTTTCTCATCAAATATAATTTGCAACAAGCGGGAAGAGAGAAGCGGGAAGGAAGAATAGTGGGAAGTAATCAAGCGGGAGGTGACGTGGATATTTTTAAATGACAGCTGATGGATCAACAAATATAGATGACATATAGGTGTAAAATTATGAGCCAGCTAGGAAATATAGCTAACAGTTGCATCCCCTTGGAGATGCTCTTAATTGGCTAATTGTTTACTTATTAACCGGCAATCCGGTTACTTATTAACTAGTAATTTGTCCTTACCACAAATGATGTGGTACAGCTCCCAACAATCTTTACTTTCATGAATCGAGCTACTCAACATGTATGATCGGCTTCCGTTCGACCCATACATCTTCGCTATCTAGCTCCCCCAAAATCCACACCGGAAGGCACACCTGTCAATCCTGAAATAGCACATCTACCTCTTTATTGGTCCATTCCGGAAGTCCATCAAAATTATTGTGGAACATTATAATCATAGTTTTGATTATTTTCGTCATCAAGATTATTTTAATTACATAATTTTTATCATTAAACTAAAATAATTAATACAATAGATTATTTTCCAATTTTTTTATCAAACACCAGAGTTAGTATAAAACTTAAATCCATAAAAAAAAAAACTTAAAATTTATATCAAATCAAAAAACAGAAATCCCCTCTGTTCCTCTATGGAATTTTCTAAGCTGAATTCCCCGCCCATTTACATCGTCTCATCCACCGAGTCACCCCAATTCAATAACCTAAAATCGTCGCTGACTCGTTCCTCACTCGTCGGACTCGACGCCGAATGGAAGCCTGTTCGTCAACATCAATCTACTTTTCCTACAGTTACTCTTCTCCAAATCGCTTGCCGAGTTGACTCGGATTCGGTCGTGTTCTTACTCGACCTATTAGCGATTCCTCTTAATTCAATCCACGAGTTGTTAAAACAAGTGTTCGAGTCGACTCGGATCCTGAAATTAGGGTTTAAATTTAAACAAGACTTGTTGTATTTGTCTTCCACTTCGAATCGCAAGGCTGTGATCCTGGCTTCGATAAGGTCAATTTGCAATCTACATATTATAATGTAATTACGAGGATCGCGCTCTATTGAAAACAGTTTTAATGTGAAAGTAGTATACATTTTTCGTAAATTTTTAAAACTGCACGAGAAACTGTTCTTACTTGAGCGCGAGCCTATATGTATGTTTACTTATTTATTTATTGTTGTGTTTGTAATTGAGATTAATTGATTGATGAATAATGTTTTATTTTGATAATGTACGATAGGTTGAGCCGTACACAGATATTGCAAGTATATATAGTGCATTACAATATAAACAAACAGGAAAGCCGAGTAAGAGCTTGGCGGCTATCTGCAAGGATGTGCTCGACGTTTCTCTTTCCAAGGCACGCATTTGTATTTTTCTCATTTGTTTCGTAGCTGTCTGTAGGAAGTTTGATATCCGATCTCTTACTTATTGTGTACTGTAGGAGCAACAATGCAGTGATTGGTCGTGTCGTCCTCTGACAGAAGAGCAAATACGGTATGCAGCTGCAGATGCACATTGTCTGCTTATGATATTTGATGTCCTGCGGTGCAAGTTTTACCAAGAAGGTTTGTGATTGATAACACACGTGTGTAACCTTTGTTGTTGTATTGAGTCTATTGACTATTGATTGCACTTAATTAGTCACTTGTACAGAAAATTCAGGTGAAGGTTAAGAAGACTTTTTATTTTAACTACGGACAGTTATGAATTGGAAAACATTTAAATGAATGAATAAGTAGAAAGTTAACTGATGGACCATATTCTATACTAGTAGGAAATTGATTTCAAGTTTCATTTTGTTGGACTCTAAGCAACTCAATTGTGTATATTTCTACAAGGCAATTAGTACTGCATCGAATATCAAGATGTAACCATCTATGTCAACTGTGAACCATATTTGGTTTGTTTGTAATCAGAGCTTACCTCAGTCAGTCGTTTTGTAAATCCTGCATTGGTTTCTAAACGTTTATTTGGTTTTTAACTTGTAGGGAATTCGTTAAATAGGGTTGCTGAGATAAATCCCTTCAATAATCTATATCTTGGATTGAAACTTATTTTTGAGGAGCCTAATACTTGTAATATGATCATAAAGACCAAGTTTTGTGATGCTTTAGAAATGGTCCAAGCTACAAGTACCGTCTTTCCTCAAGAACTAATTACCATCAAGAATACCGATTTGAGTTGGCCATCACAAAGTTATCAAGCTATTGATGACACAATTCTGCGAATTGTTAGAAGATATGGTGACAAAATTGTCTTGAAGCTATCTGATAGGAAACCTAAAGCATCCAAAAGGAAGGGGAAAAGACAAACCTCCACCGGATTGAAGAACAAACAAAATGGATTAGAAGCAAATGATGAATGGGAAGGCCCTCCACCATGGGATCTGTCACTGGGAGGAGATGGATGCCCTAAATTTTTATGTGATAGAATGGTAACTAGTTTTTATGTTGTTTCTTACTTTCTCCTTTGTCCTTTCATTTTCTTATTCTTTTTTCTTTAAAAAAAAATAACTTTAGAATCTAAGTAAAATGATTTTTAAGATTGAAGGCTTGGCTAAACAACTAAGATGCGTTGGAATAGATGCTGCAGTTCCTTGCACTAAAAAGCCCGATACCAGGTATAGAGCAACGAAGTACCTTTACTGTTGAAACTACTATAAAAAAGAAGTTTAAGTGCAGCAAGGAAGCTTCGGTACATGCAACTCGATAAGCATGCTACAACTTTATTTTGTATCCATTTTATTGCCTTCAGGACCTTAATAGAACAAGCTGACAAAGAGAAACGGGTGCTCTTAACACGAGATGCAAAACTTCTGAGACATGATCCTCTGATAAAAAACCAGATATATAGGTTGAAGAATCTTCTGAAAAAGGACCAGTTGGTTGAGGTACATAAATTTATTCCTTATTCACCCTAAAAAAACAAAAAACTGAAAAAGCTTTTTTATTCATTTACAAGTCTTCACCACGAGGTATTTCTTGACTTAGCAGTTAGCAAGCATTGAAAATGTGGGTGGGTGGATTTGTGTGCGTGTGCATGAATCATGAATGTGTGTGATGTAATTGGTAAGCATCATATGTCTCAGCAATAACTGATTTGCACCATAGAAATCAACTATATATCCACTCGTTTACTTTCTCAAGTCTGTGCAAATAAATCTAATGTATATATATCAAGTGTCCATCCCTCAATTTGTTTTGTCTGCGGTATAATTGAGGCTGACAGAAGATATTGACAGGTAATCGGTGCTTTTCAACTTAATATTAGTGAAGATCAGCTGATGTCAAGGTGCACAAAATGTAATGGGAGGTTCATTAAAAGACCTCTTTCAATTGAAGAAGCAGTTGAAGTTGCAAATGGTTTCCAAGTGATTCCTGATTGCCTGTTTGACAAGAATGTAGAGTTTTGGCAGTGCAAAGACTGCAACCATCTCTACTGGGAGGTACTGTAAACAACTAAACATATTATTTTCTTCATTTTGGTCATTCCTTTCGGTCAATATTGTGTGTTATGTTATATCTCCTCTGTAGAACTTTAATTTACACTGCCAAACAATTACCTCCTGATTGTTCATACTTATTAGATTACGTAGGGCCTTCTAGTTCTGGACAGATTTTCCGCATATCCAGCAGCAATTATTGATTTTTAAATATATAAAAAGTACTAGCTCAATAAATTAAATTTCTGAAAACCAATTTGGGTTTCCTGAAGTGTAATGATTTTACTTTTTGTTGTTGAGTAACGGCGTTCTTTCGTTGTTGGTGTGGAGAATTGAGAAAGACTGCTAAAACATGTATTGTGTAATTGTATTGTAGGGAAATCAATATCACAGAGCTTTGCAGAAGTACAGTGACTATGCAAGCTAAGCTGACAAATTTGAGGCCGTAGTTCTGATTATATTAGTGGAGGAAACTGTGCTGTTCTTTATGTTACGTTTAATTGGACAGTTTGTTTGAACATATACTAAATTTATGTCATCAACAACCAGTTAGATTTTTTAGAATTTTTCTTTCCCAATGTTTTGGGTCAAATATGCAGCCAATTAGGAAAATTTGTGATACTATGTAAATGTGTATTACAGTATCAGTATGTAATCAAATATTAAATTTGTGGAGTGTTAGTTTGAGATATGTACATCAACTTTCTTCACCTTTCTTCTGTTCCAGCCTCCAGGGGTTGATTTGGGTTCGGGTATAATCGCAACAAAAATGTAAAGAAATAGATTGAGTGACCTAAAAACTGCCGAAGTCCAGTAATAATATAAGTGACTTTGGTTTATCTTGTGCTTGAACCAGTTTCGTCTTGTTCCCCCCCTCTCTCTGACCTTCTCCACGATATACACCAATAAATAACTAGCTGCAGTTGCCATACCCGTCAATCCTTATGTAAAATATTGCATGTCTTGTTCATTTTTTATTTGCATTTTATTTTGGGGACTTATGCTGAATTTTATTGTATCTCACAGAATAGGTTCAAGAGATGAGAGAATTAAGGATACCCACCAGAAAGACTAATCCAATCCATAATAATGTATCAGAAAACAAAACATTTTTATACCAACCATCAGAGAAGCAAATACAACAGGTACACCAATTAACAAGAATGATGGAAGAAGGATATCCAGTCTTTATGATTTTTTTTTTTGAAAAATCGCACTTGCATTAAACATCTTCAGAAATAAGGTTACAAATAAAGTCCGGAGCGGCATTACATCACTCCATAGAATCTGACATAGAATAAGCAGCCTGCGCTAACATATGGGCTACTTTATTCGCAGATCTGTGATCAAAAATCACTAACACTTCCTCAAAGTGTTTAAGTAACTCAACACACTCATCTATGATAATATGAAAATTGGAAATTCTACGAGGGCCATGAATTGCATCGACTACTACTTTTGCATCTAGCTCGAATATGCATCTTGTTGTCCTCCACTCCTTAGTCCAAGTTAAAGCCTCCTTGAAACTGAGGGCTTCAGCTTCTGTAGCCGACAAACACCCTCCAATTTTACTAGCCCTCGCTCGGAGGAACTGACCCTGATCATCACGGACGACACAACCTGCACCCATGTCTGTACTAGTCGTTCGGTATGCAGCATCTACGTTTATCTTAGTCCAGCCCTGGGTTGGTTTGCACCATTTCCGCAACTGCCTGTTTGGAGTACCAATCTTGAGCTTATCCTGGGCATGCTTCCATTCCTGCAACATATTCTCTACCATAGACTTGACTCCAAGGACCGATATATTCTTCTTATCCCACACCCATGAGTTGCGTCTAGCCCATAAACCCCAGCAAAACAGACCTATTTGAGCACAAATCTGGTTATTATTTTTACTAAAAAAATGCTTCAAAACCTGCATGAACGTTTCCTCTGAGGTTACTTGGCATATGTCCTGATAGCCCGTAACTGCCCATAAATCCTTTGCGAACCCACATTTAAACATGATATGCACTGTGTCTTCCGTCTGAACTTGACACCACGAACAAGTATATTGCATATTAACATGTTTTGTCTTCAAGGCCGCAGCAGTAGGCAACACATTTCGACAGGCCCGCCATAAGAGGTTAACTACCTTGCCTGGTAACTTCAAACCCCACAGCTTCTTCCAGAACTGTCTATCTTCATACACCTGCTCCCCCCTTAGCTTTCTATAGCAGCTACGAACTGTGAACATGCCCTCTTTGTCCCAAGCCCAGTACCATGTATCTTTTGTGATTCGATCAGTTAATGGGACTTGCAGAATCAGCTGCCTATCCCTGTCGTTAAACAAGTCCTTTAGAATGTCGTCGTCCCACCTCCTAGAATTATGCTGCATCAAAGAGTTCACTGTGGCCTTCTCCAGCTCTGTATAGCATTCAGTTGTGATACAACCATTCTCGTAGCAAGGCAACCATGGAATCTGCCAAATCCGTGTATCTTGACCATCCCCAATTCTCTTTCTCCCTCCTTGCTTCACCACTTCCTTTGCTGCAAAAATGCTCCTCCACATGAAGCTAGGATTAGCTCCCAACGTTGCTTCTAAGAAATCGTTATTAGGGAAGTACCTTGATTTCATAAGTTTTGTAACCAAAGGGTTAACATTGGTAAGCAACCTCCATGCCTGTTTAGCTAGCATTGCTAAGTTAAAATCCCTTAATCTTTTAAACCCCAGCCCCCCCCCTTCCTTAGCTTCGCATAACCGATCCCAAGCCAACCATTTTATACCTTTCGAATTTTGACCTCCACTCCACCAATATGCATTCATCTTCTTTTCTATAGAGACACACACATCTAGAGGTATTAAGAAAAGGTTCATCCAGAAGTTTGGCACAGATTGGGCTGCTGACTTTAGCAGGGTAATTTTTCCAGCTTTTGAGATGCTTTGCAAACTCCACATTTTCAGCTTCTTCTCGATTCTGTCCTCCAAGAACGCACACACCGCATTTTTTCTCCGACCAATTGTCATTGGTACTCCCAAGTATTTCCCAGGTTGATCAGTCAGTTGTACTCTCAGCTGGTCACACACTGCAACACGATCCATATGTCCTGTATTTGGCGAGAAGTTGATGGCAGATTTATCATAATTTATGATTTGCCCTGAAATTTCTGCATACCTATCCAAAATTCGCTTCAAGACATTAGCCTCTACCCCTGTTGCTCTGAAAAAAAGGTAACAATCGTCCGCGAATAATAAATGGGATATCATTGGAGCTCCCTTTGCAATACGACATCCATGTAATAACCCAAGCTCTTCATTTCTGCGGATAATGGAGCTCAGACCTTCGACACACATGATATAAATATAAGGGGAGATTGGATCTCCCTGCCTAACTCCCCGACTTGGCACCACATAACCAAATTGTTCTCCATTGTGCAGAAAACTGTACGAAACTGAACTAATGAAGTACATGATTCGATGAATCCAGACTTGATGAAACCCAAATTTTTCCAACATATTCCTAATAAAACCCCACTCCAAACGATCATATGCTTTCGAAACATCTAGCTTCAACCCTGCCACCCCCTTTCTACCTTGAGTGCGTCGCTTGATATGATGGTTTATTTCAAATGCTATTAACGCATTATCCGTAAGTGAGCGACCTTCCATGAACGCACTTTGATTCTCCGAAATAATATTACTCAAACAGGGTTTTAATCTATTTGTCATGACCTTGGAGAGAATTCTAACAAGTACATTACATAGTGAAATTGGACGCAAGTCTCCCATAGTTTGAGGAAATTTAACCTTAGGAATTAGACATACCAGCGCGTCGTTAACTCCCTCAGGTAATATACCTGTAGCTATAAAGTCACGGCAGAATCTGAACACGTCTTCCTCCACTATCGACCAAAACACTTGAAAGAATGCCGGGTTGAGCCCGTCTGGGCCTGATGACTTGTCTGGGTGCATGCCAAAAACTGCCTGCTTGACCTCTTCTTTTGTCACTTCAGTTAGCAGGTTTGCATTATCTGAGTCTGATATTTGCTTAACTACTTCTCTATCAGACAGCCTACCATTGAGGTTTGAAGCTGTGAACAACCGAGTAAAGTATCCCTGGATAACTTCTTGGATTTCAACCGATGTTTCTCTCCAGCCACCACTGTCGTCCTTTATTCTTTCTCATTTATTATTCCTTCGCCGAGATGATGCATAGTTGTGAAAGAACCGAGTGTTTTTGTCCCCCTCCTGCAACCAAAACTGCTTGGATCTTTGTTTCCAATAAATTTCTTGTTGCTCTAACAGCTTTAAGTACTCCCAACGAACCTCGTTATACCTCTGAATTCCCTGAGAATTTCTCACCGACCTCAACTTACGAAGCATCATTCTGCACCCTTGCAACTTAGCCTTAAAATCTTTGCTTATACCACCCCCCCATTCTTTGAGCCTGATCCCACACAGGCGAATTTTGGCCAAAATATCTTGCCCTCCATCCATCTCCCAGCCAATTCGGACTACATTCCTGCACTCCGACTCTCTAAGCCAAACGTTTTCGAAACGAAACCTTCGCTGTTTCGGCACAAAAATCTTCTTATTAATATGCAAGAATAGAGGTAAATGATCCGACGTGGCCACTTCAAGAATTTGAACCTCCGCTTCCGGAAAGAGATGTTGCCATTCTTGATTAGCTAAACATCTATCCAAACGTTCTTGAATCCAATTCTGCTGACCTCTAGACCGCTCCCATGTAAACTTCTCACCCACATAACCCAAATCGCTTAAGCCACAGTCACGAATTGTTCTTGAATCCAGTCTTTATGATTATTTAACGTATATGATTCAAATTCGGTTATAACAGTAAAGTATGACAGTCTACAATACATCTGAAGTTGCTTGGTCAAATAAAATAAAATAAAAATAAAACTGAAGTTATAGCAGAATAGATAAATGAACTTATAATGTGATATCACAGTATGTAATCAAACATCTAATTTGTTGAGTGTAGTTTGACAATGTGCGAACAAACAAACTATGAATACACACGTACATTTTAACTTTCTTCATCTTTCTTCTGTTCTGGGGGTTCTGATTTGGGTTCGGGTGACATCTTGGCAACTAAAATGTAAAGAAATAGGTTAAGTGAGCTGATTACTGCCAATGTCCAATAATACCTATCCAAGCGACTTTGGTTTATCGTATGCTTAAACCAACTTGTTCCTCCTCTCTTACTCGCCTTATCTACTATATACACCAACAAATAACTAGCTGCAGTTCCTAGAGCCGGAAATCCTATTATGAGATATTCCAAGTACTTGTTCATAGAAGGAGGGTATCCAGAGTTGAATAATTCCGTGAAACAAGTAGTTGAAATCCCATTGAATAATCCAAGAAGTAGATATTGCGGAACCAACCAAAACATTGTCATTGGAATTTTAATATTCTTAGGTGGGTCATCTTTTAGCAGTTCAGGGATGCTTCTTATCAGTTTCAATCGTCGATTTTCTATTAAAGCAGCAGTAATGCAGCACACAATGGAAGTAATAAGAGCGAAAGCAATTCCAAAGAAGGGGAAATACTTTTTATACTTTTCAGGTAACCAACCTTTGAAGGTGCTGTAAATCTGACCAGAGATGAAACTCGCGCCACCAGAGAAGAGATAGAAGATGAGAATAGTTACTTTGAGGCGTCCAAGTTTTTGATTCATGTGATTTGCTTGTTCAAGAAAGTATGTATTTCCGAGGGAGGATACTAATCCGCAGAGTATGAAGGGTATCCACAATGGGGCCATTTGAAGGCAGGCTTTGGCATCCTCTACTTCTCTCACGCTACAAAGATGCCACTTGTGCTTCTTCTGTTGTTCTTCTGCCGGAGTTGGTAAGATTATTGCAGCCTTGTCCAAGCACCTGCAGGTAAGCATTTACGATTTAGTTATTTGTTGATACAAAATTTTGACTGATGTAATATGTATGAATTTCAAATCATCATCTACCTGAGGGAACTAGTGAGCTGAACAGGATCATCTGATATATAAAGATTTTTTGCATTGTTGTGATCCCCAGGGAGTTTCTTAGATCTTTTGTATAAAGCGGCCACAAACACTCTGATAATTGTTGTTAATGGGCTCCCCTGAGGTCGTTTACGTTTGTAGGGTTGCCAAAACAAGCCACTCAAGTAGACGAGTAGGGCCACCAGGCTAAACATTGCTGTAAGGCCAAATTTGATTGCCCAAGATTTAATGAATGGTAAGACAAAACCTACAATGATTGTAGCAACCACCAGAACAAGGCAGCCTATTTGTTGGCCTAAGCTACAGTCACAAATTGCAATTTTTGTGTTACTGTCTGTGGCTTCTTCTTTCTGTTTTTCTTCTTGTTCTTGGCAGAATGGGACTTGCGATACGCGACTTCCCACTCCCAGCGCTATCAACGCTAAGGAAATGTAAAACAGTGTTTTCTGCGTTCGACTAATGCATTCTGGCTCATACTTGTTACATTGCCCGATATTGAACGGTGGTGTTGACACGGTAAGAAGTACCAACCCCTGCATTGTGGAGAAGTACCTCAGGTCAATTTTTACAACTATTTTAGCACTATGAATGCATACATCGAATTTATATATGCACTTATGTCGAATATATATATATACACTACACCGCTCCTTACAATGGCATCCACAAAACAAGAGAACAAGAGCGTATAGAAATTTCCAAGCAAGGAGTCAGCTAAGAATGCGAAGGGTATATTTAAGAAAAATGTGACTCCATTCCAGACATTGACAATACCAGCTGCATGTGTAACACTTAGCTTCCAAACATTCGTCAAGTACGTCTGCATCACCCACATTATAATCGCTTCAAATAAGTTCACCGCAACTAATACTACTGCAATAAATAATATTCACAGAACAAATTTCAGAATATTTAATCAGATTTTGTTAACACAAAAATAGTAGCACCGTACATATCTGTATTTAAAAAAAAAAAATGAAAGGAGAACCTGTTATCCGCAAGAAGGATTGCATGATTTCAAATTGGTCGGCTCACAACTTGGGCTTATGACAGATATATTGATTATTGGTTTATGTAAACTGGTATAGAAAATTCAGTAGTTTGTTTTTCATATCAACAATAAAAACGAGTCCAAAAGATACTTATACTACTAATCTGCAATATTATTTAAGTATCAGTTCCTTCCTTCATACTGTCATTTCACTCTAGTTTGCATAATTAGGTGAACAATTTAAGTTCGATCACCCTAACCTTGGACTCCATAAATGAAGTAAGCAGGTATTCTTTACGTATAGATCAGGGTCAAGTACAAACATTCCAACGTGTAAACCGTGCTGCCCATTCTGAAGGTTTCCAGCTTTTGCTCTGTTATCCTTCACTTAAAACCTCTATTAAAATAATACGCTTAATAATTAAAAATAACAGTAATCTGAAGAAACATATGATTATTGTTAACGGTATATTAATTCTGAGCCGGTTCCACCTAGATCATTTATACAAATATATGTAATATTGATGGACTTGAATTTCATTTTAAATTAGAATTGTTTGTCCAGAAAATCATTATCAGATAGTTTAGTTATATTAGTTAAAGTGTTGGATTACATCGAGCATACGTGTGTTAGTTTTTGAGAAAATTATCAAAATATTCATATTTGAGCATGTTTGGCCCTATTTAGTGACGGGACACGTTAAATCGTGTACCGTGATATGAGGGGTAATACGGTATTTAGTCTTTCGTAACAGTGCATGATACGGTACACGGTGTAACGTGTTCTGTGTAGCACGGTGTACTGTATCTCGTGTTAGGCGGGTGCGCAGCACAAACACGGTGCACGCTCTTCCGTATCATGCATAACCGTGTTCCGTATCCAGTTAATACGGTAGACTGTGTAATGTATTCAGCTAATACGGAGGCCGAAACTCCGTATCCCGTCGGTATTTCGGGCCATTTTTTCCAGAATCAGTATTTTGGGCCACTTGATCCCAAAAATGATTATTTTGGGCCATCACCCTTAGTTTTTTAAATATATGTGTTGATTACATAATTATAATTTTAACTATATCGAATACAATTGTTACTGTGAAAAAAAGTTTATCTAAAATTGAAGTTGATCAAAAATTATCATCGATCAATAATATCACAAGAGAGACGGCTTGATTATGTTATCTATGGAGGGAAAAAATGTCAGTTAAAATTACATATTACAGTAATATTTTTTTTTCGAGATTTTGCACATTTAAATTAATAAAAATTGTAATTTCTTAGCTTCAACTTGTGATTATAATTTTATTTTAGTTGATAATATAGAATTAATATGTCATTGCAGTTATCAAATTATTATGAATTGTAAAATTTAAATATTATAAAATATATCTATACTATTATATAAAAGCCGAAACATTAAAAATTTTGGTACATGTTTGGTATTTCGTAAATTTACTTATTTACCCTTCACTATAAAGAAAAATATATACGATATCTATACTATTAAAACACCTAAAATAAATAATAACATAATATAATTAATGGTAATTAGTCGATTGTCTTTTTCACATTTACTTTCAATTGAAGATATTACCTTTTATAAACACCTATTGCCTTTTTCACAATTACTTTCATTTGAAAATATTACCTTTTATAAACACGTAAAAACATCAATCGTATCATATTTTCCAGTCATTAATATTTCTTCCGAATTAAAATACGTTACCTTTTGATATAAAACTAATCTCAAAATATCACACCATACTTTTCAATTATTAATAATATTATATAAAATTTATCACTAATAGAACATAATAGAAATCCGTATATTACGATATAAAAGAAATTTGTATACTACGAATAATGAGCATTAGATTTTTAGTAAAAATTAGTAAAAATTAGAATCGTTAGATCCAATGATTAAATATATTATATCATTAAATTAATTTACTAAAATTTCAAGGTTCGAATTTTATCAATGACGTATTTATTTTAAAATTTTATAATGTAAGTTTTAAACCATGCATATCATTAATTAAATATATATTAAATTATTAAAATTAAAATTAAAATTAAAATAAAACATTGTAAATAATGATTATATAATCTATAGCCTCAAAAATGCTAAAGACGAACTAGTTTTTTTTTTTTTTTTTGCCATAGTGATTCCATTATTTTAGTATGTGTTCTGATACACTATAGGGAAGAATCGAATCTTGGTGGTTTGACAAGGTATAGTCCTCATTTACCACATGAGCTACACCATCACCCCTAAAACGAACTAGTATTTTTTCTTTTTGACGAATAAGAAGATTTTATTAATACTTAAACATTGAAACCCAGTCGAGACAAACCCCCGAACTGTCAACTGCAACCTGATTGTGAAACAAAAAACGAGCTAAACAAATAGCCGTTTCGTTTTCAGATTGCTTAACACATAGAATATAAATATTCTTGAAATTAAAAATGATTATAAAGGTTTCCCGAGCAATCCAGTCGACACCAACATTCCTGAAAATAGTAACATCAAAATTGACCTCCGCATATAAAAAAACCGGTGATAGTCCACTTTTCATACCCATCAGTTACACCAACTGAGGTCGGGGGTATAGATGCCCTCATATATTGAACAATCTTTCGTTGTGCAAGGTGAGATCTCGCAATAATCACCCCCGTTCCAGATTCGAAGTGGGCTTCCCAGATCTCCCAATATACCATAGAAATCATTCTTAAAACAACACGATAACAAACTAAAACGCAACAAAAACACTCCAAAAGGAGAGACATAAACCACTCCAAAAGGACAGACATAAAACACCCAAAAAAATGGATGTAAGAATCAAAAATCTCACCCAAAGATGAGATTATTGAAGGATAAAACAAAAAAGAAAATAAGAAAAAGGAGAAGATGGATCTCCTGCAGTGGCTATGGTTGGAATAGAGGGGAAGAGGATAGGATGGATGAGAAAGAGATGGAAAAGAAAGGGAGTCGACTCTCATTAGGGTTTTAGACTAACTAGTATTTAATCGATCGAAAATTTAATTTAAATTATATTTGAAAGTCAGTTACAAGAAAACAGCTGATTTCCAACGACATCTGTCCATGATACAGCATAATTGGTGGGCCGGAAGCAAATGACATGGGAACTCGACCACCCCTGTCAGCCTGTCACCCGTTTTATTAAAAGATAATTTACATAATCTGTCCCTTGTTCGTTTCCTCTGGCTATGCTCTAGGCTGACGGAAGACATGTACATCAATTTTCTTCACCTTCTTCTGTTCCAGGAATTCTGATTAAGGTTCGGGTACATGGGCAACAAAATGTCATGGAAATAGACTAGATGATGAGCTCATAACTGCCCAAGTCCAATAATATCGAAGTGACTTTGGAAGTCCATCAATCCTTAATGTAAAATATTGCATGTACTCGTTCATGGAAGAAGGATGTCCAGTCTCCAGTCTTGAATGATTATTAATATATATGATTAAATTTACATCTAATAAAAAAGTTGGATTGACCAACAAAATTGATTAATCAAAGAATTAGGTTAATTAAAATTGACTGATATAAAACAGTGAAGTATGACATTGTTTATGCCACAAAAGATCTGTAGTTGCTACAGTCCAACTGATAGAAAAGAAAAAAAGGTCTCAAGTTATGATAGAAAAGATAGATGAGCATATAATGTCATGCTACAGTCCGAAATCAAACATATAATCTGTTCTGTGTTTGACACATTCATAGAAACACGCACCGACAAACAAACAAACAAACAGCTAGCGATCATATGTACATTCTTGCTGATACTTGTTACATTGCCCGATATTGAACGGTGGTTTTGACAAGGTAAGAAGTACCAACCCCTGCATTGTAGAGAAGTACCTTTTTTACGACAATTTCAGCGCTATGGAAACACACATTGAATACACACACACACACACAATTAAGTATGATATTTACATACACTCTACAGCACTACTTACACTTAGTCATGGATTTATGTATCTGTTGCAGAAAAGCCAGTAGTAAATTCTTTCTGATATCAACAATAAAAAGGAGTCCAAAAGATACATATACCAAAGAAAGAACAAGAGATGGTCAGCAATGTTATTTAAGTATCAATTCCTTCCTACGTACTGTCATTTCACTGTAGTTTGCATAATTAGGAGAACAAATACACCTTCAAAGCTCTCATATACTGTGCGAGTTCAGTCTCCCTTACCTTCGACTACATTGCATTTGTAAATGAAGTAACCAGCTATTCTTTACGTATAGCGGGTGAAGTACCAACATTCCAACGGGTAAACCGTGCTGCCGCGCCATAATTAACCTGCTTTTCATAAACTTTTTTATCATTCACTTAAACTAATTAACCTGCTTTTGATAAACTTTTTTACCATTCACTTAAACCTCTAAAAAATAATACACTTCAATTTTTAAAAAAAAATATATATCTAAATATAATTTTAGAGTAAACTACAAGTAAACAGGTGATTTTCGATCCCATCTGTCGATAAAAAAGCATAATAGGTATTTGGTAGCAAATGACATGTGAACTGGACCATCTCTGTCATCCATGTTTTTGTAAGAAAAGTATTACACAAACTATCCCTGCGTTCGTTTCCTCTGGCTATGCTTGAGGCTAACAGAAGATATTGGCAGGTAATTCGTACTTATCAAATGATGGAATATTTGTGAAGATCAGCTGATGCATGTGAAGCTGCACCAAATGTAATGGGAAGTTCTTTCTGAGGACCTGTTTCAAATGAAGAACAACCAAAGGTGCAAAGGGTTTCCAAATGATTCTTTATTTGCCTATTTCACAAGAATCCATAGTTTTGATTCATACTGTTGTATTGAATAATCCCGGCCGGTCGGTTGCAGAGCAAAGACCGAGACTTCACACTTTGGTTATGGCTGTGAGCATTATCAAGAGAGTACTGTCAATATTTGTGTCGTGTAATTGAATTGTAAGGAACAAAAAACGGGTTAAATATCAAATACATGATTGATTGGATCCAAATGTATCACTTGCATCATTCATTAAAACAGGCAATCGAGCATTGATACATGTGAATATTCACATTTATCTTGAAACACAACTCACCAACATATTTCAAACATAACTCACTAATATTTTTTAACATCAATTACATGTTTCAAGTTTATTTTCTAACAACAGCAACAGCAACAGCACCTACATATACATATGCACACACGCTGAGCACATTCATAAACAAACTCTTTCACCTTCTTTATTCTGTTGGCTGGTTTAGGTTTTGGTTGAGGTAAGATCCGTACAACAATAATGTAAAGAAATAGATTGAGTGAGCTGATCACTGCCAATGTCCAATAATATTTATCCACACGGCTTTCGTTTAACGAATGCTGGAACCAATTTGGGCTTGTTCCTCCTTTCTCACTCACCTTTCCTACTATATACACCAACAAATAACTAGCTGCAGTTCCTATACCTGTAAATCCTAATGTGAAATAGTGTACATACTTTTTCATAGAAGATGGATATCTAGTCTTGAATAATTCTTCATAACAAGTCGAAGAAATCCCACCAAACACCCCAAGAAGTAGGTATTGCGGAACCAACGTAAACATTGACATCGATTCCTTTTTACTTACCAATTCTAATCTCCGGCTTTCGACTTTAGCAGCATTAATGCAGCATAAAATGGAAGTGATTAGGGAGATAGCTATTCCAAATAAGGGGAAGTGCTTTTTATTCTTTTTTAGTGGCCATCTTTTGGCAATCCTGTAAATGTAACTAGAGATGATATTTGCACCGAAAGAGAAGAAAAAAAAGATGAGAATATTAACTTTGAGGCGCCCCAGCGTTTGATTTAAGTGATTTGCTTGTTCAAGAAAGTAAGTGTTCCCGAGGGAGAGTACTAATCCGCACAGTATAAGGGTAATGCACAATGGGGCCATTCGAAGGCAGACTTTGGTTTCCTCCACTTCTTTCACACTACAAAGATGCCACTTATTCTCTTTCTGTTCTTCTTCCGATGGAGTTGGTAAGATTATTGCAGCCTTGTTCAAGAACCTGCAGGTAATAATTTATAATGTACAAACATTTGGATTGATGCAGTATATAAATTAAAAAATGTTGCATACCTAAGGGAACGTGTGAGCTCTACACGATCGTCTGACTGATAAAGATTATTTTCATTGTTGTGATCCCCAAGGAGTTTCTCAGACTTTTTGGATATAGCAGCCACAAAGACTCTGATGATTGTTGTTAATGGGCTCCCCTGAGGTCCTTCACGTGGGGAGGGATGCCAAAACTGGCCATTCAAGAAGATGAGTAGCGCCAGAAGGCTAAATATTGCTGGAATCCCAAACTTGACTGCCCAAGATTTTATGAATGGTAGGACTAAACTGCTTATAATGATAACAATTACCATAACACAGCAGCTTAGTTTTTGGCCTAAGCCGCAATCACATATTCCTTCTTCTTTATTACTGTTTGTGCTTTCCCCTTTCTGTTCTTTTAAAAATTGGACTTGGGATACTGTACGACTGGCCAATCCTGCTGCTATCAAAGCTAAGGCAATGTAAAATATTGTCTTCTGCGTTCGACCAATGCATTTAGGCTCATTTTCTTCACATGACCCAAGGAACTGAGTTGTTGACAGTGTCAGAAATCCTAGCCCCTACAGTGAAGACATTTTCGTTCATTTTTACAACATCAATATCTCTTTACATGTATGCACATATCGATTATAAATTACTACTGATGGACAAAATAACCCCAGCCCTACGGCTCAGGCCGAAGCCAAAAGAACGACACCCCAGACCAGCTACAACCGTAGCGCCCCTACGGCGCTACGGTTTGAGGTCGACCATATGGGCGTAGATCCCAATGGCGAGTCCTCAGACATGTGTCCTACCTTTATCCACCTGTCCCGACGCATAACCCCTTAGCTTCCCCCCGTCACCTATTCTGCCCCTACCAAACGAACAGCTGGCCTGACAGCTCTAGCTCATTGGCTATCCTACTTCCATGAGATCAACGGCGGGGGCATAACGGATGAACAGAAAAGAAAACACGTGGCCAATAAATGGGCTATAGATAGAGAGGAGAGACCAACGGAAAAAGGGTTACAAAATAAGACACACACACACCACCATCTAAATCTTCTGATGATCGCTACGGATCAAAGCTAGAATATCTGTAGTCCATCATTTGGCGCCGCTGCCGGGGATCAAAAGTGCTTATCCCATCAACCCACAACGACCCGAAACTAAGACTTAAAACACAGATTTGGATACGTGCTAGTATCTACCACAAGAAAGATGAGTCGAGAATCCAGTACTCAGAGAAGTTTTTCTCATTCAGCATCACACTCACCCCCTCGTTCACCCATACACAGCCAGTTCTCGCATCTGAGAGCACAGCAGAGATATATGCAAGAACAAATGGATCGATTGACAGCCCAGATGGCAGGGAATTATCATGAAGCACACCATCAGCCCTACTATCCAGATGAAAGGCAGGGCTCCTTCGCTACCCAGTTCCCTGAAGATTATCATTCGGAGCGTTCTTTCTCCTCATCACGCGACGAAGAACGTCGCCCAAGCTCTAGCTCCAGCCGCTCACTCCGACAGCGTCCGGAGCGTTCATCCTCAGGGTCCCGGGGATCCGTATTCTCCCGGTTGTCCGGGCGAACAGAACCCCGTGCTAGGAGGTCTTATCGAGAGAGAAGCCCCGGTGCGGAAAGGCGCAGGAGGTCTAGATCAGGGGACCACCGCAGAAGAATCCCTCCCATAATAATCCAACAGAACTCTGCGGCCCCACGTCAGGAAAGACAGGAGGAATTAATGGCAAGGTTAGCCCGGTTGGAAGACTTGGCAGCCGGACCCCTATTAAACATGAATGGGGGAAGGTCCCCGTTTTCGGAAATCTTAGAGGTGTCTCAGGTGGATCTAGGAGTCAAGATAACAGGGCTGGAATCTTTCGATGGTACCACAGACCCCAATGACCATCTCAGCTATTATGAAAATTTAATGATCTGCCACAGATATAATGATATAACAAAGTGTCGTTTGTTTATATCTACACTCAAAGCTTACGCGAGGACATGGTTTTCGAGTTTACCCCCCAGAAGTATCAACTCGTGGGAAGAATTTAAGGTCGTGTTCTTGGCCAAGTTCCGAGTAAATATTCCTCACGCAGTGCACACCATTTCTTTAGAAAATGTAAAGCAAAATCCTGGGGAATCATTGCGAGATTATATACAGAAGTTCAAGACGGCCGCGTCTAAAGTCAGAGAGCTAAAACCAGCCACCGCGGTGGATTCGTTTGTAAGAAATATGAATTACGAAGAATGCAAAGATTGTTGTAAGGAGCTATGCAACAAAGAACCGGAAGACCTCTACGAGGCCTACGGTATCGCCACGGCTTATATTGCTACGGACGAAAGACTAAGGGCATACTATCCCAGTTCTCGAAATAGGGCATCCGGTTCAGAACCAAGGAATATGCAAGTGGATGGGATAGATGATTTTCGAGGGACAGGAAAAAAGAACTTCCCTACGGACCTAAGAGCCCCACCCCGTCAGGCCAAAGAGGCTCCAACCTTCACCCCTCTCAACAGGAGTCCTTCGGCGATCTTGGAGTGCATCCGAAATAGAGACTTTTTCCAGGAACCACCTCCGATGAGAACCCCAGCAGACAAGAGGGATAAAACCCGATTCTGCGCTTATCATGCGAGTGTGGGTCACCACACAGATGAATGCACTTCATTGAAGTATTTCTTAGAAAGACTCATCAAGAGAGACTTACTAAACGACTATGTACAGCCACGGCGACAGAACGCCCCCCCACCAGAACCTCGTGGTAGAGGACAACCAGCCAGGCATGTCGTAGACATGATCATGGGAGGAGAAAATCCACCTTCACATAAGAGGGAAATCCTACACTTGGATGCTCAGAAGGCGTTCCGATGGTCTGAATCGACAATCTCATTCACAGACAAGGACTATCCAGAAGGAGATGAATGTCAGAGTGGCCCTCTCACCGTCCAGTTGGACATAGCAGGTCAAGACGTGAAGAAAGTTCTGATAGACAATGGTTCTTCAGTAGATATCATCTTCCGGCACACTTTGAGAAGGATGATATTGGATGGACAGATTGAAAACCAGAGTGCTGAAGACACAAGGGGGCCCCTCTACGGCTTCGGGAATAATGCTGTTCCGATACAAGGTACGATCGACCTACCTACCACCTTTGGTACCTCCCCCCAAGAGGTAACTGCCCTTGTTAGATACTATATAATCGATATTGCTTCTTCGTATAATGTCATAATTGGGAGACCAACCTTGTTCTACCTGGGAGCCATTATTTCCACTCCACACATGAAAGTAAAGTTTCCAACTCCCGAGGGCACGGGTGCTTTGAAGTCAGACGCTAAAGCATCGTTACTGTGCTATTCTGCCTCACTCAATCTGGCTCAAACCAATCCTCGTAAAAGGAAGATATTTGAATTTGAAAGAAGGATCGACTCGGGAAGTGCCTCCAAGGCCCCCAAGTCCGAAGGAACGCAGGTTCTGTTCATCGAAAACTCTCATCAACCCAATCCCAGAAACGAAGACCAACACCAAACCTCCCGTCTTCCGAAGGCAGTTCCGGGTGAGCCGACTGAACAAGTGGAATTGGTTGTTGGAGACCCTTTGAAATTACTGTCCGTGGGGCAAGGCCTCGAAGAACCCCTGAAAGGAGAGGTCATACAGTTGCTTCGAGAATATGCTGATGTGTTCGCATGGAAGCCGGAGGATATGCCGGGTCTAGATGAAACCATCTCTCTACATCGCTTGCATCTAGACCCGAATAAAAAATCCGTCAAACAAAAAAGACGGAATTTTGCTCCCGAAAGGCAACAAGCTGTGGACGAAGAAATCAGCAAGTTGCTAAAGGCAAACTTCATCTACGAAATCCAATTTCCCGAATGGATAGCCAATGTGGTCCTGGTAAAGAAACCCAACGGGAAATGGAGGGTATGCATAGACTACACGGACCTAAACAGGGCCACACCGAAGGACTACTACCCCCTGCCCACCATAGACCATCTTATCGATGCTACGGCGGGATATGTCTTGTTCAGTTTTCTGGATGCATTCTCAGGATATAATCAAATCAGCTTAGCTCCGGAAGACAGACCAAAAACCTCCTTCATTACCCATAGGGCTGTGTATGCTTATCGAGTGCTTCCGATGGGATTGATGAATGCAGGGGCAACCTACCAAAAAGCGATGAACGAAATTTTTTCAACCCAAATTGGGAAAAATCTAGAGGTGTATGTGGATGATGTTATAGTCAAGTCTCAAAGCAGAGAAGCTCACCTTGTCGACCTACGGGAAACTTTTGAAAACTTGAGAAGGTCTAACCTCAAGCTTAATCCTTCTAAGTGCACTTTTGGCGTAGCCAGTGGTAAGTTTCTGGGTCACGTAATTAGCGCCAAGGGAATTGAAGCTAACCCTGACAAGACAAAAGCCATTCTGGACATGCCACCCCCATCCACTCCTAAACATGTACAATCCCTCAATGGATGTCTGACTTCTCTGCGACGCTTTATATCCAAACTGTCAGAAAAAAGTTTACCATTCTTCGAAGTTTTGAAGGGGGTTAGCAAGTCTCGACAAATAGAATGGACAAAATCATGCCAGGAAGCCTTCGAATCTCTAAAAAGGTACCTCACTTCTCCTCCAGTACTATCCCGTCCAGTCACGGGTGAACCATTATACCTATATCTTGCTGTGGCCAACGAAGCTGTGAGCTCATGTCTCATCCGAGAGGAAAATGGAAAGCAGTTACCCATCTACTATGTCAGCCATGTACTCAGGAATGCAGAGATTCGTTACCCAACCATAGAAAAAATGGTGTATTGTCTCTTACTGGCCAGTCGGAAGCTACGGCCTTATTTCCAAGGACATGATATCAATGTTTACACCAACCATCCATTGCGGAAAATACTCCACAAGCCAGACTTATCCGGGAGATTAGTCAACTGGGCGGTTGAACTAAGCCAGTTCAACATCACATATCTACCAAGAGTTTCAATAAAAGGCCAGGCCTTAGCTGATTTCTTAGTTGAATGCTCCGGATTGCCGGATGAAGGGATTGATCCCAACTTGAGTACTCCCTCACAAAAATTACCCTCTCCTTGGAAGTTGTTCGTCGATGGTTCCACAACAACGGACAGTAGCGGGGCAGGCGTCCTTCTGATCAGCCCTGATGGGTTTGAGGTACAGCAATCAATCAGATTCGCTTTCCCAACTACAAATAATTGTTCCGAATATGAGGCACTCCTTGCGGGTCTCCGCCTCGCCAAAGCCTTACAGATTCGAAGCCTTCAAGCATACAGTGATTCACAGTTGGTAGTAAATCAGATTCAAGGTAGTTTTACAACCAAGTCACCAATGCTGGTACAATATCTGACAGAAACGAAAGAACGCTTGTCACAGTTCGAGGAAGTCACACTCACCGGAATTATGAGGGGGGAGAATCAGAGGGCAGACACTTTGGCAAGGTTGGCTACAGCCGAAGAGGCTGAAATGACCACTGCCATCTATCACTCTACCCTAACGGCTCCTTCAGTCAATATGCCTGCGGACGAACACCTACAAGTCATAATGATAACCCAGGGCCCTAATTGGATGACTCCAATCCTTCTATATGTACAAGAAGGAATCCTTCCCGAAGATAAAAAGGCAGCCCAAAGGCTGAGAGCGAAAGCGGCACAATATTCTGTGGTTAACGAATGTCTCTACCGAAGATCCTTCTTGGCACCCCTTCTCAAGTGTATAGACTGTCCCGAGTCTGATTATTGCATGTTAGAAGTTCATGAAGGGATTTGCGGAAGCCATTCGTCGGGAGAAGCATTAGCACACAAAATCCTCAGACAAGGGTATTATTGGCCCACGTTGAGGCAAGATTGCATAACCTATGTCAAACAGTGCACTAAGTGCCAGCTATTTGCTTCGATTCCCAGACAACCCCCGGTTCTACCTTCCTCTATATTATCTCCGATACCTTTTGACGTCTGGGGCATGGACATTGTCGGACCATTTCCTCCAGCCAAAGGAGCCCTGAAGTTTCTCATAGTGGCGGTCGACTACATGACTAAATGGGTAGAAGCCAAGGCAGTGGCTCATATCACAGCTACTGTGTGTCGAAAGTTCTTTCACGAGGCCGTGGTGACTCGGTTCGGAATCCCCAGAGTGTTGATAACTGACAATGGAAGGCAATTCATTGATGCCGATTTTGAAGACTATCTCTCCGCCTACCTCATTCAACATCGAAGATCTTCTGTAGCATACCCCCAGTCTAATGGCCAGGTTGAGGTAACCAACCGCAGTCTTCTAAGAAGCCTCCAGAAAAATCTTGAAGAACATAAATCATTGTGGGCCGAAGAGCTCCACAACATCCTGTGGGCTTACAGAACTGACAATAGGAAGCCCACAGGGGAAAGTCCTTTCAGACTCACATATGGAACCGAGGCCCTGATACCAGTGGAAATTGGAGAGACTTCTCACCGAGTGCAAAGTTATGATCAACAGCTTAATGAAATAGGACTTCGAACAAACCTGGATTTGATAGAAGAAAGAAGAGAGAATGCGGTCATCCGCATGGCCACGTACAAACAGGCGACGGCCAAATATTTCAAAAAGATCCACCCTCGGCAATTTCAGGAAGGGGACAAAGTGCTACGGTCTACAGCTGTTTCAGACCCATCTCACACCAAAAAACTGGACCCTGTATGGGAAGGCCCTTATGTGGTACGAAAGGCTCTTCGGCCAGGTACTTATGTTCTTGCTAGACTCAATGGGGAGATAATCCCCAACACCTGGCACGCGATCCATCTCAAGAGATTCTTCCCTTAGGTACTGTTTCTACCCCATCTACCTTATGCTTTTGCTATAAAAGAACCCACTAGCAGTAACTTAAAAGTTACTTATCTTGTTTTGATGTGTACGGAATTATTATATGTATAAATTATCACTGTGTGTACGTTTTTGGGTACTCGTTTAAATTATTATATCGTTTAAATTGGCTATGTTGTATCATATCTGTCAAATATTTCTCTGTCTCCCGAGACCAAAGCCTTATACCTATGAGGCCATGCCTATGTATTTGAGGATATCTATAGCCCCCTATTCAAATAGCCAATATGATTAGTTCGAACAGGACTAAAGGCATAGATGGGGCAATCTATTCATTAATGGGCCAACATATGTAGCCCTATTTAGGCTACGGCATGAATAGATTCTGGTACAACACCTTTTCATTCTTAAGCCAACATATGTAGTTCCAAAGAAACTACGGCATGAATTGGTTCCCTGATCAGACAGGAAAAGGCTTATCGCTCAAACTAATACCTAAACGAATATTTGATTATATTGTCCAGATTCGACTTTGTTTATGTCATCTGAATCTTGTTCTAAAATTATTATACTATCTGGACTCCCTTTCTTCCTCCGGAGAAAAAACAGCGAAAAATGAACGAATGACTTACGATATCTACATTTTCCTGAAAGATTATACTCAGGCATAACTGGCGGTTCAAATATGATCCCTACAGGGCTACAGAATTTAAAGGCCTTCGGCTACGGCTCTAGCCATGCCTTCCTCATAAAAGGATGTGTTTTAGCCCTTTCATTCAAACGGGAAAAACCCTACCCATATCAATTAAAAAACTCGAAAGTAGAACTTTGATTATATTGTCCAGATTCTGCATTGTTTAAATTATCCAGATTTTGTATGTTCGATAAATGATTCACCCAAACTCTATGTTGTTTTCAGAAAAAACTAAAACGAGGATCAACACATGACTTAGCATGCCCACTTATAGAATTTAAAGGCCTTCGGCTACGGCCCTAGCCGTGTTTTAACCCTTTCATTCAAAAGCCTACAAATATGACCATTACGTATTGAATTTTGCATAATTTTAATTCTTTCTATGTAATATCATTTCGCAAACATCTCTTCATCCGAAAGTATTCAAACAGCTACGGCCACATAGCTAAGGTGCAAATAGCCAGAATATTCGCTTCGATTATGGCAACCTGTGCTTGCATCCAATTACCTACAGCATCGATTACTAGTATAACCCACTCATTCATTTCCCTCATAATGAAGTTTCAGGCAAAATTATATTAGAACATAATCGAATTAACTGTGTGCTTAGGATAAATCATACAGTTAATACAATTGTTAAATGTATTAACTGACCTTCTCCAGGCCAGGAACAATGCAAAATAAACCAACAAAAAGAAAGGCAAAAAGTAAAAAGAAACCGGACCATTATCCATTCATAATTAAAAAACAAGATACAAATTTTTTCAAAATAAAAACATAAAAATTCCCCCTCCAACTCCAACCAGCTATGCAACCTGTGCAATAGAGCTGGAAGAGGAACCTGCATCTCCACCCCCGTTATCACCATCCTTCTTCTTCTTCTCCGCCATCTTCTGAGCTTCCTCCTGGGCTTCTTTTCGCTTAGCCAACGCCTCCTCGATCTTGCGGAAGATCTCTGGAAAGTCAGCTACAGATTCTGGCCCATCAAAAACAAGCCCATCCACGATCACTTTATTTTCCTCCCAGAGATAGATCAAATTTTTTGGATCCATGTAAAAGAAGAGAAAGGAAATTATGATTCAGGAGAAAAGGATGAAGATGCTAATAAACAAAGGGTGATATTTATAAGTGAAAAAGGAGTTATGAGACGGGTCAAAAGACCAAACGTTCCATACTCCTCATGACCCTTGGAAACCTGCAACAGCATTAAAACCAAAGTCAAAGTGCGGAGACCCAAGACTTGACCGTCAGAATTACAAAACCCAAAAAACAAGAAAGATGCAAGGCTACGGCTAACAAGCACTATTCAAATAAACACTCTCTACACCCAGGGTTTCATCAACATCTACGACCCATGTCACAAACAGGATCACCATGCAACCTAAAGGATGCATACTGTTTGGGGAAGGCAAAACCCCCAATCATCCATCATAAAATTAAGTGCAAAAAATGAGGAACCCACAGGAAAAGCAAGAATTAGCATAAAAAGGACTAATCCACAAAATAAAAATTTCAAGTTACGCCCTTTAGGCTTACAGTGAGATAATAAGGAAAAGTACTTCAAAACAAAACATCACAAGCATAAGACCGCCACCTAGACGGCTGCAACATCATCCATCTTCTCGGGATCAACCCTAGGTTCTTCAACAGGTTGCCCATCCCCACCAGCTTCAACCGTATTCTTCTCAGCCCCCATGGCTACCGCTACGGTATCCCCGTCATTCCCTTCTCGAGTTTCTTGGACTTTGGCCAACTCCGCCTCCCGAAAACACTCGACAGAATGCACCTTGAGATCAATGGCATTCCCCACGCCAACAAAACCCAGACAATCATTAAAACCCATCTCGTGATAAATCCCCGCTTCGACTTCCACGTCGTCTCTGAAAGCGGCTGATTCCTTATACCTTTTCACGCAATCATCGTAGGTAATGCAAGCCTCTTGCTCCACCTTCTCTAAGGTTTTAGTCATCTCACTTAGAGCCGTTTCCTTATTCATGAGAGCTTTCTTCAGCAAATCAATTTCGGATCGCAGATTAGCACACGTCCCCATCTCCGTCTTCAGATGACTTTGAGCTTCGGCCAACTGTTTAATGACCTCGCCATGAGCTTTTTTCTCACTTTTTAATTCCTGGCTCACACCATTCAACTGGGCCTTAACCTTTTCAGCCGTTCCCCAAGCCTCTGTCTTAGCCTTCCTCTCCAAGCTTGCCTTCTCAGACTCTAAACTCGCTTGACGCTTATTGTAAAGCATCCTCTCCATCGCATCCATGAAATAACTTCCAAACTGGAAAACAGATGAAGAAGTCATCATAACAATACCGACAAAACTAAATAAGAAGAAACGAAAAGGATCAAACGAAGAAGTTCAAAAAGAAACCTTACCTTCCCCAACATTTCCTTTGCGTTCCCCAACACCTCTTCATCGTCCATCCTTACCAACCGAGCTTTGTCTGGAGACAAAGAAAAGGCATCAAGGGCCCCCAAAGGACCTTTTCCTTGGACCTCTTCGCCAAGCCATCCTTCACCGGTCCGGAAGCGGATCATAGTGTACCCTTCGACCCCTCCGATGGAAGGGACACGTTTCACCCCTTCAAGTTGCCCTGATCCAGAAGCGCCTGCTACCAATTCTGTAGGAATCCCCCTAGATTCTCGGATATGCGTAGGGAGGACTTCCTCAACCTCACTGTCGCTGTTGGGTCCGTCTCTGGAATCAAGCCCAGCCCCACTGACCTTCTGTTTCTTTCTTAGGACCAGCTTGCCCGACTCTGAACCCCTCTTTCCAGACTTGGTCACTGGCACAGTAACCGTAGCCTCCGCTTGAACGTTCGAATCCACGGCAACACCAACGTTCCCTACGGACGCTTCAGCCACTTGAGTACTGTCCCCTTCACTCTGTTTACTTTCACTGTTCTTCGCTAAGGCCCGTTTTTGAGCCAAGAAAAGAATTCGACTCTTATTCATGCCTGGGCGAATGGGAAGGTCCTCCAGCAGAACTAAGAAGAAATAAGAAAGAAAAGTTTAATCAGATAAAGTCAGAAAATAATCGACAAAAGCAAAACACCAAAGAATAATTCAAAAGAAATTCATAAGTGAATCCCTAAATCGTATTCAACAGATAACAAAAGAACAAAGCCAGTTAGATCCTCACGATTATGCTCAATCAAGAAAGAAACATTAAAGAAAGTCTTGTCTTTCCACAAACCCTCAGCCTTTCCCCCTGCAAATTTTATGGCTTCCCCCATTTCTTCAGGTTGCAAGTGTTCAACCCTTCGGACAGCCCCTGTGACCCCATCATTCTTACGATACTCCGGGAGATACCCCAAATCCCCCCCTCGGACAAAGACAAACTCCCCGTGCCAGCCCTTGTTGGTAGAAGGACCCTCCACCAACGATCCCCCTAAGGCTTTGCCCTCTTTCCAATGAAGCTCAAACAGGGGAACGTACGTTCGGGAAGCTTGCAACTTATGCAGAGACCAAAACAAGGAGAGGGTAGGTTCCCTCCCCAACTCCGTACATCTAGCAATAAAGGCACAAATTTTCCTAATAGAGTTAGGACCCAACTGACCCAGACCCAACCTCAAATCTTTCAGGAGAGTATGAAAGAATCTGTGCATCGGCAACCGCAGTCCTGCCCTGAAATGCTCTAAAGGAATCCCCACCCATAGATCGCCTCCTCGATGGTATATAAATTCACCCTCCTCCGGCATCTTTATATCATACTCCTCGGGAATCTGAAAAGCATACCTCACCGCCCACAAATAGTCCCTATCAAAGGTGCACCGTTTGTTAATGTATTCCAAACTCCCCAGCTCACCCTTAAGAATGTCGTCAGGGATTTTCGCCTCCCCTGCTCTGTGATAACATCCTTTCCCATAGACCTTGAAATAGAGTTTCCTATCAAAGTCCGGAGGGGTGTTCACAAATTTATCTGTAGTGTCTAACCATCCCTCTTCCGAGCCGAGACAACTTCTAGTGGGAATCCTAAGCTCTTTAACTATCTTCTTCTTGCCCTTATCCTTAGCAATACCCACTAAAGACCCCTTTCCCACTTGTGGTGTCTCGGCACCCTTGGTTACCTTCTCCTTCCCCTTAGGCGACTTTCCCTTATTCAGAAATCCCTTTTTCATACCCCCTATCGCCATAACCTCCCTAGGTTTCTTCTGAACGACAACCGACTTCCCAACAGGGATCCTCCATGCCAGAGGTCTATCCGAACTGCCCTCCGTGGAAGACCCCTCACTTGGGTTGGAAGTTTCAGTCCAGCTCCCAAAACCCCCTATGTCCCCAGATCCAGATAACTGCTCATTGTCTGAATCTGTAGTGCTCTCATCCTCCTGGATACCCGTGTCTCTCTTTCTCTTGGTCATCTCTTCACTAAACAAGAAGAATCACAGAAATGGGAATCACTAAAAACCTTAATCTAACGATTACTCAGTCTAAAGAATCCCCAAAGAAAAAAAAAAAAAAATCGCAAACCCAAATCGAAAGTGACAACCGAATCCTTTCCCCCTCTATATTACTGAAACAAGGAGAAATGCATATATATTGAAGAAAGAAAGAGAAAGAAATAAAGGGCGTACCTGTTTTCACTCTTGCTAAGCACTCCTCGTGATATCTTTTCGGACAACTTGATCACTTAAGAAAATGGGATGAAGAGAAGTTAGAAAGATGTGAAGAGATTTATATGTAAAAATTGGGTTAGACACGTGTATAGAAATAACCCACGGTGTGTATAACTACCCAATAAATCAAACGGACCCGGTTTTCTAGGAAAAGTTGAAACAAAAGTAGGAGTCCACCATTACTTCGATAACCGCATTCGGCCGTGGGTCCCCCACGTCACCATTACGTGGAAAAAATTTTCCCGCCTTTTCCGACTAAGAAACAGAGCTCAACGAGAGAAAACGGTTTCCTAAAGAAAACCCTATCTCTCGTGGGGCAAATGATGGACAAAATAACCCCAGCCCTACGGCTCAGGCCGAAGCCAAAAGAACGACACCCCAGACCAGCTACAACCGTAGCGCCCCTACGGCGCTACGGTTTGAGGTCGACCATATGGGCGTAGATCCCAATGGCGAGTCCTCAGACATGTGTCCTACCTTTATCCACCTGTCCCGACGCATAACCCCTTAGCTTCCCCCCGTCACCTATTCTGCCCCTACCAAACGAACAGCTGGCCTGACAGCTCTAGCTCATTGGCTATCCTACTTCCATGAGATCAACGGCGGGGGCATAACGGATGAACAGAAAAGAAAACACGTGGCCAATAAATGGGCTATAGATAGAGAGGAGAGACCAACGGAAAAAGGGTTACAAAATAAGACACACACACCACCATCTAAATCTTCTGATGATCGCTACGGATCAAAGCTAGAATATCTGTAGTCCATCAACTACTTACTATGGCATCGACAAAACAGGAGAACATGAGCATGTAAAAGTTTCCAAGGAAGGAATCAGCGAAGAATGCAAAGGGTATTGGTAAGAAAAATGTTAGTCCATTCCAGACATTGACAATACCAGCAGCATGTGACACACTCAGATTCCAAACATTCGTCAAGTATGTCTGCATCACCCACATTATAACTGCTTCTAACAAGTTCACCCATCCTAAAGTTTTAAAAATGTACAGAAAACAATCCCCATAATAAGTCATCAGATATTATGAACTGAGAAGTAGTAATAGACATTTGCATAAAATCGAAAAACAGATGCATTAATTATTAAATTTACAATTAGCGCTAATTAGTAAAAAGAAATGCAAATTACAATTAATGAAAAAGACAAATCAAACCTGCAATGCGCTCGAAGGATTTCATTTTTCCAATTGCTTGCACGACAAACAACTTCTATAAGTGAAATCTCACATAGAGGTTAATTATTTATACTGCTTTTTTCCAGCTATCATTCCTTACCTCTCCGGTTACACTCCAAGTATAAAGCGAACTTATGAATAAACTACTCTAAAACTCATTTCTATTGTTTATGAAAATGACAACCATTCACTTTCCAGATGTGATTCACGTTTGATCCGAGTTAGAGAATCTCAAAGAGACGAACGAAAATGCTGCTTCATGTCCTCGTGCCTCAATTTTAAGAATTGATATCTAACTACACTCTTTTTCTCTCTTCATTTTCTTTTGTACTAGTGTAAATTCAAAAACTATTACTAATAATAAGAACTGGAATAAGAGCAGATATAAAGGGTACACGATAAATTAGTAAGAGCCAATTATTTATATAAATTACAGAGTGGCCCGAGAGGGTTTCTTTGGAATTTTCTTATTTCCGTTGACATAAATTAGAAAATGCAAAGGTAGAACAATGTTCATGGAGGCTCTTTGTCCAAAGGACACCTCCCAGTTTAGCAGTATTTTTTTTAAAAAAAGAGTAGAGGTTCAATGTAATTTTATACCCTTCAAACCACTCTGGGTTGCTCGGAAATACATTGACATTCACTTATGGTTTTTGGATAATGGTCTTCTTTGTAAGGACAAAGAAAAGTCTTGAGTAATGAAGCTGCAAAATGCAATTGAATATCATCGAAAAAGTTATGCTTCAAGGCTTGTCTGTCTTTTCCAGTTTTCCTAGTAGATATTTAAGGGCAATGTAGTCTTGTCCCAACATAGCTTGGGAAATGCATAACTAATTTAAAAGTTTTGTTCTGCGAGTATCATTAGAAGTTTGAATATTATTAAAGCAGGAGATTCGCGCTACATGCAAAAGCCGGCAAGAAACACGAGTCAAGTACATTAGCAAAAACCACTTCCAAGTAAAGAAGCAATATAATTGAAGTTGCAAGAGGATCCTAAGTGATTCTTTTCGTTTATTTTGACAAAAGATCCCAAGTGATTCTTAATGTGCCATCAGGAATGTTTTGTGTTATATTATCCACTGCAGAACTTTATCTCGAAATTACTTAACTAGTCCACCCCACCGATTGTTCACAACTTATTGAATTGCATGGAGCCTTTAGAACAGTTTTTGTGTTCATTCAGCAATCGTATGGTTACCTTGAGGGGAAAAAAAATACAAGCAAAATCATTGGGTTTATGTTTAGGTCCTTTGTTATGAACAAAATCTTGCATAGATCAGATCTAGGCCCATCCTGATTTCTTGAGATTAGGATCCAATCCACGTAGAAATTAGAAATTAGATGGTAAAGTGGGTTTCCGAGAACCTATGGAGCCCATTGGGGTTAACGCAAGATGAACACCGAATGGATATAAAGTTTAGGGATCCAGGGATGACCTCACGTGGATAATCCATGGTCCACAATTGCTATAGCATAGTTACTGGAGCAACTGTCAGATAGGGCTCCCAACATACACTACGTCAAATTTTGGCTTCGGTCACATAAAATATGTGTGGCTATGAATTTTACGTCATTCTTTAATTTTTCAGCCAAGTGTGATATAAGGTCGGATCATCGTACGCCCCCTACGGACACATCCCTGTTGTGTGGCTGTAACTCAAAACAGAGTGACTAAAGCATACCACTATTTGGGTCTGATAGCCCCCATTTTAAGCTCAAAAGTGTGACTAAATACCAACTTGCAGCCACAGGATGCGTAGTGGCTAAAGAGAATTAATAACATGGCTAAATACCAACATTCATCAAAGGCTTAGTTTTCGTCGCACTATTTATTAGTAAATCGTGGCAAAAAACTTGGGTATGGCCACATTCTATAATTTTTGTGTGGTCGTTTCTATGTTATATACACTATTAAATAACTGATTTAAATCACTAATAATTGTAGTAACTATCGCCCAATATAATATAGATTGTTTGTAATAGGTAGTGTGGCTGAAGTGTGCACTAGCCACACATACTTAACCAAATTAGAAAAAGGTTTCATTTATATTATAAACGACCACCGTACCAAAAGGCCGATACCAATCACAATACCAAAAGGCCACAATATGCAAACAACTAAAATGCCAAATTCCAAACTAGTCATAATCCATATTAAAACTAGGGCTGAGCATTCGGTCGGTTCGATCCAGAACCGGACCGAACCGAATAAACCGAAAACCGAAATGTCATTTTTTTCTGGACCGAACCGGACCGAAGTTTAATCATGGACCGAACCGAAATAATTCGGTTCGGTTCGGTCCGGACCGAAAAAACCGATTTTTTTTAAAAAAAAACCTATATTATAAATAAAGCTAAAAATTCATGATTTATCACAAAAATAATAATCAATTAATCACCACTATTTCACCAACATAGATATAATTAGAATTTACAAATTAGATAATATAATTATATTTTATAAGATATATATAAAATGTATATAACATAAATATAAAAATTAAAGTATATATTATTCGGACTATTCGGTCTATTCGGTCCGGACCGAAATATTTTTCAAAGAACCGAACCGAACCGATTTTTATTTCGGTCTATTCGGTCCGGACCGAATAAACCGAATTTTCAAAAAATTAGAACCGAACCGAACCGAATTTGCACGGTTCGGTTCGGTTCGGTTTTTCGGTTTCGGTTCGGTTTTGCTCAGCCCTAATTAAAACCATACTACTAAACCATAATCCATAATCCATAAAAACCATACTAATTAATCCATGTTCCATAACAACCATATGGAGTAAGTATACTTACTCCACAATCCATAAAAACCACGTACATAACCAGAGTACAGAAAATTAACAATTTATTGAAAAGTTCACAAGTAACCAGAAAACCACATTAACATGAGTCAAATTCAGTTTACAATTGCCCAACCAGCTTTCGCTTTCTTCCTCATCTTGTTTGCCTTGTTCGCCTTAGCCTTTGAACGTGTTACTGGGGAATCAATAATGGTATTACATCTCTTCCCCTTCTTAGCTTAATCTGCACTATGTTCTTCCTTAGCTTGAGCTGCGCTATGTTCTTCCCCTTCCCCATTGGCCGTTGGATTTGGTACCTAGAGTAAAAAATGAAAACAAATACGATGATCATTCCAACAGCCCTCAAGTTAAGACCATTCTTGATAAATCAGGAGAATAAATGCACACAACCAAAATGGAATGCAAAGTAAGAAACGTACTCGATGATCAATTTTCTTGACAAGGTTTTTGGGCCAAGCCACAAAACAACCCAAAGCTTCCTCAACTGTCCGCATATCACCGGCTTCATACGGTAAGAATGCTGCCCCCTTAACAACTTCATCAACAGAAACTCTATAGCAATCATCTTGTAGGGGGACTCCATGAATGGTTTCTCCTGGCTGGTCTGAAAGGATAGCCGTACCACGTGCAACCGGGTTGTTCAAATTCAACGTATACAGAGTACACTTGATTATTAGCTACAAAAGTTAGTGGCATAATTAACATCATAAAGGTAAAAGTGATGAATTAATATACATGCGCATTTAAAAATATAATGCATACTGATTGGTAGGGGAAAGCACGGATCGGATCGGATCGGATTTATGGTAAAACCGAAACCGAAACCGAAACTCTTCGGGTTTTAAAATCTAAAACCGAAACCGCAACCGAAACCGGTGGTTCGGATTCGGATTCAAAAGTATCGGATCGGATGCAATCGGTTCGGTTTCGGTTTTAAACCCGACTCAAATAAAAATAATAAAACCAACATACCATACTTAAATGAAAAGTACGTAAAATTAAAAATTACATCTATGAAATATTTAAGTAAGAGAATTTACATCATCCAACAGCACACTGTTGCAGTGATAACCAATGTCAAATGAAAACATTCATTTTCTTAACATTAAAGGTATGAATTTTTTTAGTTGATAGCAAACCTACTCAAGATTAACATTCAATGCTTTAAAAAATGAAAAGTTAACAAGATGATTAATTAACAAGAGACTGAGTATTGTTAGATTATATTTTATAATCTAATAATAATTATGGGCTTACAAATTAAAGACAATTATATTTAATGTTTATTCTATATTTGGACTAATTAAGTGGTCTTAAATAAAGAGTCCAATAACATCTTATTCGGTATGGGCTTTGTAATGTGTAATACCCAATAGTAATCTAATTAGGGTTAATGGGGTCTAATTAGAGTACTATATAAAGAACATAATAGGGTCTTGGTCCCCAAGGCTAATTCACAACCTCTACTCCTCTATTCCCATCAGTCAGAGAGAGATACGGCTAGAGGCGAATCAAGTCTGTGGAAGATCAAGTCCCATAATCCGTATTCATATCTACTGTCATGGAATCAGGTACGCTTTCGCACTACAGTTTTATCGTGTAACCTTGATAATATCACATAAGATGATCCGTGGTTATTTATTTAGATCTAACATTTCGTATCCGAGCCTATATTATGTTGAATTATTAGGGTTGATCATATTTATTATATGATTGTCTTGTGTTTGTTATCAAACATATGATTTTTTGTATGGCTGAAATCTCGATTTATGTTTTGAGGTTTTGTAAGTGCGTATATTAATATATATTATTGTGGCTGATCATCACGAACTTGTGTTTTGATAATAATTTGAATTCTTGCCATGAATCAGTTTCAACCATGTATATTCTGTATTTTTTTTATTCACGTGAATTGTTTCGGTCATGGCATGTTCAATTATAAGTTATTCTGAGGTTCGTAATTTTTTTTACACCTGCGGTATAGAATAATGAATTTGCATATTTTTTTGTCGTGCATGAACAAGGTCACGTATGTGCTAATGTTTGGTGGTTCCTGCCATTAGTTTAGGTGTGAAGCCATTACCATGTTATCATATATTTGTTCTCCATTCGGATAATAACATAATTTTGAACGTTATTTATCATGCTTGTGTTGGAATCTTGGCAAGCCAAAATCTAGGAATTCTTTGTATCGAATTAATTTTTATGGGACATCAAGCTGCGATACTTTATTTTTCCCGACTTAGATATCTACACATGAAGCTTGGATGTTAATAGTGTTGATATGTTAATTTTATAATTTGAATTGTAAACAATATTAAAATATTAGGTGATTTATTTTAATATTTTACAATTATATTAATTCGGATTCTGGGCACATTTTTTTTGAAAGAAAGAAAGAATTTTTTATTTGTCCTTTTATTTCGTGAATAAGTGAGTTGAAGCAAAATATTGCCAAAGTGATATTTATGTGTAGTCTTATTTATTTTGAAATAATAGGATGTGTATGTTTATTATTTATGCGTTAAAATAATCGGCCCAAAGGAAGATTATTTAATGGCCAAATAATGAATATACGTGCGGGAATAAATATGTAATAATTATAAATTTTTCATGTGAGTAATAAACCGGCCCAAAGGAAGGTTATTGCTTGACCGAATTTATTATTAATATTTGATTTCTGCGTGGAGAGTACCACTTGCAAGTTAATATTTCTGTCCAAAGACTAAATATTAATGTTGTGCTAGGTATCTTGTTTGAATGGGCCCACACACACTATAGTATTTAAATTCATGTTTTTTTTGTGTGCTATTATGTATGCATATGACATGAATTTTTCCATTATTCGAGCTTATATTTTTTTTGTTCTAAATTGCTAGTTAATACATCTGCTGCAAATATAACTGCCAACATGAACTCCATTCCTGTGCTTAACGGCACAAACTTTAAGAGCTGGAAAGAGAACGTTCTGTTAGTTCTCGGCTGCATGGATTTAGACTATGCTATAAGGAAAGAACAACCTCCTTCTCTTACGGATGAAAGTTCTAATACTGAGAAATTGAACTTTGAGAAGTGGGAGCGTTCGAATCGCTTAAATCTAATGATGAAAAAGTGCAGCATTCCTGAAGCATTCAGGGGCGGTATGTAAAGACTCCGATGAGGTATCTATTAAAGATTTCCTTGATGAACTTGAAAAGCATCTTGCTCTAGATTTCCTGAGGATGTTGAGTTTGAGGGGGAAGATAAAGTCAGGGATGTTATCTTTGAGGAAGAATCAGTTTCTTTGCCTTATGTAGTTCACGATAACAATGTGGATATACCTGTACAGTTTCCTACTCAAAATCAAGATGATGCTCAAGAAGAGCAAACTCAACAAACTCAAGAGGAAGTGCCACTTAGTAGATCCACTAGAGACAATAATGGCACTTGCGGCTATATCATAAGTTTCAGTGGGAGTAAAGTATTCATTTACTAAAGGAGATAAGTTTAGTCTCAAACAGTGCCCTAAGAATGATTATGAAGGAAAGGAGATGTTGAACATTCCATATGTTTCGGCTATTTGGAGTCTTATGTATTCTCAAGTTTGTACCCGGCCGGATTTGGCATTCATTATGGGTATGTTAAGCAGATATTCAAGTAAACCTGGAATGGATCATTGGATTGTAATTAAATGGGTTATAAGGTACTTGCAAGGAACAAAATATTACATGCTCGTTTATCAGAATTCGGAAAATTTGGAGATCATTATGTATTCCAATTCTGATTTTGTTGGTTGTGTAGATACAAGAAAATCTACTTCTAGTTAAGTTTTTTTTGTTATGTCTAAACATATAGACATTAAATATTAAGTTATTGTAGAGAGAATGCAGTATCAATTAGTGTTTATTAAGTATATAAGAACAAATTCTATGCTAGCAAACCCACTTACTAAAGCTTTGACACCATAAAGTTTTTCTCAGGCATACTGCTCATATGGGTGTTGTCTCATTGGAGGATATTCAGTTTTAGTGGGAGTTTTTTGTTTTGTTCTTGTATTCGGTACTCAGTTTTATATTGATACTATGGTGATCCATTATGTATTTTGAGTTTCTGCAGAATAAAGTAATTTTATTTTATTCTCCTTATTGCTCTATATGAGCTGTGTCTTTCAAATGTGGTTTGGACATAAAGTTTGAAAGAATAAAGATTGATCTCACTATGGTATTAAGGACCAATTGGAAATAGGCATGATTGAGATCACATTGCATGTAATTTCCAGTTACACATCCATACTTGATCTATGTCATTGAATATATTTATGTGGTGATCATTGAGGATCGAGTTACGACAATGTGACGAAGGTCGCTTTGGTTTCATGTTTATATATGAGATGGACCCGATTGACTAAGGAAGATGTTTTCTAAAGAATAAACAATTTTGTGCGCACTTATGGTTATTGAATGTAATTGTTGTTTGGAACAATTTGTAGCCCAAGTGGGAGATTGTTAGATTATATTTTATAATCTAATAATAATTATGGGCTTACAAATTAAAGACAATTATATTTAATGTTTATTCTATATTTGGACTAATTAAGTGGCCTTAAATAAAGAGTCCAATAACATCTTATTCGGTATGGGCTTTGTAATGTGTAATACCCAATAGTAATCTAATTAGGGTTAATGGGGTCTAATTAGAGTACTATATAAAGAACATAATAGGGTCTTGGTCCCCAAGGCTAATTCACAACCTCTACTCCTCTATTCCCATCAGTCAGAGAGAGATACGGCTAGAGGCGAGTCAAGTCTGTGGAAGATCAAGTCCCATAATCCGTATTCATATCTACTGTCATGGAATCAGGTACGCTTTCGCACTACAGTTTTATCGTGTAACCTTGATAATATCACATAAGATGATCCGTGGTTATTTATTTAGATCTAACAAGTATATCAGTCTTGCACAAACGAGAAGAATAGTTATATGTGTATATTTCAAAATATATATATATATATATATATATATATATATATATATATAATTTATTTATTTATTTTAATCGGATCGGATTCGGATTTTTTCGGATCGGATCCGACAAGAAACCGAAACCGCATAATCGGATTCGGTTTCGGTTTATAATTTTTCGGTTTCGGTTTCGATTTCGGATCGGTTTTTAGCTGTTTTTAGCGAATTCGGATTCGGATTCGGATTTTTTCGGATTTTTGCTCAGCCCTACCGATTGGACAATTGTTGAGGTTTGATTTGACTGCGATGGCATTTGACCAGAGATAGTGCTAGGCTGAGATAAATTAATCTTCTTCCTGGTTCCGGATCTAATCACCTTTTCCTACAAAAGTAGTAGCATAATTGCAAACATATTAAAATTAAAGTTAATCTCAATATACATGTGCATTTAGCAATATTGTAATACATGTTGCACAATTTTTGGATCTTGTTGTGGTTTAGTGGTACACGGAGATATATAAACTTTCCTCCTGGTGCTGATCACCTTTTGCGCCATTATGGATGTGTTGGCAGTAGGAGTCACTTGCTCTTCCACAGATTTAACCTACAATTTAAGAAATTTGGACAAGAAATCAGCAATTACTTTGAAAAAATTAAAAAGAAATTAAATTAGCCATTACTTACAAGTGTTAAAAAGTCTTTCGATGCTGGGATGGTAACATTAATGCAGCTGTCCCTCGAAGCATTCCCACTTATTGGTGTTCCCTACAGAATGTAACGTCAAATGGGAAAGTCAAGTGATAACTAAATTCGAACACAAAAAACTCCAACAATTTACATAGTGCTTATATATTTATTGTACTCAGATTTGGATTTTGAATTCAGTTCAGTTAGTCCTTACATCTTGTTTTATTGCTAAAAGCAGCCCTTGCGAATCCAACTGAGCCATGACTTTATTCAGTTTATTGTTCCTTGCCTCCATCTGCAACGACAGGTTCTTCAGTTCTTCATCCTTTTTCTCACGCAACAGTTTCTCATTTTCCAATTGAAGCTCTAGAATCTTGATTTTATCTTTTCCTGTTGTCCTTTGCCGAGGACAATGCCAGTACGTACTGGGATTGACTCCACAACAAACACCTCTCAAGTATGCACCCTGCTCCTTGCCAAAAACCACTGTAAGGGCATCCTCATCCGGCCCACTCTTGATTCTTCCGTCCTTTATATGTGCTTCAATATCCATCTGTAAAGAAAAAAGTGAAGAAAATTAGTAACAAGGACATGTTCTTCACTTTTGGATATACTAACTCTCATATTTAAACTTACTAAATAATCCGCCATGGTCTTCACTTTAGGATCTACCAACTCTCTATCTTTGTTTTCCCTCCCCTTCCTCCACATAAAAGCACGGGTGGGGACCTCATCAACTTCAATTTCATTCTTCGAAACCTTGCATAATGCAACGACGACACAATCAGACATTTAATATCCACAATAATCACTAATAACACAAAAAAACACATCTGAATTACCAATTTTTCTCTGAGAGCAGGGTATCCTCCTTGTCCCAAGTGATGATCATAAACGGACCGTGATCGCGCTTTTTTCGTAGTTTCGGAGACATCCTTCCAATAGACAAAAGAATTATTTCAGCAAAGTGCATTGAAAATATACGTAAATTCAAACGATGATCCGTATATTAAAGGATTACAACCTTGAATTTTTCCATTTGCGTGTGGGCTACGAACCTATCCCAATCAGCTTGCTCTACCAGTGTACGATACTGCCTAGGAACTTTTGCAAGTTTTGCTGGTTTATTCAGGTTAGGTCGTATGAATCCTGCATACATCTTTCTTCTAAAATTGCGAAGCAGCCCACCAAGCCGAGTCATTACAAACTTTTGACGACAAAGTTCTATATCAAAAAAATGCTGCAATATATAATACATGGTGTTAATACACATAAAAGGCAAGCAGATAAGTTGAACAATAGTGTTTCATATTGAAAATGTAACATATATTTAGAGTAATTAATGCGAAGTAACTGATTTACCGTTACTTGATCCCACAGCTTAGCCTTCATTTCTTTTGGCACCTCCTTCCATGTTAACCATCTTAATCCCACATGCTCCCTGACCGTGTCTCCCAAAAAGCTCGTAAATTCTGATCTGTATTCCCTCGTTAACCTACCAAGTGAGTCAAATTCAACCTCATGTCTTTCTCCACCAGAGTTTGTAAACCTGGTACGCAGCTTTGGCAACCTGGTTAGCCCCCTCTTAGCTTTGACAGCATTCTTTTGTTGCTCTTGTTTGCATTCTTCTTCTGCGCTTTCTCCTTCTTCTGTGCTTTCTCTTCTTCTTCGCTACACTCTTCCGTTGAATTGATCCTCAAGTTCCTCATTGCCCACACCTACAACCATTATAAGAACCCTTAGCAATTACAGGATTGATCTATTCAATATACATACAGATGAATAAATATGAGAAGTCAAAAATGAGTCTACCTAGATATTCTTCTTCAACGCAAACTGGTGCAGTGGACCAGGAATGGAAGACATGAATCTTGCAGACTCCAGTCATGTTAGAAGCAATATCCAACTCTTTTAAGTCATTGTCTCGAAGCAATAAACCATATCCATTATCCGGGGTCACCCCATCCTTCATGAAATAAAGCTTGTCATCATCCGAAACTACATCCGCTACCAAATCCCTAACTTGTTTAACAGTCATGTTGTACACTTCCATTCCTTCGAACACCTTTGACTTGGGACCAGTGTATTGCCACTTAACACATGTCATGAACTCACCCCCATAGTAAACAACTAACCTGTACCTCTTTCCCATGGTACTCAAATTAGATGTAGAAAACAAGCACAACACAAAAATGTCGTACAAGATAAATTCCAGATTTTTTGATTATTTTTTACCAACATCACAATGCGTATCTATTAACATCTGTACGATTGGATCGTCGAAAAATGCATTTTAAAAAAATATTTGCACTTTCGGGGACGAATCTCGTTATTGGGAGTAGTACTTTGGCCAGATCTTTGTAAAAACGTCGTACAAGATAAATTCCAGATTTTTCAATTATTTTTTCCCAACATCACAATGCGTATCTATTAACATCCATACGATTGGATCGTCGAAAAATGCATTTAAAAAAAATATTTGCACTTTCGGGGACGAATCTCGTTATTGGGAGTAGTAATTGGCCAGATCTTTGTAAAAACGTCGTACAAGATAAATTCCAGATTTTTCGATTATTTTTTCCCAACATCACAATGCTTATCTATTAACATCCGTACAATTGGATCATCGAAAAATGCATTTAAAAAAAATATTTGCACTTTCGGGGACGAATCTCGTTATTGGTTGTAGTACTTTGGCCAGATCTTTGTAAAAACGTCGTACAAGATAAATTCCAGATTTTTTGTTTATTTTTTCCCAACATCACAATGCGTATCTATTAAAATACGTACGATTGGATCGTCGAAAAATGCATTTAAAAAAAATATTTGCACTCTCGGGGACGAATCTCGTTATTGGGATAGTACTTTGGCCAGATCTTTGTAAAAACGTCGTACAAGATAAATTCCAAATTTTTCGATTATTTTTTCCCAACATCACAATGCGTATCTATTAACATCCGTACGATTGGATCGTCGAAAAATGCATTTAAAAAAAATATTTGCACTTTCGGGGACGAATCTCGTTATTGGGAGTAGTAATTGGCCAGATCTTTGTAAAAACGTCGTACAAGATAAATTCCAGATTTTTCGATTATTTTTTCCCAACATCACAATGCGTATCTATTAACATCCATATGATTGGATCGTCGAAAAATGCATTTAAAAAAATATTTGCACTTTCGGGGACGAATCTCGTTATTGGGAGTAGTACTTTGGCCAGATCTTTGTAAAAACGTCGTACAAGATAAATTCCAAATTTTTTATTATTTTTTTCCAACATCACAATGCGTATCTATTAACATCCGTACAATTGGATCGTCGAAAAATGCATTTAAAAAAAAATATTTGCACTTTCGGGGACGAATCTCGTTATTGGGAGTAGTACTTTGGCCAGATCTTTGTAAAAACGTCGTACAAGATAAATTCCAGATTTTTCGATTATTTTTTCCCAACATCACAATGCGTATCTATTAAAATACGTACGATTGGATCGTCGAAAAATGTATTTAAAAAAAATATTTGCACTTTCGGGGACGAATCTCGTTATTGGGAGTAGTACTTTGGCCAAATCTTTGTAAAAACGTCGTACAAGATAAATTCCAGATTTTTCGATTATTTTTTCCCAACATCACAATGCGTATCTATTAACATCCGTACGATTGGATCGTCGAAAAATGAATTTAAAAAAATATTTGCACTTTCGGGGACGAATCTCGTTATTGGGAGTAGTACTTCGGTCAGATCTTTGTAAAAACGTCGTACAAGATAAATTCCAGATTTTTTGATTATTTTTTTCCAACATCACAATGCGTATCTATTAACATCCGTATGGTTGGATCGTCGAAAAATGCATTTAAAAAAATATTTGCACTTTCGAGGACGAATCTCATTATTTGGAGTAGTACTTTGGCCAGATCTTTGTAAAAATGTCGTACAAGATAAATTTCAGATTTTTCGATTATTTTTTTCCCAACATCACAATGCGTATCTATTAACATCCGTAAGATTGGATCGTTGAAAAATGCATTTAAAAAAAATATTTGCACTTTCGGGGACGAATCTCGTTATTGGGAGTAGTACTTTGGCCGGATCTTTGTAAAAACGTCATACAAGATAAATTTCAGATTTTTCGATTATTTTTTCCCAACATCACAATGTGTATCTATTAACATCCGTTCGGTTGGATCGTCGAAAAATGCATTTAAAAAAAATATTTGCACTTTCGGGCCTTAAATATTCTATTTTGGCCAACACTATTCTAATTGCCCAATACTATTCTAATTGGGCCTTAAACAAGTTCAGTCCAAAGGGAGTAGCCGGTATGGTGGTCAAATACCTAAATGGAAAGTGTAGTCTCTCAATTGGAAACCACATTCTCGGATTCAAATTACAAGTAGCCACTTCTCTTAATTTTGGATTCAAACTTCATCCACAACGATTTCATCCCTAATTTCATTGGGCTTCACACCCTTCTACTCTTAATCACTCCTGCTCCTCTTTATTGGTAAGTCATGTGTTATTTTTGAATTTTATGCTTTAATATGCTCGTAATTGCTGTAGTTATGTTGTAATATATAAGCTCGTAATTGCTTTAGTTGATATGTATTAAAGCTTCAAAGTATATGCTGTAGTTATGGATAAGTCTTGGATGTTAACAGATAGAAACAGTGAACCATATATGGATGGAGTTGTAGCATTTATCGATTTTGCGGTTTCTAATTTGAAGATGTCAACGAACACTATTCCATGTCCATGTGTAAGCTGTTTAAACCACTACTCTCTTTCTGTGAATGAGGTGCATTACCACCTATTCCTTAAGGGATTCGATCCGAATTATACAAGGTGTATTAAACATGGAGATAAAGACAAGCCAACAACTTCCAACCAATTTGATGTAGTAGAATTTCCAACAGATGCTGCAGAAACAATAGAAATGGTAAAAGCTACGGAGGACAATTTCATAGATGACATTGACAAGTTTCAAGAACTACTTGCAGATGCGGAGAAGCCCTTGTATAAATATTGTCCTAACTTCACAAAGTTGTCTGCAACAGTTGAACTACTAAACTTGAAGAGTAAGCATGGAATGACAAATACGTGCTTTACTGAATTGCTACTTCTGTTGAAAAGGATGCTACCTGTAGAAGGTAACGAGATGGTGAACAAACACATATGAGGACAAAAAGATAATGATAGCAATGGGTTAAGGATATGAAAAGATACATGCTTGCATTAACAACTGCATTCTGTACAGGAAGGAGTACAAGGACTTGGTGGTATGTCCAACTTGTGGCATGTCACGATGGAAGGTGGATGAGAAGACTAAAGTCATATACGAAAATGTTCCTACAAAGGTATTATGGTACTTCCCCCTTATTCCACGATTGAAACGACTTTATAAAGTGAAAATCATATCAAAAGATTTGATATGGCACTCCACCAGTTCCAAAAAGCCCTGTGTTTTACGCCACCCATCTGATTCACCTGCATGGAAAGCAATAGATGACAGATTTTTGGAAATTGCCTCTGATCCAAAAAATCTTCGGCTTGGCATTTCCACAGACGGGGTCGACGTAAACAGAGGGAATAGGAATCACAATGTGTGGCCGGTATTAACTGTTATTTTCAACCTCCACCTTGGTTGTGTATGAAAAGAAAGTTCATCATGCTTTCGTTATTAATATCAGGAACGCCTGGAAACGATATCGATGTGTTTTTGGATCCTTTGATCGATGATCTAGAGATCTTATTTGAAGAAGGAGTTGAGACATATGATTCCTATGCACAGGAACAGTTCACTTTACTTGTTGTTGTCTTATAGACGATTAATGATTACCCTGCTCTTGGTGCATTATGTGGCTGTCCTTATAGTGGATTCCATGGTTGTGTGGTGTGCAGGAAAGAAACACAGTGTGTAAGACTTCCGTTCTCTTCCAAGAAGAGTTATGGTGGTCACCGAAGATATCTACCATATAGTCATCCCCTCAGAAAGCAAACTAAGGCGTTCAATGGAAAAGAAGAGTGGGGAACTGCTGCAGATCCTATGACAGGGGAAGAAATATTCAACGAGGCTAAATTTGTTCGGAATAAGTAGGGGAAGGGATTTAAGGATAAAGATTCAGAACTCATGGACACTTCGACTGGAAGAGGGGGGAAAACAAAAAAGAGAAAATCAAAAGGGGGTGGTAGCTCAAATTCTGGACAGAAAGAACAGACCTATTGGAAGAAATTCGACATATGGAATCGATGACTTAGGTATTGGCTGGATAATTTGGTCCAACATTGTATTGATTTCATGCACACTGAGAAGAATATGGCTGAGAGTATTATCGGAACATTACTAAATGTTCCGGGCAAGACGAAAGATGGGTTGCAAGCTCGAAAGGATCTGGCACATTTTGGGATAAGACAAGAGTTGCAGGCTAAAAGTCAAGGCGACAAGACATTACTTCCTGCAGCCTGCTACACATTAACTAAAGATGAAAAAGACATGTTATGTGACACATTACACAACTTAAGGGCTTCGCAAGGTTATTGTTCCAACTTTTTTAGTTTGGTGAATGAAAAGGATAGGAAGCTTATGGGACTTAAATCACATGATTACCATATGCTTATGCAACAGTTCTTTCCAATTGCAATACGGTCTATCATGCCTGAACCCACAAGAAATGCTATTATCAGACTTTGTTTTTTTTTTCAAATCAATATGTAGCAAAGAAATCAATGTAGAAGAACTCGATAAATTGCATGAGGAGCTTTGTGTGACACTGTGCTTGATGGAGAAATACTTTACCCCATCCTTTCTTGATGTTATGCTTCATCTAACTGTGCACCTTGTTAGAGAGGTAAAATTATGTGGCCCAATATGCTTTCGGTGGATGTATCCCTTTGAGAGGATGATGAAAGTTATTAAAGGGGATGTGCGGAACAAAGCTTACCCAGAAGGATGCATTGCTGAGGAGCATATTGCAGAAGAAACAATTACGTTCTTCAACGAATACAAAAAAGACATGAGCTCTATTGGTATTCCAGAACACCAACACAACACATCTGAAAATGGTAATGGAGAGGTAATTCCTTTGTCAGCTGGTAAACCACTTGAAGTTTCTCAAGATCTGTACATGAAAGCACATTTCTATGTATTGCTAAAATACGCCTGAAGTTGTGTCGTATATCGAGTAAGGACTCCTACTGAACATGTTTATTTGTGTTTTTGTTTTATTTAACAGTAGGATCATATTTTATACTCATTTTTGTACTTCTAGACAACACATGACATTTTTGAAAAACAAGCATCCTGGTAAACGACAAGCATGGCTGGAGAAAGAGCATAGCACAACGTTTGGTCACTGGTTACGCAACAAGGTAATATTTAAATCAGTATGATCTTAGTTTTTTCTCAATTGTAATTTATGCAACCTGAATCTCATCCTTGTTACTATGTAATTTAGGTTGAAAGCAAGTTATCGATCTCCAAAGAAAGTGTATCAGAAACAGTGAAGTGGATCTCACATGGAGCACGCAGAATCGTGAACAAATATGATGTATATGACATCAATGGCTATACATTTCGTACAAAAATTCGTGATGGCAGAATTCACCAGAACAGTGGGGTTTGTGTAGAGGCAACTGAGATGCACATTTCTAAAGAAGTAGTAACCTATGGAAAGAACTTTTATTATGGGGTTCTACGAGAGATATGGGTACTAGATTATCATATTAAGAAAATTCCTCTTTTCATGTGCGACTGGGTTACACGATGTCAAACAAGATGGCATGGGTTACACGTTGGTCGAACTTAACAGATTAGGCCACAAGGATGATCCATTCATATTGGCCTCATAAGCACGACAGGTGTTTTATGTTAAAGATCAGATGGATAAAAAAATGTCTATTGTCCTGATGACACCTCCCAAGAATTATAGAGATCTGTACGATGATGTCAATGAGGATTTCAGTACTGTAATTCTTCCTCACAATGATAATATATTACCACCTGTAGATCCACGTGACTTGGGTAATGAATCTCGTGATGATTACTTTAGACAGGACTGTAAGGGTATTATTATACGTAATGCTAACTGAATCCGGTAATTATTATCATTATGTTTGTCATTATCCATGTTTTTTATGTAATGCTAAATTTTATTATTTGGTTAAATTCTATGCTCCGTTTTAATTCCTGTTTTTTTCTCCAGGTGTGTGCAAAGAAAAAGGCCTGATCATGATGTCGTCTTCAAATTCCTACAGCTCAAACCAAAATCAAAGTGATCTCTGCTACTGTGGTCTTCCTGCTCGGATTAGAACATCAAACACACTTGACAACCCTGGAAGAAGATTTCGGGTGTGCCATAAATCAAATTCATGGGTAAGCTGATGTTTATCAGTTTCATCTGTTTAATTTAATAAACAACTTTTAATTTGAATTCCCTTTTCAAGTCTTCTGGACCCAAATGTTCGTTTTGAGAATGGATTGATCCTAAACCAATTGTCATGAAGATCAAGATCCAGAAAGAAGTTGATGATGTGAAGACTGAGCTGCAAAACTGCATGTCAACAGTTGAAGATCTTCGAAAGGAGGTTGATGTCATACGTGGGAAGTTGTATAATGTTATCATTGTCTTGGTCATTTTCTTTGTTTTTTATTTGATGAAGAATTAATATGTAATGGTGAATTCCAATGTTGGCCGAAGGACATGGATTTGTTGAATTGTTTTAAGCTTCATTATCAAGTTTTAAGGTCATCTGGTATGCAACTTGGATAAATCAAGTTTGTGTTTGTCATTTGTGGTTAGTCTGCTATATACCAATACTTCATGTCCAGTTGGTCAAATATTTTGCCACACACAAATGTATTAATGTGACAGATCAGTTGGAAATGAGGTTCTTCAAAACAGAATATTCTGTTTTATGAGGGTACTCCTGAAAATAGAGTACTTTTTAGTCACACAATAATACAGTCACTAGTTTTTAGCTTCCTTAAGCGAACAGAGCTCTGACATATGCTGAAAAGTCTACTTTTTAGTCACATAAAACTGTAGTGACCATAGGTTATTTCCCATTTAGCCACATCACCGAAAATGACTGTGGCTGTTTCGTAACATTTAGACACAGCAAAGAAGCGTCGCTAGTCATTGTCACACTTCTATCTCTCAAGTATGACTATAAATTTTGGAATTGGTCAAAGTCAACAAAAAACCTTGCAATTTTATCTCTCAATTGTCACACATTTTTAAAGTTGTGACTGAATCTTACAAAAAATGTATTTTTGGTCACTCGAAAAACAATTGTGTGGCTAAAACTTGGGAAGATGACCGTTAGCCACTCGTTTTTTCCACAGTGTCACAGCCCTTACTGTAAAAAAGAGTGACGAAAGCCCAAATTTGACGTAGTGATAGTTTCCGTAACCGACTTACCAGAGAGGCTACCGGAGTAGGGTTACCGGCCGGTACCCCCAACTTCCCCGGAAGCCTGACAAAACCGTAAATTTAGATAAGGATAGCCTCCTATCTAGTAGGAGCACGTCACTATCACTAAAATGCACTTTTAATCAGATAAATATTCAGTTATTTGAGGATTTATGTCATGAATACATGATAATTCATTGATAATCAAGATAATTACAAAGAAATAAGATTTTTAAACTCTTGAAACAGATTGGTAACCTGATTTATACATCATACTCGATCAATAACAGAAATAACAATGATAATCCCTTCACAAATGGGATAATTCATCAAAACCAATTGATAAGAACTACATACGGATTTGATCTCCTATAAATAGGGGTATGTATAAAGTTTGCAAGACTTCTTCAACACTTATATACCTTGAGGTACTCTTGTGTGACATTGCTTCATTAGGGTTCTTGGCAGGTCAACGCATCGATATTGCACGGTCCTTGAGCTCTAATCCTGCATATTCAGTCCGACCACCCGAGGAACCATCTCCCATGTTTTTCGGTAACCCTAGATGTGAGCCTTTCTGGGCAGTTGGGTGATTCTGGATTCATTGACGTTATTCCAGCAACGGCCTCCAAATTTGTTGTGCAAAAATCCTCCTACAACATCCTTCAAGCCACTTTGGGTAAATTGTCACGAAATACATTGGCATTTCCTTATGGTTATTAAAAAAGGTGTTGTTTGTACCGAGACCAAAGCAAGATCTTAAAGTGTTGAAGCAGCAAAATGCAGCTGAACTTTACCAGTCCCAGTGACCAACTCCGCAACTAAACTTTATCACTTCATGCCACAGATACACAGATATCACAATAAACACACCAGTGTGTAAACATGACTTTCCTTCCGGTTCTCTGGGTTCTGGTTTTGGTTCGGGTAAGATTAGGGCAACAAAACTGTAAACAAAAAGATTTACTGAACTGATAACTGCCAAAGTCCAATAATATCTATCCAACTGACTCTGGTTTAATGTGTGCTTAAACCAATTTGGTCTTGTTCCTCCTCTCTCACTCACCTTCCCCACAATATAACTAGCTGCAATTCCTATACCAGTCAACCCAAATGTGAAATAATTCATGAACTTGTTTATAGAAGAAGGATATTCAATGCTGAATAATTCTTCAAAATAAGTAGTAGAAATCCTGCTACACATTCCAAGAAGTATGTACTGTAGAACCAACCAAATCCTTGTAATAAGAATCTCAATACTTTTAAGCAGGTTGTCTTTTATTAGATCTGGGATGCTTCTTACCACTTTCGGTCTTCATTTTCCGATTTAAGCAGAAGTAATGTAACACAAAACAAAATTTATCATATCAAAAGTTATTCAAAATATGGGTACATATTGTTTATTCTTATTGGGGAGCGCACTTTTCACAGTGTTGTAGATTTAATTAGCAAGGTAACTTGCGCCCCAAGTGAAGAGGTAAAAGATAAGAGTAGTGACTTTGAGGCTTCCAAGTTTTTGATTCACGTGATTTGCTTATAGTTGGAAGTACGTGTTTCCAAGGGAAAATACTAATCCGCTGAGTATGAAGGTTATTCACAGTGGGGCTATTTGAAGGCAATTTTTAATTTCCTCTTCTTCTCTCACGCTGCAAAGATGTCACTTATCTTTTTTCTATTGTTCTGCTGATGGAGTTGGTAAGATTATTGCAGCCTTGTCCAAGCACCTGCAGGTTACTAGAATTAATAATGTAGCATTCTATGTGATAGTCTACAGAATACAAAGTCCAAAATACGGAAGAATGGTACTGATCCAAAAAGGCTTACATGGAATCAGTCCAAGGATAAAAGACAAAGTCCAAAATATAGGAGAATGGTATAGACCCGAGAAGGCTTACAAGGAAAGAGTCCTAATGATCAAGATAAAATGACAAGTCTATACGATGCCAAGGCACCCATACCATCTGGACCGTTCAGACCAGACGGAACATTCGGACCATACAAGCTATCCGGACGATACTAAAACACTCGGATGACACAACAAATAATGAAGAAGAAATCAGTACTAGGATAAAAGACAAAGTTCAAAATATGGGAGAGTGGTACAGACCCGAGAAGGCTTATAAGGAAATAGTCCTAAGACATTGTTTTACAAAAACTCAGTCTTACAGTTTTACCACATCCCGACCATCCGATCAAGATCAGCTAAGAAGGAAGACCTATAGCGGACTGAGCGTTATCACTATATCAGTAGATTGAAGTAATATACGAATTTCAAAATGTGATATACCAACCGGAGGGAATGAGTCAGCTCGACATGATCATCTGACATATAAAGATTCTTTGCATTGTTGTGATACTCGGGGGAGTTTCCCATGCCTCTTAGATATAGCATCCACAAAGACTCTGATGTTGGTAGTTAATGGACTCCCCTAAGGTCCTTTACATTTGTAGGCATTGCAAAATAGGCTGGTCGAAAAGAGTAGAGCCACAAGGTTATATATTGCTGCAATGACAAATTTGACTGACCAGGATTTTATGAATGGTAACACTAAACCTGTTCCTAGAATAACCAGAACCACCACAAGTTGTCTCTTTTCTGTTTCTTTCTGTGGCTACTTTTTCATGTTCTTGTAGTTCTTTAATAAATTGGTCTAAAGACACAACACGACTAATGAATCCCATTGCTATCACAGCTAAAGCAAAGTAAAATACCGTTTTCTAAGTTCAACCAATGCATTTTGCCTCAAACTTGTTACATGGCCCAGTGAACAGTGGTGTTGATAGAGTCAAAAGCTAAACCCTACATATATTAAAACAATTTGAAGGCCAAGGATACACACATTGATTATATTTAGTAAAAAAAATATATGTACTACTTACGATGGTATCAACAAAACAAGAGAACGGGAAGGTATAGAAGTTTTCGACGAAGGAGTCAGCAAAGAACGCAAAGGGTATCAATAAAAAATCTGTCAATCCAGTCCAGACATTGACAATACCGGCAGCATATGTAACACTTAGCTTCCAAACATTGTTCAAGTAAGTCTGCAATTTTCTTCACCCATACTATAATTTCTTCCAAATGGTTCGCACCACTATATAAAGCTACAACAATGCACAAAACAACTCTTGAAATAATTAATTAAATGTTATGAACGCGAAAGTACCAGAATATAAATGTGCTTATCAAGTTTCAGAATTAATAAAATGATAAATTGAACCTGAAATGTGCTTGAAGGAAACAATGATTTTGAATGGTAGAATCAGAACTTGTGCTAGTGGCAGAGTTGTTGATTATGTATATATCTGGTGTACGAAATTAGTGAGGATTTGAACCTCAAACCTTTGTATGTAACAATTTATTGTTTTAAATCTAAATTAATATTTTGTTGTCGAGAATCTAACCTTGATCTTTGTATGTAACAACTTTTTAGTAATCTAATGGTCATCATCTTGAAGATCTAAAATGAAAAGGATAAAAAAATGAGGGTTAACCAAACTACAAAATATACCCTATTTTCCTTATTATAGTATAGTATAGATAGTATATATATAGATTACAAGCTTATAAAAAGGAATCCAACATACATGCACGGAAGAAATGTAACTTACGCCAACTCCAACAATGTGATCCAAATTTGGATCATGAAGTGATCCAAATTGGGATCGGATCCAAATTCTATTCCAACCGTGTGATCCAAATATAAATCCAAATTCAATCATCATTATTATATTAATATATTTTGATTCAAAGTATTTTGAAAAAAAATTAATTAATTCCATTATAAATCATAATAATAACATCAACAACAACTAGAATATAACTAAAATACATTCAAATAAGGGGTGATGGTGTAGCTCATGTGGTAAATGAGGACTATGCCTTGTTGAACCGCCAAGGTTCGATTCTCCCCTACCGCATGTATCAGAACAGATACTAGAATTACAAGCAAAAAGTTTGGGCAAAAAAAATACATTCAAATAAAAATAAAACATTACAAAGTAGATTCGAAATGAATAAAACGTTAATGAAAATAAATTAAAAGCATTAAAATATTACATAAAAATACTAATTATTAGAATTAGTACCTTCTTCCCACAAACGCTCAATTAGTGCATTTCGAAGTGCTAGATGAGCATCTTTATCTCAGATTTTTTTGTAGCAACTAATAAACTGTTGAAATCGACCATTTTCATCATTCGGAACCGTCTCAACTTCTGGAATATGAACTTCGAGATTTTCTTCAATTTTTGCGTTCAAATCACGGGTATCTTTGACTGCCATATTGTGCATTATAATACATGCAGTCATTATATCTTTCAATACAAATTTACTCCAAATATACAATGGCCCTGCAATTATAGCAAAACGTGATTTAAGTACTCCAAGTGCATGCTCAACATATTTTCGGCATGCTTCTTGTTTCATTGGGAATATTTTTTTTCTCCCACGAGGATCATGAATACTTTTATATCATTAATTTTCATGTTTTTTTAAATTTAATGTATTTTGAATTTTTATGTATTTCAAATTTTTATATTAAAATTTATCGTGAATTTAATTATATTCCAAAATTAATTAATTTACTTTTAATAACATTAACAAAATCAACAAGACGGAAAAGATAACAATATTATTATGAAATAAAAATTTGGATCAGTGAATAGTAGCGATCCAAATTTAGATCAATATTATTCACTAATCCAAATTTGGATCACTTTTTAATCCACAGTTGGAATGATTTGGGACAAAAGTGCCCCACATTTGGATTTTAAGTCCGCGGTTGGAGTTGCCCTTAGATCCTTAAATTCTAATACTCCTGTTGATGAGTGGATTTCGTAACAACTTTTGAGAGGTTTATGGTGAGTTGTAAATGCTAATGATCAACTAATCTATGGAGAATGGAGGTTTTGTGTGGGGGTTGAACTGAGCTCGAGAGCGTTTACAAGAATCTCGCGAGTTCCCTTGAGGCTTGTGTCGTGTGTTCTCAAGAATCTCGTAGGTGTATTGCGAAGCTTGTAAAACATGTTCTCAAGGTGCCTACGTACCCATGTATATATAGGGATCAAGTTCACGTAGTTCTTTTTAGACTAGAAGTTTGGTTAGGCGGCTACATTCTAGGTTCCTAATTCGTGGGGACCTCCTTTTCTCAGGATTCAGCCACGAATAGGCGACCTAAGTCGAGTAGAACTCAAGTTCTAGCCCGGCTATGAGTGTCTTTACTAGTTCTAGTCTCATCAGAGGTATTCAAGGATCATCTGCGCCCAAGGAATACATTCCAACAAGGAGTTGATGTTCATGACTTGCTCCTAAAGAATAAGAGGCTTAATCATACTAGAATTCTGCTGGCATAAATCTGTTCTCGTACAGGAAGCTGTCTCCCAGGAACCTGTCTCCCGGGAAGCTGTCTGCAGGAACCTGTTTACAGGAAACTGTCTCTCGGGAACCTGAACCTGTCCAGATCCATTTCGCATGTTATTTATCCATTTAATTTAAGGGACCTCAATCATAACCCATATTAATCATACGGATTGGATCCTTAAGCCCAATGGGTCCAAATCTAGCCCATGCAGATTTTGGGCACAACAACTACCCCCCGGTTCCTCGAAGTCATAGAATGCGAGAGGAACCTAAATAGCCTGATATTTTAATGTCCAATCCCTTTAGTGCTCCTATGTTTCTTCTGAGTGAACCATGCAGGTCTTTTTCTTCTTGCTTGAATCGTGACATGGGCACAAAGTGAATCCAATTAGGCGCTGAGTGAATCCTTTGAAAAGGGCACAAAGTGAATCTAATTGGGCACTGAGTGAACCTTACGAATGTCAAGGGAACCAAGTGAATCCAAATAAGGGCATCAAGTGAACCTATTTGGGCGTTATGTGAACCTATGCTGAGGGCAAAAAATGAATCCAATAGGGCACTAGATGAATCCTTAAAAGGGTAAAGGTGAATCTAGGATTATCAAGGGAACCACGTAAATCCAAATAAGGGCATCAAGTGGATCTAGTTGGGCGTTATGTGAACCTATGCTGAGGGCACAAAACAAATCCAATAGAGCACCGGATGAATCCTCAAAAGGGCACGAGGTTAACCTTGAAAATCATAATTTTGATTGCTCGAAAAGTTGCTTCATCTTCTAAGCTACTTTTTCTTTGACTATCTACTATCTATCTATTAGAGGTAATCTAGGATCAGCTGCGTCCTAGGAGTACTCTTTAATAATGAGTCTGCTTCTCTATAGTTGGCTTCTAGATCTCTCTGTTGTTTATGCTCAGGAACCTAGTGCTGAGGAACCTACGTCTCGGAACCTGTTTCTCAGGAACCTCTATCTCGAAACCTGGTTCCCCGGAACCTCTCTATAGGAAACTGTACCTACACAAATAACAAATTTGTTAGTCTGGGGAGCCTTTCTGTGGTTCCCATGTACTTCTTGTTATCCTCATTGCTGCTGCTAGGCTGACTCGGGCTCTTCTACGGGGAGGAACCTGGTCCATTCGTAATCTGCTCAACTACTGGTTCATCAGGAACGTCTTGATACTCATAATATCTTGACTGTCTTCTCAGCTAGTGCTCATTTATCCGAATTTGGTCTTCATATCTGATACTGGATCTGTCTCCTCGCTCATACAATACTTGTTGATTGTAAACTATGACTTAATAGGTCTAAATCTATCCCATGGTGATTTTAGGCACAACAATAAGAAAACTAGAAAAAATAGATTAGTGATACGAGCTGAAGAGCTCACATATAAGTGATGCATGTATGAAAGTAGGAATGATTATCTACATTATATATGTTGCTATCTTCTCAAGTGGAATATCAATTAACTACTTGATTGATTCAATTAACAAGTTCGAGATCATAAACTAAGCATATATGTTGTGTAAGCTGTAAATCTATAGGGCATGATAACATCCTAAGTACAAGTTCTCATAAATTTCAATTCTAAAGATCATGAAATATGCGCATTAAAAGCTATATGTATCTAAGCATGACAGATTATAAGCTCTCGTTGACAGAAAATGTGCATGATAGTCAAGGATATAAAGGCATGAAAGTAGAACTTAACTGTGCTTCGTTGTGCCAGTTTGGATTGAGGTTCCGTTACTGAACCTGGAAGATGAAAGCTCTTCTCTGTGCAAGCTTACATAGGGAAATTGAGCTACCCCCCGAGCCGTCATGACGCGTGAACCTCCCATAGCTTGTTGAAGTGGTTGACTGAAAACTGTTTGTTTCGGATGAATATCACTGAACTTGGAAGCTGTAGCTGTTTCGATCATAAACAAGATTTATGCGAGTATTCATCTATGTATCACTTCGCTGAGGGCACAAGGCGAATCCAATTGAGCTCTAGGTGAATCCTAGTAAGGGCACTTAGAGAATTCAATTGGGCGCTAAGTGAATCCTTCGTAGGGCATAAGACGAATCCAGTTGAGCTTTAAGTGAATCCTGAGAAGGGCACTTAAAGAATTCGACTGGGCGTCAAATGAATCCTTTTGGCTTTAAGGAGCATGAAGTGAATCCATCCGGGCTCTAGGTGAATCATGTCAAGAGCACGAAGAGAATCCGGTTGGGCACTAAGTGAATTCCTTTGTGGCATCAAGTGAATCCTTATAGGCTCTAAGTGAATCCTGAAGAGGGCACAAAGAGAATCTATAGGGCACATGATGAATCATTTCAAACTCTAGGGGCACCAAGTGAATCCGTAAGGGCACAAGGTGAATCCCTTCAAACGCTAGGGGCACCAAGTGAATCCGTAAGGGCACAAGGTGAATCCCTTTGAAGGCTTTTCAAGTACAAGTGAACTCTAGGTTAGGTTACCCATGCTTAGGTTCCAAAACCTTTAACTAGTTGCCCATATGCTTATGGGACTTTTGAATATGTGCCTATGATTCATAGGGCTTTTCGAAGTGAATCTTTCTGGGCTCTATGCAAATCCTTATAAGGGCATAAGGTGAATCCAACCAGTCATTATGTAAACCTCTACTAAGGGCAAAAACCGAAACCAATTGGGCACCAAATGAATCCCTAAAAGGGTACAAAGAGAATCCATCAAGAAACCGAACAACTGCGCGTGGATGCATGAAGCACCAAGTGAATCCTTTTGGGCTCTAAGTGAACCTATACGGGCACATAGAGAATCCATAAGGGTACTAGGTGAATACATGAAAATTCTTGGGGAACCTACTGAATCCTTCTGGGCTCTAAGTGAATCCTTGAATGAAGCACAAAGAGAATCCAGAAGGGCACTAGATTAATCCTCTAAAGGCATGGAGCTCTTGATGTAAGTACACTTTCTTCTATTCAGGTATCGGCTGGCTGGGAACTTCAAGCAGGAAGCTGCTAACCAAAAACTGTCAACAATTGGCTTCTAACAAATGTCAATGAACCTGGAAGCTATTACATACGAGCTTCGGGTATATAACAATGAACCTGCAAGATGTTAGTTACAAGAAAATAACGAGTAATCTACTAGACAAATATAAAATACAACTAGACCTGGAAACTGCAAGTAAATATCAAGGAACCTGCGAGGTGCAAGTAAATAACAAGGAATATGTAATCTGTTAGGTACATGTGCATTCTAACATCTAGAAACATAATCAAGACATAATCATAGCTTTATCGCATATAAGACCACAATAGCATAGATGTTTAAACATTCTTTATGTATAGTAAGAGTTTGTTGCGTGTACCTGGGAGGTTTTTATGAATGTGTAAGCATAAAAGGAGAGTTATCACATGGATCTTTCTGTAGACTAATCAGAAGTGAAGTGGAAGCCTCCGTTAAGATTTGAAAACTCAATGAGACGTGTTCATGATGCAAGCATGCTGCTCTTCAAGATACTAGACCAAATCAATTCTCAAGGTTCCTGAACAAAATATGAACCATGAGGTTCCCAAACTGCATCCTAGCCATGAGGTTCCTGAACCAAATTGTGAGCTTCTTGGACCTGATGGTGAGGTTCCTGACCTGAATTCTCAGAATTCTGAAATCCTCAATTTTCAAAGTACCATGTGCTATAGTAATTATACTACCCCCTAGTTCTTCAGGGAAGCTTGTCTTTGATGAAGAACTAACTCTGAGAAGCTTCACAATTCTTCGATAATCTCTAATAAGTCGTTGAATATTCATCCATGAACTTGAGTACTATGTATTTTCTTCAAGATGCTCATATCAGATTCTTGCAGCTACTCTTCATCAAAACCTTCAACTATGTCGAATTTTCCTTAACACTCGAATAGATAATATAATTTCTTCACATCATTCCTGCTTGTAGCTTTAACATGCCTTCTTTTTGCTTCTTTAACCTCTTACGAAACACGCTGAGAATGAACCTCTATATCTAATACAAATATCCCAATATAGCACCTCTAAGCTTACGAGAGCTAACTCATTGTAAGAAACAAGAGATACTTAAAGAGATTACTTGTGAGGTATTTCTAGCAGCTCACTGACTTACATTCCTTGTTTTACAAGCTAAATGTAGGCTCATGTATGACGTAATACAAGGAAAAGAACTTACTCATAATTTCATTGAAAACTACTCGAAAGAAATAAGTTTTCTTGCTAGGGAGGTATACATGCACTACCCCCCAGTTCTAAGAAAGAAATACATATATAAATAAAGGTCTCTCAACTCTACTTTGAGGAAGCTCTCAAACTTTCAACTGTTGGTCACCTCGAGCTATCCATTCCGCGAGCTTCCCAGCTTTAATCAAATCCTCAATTTGGTCTTTCAGTGCTCTACATTCGGAAGTATCATGGCAATTATCCTCATGGAAGTCAAAATATTTCTTCAGATCTTTCCTTGCTCCTATAGGTAAAGGTGCGGGCTTTGCAAATATTCCTTCTTTCCCATAAACCGTGAAGATGTGGTCCACTGGAGCGACCAAAGAGGTATAATTGTCGCGCTTTGTCTTCAAATTTGCTTTACTTCTTTTGGAGGAAGCTCGATCCCCAATAACATATGCTTGCGGGCTTGGAGACCTCTCTCGCTTGCTTCCTTTGTGACTAGCTTCATCTCCAAGATCTTCTGTTTCTCTCAACTTCAACAAGGATTCTTCCATACAATTATATAGTTCAGCTTGTTTGTAGAAATCAGTTACAGGTTCACGTACTTGTAATCCTTCCAAAAGTCTGAACTAGCTCTAACTCCAGCAATCAGGAAGCTCATAATGACCTCGTCAGGAGCTTTCTTAACTCTGGGAACCTCTGCATTAAAACGTTTGAGGTACTCTGTCAAGGTCTCATCTGCTTTCTGCTTGATGTTGGCCAAGGTATTGGTTGGGGGTGCAAAAGCGACGGAAGCTCTAAATTGAGTAGCGAAGAGCTTCCCCATATTCTCCCAGGAATTTATAGAATCTGATGGTAACCTCTTGAACCACTGATGAGCTCCACCATGAAGGGTTGCAGCCAGTAATCTACACCTTGTTGGCTCCTTAACTTGATAAACTTCCATCTCGGTATTGAAGCGACCCAAATACTCCACCGGATCTGTAGTGCCATCAAATTTAAACTTGTTTGACATAGCGACCCAAATACTCCACCGGATCTGTAGTGCCATCAAATTTAAACTTGTTTGACATACGATAGGATTTAGGTAAATGGGACTTTCTAACCTTCTTGGTGAACGGAGATAAGGTTATTGCACCTGTTGTTTACTGCTTTTCTTCGTTGAGTTTCACTAAAATCTTCTTGAGGTCTTCAGCATTCAAATCATCATCTCTACCGTCCTTTACTTCCTTATCTGTATCATCGACTTCCTGTGAATCTGCTATGCTCGAATTGTTCGCGGTCTCGTCTGAACTTGAATCATCTTTAATTATCTCGGTGAAAGGTTCCTTGGCTTTCTTCTTATTCTTAAGCCCTGCCAAGATCTCTGATTGAGTCTTCTTAACAGGAGGTTGCTTATCTTGTGGTTCACCATCTTCTTCACCTTCAGCATCTTTCTTTGGGTCTTCGATCTTTTCCTCAGCCTTTTCTTCATGTTCTTCTTCATCAACGTCCAACTGCCTGGGATTAATCTTAGCTTTTTTACCTTTCTTCCTTGATGTCAACCTCGACTTTTTCTTCTTCTTTTGTGTTATCTATTCAAGGGTCGTGAGTCTCTCTTCAATCGAATTTAGATGTTCTAGGACGTCGGCAGGAGTAATCTTCTTTGCTTTCGGGGTTTGATTTTCTCCTTGGGGTACCTTCTTTACAGATTGTGTTGCTTCGCTATCAGAACTGCCTGCCATCTTTCCACTCTTAAGATGAAAACTCTCCCCTCCTTCTAGTGCCAATGTTGATGAGTGGATTTCGTAACAACTTTTGAGAGGTTTATGGTGAGTTGTAAAGGCTAACGATCAACTAATCTATGGAGAATGGAGGTTTTTTGTGGGGGTTGAACTGAGCTCGAGAGCGTTTACAAGAATCTCGCGAGTTCCCTTGAGGCTTGTGTCGTGTGTTCTCAAGAATCTCGTAGGTGTATTGCGAAGCTTGTAAAACATGTTCTCAAGGTGCCTACGTACCCGTGTATATATAGGGATCAAGTTCACGTAGTTCTTTTTAGACTAGAAGTCTGGTTAGGTGGCTATATTCTAGGTTCCTAATTCATGGGGACCTCCTTTTCTCAGGATTCAGCCACGAATAGGCGACCTAAGTCGAGTAGAACTCAAGTTCTAGCCCGGCTAGGAGTGTCGTTACTAGTTCTAGTCTCATCAGAGGTATTCAAGGATCATCTGCACCCAAGGAATACATTCCAACAAGGAGTTGATGTTCATGACTTGCTCCTAAAGAATAGGAGGCTTAATCATACTAGAATTTTACTGGCATAAATCTGTTCTCGTACAAGAACCTGTCTACAAGAACCTTTCTCCCGGGAAGCTGTCTGCAGGAACCTGTCTCTCGGGAACTTGTTTACAGGAACCTGTCTCTCGGGAACCTGAACCTGTCCAGATCCATTTCGCATGCTATTTAGCCCCATTTAACTTAAGGGACCTCAATCATAACCCATATTAATCATACGGATTGGATCTTTAAGCCCAATGGGTCCAAATCTAGCCCATGGAGATTTTGGGCACAACAACTCCCTCCGTCCAAAATATTCCGTTTGACTTTTGATTGGTCGAATTGATCAAAATTTAATTGAAATTATATGAATTTTATAATTTTAAAAAAAACATATTATTAAAAAGTACATTTAATCTATGTTACAATGCAAATTTCAATTTTCAAAAACAATAATTGAATAATTATTTAAGTATTGATACCTTTCATCGTCTCTCCACCATCATTTTTAACTTTGCATGATGAATAATATTTGTTACTTCCTAAGTATTGATATCTTTCATAGTCTCTCCACCATCATTTTTAACTCTGCATGATGAATAATATTTGTTATATTATTACAATAAAAACCTAATTTTTACCCAAACAATTCTTACAAAAATTGTGCATTAATCAGAAAACTTCTAATGGATTTATGTTTTAAATAGTAGGAAATTCGCGCCATATGCAATGCTCTAAAAATTGTGTAGATTATTAGCTCCATCAGCTGTATGGCTCTACTGATGGAACGTGTAAGCCACGCGCCACCACCAACACCAACGCTGCCATCACCCCCGACCCATGAATCCAAACTTCTTAATTTCATCCCACCAAAGCTACGTCGTTTACCCTCTCAATCACTATCAAGCAATCATAGTTATATATCTCATTTTGATGATCCTCTGAATTCAAGAACTTATGCTTTAGCACTTGAGTCATGTTACTGCCCAAGATTTGGCAAACAAGTTCATGCTCAGGCACTTAAAAATGGGTTTCATGGGCATGAATTTGTTGAGACTAAATTGCTCCAAATGTATGCGAAATGTGGTTCTTTAGATGATGCAGTTAAGATGTTCGATCAAATGCCTGAAAGAAACTTGTACTCGTGGACTGCTATTATTGGTGGTTTTGTGGATCATGGGTTTTTCGAGGATGCTTTTTTGATGTTTCTGGAAATGCAAGTTGAGGAATTAGAGTTAAAGTTCTTCGTGTTTCCGTTGTTCTTGAAGATTTGTGTTGGATTGTGTAGCGTAGAGTTGGGAAGGCAGTTTCACGGAATTGTTGTGAAGAGTGACGTTGATATGAATATATACGTGGGTAATGCTCTTATGGATATGTATGGTAAATGTGGAAGCTTGGACGATGCAATGAGAGTTTTGGTTAAAATGGAGGAGAGAGATTTAGTATCGTGGAATACTATGATTGCAGCTTGTGCTGCAAACGGGGAGGTTGATGAAGCGTTACAGTTTATGCAAAAAATGTGGGTTGAGGATAATTTGTGTCCGAATCTTGTTTCTTGGAGTGCTGTTATTGGTGGATGCTCGCAGAATGGACTTGATGAGGAAGCTACAGAGGTGCTAGGAAGGATGCAAGCTGCTGGAATTGAGCCTAATGCTCGAACACTAGCTAGTATTCTTCCTGCTTGTGCTAGATTGGAGAAACTAAGATTGGGAAAAGAATTACATGGCTTTATAGTGAGAAGAGGATTCATGGGTAATCAAATTGTTGTAAATGGACTATTGGATGTTTACAGGAGGTGTAAAGATATGAATAGTGCTGTAAATATTTTTTCAAAATTTTCTGTGCAAAATGCCCTATCTTATAATACGATGATTGTTGCTTACTGCGAGGCAGGAGATATTTCAAACGCTAGAAGACTCTTTGATCAGATGGAATCCAACGGGCTTGAAAGGGATCTTATATCTTGGAACTCAATGATATCAGGCTATGTTGATAACTCTATGTTCCCTGAGGCTCTGACAATGTTTATGAATCTGCTGATGCATGATGGTGTTGCAACCAATTCTTTCACTCTAGGAAGTGTTCTCACTGCCTGTACTGATATGGGTTTAATAAGATTAGGAAAAGAGATACATTCACATGCCATTGTTAGAGGCCTGCAATCGAATCCTTTTGTGGGTGGATCATTGGTAGAAATGTACAGCAAATGTCAGGACCTAAAGTCAGCTCTGTGTTCTTTTAATGAAGTGAATGAAAGAGATATAGCTACTTGGAATGCTCTAGTCTCTGGATATTCTCGCTGCAATCAGATTGAAAAAATCCAGGTTAGTCTTCAGGAGATGAAAGAAGATGGATTTGAACCAAACGTGTATACATGGAATGGCATTATTGCTGGCCACGTAGAAAATGGCTGCCATGAGTTGGCTCTTGAAATGTTCTCTCAAATGCATACTTCAAACCTGCAACCTGACATATACACGATTGCAACAATTTTAACTTCTTGTTCAAGATTAGCAACACTAGAGAGAGGAAAACAGGTTCATGCTCATCTAATCAGATCTGGTTACAAATCAGATTTTCACATCGGAGCTGCCTTGGTGGACATGTATGCAAAATGCGGAAATATAAAGTATTCCCGCCTGGCTTACAATAGAATATCAACACAAAATTTGGTGACCCAAAATTCAATGTTGACTGCATATGCTATGCATGGACATGGAGAGGAAGGAATTGCTTTCTTCCGCAAAATGCTGAGAGATGGATTTATACCGGACAGTGTTACCTTTCTGTCAGTCCTATCCTCATGTGTTCATGCAGGATCAGTTGAGGCAGGGAAGGAATTCTTTAAACTGTTGAGGTTGTACAATGTAAAACCCACATTAAAACACTTTACCTGTATGGTAGATCTCCTAAGTCGTGCGGGTGAGTTAAATGAAGCTTACAAGCTTATTAGTGAAATGCCCTTACAACCTGATTCCATCATTTGGAGTGCTTTTCTTGGAGGTTGTGTTCTTAGTGGGAATGTCGATTTGGGGGAGGTTGCAGCAAAAAGGCTGATAGAGTTGGAGCCAAATGAAACTGCCAACTACGTCCTATTGGCAAACTTATATGCTTATGCAGGTAGATGGAGTGAGCTATCTAGAACCAGACAGATTATCAAATATAACCACATGAACAAGAACCCGGGATGCAGTTGGATTGAAACTTCTGATGAGATCCATGTATTTGTATCTGGAGACAGATCTCATAAAAAAGACAATGAGATATACGACACTTTGTATAACTTAAGAATTCACATGAGCCTTGTACAAGAATTTCCACAATAATCATTCCATGTAATTTATATATGTACATTTCAATACACAAACATAAATATTTCGCGCTTTTATATTGGGGGATCTGATCTAATACCAATCACCCGCGCTGGCTTCCAAATTTACAACATTATACTAGTTCAGCATAAGGATCACATTGGGGATTTGAACTTTTGCATTATAACACAATCTTATTTACCAAACAAAGAACTTCTGGTCCAGTGACAAGCAATGACCTATTTGATAGGGCAAGAACTTTCTATACAAGAGGAACTTTTTATGCACATTGGTTGCAGTCTAGAAGAAATAGACCAATGTTTAAGCGTTACCAGTTTTCAATCACAATTTTTAACTTCTCAAGTATGAACTTCCCTTCTTTGTACTTCTGTGTAGGTTCATAAGCTCTTTCATACTTCCAGCCCAATACCTCAGAGCAATCAGCACAAGATATATCAGCAACTGTGTGAAGCCCCGTCATGAGATTTCTGTCTTCTTTGCGTCCAACAGTAATGTTGATCGCATGTGAGAACAAGAAGGCTCGTCCGTTTCTTCCCTAACATAATCGATGCAAAATAAAACCGAAAATTAGACAGAGATCAATTTTAGCCAGAAAGCACAATCCTTAACAATATTACTTAATACAAGATATGATCAGAATGATAAAATTAAGCCAAGATGGGTTGTTTTAAAATCAAATAATATTATTCATGGCAAATTTATTCAATCAGAATGATCACACACACAAACAAAACACACAGTAATAATATGAGATTCCGAGGAAAATTACACCTGGAAAGCCTTGGAAATTATATCGTCATGAAGTGCAATATGATTTCGACATTTACAGCAACTATACAATCGAGGTCCATATTCAGCCATCAAAATCCAATGCCTAAAAAGGTAGAGTAATAATAAAAGGAACAATTTATACCCAAAATCATCATAACATTAAAATAAGAAGAGTAGATGAAATTGGTACCTGTAACAAAGTAGTAGAAATGACCCACAAAGTCTGATGATGATAGAGCAAACAAAGTGATATTATTGGAACATGAGATCGAGTAAAGGACAGCAATTGCGTATTACTATTTGGACAACACTGCGGTTGATTAAGACATGTTTGTTTTTTTATTTAGTAACACTATTGTACAAATTATCCAAAATGTAGTACAATTGACAAGTTGCGGTACCGCCACAATAAATTTTGATTAGTATCCGTTCCTAATTAGTTATCCAATTTGATTTTTAAGTAGTTAAATTGATCGTTCCTAATTAGTTGTCCAATTTGACTTTTAAGTAGTTAAATTGACCAATTTTTGACTGATCTTCTATTATTTTAAAAAACGGAAAAATATATATTAAAACAGATTAGATATACTTTACAATGATATAACTTTTTTTATTTTTTTCAAATATACAATATATGTAAATTTCAATCAAAATTTGGTCAATTTGACCACTGAAAAGTCAAACTGGACAACTAATTAGGGACGGAGGGAGTACAATATGATGAGTATCAAGCCATAGATTTTAGATGCATTCGTCAAAATATAAAAAATAATTTTATAGACAAGAAAATTACATTTTACTTTATTTTAGATGTGTAACTTAAAACTCATCCTTCATTTTATCTCAAGTATATATGAACAACGTGAACAACGGAACTAATTCGTTTTATTTGGAAAACATTTTATGTATTTTTTCAAACATAAGCACGGTTTTTTTTCGAAATAATCGAATAATGTTCGGAAAAAACATGATTCATTTACAACATAATTTGATTACAACTTTTTCTAATTCTGATGCTACTCAAATTCTAAAGTGTTTTTTTTCCCCTAAATTCATATTCTATAGTACTGTAAACTTTATAAAGAGGACCTCGGACTTGTTGCCTGCCTTCGTTCTCATTCTTGTACGATCCATTGTATAGTTGTATTGATGCATTGATATTGTTTAACTTCGCACCAAAAAAAATTACCCCTGTAATCACTTTTTCCCTGTAGAATCCAATATCTTTTACCCCTGTAATCACTTCTTCCCCGTAGAATCTAATACAGGTTCGAGGTTTAGGGGGATCTGAACAAAACGGGAGATGTACCAAAGCCGTGCTCTTGGTTTTTCAATTGCTTCATAGATTTAATGATTAATAGACATTCATTCTTGCCAATCATAGAATCACTAGACAATGTTGGACACTAGGACCCATACAGCATTCAGAAGAATTTCAGCCACATAAAGGACTGTTACAAAATTTTAAATTACAATAAAATGATCAAGTTCTGTTCTCAGAACTCACAAGACAACATTAAAGTTTAACTTAATACTTATGTATACTGAACACTTCAGCCTTTCAACAGGAAAGTAATTTTTTAAAATCGAATGGCAAAATGCTAAACAAACCAAACCTCTAACTGAAATAAGTACAATAGAATCTTAATGAACCCATTGAAATGCATCTTAGTCATATGATATATAACGTTTTCTACACTGAAATCGATAATCATATAGAAAACCCCAGCAACTACAGGATAAACATTATCAATGATTCCAATCCCCCTTCTATTAAAGTTTAAACCCTCTTGATTACCAGATGCAGGTATGTCCCTAACTGAGAGAATATCCATGTCCCGAAGAATGACTTGACACTTGCCTCTTTAATCAAAAAATTGGTGAAGAATTCAAATCAATTGATTGCATGCATGAGTGATTGATGTACGTTTATCAATATAAATTTAGCTTAAAGACGCAAGATCTTGCTTGATCACTAAAAAGGAAGAAAATGAGCTAGTAAAACTAGCTAGCGATTATATAATATTTGAAAATTACTTTTTGAGTGAACAATGCATGTTAGACAGGTCAACATGTAGGACTTATCTATTTCCGTTACACCATCAAAGAAGAATTGGCCATAGCCAAAGCACCCTCATAACTCCGATTTCCACCGATAAAGCCACTCATATGAACAAAAATACATCCAGGAATTGCAGCCACCTCAGAAAGTTCTTCACCTGTCAAACCTCTCCACTGAGATAAAAGAGGTTTTCGACTCTGATACTTATCGGGTGAGACAGCTACTGCCTGCACTCTCCAATTGTCGCTTCTATCATCCTAGAAGATCATGCAGACAGGGAGTAGAATTAGGAAATCTATACAAACATAAAATTCTAAGTTTGCACTATTTGCCAATTAACACCAACATGGAATGGCGTTTGGGGCTCATAGGGCTGTAAACGAACCGAACTCGGACGAACTCGGACGAACAGTTATCGAACACGGACAAAAATTTAACGAACCGGACATTGTTCGTTAAGGAAATCGAACACAATTTGCTGTCCGAACTCGAGTTCGAACATTCTCGAACCGAACACGAGTTTGTTCGCGAACAAAACGAACGAACCGAACTCGAACTCGGTCGAACAGTTCGTTCGAAAAATTAAATCACGTATCAATATTATCAATAGTTGGGCTTTTGTTCTTTTGTTTAGTAAGCCCATTTCCATAAACCTAAACTAATTGGTGGAGCTGGCCCAAGTCCCAACTAAATTATAACCTAAATAATTACGAATAATCGAGACTTCAGACTTGAGAGTTGAGAGAGAGGAATATCGATTGAGAAGTGAGAGAGGATCAGAGGAATATAGACTCGACTTGAGAGAGAGGAACTGAGAGAGACAGTGACAGAGAGACAAGTTGAAGATACAATCAAGCCATCAAGGTGTCAAGCACTCAAGCTCAAGCCCCTTCTTCAATTACATACGTGATACGACAATCTTAATTAGGTACGAAAATCTTAATATCATCAATTTAGGGTTTTTAAAATCTGAATTTCATATTCTCTTTATGATTGTTTGAATTATACGCGTTTGTGTTTCAGTTTGAATTTAGGGTTTATTATAAGATTTAAATTGAATTTAGTTTTAGGGTTTATGTTTGAATTACTAAATTGAATATAATATATACGTGTCTGTTGCCTTCTCTTATATAATAACAAAAGAACCTGGTGCTCATAATTTGTTGAATGTTCGATGATGTTTTAATTTATATGATGTGAAACAGTCACCTGTCCCTTGAGGTTATAATGATATAGTAACTTGTTATATGTCTAACTGGATCTGTTATTGTACGGCTAACATGCCTGTAACTAGGCCTGTGATCTCTCATTTGTGTTTGCAGTAACCTGTACTGTCTCATTCCTTTCCTTTAGAATTTTTCCTCTAATACATTGGTGAATCTAAGTTAGTTGGATGAGTTTTAAAGTTGTTTTTTCGAGTTAATTCTTGTGCTAGTATGTTTTCTTTAATGTTTTGCTAAGTCATGAATTGAAATGGGAAGAACTGTCTCCAATGGTTTTTTCCTGTGTTCTCGTGTCTTATTGTCATGATAGTAAGAGGTCTTCATTTTTATTCTATGCAAAAATTGTCTTCTCTGAATTAGGAGGCTAGATATTTTTATTCTTGTTAATAAAAATAACAAAACACCGATGTTTATTGACAAAAGTAAGAATCAAACCTGGTAAATAACATATTTGATGGAAGGATCAATCTTCATTTCCTCTTCTAGCTCGAAAATATGTAGCTTCCACTGTAGCAGGTACGTTGTTATAAGATAAAATGTTTATAAAGGCAAGAAAAGTCAATCATTCTCTTGTCAGTCCTAAAATCTTGCACATCCAAGTTCTTATCAAACAATAATACTGGTGACAGCGTGTAGATACTTCAGAGAGAAATCAACAGAAAGCAAATTTAACTAGCTTTCATAATATTTAGTAGAGGAAGACAATATTCCTTGTGTCAGATTAGTGGAGCAGTAGATTATCAATGAGGAGCAAATTAATGTGATACAGAGGCAACGTAAAGGAATGAGAGTTATGAAAACGAAAAATTTCTCACTCACAGGGCAAGGTCTAGGCAGCAGAATAATTTCTCCACTAGAATCAATATCCTTCCTTGCTGCAAGACAGTCCTTAACAACTGATCGAGCTGGCAACCACGATTTTGCATGAAAATGTATGCTCTGTATGAAATTTTTAGGAAGAAAAATTCAATTAGTAGAATTTTCGTAGGCAGTAGGCACCCCTTAATTAGTTTGTCAAACTTTAATAATCACTTAAAGTTCAGCTAAAAGGCCATCTGGTAAAGCACGTGAAAAGAAATACTACCAAATCTAACCTCAACGAATTCGTTCCCAGCCAGAACCATTGCACGTTCAAACGCCTCATTTTCATTTTCAATGGATTGATCGGGGTCAGTCCAATCCAAATTTAATCTGCCTATTCTTGAAGACAAACTCGTATTGTTCAAATAATTAGGAGGTATATCAACATCATATTGACTGACACCATTGTCAATAGCATCAATTGCCTGTAAAAAGTGTTCAATTCCAACAACTGAAAATGATGGTTATATCAACAAGATCAACACGCACCAGTACAGAAGACGATGAAAGTTAAAAGCTAGTACTAAAAGTAAATTAAAAAAATATAACATAATTAAAAGAACTTAAAGGCTATAGCTATAAAGTGATTTCGCCTTCTTATATTTCAGGATTGCCATTAAACTAGTGATGGACTTAAATTGACATGAAATACCAATTTTATGGTTTTAGTGTTCTCAACGATCCCTTTTGATAGGGTACATTGTTAAATAAGATCAGTTGCCAACAACACCCTTGACAGATTTCAAAATGCTACGCCACCTATTTAACACTAAAATGAAGTAAAGTGACCAAAATGTAACGCAAATTAGGCACCTCAATGAAGCTCTTGTAGACAGCCAAATATAACTTGTACACATCCGGATGCCCTTTATCCTGCTGTATCTCCTTGGCTATTATCTCCAACCCATAATGCTGACAAAATAAACTTATCCATCAGATTACATCAATTCATCTATACAAAAGCAAACAAGTTACTTCCACTTAGTATCACCAATTAATCCCTCAATTGTTGCACCTATGAGTAACTCGTTTTTCCAAGTCCTAAATCTCATCAAAAGCACCGTACATATAAACAGTCAGTCTACATTTCATACAAATATAATTAATTTACCTTATAGACAAGTCCAGCGCTACTGAGTTTAGTAGAATAACCAGCATGACCAAAAACCTCACTAAAACCTTTTTGATGATGATCGAAACGGTCTCTACTCGGATCATAAACACCTCCAACATCAACCACCGCATCAAGACTCTCCAACACCTACCAAATATCTCAAAAAAAAATTAAACCAAAACCACCTCAAAAACATTAAAAAAAAATACAATTAGATAATTAATTACAATAAAATGTTTTATGCTAGTTACTCTTTTTCAAATATTTTTCCGCGCATTACAATTCGCATAAAAATGTATTCGTAAACATTTTATTATTCGCACTGGAATTTTTAATACATCTTAAAATGCAGCGGTCACGTAAAATGGGACGGAAGGAAGGAGTAATTGATACCTGAGTGTCACGAGTTCGAATAATTTTAGCAGCAGAGAATTTATGAGTCAGACGGAGAATAAAACACGCGAGCGCCTCGTCACAGTGGAAAGTGCCGTTGTGAGTACCGACTGAGGCGGCGGTAGAAACCCTAGATATAGTGGCGGGAAAGGAGGTGATGGTGCGTGTAAATTGCAAAGCGGGGAGTCTCATCATATACATGTTATTCACTTCTTGTATTGTAATTCAAGCTTTACAACTCAACCGAGAGAGAGAGAGAGAGAGAGAGAGAGGTTCTGAATTGGGAATTATGCCGCGCGATGCAACTCAACTTTCGGAGAAATAAATGTTTTATTTATCATTTAAAAATTATTTGTTATTTTAAAAAGTGATATAATTAATATATCTATACTATATTATTATAAGTGAAACAGGATATAATTGGTTAGTTGGTTAACACCTTTTCAAAAAAATTGTTAATACATTTCAAAAATGAAAAAATAAATTAAAATGCATATAAAATTTTATTTTACTTAATAACAAATTCTTTTAATTACATTCTAATTAATATTCAATTACGTACGCTTTTAGTTATATTTAAATTAAAATTCTTCACCTACACCCAATTTTTTTAGACTTTCAATTACTTGAAAATCAAATATTTTCAAAATCAATTTAAATAATTTTAATATCACATATTTAATAACAAATTTACAACAAATTATAAATCAACAAAATGAAAACAAACTAAAATTATATAATAAACAATCAAAAATTTCACACAATTACAAATTAATATTAAGTTCTATTTTAAAAAAATATTACATTAGGGATTATTATATGATCATAATTTGAATATGATAATATTAGCAAAAATTTGAATGTAAGTATAAACGATTATTACAGAATAAAATGTAGGGTGTATTTATTGCGTATTGATTGCTTGGGTTAGAGAGAGAGCTTCGAGCTTCTATAGCTGATCGAGTGTTTCGTGACTTAATCAATCCTCACAAGATGCCCATGTATCTTGCAAATATCAAGAATCAAGCCAATAAAAAACGTAGTTCTAGGTTGAAGGATCAGATCCTTTATATAGGCATCGGATGCCTTGGAATTAGGGTAGGGTTTGGTAACTTGGTGGACAAGTTACCAACTCTAGGTGGGTTCTAGATCCTTCCATGAGGAAGGTTGATTTCTGTTGGACTCTGGTGTCTTGGAGGCTACTCCTTGAAGGGTTTAACTCCCTTTTGGACTCAATATTGGAGTCCCACTATCAGCTGAACAATTAATTACGAACTTTATAACTAATTAGGGTTTTGGGCCTCATAAATGGGCTTTAACCCTGGACCAACCTGGGTTCATTTAATGCAACATTAAATGTGTTTTTAGGGCTTAATTTCAGCCCGTATCATTTGCCCACTAACTTCTTAAGAAAACTGATCAGGTTTTCATTGAAGTTTAAAGACCTAAAGTACACTAGTGTTTCACAGATATCGTCTTGAATGTAAAGTGTGGAGCGACCTACACATTTACGACGATTCGCCTTATTCGAGGCTAGCTAATAGTTTTCATGTCTCACAAAAAATTATAAATAATTTTCTTGCATTTTTCTTGTATTTTTCTTGTACTCACATGTATTTTCCATTTGTTGTGGAATAAAAAGTAGGGTTATCGAATTGCGGCTAGGGTTCGTGAGCTTCGTGCTTCAATGGTTGCGCTTGCGTTATCGTGACCTAATTCGGGTCCTCACAAGATGCCTACGTATCTCAGAGTTGAGAATCAAGCCAAGACGTAGTTCTGAGATGAGGGGTCTGGCCCTTTATATAGGCTGTAGGAGCCTTAGAATCGTAATAGGGTTTGGAGACTTGGTGGACAAGTCACCGTTATTGAGGAAGATTCTGACTCCTTCCTTGTAGGAGTTAGTTTCCATGTCGAATTAGGTGCCTTGGAGGCTACATAATATCCCAGGGATATTCTAGAACGTTCCTTGTTTCTAGAACGTTCCCGGTTTGTGGACCAGGCCCATGTTAGAAACAAGCTTATACCGGGCATCCCCGGTTTGGGCTGTTCTTTTGGGCTTAATCATAACTACGAATTTAATGCCCAACTAGGGTTTCGGGCCTTATTTATGAGCCAAATAAATATTACATTAATTATGTCTTTAGGGATTTTTTTTCACCCATATCATTTGCCCCCCAACTTCTAGGAAAACTTGATTTCGTAGAAGTTTAAGGTCACACCGGCCCTACCAGGGTATCGTCTTACAGTGAAGTGTGGAGCGACCTACACATTCACAATGACTAAAATTCTCTCCCAAGTTAATACTTAAGAAAGTTAAACGTTCCTTGGCCTCTCGAACCTTTTTCTTAAGATTTATGGGCCTTTCGGGAATAGGATTAGTGCCGTTTCGAGCTCGTAGACACTAATCCAAGTGCAATTCATGCATAGGATCCTTTATCATAGATTCATTGGTGATTTATTTCCCTCAACTTATCTAAGTTAGGGTTAATATCAGACGGTCATCGCTCACAAGCCTTAATAAGAGCTAATTTTTGAGCAAAAGACACTAATTCGGCCTTAATCAGGGCTAAACAACCCTAAACGGGGCTATAAAGGCCTTGATCAAGGCTAACTAGTTCGTACTTAATGTAATTACTACTAGGATATCCACCCTTAACCTTGAGATAGGTTAATTTTAGAGTGGAAGTCCTTAAACGTCGATAATCGAGGTTAATCACCCCCTAATTGCGATTAGCGAAACCCTAATCCCAAATTTTGGAGTCAAGCCAATCTAGTAGAGATTCTTATAACCTCATGGTTGTAGAAAGAATCACGTAAAAATTTTCATTTTTGAGTTGTCTAGGCAAGAAATACGGCCTTCTGGACAAGGTGTTTCAAACACCTTCCTGATTTCGAACACCCTCCTGGTTTTGAACACCCTCCAGGTTTTGAACACCCCAGACATTTCTAAACTCAAATTTTGAATTTGAGCTCATATGATAGAGATTCTTATAATCTCCTAGTATGAAGAAGAATCACAAGAAAATATGCATTTTTGAACGTTTTGGAGGCGAAATACCTCATTTCAAGCTAGTTTTCAAACCGGACCTTATTTCAAACAAGGTCATTTTTTCAACTTCTTGGAATCACTAAGGAACCTACATGGGCTTGTAGAGGACCTTGCAAGGGTCTCAAATCTCAAATTTGAGGGAAAACGGAGCATTTTTTAGTGTTCTGGAGCCAAATGAAATCACCCAAGGGCTCAGGTGTTGTGAGAAATCACCCAAGGGCTCAGGTGTTCACAACACCTGAGCAATTTTTCCCCAAGGTAGCCTGGTCGGCCATTTGGCCAAGGGTGCCTGGTCGGCCACCCCTGGTCGGCTGGGCCCAAAATTTTTTTTTTTTTGAATTTTGGCCAAATTTTGACTAGTTGACTTTGACTTTGACTTTTGACCTTGACTTTGACCAAAGCCAAATCTTGTTTTGAACTCCCCTCCTTGTTTCTAGAGTGAGTTTACAACACCATGGTTGATTTTGTGATCCTTGATCTCAAACAACCTTCTTCTTAGCTTTCAGGACCTTCTTGGTCTTAACTTGTTCTTGAACTCTTGGTTTCAAATAACCTTGGGTTAAACTATGGCCCTTGGCTCCCTGACATCCTTGCATACTTACAATAGGGTGTTTTAAACAACCTTGGTCTTGCCCCCTTGTCATGGAGGTTTTTGCTTCTTTATTTGTTTGTATAGGGATTTCCCTTATTTTCCACACCTGACTTCAAGTCTAGGATACTGTGGTCGGTTTTTATCCTTGATTTTATACTCAAGGAATTTAAAACTCCTACCTTGTTTGTAAGACCGTACCTTAACTTGATTTTATTCAATGGTTCCTGACTTTCAGGCCTTGAATTCAATCAACCAGCTTAATTCAGGGCAAACAACCTCGTTGACCATCTGGGATTATATTTTGTGCAGAGATTCAAAACTCCCACCATATTTTTTAGAGTATATCCTCCAAATTTCCTTAAAGTATTATCTTTTTAGCTAATCTTGTTGTTTAGTGCCTTAATCATGGATTTTTGGCTTAATCCTCTGTTTAGGCTTAATAAGCATCAGTTAGTACAACATCCTAGGTTGTTAACTATGTTGTTGCTCCAACCTGCATTTCCATTCATTTCTTTTGCTTATTTCTACGAATTAGATTGTTTGTTCGACCCAATTTCGAATTCATAAAGCCTTTTTCCTGTTGTTTTCGGCTATTTAACCTGTAAATGCGGGTCGTCGGAAAGATGACCTGCTATGGAGGGTCGCCCATTTCCTTATAAAAGAGTGGGGGTGGAAGTCATTCTTCACACTTCCCTCTTCTCTCAAAGAAAATTTCTCTCTGAAGAGCTCTCAAGATTCAAGTACTTCTTTCAATTTCAGAAAAACCTGATGGCAAGTGAGGGTGGTCAGAGCACTGTAGTTCCTTCTAAGGGCCTTCTCCAAGCAATCAACCGGAGGACCAAAGACAACAATAGGAAAGGTAAGGTGTTTCCTCCTCGTTATCAGTTAACTTTACCCCAGCTCTTAGATGAGCCTGGGGATGTGTTTCCAAACAACGCGGAATTTGATTCTTTCATATTCCCTAGCACTTTAGATGTAGGAGATATTAACGACTTACTCAAATATGAATTTCCTTCTGGTTTGAAACTCAGAATCCCCACACCAGGGGATAGAACTTGTAATTGGCACCCTGAGAATTTATTTGTATACAAAGGTGTTATTACCGCTGGCCTTAGGTTTCCAGTTCACCCTTGGGTTGTTCGGTTGCTAGCTGAGGTTAAAATCAACCCGTGCCAACTATATCCCAACTCCTGGAAATTTATCTTCATTTTTATGGTTGAATGCATCAAGGGAGGCATCTGCCTTAGCATTCCTTTATTTAGACATTTGTTTGCTTTCAAGAATAGCCCTATTACTAGGAAAAGATGGGTAAGCATCCAACATCGTACAAAGTCCTGAATGATTATCAACGCTGCCTCCGTGCCTGATTTATACCACAATTGGAGGCACGAATTTTTCATCCTTAGATGCAAAGGGAGAGACTGGGGTGAGTTTTTCAGGTCTAAATTCAATCACGTGAATGATGAGGGTGTTAGTGAGCTTCAACTCTCAAGTGAAGAAAAAGCTCAGCGGGATAGGCTTATTTCAACCTTTCAAAATGCTCACTATCGTGAAGTCGTGACTGAGCATGCCTTGATAGAGACCGGGCTTAGTAGTATCCCTCTCGCGAGTAATCCTTACTTTAACTCCTTTATTTTTATCATACTTGTTCTTATTCCAAAATTGTTTTCTTTGTCTTTTCTTGCAGTTGCTGAGGAGATTGATAGCCTGCCGAGTGGTGCTCCTTAGATTACTAAAAGGATGATTAAAAAGGATGAGAAAGAGGCCAACCTTGATGACGTTCCAGTTCCTGAATTCCTTCAGCATTGCTCAAAAGCTGGAAAAAGAATCAGGAGTTCGGATGGGAGTATGAAAACTGCATTTATGCATGAGTGGGGAATATGCGAGCAGGACGCTATCCGAGATAGCCATCTTCTTGCTCAAGAATGGTCTCGGAATGCCATAGCCCCGGCTGATAAGGTTCATTTTGCAATAGCAACAGAAACGTAAGCTTATTTCCCCTTCCTTTTTGTTTCTCTTGCTAGATATTGACCGTCATGGCTTAACACATTTCTTTATTGTGTTTTATTCTTGTAGCTGAATGCTCATTTCCTGAACGTTGTCCAACTTGGGAAATCGTACAAGGATAAGGAAATAGCTACCCTCAAGGCTGTAGAGAAGCATCAGAAGAAATATGAAGAATGGGAGACTAAGTACTTCACCTCAGAACACCAACTCTCATCCCTTAGGGGAAAATATGCGGCCTTGGAGAACAGGACCCAAAACAACGAAGACTCCATCATTCAGAACTACTTGGGCGCGGATACATTCCTTGCCTTCATTGATGAGCATGACAGGGAGGTCCAACCGGACAGCATGACTATAGGTTGGGAAAAAGCTGAGAATAAGATTAGTCATGACCATAAAGGGGTCATTTTTCCTTCCTTTTATCCAAGTCCCTGGAAGGTGACTGATGCTGATGACTTTGTTGAGGGTGTTGGAACTACCTCTCATGTAAACAGGCGCGCTTCTGGTTCTGGGACTAAGGCCACTCCCCAACGTTCAGGATCTAGTTCCTGGAGACACCCTTCAAAATCCCATGGGAAGGATCAAAGTGGCAGTTTAGAACGCCCTTTAGCTGGCCGAATTCGTGAACCCAGATCGGTGAGTGTTAGCAGTTCCTCGACTTTAACTTCCAAAAGCAAGGAAGAAGGTGAGATGGAATCATCCAGTGAAGAAGAAGTCCCTGTTCAGGTTGCTCCTCCCAAAACCAAGAAATGGTTGGTGAAGACTGCTTCTATTAAGAAGTGATTATTCTTTTAGCCTTGCATGGCCTATGTTAGCCTCATGTGGCTTTTATCCAGTTCTTATTTCACCCTGACTCTGGTTGTGGTCCTTCATGGACTTGTATTTTTATTCGGTGTGTTTGTAACTTATGACTCAAATTCTGTCCCTTAGGGGTATTTTATCTACGTGCTTGTTTCCTTTAATTCATACGTTCCTTTATTTACGGTGCTTGGTCATGCTAGACTTACACACATCAGGTGCTTGGTACATCACTAAAATCACAAAATCGTAGAATGGAAAACAAGCTTGTATTAATAACGTGAAACGGGCTCAGCCCTTACATAAAATAATACGTCATACTATGAGCAACATGCTCTGCAATGGTTTTATATGAACCTTATTTATATTTCTATTAGAACGGCAAAAAGCTAAGTCCTTACTACGAGAGCTTAAACATAATAAATCTTGAGATTCGAGGCATGCCAAGTGCGAGGCACCTCCTTTCCATCCAAGGTTTCCAGCTTGTAAGAACCTCTTCCCAACGTTTTGCTGACTCTATACAGCCCTTCCCAATTAGGGGCCAACTTGCCTGTCTGTCCAACTTCAGATGCTTCTATCAACTCGCCATGTTTAAAGAACCTTTCTTTAACACTATGGTTGTAATAAAAGGATGCTCTCTTCTGGTGCTCAACATTGCGGGCGTTCGCTTCATCCCTGACTTCATCAATTAGATCAAGGGCAAGCCTCATGCCTTCCTCATTAGTTTCTTGCTCATATGCTTCCACCCTTGGAGACACGTGAGAGATCTCCACGGGCACAACTGCCTCTGCTCCATAAGCTAGCAAAAACGGGGTAGCTCCTGTTGTTACTTTATAGGTGGTACGATATGCCCACAGTATAGGCAGCAACTCGTCCACCCACGTGTTTCTTGAACGTTCGACCCTTTTCTTGAGTCCATCAAGCATAATCCAATTCGCTACCTCAGCTTGCCCATTAGCCTGAGGGTGAGCTACTGAAGTGAAGCGAAGTTCGATGGCGTTCTCCTCATAATACTTCTTAAACTCCTCATTGTTGAATTGGCGCCCATTATCCGTCACAAGGATTTGTGGGATACCGTATCTGCAAATTACGTTCTGAAAGGCAGAGTGTGTAAACTTGTAACACTATAACTAATGTAACTCAAACTAAAGGAAAAGATACTTAACCAGAAGACAATCAAGAACAAGAAGTCACAAGAAATAAACACTAAATGAAGACAAGGTAATTGATACAATTCAACATGTTAACTATGATCAATCCAAGAAGAAATCATTGAGAGAAGTTCAAGTCAAAGTTGTTCATGCCTCAGTGATTTGGAAAGCCAAGAATCAAGATCATAACTATCAGTATCAATAAGACCAATTGATTTCAAGTGAACAAGAAGGAAAGCAAATACTGGAAAGCCACATTTCTAATTGGATATGGTAATTTATTCAAGAAGCAAAAACCCTATCAAGACTAGTCACTTATGAACCAGATCGTTGCATCAAGTGTCAGGACATTGATAGCAAGTTTATGTCAGTAATAAAGATCCATATTCAAGAGCTTGGTGAAGAATAAAGAAGACATGAAGATATCACAAGTTCAAGATGTGCATTGAAGTTTCAAGTTGAAGACCAGAATATTTTCTAAGTACTAAATATTCTAGATGGCCAAGTAGAAGTTTCTAAGTAGAAGTTCTACTTAGAACTTCGAGATGGCTAAGTAGAAATTCTCAAGTAGAAGTTCTACTTAGAGTGCAGCTTCAACATGACACATGGCATCTTCTGATTGGCAGATTTCCAAGCTTTCAAGATAAGGCAAGATTTATGTGGACATCATTGGGCCACGTATATTTTAGTCTTTGAAGTCTACAGGACATAGATTACATGTAGTATAAATAGAAGTACTTGTGTAATGTTTTTAGTGAGTGAGCAATTCTTGAGAAAAACACAAGAGAAAGAGAGAGAGTGCATTCACAGAGCTTAGTATCATTCACTTCTCTCTGAACTTCTGTTATACTTTGTAATGAATGTTGTAGCAACCCTTTCAAGTTATATATAAGACATATATTCCTTGAATCTGTGTGTTCATTTATTGCATCGTATTTATTGCTTCTCATATTCGAAAAGTTGTATTCACCCCCCCCTCTACAACACATTTGGACCTAACAATTGGTATCAGAGCTATATGTTTAACATACAAAACATAGATCCTTGTGTTGAGTAGAAGAATCGTGAGTTTTCATTTTCTAGATCTAGTTTTCATTTTCTCGAAAAGTGTGTTTTAATTCGTTGGTAGTGAAAACTCATCTGAAAAATTATTTAAATACTCCAGGTGTGATTATTTAGCTTGGGTGTATTTTAACTAATTTTTGTGAATTTATCTGGGTTCGTTCATATTTGGTGTTCTTGAGTGTTCATCATCTGTTCTTATCAAAGAATACAACCCAACAACTTTTTGATCTCCTTTTCAAAAGTAAAAGAATAAAAAGGTGGTTTTGGACTTTTTGATTTGCTTTATTCGGCCGAAAGTATACAGACATACTCAGTACCTAGCATGTGGGTTAGGTGGGTTAGGTGAGTAAATCATTCAAAGTCAAAAGGTGTTAAAGAGATAATATTGTTTATTCAATATTAAAGTAATCTGCAGAAAAATTATTCTAAGGACAAAAGTTCTACATAGAATTTCTACTTGAGAATTTCTACATAGAATTTCTACTTGAGAATTTCTACATAGAATTTCGACTTGGACAATTTCTACTTGGTTATTTCGACTTGAGCAAAATTTCTACTTAGAGAAATTTCGAATTAGGCAAAAGTTCTACATAAATATTCTACATAGCCTAGTCTTGGGTACTTAGAAACTTTTAGTGACCAGAATTGAGATGGCTCCTAAAAATGCGTTCAAGATCCCAATGTTCAACAAAGATCACTATGAAGAATGGGTTTTCAGAATGAGACTATATTTAGAGACTGTTAACCCTGAATATCTGGAAGTCCTTGACAAGGGTAAATTTGTTCCAATGGTGGTTATTCCTGCACATACGGAAGGAGGGGTGGTTATAGCACCTCGGTCTGAGCCTAAAAAGGCCTCAGAGTTTTCGGATGCTGACAAGGAACAAATAGCTTATGATACTGCCATACGACAAACCTTGATGGAATCTCTTGATCATGAAATGTTCAACATAGTCAAAGGTCTGACTACAGCGAAGAAGATTTGGGACAAGATAGAAGTTGTCATGGAAGGATCTGCAGAGGTCAGAAGCAACAAGACACTCATACTCAAGATGGAGTATGACACCTTTAGAATAAGGAAAGGAGAAGGCATAACAGATGTCAACCTACGATTCAGTCAATTGGTATTAGATTTGAATCTGAGAGGTGTAACTCTCCCCATGGTTGAGACTAATACGAGATATCTGAGGAACCAGCCAAAAAGCATTGAACATAGGGTCTACGCAATAAGAGAAACCAGAGATTTGCATACAACTTCTCTGGAAGAATATTATGGAATATTAAAGACCTATGAGCTGGAAACACTTCAAGATCAAGCATGGGACAATGATTCAAAGGGAAAAGAAAGTGCATCAGGATTAGTTGCTGATGAGGAAGAGTCTAAGAAGGCAATGGTTGCAGCAAAGCCTAAATCATCACTTGCACCACATCAAGTTGATAATGATGACGAGTGCGCATGTGACAGTGATGATGACTACTACACCCAAGAAGAGCTGGACAACATGGACGATAGTGTCGTGGCATACATGGCAAGGAAGTTCAGCAACATGAGATTTAGAAAGAGCAACCGACCACAGAGAAAATCTTCATCTTATTATCGGGCTGCTAGGGGTGGTGGTAGTTCGTCAGGCTACAAAGGAAAAGGCAAGAATACCAGCTACAAATCTCCTTTGGATTTCAAAATGAAGTTCAAATGCTATAATTGTGGTGAAGCTGGACACTTTGCCTCGGACTGCAAAAAGCCTAAACAGACTTATCCAAAAGAGACATTTGAAGCTCTCAAAAGCAACTATGAAGCACTGTTGAAGGAAAGACATGGAAAACGAGCTTTATTGGTGACAGAAGGAAGAGCTTGGGATGATTCAGATGAGGAAGATGTTACTCATGTAGCAAACTTTGCCCTCATGGCTGAGACATCAGAGGAACCAGAGGTACCAGTTCTGACTCTTAAAGTAGAAATGTCTATTGATGATTATAAGGAACAGAACGGGGCTCTTAGTGAAGAGATCTATATGTTGTGCAAAAGCCTAGACTCTTCTCAAAAGGAACAGAAAACACTTGTTGCAAAATGCAGAATGCTTGAGGCAAAAGTGGAAGAGCTAGAGGCTGCTTGCACTGTAGATACTTCCCTAAGAGACTTTATTAAATCTCTGGAACACAAGCTCGTCCTTAAGGAAGAAGTAGAAGCATGTCTTAGGAACAATCTAGCTGAGTTAGAAACAAAATGCGAAGCTTACAAACTAGCTGCTAGTAAAGTGTATGTAGATAATGACACATTTAAGAAAATAACTGGAGTAGGTATAGGACTTGATTATTCCGACCTTCCTAAGAAAGAAGGAAAGAGGCCTATTGACCCTAGTTCCAGTGACCTTAAACAGGAAACTCCTAGAATTCTTAAATCGGCTGTCAAACCTATCTACAAACATCTTGTTCCTAGAATAGAAGAAGAAGAGACTGAATTGATAGCTAGATATGAGATTGAGATGGAAGATCGCCAGAAAGAACAACCTACAACTCCTATCAAACAAGTGAAAATCAATTTCCCTAGAGATGAATCTAGACTAGGATTAGGAGCTAAGGCTGTTAAGCAACAAGGAAAGAGAGAGAAAGGCATAAAAGAGGTTAAGGCTGAACGAATAAAGAAAGCATGTTATCATTGTAAATCTACTGAACATCTTTCTTATGCATGCAAAGCTAACATGAATGTTCCTGCTGCACATGCCATGCCTATCACACATACAATGAATAATCTGCATCAGAATCATGCACAGTGTGGTCAACCTAATTGTATGCCATGCACTTTTAACATCATGCAAACTTTTGTGCATTTAATGAATGCATCTAGCCAGTCATGCTCAAATACTGTTGCTAGTTAAAATATCAAGAAAAAGTATGGGAGAGCACTGTCAGTCCTCCTAAAGTTAGGAGTGACAAACCTTCTCCTAAGACTGACAAATCTGTCAAGTCTGAGAAAGGAAAGGAGATAGTCGAAAGCTCTAGTAATGTGAAGAAAAGTGCATCTCCTGTTGTTAAATCTGTTGATTCTCGATCTTATCGAAAAGCCGGGCCCAATCAAAGTTGGGTTCCGAAGAATGTCTAACCAATCTGTCATTGCAGGGCGTTAAGCAGAATAGAAATAAAGTCATATGGGTGCTAGACAGTGGAGCATCGAGGCATATGACTGGAAACAAGTCCCTGCTTACAGAGTTGGTTATGAAGGCTGGCCCTTATGTTACCTTTGGAGATGACAGCATAGGTGTGACAAAGGGATATGGCAAACTGAAAACTGGCAATGTCATCATAGAAGATATTTCCTATGTTGAGGGACTAAAGCACAATCTGTTGAGTATTAGTCAATTCTGTGACAAAGGTTACGAAATTGTCTTCAACAAGAAAGGTGTATCAATCACTCACATCAAGGAAGGCTCACTAGCTTTGAGAGGAGTTCGAAAGGCAGATCTTTTTGTTGCAAATATGGATTCAGCAAATCAGAATGAGGTCACCTGTTTCTACAGCAAAGCCTCGGATGATGAAAGCTGGTTATGGCACAAAAAGTTATCTCACTTAAACTTCAAAACGATGAATGCTCTCGCGAGGCGAGAATTGGTGAGAGATCTACCTCAAATGGAGTTCGCTCCGAAAGGACTCTGTGAAGCTTGTGAAATGGGAAAGTCGAAGCGAGCATCGCATAAAAGCAAAGAAATTTCTAGTATTACTGAGCCTCTACAACTTCTTCATATGGATTTGTTTGGCCCAGTGAATGTCCTATCTTTGTCTAGGAAAAGATATGCTTTGGTAATCGTGGATGACTTCTCCAAGTATACATGGGTATTGTTCGCAATGACGAAAGACGAAGTACCTTTCTTAATCATTGATCATATCACTCAAATTGAGAATGTTTCAACACTTACTGTGAAGACGATTAGATCAGACAATGGCACTGAATTCAAAAATGCAGTGCTAAATGACTTCTGTGTATCTAAGGGAATACGTCGTAAGTATTCAGCCCCGAGAACTCCACAGCAAAATGGAGTAGTTGAAAGGAAGAATAGAACTTTGGTTGAAGCAGCAAGAACTTTGTTGTATGATTCAAAACTTCCTTTGTATTTCTGGGCCGAAGCAGTGAGTACCGCTTGTTACACTCAAAATAGAACCTTGATCATAAAAGATAAAGAAAAGACACCATGTGAGCTAATGAACAACAGAAGACCAACAATCAAATACTTTCATGTCTTCGGAGCAAAATGCTATGTGCTTATAGATGATGAAAATCTAGGCAAGTTTGCAGCAAAAGCTCGTGAAGGAATCTTTGTTGGTTACTCTACAGACGTGGTGGCAGCTTATAGAGTGTTCTTGGTGAATGATCGAAAAGTGACTGAAAGTTACAACGTCAGATTCGACGATACCAAACTCTCATCAATTTCAAGAGATTCTAGTGAACCTGAGTCCCTAAAATTTCAGAATCTGGACTTAGAAGATCTTGAAGATGAACCTGAGTTGGTTGTTCCATTAAATGTTCCAAGTGTATGTGAAGAACCTGAGTCTAGTGAACAAGCTAATTCTACAAGATTAGGAGAGACTTCTTCAGTACCAACCGGCAACAACTCAGGGGGAGTAAATAGCAGCTCAAGGACTACGGTTCAAGGCTCGAGTCGAGTTGACTCTAGTTCTGTAGGAGCTGGCACTAACTCAGGGGGAGTTAGTGAAAATAATCAAAGTAGTCAGCACCCCAACTCAGAAAGTCAAACTGAATCATCAAGACAATTTCCAGGTGAACGGGTATGGAATAGAGACCATCCGTTTGAGTTAATTATTGGTGATCCAGATGCTGGTGTGACTACTAGAAGAACTGCAAGAGCTGACATGGCTAATATCTCCTTATATTCTGGGTTCCTATCCAAGCTTGAACCTAAAGAAATAGAAGAAGCTCTTGGCGATGCTGATTGGGTGATTGCAATGCAAGAGGAACTCAATCAGTTTGAAAGGCAGAAAGTTTGGAAACTGGTACCCCGACCAAAGAACATATCCGTAATTGGAGCTAGGTGGGTATTCAGAAATAAACTGGATGAAAACGGACTTGTAACACGAAACAAGGCTCGTTTGGTTGCAAAAGGTTATTCTCAGCGAGAAGGAATTGATTATGATGAAACCTATGCACCAGTTGCAAGACTTGAGGCAGTCAGGATGTTCTTGGCATTTGCAGCACATAAGAACTTCAAAGTTTTCCAGATGGACGTGAAAAGTGCCTTCCTGAACGGAGAGTTAGAAGAAGAAGTGTATCTGGAACAGCCGCCTGGCTTCGTTGATCCAGAACATGCAGATTTTGTGTATCTACTCTTCAAATCTGTCTATGGCCTCAGGCAATCCCCAAGGCGATGGTATGAAACCCTATCCTTATTCTTAATTGAAAATGGTTTTGTTAGGGGAGTAATTGATAAAACATTGTTCTATAAAGTTGTGAGAAATGACTTAATACTTGTTCAAGTATATGTGGACGATATTATTTTTGGGTCATCAAATGAGCGCTTGTGCGAGAAATTTGCCAAGCTAATGCAGGAAAAATATGAGATGAGCATGATGGGAGAGCTGTCCTTCTTCCTTGGATTACAGATCAGTCAGAGAAAAGATGGTATCTTTATCTGTCAATCCAAGTACGTCAGAGATTTACTCAAGAAGTATAATCTAGAAGATGCATCAGCAGCTAAGACTCCCATGGCAACAGCCACGAAGCTTGATGAAGACAAATCAGGTAAATCAGTTGACATCACAAGCTATCGAGGTATGATTGGCTCACTCCTCTATTTAACTGCAAGTAGACCCGATATAATGTTCGCAACTTGTTTATGTGCAAGGTTCCAAGCGGATCCTAGAGAATCACATCTCGTAGCCGTCAAAAGAATTTTTAGGTATCTCAAGGGCACACCAAATCTAGGGATTTGGTACCCAAGAGATACAGGTTTTAATCTTATTGGCTATTCGGATTCAGACTATGCAGGTTGCAGGATTGATAGGAAAAGCACATCTGGTGCTTGCCAATTCCTTGGCAGAAGATTGGTGTCCTGGCAAAGTAAAAAGCAACATACAGTATCTACTTCTACTGCTGAAGCTGAGTACATTGCTGCTGGAAGCTGTGTAGCTCAAATACTGTGGATGAGGAATCAATTGAAGGATTATGGCATGGAGCACAAGAAAATTCCAATCATGTGTGACAACACAAGTGCCATTGCCATAACCAACAATCCTGTAGATCACTCAAGAACCAAGCATATTGACATCAGGTATCATTTCATAAGAGAACATGTCGAGGAGGGGACTGTGGAACTACATTTTGTGCCCACAATGCAACAAATTGCAGATATATTCACCAAACCTCTTGATGAAGTAACATTTAATAGGTTGGTTGGTGAATTGGGAATGCTTAACACAAGTTAGTAAAGCCTTCTATCTGTAAAATCCATGTTTATGTTTGTATGTGCAAGCTAATCAATCATTATGTGCTTAGACTTTAAAATGCCTAATTAATGATTGTTATAGTTTGCATATAGTGTGTTTTTGCATAAATTCCTTGTGTTTTAAGTGTCTTTTATAGCACAAATCTGTGAATTTATGTTTGTCAGATTGCATGATCATAGGGGGAGTTAAATTCATAATATTCTAAATATTGCATGATTTTTAGATGAATTTACCTATGATTTTCATGTAATTAGAGGCCTTAGAATTATCAAGGAATGTTTTAATTATGTCACATATTAAAAATCCTTGAATTGATATTTATATTTATTTGGCAATTTAATTGTTGAAAAATCTAAGTATCTTCAAAATTTCGAGTTAGTTTCTATCTCGAAACTCATCTCGAAATTCGACTTGAATTTCGACTTGAGCTTCCAGAGTGAAGTTTTGAAAATTCTAAGTCTGGGAAGAATTTCGAGTTATAATCTATCTCGAACTTCATCTCGAAGTTCGACTTGATGTTCGAGTTCGAGTTACCAGTGTGCCTAGTGTATCTTCAAAATATTCGAGATAATGTCTATCTCGAACTTTATCTCGAATTTCGACTTGTTGTTCGAGTTCGACTTGAGGTTTCCATTTTGGGAATATTTTGAAAAGAATTGAGAATAACTTCGAGTTAATCTCTATCTCGAAATTTATCTCGAAGTTCGACTTAGAAGTTCGACTTAGAGTTCGAGATAGAATACTCAATTAGTCAAGGAAGATTTTTCGAGTTAACTCCTAACTCGAACCTTATCTCGAATTTCGACATAGAGTTCGAGATAGGTTTCCCTGTTGGTTTTGCTGTAAATTAGCCAAGTGATATTTGTTCGAGTTGACTCCTATCTCGAACTTCATCTCGAAGTTCGACTTGAAGTCGAAGTTCGACTTAGAGTTCGAGATAGAAGTTCGACTTAGATGTCCCCTGTATGGACTTAGTACTTTTCACATTTTTTAACAGGGACATTTTTGTCATTTCACAATCATCTATATATACATCTTTAACCCGATGCATCATTCACTTTACCTAATTCTAATTTTCACAGCAGCCTCTTCACAAAACAAGGCGATTTCATAACTTCATACCATTAATCTGTGTTTTTGTGATTAAACTCATACTAATCACGAATTACTGCCAATTTTTGGACTAATCTTGACTGTGTTATCCTTAATCTTTGTGTTGGTGTGTTTTGTGTTCATCCATATACACGCGCATATACATACACACGAACATATATTGTTTGTGTACTGTTCATAAAACGCGATTTCATATTCACCATTCATAAACACACACGATTTCACTGGTACACACGAATATTCATCTTCTTTGAATATTCAGATTTAGTAATTGGCTTTTGATTGTTCATCCCGTAGTTTAATTTTCTCTAAGGGACTTTTGTTCTTTTTGATAAATTAAAAGGGATACATCATTTAATTCGTAAATCACTTGTTTTTCTAAATAAAAAAAATATATAAAATTTTCACATCTTTTAAAGAAAAACATTTAATCAAAATGGCTCACCAATTTTCACTTGCTAAAAACAACTTTTATAATATTTCTACGGAAATTGGTGATCAACTCCCGCGGTTTAAGTTTTGGATACGATTTCTCAATTTGTACTCCAAAGCTAGTCATGCTTTTACTGCTAAACCTACACTAGTACATGATGCTTTACAGCAATGATGGACTAGTGCGGTTACTTTTGGGAGCAAATCAACCCCCTTAGGTTTCAGGTTTACCTTAGCGGGTCAGGAATATGAGGTGACCGAAGAAATTGTCAACAGGGTTCTTGGATTTCCAATTAAAGATGCCTATGATCCAGAACCTACTGCTGCAGAACGCCTCAGATTCTTTGAAGAAATTGGATGTTATCCTCCAAAAGGCCCAATCACGGGAAATATCAAAAAACAATTCTTCCATGTGGAATGGAATTACTTTTTCGAGGCCATCACAAGATGTTTTCGGGCACGCGAAAAAGACTTTCATCAAATTCCAATTCCAATGCAAACTTTTGCAGTTGCCCTAGCAAGAGAACTGGATATAAATTATGGACGCATCGTTCTCTCTGAGATAGTGGCCTCAATGGGATCTCTTGCAAGCAGAGACCTCACTACAGCTGATGTTGTCTGCTGGTTTCCTCGGTTCCTTCAAATGCTCATTAATGACCTAATACCGAAGGATGCTCTTGCTGTTAGACAGAGATTTGCCGAAAGCCCAACATCTGCATCGCTAGGGATGGGCACTAAGTCACTTTCAACCATTGCTAATCAGGATAAACATCAAGGTAAACCGATGTCTATTCCTGAAAATATACAAATGTGGCTTAGATATGATGCAGGAGTTACCAATTTGGAGGCATCATCACAAGTTTCATCACATGCTCAAAATCCATCTGTTCATGCCGAGGCATTTGATGAGATTCCTGATGAGGACAGCGATGATGCACAAGGTAATCAATCAGGTAATCTCTCCCTGCATACTATTCATTCCTCCTCCTATGTATCTGATTCCGCGACCCAAGAGACTGCTAACCCGCAGGATCTATCCCAGGGTGAGAGCCATATTTCTGACTCTGAGTCTGATACACATTCCTATTCTCTATCACCCTTGTTAACGGAAGTCAGAAAGCCAGCACGTGTATATGTAGAAGATGATGAGGAGAATGAACCCGAAGAGCAGCAACTTATTCGAAAGAAAGCCAAACTTTTCCACGCTGCTACTTCACAACCACAGTCAAACCCTAGCGTGTCACACACAACCACTCCACCTCACGCGAGTGGTTCACCCCTTGAACAATCTGCACATAGGGATTTTGATTTTGGTGAGGATGATGTGCCTCTTGAAGATACTGTTGCTTCAAGAGGACATGAAGTCTTAAGAACTTCAGCCGTACCTTCACCGGTACGTACTGATGCTGCAAAGAGGATCGGTTCTGATGTTGTACAAGAACACTTTGCAGCCGCTCAGCCTGAGATTCCAACTCAGGATATAACAGACATAGATCCCATAACTGCCAATTATTCTGCTTATCAAATTTCTGCAGGTACTGCTTCATATTTCGGATCAATAATTGAAGACATACACGAGCGTGAGACAGGGAGTGTGTGTGAGAGGTTAGGGAGAGAGGGACCTTCATTTTCAAGGCCCGAAACCGAGCGCCAAATACCAACAGAACGAGTATTAGAGCGAGGTCACCTAAACCAAACACCGTCCCTTAACATTGAAAATCTTGATATGCGTATGACTTCTATGGAAAATCAGATGAGGCAGTTCGGACAGACGATGGGGCAGTTCGGGATGAACATTGAAAACAACCAAAGGGCTCTAGACGACTACGCAGCAAGAATGGCAAGTCAAGCTACAGCTTTTGATGATTTGACAAATAAGGTCAATGACTTGGGCCATGCTGGTGGTGTCTTGGGAAGCACTCTCAATGAGAGGATGGGGGCATTGGAGTCTACAATGCATACAATGGCTGTGGAGATCAGTAGAATGATGTTCGCAGTCAGGAGTTTTGTGCCCCCGGAGTGCTTCGAGTCGCAACAACCTCCCCCCGATGCTAGTGCAGGTGGTGCTAGTGGAGCGGGAGCCTCTGGTTCTGGTTTTGGAGGTTCCTATGCAGCTGGTGGATCTGAAGACCAAGGTGGAGCTCAGGATAACTCACCTAAGGGGGAGAGTGGAAAGGAGACGAGACAGCAGGCAGTTCACATCGAAGAAATTGAAGAACCCGCTGATCTTGTCAAGGAACCAGAAGTTGAGCCGTCTGTTGATGAAGAGGCTCTGAGGATGAGAAAGGGTAAGGCAGTAATGGTTGATGAACCATTTGTTGACCTGAGTCATCAGGAAACAGTACAGGAGGTACTTGACTCAGATTCTGACATGGAAGACGTACCGTTGGCACACGCTATAAAAAGATCTTTGAAGGAACAAGGTGGAGGTGCTGGGATGTCTTCCGGAATGCCTGAAGAATTTCCTGTTGATGAGGAAACCCTTAAAGCTCAACAGTTAGCCTTGGAACAAGCTCAGTTCCATAAAATGAAGATGATGCAAGAACGTGCTGCCTTCCTAGAAAAGAAAGTGGAGCTACAAGGGAAGCAGTATGTTTATGAGCTTACAAGGCTAGCTGATCCTCAAGTTGATCAGGACAAATGAAGGATAGGGCAGAAATGGGATGAAGCAAGGAAGATAATGATGGGACCCTGTGCGAAAGGAGTTCATAACAAGGATGCAGATGATCTGTTCTACAACTTGAATTTGCAGAATCCAATGAATGGGGACTATATAAATGCTTTGAAGAGATTAATTTCTAAAGTCAGGGTTGGATACAATGCAAATCTTAAGGAGTGGCAGGTTATCTTGTCTTTGGTAGAAGGAGTTCCAACATCTTTCCTATATGTGGATGACCAATTCATAATGAGAAGATCTGCGTCAGAGTTGTTCTTGCTAGCGACTTAAAATTCAATACTCTCAATCTGAGGAGCTAAGCATTCTGTACAGGGATCAGTTAATGCAGCTAGCAGAGGACAAGGGTCCAGAATTCTCAGCATATCCAAATTTTGTCCGGATGGTAGTTGACGGAAAGATGAAGAGGGTTAGCATGGAGGAAAATGATCTAATGGAGCTTTCAGTCGAATCTCTCAAAGCTGTCTGTAGACAAATGATGAGTAAGGGATTCGCTTCTGAGCTTAAAGATAAATCCGTGAAGATCATTGAAAGAGTTATATTCAAGAAGAGCAATGAGGTGTGGAAGTGTGATGTCATTGCTCCAAACCCTCTTGATGACGTGAAGATTGAGCCGGAGCTGATAGAGAAGAAATGGAATATTCTTCAAGCCATGAAGAATGTAGATGAAGCTCTGACTCTTCCTTCTGGAGCACTAGAACAAGGAGAAATAAGGGAGGCTATTGGTGTTCCAGGAAGTGATAGTGTATACTGGATACATGCTTATGTTGAAGATACAGCTGATACCTTAGTATTCATAGATGCAGACCAGAATCAAACAATCTTGCATATGAGTAGACAATGGCTGCTACGGACTCAAGATGCTGCATTTCTGGAGAGAGTATTATATGTATTCAAATGGGGCGAAGTGGAAGATAAGTTTGTTGAAGAAAAGCAGAGACTCATGAGTTACCTGTCTGAGATAGTGGTGGAAAAGAAGCGAATGGAGCGAGATGCGGCTAGTGTCCACAATACTAACCGTGTCAAGGGCTACCCCAAGATGATCTATTGTCAGTTTAAAGCTGATAAAACACATTGGAAATCTCAGCTCATCATGAAGAACTTTGAGGATATTCCAAAGATCAGGACTACTCAGGAGGTGGACAAACTCAGAAGGCTTTTCAAACATCCTTATCCAGAGCCCAAGAACCCTCTAGAAATGGAAGCTGTAAGTCTGTTGAATGCTAGGTGGAAGCAGCTTAAAGATCCAGTGTACAAGAAAGAACAACAGCAGAAGGAGAAGCGCAAAAGGCAGAAAGAAGAGAGAGACCAAGCTGCTGAAGCTAGAAAGAGGAAACGGAATTAGGGTTAAAGGTCAGAGTGGTGTGAACTTGAAGTTGGAAAAACTTCATGTCTTTCGGTTGCTTTAACTCACTTGAGGAAAATTCACCTTAGAGTGAATCCAATAAGGTGATACAATTTTGACTAAAAGATATGAAATAATCCAGGTGATAGGAATCACTCAAATGATCTTTAATTCGAAGTTCGAATTCTGTTTCTAGTTTAAGTTCTTTGTATTGTTTTCATGTAAATTTCAATTGTAAATTATTCAAGACTGTAATGTTAATTATCTTTTCTCGTCTCATTGTTTAGTTGAGTTATCCTTCATTAATTTGAATGTCATTGTTAGACAATCAAATTGGGGGAGATTGAAAGGCAGAGTGTGTAAACTTGTAACACTATAACTAATGTAACTCAAACTAAAGGAAAAGATACTTAACCAGAAGACAATCAAGAACAAGAAGTCACAAGAAATAAACACTAAATGAAGACAAGGTAATTGATACAATTCAACATGTTAACTATGATCAATCCAAGAAGAAATCATTGAGAGAAGTTCAAGTCAAAGTTGTTCATGCCTCAGTGATTTGGAAAGCCAAGAATCAAGATCATAACTATCAGTATCAATAAGACCAATTGATTTCAAGTGAACAAGAAGGAAACCAAATATTGGAAAGCCACATTTCTAATTGGATATGGTAATTTATTCAAGAAGCAAAAACCCTATCAAGACTAGTCACTTATGAACCAGACCGTTGCATCAAGTGTCAGGACATTGATAGCAAGTTTATGTCAGTAATAAAGATCCATATTCAAGAGCTTGGTGAAGAATAAAGAAGACATGAAGATATCACAAGTTCAAGATGTGCATTGAAGTTTCAAGTTGAAGACCAGAATATTTTCTAAGTACTAAATATTCTAGATGGCCAAGTAGAAGTTTCTAAGTAGAAGTTTTACTTAGAACTTCGAGATGGCTAAGTAGAAATTCTCAAGTAGAAGTTCTACTTAGAGTGCAGCTTCAACATGACACATGGCATCTTCTGATTGGCAGATTTCCAAGCTTTCAAGATAAGGCAAGATTTATGTGGACATCATTGGGCCACGTATATTTTAGTCTTTGAAGTCTACAGGACATAGATTACATGTAGTATAAATAGAAGTACTTGTGTAATGTTTTTAGTGAGTGAGCAATTCTTGAGAAAAACACAAGAGAAAGAGAGAGAGTGCATTCACAGAGCTTAGTATCATTCACTTCTCTCTGAACTTCTGTTATACTTTGTAATGAATGTTGTAGCAACCCTTTCAAGTTATATATAAGACATATATTCCTTGAATCTGTGTGTTCATTTATTGCATCGTATTTATTGCTTCTCATATTCGAAAAGTTGTATTCACCCCCCCCCCTCTACAACACATTTGGACCTAACACGTTCTCCCAGAAGAACTGGGCAACTTGTTGGGTGGTTATCTTAGCTAATGGCTTAGCTTCAATCCACTTGGTAAAATAGTCGATAGTCACTATCAAGAACTTCCTTTGTGCTGAAGCTACAGGGAAAGGACCAAGAATGTCCATCCCCCACATGGCAAACGGAATAGGAGAGTTAATCGACGTTAACATCTCTGGCGGCTGCCTAACAATCGGGGCGTGTTTCTGACACCTATCACACTTCTTGACATAACTTTCCGCATCTGCTAACATCTCCGGCTAATAGAATCCCAGACGAGTGATCTTATGGGCTAAGGCTCTGCCCCCCAAGTGATGCCCACAGATCCCTTCATGAACTTCCTTTAATGCTTCTTCTGCCTCCTGGGGCCTCAAACACTTCCAGTATGGGATAACAAAATACCTCTTATAAAGGATGCCTTCAATCAAGGCATATCTCAACGCTCTTAGTGACAGTTTCCGCGCCTCCGAGGCGTCTTCAGGGAGCCATCTAGTTTCCAAATGGGCCTTGATAGGATCTATCCAACAACTTCCTATATCAATGGGCGCCACCAATTTCGAATTGATGGTAAGGGCCTTCAGGACCTGGAAGTAAACACTCCCTGCATAATTCTCTATCTCAGAAGAGGCAAACTTTGATAGGGCATCGGCCTTGAAGTTCTCCTCCCTCGGAATATGCTCCATATATCATTCATCAAACTGAGTCATAACGGCTTTCACAACCCTTAGGTATTTTGCCATAGTTTCATCCTTGGCTTCGAACTCACCATTCACCTTCGATACTACGAGTCTTGAATCTCCACAGACTTTAAGGTTCTTGACTCTCAATATTCTGGCCAAGCCTAATCCGGTTATCAAGGCTTCATATTCAGCTTCGTTGTTGGTTGTTGGAAAGTCCAACTTCAATGCATATTCTACTAAAAACCCATCGGAGCTTTGCAAGACTAGGCCTGCACCACTAGACTTCGTTTTTGATGCCCCATCAAAATAGAGCACCCAATATTCCTTCTGATCAGGTACAAGTTCCTCAGCTTTATCTTCACCTTCTTGGTTTGATACTATTTCCTGCCCCCCGACTTCTTGGTTGTCGATGGTACATTCAACCACGAAGTCAGCTAATGCCTGAGCCTTGATGGCTGTCCGAGGCTTATACGTGATGTCAAACTCCCCGAGTTCGATCGCCCATTTAACTAGCCTTCCACTGGCCTTCGGGCTATGCAATATACTTCTCAACTGCTGATCCGTCAGGACTTCAATATTATGTGCCTGGAAGTAAGGTCGTAGCTTCTTTGAAGCTGTTACTAGTGCCAAAGAAAACTTCTTGATGGGTGAGTAATTCAACTCAGCTCCGTGCAATACCTTGCTCACGTAGTAGATAGGCTTCTGAACCTTGTTTTCCTCTCGAATGAGAACGACACTCAATGCTTGTTCGGATACCGCTAGATATAAATACAGGGTCTCTCTAGGACTAGGTTTGGCCAACAACGGGGCCTCAGCCATGTACTTTTTCAGCTGTTCAAAAGCCTCTTGGCTTTCTGAAGTCCATTCAAAATTCTTCACTTTCTTCAAAGCCTGAAAGAAGGGCAAACATTTGTCGCCAGACCTGAGATGAATCTTCCCAATGCAGCTATTCTACCAGTCAATTTCTGCACGTCCCTCACGGAACGGGGTGGTTCCATGTCGAGAATCACCTTGATCTTATCCAGGTTGGCTTCAATGCCTCGTTTTGAAACTATCAAACCCAAAAACTTCCCTGATCCAACGCCAAAAGCACACTTGGCCGGATTCAACATCATCTTATGGTGCCTCAGCACTTCCAATGCCTCTCTGGGATGTTCTACATGGTCTGCTGTAAACAAGCTCTTGACCAACATATCATCAACATAGACCTCCATGGTTTTCCCAATCAGATGGGCAAATATCTTATTTACCAGTCATTGATAAGTAGCGCCTGCATTCTTTAGTCCAAAAGCCATGACAAGGTAACAAAAAACACCAAAGTCAGTTATGAAAGATACCTTTGGGATGTCATCCTTGTGCATCTTAATCTGGTTGTAGCCGCTGAAACCATCCATGAAACTCAACATTTCGTGCCCAGCCGTGGCATCTATTAGTGTGTCAATCCTTGGTAGAGGGAAGCAATCCTTAGGGCACGCGTCATTCAAATCGGTGAAGTCTATGCACATCCTGTAGGAATTTATGACCGTAGCGGAAGCGTAAATCACATTTACTTGCATAAAAACCTAATTAATCATGTATATAGATTTAAAAATTGTATGAACACAAGAAAAAATACCTTGATAGCTTTCCTGGGATTGTTATGAATGTATCTTTGATTTCCAGCAATCACCCCTCAAGTGTGGAGTGCTCTAATGGTATCCACCAAGATCAAATATCATATAGTAGATTAAGAACAATTGAGAAAATTAATTAAATGGTTTGGAATGATTTTGATGAACTTCAAAAGCTCTCCATGATCTTCTAAACCTCCTGGGATGTTTTGTGTTGTGTGTTTGTGATGTGTTTCCAACTCTTGGATATGTTTGATATTTAAAGAAATAAAGTCTTTACTTTATCTAATTAAATAATCATTTAATAATTAAAACCCTATTAATTATTAATCCCATTCTGAAAATAATTCTCTCATAAAATTTAATTTCTCAAACTAAATTTTGTAATTAATAATTATTAAGAACTTTTCTTAATTTATTTATAATATATTAAATCTCATTTAATAAACTATAAATAATTGCTAATTAATTATTTATTCAATAAATAAATAATTCATAGCCATTATTAATTATTCTCATCATCTATAAATATTTAACCTTTTTATGGTGTGACCCTTTAGGTTCAATATTAAGCCGGTAGTAGAAATAAATAATAATAAACTATTTATTATTACTTATACGAATTACTAATTAATTCGTTAAATATAATTACATAAGTAATTAATATTTATTCTACATCGTGAGTGATACTTTTGAATATATCGCGACTATCCGGATAATATGAATTCATTGCTTAGAATATATAAAACCTATTCAGCAAATGGTTACCGTACAATCAATTCCTTCTACCCGACAATATCACGATTAAATACAAGGCATGGATCGCGTGTCAAGCCTATATAATTTAATCATATAATTTCTTATACATTATGTCTAGTTCATTTGAATTAGAAACTCTTTCTAACTTCAATTACTCTGGCCAGAGATTCCAGAACTAACATAGTAAGAACATCATAGGATATTCACTTTCTTTTACTGAAAGGGGTAGATTCTTTATCGATCGTTAACTATCTTCATATACAAATTCCTATACCCGGAATAGAACTAATGATTGTCCCTTGAGGACTTAGAACTAAACCAAAACATAGTTCATTGTATATAAGATTACTTTAACGGTCTCAAGTCTAAGGACACTTGTACCACCATCAACTTATGAACAACTATTAACACGTGAGTAAACTCCATTAGTCGTTCATTAGATCAAGTCACGTTCAGTGAACTTATTCTCCAATAAGCACCTACATACTAGCTATAGTGTCACCACACGAATGTCTATGAGAACAGACATCCTTCCGAGGAAGCAAGCATAGTATGTACCGATCTTTACGGATTGACTAACTCCCAATTAGTTATCCTACGATCGGGAACTATTTAAGTTTAGTGTTATCATCTTCTAGATCTCATTATTATAATCTCATTATAATTCTAGAAGCTTTACTCTAAACTATGGAACTTCTTATTTAAACACTTTAAATAGATAAAGCCCGTAATAAAAACAACAAGTCTTTTATTAATATAAATAAAATCAAATAAGATTACATGAAAGTATTTCCTAACCCATCACACATGATTGGGTTTAGGACAAAATACTATCAAACTCCTACTTGTACTAAAGTCAATCACTCTGGTATCTTATACCCATCTTATCTCTATGTCGATCAAAGTGAGCCTGAGACAATGCCTTAGTAAATGGGTCCGCTATGTTGTTATGTGTGTCAATTCTTACGATGTTGACATCCCCTCTTTCTTTGATCTCTCGAATCAGATGAAAGCGCCGCAACACGTGTTTGGAATTCTTATGGGATCTTGGTTCCTTAGCTTGAGCTATCGCAGTGTTGTTATCACAATACAACACTATAGGATCCTCAATGCTAGGAACTACTCCCAAATCAGAAACAAATTTCCTCATCCAGACAGCTTCCTTTGCAGCTTCACATGCAGCTATATATTCCGCTTCCGCTGTGGAGTCAGCCGTAGTAGGCTGTTTGGAACTCTTCCAACTAATCGCTCCCCCATTTAGAGTAAATACATACCCTGACTGGGATCTGCTACCATCGCCTTCTGATTGAAAACTAGAGTCAGTATAACCCTCAATTTTCAATTCAGATCCACCAAAAACAAGAAAAACATCTTTAGTCCTTCTCAAGTACTTCAATATGTTCTTCACTGCTTTCCAGTTTTCTTCACCTGGGTTAGACTGATATCTACTCGTCACACTAAGTGAATGAGCAACATCAGCTCTAGTACATAACATCGCATACATGATGGATCCTATTGCCGAGGCATAAGGAATCCTACTCATGCGCACCCTTTCCTCATATGTCTTTGGAGACATCTTCTCGGAAAGAGTAATCCCATGACTAATAGGAATGAGACCTCTTTTCGAGTTCTCCATGCTAAACCGTTTTAGCACTTTATCGATGTATGTACCTTGGGATAGGCCAATCATTTGATTAGATCTATCTCTATAGATCTTCATCCCTAAAATATAGGATGCCTCTCCCAAGTCCTTCATAGTGAAGTTCTTTGATAGCCAGACCTTGACTGATTGTAACATCGGTATATCATTTCCTATTATAAGTATGTCATCCACATACAATATAAGAAATGTTACCGCGCTCCCACTAACCTTCTTGTAAACACATGGTTCATCTAAGTTTTTGATAAAATCAAACTCTTTGATTGTCTCATCAAAACGGATGTTCCATCTTCGAGAAGCTTGCTTCAAACCATATATGGTTCGCAGTAGTCTACATATTAGATTTTCGTTTCCACTGGAAACAAAACCCTCTGGCTGTGTCATATACACTTCCTCTTCAAGTTTCCCATTGAGGAAGGCCGTCTTTACGTCCATTTGCCAGATCTCGTAATCATAGTAGGCTGCAATCGCAAGCAAAATCCTAATGGATTTGAGCAAGGCTACAGGCGAAAAGGTTTCATCAAAGTCAATCCCTTGTCTTTGTTTGAATCCTTTTGCCACAAGCCTGGCCTTATAGGTCTCCACCTGGCCATCTGCTCCTAACTTTCGTTTGTATATCCATTTGCACCCAATGGGTTTAACTCCTTCAGGTGCCTCAACCAAAGTCCACACTTGGTTTATATACATCGAGTCCATTTCGGATTTCATGGCATCCTGCCATTTCTCTGAGTCATTACAACTCACAGCCTCTTCATAAGTCATAGGGTCCTCATCATCAACAAATGACAAATCATCATCATTTTCAATGACAAGCCCGTAATATCTTTCGATTGGGCGGGACACTCTCTCTGACTTACGTAAAGGTTGTTCTACAGAAGGTTGTTCTTTCTGAACAGGTACTTCTTCTCTAATCGTTGCATTTTGTGGTTCTTGAACTTCATCAAGTTCAATATTTCTCCCACTGTTTCTATCAAGGAGGAACTGTTCCTCTAAGAAGTGTGCGTGTCTAGAAACAAATATCCTTTGATCAGAAGGATCATAGAAATAATATCCATGACCTTCTTTAGGATATCCCACAAAACTGCATTTCACGGATCTAGGTTCCAACTTATCATGTTCAACTTTCTTGACATAAGCTGGACACCCCCAAACCTTAACATGTTTAAGACCTGGTTTCTTCCTACTCCACATCTCATGTGGGGTCGTGAGAACCGATTTAGAAGGCACCTTGTTCAGTAAATACGCTGACGTCTCTAAAGCATAACCCCATAGTGATACTGGAAGATCAGTAAAGCTCATCATGGACCTCACCATATCTAATAGAGTACGATTCCTTCTCTCAGATACTCCATTTAATTGTGGAGTATAGGGAGGGGTCCATTGAGAAACTATACCATTTTCTTTAAGATAACCTAAAAACTCTCCGCTTAAGTACTCACCTCCTCGATCTGATCGAAGAACTTTTATACTACGTGCGGTTTGTTTTTCTACTTCATTTCTATATTCCTTGAACTTTTCAAAAGCTTCGGATTTGTATTTCATAATATATACATATCTTAACCTGGATCGATCATCCGTAAAAGTAATGAAGTATGAAAATCCTCCTCTAGCATTTGTTGACATTGGTCCACATACATCTGTGTGTACTAAGTCTAACAACCCCGCAGCTCTCTCTCCATGTCCAGTAAATGGAGATTTAGTCATTTTACCCATGAGACAAGACTCGCATGTAGGATATGATTCAAAATCAAAATGTTCTAGTAACTTATCCTTATGTAATGTGCGAAGTCTGTTCTCACTAATATGACCTAGTCTGCAGTGCCATAAATAAGTTGGATTTTTATTATCTCTTTTTCTTTTATTATTAGGTTGTTCAATTTGAAACAAATTATGTTCTAAGTCACATATATACAAACCATTATGTAATGTACCGTATCCATAAGTAATATTATTTCTCTTAATTAAACATTTATTATTCTCAACAATAAATGTAAAACCATCCGAATCAAGTACAGGAATAGAAACAATATTTCTTACAATAGATGGTACATAATAACATTTATTCAACACGATAGTTTTGCCCGTAGGCATATGCAAAGGAAATGATCCTACAGCTGCAGCAGCAACTCTTGCTCCATTGCCCATCAATAGAATCACTTCATCTTCCCCCAGAGGTCTACTTTGCTTTAGTCCCTGCAACGAATTGCAAATATGAGACCCACAAGCAGTATCCAATACCCAAGTAGAAATCTGACTTAAAGACATATTTAGTTCAATCATGAACATACCTGAATCTGAAGCGGTAATCTCATTGCCCTTCTTATTCTTTAACTCTGCAAGGTAAACCTTGCAGTTCCTCTTCCAGTGTCCCACCTTGTTACAGTGGAAGCAAACTGCTTTGCTTTTCGGGTCAGCCTTTGGTGGAACAGGCTTATTCTCACCCTTTTTCTTATTCTTCGGCTTCCAGTTCCTCTTCCTCTTAGTAGAGGTACTGGCACCGATCATAAGAACAGAACCCCTTTTGGAGGGAAAATTTGCCTCAGCAGTTTTCAGCATGTTGTGGAGCTCAGCTAAGCTGGCATCCAGCTTGTTCATGTGAAAGTTCATAACGAACTGCGAGAACGAATCCGGGAGTGACTGCAAGACTAAATCTTGGCATAACTCCCCATCCATGACAAAACCTAACTGCCCTAGATGCTCAATCAGATTGATCATCTTAAGCACATGGTCATTCACAGACGACCCTTCAGCCATTCTACATTGGAATAGCTCTTTCGATATATCATATCGAGCGGTTCTCCCTTGTACATCATAAAGCTCCTGTAGATGTATCAGAATGGTTGGAGCATCCATTTTATCATGTTGCTTCTGTAACTCAGGTGTCATGGATGCTAGCATGACACATTGAGCAACATTAGCAGCATCTAACCATTCATTATACACTTCTCGTTCATGGAAAAGTGCATCATCAGAAGGAGGTACAGGTAAAGGCGAGTCAAGCACATAATCCTTCTTCTCAGCCCTGAGAACGATTCTCAGGTTTCGAAGCCAATCAGCATAATTGGGACCAGTCAATTTGTTCGCATCAAGTATGCTACGGAGTGATAGAGTATAAGACATGATCTATAAATCTGAAATTTGTGAATACATAACAACATTAGTAGATATCCAATTTTATTATAACACCTTATGAATCGGGTCTTTATTCATAGGTGGCTCCCACAGTTTTATTAAAATTATACAACCCTCAAATGTATAACTTAAGCATTCTCAATGCATGTGAGAATAGGGATCATACTTTCCATTATATAACCTCGGCTGTAGCACGAAACGCTATGTAATGTTCCATAGGCAGATAACTCTTTATCAATTACATCTCATGTTATTCCCTAATTCCATTTAGCCTCTTGAATCATTGAATCACGGCTGTAGCACGTCTAAATTCAATATTCTAAGTCAAGTGAGACCCAACATCTCGTTAAATTAATAAGATCTCAATAGCCCACGGCTGTAGCACGTAACGACAATTGGATTCTAATTAATTATACGCATCTCATGTAATAGACAAGTAATTCCTATTTTTGAAAATGAAGCCCTCGGCTGTAGCACGAAACGACAAAGCTCAAAACTAAGAATCACTTTCTACCATGTTGGAAGGCTATGACCGACACAAGCCCGTTGTGACATTGGCCATTTTATTACTTGATATTAAATAACGAGGGATTTTATATTATTTAGGTTGCGAAACGTTTTCGTTAAAACCTAAAGTCAAACATGCATTTTATATACGATATATAAAACTATATATATTATCTCATGGCATTTCTATGCACACATATATATAGGCAAACATGTTATATCATGTTAAACATTGTTAAACATCTATATGAAACAATATTAGTATTTTAAAGCATTTTAACACAATTAAAACGGGCTTTAAAACACTTCCGGAAGCTATAACCATTTTGAAATTAATTTTTAAAATTTATTTGACCACTCCATTAGATCCGTCTCGAAAACACGAATCCAACGATATATTATACGCCTCAAATGGAGTTACGGATCAACGGGAAAAATCAAAATACGAATCAGGGTCATTTCTGTCATCTACAGACCCTGTAACGCATTACCAGAATGCGTTACAGGCCAAAAATAACATTTTACTTGTGTAATGCATTCAGCAGACGCGTTACACATGGGATGACGTCATGCTGACGTCATGCTGATGTCAGCATCCCCGACCCGACCCGTGACCCGATATCCGACCCGACCGACCTCATCTGACCCGACCCGGTGCGTGAGCTGCACGCGCGGCGCGTGAGCCGCCAGCGCGTGAAGCCCACGCGCGTAGCCCAGTCGCGCGCAGTGATCTCTTTTACAGTCGACTGAAATTTTAAAATATATATATATATATATATATATATATATATATATATATATATATATATATATCAGTCGGCCTAAAATCTTTCCAGCCCACCAGCCCAACTTTATTCAGCATACTAAGTTAAAATTTTGGGCCCCCAACAATAATTACCCATCTAGATATTTTATAAATAATATATATTTATAAAACAGATTATTATTTATTAATTTCTAAACTCTTTAAAAATCAATAATAAATAATCTATACATGGGAAAATTATGAAACTTTTTCTGGGATTTCTACAACACTTGTAGAAAATATATCAGTGATCAAAATTATTTTAAAAAATAATTTATTAATTAATTCGTAATTAATTTGATTATAGCCTCCTAGAACTTCAAAAATTCATAACTAATTCATACAAGCTTGAAAAATTCCGAAATTTTTTCTGGGATCTATATACATGCAACCTATGCTCTGATACCATTGTAGGAATTTATGACCGTAGCAGAAGCGTAAATCACATTTACTTGCATAAAAACCTAATTAATCATGTATATAGATTTAAAATTGTATGAACACAAGAAAAAATACCTTGATAGCTTTCCTGGGATTGTTATGAATGTATCTTTGATTTCCAGCAATCACCCCTCAAGTGTGGAGTGCTCTAATGGTATCCACCAAGATCAAATATCATATAGTAGATTAAGAACAATTGAGAAAATTAATTAAATGGTTTGGAATGATTTTGATGAACTTCAAAAGCTCTCCATGATCTTCTAAACCTCCTGGGATGTTTTGTGTTGTGTGTTTGTGATGTGTTTCCAACTCTTGGATATGTTTGATATTTAAAGAAATAAAGTCTTTACTTTATCTAATTAAATAATCATTTAATAATTAAAACCCTTTTAATTATTAATCTCATTCTGAAAATAATTCTCTCATAAAATTTAATTTCTCAAACTAAATTTTGTAATTAATAATTATTAAGAACTTTTCTTAATTTATTTATAATCTATTAAATCTCATTTAATAAATTATAAATAATTGCTAATTAATTATTTATTCAATAAATAAATAATTCATAGCCATTATTAATTATTCTCATCATCTATAAATATTTAACCTTTTTATGGTGTGACCCTTTAGGTTCAATATTAAGCCGGTAGTAGAAATAAATAATAATAAACTATTTATTATTACTTATACGAATTACTAATTAATTCGTTAAATATAATTACATAAGTAATTAATATTTATTCTACATCGTGAGTGATACTTTTGAATATATCGCGACTATCCGGATAATATGAATTCATTGCTTAGAATATATAAAACCTATTCAGCAAATGGTTACCGTACAATCAATTCCTTCTACCCGACAATATCCCGATTAAATACAAGGCATGGATCGCGTGTCAAGCCTATTTAATTTAATCATATAATTTCTTATACATTATGTCTAGTTCATTTGAATTAGAAACTCTTTCTAACTTCAATTACTCTGGCCAGAGATTCCAGAACTAACATAGTAAGAACATCATAGGATATTCACTTTCTTTTACTGAAAGGGGTAGATTCTTTATCGATCGTTAACTATCTTCATATACAAATTCCTATACCCGGAATAGAACTAATGATTGTCCCTTGAGGACTTAGAACTAAACCAAAACATAGTTCATTGTATATAAGATTACTTTAACGGTCTCAAGTCTAAGGACACTTGTACCACCATCAACTTATGAACAACTATTAACACGTGAGTAAACTCCATTAGTCGTTCATTAGATCAAGTCACGTTCAGTGAACTTATTCTCCAATAAGCACCTACATACTAGCTATAGTGTCACCACACGAATGTCTATGAGAACAGACATTCTTCCGAGGAAGCAAGCATAGTATGTACCGATCTTTACGGATTGACTAACTCCCAATTAGTTATCCTAAGATCGGGAACTATTTAAGTTTAGTGTTATCATCTTCTAGATCTCATTATTATAATCTCATTATAATTCTAGAAGCTTTACTCTAAACTATGGAACTTCTTATTTAAACACTTTAAATAGATAAAGCCCGTAATAAAAACAACAAGTCTTTTATTAATATAAATAAAATCAAATAAGATTACATGAAAGTATTTCCTAACCCATCACACATGATTGGGTTTAGGACAAAATACTATCACATCCTCCACTTACCGTTGGCTTTCTTGACCATCACAGGGTTAGCCAACCATTCAGTTGGGGGTCTATCCCTGGCATATCAGTTGCTGTCCAAGCGAACACATCTCTGTTTTCTTATAGGAATTCTATCAACTTGCCCTTCAAGGGTTCTTTTAAAGAAGCTCCAATATACGTAACTTTTTCAGGGTCTCTGCAGTCCAGAGGTATAGGAACCAAATCCTCTGTCGGCTTCCCTCGGTGTTCATCATCACCTCGGACATCCATGTCTTCAATCGGGAGGACCTGCCCCCCGACTCCATCAGCTCTTAATGCGGCCACATAACAACTTCTGGCCATCTTCTGATCACCCTTCTGTTCTCCAACACCATTCCTAGTTGGAAACTTAACTTTCATATGGTAGCTGGAGGCAATAGCCTTAAACGCATGGAGTCTAGTCCTTCCGAGGATCGCATTATACGTGGAGGCTGCCTTGATTACCAGGAAGTTCAACATCTGAGTGGCCTCCTTTGGCTCCTGTCCAATAGTAACTGGCAGCTGGATTGTCCCTTCAACATTAGATTCGACTCCATTAAACCCATATATAGGCATATTATTTGGAGTCAACTGTGAATCATTGTATGTCATCTTCACAAATGCATCATGAAACAAAATATCGACAGAAGCACCATTGTCTATCAAGACTCGCTTCACCTCTGAATTTCCAATTACAGGAGTTATGACCAACGGGTCGTCATGGGGGAACTTCACTCCTTCCAAGTCTGAATCATCAAAACCAATCACTACTTCAGTCTTTGCATGTTTCGGGACCTCTCCCATGATGTGCATCACCTCCCTGGCATATGCCTTTCGGGAGTTCCTTGTTGTGCCGGCCGTAGTCGGGGCTCCCCAAATCATGTTAATAACTGGCCCTCATGGCTGGGGGGTTATGATCACGATCGTTATCCCTTCTATCATAGTCTCTCCTTTGATTTCCACGATCTTCGCCCTTTGTAAACCTGCTCAGCTTTCCTTTTCGGATCAAGAATTCGATCTCGTCCTTGAGTTGTCTGCAATCTTTGGTGTCATGTCCTATATCCTTGTGGAACCTACAGTATTGATCCTTGTTTCTCTTTGCGGGATCACCCCTGAGTGGCTTCGGCCATCGGAAATCCTTGTCTTTCTCAATATCCATCAGGATCTGACTCCTAGGGGTATTCAGCCTTGTGTATTCAGAGAACCTTGGCCCCAAATTTTTTTAGGGGCAGAGTCGGAGTCCTTGCTAGTTCGGGGATATTTGTCCCTAGCATCATACTCCTGCTCTTGCTTCCGCTTCCGGGAATTTCCGTTTCCTCTATTCATGGTGGGAGCTTCTGCCTTCCTCATGCTCTTTTCTGCTTTTATGTATTTCAGCTCAGTCATGCTCTCAGGGGGATGTTTTGCCAACGACATCTGAAAGTAAGTGTTCGTTGTTCCATTCTCCAGGGCTATCATAGCTACCTTGTTCTCCAGATCTGGGACGTTCAATGTCTCCTTGGTGAAGCGCTTGAGATAATCCCTCAAGTTCTCATTCTTTCCTTGTTTCACTTGCATGAGAGATGCAGAGCTTTTTTCGTGGACCTTTCCACTAACAAACTGGTTGATGAAAGCAGTGCTCAACTCTTTGAAAGAGCCAATTGAGCTTGCGGGCAATCGACTATACCATCTTTGAGCCACGCCTGCCAGGGTTTGAGGGAACGCCCTACACTTAAGAGTGTCGCTAGCGGGTTGTAACAGCAGTGCGTTTGAGAACGTCCTGACATGATTCGAAGGATCACCCGTTCCATCGTATGGTTTTATCGTGGGCATCTTAAACTTTTGGGAAACATGAGCGTTCATCACCTCCTCGGTAAATGGGGGTGTGGGATCGTCAGGGTCTCCAAGTGGCATCAGGTCTTTGGGATCACCCCTGGGGGTTTCCACCCTTGTAGCTCCTCCAGTTGGGGCATCAGCCCTTCTTGGTCTCCTTGAAGACCTTTCCAAATCAATGAAGGGAATCTCCCTCGAAGTTGGGGGGGCCTATTCTGGTTCTGCCTTGCTTGCTCCCTGGCCATGTCGTCCTTCAACCTTTGGATCTCAGCCTCATGAGCCTTGATTCTCTCAGCAGCTGTTTGAGGAGGTCCATCATGGATTCTTTGAGTCCTTCTCATAGGCTCCTTGCTTGCACGTCGCCTCCTCGGGGCTTCATCACGATCGTCGACCTCAGACGACGAATCATCAGTGTAAGGTCCGGAGTAATCATAATATCCTTGCCCAGGAGGGGATAAACCCCTAATATAGGGTGGCTGATACGACTCAGGTATCTGTAGAGCGTGACCGCTTGGTCCAGGATCCCTTCAATTTGGGGGGTAGTTAGGCAATCCGTATAACGGATCAGTACTCACGGGGAGTGTAGTGGTGGAGATCTGAACTCCTGAGAGTGGGGGACGGCTAGTTAATGGAGAGACCACCATCTGAAGCTGATTAGTCTCCCGTCCCGGGTGGACGTCCACTGGTAAGGTTCTCTCAACATGGAGATTCGTCCATATGGGTTGAGAAACTTGAGGTTGAGTGGTTGTCTCTGCTAATGGGGGTACATACCCTTGCTCCGTAACAATGGGTGGAGCGGTGGAGATGGCCGGTGGATCAGAAGTAACAGGAACATTCTCGGTTGTCATTCTTCGTGTGTTAACCATGGTTGATGTTGTCTTCCCACAGACGGCGCCAAATGTTGTGGAATAAAAAGTAGGGTTATCGAATTGCGGCTAGGGTTCGTGAGCTTCGTGCTTCAATGGCTGCGCTTGCGTTATCGTGACCTAATTCGGGTCCTCACAAGATGCCTACGTATCTCAGAGTTGAGAATCAAGCCAAGACGTAGTTCTGAGATGAGGGGTCTGGCCCTTTATATAGGATGTAGGAGCCTTAGAATCGTAATAGAGTTTGGAGACTTGGTGGACAAGTCACCGTTATTGAGGAAGGTTCAGACTCCTTCCTTGTAGGAGTTAGTTTCCATGTCGAATTAGGTGCCTTGGAGGCTACATAATATCCCAGGGATATTCTAAAACGTTCCTTGTTTCTAGAACGTTCCCGGTTTGTGGACCAGGCCCATGTTAAAAACAAGCTTATATCGGGCATCCCCGATTTGGGCTGTTCTTTTGGGCTTAATCATTAACTACGAATTTAATGCCCAACTAGGGTTTCGGGCCTTATTTATTAGCCAATAAATATTACATTAATTATGTCTTTAGGGATTATTTTTCACCCATATCACCATTATTTTTTAATTGTTTATCAAAAATATTCAATGGTGCTCTTAAGCATAGAATAATTTAAAAATTATTTATCTTTTGTCTAGGATTTTTTGGAAATTAATATCCAATTTTACCTATTTTCATAATTATTAGCCCATTTTTAGAATTTTTAAGGATTTTATTCCCTAAATAATTCCTGAAAAAATGTCCTGTCAAATGTAAAAGTGCCCTGGGCGTGGGTACCCCCGCCTAGAAGACCCTTTCCTTAGCCATGCCAAGGAGATCTGGCCTCCTGGGCGTGGGTACTTTCATGCCTGTCAGTTGTAAAGGTAGTTTGGGCGTGGGTATCCCCGCCGAGGAGACCTTTTCTTTAGCCACGCCCAGGAGGTCACACGCCAAGGAGGTTTGAGCTCCTGGGCGTGGGTCCTTTCTTGCCTTTTATTTGTAAAGGTAGTCTGGGCGTGGGTATTCCCGCCAAGGAGACCTTTTCCTTAGCCACGCCAAGGAGGTTTGGCCTCCTGGGTGTGGGTCCTTTCATGTCTTTCAGTTTTAAAGGTAGTCTGGACGTGGATATCCCCGCCAAGGATACCTTTTCCTTATCCATGCCAAGGAGGTTTGGCCTCCTGGGCGTGGGTCCTTTCATTTGTTACTCCAGCCTTGGCGTGGGTATCCCCCCCAAGGAAGACTTATATGATCCAACGCCTAGAAGATTTAACTTCCTGGGCGTTGGTGTTCTAGGCTCTTAACTTTTGGGCCATTTTTCATTCTTGGACCGTCCTATTGATTCATTGGGCTTCTAGCCATATTTCTAATTTTAATTAATTATATTTTGTAATTCCCCGTGTATTTTCTAAGAATTTGGTGGAATTCTCTAGAACCTTGTAGAGTTATATTTGAATTTCAAATTTTATGGGTTTCCCGGCTACTCGAAGGCCCAATCACTTGTTTGGCAGCCCATACACCCTCTATAACCGGTTGAGTAGCCGGTTGTGAAGGCTATAAAATAGTGGGAATGCTCTTCATTTCTCAAAGTTACTCTGCAAGAATTTATTTATTTTCCCAAAGTTTCTCCAAACACTTTCTAAAAAGCTCTGCTAGGGTTCAACCTAGAGGCGATTCCCGGTGTTTATCTCTGCCGTTTTCGGCGTAGCTTTTTCTTGAAGATCGTTGAATCTTCATCTTCTCCAGCCATTACTCAAACGAAATGGCATGTCACCCAAAGACCGGGGCCATTAGGATTAATAAAGAAGCCTTTTATGCTGGTTTTCGTCTTCCTCCTCCTCCTTTTGTTTGCCGTCTTTTAGTTGAAGCAAGGGTTTGCCCAACAAAAGTTATGCCAAACGTATAACTTAAGTACATTGTTGATTGTTTGCACTAAATCACGCAAGCGTACGTGGTCACAAGTAATATAGATAGAAGTCAAGTTCGTTCCCACAGAGATCTGGTTAGGTTTAAATTCAGTTCATGCACCTATGCAACATTGTATGATTATTATTCACTGCTAAGACAAATAACAATTTGAGGTTTTTAATTATCTAAATCAAACTAAGCTGCAAATTATTAAACTAAGAATTACTTAACTAATGAGAATTAAAATCTAATTACTTATGCGAGATAAACCATGGAATCCTAATTTCATTAAATACTTTGCTTAGATCTGACGCCTTTAATCACTATGTGCAATGGTTATGATATCTGATCGGACAACACGAAACAAGTATACGCTACTTCTCAGTATACGAATACCAAATTAAACATACATCCACAAAAGAGATAGAAGATGAATAGACACCAATTATGCTTAGACCCTATATGTCTATAGAATTTGAAAACATAACGGTTGAAGAACAAGTTATCTATTAAGATCACACAGGGCAATATAAGTATTTTCATCTCATACTACGAATCATGTTGATAAGCAATCATGAACCTATGCTAGCATGGCAAGTTCTAAATCTCAAGATCCACTTTCACTTCACAAGAGATTAACAAATTAGATGTTAGCTACGCATCTAACAATTAAGCATAACCATACAAGGATATCAAATATACATCACACACAGATCTTTAAAGCAATCAAGATACTAAAGCTCCATAAATAAATCCGTTAGAATCCCATGACAACGATTAGTTCATAATCGAACCTCTCGTCATCATGGGATCCGATGAAACCATGATAAAAACAAAGTATGAATAATAATAATAATAATAATAATAATAATAATAATAATAATAATAATAATAATAATAATAATAATAATAATAATAATAATAAAACAAAGAGTTGAGAAAACAAATCTATGATACAAAAGATGAAGTAGATCTAGATCCGTTGCTTGTCACGAGCGTTGAATCCTTCTCTCCTTTTCTCCCTTGCAGATCTAAACTATATTATGTACAAGATATCTAATTGTCTAATTGTCTAATTGTCTAATTTACAAGGGGTTGGATGTGTTTATATAGGCTCTAGATTTCTTGCCCAGCAAGAAATTACCTTCTATTACAATGAGAATTCGATTTAGGTACTAACAACTGCCCAAAATACAATTAGAATTAGAAAAAGGGCAAAACAGTAAATTTCCTGCTCCCATCAGTCTGCTTGTCGCGCAACCTGCGCCCACCACACGCAACTTGCGCACGCGAATCCTGTCCTAAGTTGTAGAAAATCTTCCAGGCTTCGCGTGAGCTGTAAGATCGCTGAAAACGGACTTCTAGAACTCCAGATATGGCCAAAACAGTGTAGACTGCGCAACCTTCCCGGAAAATCCGAATTTTAATAAATTAATCCTCCAAACACGATAGAAGCATCACCCATAATCGACATTCTTGTAAATCTGCACAACAAAGCAAAACACATTAAATCTACAACAACTTGAGTCCAAGACAATCAATTTAAGCCGAATTGAAGCGATCCAAGTGGATATAAAATCCACTTATCATTGATCAGAAACAACACAACTGTTAAAGTGTTGATCAGAAGATTGTAAACAATCTGAAGATACTAAAGAAGCAGAAGAAACACAATGTTTAACTGAATGAAAAAAAAAGAAGGTGCATCTGACAAGAGTTTATATAAACCCCCATGTCTGATGCCATTTGCTTTGATGATATTAGTTGAAAGGTCCTGGAATGAACAAGAATGTGAATGAAAATTAGCAACCAAATGATGTTGATCAAGAAGTCGAGCAATGGAAATCAAATTATGCTTGAATTCGGGAATATAAAACACATTGGATAAAGTAATCTATGAATTTAGAATTACAGAACTAGTAGTATGAACCAATTTGATGCTACCATCAGGTAATGCAATGTGTAAAGGCTGGTTAAGCTTATGATAACTAGAAAAAACATCTAAAGAAGTCGCCATATGTTCACTTGCCCAGTATAAACTATCCAAACATGTTTATCATTATAAGACTGTCCACAAGTAGCATTAAAAGCTGAAATAGTACCATCAAAGTTGATTGCAGATGTAGAGTCAGAAGACGAAGCTTGGTGCTGAGAGGAATTCATGAATTTGAGAAAATCTTTATACAAGGCTGTAGTATTATCATCAGAAGCCACTTGAACCACATCTACCGAGGGTTAAATCTCAAAGTGCTCATTGAAGTGGGGGGCTAGTATCAAATTGCTCACCCTAGTTATCGGCATCTCATTTGAATCATTAAAGTCATAATAAATATCAAATGGATACCTTTAAAATATACTCAAAAAATAAAAATAATTTTTCATTGATTTCTACACATTTTTCTTGAATGGTTCCATAACCAAACGAAAGGTTAATAATTCTAGTATTTTTGATAATATATTTAGAATTTAAAAAGTTTATTTACTATTTATTTTTAATTAAAACAAGGAAAATGACAATAAAATTAAAAATAAATAGTAAGTGAATTTTTAAAAATCTAAATATATTATCAGAAATACTAGAATTATTAACCTTTCGTTTGGTTATGGAAGCATTCAAGAAAAATATGTAGAAATCAATGAAAAATTATTTTTATTTTTCGAGTATATTTTAAAGGTATCCATTTGATATTTATTATGACTTTAATGATTCAAATGAGATGCTGATAACTAGAGTGAGCAATTTGATATCAGCCCTCCACTTCAATGAGCACTTTGAGATTTAACCCCATCTACCGACTACCAAGCTTGCAGATGTTGAAAGGTTCTTATTTATTTTGTCGTACTAAAGACCAGATTACCGACTACCAACACTTTGGACAAAAACATTCTTACACTCATTATTAAAACTATATTTGATTGTTAGTAGAACTATATTCAAATAATAAATAATAATAAGGGTATTTTGATAAGCAAAATGAAATATAAGTAGATTTCATAAATCGAACACAATTTTTAACGTAAAAAATCATCAATTTCTTCTCTCTTTTGTTTTTGCGTAGTTTTAATTGGAAAATAATTGTTAAATCATCACTAAATTAAAGATTGTTTTGTTAATTTCACGTGCGATGTAAAATCGTCCAAATCAAATTTTAAGAATTTAAGATAGAGCACAAATATTAAATTAAACGTGTAATATCTTTTATATATATATATACAGAGAGAAAAATGTTCCTACAGTTAACTTTAAGAGAATTTCCTAAAGTTAACCTTTAAAATCATGTGATTGTTACCTTTTATTTATAAGGGTCCCGCAGGGGTATTAATGATGTGTCTTTTTATTTAGGAAAGTATGTGATGTGTCGTTATTTCAGTGGTTAACTGTAGGAAATTCTCCTATAATTAACTATAGGATCATTAAGCCAGTATATATATATATATATATATATATATATATATATATATATATATATATATATATATATATATATATATAGGGGATGGAGTTTCTAAAGCACACAATAGAGAAGTTCTCTATTAGTGCACCTTAAATCTTGTATTTTATTATTATTTTTGATAATCCAACCGTACGGATGAAAAATTTATGTCGAAATAACATTGTATACAAATTTTTATTATATTTGAAATAATGGAGCATCACTTTTATAGTAATACTATTTTCTATATATATTCAACGATACAGATTTATCATAATCTTATTGTTTTAAATTTATAGTTCCAAATAATTAAATTACACGAAAATTTGTACATTCACGTATTTTTGTATGAATTTAACATCCGTACGGTTGGATTGTTCAAATAATAATTAATTTATCATATTTTAAGCCGCACTAATAGATAACTTCTCTATTGTGTGCTTCAGATACTCTTTTCCCATATATATATATATATATATATATATATATATATATATATATATATATATATATATATATATATTAATTTTTTAACAACAATTTGATATATAAATTATTAAAATATAAATATTAAAAAAAATTAATATAATTATAGATATTAGAAAAGAAACCGTGCGTTGCACGAGTTATAAGCTAGTATCTATACTCTTTATTAAAAGCAGAAATCCCCTTTAAATGGTATGTCATGTATACCGCGGTATGCACGGTATGCCACTAAATATTAATTAATTTAATTAATTAAAATTGTAATATTATATAATAATTTAATTTAATAATAAAATTATATACTATGAGTTTATTAACTAAAAATTGAAATAAAAGTCATGCATATAGTATCAAATAGAACTTAGGACTCCTTTAATTAATAAAAAATCAGGAATATAGTATTAAATAGAACTTAGGACTCCTTTAATTAATATTTAAAAGTATCTATAATAGATTAATAATAAATTCAATTAATATTCAATTAATAATATAGCTACTCTTATATTATATTACCAGAATAAAGTTATGTAAATTTAATTAATTAAAATATTAATATTAAATATTAATTTAATATTAAATATTATATTACAACTTGGTGCTTCAAGATTTTATTTTATTAAAAAAAAATAAAAATTAAAAATTTAAGATAATTTATTACGATCCGTGCACGAGTTATCGGCTACTCCCTCCGTTTCAATTTGTGTGTCTTGTTTTGACTTTGGACACTGTTTATTATAGATGATAGACTACTAATTTATCCATAATCTATAAGACCAAATATAGTCATGAGTGATCTTGTTGGATTCGTATTTATGAGTACTTTAATACAATGAAGTTTTTATATTTAATACTAATATGAAATTGAATATATTAACGATTAAAAATTTGTATTGTCAAACGTGTCCAGAGGAAACAGGACACACAAATTGAAACGGAGGGAGTAGTATATACAAAATACGTATTTATCCCAATAGTTTCTGAGTTGAACTAAAACAAGCTATTCGATTTGATAAAATTATCCTCCACTCCGTTCGATTTTCAATTATCAACTAGTAATTCAGTTTGGATTTTCAGTTAACCAATTTTAAGCGTTACCGGCTAATACGATAGCCCTACCGAACACAATCTCAACTTTGGCTGTGGTCGTTGGACTAATGCTTTACTAAGAACGGCATTTACTTGGTCAGGAGGATAATGAAACCAAAGTGCAGAGTTGAAAAACACGCAACACCATGTTTTCCCCGCAGACGCAGCATAAACTAGACTCTGAATTTGTAGGCCCTCGACTTGGTCTATACTCTGCAGGAATGATAAGTGACAAAATTGCACGCAGATTTTCAACGTAGTACTGCTAATCAATATTCCATTATTGTCTTTACATTCGCTTCTGCCCCGCCCTCCCTAAAGTCAAGTATGACTACTCCCTTTTGATTAATTAACTTTTGCTGTTTGTCAATTTCTGAATATTAACGGCATTCTTTGTTTTCATATTATTTAAGTCAAAAACGGTTCACTAATTCAGTATTCCTTTAAAAAAAATTACAAATTCATAAGCATTTTTACCAATCCTTTATATCACAAATGGAGAGAATCGAATCTGAGAACTCTGCGTACCTGAGCTCTGATACCATATTAAGTAATCAACTTATCTAAAACCATAAGGTGTTAGAGGAACATGTTAAGTAATCAACTCATCTAAAACTTTAAGATGTTAGAGGAAGACCCAACCGGATATTTATATTATTTTCTAACATCCTCGTTCAAAAAATATATAATATGTTAACAAAATTTCATTAAAGAAAATGCTATGCAGGTGAAGGTATTTAGACAATTTAAATTTAGTATAAAATGTTGATTTATAATAACAAATTTCCTTAGGATTATATATGAACACTACACATTACAAATTCTGATTCTTCCCGGTGCAATATACATTGATTACCGAGTAATAACAATACAAAGAATTGCGACAATCATCTGCCAAAGAAATAAATTATACAGGATTGTATTCTATCTAAGAAATTAAATCACTAGCACTGCCAGAATGCTAAAATTTAAGAACTCTGTCTATGATATTCTCTGTCCTGTAAATCTAAATCCATCGACTCCTTTCTGTTACTCTTCGATCGGAACAGCCCGTACAACTTCCTGAATTCTCTAACTGTATGAACACTTTCACTGTACAATCCAGCTGATTCTCTGGAATCGTCCATTCCAACAACCCTAGCTGATGCACTTCTCGGGATTTTATTGACTACTCTCGCAGCCATATTACTTTGCATTGCTGTGATCACCGATTTAAGAGCTCGAGTTGGCGAGCTACGATTTGAAATCATGATCTCGCCAATCTCAGCTGGACTTAAGCTCACACCGCTCTGAAAAATCTCTTCAACCTGAGGGAATAGCTTGTGTTCCTTAAGGCCTAAATGACTGTTAGCTAGATTTTTAAAAGCAGAGAAATCGCAAAGCGGAAATTGTATATGAACATCTATTCTTCCAGGCCTTAAAACTGCAGGATCAACCTCATCTTTGCTATTCATTGTGAACACCATTACGCGTTCTTCGCCACAGCTGGAGAAAAATCCGTCCATGAAATTTAGGATTCCCGATAAGGTCACAGCCGTTGATTTTTCAACTAGGAAACGTTCAAGATCTTCGATCACGATCATTGACTTGTTCGTGGTTTGTAACAGAAGCATCTTCAAATCAGAATCATCGGTGACTTTACGCATATCAATATCGTAGATATCGTAGTTGAGAAACTTGGCCATTCCTGCGATGAAGCTCGATTTTCCAGTACCAGAAGGTCCACAGAGAAGATAACTCCGTTTCCAAACTCGTCCGAGTCGTTGATAGTACTGCTTTGACTTTAGAAATGATTCGAGATCCGATTTCACCTTGGTTTTTAGATCCGCATCAATAACAGTCGTTTCGATCGTTGACGGATGAGTAAACGGAACAGATATCCACCGTCCGTTCTTCTCTGGTTGAGTCTCTGCATTTATGTATAACGTCACCTCTTTTCTTCGCTGCTCAATTTCGTCGAAAACTGTATGAATATGTTGAATGTATGGACGGAGAATTCGTCGTTTATCTCTTCGTCGAATCTTCAAAACCAGAGTGTTAGAGCCTGTTTTCGACTTGTCATTAGTCCAGTAGACTCTGGCGCTGAGGAAAGTATCGGTTACAACTTGATCGGAGTCGAGAACGATAGTAATATCGTTGGATTTGTTGCCTGTGAAAAGATTGGCGTAATTCGAATCTTCAACGGAAGATAACGAATTGAGGTACGTAACAACTTTTGCGTAAAGTTGATTCTCTTGCATATGATCATTGAATTTTGGAATTTTGTAAAACTGGTAAACGTGACAACTATCTTCGAGTAACCTCCACCATTTTTTCGCAACGAACAATAGAGATGTTTTCGATACAAGCCGAAGAAGAAAATACACAGCAATAATCACAATAGGAGACGTAAGAAAAAGGCTCAACAACACCATACTCGATGATAATATAGATAATATTATTCGATGACTTTCGAACGGGATATATTGAGTATGTTTTCGTTCAGTTTACGAAACTGTTTAGGAGGGAGTATGATCGAAAGGTGGTTGGAGATGTATGTGAATATATATTGAAGATGTTATGTTGGGGAAATTGAAGACGGCTAGCGCCGGCAGGCTATGAAATGAATGAATAAAAATTAAGAGGGAAATAGGTCAAAGATGAAGAGTGCGTGTGGAATGAAATATAAGAGGGGAAAGTTGTGATAGTGTATGGAATTAGTTGTGAATATAAGACTATTGACTATGGCTATATAATATAGTCTAGAGTCCCATTGGTTACTTCTTTATATTGTGATTCTCGATTTTAATTTTAAGATCACGTTAGCGTATTTGTATAAAATTACTTGTTCTAGATAATGCCTGGCTCCCACTGTTTGAATTTGCTGATGCCATCACGTTTATTATATGAGACCCACTAAACAGGGGATTAATTAGAATTTATTTAGTAATCAACCCAACTAATTAAGAAACTAATCTGTCTGTAATGGATGTGAGTTGAGGCATGCAAGAGCCAAGAGTTGAGCATGGGGCAGCTAATTAGCTACTACATATATCATCATCTCATACATGATTAGAAAAATGTCGAGTTGAAGGCTGGAGATTGAGCTGAGCGGCTATCTCAATATATTTTATGCTTATACAACTGGATTTGGCAGTTTGGCCGAATGATACAATCTCACTCACCACTTTGATATTTAGGCTGTGTTCACAATTTTAAGTGAAAACTGCATGTATACATTTACACATATGGAAATCAGAACATGTTTGGGATTATTATTCTTAGAAATTGTTGTCTCTTTCTTTAGCTTTTTAAGGGGTTCAAATCAAATTATCGTAAAATCTACTCTAGTTATGTGTTTATGAATCCATTTTCTTTTTCTTTGTTTTGAAGGAATACAATGGCTAAGAGCATATCCAATAGGAAAGATCTTTAGGTAAAATTTGAAATCGATTATCATAAATAAAAATTATAAAGAATATATAAAAAAATGTGCACTCCAATGGTACATTATTCTTAGTCAAAATTATAGATTATCTCATTATGTTGAATATATTTGTCGAATCTCTAAAGACCTGTAGTGAAACTTCACATCATCTGTTGCCATATTAAGAGACCTGTAGTGAAGCTCCACATCATCTGTTGCCATATTAAAATAATATATTCTATTTTTAATAACTTGAAATAATAATATCATACCATTTTTAAAATATAGTCAATCATTATAACCAATCTCATTAAAGCAAATCACCTTACAAGTTCAACAAATTTTACATAATCAGTATTTTATATCATTTTAGCCAACCATTATAACCAAAACCGTTGGAGATGCTCTGATGGATCGAGTCTTAATCAAGTGAAAACAAAATCGCACATACAGTATTGTATTAGAGCATCTCCAAGAGTCTCTTCATTTTGGCTCTTAAGTGATATTTGAGGAGAAAGAAGAAAAAAATGTGATCCAAGAGACTCTTAGTCACTCCTAAATTCACTAAAAATGTAATCTCTCTCCTCAATTGTAAGAGCTCAAATCCACTCCTAATTAATATTTTATACTAAATTCATAAGATACATTCTCTCTCTTCCCCACTTTTTTTTGTCTTTTTATGAATCCAACTTACTTTTAATAATATAAAATTAAATTAGGAGTAAGTATAAAGAGTATTGTTGGAAATGAATGTACATTAAGTTACTAAGAGCCAATAATTTATTATATTTAAGAGTGAGTTAAGAGACTCTTGGACATGCTCTTAGAGCATCTCCAATAAGAGTTGCCCAAGAAGGTTGCCAACATATATGTGGCAAGCAATCTTGGTTGCGAAGAGCCAAGGTTGCCTTAAGGTTGCCAACAATTGTTGCCAAAAGTTGGCAACTTCCTCAAATGGTTAAAGTGCATATTTTTGTTTAAAAGAAATATACTAATATACCTATTTTACATGTCTTCCTTCAAATTTACATTATTTAATTATTTATATGGGGACCATTTATACAACTTTTAGAGTTGCCAATCATTGGATCATTTTTCTATTCAAAATTGCTAAATTGAAGATCAATTAAAAAATTAATTTTTTTTGATAATTTGGCAAAGTTGTCAACTTGATTAGCAACTCCTATTAGAGATGCTCTTAGATGATCACACAATTAACTAAGTCAACACAAAATAAAGCGTTCTATTTTGTGAAAACCTATAAATGTAAATAAATTTAATAGTGTTGTAGAGAAATATCCTAATAATTTTCTAAAAACTTGCTAATATCGTTGAAAAACATCCTAGTTTTTCAGAAACTCACCGGTACATTCCTGGACATGCACCATTTTGTTCCCAGTTTCTTACTAGTATCATTTTACTAAAGGATGAGCCACTGCAGGTAATTTATTCTACTAGTACAGTATCATTTTATTGCTTTTAAGATTTAAGTAATGTGCACGTTTTTGTCCGCTAATAATAGGATACGGAGTCCAATATCTATGATCTTGGTGGATTATTATGCACAGTAAGAATATTTCATACCAGTCAGATGCCCACATGGACATGCACTATTTGTCATGAAACACTTGCTTCTAATATTTTACTCCAACTATGCAGTTTGCAGGCACTACACTACTGTTGTATTATTTGTCTTCTTGAAAAACAAAAATTTTAATCGTATAATATAGAGCTAGTTGAACATGTCAAATTAGCTTTTCAATGCGAATTTAAAATATCAGTGTAAAAACGAAACTTTACTCAGTTATAATACCACTTAAAGTGGTGTCTGAGGAGGGTTGATGTACGCAGACCATGCCCCTATAAATAGGGAGGCTGTTTTCGAAGGACCCCCGGTCATTACAAATACAGAAAGGAAACCTAATACAAACTAAGAAACTCACGCACATCCACTATACAATAGGGAGGCTGTTTTCGAAGGACCCCTGGTCATTACAAATACAGAAAGGAAACCTAATACAAACTAAGAAACTCACGCACATCCAGGAGTCGAACCCCTGACCTCCTTCAAAGGAGGCCAGTGGCTCAACCACTGCACCAACATGTTGTTGGCAATTTAAAATATCAGTGTGATATGATAAAAACCAAACCAAACCAAACATACTAAGTATATCCCGCTCATAGCAGGGTCCGGAAAGGATAAGATGTACGTAGATCATACCCCTACTTTTTACAGTAGAGAGGCTGTTTCCAGTGACGGACCTAGAACATTTGTTTACTGGGGGCATCATATAAATATTTGAATAAAAAAAAATAAAATATAACATATTTTATTAAAAATAATATAAAAATTATATTTATACTTACTTTTCAATATATTTAATCATAAAAATTGCATTGTAATAACATGTTTCTTCTTTCTTAGTTCTTTCTTTTGTTTTAAACTGAATTTTAACGAGGGCATCCACCTATAATTACTAGGGGCACCAAATGAATTACTCATATATTAACTACTTGAATCAAAATTTGACTGGGGGCATGTCCCCCCACTACTGAGACTGTAGATCCGCCCCTGGCTGTTTTCGTGGAGACCCCCGGTTTAGTGCGCAACAAAACAGTGAGTGTTATATACAAAGATGATTACGAATGGGAAAGTACCCAGCCAAATCTGGGCCATGGCTTGGATCTCATGGGACTTACCTAAGCGGCCTTTAGATACTCCTCTCCTGATATAGGTCTCCTGATATAGGTCGACTCCGAGCAAAACTTCTTGTCAAAAAACATGGGATTTACCTACCAGGAGATTGCTTATTTCGCTCTGCAAGACACTTATATCTAAGATGTTACCGAGCCAAGTTCTCTGCAACTCAAAACCAGAAAACAGAAGACAATACAAAACGAAAAAATGAGAAGCAAGCATTTGTCAATTTTTTTCATTTGTTCAGAGAAGATCAACTTTTACCAATAGAGTTATACTTCGGCCGAATGCCGATGCTCTTAGTTTTCCAGCCAACTGAAAACTGCTGGTTGGTTGGGTTTGCCTGACCAAAAACAAAGATAGTTGGTTAAAATGCAATAAATTTACAAGTTGTCGATCTTTTTCAGAAAATAACACTAAAACAAAAAAAAATATAAAACAAAACAAAAAAACTGGGAACCAACACCATTGTTCTGGCAGTTGGAATTGTGGAATTACAGGTAAGAAGAGTACAGGGTGTAGAGATCTAACTTAACTTGTAGAACAATATTAACAATAATAATAATAGTATTAGTATTAGTATATGATTGCAATCATTCCGTCATAGCATAAATGATTCATGGCTTACTGCTAACGCCCAGTCCCACAACCGAAAAACTGCTGTTGTATCTGTATGATATTGGGATGTTTGGGGAAACTTTTTTTCACAATAATTCAACTTATTTTAAGACAAAGTTAGAGATTCCTAACTTTTTTCTGAAAAAAGTCAACTTTTTTTTGAAATTTATAGAATCTCAAACATACATTAATTATTTGTATAAAATTCTTTTATCAAAAAATGAAATTTTTACCCAAAAATAAACCCATCAGAACTTATTATAAGTTATGCCAAACAGGCCAATTGTATATTTATTACAGTACTGTCTAACATGGCGATGCGTGTGTACACATTTGACGACTTCTATACAGACAGGCAGCAAATACAATCTGTGACGGATACAAGAAACATAGGCCTCAGTGAGATGGCAATTTTCGATCCTACCCGAAACACGACATAAATCCAATCCGAGAAAATACGAATTTGGATCAACAGATATTCAACCTGAAATTACCAGAGACACAAACTCGAAACCCGAAAATGATCCGAAAATTAATTAACCCTCTTTTTATAACCCTACTTTTGAAAGACTTTATGTCTAAAATAACTAAATTTAAGTACAATAATTTCACGTGTAATAATAGAGACTCGCTAGTTGATTTATATTTATTTAGTAGCAACAACAATATTTTCTATATGTCATGTCCTTTTTTACACTTCAGAAAGTGGGTACAATACATATTATACATTTAAATCGTAACTTTCACGTGAAATGAAAGAGAAATGAACTGTTTATTCTTAAATTTTTTGCAAAAACAATCATTCGTTATAAATCGGGACAGAGGAAGTATATAATATTAGAATATATTTTCAATCACTCTAAAAATGAGTTTAGGCAGTGAAACCCGAAATGACCCGAAACCCGACACGAACCCGGTAGGTACAGATTAGGTTTATAAAAAAATTAACCCGAAACAACCAGGTACAATCTGACCCAACACGAACCCGACCCAGAACCCAAAATTGCCACCCCTAGGTCTCACCTTAAAGCCTGGTAAGATACGGAAGACTATATAAATTTTCCAATTAACATCCACTATTAAATACAAGTAATATTGTAAAATTTATTTTTATACATGAACGAATTACACATAGGGTGTGACCAACTTGATTAAATTGAACAAACCCAACCCATTTCTTCACTGATTAAATCAATAAAAAAGTTATGCATTCGTTGTTCTATTATATTATGTCAGAATAGTTTAATATTACAACTAAACACATTATTATACTATTACTAATCAATTAATTATACATTTATGTTATGAGACGGACGTCGGCGTTTAAGAACGTTAATTAGTTATATTTAATATTCACTAATTGTTTATAAAAATTATGTTAGACATTATAATTTGGTATGAAAAAAAGTAAGATGATATGGGCTAAAAGTAAGCCTTAAAGACACCTTTAATGTGGTATTAATTATACCCGGAATGGTCCAAACGTGGGGCCCACCAGGTGGGCCCAAACCCTATTTATAATATTAATTTCGTAATTAATATTAAGGGTAATAAACAGCTCAGCAAATAAGAGTTGGATAAGGATAATATCCCCTTTAGACTTATCCAATAAGGCATCCAATTCAATATGGAAACTGATTCCTATAAGGAATAGATCTAGAACCTTCCTCAAAGACTTGTCTACCAAGTCTCAGAATCCTACCATAATTCTAAGGCTTCTCAGCCTATATAAAGGGCCTGACCCCTCACCTCAGAACTACGTTTTTTGGCTTGATCTTTGATATTCATCAAAGTACGTAGGCATCTTGTGAAGGCAGAGTCAGCCACGAGCACAAGAGCAGCCATTAAAGCACGAAGCTCACACACCTTTGCATTAAATACACAAACCCTAGACGCAATACTAGTAACCTAGTTTTTATTCCACAACATTTGGCGCCGTCTGTGGGACGACAACATCAACCATGGTTCAAACACGAAGGACAACATCAACCGAGGCCGTGCCCCTTAACTCTGCTCCACCAGCCACTTCTGATCCGCTCATCGTCACTGAGGAAGGACAAATATTCCCATCAACAGGGACGGTCATTCAACCTCTGCCCACTCAGCCCCCAGGGACGACTCCCCATGTAGAGGGGACCCACTCAGTGATTGTCCATCAAGGCCAAGAAACTAACCCTCTCCAGATGGTGGTTTCTCCTCTTGGTAACGTTGATCGCACGGGGGTACAGATCCATACTACGGATCTCCCTTTGAACACCAACCCTATGTATGGGCTGCCTAACTACCCCCCTCGACGAAGGGAACCTGGACCAAGCGGACACGCCTTACAGATCCGGGATCGAGAATATGATGATTACTCCGGTCCCTATACTGATGATTCATCATCATCTGAGGATGATGATCGAGATGAAGCCCCGAGGAGGCGACGTGCTAGCAAGGAACCTCTAAGAAGAACACGAAGAATCCATGATGGACCTCCACAAACGGTTGAGGAGAGGATTAAGGCTCATGAGGCTGAGATCCAAAGGCTAAAGGATGATATAGCAAGGGAACAGGCAAGACAGAGTCTGACTCGACCCCCTCCCATCTCAGGAAGGATTCCCGTTATAGATTTGGGGAGGTCCTCAAGAAGACAGAAGAGGGCTGATGTCCCAACAAGAGAAGCTATGAGGGTGGAAACCCCCAGGAGTAACCCCAGGGATCTCATGCCACTTGGAGATCCTCATGATCCAACACCCTCGTTTACTGAAGAGGTGATGAGTGCTCATATTTCTAGGAAGTTTAAGATGCCAACTATTAAGGCCTATGATGGAACGGGCGATCCCGCGAATCATGTCAGAACATTCTCAAACGCACTGCTGCTGCAGCCCGCTAGTGATGCCTTAAAGTGTAGGGCGTTCCCTCAAACTCTGTCAGGCATGGCTCAAAGATGGTATAGCCGCCTACCTGAAAATTCGGTTGGCTCTTTTAAGGAGTTGAGCGCTGCCTTTATCAGCCAATTCATCAGTGGGAGAATTCATGAGAAAAGTTCTGCATCCCTTATGTATGTGGTGCAGGGAAAGAATGAGAACTTAAGGGATTATCTCAAGCGATTCACCAAGGAGACGTTGAATATCACCGATCTGGAAAATAAGGTGGCCATGGTAGCCCTGGAACACGGAACCACTGACCTCTTCTTCAAAAGGTCTTTGGCAAAACACCCTCCTAAGAACATGGCCGAGCTCCAGAGAAGAGCCGATAAATATATCAAGGCTGAGGACAGCATTAAGAAGGAAACCACAGGAGGTAATGGCAAAGGCTCTAATGATTCAAAGAAAAGAAAGTCAGAACAAGAGTACGATGCTAGGGACAAGTATCCCCGGGCTGGCAAGGACTCCGATTCATCACCCAAGAAGGGTTTTGGGCCAAGGTTTTCTGATTATGCAAGGTTGAACGCTCCTAGGAGCCAAATTTTGTTGGACATTGAGAAGGATAAGGACTTTCGCTGGCCTAAACCACTCAGGGGTGATCCCGAAAAGAGAAACAAAGATCTGTATTGTAGATTCCATAAGGATGTGGGGCATGACACAGATGACTGCAGACAGTTAAAGGATGAAATTGAATATTTAATCCGAAAGGGAAAGTTAAACAAGTTCACCAAGGGTGAAGACCGTGGAACCCAGAAAAGGGATTATGATAGAAGAGACAATGATAGGAGGGATAACGATCGCAATCGTAACCCGCAGCCTCGAGGGCCAGTAATCAATATGATTTGGGGAGGACCAACAGCGGCCGGCACTACCCGAAACTCTCGAAAGGCTTATGCCAGAGAAGTGATGCACATCACAGGAGAAGCCCCGAAGCGTGCTAAGACTGAGGCAGTGATTGGTTTTGATGATTCAGATCTAGAAGGGGTGAAATTCCCCCATGACGACCCGTTGGTCATAACTCCTGTAATTGGAAACTCGGAAGTGAAGCGAGTCCTGATAGACAATGGAGCTTCCGTCGATATCTTGTTTCATGATGCTTTTATGAGGATGGGGTATACCGACTCTCAACTAACCCCGACTAACATGCCGATCTACGGATTTAATGGAGTTGAGTCCAAGGTTGAAGGGACCATTCAGCTGCCCATGACAATAGGGCAAGAACCTAAGGAAGCCACCCAGATGCTGAACTTTCTAGTAATTAAGGCTGCCTCAACGTACAATGCAATCTTAGGGAGGACCGGACTTCATGCATTCAAGGCTGTTGCCTCTACTTATCACATGAAGGTCAAATTTCCAACCAGGAATGGTGTTGGGGAACAAAAAGGAGATCAGAAAATGGCCAGGAGTTGCTATGTGGCTGCTTTGAGAGCTGATGGAACCGGGGGGCAGGTACTCCCGATTGAAGACATGGATGTCCGTGGTGATGATGAACACCGAGGAAAGCCAGCAGAGGACTTAATACCTATCCCTCAGGAGCTAGGCGACCCTGAGAAGGTGACTTATATTGGAGCCTCTTTGAAAGAACCCCTGAAGGGCAAGTTGAAAGAGTTCTTACAAAAGAATAGTGACGTTTTTGCTTGGACAGCAGCTGACATGCCAGGGATTGATCCTCAACTTATAACTCATAGATTGAATGTCGACCCTAATCGGAAGATAGTACAGCAGAAGAAGAGAAATTTTGCTCCGGAAAGGCAAGAGGCCATTAAGCAAGAAGTGGATAAGCTCTTGGAGGCTGGTTTTATTGAAGAAATTCAGTTTCCCGAATGGTTAGCAAACCCTGTGATGGTCAAGAAAGCGAATGGGAAGTGGAGGATGTGTATAGACTTCACTGACCTGAATGATGCATGCCCAAAGGATTGTTTCCCTCTGCCAAGAATAGATATGTTGATAGATGCCACAGCTGGACATGAGATGCTGAGCTTCATGGATGGATTCAGCGGCTATAATCAGATTAAGATGCACAAGGATGACATCCCTAAGGTATCCTTTATAACCAACTTTGGTGTTTTCTGCTATCTTGTTATGGCGTTTGGTTTAAAGAATGCGGGAGCTACTTACCAACGATTGGTGAATAAGATATTCGCCCATCTGATTGGAAAAACCATGGAGGTCTATGTCGATGATATGCTGGTTAAAAGCTTGGTCAAAGCAGACCATATCAAGCACCTCAGAGAGGCATTCGAAGTGCTGAGGCACCACAAGATGATGTTGAATCCAGCCAAGTGTGCCTTTGGCGTTGGATCAGGCAAATTTTTGGGTCTGATGGTTTCTAAAAGAGGCATAGAGGCCAACCCCGACAAGATCAAGGCGATCTTAGACATGGAACCCCCGTGCTCTATAAGAGATGTGTAGAAGTTGACAGGCCGGGTAGCGGCTTTAGGAAGATTCATCTCCAAGTCTGGTGACAAATGCTTGCCTTTCTTTCAAGCATTGAAGAAGGTGAAAAATTTTGAGTGGACCCCTGAGAGCCAAGAGGCCTTTGATCAATTGAAGAAATACATGGTTGAAGCCCCGTTATTGACCAAACCAAGTCCTGGAGAGACTCTTTGTCTATACCTGGCGGTATCTGAACAAGCCCTGAGTGCTGTCCTTATTCGGGAAGAGGAGAAAGTCCAGAAACCTATCTACTATGTGAGCAAAGTGTTGCATGGGGCTGAGTTGAATTACTCACCCATAGAAAAGTTTGCTTTGGCATTAGTAACTGCCTCAAGGAAATTGCGACCTTACTTCCAGGCACATAAGATTCAAGTTCTGACGAACCAACAGTTGAGGAACATATTGCATAGCCCTAAGGCCAGTGGAAGGCTAATTAAATGGGCGATTGAGTTAGGAGAAATCGATATCACATACAAGCCTCGGACAACCATCAAGGCTCAGGCATTGGCTGACTTCGTGGTTGAATGCACTATTAACAACCAAGAAGTCGGGGGGCAAGAGATAATGACTACCCCTGGGCAAGAGAAAAAAGAAGAGGAACTTACACCTGATCTGAAGGAATATTGGGTGCTCTATTTTGATGGAGCATCAAAAACAAAATCTAGTGGTGCAGGTTTGGTTTTGCAAAGCCCCGATGGGTTCATAGTTGAGTACGCTTTAAAGTTGGATTTTCCTACTACCAACAATGAGGCGGAGTATGAGGCATTAATAGCTGGTTTGGGTTTAGCTAGAATCATGAGGGTCAAAAACCTCAAAGTTTGTGGAGATTCACGGCTTGTGATATCCAAAGTAAATGGTGAATTCGAAGCTAAGGATGAGACTATGGCGAAATACCTGAGAGTGGTGAAGGCTGTTATGTCTCAGTTTGAGGAGTGTCATGTTGAACACATCCCGAGAGAAGAAAATGTTAAGGCCGATGCCCTGTCTAAGTTTGCTTCTTCTGAAATAGAAAATTATGCTGGGAGTGTCTACTTTCAGGTCTTGAAGGCCCCGACCGTTAACGCAAAGCTAGTGGCACCAATTGATATAGGAGGCTCTTGGATAGATCCTATCAAGGCGCACCTGGAGACCGGGTGGCTCCCAGACAATGCCATGGAGGCACGAAAAATCTCAGTAAGAGCGTTGAGATATACTTTGATTGAGGGTATTCTGTACAAAAGGTCGTTTGTCATCCCGTACTTGAAGTGTCTAAGGTCTCAAGAGGCAAGGGAAGCATTGGAGGAAGTTCATGAAGGGATCTGTGGGCAACACTTGGGGGGCAGAGCCCTAGCTCACAAGATAATTCGTTTAGGGTTCTATTGGCCGAAGATGTTGGCTGATGTACAAAACTATGTCAAGAGATGTGAGAGATGCCAGAAGCATGCCCCAATTGTGAGGCAACCTCCTGAGATGTTGACCTCGATTAACTCTCCCATCCCATTTGCGATGTGGGGGATGGATATACTTGGACCCTTTCCCATGGCTTCAGCACAAAGGAAATTCTTGATAGTGGCCATTGATTACTTCACTAAGTGGATTGAGGCTAAACCCCTGGCAAAGATAACCACCAAGCAAGTTTCCCAGTTCTTTTGGGAGAACATCATTTGCAGATACGGAATCCCACGAAGCCTTGTGACAGAGAATGGGAGGGATTTGTGGGCAACACTTGGGGGGCAGAGCCCTAGCTCACAAGATAATTCGTTTAGGGTTCTATTGGCCGGAGATGTTGGCTGATGCACAAAACTATGTCAAGAGATGTGAGAGATGCCAGAAGCATGCCCCAATTGTGAGGCAACCTCCTGAGATGTTGACCACGATTAACTCTCCCATCCCATTTGCGATGTGGGGGATGGATATACTTGGACCCTTTCCCATGGCTTCAGCACAAAGGAAATTCTTGATAGTGGTCATTGATTACTTCACTAAGTGGATTGAGGCTAAACCCCTGGCCAAGATAACCACCAAGAAAGTTTCCCAGTTCTTTTGGGAGAACATCATTTGCAGATACGGAATCCCACGAATCCTTGTGACAGACAATGGGACACAGTTCAATAATGAAGAGTTTAAGAAGTATTGTGAAGAGAATGCGATTGAGCTCCGTTTTACCTCAGTGGCACATCCACAAGACAATGGGCAAGCTGAGGTAGCTAATCGAATTATCCTTGATGGACTGAAGAAGAGGGTCGAACGCTCTAGGAACACTTGGGTAGATGAATTGCTGCCCATACTTTGGGCATATCGCACCACTTGTAAGGTAACAACTGGAGCAACCCCATTTTTGCTGGCTTATGGAGCCGAAGCAGTTGTGCCTTTGGAGATCATGCAAGCATCACCTCGGGTCGAGGCATATGAGCCAGAAACTAATGAAGAAGGGATGAGACTTGCCCTTGATTTAATTGACGAGGTTAGAGATGAAGCTAATGCTAGGAATGCTGAGTATCAGAAGAGAGCCTCTTTTCATTACAACCAGAGAGTTAAGGAAAGATTTTTTCGACAAGGCGACTTGGTTCTGAGGAAGATTGAAGCCTCGGGAGTTGGCCAGAAAGGAAAGTTAGCACCAAACTGGGAAGGACCGTATCTAGTCAGAAAGGTGTTAGGACGAGGATCCTACAAGTTAGAAACCTTGGATGGGGTTGAGGTGCCCCGAACTTGGCATGCTGTGAACCTCAAAGTTTATTATGTTTAAGTTCTTTGGACAAAGGCTTGGACTTTTATCTATTTATTAGAAATAAGGTTCGAATGAAACCATTATAGAGCATGTTGCTCCCAGTAGTTGATAGAGTATCTATGTAAGGGTTGAACCCATTTTATTGATGTCCTTTGACAGCATAATAGAATTTATTCTGTTTTCTCTATTGGTTATCCTTCCTTGATAAAACAAACGAAAGACGAATGTTGGACCAACTTGTGAGTTTAGTACCAGCCAGGAGGCCAAGTACTCAAAATTTCTAAAGTTTAACAAACTATGAGCAAAAACAAGAAAAATGAACAGAAACTAACTGCATAAATAGTTAAGTTAAAAACTACAAAGGCCCGAAGGCTATGAAGTCAAATGATGGAAACCAGAGTTCAGAAAAGCAAAAGATAAATAAATAAAGCTTAAGGGGCCTTAGGGGCCTCCTTAGCAGGAGAAGCATCCTCAGAACTAGTCTCAGTAGTAGACCCCTCATCAGCAGAGTTAACAGCACCAGGCTGAGCTAGAGGAGGCTCAGGATCCAAAGCTGAAGTAGTGGCGGTAGCATGCTCCTTGACCAAAGCATCATCCTCCCCGAATAGCTCTTCACTGGAACCAGGCTCATGTGTCAAGGAACTGGGAAGGTGAGGGCTAGGAAAAGCAGAAGGCAAGAATAATCCTGGATGCTGCCTCAGAACTGCTTCAAGGGCTTTGGTCCACCCATCAGTAAACTGGCTAGGAAAGAGCATCTCATCATGCTGATCCATGAGAGTCTTATACTCATCCGAATCCAGATAATCATCAATGTGCTTCTCCTTGTCATCCTTCAGGACAACCAGCTCCGCATGCATCCCAACCATCTCTTCATCTTTCTTCTTTAGCTGCTCTTCCAGTCGGTTAATGTGGAGAGTCTTCTTCTGAGACTCAGACTCAAAAGCTTTGGACTTCTCCTTCCAAGCTTTGGCTTTATGAACCAAGCTTTGGAAATGGACGTTAGCCTGCATGAAAGGTTAGCATTGAAATCAAATAATGAATCTAAGCCGTTAAGGTATTGAAAGACAAAGTTCGAGACTCACCACAGCGATAGCCTGAGCACCGAGTGCCTCTGACTCACCAATACCTCCACTAAGGACCATGTCCTTATAGTCAGGAGTAGTGATTGAGTTCAAGGACCAATCCATGGAGTGCTTGGTAGAGCCCACCATAGAATCCTGCTATCTGAAGCCCCAGGGAGGCCTAAAAACTGTCGACTGGATGTTAACCTGGGAGCTCCCCTCCAAGCCAGCTATGTCACCATACCTCAAGTCTCCTTTCTGGACCTTGTGGGGGCGTAGAAAAGCAGGCTCTGTGTTTTTCCCTCGAGGGTCAGCAGCCCTCTTAGCTCGAACCATCCTGGAAGTCTCCTCATCAGGAGAGGGTGCAGCCTCCACAATCAACTTCGCAACTGCAAGAACAACCAAAAATAGAGTTGGAATAAATTCAGTAAAAAAAGTAAATGGCAAAGATTAGTAAGAAAATTACCCCATTCAGAAACTCTGGAAAGGCCTACTCCCCTTAGAGATTCCTCATTTAAAAGGCTTAGGCACGTAATAGAACTACCGTCTGCCTGGGTCAGAGTATTATAAGCGGCCTGTTCTTCGGTACTAAGGACGATTCCCTTAGCACTTCCGTCTGAAACTCTCGAGAATGTCTGCCTAAAGAGAGTGCCCCAATCACCTCCATCCCATTCTAAGTATGCAAACTCATTTTTCCAGCCCGTATTATTATCAGGGATTGACTTGCCGTTAAAAATTGGGGGAACTCTAGGGCGGAGCTTAACATATACCCAGCCAGGGTTCGTGGCAGGACTATTGTAAAATTGAAAAATCTTGCGAAAAAGCGCGACAGATAAAGGGAGTTGTTGTCTAAGACACAAAACCATGAAACACAATATGATTCTCCACGCATTTGGCGGAAGTTGACATGGACTAATTTGAACATCAGCTAAGAGTCTAGGAGTGAATTCATGAAATGGAAAACGAAGACCAGCTACTAAACTCTCCCTATAAACACATAAAGAATTGGGTTTCCAGTGACAAGGTCTGTCACCTGGCTCAGCTGGGACAAGTTTATAAGGTGATTTGATTTTAAAAAGTTTGTTATATCTAGTGATTTCATCAACATCATGATACGAGCTACAGCAGTCATATGCATCTAATTCTGACAAAGAAGGGTAATCATCTCCACGTTGATTTAACATATCTACTAGAGATGTGTAAGAAGAGCGAATGGTGATAGTACCTTTGGAGGAGGCAGAATTCATTTTGGCAAGGCGGGACTTAGCTTTGTCCTCCATTGATGCTCCTGGAAAAAGGTTTGAAGCTCTTATAAAACCCAGAAAATATGAAGATTTGAAGAAATCTTCAAAGAAAACCCAGAAACTATGAAGATATGAAGAGACCTTCAAGGAAAAACCCAGAAACCACCGTGAGGGGGAGGAGCTCGATGAAAACTCTCGCCGGAAATCGCCTTGAAATAAAGAGAACTATAGAGAGAATTTCTAGTGAAGTGTTTGAGTAGAAGTGAGAATGAGAAAGTGAACTCTCCACTCTCACTCTTATATACAACTTTTCAGCCGGTTAAAATTCCTCCAAACGGTTAGAAAACCTACAGTGACAGGTCAAAAAGGCCCATGAAACCGGCCCAAATTAAGGCCCAATTCTAGGACATTCCTAGAAAAATATCTTGGAAAAATATCTTAGATATTTTGAAAAAATTTAGATATTTTTGAAAAATATCATAGACAAAAAATCCTAAATTTGGATTCGAATAGCCCGGACAGGCCCAATAACAACTATGAGGTCAAGCCCATTTTGAAAAGAAACCTATCAGGCCCAATAAGAATAGGCCCAAAGCCAAAGTGGCCCTTATTTCGACCAGAATCCTGGTCGAAACGACCAAGAATCCTGGTCGAAAAACCTTTCGACCAAAGCGTTGGAAACGCCCTTATTTCGACCAGAATCCTGGTCGAAACGACCAAGAATCCTGGTCGAAAAACCTTTCGACCAAAGCGTTGGAAACGCCCTTATTTCGACCAGAATCCTGGTCGAAAAACCTTTCGACCAAAGCATTGGAAACGCCCTTATTTCGACCAGAATCCTGGTCGAAACGACCAAGAATCCTGGTCGAAAAACCTTTCGACCAAAGCGTTGGAAACGCCCTTATTTCGACCAGAGTCCTGGTCGAAACGACCAAGAATCCTGGTCGAAAAACCCTTCGACCAAAACCATTCTGGGGCCCTTATTTCGACCAAGATTCTGGTCGAAACGACCAGAAATCCTGGTCGAAAAACCCTTCGACCAGAACAAAATTTGACCCTTATTTCGACCAAGATTCTGGTCGAAACGACCAAGAATCCTGGTCGAAAATCTCTTCGATCAGGAAGATAAAGAAGGCCTTATTTCGACCAGAATCCTGGTCGAATTCCTAGTCGAATTTCTGATCGAAAATACTCAGTCCTGGTCGAAATTTGCTATAAAAATTGATTTTTTGACAGCAAATCTTTACGGACATGGAATTTTGATACCTGTGGGTACCATAATAGGATAAATATGGAAATACGAGGAATTTCATAGATAATTCCTTGAAGAAAAATATTCTGTAACTAAAGTTATGGAAATTGCTTAGCCTCGAATAAGGCATATCGTCGTAAACGTGTCGGTCGCTCCACACTTTACATCAAGACGACATTTGTGAAACACTAGTGTACAAAGCCCTGACCCAAGTCTCACGAAAAGCAGTTAAAACTTCAAGGAAAACCTGATCAGTTTTCCTAGAAGTTGGGGGGCAAATGATATGGGCTAAAAGTAAGCCTTAAAGACACCTTTAATGTGGTATTAATTATACCCGGAATGGTCCAAACGTGGGGCCCACCAGGTGGGCCCAAACCCTATTTATAATATTAATTTCGTAATTAATATTAAGGGTAATAAACAGCTCAGCAAATAAGAGTTGGATAAGGATAATATCCCCTTCAGACTTATCCAATAAGACATCCAATTCAATATGGAAACTGATTCCTATAAGGAATAGATCTAGAACCTTCCTCAAAGACTTGTCTACCAAGTCTCAGAATCCTACCATAATTCTAAGGCTTCTCAGCCTATATAAAGGGCCTGACCCCTCACCTCAGAACTACGTTTTTTGGCTTGATCTTTGATATTCATCAAAGTACGTAGGCATCTTGTGAAGGCAGAGTCAGCCACGAGCACAAGAGCAGCAATTAAAGCACGAAGCTCACACACCTTTGCATTAAATACACAAACCCTAGACGCAATACTAGTAACCTAGTTTTTATTCCACAACATAAGAGTTCTTTATAAAGTTGATAATATGTTAGAGGATCTTTATTTTATTTATATAATTAATTTTAAACGATTTAGTATTTATTCAGATTCCAATGATTTTTAAATTTATTTTTATTTATTATTAAATTGGAGATAGAAAATAATTACATGTACATATTTATTACAAGATTTAATATAATAGTATTTGAATATGTGAGTACCATTTTGAACATGTGTCCATGAATTTAAATTTAATGTTACATACAAAAAAGTTCTTACAAATGCTCAAAAACATTAATCAAATGAAGAGATTCGGGTGTCGGATCACTCCAAAAAATGTGAAGCATGACTTAAAAAAGTCATTTGAATTCTCTTTATTTGTCATACAACCAAATTTATAGAAAAATTAAGTCAATCACACATCTCCCCACATTTACATTCTGCTTATTTTCATCATATAATCAAATTTATTAACAAACTAAGTAATCACGTCTTTTATAATGTCATTGACAATAAAAAATTCAAAATATTACTTTTACTTATTCAATACCAAACTTTAAAATTATTTATCAATATGAATTTCAGAAGCATTTTTTTATGCGACAAAATAGGTGTCGTCAATATCTTCGAAAATATTATTATTAATACTTAAGGGTTTAGTTAAAACATGTTTTCTTTCTTTTCTCTATATTTCTTAAACATTCAAATTAAATTACATTGTACACAAATTTCAATTCATCATATCAACTTCTAAATAATAAAATTTCACGAACAATGATATTATGTATCTGATTTTTAAAAATGTTTTCATGCCATATATAGGACGGCTTTGTTACGTAATCATGAATAAAATTACCAGTCAGATGCCAATGAACAGCACTGAAATACATCACAGTTTTACTCGCAGGTTAAAAAAATCCACGAGATATTATACTCGTTAAGTTATAACCAAGTTAGATTTGTCAAGCACCAAAGGAGTCATCCAGACTCCAGCACCATTGTCTTGATATCCCACACACTACTCACCATACCAACTCCAGCACCAATCCCACTGCCCCTAGAGCATCCATTGTGCTACCAACCCCCCTGCCCGGTTCTGTTAGTTTTTTCTCTTTCAGAATTGTTCTCTACTTCAGGGGCTTCTGGTTGCCCGCCCTTGCTATCTCATTGATATGACCTCTATGGAATGGAAAACGCATGTGATCGAAGAGAACTTTAATGAGCTGGACACTCGTCGTATCCTATCCATTCCCATCAGCCAACAAAACCAATGTGATGAGCTTAAATGGGCATACTCAAAGGATGGTACATACTCGGTTAAAAGCGCTTATATGCTGGGGAAAAATTGCAATCTGAATTCAGCTCACCAAGCATGGTCAGAGATTTGGGGTATGGAAATTAGCCCTAAAGCAAGGCATTTTTGTTGGAGGTTGTGCACTAATACGCTACCAGTTCGCCAACTACTGAATAAACGACATTTAATTGAAGATGCTAGCTGTCCTGGTTGCAACTCCCATATTGAATCAATTGATCATGCAATATTTGAGTGTCTGAAAATCATAGATTTATGGAGAAAATGCGGGGTCTCAATGATGGCGGAGGGGATTGATACTGGAAGCATGTGTGATCGAGTTGTAAGTTGGAAAAAACTCAATGCAAAAATCAAACAAAAAGGTGCTTTCCTCGCTTGGTGTATTTAGATGGAGCGCAATCAGAAGGTGTTTGAAAATAAAATTACTCCACATGATGTGTTAATTGCAAGAGTTCACCATCTTGTTGAGGAGCATGGTAAATATGCTAACCGAATTTATAAAGCATTTAAAAACACAAAAGGAGTCAAGCTCGAAAATCTGGCAAAAACCTTCTGCAGGAGTGGTAAAGCTAAATGCTAACGCTTCACTTTCAGAGGATGGATGGGTGGGCCTACGAGTCGCAGCCAGGAATAATGAAGGGGAGGTAATCTTTGCTGCAACCAGACGAGTCAGGGCACACTGGACCCCTGAAGTTGCAGAAGCTAAGGCATTAGTTCTGGCAGCAAAGTTAGGAAAGCGATACAAGTTAAAGGATGTAATCATCGAATCAGATTGTCAACTCATCATTAACCGCCTCTCCAAAGGAGCCATCTTTCTTGCTGATCTTGATTCAGTGCTAGGTGACATATTGGCTTTGTGCAGGTGCTTTAATTCAGTCAATTGGTCGCATGTTCGCAGGGATGCCAATTATGTTGCCCATCATCTTGCCAAATTATTTCCTTTTGGGATAGAACAAGTTTGGGAAAATCATTGCCCAGATGAAATTGCTCCTTAGAGCATCTCCAAGGGGAGAGACCCCTTAGCTATATTATCTAAGTGGCATCTATGTGGCATCTATGTGACATCTATGTGGCACCTTTTAGATAATATCTATAAATTGAGGTACTCCAACCTTCTTTCCCCTTAGCAAAAAATATAGATAATCATATTTGGTCTTCTATATTTGTTGAACCCATAAACCTCTTATGTATAATTTTACATAATTATAATTATAGATAACCCCATTGGAGTACATATACCTCCTCTTACCTAAAATTTTACATATTCAATATAGATAATCATTTTAGCTAACAAATTTTATATTTCACCCTTGGAGATGCTCTTATGTACTCATGGATGTTTTATCTTCTTAATATAATTTGCAGTTTCCCTCAAAAAGAGTGTGAGAGCTGACTCAGTGGAAACGAGGCCTAGCGTTGATCCAAAGGGTCACGGGTTCGAACCTCACCCGCCCCCTGCTTGTAGCCGTGTTGGAGAGACAGTGGAAACTTTGACCAAGACAATGCGCGGTGTATCTTGCGTATCGCAGGAAAGCCCAGCCACTGGGTCTTACCGCACGGTTAGCATGATTTACATGCCGGTGTTGATCATGGGACTGGTCGGCCGGTCCTGATATATAATCCAGGCAGGCTAGCGTGTCCTGAACAACACGTTTTTGACCAAGTTTCCCTCAAAAAAAAAAAAGTTAGATTTGTCAACCAAAGGAGTCATCCAGACTCCAGCACCACTGTCTTGATATCCCACACAGTACTCACCATACCAACTCCAGCACCAATCCCACTGCCCCTAGAGCATCCATAGTGCTACCAACCCCCCTGCCCGGGTTCTGTTAGTTTTTTCTCTTTCAGAATTGTTCTCTACTTCAGGGGCTTCTGGTTGCCCGCCCTTGCTATCTATGACATCAAATCATTTTTCATTCCAACACCAATAAATACCGCTGACATACATGGAACCAAGAGGAGGAGCAACATAGATGCACATCACATTCTTATTCAACAAGACACGGATCAAGCAAATAATGAAACAGCTAAAGTTCATGTTATAATGAGTTCACACTTGCACAAGGGAAATATTTATACCAATATACTCCGTAAGCATATAATGCACAAGTAAGATTTGATACATAAATCATAAACAGTTTAGGTACGATAACACTAAACTACTAAAGTGGTTTTGCACCACCGTTTTCTTGAGTAGAGTGGACTGGGGTGCTTGAACCACTCTTCTTGGAAGTGGACTGCCCCGTTATGCTTCTGCCCATAAACTTTCCAGCTTTGCTCAGACCGCTTCCGACAGCTCCAAAGCCACTCCCAACAATCCCAACTCCAGCACCAAGACCAGTACCCACCAGCCCAACTCCAGCACCAATACCACTTCCCACTGCCCCCACAGCGTCCATTGTGCTACCAATAACCCCTGCTTCTTTCAGTTTCTTTCTCTCTTCTAGAATTCTCTTCTCATCTTCCAGGGCTTGATATTGCTCTTCTTTGTTGAAGTCGTGATACAAAACCTAAAATTACGAAGGTCAGAGGGATAAAAAATGAAATTCTAAATGGAGCATGTATTACGTTGACGTAACACATTTACTTCAAAGGACCCAGCATTGCACGCTTTGCCTCCCAAACCAAACAAAAGCATGCCCCACATTGTGACGTGCTTGATTCAAATGAGACAAAGCAGTAAAACTTCGGGATGGGATGATCCTAGTGCCTAGGTGTGCCTTAAACAACTATAGCCAAAAGGTCTTAAATAATCAAAGGATAAGTTTTTTTTTCTTTTTTTCTAAAAAAAATATTCAATGATCACAGGTAAAGTTGAAAATGCTCATTTGATTTGGTACCTTAATAGTGATAGTACCCCTGTCCTTCTTATCTTTTATCTTAAGCATATCCAGCGATGGCATCAGTCTCAGTTGAATCTCCTTTGATGTGTCAGCTTCCAGCTCACGTAATGGTAACTTTGCTATACCCAGTCGCTTGTCTTGTCCAATGTCTTGGTCAAAGACCTGCATAATTAACTTTCAATTATATTTGCAGCAATAGATATATCTATTATTAATGATTAATCCTAGATGGCACAAGGACCGGATATAGAAATCCAACAATTGCAGCAGCAATAAATATCATCAAACTAAAGATATGAAAAGAACATAGTTAACTTCCACAAGAAAATATAATTTGAAAGGTCACGAACGTGATTGTCCTTGGCTATTCTTCTGCTTTCCCATTTTCTTTTACTTCAACACTCAACAGACAGTTCATATAATTGATTTGATCCAGCAAGCAACACATTGCATGAATTAGCTAAATCAGAGGAAGTATAAAGTAGCCTACATAACAAGTTATAACCTACAATACAAGACATGACCTTTCACGGATCAAACTAATTGGCGTAAAACTACTGGAAAATATTTTCAACAAACTCTTATTGGTTGTAAGATTTTGCAAATTTCGTGATGTGTACAGTCCTAAAATACAGTCAAAACATATATTAAAGCAACAAATGAATCTAAAAAAAAAAGAAGCAACATATACGAAGAGAAGGCCATAGGACAAAAACCTCAAAAATGAGGGCCTGTGTTTCCTTGTCTTCAGCAATCAACTCAAATGTCTCGTCCCAAACGGGATTCAAGTTGTTATCGACAACCTTTGTCTTAACCTTGAAAAGTGGTCTTACGTACACAACCACGTATGGATCAGATTTTCCAATCATCTCCATGTTCTTCAAATCATTTGCCTTCAATACTGTCAGATTAAGCTTCCCTTGTGGTTTAAGCTCCAACTCACTGCATTACACCATAGGAACAAGTGCAAACATATGATTAACCAAAGAATAGAAGAAGATTGGTTGGTGCATAATCAAAGAACCTTGACCAACATACTTATATTGCTTGTCTATCTGCACACTGCAGTTGGAATGACAAGCGCTAGGAAACCAATGATTAAACAAGAAGCCGATACACAAGCTAAGCTATAAATCCTATAGATAGAGGGTCTCTACATTTTCGGTTAAAGATTAAGGTGTGGATGAGACAAAATAGAGCTAAGAATTTCCAAGACTGGTTTAAAAACAAACTATTAAGTATTGATTGTCAAAAAGCTATGCTAATATTTGCAAATCATACAACATATAACCATAATATTGACAAAAGATCAGTAGTGCAACTGAGCAGATAGCCTTCATATGGCTATTGCACCCGGAGTGCACCTCAATAAAAACTTTAAAAAAAAAAATAACTTGATTTCTAAATTTACTTCTAATACCCCTTATTTGCCTTGTCATGCAATCAAATTACATAGGCTCCGCTACTGGGATGCTTCACATAGATCACATTATATTAAAACTTAATATATGCAATTATATAATCTTAAAAATGGCCAACTGGCTGATCAATAATTTAAACTAATCATTTTGGGATATTTGGGACCCAACAAGTAATTAGCAACTTAGATATTCTACGTATAGGTTGTGGCAGCCATTTTTGGTAAAACAATGAGACATATGGCAGCAGTACAAGTCGGTCAATTCTTATTTCACATCCCTACATCTACTAAGAGCACATGACAAGGACACCATAGATCTACTGCAGAATAGCCTGTGTATCCATACGGCAAGATTTGTAACTAGCCCTTAATCACGAACTTCTTAGTACACTTCAGTTCAGGTAATTAAGTCAATTCAATTGCCTCACTTAGCTATGTTACCATGGTTTACGATACCTCACACCCTTGCCATGATAAAGCTTCAGTTTAAGAACACTACGAGTAGAAACCTAAATTATTTAGCAACAGACCATGGAAACTCGGCGGAAAGAAAGATAGAAGAGATCTAGGTAAAGAGCATTATTAATTGTTTGTTAAAAAAACCCCCTAATCATTGACATGTACCTTGTGTCGACAGGCACACCACCAATAGGAACAACAATCCTGTGGGGCCACTGGAGCATATCTGTGACAATGGTATGCACGGTATCCTATCCACGAGAAAAAACCACATTTAGAATAGATTATTAAAAGTGATGCAAGTATTTTTGTTAGAGAAATGGCATCCCAACTGAACTTACATCTATCATATCTGAAAGTCCAGGAATAGCTGTTAAACTTCCTCCAATGGCCTTCAGAGTATAATCAATTCTTGGCTTTGGCTGTTTAATGACACAGGAAATCATGTTACTCCATATCTAGTATTAGAACATATAAGATATATATATTATTATATTATGGTATACTAAGTGGGCGAGAAAAACAATAATTACAACACAAAGTCCACTGCAATATTCATCACATAACAGTACAAGGATAACTTGAATAAATTTATTAAAGAAAGAGAGGGGAAAAGCTCCAGCCACTGAGCAAGCTGCCACCAATTATTTATGCTCAAGATCAGATGAGCACTAAACTGTAGTCCAGAGATACATAATTTCAAGGCAAGTGTGTGAGTACGTGTTCCATATTACACATGAATCAGCTACTCTAAAGCCTACCAGTTTCATAATGTATAATCATAGAGTTAAAGAGTTATACCATTATTGAACTTTTTAAGATTAGCTCTGGCTTCATTTGCTTTAATAATGCTTACTTTTACCTTTTTCTAGAAATGCAGGCTTACTAAATTTTCTCAAGGGTTTAGTGTAAAACAGTTTCCATTGCCAGGACAGGTTTCTCCACATGGAAGTTAGCAAAAAAAAAAAAAAAAAAGGTTTCTCCACATATAATGATCATAGTCATACAACTTGCAAGCAGGGCCATGTCAATAAGAAGGGCAAATAAGCCTTTGCTTAGGGCATTTAATTTGGTGGAGACCACACTACTTGCGCGTTATCTACTGAAAGTTTGGAAGCAGATGTGGAGTGAACTGTGAATATGTCATCCTTTTTATCAAAATGTATTTTGCCTTCTCGAACCCAAGAAGAGCAATTATTGTTCATAATACTAGTAAATCATTAATCGTAGGTCAGTGTAGCACTATAAAGTAATATAACTAACTAGATATCCTTCCTTAACTGGGTAAACTATCCTATAAAACAGGATTTAACGAAGAATAACGCATCACATTGAAACTGATGCTTGAATGTGCACAGAAAGTAACCAATAATTGATGAAGAAAAACCAGTGACAATGTTGTTGTTGTTTAAATGTACCTCAGAAAGTAAGGCAACGACTACAGCAGAGATGCATGGAATTTCATCAGTAAGCTGGAAGATGACACGAATGACAGTAAAAACCTGGAGGTCCTTCAACTGCAGCCAATAACCACCCAATATTGAGTAGACAGGTGGCAGTACACATAAAACCAATGTAATAATAAAAGAAGAAACCAAGAATATTTTAAATCAGAAGATGAAAAATTGGTAGATTTTACTAACCTGAATGGGTATAGAGGCAACCATTGCAGCCTCAATGCCTAGGATGATGCTCGGATCACCTCCCCACCGGAAATCAATATCCATTGTAATTTGACCTTCTTTAAGGCTCTGAACACGGATGCCTGCACCAAAATATTATTATGCAAGTACAAAGCATATGCCAAAATAAATATGTGGTGAGGCATTTTTGGAAGAGTGGCAATGTAGCTTATATGAAAGACTTAAGAAAATATAACACAAACTGGAACATCTTAAAAATATTAATTAGCATATGGCAACCAACTTTCAATATTCCTTCCATTTTTATAGAATATATGTGAAACAGAAACTAGTTTTGTAAACAGTATAACAGGCATGACTTCTGTGACCCACAGAAGCAAAAAGCACATGAAGCAGATCTTAGTTCAGTATGTGATCAATACCTTCAATCTTAGGAGCCACATTTCCAAGGGACAGTTTGCTAAACTTCATCGAAGTAATTCCTGCTGGTCGATATTCCTCTAACAAAGGTTCAACAGATTCTTTTATTATTGCCGTCGCTGCCTGCAAATAATCGCATTCAACAAAAGTTAGCCTGACAAGATAGAGACAAAAAAGGTCCCCCACTAAACAAAAATGACAGCATGATGCTGATGTCGGTTAATTTATTAATGCTATGGCCAATTTGCAAACGCATTATTCTGAAGAATCGGAAGGTTCCGCAAGCACGCAAGCATGAAAAAGTATAGATCACCTTAGGGCATGGGACTTTTTTTTTTTTTTTGATAAGTAAAATCGATCACTTGTAATAATAAGCCATACGGCAATCTACAAAAATAATCAATATATATCAAACACATAATAGAAGTCAAATCAAGATATCCATCATTAAAGCTACCATCATCAAGATTTCCTAGGGCGTGGGACTTTGTGTGGTGAGGAATTTTGTAAATATCGATTTGTCTAGAAGTCACAACATTTAGGTAATGCTACGTCATTGTGGATGTTGGATACATAATTTGAAGATCACTATAGAACTCTTAATAATAAATATTCATCAGAAGTATTCAAAAATAAATCATATAAGCAAACAGCATAACAGGTCATGCAAAGATGCATTAAACTTCCTGGGTGAGTCAAAAAATTTTAGTAAAAGGATATGAATACCAAAATTCGAAAGAACAGGCAAACACAACTATAATTGAAAATGTATTATCTAGGAGGCTAGGACATTGTTTTATGAATAAAATGCATCTTGTCTTTTAACTTCAGAGTACAAATTTGAAAGACAGGAGAAGGGACAATCTTACATCTGCAACAAATGGCCAGAGTTTGCTCAGTTGTTTGTTCAGCCATTTTACCTGAAATTTCAAACAATGAAAATGAGTTTAAATCTTAACTAGTAAAGATTATTTGAGTTACCCGTAATGAAAGAAAGTGGTCAGAAGGTAAAAAGAAGGATACATATTCAAAAGTTAAGAATTTACAGATAGTATATTTCCGAAGGAATATAGTGTGTGTGTGTGTGTGTGTGTGTGTGCGCGCGCGCGCACGTGGCTCTGGTGGCAACTAGAGTCCTAACTCCGAAATGACTAAGTTTGAGACAATTAAGTTGGTGAAGGTTCAGTTTTACCCACATGTTATTTAACCACAGAAAATGACATCCCCTGTGCGTGTGTGTCAAAAACAAGTTATATGAATTACCATTTCCATAATTTTTTACTATCATTTAATCCAAGCAATCAACTCAACTCTGAACAGTATATAGATCTCACACTACAAGCCATTAAATAAGATATAAAGAGGTTCGAGAATGGATCATCTAAGACTGTAATGAGGACATTTATTAGTATAATACACTTGTAAACACACACACACATCAAATTAATCAAAGTGTACTTGCAAAATTGACTAATATTAACACAAATAATTCTATCTTCGTTGATTAAAATGTGACCCATAACTCAGGTTCATAAGGTAGGTTGGTCAACATTTTAAAACAGCGTTGATTCAAAATCCTTGAGCAAGAAATGCTTGTACGAATGTTTACATTTAAAAAGCTTGCCTACGTTATTGTAAACAGGACAAATGATAATAACCCAGGTCAGGAAGGTCAACAACTCACATAATTACACTCAACTATCCACGGGTACTTAGGACTTGACCTTGAGCTGCTAAATCAACTATAATGAATAGAACGAGTCTAACAAGACACTGACAGATGGACTGCAAAAGAAAATTCATCCCCAACAGCAGGTAAACTAACCTGCTCATAAACAGGAAATGATATCCACTCAGGAAAGTTGTCTCCACAAATTTTCTTTAAATCATCTCTGTTGAGGGATCCAAGGAGCTTAATGTCAACTGCCTGGAGACAAATATATAATAAAAGAATTCGTAACTGATACCAAGGAAAAACACATCTTTTGACTGCAGAATCTGAAAAGTATACAGGAAGAAGTAGAGTAGCTAGTTTATCAAGGAACTCAGTATCTAGTCTGAAACAAGGAATAGTAGATGTTGGAGCAAGAATAACAGTCATCACCAACAATCCAATCAATTTTATGGCACAGGAGCCTAGAGGTCAACTTTATTGCTTCAGAATTCACATTCTAAATCTCATTTCTACCTTAAAATTTGTTTATTCAGAATAACAATGCTAATTTCTATTCTTAAAACCAATAATATATACAAAATAAGACAGGGCCTTTCACTATTTAAAAAGCTTAGATCATTTCCGAATATGAAGGCATAATGACCAAAAAAACAATGCCCGGAATACTAAAACAGCCACTGAGAGTACAGTTGCAAGACCAGAAATCGAAGGCATGCATGACAATTGAAACTTTAGCAATAACAAGAGGCTTCATTCTTGAACTGAACAAGAACCACTCAGTGATATTCACAAAAACAAAAGAAATCAAAATGCATAGTATTCAGTATTCGCTACCAACTTCAGTTCTTCAATATTTAGTCAAGCTCCATAAAACCAACCCTGAATTCATAAACTATGTCTAAAGCACGAAATCCCTAAAATAACCACTACAAATTTTATGTAATTCCAATAGCTAAGCTGCCTCCAACCAACTTAAAGTTATTTGTACAGTTAACTAGTGCTCATGCAATTTCTAGAGGCCTAAGGGTGGCTCGTTGGCCAGATTTTCTTGGCAGTGACATAACTATTTTTGACTAGTGCCACTTGCCTTTTGTGCTATTCAACTGGGGATTGATGGCACTTACTATTGGCGTACCAAAGTGTGTCTTCACACCCAAAACTTGACTGGTGCTAATGCAACTTTATTGATGCATAACATTTAATCCTCAGTGAACATACTCAAAACATTATTGTTAATCAGAATGTTAGATTAAGGGATTTCTCTCAATAGTGAGTACTACATTACCTGGTATGCGGTATGCCACGATTTTGCAAAATAACCTCAACTGTCATGTGGGCACGTTTGAGCAAATAATACAAAATAGGCAATTTGGTTCATGGTATTTTTAACCCGCTCAATAGGAAACAATATAATGTATTACCACGTTTTAGTATGTGGATAGGAGATTTATTAGTTGGAATATGAATTTCGGTTTCCAAATCACTGGCATTCCATTTCCCTATTCCAATCAACAATCCAAACAGCCCTATAGAACACTAAAAATTTCCATGTTTCAATTTGTCAACGTATATAAACGTAGCTAAAGCTTGTCTAATTACAAAGTACTAACATAATTCTTACAAACTAAACCCTAATTAAAAATTGAAACTCAAACAAAAACACAAAAAGTATACGAAATGTGAAATAATACCTTGGCAATACGTTTATCGCTTCGATACTTCATCATACGACTCCACCCGGCCATCAATGCGATTCCAGTGATCATTCCCATCAGAATTCCAGAAAATAACCCCATCTCTCCTGCACACAAATATAAAAACCAAAAACTGAGTCCAAACAAGCCCTAAAACATCACAAAATCAAAACAATCAATACTTACACTGGTTCAGCCAATACAATTAAAATTCTCTCTCTCTCTCGCTCTCTCTCTCTCTCCCTCTCTCTCTCTAAAAAGTGTGCGTATATATATTGTACTATTGTGTTGATATTATTATTATTGTTGTTGTAGGGGCGGTTACTTCTATCCACAAAGATCAAAACAAGCAAAGGATCAATTAATTGGTTAATATACATACAGATAGATACAGAGAGGGAGTGTGTGTAACGTCGTGAATCGTGATCAAACCCCACTCGCATTCAATTAGCTCAGATTTGTCCCGTTCCCCTACAACTTTAGTTTGTTTTTGCATTTAGACCCCACTGTTTCCGCATAATTGCATTTTCATTTTCATTTTCATTTTCATGTCATTTGTCTAATTTTGACAAATTTTATCCATCTTTTTTTTTAAATATAAAATATATAATAATGATATAGTATATTATTAGATTCCCTCTAAAATGATATCATTGCAATCGGAAAAATTATTACGAGCTTATCACATAAAACATAGGTTTCAACGTTTTAAACTTTAAAATAATTAATATTTACTTTTTACACAATATATATATATAATATATACCATTTTTATAAATTTTAAAATATAAACTAAAAGTATGTACAATTTTGACGTCTAAAACTTAGTTAAGAATTCAATAACAATATATATTTATATGAACCTTTTTATAATACGAAAATCATACATCAATTAAAGACGGCAAAGATGATAATAAATGATTTTAAAGTTATTAGGCAAAAAACATCTTTACCAAAATATTATCATAAATATTTTCACATTTATTAAATGTATAAAAATATGTATTTTATCATATATATCACTTTAGGCCAAAATTTGGATCGATATTTTACATTTCGATTTTCGTAAGAAATATTAAATATTACGATAGAAAACTTAAAAAAATTTAAAGAATACTAATTTAGAGAATATTCACTGTATAGCGTTTTTGATACATTTGCAAATGAATAATATTTTTTATGTCTGTACAAGTGAGAATATCACTTACTTTATAAGAAAGTTTTCTTTCTTTTTCTGGGATATAAAGTTATGATTATATATTTTTAATTTTAGTCTTGAAAAATCGAATATTATTAACTTAAGTTTTTTAAATAATGTAATATCTTATACAGGATGGTCCCTGGAATCGAGGAGACCTAGATCAACCTAAATTATATGGTTCTAAATATTTTTCTTTTTCATAAACAAAATATTATATTCAGTTAAAATTTATTAATAAAACATGCAAGACATAGCATGTAAAATAATCTCATTATTTTATTTAAATATAACACGTTTCGGATGGAAAAGTATCATTCAAATAAACATAATCAAGTTTCTGATATGAACAATATAACTAAATCACTCAACCTTTCTTGAGACATGGTTGAACGAATGTAGGTTTATTCGACTTTAATTTTAAAAATCTCTCGTTACAGGAATCATATAAGCAATTTAAGCATTTAAATATTTTGGTAAATCTTGTCTCAACAAATACAAGTTTTCATACAAATATACATACAATACTTCTAAAATTTGGGATCCTTAGATTTTGGAGCCCTAAGCACAAAATTACTTCGCCCATAAACAACGTCACCCTTGAGCTTATATTCAAAACACAAAAGACCACCTTTTTATATATGAAATACTAGCTTAAAATCTGTGCAATACACGAATATTCTTTAAAATAATAGAATTTTTTTTTAATTTAAATTAAAAAATTTAAGACATGAATTTTGTAAGCTTGAAATGTTAAATGATATGATCTAATAATAATTATATATATGTTGTCCGTGATATTTTTAGAAAATGATGGATTTTATTTGGAAAAAATGAAAAGATGACATGTTTATTGGTTAATTATTAGTAATTACAATTAAAATTATAATATTTTATTTTATTAAATTGAATTGCTCATCGTGTTTTTAGAAAAGAAAAAAGGAAAAATTGATTAGTTATTAAAAAATAGAAAAGGTAACATGTTTACCTGAAAAAGGAAATTTATCAGTTATTAGTAACTATAAATAATTAAGTAAAAATAACATGTATATAACGTCTCACAAATTTTAGTATTTTTATATTATATTATATGTTTATTTTTAAATTGTGTATTATATGACGTGGATATTTTTGATGAAGTAAAATATGTGTGATATTGTTGTGGAATAAAAACTAGGGTATATTTATTGCGTATTAACTACTAGGGTTTGTGGGAGCTTCGAGCTTTAATGGTTGTTCTTGTGTTCGTGGCTGAATCTGCCTTCACAAGATGCCTACGTACTTTGATGAATATCAAAGATCAAGCCAAAAACGTAGTTCTGAGAATGAGGGGTCAGGCCCTTTGTATAGGCTGAGAAGCCTTAGAATTAAGGTAGGAGTTGGAGACTTAATAGATAAGTCACCTCCTTGAGGAAAGTTCTAGACTCCTTCCTTGTAGGAGTCTGTTGCCATATCGAATTGGATGCCTTGGAGGCTAAGTCTTGTAGAGATAATGTCATTATCTGACACTTATTGCTGAGCTGTTTATTACCTCCAATATTAATTACGAAATTAATATTTAAAATAGGATTTTGGACCCTGTTGGTGGGCCCCACGTTCGGACCATACCGGGTCTAATTAATGCAACACTAAATGTGTCTTTAGGGCTTATTTTTAGCCCATATCAGATATTATTTTGTGGGTTTATGTGATGATTTATATGTGTCGTGTATGCCCGGGTATTTTTAATTGTATTTTTGGAGATTTAATTCTATTTATTTGTATTATAATTATCTCCCGGGAATTGTGTTAAATATTTGGGATCAGTAAAAATTATGAAATCTTTTGTATTATTGACTTTATTAGTTTATTTGAGTTTTAAAAATAGTTGGTGGATTTACTGTGATTTTTTTTAAGGATTTTAAAATGATTTTATTAGTGATTTGTATTTTATTGATTTAATTTTGTAAAATCGATCTTTAATTCGTTCTTGATCCTAAAAATATTTTTAAAATATGAGGAGTATTGTCTTTATACACTAGTGTTTCACGAGTATTGTCTTTATGTAAAGCGTGGAGCGACCGACGCGTTTACGACAATGTTAACTCGATGCTAATCGGCACTAATCAGCCTTAACGACATTTAAACAATGTTTAAACGACGTTGAATGGCATAAAATGGCACTAAACGGTACTAACTAGCCTTAAACGACACTTGAACAACGTTTAAGTGACGCCAACCGGCATTAAACGACACTGAACGGTGCTAATCGGTACTTAATCAGTGCTTATCGGCACTAACGGGCCTTGAACGACACTTAAACAATGTTAAGCGATTCTAAACGGTGCTAAATGACACTAGCGGGGGTCCGGGGGCAGCAGCCCCCGGGCGGGGTCCAAGGGGCGGCAGCCCCTGGCGGGGTCCAAGGGGCAGAGCCCCTGGCTGGGGTCGAGCTGCCAGGTCAACTTGGAAATTTTTTATTTCCAAGGGCTAGTACTATTCAGAAATTATCATTTCGACTCAAATTTCTGAGTTTTAATCACAAATTTCGATCAGGAAACTTCACATTTTTCGACCAGGATTTCGACCAGGATTCTGGTCGAAATAAGGTCTGATTTTTCGAGCTCAAACTAGGGCCAGGTCGCAGCTTTTGGTCACAGTTTTTAGTTAAAAAACGACCTGGGTTCAACGACCTCAAATTGGGGTACACACGACCTCATTTCATGTCCTGGTCGCATGGTTTTCTCCATTTTTCTAGTTCATTTTCGACTAGGATGCAACGAGCTCAACGTAAGCTTTTTCTATGTCCAGGTCGCACGTTACGAGCCCTATTCATAGTTCAACTACGATTTCAATCGTACGACCTCACTTCATGATCTAACGACCTCAAATGAGACATTGGTCGTGCTCGACGACTTCATTTCACTGTCGATATTCGACCAGGATTGCACGACTTCGACCCAAGGTTATCTCGACTTCATTCTGGGCTTTAGTTTACACCTAGGTCGCACATTTTCGTATTCACTTTTAGTTCAAGTACGAGCTCGATGCTTCGACTTGGAATCGATATAACCACGACCTCATTTCTTAGGTCGTTTACGACCTCAAATGGGAGTGAGGTCGCTCACATGACTTGAGATTGCTAGTTCTTTTTTGAGCAGATTCGCACGAGCTTATCTTATCACATTTACGACCTCAACCCAGGGTTTTAATCGACTTCTTGGTCGTTTGAACGAGTTCGAAAACATGCTGCAAAAGGAGGTCGTTGGTCTCGACCTCAGACAACTTCGTTTGGGACCTTTGTTTTTTTTTTTGGGCCTTTCCTATATTTCGGGCCTTAGACTCATCAGAGTTTGGGGCCTTTCCTCGTGAACCCAATCGTATATTTGGGCTCTTCATCTTGAAGTCCTAATTGATTTTGACTTGGGCCTTAACAGGCCTTGTTACTCAAGTCCAACTAAAAGTTTGTTAGGCTTTCGTGCCTTTGTTATCAACTTTCGCCATTCATTTTTGTCTGGACCTTATCAAGCCTTTAGTTTGGGCTTGATCCAAGATGGACCTACATAATTTATTAAGCCTACTATCACTTGTTCCTTCATTCTTGAGTCATTTGCTTGACTTGGACTTTGTAGAGCCTTTAGGCCACTTTTAATCATTTCAGCCTTTTGGGATTTCTACAGAAATTTGATTGGGCCATGTTAGGCCTTGATTGCGTCATGGTGTTTAGCCTTTAAGACTAAACCTAATTAATTTCCGGCCTTTTGTTCGACGTGGGCCTCACATTTCAACTATTTTTCGACCTCATCCGTAGGTTATTAACGACCTCAAGGTTTCGTCCGCACAGGGATGTAGATCGTCGTGTTTTACCTTACCTCTGCATGTATTTTCGAGCTCAAACTTGCGAGCTCAAACCTTTATTTTTCGACCTCATTCCAAGGCCTTTCACGATCTCATTTCGCCGTGAGGTCGAAGCATTCAAACCTCTTTTGTGGTATAATTGAACTAGGCCTAACCTGGCCTAAATTCATTGCCTCGCTTTGAGCTTAGAGTTTTCTGGGCCCAATCTTCATTTATTGAAGATTTTCTGGGTTCGATCTTCATCCCTTGATTATTTCTTGAAGACTTGAAGAACTTCTGGGATTAAAATGGCTGATCATGCTTCCCAACATCCATGATAATGCACTAAGATTTCATAGAAATTATACTGGTCTTTTTCGAGACTTGGGATCTTATTTCGACTTCAAGCCTTACATTGAGCATATCGAATGATGGGGTTTGGACTGAATGTCTTAGGTTCATGGGGTTTCAACCCTTTAGTCCATTTCGGATAATTCAATTTGCAACCTCAGCTTGCCCATCTGCTTGAGGATGGGTAACAGAAGTGAAACGCGATTGGATATCATTCTCTTCTCAATACTTCTTGAACTCATCATTGTTAAACTGAGTTCCATTGTCCGTAACCAGGATTCGTGGAATTTCACATCTGCATATTACACTTTTCCAGAAGTGCATTACTTGTTTGGTGGTTATCTTGGCTGAAGGTTTAGCCTCAATCCACTTGGTGAGCCTTCCATTATCTTTCGGGCTATGAAATATGTTTCTTCAGCGGGTGTTCCATCAGGGCTTCAACGTTTGTCTTTATCCAGGGTCCTTCAAGGACTTAAACTCTTATCTGCTGTAACCTAACTCTACCATTCGGGGTATGCATTCGTTTGTTTTCATTCGTGTATTCTTTTATTTTCGGTACTTGGTCTTCTTTGACCCACACATCAGGTGCTTGGCACATAAATAAAATCACAATCAATGAATGGAAAACAAACTTGCATTAATAACTTGAAATGGGTTCAACCCTTACATAGAGTACTACTGTCCTACTTGGAGCAACATGCTCTGCAATGGTTTTAATGAACCTTATTTCTACTTCTACTATATAAATATGAAGCTAAGTCCTACTAGGATAACTTAAGCTCAATCGGGGTTTTGAAAGACTAGGCCTGCACCACTTGATTTTGTTTTTGATGCTCCATCAAAATAGAGCACCCGCTACTCCTTCTGGTCTCCTCATTCTTATTCTACAGTTCACTTCCTGCTCGGGGTACTACCTCCTGCCCCCCAACTTCTTGGTTGCCAATGGTACACTCAACCACAAAGTCAGTTGATGCCATAGCCTTAATGGCTGTTCGAGGTTCTTGTGTGATGTCCTCTGCCGACCTTTCTAGGTCTTCCTTATCACTGTGGACATCCACGTCTTCAATCGGAAGGACCTGCCCCCCGACTCCATCAGGCCTTAACGAGGCTACATAACAGCTTCGTGCCATCTTCTGATCACCTTTATGTTCTCCAACACCATTCCTGGTAGGGAACTTGATCTTCACATGATAGGTTGAGGCAACAGCCTTGAATGCATGAAGTCCAGTCCTTCCAAGGATAGCGTTGTACGTTGAAGACGCCTTGATTACCAGGAAGTTCAACATCCGAGTGACCTCCTTGGGCTCTTGCCCAATAGTTACAGGCAGCTGAATAGTCCCTTCAACTTTGGATTTTATTCCATTAAATCCGTATATAGGCATGTTATTGGGGGTCAACTGAGAATCAATGTATCCCATCTTCACAAACGCATCATGAAACAGAATGTCAACGGAAGCTCCATTGTCTATCAAGACTCGCTTCACCTCCGAGTTTCCAATCACAAGAGTTATGACCAACGGGTCATCATGGGGGAACTTCACCCCTTCCAAGTCTGAGTCATCAAAGCTAATCGCTACCTCAGTTTTTGCACGCTTCGGGGCCTCTCCCACGATGTGCAACACCTCTCGAGCGTAAGCCTTTCGAGAGTTCCTAGTTGTCCCGGTCGCAGTCGGGCCTCCTGAGATCATGTTGATTACTGGCCCTCGGGGCTGTGGGTTGCGATCTTGATCGTCATCACTTCTATTATAGTCTCTTCTCTGGTTACCACGGTCTTCACCCTTAGTGAAGTGCCTCAGCTTCCCTCTACGGATCAAAACTCGATCTCATCTTTGAGTTGCTTGCAATCGTCAGTGTCATGCCCCACGTCTCTATGGAATCTGCAATACTGATTCTGGTTTCTCTTTGCGGGATCACCCCTGAGTGGCTTCGGCCATCTGAAATCCTTATCATTCTCAATGTCCAACAAGATTCGACTCCTAGGAGTATTCAACCTTGCATACTCAGTGAACCTTGACCCTTGGTTCTTCTTAGGGGCAGAGTCGGAATCCTCGCTAGTTCGGGGATACTTGTCCCTAGCATCATACTCTTGATCATCATAGTCCTGGTCTTGCTTTCGCTTCTTGGAGTCATTGTTACCTCCTCCTCCACCTACGGTGGTTTCTTTCTTCAAGCTATCCTCAGCTTTAATATACTTATCAGCCCTTCGTTGGAGCTCAGCCATGTTCTTAGGGGGATGCTTCGCCAATGATCTCTTGAAGAAGAGGTCAGTGGTTCCGTGTTCCAGGGCTACCATCGCCACCTTATTTTCCAAATCAGTGATATTCAGGGTCTCCTTAGTGAATCGCTTGAGGTAATCCCTCAGATTTTCATTCTTTCCTTGCACTACATACATAAGAGATGCGGAGCTCTTCTCATGCACCCTTCCGCTAATGAATTGGCTAACGAAAGCGGCACTCAACTCCTTAAAAGAGCCAATAGAGTTCGCAGGCAATCGGCTATACCATCTCTGAGCCATGCCCGACAGGGTTTGGGGGAACGCTCTGCACTTTAGGGCATCACTTGCAGGTTGTAGTAGCAGTGCGTTTGAGAACGTCCTGACGTGATTTACGGGATCACCCGTTCCATCATAAGCCTTAATTGTCGGAATCTTAAACTTCCTAGAAATATGAGCATTCATCACCTCCTCAGTAAACGGGGGTGTGGGATCATCAGGATCTCCAAGTGGCATGAGATCCTTGGGGTTACTCCTGGGGGTTTCCACCCTCATAGCTTCTCTTGTTGGGACATCAGCCCTCTTCTGTCTTCTTGAGGACCTCTCCAAATCTATAACGGGAATCCTTCCTGAGATTGGAGGGGGTCGAATTAGACTCTGTCTTGCCTGTTCCCTTGCCATATCTTCCTTCAATATTAAGATCTCGGCCTCATAAGCCTTGATCCTTTCAGTAGTTGTCAAAGATTGTCCATCACGGATGTCTTGAGTCCTCCTTCGATGTTCTCTACTAGCACGTCGCCTCCTCGGGGCTTCATCACGGTCATCATCCTCATCGTCGGAGGAGGTTTCATCAGTATAAGGACCCGAATAATCGTGATACTCTCGATCTCGGATCTGCAAAGCGTGACCACTTGGGCCTGTCCCTTGGATAGGAGGATAATTAGGCAGCCCGTATGTCGGGTTAGTACTCACGGGGAGATCTGTAGTGTGGATCTGGACCCCATGCGATGGGTTATTCGGATCAATCAGAGGAGAGACCACCATCTGAAGAGGATTGGTTTCTCGTCTTGTACGGGTAATCGGAGGTAATGTACTCTCAACGTAGGGGATCGCCCCTGATTGTTGAGAAACTTGAGATTGGGTGATCGCCCCTGATGCTGGCGGAGCTTGTTGGGCAATCGCCCCTGATGCTGGGGGAACCTGTTCGGTGATGGGTGGAACAGATCTGAGAGGTATGGCCTCAGTTGCAACTGGTGTTGTTCTTCGTGTTTGAACCATGGTTGATGTTGTCTTCCCACAGACGGCGCCAAATGTTGTGGAATAAAAAGTAGGGTATATTTATTGCGTATTAACTACTAAGGTTTGTGGGAGCTTCGAGCTTTAATGGATGTTCTTGTGTTCGTGGCTGAATCTGCCTTCACAAGATGCCTACGTACTTTGATGAATATCAAAGATCAAGCCAAAAACGTAGTTCTGAGAATGAGGGGTCAGGCCCTTTATATAGGCTGAGAAGCCTTAGAATTAAGGTAGGAGTTGGAGACTTAATAGATAAGTCACCTCCTTGAGGAAAGTTCTAGACTCCTTCCTTGTAGGAGTCTGTTGCCATATCGAATTGGATGCCTTGGAGGCTAAGTCTTGTAGAGATAATGTCCTTATCTGACACTTATTGCTGAGCTGTTTATTACCTCCAATATTAATTACGAAATTAATATTTAAAATAGGATTTTGGACCCTGTTGGTGGGCCCCACGTTCGGACCATACCGGGTCTAATTAATGCAACACTAAATGTGTCTTTAGGGCTTATTTTTAGCCCATATCAGATATTATTTTGTGGGTTTATGTGACGATTTATATGTGTCGTGTATGCCCGGGTATTTTTAATTGTATTTTTGGAGATTTAATTCTATTTATTTGTATTATAATTATCTCTCGGGAATTGTGTTAAATATTTGGGATCAGTAAAAATTATGAAATCTTTTGTATTATTGACTTTATTAGTTTATTTGAGTTTTAAAAATAGTTGGTGGATTTACTGTGATTTTTTTTAAGGATTTTAAAATGATTTTATTAGTGATTTGTATTTTATTGATTTAATTTTGTAAAATTGATATTTAATTCGTTCTTGATCCTAAAAATATTTTTAAAATATGAGGAGTTAGGTAATTTTATTTTCTATATTTTAAAATTTGGTTTTAGATTTTTTAAAAAAATCGTATTTATTTAATCCTATTTTGGTAAAGTGAGTTTAAAGTGTTTTTAAATCCATTTACTAAAATACTTTCTATTCTACTTTTTTCCCCCAATCTCCTTAAAATCCCTAATTAACTCTCTATTCTCTCCCACTCGAGTTCACAGCTGATTTCTCAAAAATTCCGGAGGCTTCTCCAACTATCTCTTCATTTTCTCCGTTGGTAAGCCATGGTCTCTCTCTTCACTACAATAATTCGATTCCTCTCTCAATCCTTACTCTTTCCCCGGTACTATAGTGTTCTTGGGTGTCCTGGTTTTCTCTGTTTTTTTCCCTTCCTTACCAGCAATATGGATATACGTGTGATGTATCATTCCAATCTTGGTGTGTGTCTTCGTTACTTCCCTTGTTCCTGCCTCGGAGAATAGTTTGTGTTGCTATGTTTATGTGCAGCAGTGGAATCGTGTGTGTGTTGTGTACCAGTGCGTGTATTCTTCGTGCGTGTGTGTGTTATTAAAAATGGCTGTGTGAATTGGGCCATGAGTTTGGGCCGTGTGAAATGTGTGAGTGAAGTTTGTTACTTGATGTTGGCAAATGAAGTCGCAAGTCCCCTGTACTGGTGGGCTATTTGTAGAAACTGGGAATTAAGTTGTTGAATTTCCTGTGGTAACTTTTGTGACTGCTTGATTCGATTATTATCATTACTGATTATTTCGAATATTGATGAAAAGTATAACATTTTACCTGATAATTTCTGAGGAATAAATTGTAAATTCCCGTATAATAATTAGTAAGTGTAGAGTCTCGAGCTGGAAACCCTAATTTGGGGTACCCTCGGGATTTTGCCCCCTCGACAGTGATTTAATTTGAGTCGGGGGTAATTAAGGCGATGATGTATACCTGAGCCGAATTAAATTTTATAAATTATATTAATTGTTTTGAATTTAAATTCTGGGTATTGTATGGCTGTTTATTTGAATCTGTTATGCTTAGTAATATTGGTTGGATTGTTTGGGTCGGTTGTATTCCGACGGGTAGTTCGTTAAATAAAACGATCCCGTCAAAATTTTTCAAAAATCTTAATTATTTGAATTGCGAGTTAATTATATAAATGTGGTATTTGGATGTTATTTGAACCTTAATCGGCTAATTGTTAATTGTTGTTTAGTAAGGTTTAAGATGTTTATGTATTGGTGTATTGTTACTTTTACTTGATATGTTTTTGTATATTATTAAGGGATTAACGAATGGGTAGAATTAGTATAGTAGTACGTCGAGTATTAAATAGAGTATTGAAGTAGTATATTTTTGTGTGTAGATTCGAAGGAAGTAGGTCCCAGTGACAAGGGCAAAGGCAAAGCGGAATAGCCAGTTAGTTCTCGAGTAAGGCAAGTAACCTTAACCAGTTCTTCAGATATATCGAATATTGTTTCATTTGTACTTGATCATACAACCCTACCTTCGTAGATGCATCATGTTGTGTTGATTTACTTTCTTACTTGTTATCAATTCAATTTATATCGAATGTTGTTTCCTTTGTACTTGATTATACGACCCTACTTTTGTAGATACATCATGTTGTGTTGATTTACATTTCCCTTTGTTATCAAATCAATTCATTAATGCTGAATCATGATTACTTGATCATATTCACTTGATTCTATGTACGCTGAACCTAAAATATTACTCCTCAGTGAAATGAATAAATGCTAGATACCTGATCTTTTGTCTGAATTATTGAGTTATACCTTGACCCTAATTAAACAGGGTAGTCGATTGTCCCGAACCCTGACTTGAGTATTAAATAAATAGAATTGGAAGTTTTATAAAATAAAAATGTTTTCAGGACTGAAGACGCCAGTCAGTACATAAGTATTATGTTAGGCCAAAATGGGCCATGGATCCAATTGAGTATTTGGATATACCAAGAGAGTATATCCGGAGTTTTAGTGTGACTGATCATCCACTTTAACTCACAGCGTCGAAAATGAAAAATCCAATTCTAATCTCTAAATTGATTATCCAATTGACAACAATTGTTATCATTTGACCTTGAGTTTCGAGTATCATTAATGACTTGTGGTATCATTTATCCAATTGATATATCCAGTTGAAAATGAATGTTATCATTTCACCCTGAGTTCCGAGTATCGGTATTGATTTGATTTATCATTGTTGATATAGTTGATACATATATACTTGCTGAGCAAATTTGTTGCTCACCCTTGTGTTATATCTGACCTTTCAGTGAAATCAGAGGATGACATCGCCTAAGACTATTATCATAGGGCTTCCAGGATTCGAGCAGACAGTCGAGATTCAGATTCCCTCTGAGGTTTTGTTGTAGTTGTTGGATAGGCTTTTGAGCAGTGTAATATTGTAATGGTTTAAAATTGTATTAGATTTAATCACTTAGACATTTGGTCGTTGGTGTGGGTCCCTTATCGGGTCAACCCAACGATATTAGTAAGTTGTAATAATTTATTTTTGGGATAGTTTCTGTTTCATACTGTAACCTGTTGTGATCCTGGTATGTTTCGGGGTTTGTTTTCAAATATATATATATATATATATATATATATATATATATATATATATATATATATATACGCAGGTTATTTTAAACTAGTATTGTAGTGGGCCCAAATCTCACCCCGGATTTGAGGGCGTCACAATGTACCGTTAAGTAAAGGTAAATAAGTAAAATCAACATGTATCGTACCAACCGACCGACCGACCAAACTTTTAATGTTTCGGCTATTTTAGTAACTATAAATAATTAAGTAAGGATAATTAAGTAAAAATAATATGTACCGTTAAGTAAGGATAAATAAGTAAAATCAACCGGACCGACCGACCGACCAAACTTTTAATATTTCGACTATTTTATTAACTATAAATTATTAAGTAAGGATAATTAAGTAAAAATTAACATGTATCGCTAAGTAAAGGTAAATAAGTAAATCAACAAAATATCGTACCGATCGATCGATCGACTAAACTTTTAATGTTTCGACTATTACATAATAATAATATAGATGTGCGAGGGTGACAGGTGATGTAAAAAATTTGCAATTTGAATTCTTTTTCGACTTAATTGCACGAGGATGCCCTCAACTATTTTTTTTTCACAAAAATGGCCCAAGTATAAAAATAGACAGTGTGATGGCCAAACTATTTCTTTTTGAACAGATGAGTGTATCCAATTTGTGACTTAATTACATCAAGATGGCCGAACAATGTTTTTTTTAACACAAAAATGGCCCAAAAATAAAAATAAACAACATTTTTTATATTAATTTATACGGAATGCAATCATCTGCTTAAAATAATACTTGGGCCATTTTTGTTCAAAAAAAAAATAGTTGAGACCATCTTCCTGCAATTAAGTCTTCTTTTTCTAATGTATCATGCATAAAAGTTAGAATATAAAACAATCATTTAATAAACTAGCAATCTAGTTTAATATTTTTCTAAAAAAACCTGTGATATTAGACATAACTTAATCAAATTAGAATATTTCCCCATTTAGATCCTTAAGTTAAAATGAACTAGACAATTTAACCGCGCAAAATAATTTTTTATTTTAAAGTAATGAAAATAGATAAATTTATTTCTATCACTTTTAAAAATTGATTGGCTTCTTTTGAATTTCCTAAAAAAATTGATTTAAAAACAATTTACATGATTTATTAATTGGAAAAATACTCTTATTATCTATCTAAAATATTGATAATCTTAAAATATCATAAACATGTAAAAAATAAAAATTACAATATGAACGTAGTCTTTACGATCAAAAGTTACAAATATTGAATATAACTTAATAACATTTTTTCAAGCCGACTTAATAACGTTTTTCAAGCCGACACCCCTCTCGTAATATGCATGTTCAGTAATAGTGTAAAAATTTATTTAATTAGAATATTAAGTTATTTTGACACAATATTATGAAACAACAGGTGTACAAATTTTTTATCAATTTAATCTTCCGATCAAATGGTTGGGTTTGTTCAGTTTAATTAGTTTGGTCATAACCCATGTGTAATTTTTTCATGTGCAAAAGTATAAGTTTGTCTGTATTATTTGTATACAAATTTTAGATATTAAAATAAGATCATTGTACTTCCATAATTTATTACGACTTCCACAACCATTAATAATAAAGATTGCTTGAGAAGTTAAGGCTAATAACGTTTTTAAAACCGACACCTTATCCGCGCTTCGCGCAATTTATAAACTTTTATTTTATAGTATTGAAAGTGGATAAATTTATTTTTATTATTTTTAAAAATTGATTGGTCACTTATGAATTTTCCAAAAAAGTTATTTTAAAAATAATTTACATGAATTATTAGTTGGAAAAATACAATCATTACATATCTAAAATTTTGATAATCTTAAAAATATCACAAACATATAAAAATAAAAATTACAATATGAACGTAATATTTACGATCAAAAGTTATAAATATTCAATATAAATTATTAACGTTTTTTAAAGCCGACACTTCTCTCATAATATACATGTTCAATAATAGTGTAATAATTTATTTAATTTGAATATTAATTTATTTTGACACAATATAACGAAACAACGGGTGTATAAATTTTTTATCAATTCAATCATCTGATAAAATGGTTGGGTTTGTTCAATTTAATTAGTTTGGTCATAACTCATGTGTAATTTATTCATGTGCAAAAGTAAAAATTTGTCAGTGTTATTTGTTTACAAATTTCAGATATTAAGTAAAGATTTATGTACTTTCATAATTTGTTACGACTCCACAATCATTGATAGTAAAGATTGCTTGAAAAACTTTGGTTAATAACGTTTTTCAAAGCTCACACCCCTCTCATAATATACATATAATAGTGTAAGAATTTGTTTAATTAGAATAAAAATTTATTTTGGCACAATATAATGAAACAATGGGTGTATAGTTTTTTTTATCAATTTTATCTTCCGATAAATGGCAGGGTTTGTTAAATTTAATCGATTTGACCATTACTCATGTATAATTTATTCATGTGCAAAATTAAAAATTTATCTGCATTGTTTGTATACAATTGCAGATATTAAGTAAATATCTTGTACTTCGATAATTTATTACGACTTTCACAATCATTGATAATAAAAATTGCTCGAGAAGTTAAGGTCGTCTACCTTATGATCATCCGAAAAAAAATTATAATGATCTTGAATAGAGAATAAAAAATAATGCCATATAAACAATTGTTAGTTGTAATTTTAACTAAAAATAAATTTAATTATTTATATTAAATATTTAATATTAAAATAATAACTATAATCTTTAAATAAAGTTTGCTAATTTTTAAACAAATTAAATAGAGTAAATTTAATAGATGTTTAATAGGTGTAATTAATAACTAATTAAATTGTCATTACTGGCTATTTAATTCCAGAAAATAATTTTAATAAAAAAATCAAAAAACAAAAAATCAAGAAAAATACCTTTTCTAATGTATCATGCATAAAATTAAGAATATAAAACAATCATTGAATAAACTAGCAATCTAGTTTAATATTTTTCTAAAAAAACTGTGATATTAGACATAACTCAATCGAATTAGAATATTTCCCCATTTAGATCCTTAAGTTAAAATGAACTAGTCAATTTAACCGCACTTCGCGTGGTTTATAAATTTTTATTTTAAAGTAATGAAAATAAATAAATTTAATTTTATCACTTTTAAAAATTAATTGGTCTCATTTTTATTTCCTAAAAAAATTGATTTAAAAACAATTTACATGAATTATTAGTTGGAAAAATACTTTTATTATATATCTAAAGTATTGATAATCTTAAAATATCATAAACATATAAAAAATAAAAATTACAATATGAACGTAGTCTTTACGATCAAAAGTTACAAATATTGAATATAACTTATAACGTTTTTTTCAAGCCAACTTAATAACGTTTTTTCAAGCCGACACCCCTCTCGTAATATGCATGTTCAGTAACAGTGTAAAAATTTATTTAATTGGAATATTAATTTATTTTGACAAAATATAATGAAACAACGGGTGTACAAATTTTTTATCAATTTAATCTTCCGATCAAATGATTGGGTTTGTTCAATTAGTTTGGTCATAACCCATGTGTAATTTATTCATGTGCAAAAGTATAAATTATCTGTATTATTTGTATACAAATTTCAGATATTAAGATAAAATCAGTGTACTTCCATAATTTATTACGACTTCCACAACCATTAATAATAAAGATTGCTTGAGAAGTTAAGGTAATAACGTTTTTAAAGTCGACACCCCTCTCATAATATACATATTCATTAATAATGTAAAATTTTATTTAATTAGAAGAGAAAACTGCTCCTGAGGATGGCATGAGGGCTTTCCCTGAGGTTATATGTGTTTGCAGTACAAATTTTGAGGTGACAATGTTGTAAATATTAATTTTCTTCACTTTAATTTACGTAAATGCCCTTATATCTATGTTTAGAAAGCTTTGAACCTCACGGTGCTACCTTCATCCTCAAGCACATATATATCTAATTAGAATATTAATTTATTTCAACACAATATAATGAAACAATGGGTGTATAGCTTTTTTATCGAGTTTATCTTTCGATAAATGGTTGGATTTGTTAAATTTAATCGATTTGATCATAACTCATGTATAATTTATTCATGTGCAAAATTAAAATTCTGTGCATGCTGTTTGTATACAATTCCAGAAATGAAGTGAATATCTTGAACTTCCTTAATTTATTACGACTTTTACAATTATTGATAATAAAAATTGTTTGAGAAGTTAAAGTTGTCTACCTTATAATCATCCGAAAAGAAATTATAATGATCTTGAATACGGAATAAAAAATAACGCAGTATAAATAATTGTTAGTTGTCATTTTACCTAAAAATAAACATAACTATATATAATTAATATTTAATATTGAAATAATAATTATAATGTTCAAATAAAGTTTGTTAATTTTTAAACAAATTAAATAGAGTTAATTTAATATATGTTTAACTGGTGTGATTAATGACTAATTAAATTGTCATTAATAGCTATTTAATGTAAGAAAATAATTTTAATAAAAAAATCAAAAAAACAAAAATTCAAGAAAAACATCTTGAACTGTTCTGGTGCATTTCCGATCTCCAGGCATTATAATATACTAGCCTAAATCCCGTGCGAAGCACGGATTGTTATTAATAATTGATATTTTTATTATTTACGTTTTAATATTTATTAATTGCATTTGCTAAAAAAATAAGTAGGTGCGTGAAACTTTTTTAAATATTCAAAAGTGTTAAAATAGATTTTAAAATAAATAAGTAATTGTTTACCCGTGATATTTTTGGAAAAGGAGGGGTGTAGTAAGGAAAAATAGAAAAAGTAACATGTTTTAGCTGAAAAGTTAATTGTTCGTATTTAAAGTATTAAAATAGATTTTAAAATAAAGGGAATTTATGAAATATGTTCCAAATTAAGGGATGCTTTTATGTTTATATCCCATTTTATTCATAATTTATAAATATATCCTATGGTTAAAATCTAACTTACATATAACTCATATACATCTAATTATATCTATACTATTATATTAAAGCCGAAACATTGAAAGTTTTGGTTTTCGGTTTGTTTATCCTAAGTTTTGGTTTTCGGTTTGGTTATCCTAATTATTAAAATAAATAATTAAATTACAAAAACAACTCAAAAAACTAATTACTAATGTTAACGTAATTATATTCTGATTAAAATTCCTTCATCCACTTCTACTTGGACTCTTTTTTCTGCTCCAACAACTCAATTATTCATTTTTTCTAAAGATTTTACTTCTAATTAAAACACTTTACCATTTAATTTAAAACTAATATTACAATAATTAATATATATATATATATATCTAATCTATCTATCTATCTATACTATTATATTAAAGCCGAAACATTGAAAGTTTTGGTTTTCGGTTTGGTTATCCTAAGTTTTGGTTTTCGGTTTGGTTATCCTAATTATTAAAATAAATAATTAAATTACAAAACAACTCAAAAAGCTAATTACTAATGTTAACGTAATTTTATTCTGATTAAAATTCCTTCATCCACTTCTACTTGGACTTTTTTTTTTTGCTCCAACAACTCAATTATTCATTTTTTCTAAAGATTTTACTTCTAATTAAAACACTTTACCATTTAATTTAAAACTAATATTACAATAATTAATATATATCCAAAATATCACACCATATATTTCCGTAATTATTTTTAGTAGTAATTTTTGTAATTAAAACATGGAGTACTTTTTAATTTAAAATTAATCTTGCAATCACTAATATACACCCAAAAATGTCTCACCATATATACAAATCATTATTTTTATTAATAAATAACAATCGTTAGATCTAATAATAAGATATATTATCTGATTAAATTAATTTACTAAAAATTCAAAGTTCGAACCCGTCAATGACATTTTTAATTTAGAATTTTACAAAATAAATTTTAAATCATGCATTTCATTATATAAATTTATATTAAATTAAAATTAAAAAATTATTAAAAATAAGGATTATATAAAAACATAATTATAATGTTAAATAAATTTTATAACCTACACGGGTTATAAGCTAGTATATATTTATAGTAAGTAAGATTATAATGCCCCCTCTCCCACCCACTTCCTATGCTCCTCCTGACCTCGCAGGGGCACAACCATCCACCGAAAATACACACCAACTATTACAGCATAAAGTAGCCCATTCAGAAACTTTGCACGAATGTCATTTGCATTACACTCCTTTCCCACCTTGACTTCCTTGTAAAATCGACTCCGTTTCGATGCACTGAGAGGCCGTTCTCCTGATATATTTAGCACTCTTTGATTGCTAATTTGCACTTTGAGCTGTTCCTTTTTAAATTCTTTAAAAAGGGATCAAAGTTGAAGGACAACACTAGGGCTGATTATTCGGTCGGTTCGGTTAAAAACCGAACCAAATTAAAAAAATCGAATAAACGAAATCCATTTTTTATCGAACCGAACCGATTTGTCACCAGAAATCGAAATATTTCAAACCGAACCGATTTAAAAAAAATTATATATAATAATATTATTTTTCAATTTTAAAATTAATTTTAGTAGCAAATATATTAAAATAGGTAACAATTAAAATAAAATAAAACATAAACTATCAATTTAAATATTTAAACTTAATTTTGAATTAATTAAATCATGCATATATATATAATATAAACATATATATATATAATATAAATAAAATATATAAAATATAAATAATATATATAATTCGGTTATTTCGGTTTGAACCGAATTTTTAAAAAAAACGAACCGAACCAAAATTTATTTCGGTTTGAACCGAAAAAACCGAAAAACCGAACTTTCAAAAAAAAAGGAAACCGAACCAAACCGAAATTCAACATTTCGGTTCGGTTTTTCGGTTTCGGTTTGGTTTTGCTCACCCCTAGACAACAGTATTAGTATATTCCGGCATTGGTTATTTTAAATTCTTAGAAGAAGGTGATTATTGTGAATTTTAGCATAGGTACCAACAATGTGGGTGAGGAATTAGGATAATTAGGAAGACAAAAATGTCTTTTAATGATATAAAGTTAGTAAGTTAATCATGGTTATATTTGAAAATGGGACATATTTATAATTAAAATTGAAAATAGGACATATTCATAAACAACCTTTTAAAATGAGATATATTAAAAAAAACCCTAAAATAAATAAGCAAGGGTTTGCCCGTGATATTTTTGGAAAACGAGGGGTTTTAATGAGGAAAATAGAAAAAAATAACATGTTTTAGTTGAAAAAGATAATTGCTCGTGATTTTTTAGAAAAAGAGAATATTTTGTTAGAAAAAATAGAAAAGGTAATGTATTATAGTCAAGGTTGTAAAAATCGGAAATCGGTTCAACTCGGTTTGGTTCCAGAAAAAAGAGTACTTGGAAATCGGGAGAGTACTCAGAATGAGTACTCGGACAACTAATCGGATATTATTTTCATAAATTTTACTAAAAATATTATTATTTAGTATATTAGTGGTATAAGTTATATACTTCTTGTTATTTACTAATAATCTAATATAAATATCAAAATTATAATTAGTAATATTTTTAACAATGTACTAACAACTGTAATGTCAAAATATTAATATATTTTACTTGATAATTTTTATCAGTACAACTTAAAACAAGTTATGATGATAAAATACATGCATTTTTTAATGGTACTTAAAATAAGAATAAAAAATTGAATAATTTAAAATTGAATTTCACTCCGAGTACTCGGAGTTTGACCGAATATTGACTGAATTATGTAAAAATCGGGTTTCGATTGAAATCGGTACGACTCGGATCAGATCATACCCAAAAAACGAGTATTCGGAACGAGTACTCGGCTGACTCAGTGATTTTTAGAACACTGATTATAGTAATCGGTCGTAAATAATGTTATTATTAAATAATATTTTTTAAAGTAAGTAAGGGTGATTAAGTAAAATCACAAAATACCAACCGTCCCTCCAATTATCAAACTTTTAATGTTTCGTCTATTATAAGATAGTATAAATAGATTAAAACTCGTGCGATGCACGAATTGTTTATAATAGTTGTAATTTTATTATTTATATTTTAAAATTTTTATTAATTGTATTTGTAAGAAAAATAGGTACACATGTTAAAATAGGTACTTTTTTTAAATAATTAAAAGATTAAAATAGGTTTTAAAATAAGTAACTAAAGGTTTGATTATTTAAAAAAAGGTAAGTACCGTACCGTACCAAAACTTTTAATGTTTCGTCTTTTATTATATAGTATAGATAGTATAGATATAATATTATATAATATTATAATATTATATGAATTTTTTTATTAATTTAATTTATTTTTTTAAAACATAAATTTGGGAGGCTTAAATTTTTATATGAGATAATTTGATAATAACTATATAAATGTGATCCGTAATATTTCTAGAAATGAGAGATTTTAGTTAGAAAATATAGAAAAGATGATATTTTTTACTTGAAAAAGGTAATCGGCCAATTATTAGTATTTATAGAATTATTATTTTATTTTATTAAATATAATGTCCATTATATGATTATGGAAAGAGAGATTTTAGTTAGAGAAAATTAAAAATGTAACATGTTCTACGTGAAAAAGGTAATTTATTAGTTTATAGTAATAATAAATTAATTACTTTATTTTACTAAATACAATTGCTCATAACGTTTTTAGAAAAGGAAAAATTAATATTGTTCGTGTTACTTCTATTAAAAGATGGATTTTAGTTAGAAAATATAGAAAAGATAACATGTTTTAGATAAAAAAGGTAATCGTTTAATTATTAATATTATAATATTATTAGTTTATTGTATTAATTAGAACCGCCCGTGATATAATTAGAAAAAGAGATATTTTAGTTAGAGAAAATAGAAAGATAATATGAAAATTAAAAAGATGACATGATTTATGTGAAAAAGGTAATTGATTAGTTTATAGCAATTATAATTTAATTATGTTATTTTACTAAATAAAATTGCTCATAACGTGAAAATTAAAAAATGACATGATTTATGTGAAAAAGGTAATTGATTAGTTTATATATAGTAATTATAATTTAATTATGTTATTTTACTAAATAAAATTGCTCATAGTTTTTGGAAAATGAGAAATTAATGTTTCCCGTGATAGTTCTAGAGAAAAAGGGAATTTAATTAGAAAAAATAGAAAAGATGATACGTTTTAGCTGAAAAGGTAATCGGTTAATTATTAGTATTATTTTATTTTTATTAAATAGAAACGTCCGTGATATAATTGGAAAAATAGAGGTTTTAGTAAGAGAAAAGAAAAAGGTAACGTGTTTTGGCTGAAAAAGGTAACCGAAGAGAGATTTTAGTTAGAGAAAAGAAAAAAGGTATCACATTTTGGCTGAAAAAGGTAATTGATTAGTTAAAAGTAATTATAATATAATTATGTTATTTTATTATAAAAAATTGCTCTTACTATTTTTAAAAAGAAGAAATTTTAGTTAGATAAAATGTAAAAGATATTGTATTTTACCTAAAAAAGGAAATTATTTAGTTATTGAAAAATAAAAAAGGTAATATGTTTAACCTGAAAAAGGAAATTGATTAATAAAGAAGAAATTTTAATTGTATTTTACCTAAAAAATAAATTATTTAGTTATTGAAAAATAGAAAAGATAATATGTTTAACATGAAAAAGGAAATTGATTAGTTAGTAGGATGAATTTTATTTGTAATTGAGTAAGGGTAAATAAATAAAATCAATAGGTACCGTACCGATCGACCAACAGACCAAACTTTTAATGTTTCGGCTTTTATATAATAGTACTAGCTTATAACCCGTAAGCACGGGTTTCTTTTGATAGGTTATAAAATTTATTTAACATTATAATTATGTTTTTATATAATCCTTATTTTTAATAATTTTTTAATTTTAATTTAATATAAATTTATATAATGAAATGCATGGTTTAAAATTTATTTTATAAAATTCTAAATTAAAAATGTCGTTGACGGGTTCGAACTTTGAATTTTTAGTAAATTAATTTAATCATATAATATATCTTATTATTAGATCTAACGATTGTTATTTATTAATAAAAATAATGATTTGTATATATGGTGAGATATTTTTGGGTGTATATTAGTGATCTCAAGATTAATTTTAAATTGAAAAGTACTCCATGTTTTAATTACAAAAATTACTACTAAAAATAATTACGGAAAGATATGGTGTGATATTTTGGATATATATTAATTATTGTAATATTAGTTTTAAATTAAATGGTAAAGTGTTTTAATTAGAAGTAAAATATTTAGAAAAAATGAATAATTGAGTTGGAGCAGAAAAAAGAGTCCAAGTAGAAGTGGATGAAGGAATTTTAATCCGAATATAATTACGTTAACATTAGTAATTAGTTTTTTGAGTTGTTTTTGTAATTTAATTATTTATTTTAATAATTAGGATAACCAAACCGAAAACCAAAACTTAGGATAACCAAATCAAAAACCAAAACTTTCAATGTTTCGGCTTTAATATAATAGTATAGATAGATAGATTATAATAGATATAGATAGATATAAGATGCTGATAGAAAATAATTGATCTGAAGGTTTACAAATTAGAAAGTCAATAATACTGATGTGCTAATTAATGTAACAAATCAATTGATATCCAAGAAAAGTAGTTATAATCTAAACCTGTAACCAAACAGTACAGCTAAGTCCCACTTCTGCCGACACAGCCTCACAGCTCATATCTGTATCTAAATTCCCAAAATGCCACTTAATTTTGACATAATTACTTTGACCCCCCAAATGATTTATCTAGTGTACAATTTTGTGGTGGAATGTGGAAAACTCTTTCAACACTCATTCCATTAGAACTATCATTCCACATAATGTAATAAAAGTGACCAACCAAGGCAGGTTAGCAATGGCTGTCCTGAAACCAGTACTAGGTGGTGGAGTAGTCACGTCTGGCACCGGTGGTGATGGCTCCACGTAGGCTGGTGGCGGAGGCTGGTTGAGGCTTGGTGGAAGTCCGCTGCCATATTTTACATCGATCTCAAAAGCCATGCCTCGTTCGCATTGTACACCATCATCTGAGTCGGAGAAGTAATAGTTTGTACCATTTATAGTCAGCGGGACGGCTATGGTGAGTGATTGGTTGAACTCGTTGTTGCCACTTGTGAATGAGAAGGTGTCATCGTCTTCGGAGTAGTCAATACTACAGTTTTTGTAGGTAGTTTCGTTATAAGTTTGGATCACACTCTGGTTTGTACTTGTCTTGAATACTGCAAGAACAAAATAAAATGAAATTAGTCCTACATCTCAAGCTCTAACTTTTGCGTAATAATATGTTTGCATTTGAACATCAAAGTTGCTGGCCTTCCAGCTGAAGATTGAAAAGGTTATACAGGGTAACATTCAGATAATCAAATTTGAGTCTCACCTAAAAATTACACATTTAACATTTGAGGGAACATTATTTGTAATTTGTATTTAGGTTGTATTACTTGTGCACTCAATACTAATGCACAAAACTCTCAAGACCCTAGCCTGATGGTGTGAATCAAGTCCCTAACCTTACCCGTACTTTACATTGAGGAACAACAACTGTTTCAGGCTCAGCATTTGAACCGTAACTTATTTATGCAAATCTAACTCAATGGAAAAAACCCCTCAACTGAATTGCTTGCATTTTGCTAAAAGGAAAGAAGAGGATCGGTTGAACAAAGCTACGTATCATCAACTAAGAGAAATATTACAAGACAATGTAGCAGCATCTAATATATACCGGCATATCAAGAATTAAGATGAAGCAACTAAATACCCAAGTACTAACACATTACACAACACTCCGAAAGATTAGATATCATAAATTTTGCGATCTCATAATAAATATAAGAAACGTGTATCATCAAAAAATTACTTCTAAACATCACCAGTATCAGCTATTAGGGGGAGGCATTGCTGTCTTTTGCAATTGAACATCACCAAAAAAAAAAAAACTACTCCTAAGTTGTGATATAGCACAACAATCAATCCTTAACATATAAAAACATCAAACTACCTATTAATTCAAAAACTAGGTAAATTCAAACAAATTAGAAACCGAGTCAAGTTTAACAATATGAATTATAATAATGAACAATTAAATGCTAAATCATGCAAATTGAAGCGTAATGAAATTGTAATATCGGCAGCACAAACAAGGATGAGGGACAAACTGAGGTAATCGCCGAGATTAAAAGTCTGCTTAGCAGCCCAATCAGAGTAGTTAGCAGAAGGAGTGGCAGTATCCGCATTAAAGAACCAGCCAGCCGCATCACCCACAGTGTGGTTAGTGTACGCAGCTGCAGCAGGCAGCGGGGAGACGACGATGATAAAGACAATCAAGGAGACTAACAGATGTAAACAAGTTGTGAAGTTTTTAGTTTCCATGGCTAAAAGTAAGCAGAGCAAGATTTGCAAATCTGAGTCTGTAATGTCGTGACACTAGAGATTAAGATTTTGATGGGAAAGGAATAAAGAAATGGGGAAGACTGAGGGAGATGCGACTTTAGAAAATAAAATGCTATGGAAGTTTGAATGAGTTGTTAACATGCCAACATACAGATTACAAACTAGCGCTTTTGTTATCCTCCTGAGTAGGGCTAATTTCGGGTTTCGGGTCGGATTTGTGTTGGATCAGTAGACTGGAGTTGCAAATTTGATCTAACCCGAACCCGATTCGAAAATTTAATTGGTTCAGATGCTCAACCCGAATTTGACATGAATGGGTTTCGGATGGGTTTCGAGTAACCCGATTCAAAATTTTAATTTTTTTAAAATAAAAACTCACTTAAATCACTGAATTTAAATATTTCACAACTTAGAATTTCAAATATAAAGTACAAACTAAAAATCAACCAATTTGTTAAGTTCAAACAAACACAGAAAGATGCAACAAAGTTCAAGTTTAACAAATACAGTGGTGACAAGCAGAATTCAAACAAGCAGGACTCAGGAGGAAAATAAAATGCTACGGAAGTTTGAATGAGTTGTTAACATGCCAGATACAGACTACAAACTACGAAGTGTTGTGTTTGTTGTGCGCTTTTGTTATCCTCCTGAGTCCTGTCTTGTTGCCTGTGGGCACATGGTGTGGCCAACCCACACCCTCTGATCATTCTTTATCTAGGTCGCCTTATTTTTTCTTTTCTTTTTTTACAAATTATAATACTTAATTTTACATAAATGAATTGTACATAAATATAATGTTCGAGGATCGGGATTTTTTTCATTCAAAAAATTTATGGTCTAATTGAGAGATATGCAAAATGTTACCAAAAATTTAAATAATAAAATTTTAACGACTGAAAAAAAAACATCCGATAATTCTACTTGTACATGTAAAATAAACAAGAAATATAGTAAGTTATATATATATATATATATATATATATATATATATATATTTTTAAAATTTATATTTTAAAATATGATGAATGAATTGATCCTTTTATAAGTTATATTTTTTATTAAAACACTTATACTATAATTTTATTCTTAATATGATCTTTTTTATATGTTGATCCTCTATGCCTTCGAAGAAGAGTGATTACAACGAGTTCTTTCTCTTGTCATAATCTCGATTAAATTCGATTAATTTCGTCCTAAAATTTTAGTTATTAATCCCACTCACCTATGTCTGATTAATTGTCGACTTTAAGAAAAAAACTTTTTTTTTTTACTAATTTTCAGTTTTCACGACGTGCCCAAATCTATACTATATTATAATAAATGAAAGGGGTATAATTTTTAGTTGGTTACCCCCTTATTCTTGGTTATCCCCTTATTTTTTGTTATCCTCATTCACAACCGTTAGATCTTCAATTCAAATAGATCATGACTGTTAGATACAACAATACTTAAAGTTGAAGTTCTAAGGTTCAATCACGCCAACAACATTTTAATATAAAATTAATACTAGATTATATTATATAGAAAGGTTGAAGGTTCGATTCCCACCAACAGCATATTAATTTAGATTTAATATTAAATTAAAAATAATGTTTAAAATATTATATATACTAAACTATAAACAAATTTAAAACCGATTAATAGCTGTCTAGAAAACACCACAGTTGTGGTAGCACTAGACTTTGTACATCAATTGTATCATCGTAAATTGCATAATTGTCTTAGACCATGAAAATCAGGTTATTGCGAGAATTGAAGATTGCTTATTTTGAATGAACTTCAACAAATATGTAATCAAATATTATATTTTTTATAACAACTTCAAATAATAATTACATATTATTTTAAAATATAATTAATAAATTTCGGAATACAATATTTTATAAATTTAATTAATTTTATATAATTACTATTTTATTTTAACAAAACTATTTTAAATGATCCAAGATATGAAGGATTCTTTCATGTGAAGATCACTTCATTTTTACTGGACAAAGGTAACCTTAAAATTACAACATACTCCTTCCTCTTCCATCCATTTTTTTACATTTTTATTATATCAATTATTTATATTTTTAAAATTTCTAAAATATTATATAACATAAATATTCATTTTATACATTAAATATTAATTAATTTCATTATTTTAATTTTTTTAACTTAATTTTTTATTATTTCATATTTTTTCTTAATTTTCATGTTCAATCTAAATGTAAACAAATGGAACGAAAGAAATATATAATTACTCCTTCCGTTTGTCAAAAATTGACGAAATTTCAAATCAATATGAACCCAATTTTTGACTATTAACTAATAATTCTTATTAATATAAAAATTATAAAAATAGATCGATTAAAAGGTAAATTTGATATAGTATCAAATTTATTTTTAAATTGATCAAAATGTAAATCAGTTATATATAATTTGTGGTCAAACTTAAATGTGTATGATTTTAAAAATTTACAAATCATCATTATTTATGAAATGGACGGAATGCATTCTTAGAAAGGTTAAATACGTATTAATTCAAAACACTCTTTTGCCAGATTAGTTAAACTAGCTTAAATGTTAGCCTCAAAAAAAAAAAAAAAAAAAAACTAGCTTAAATGGCTGTGCCACATACGGCTGTTAAACTAATTTTTAGTTTGAAATTGTACATATTGAAACTAGTTGAAAACCCGCGCTTCGCGCGGGCGAAAATAATTTTTGTGAAAAATGAAAAATATACAATATGATTGAGGCTTTGGATTATTAATTTTAGATGTTATTCTATTACCAACACGCAAACTTTTATAGAGACAATTTCGAATGAGGGTATTGCGTATATATAAATTAGCTCATCAGTCAAAGGTATATACCAAATGCTACCAAATTATAAATATATATCCTGGAATATGGAGTGGACAAAACTGCAATGAGTGTTCCTTCAAGCCTTCTAAAGACGATCATTGTCTTGGTATTGACCATCTGTAGAAAGATCCCGGGTGTGACGACCATGCACTGCCGTCATATAAATAATGATAGATGCAGCATCCTGGCATTCAGCAGTGAAAGAGGACTTGTACATCATTAGTCACCAGAGGATCATATAAAGCCTATAAGTAACTTGGATACATCAATAAAATAATTGAGACTTAATAAAAATATTTTACACTAAAAAACTCTGAGCCATGTATGCACTATGTACAATCATATGTATTCTTATTATAATTTAACCAAATCAACTTTAAATGGCTGTTTTTAATAATATTGAGTTCCTAGAGCTCTTCATATGTTGGACTTCAATCCAGTATTTTGATCTCGTCTCATTTTGATTTAAAGTATCCGTTGAAGGCAATAGATATCGACACAAGCAGCACACGTATTAAGAAATGGATCAGAAGTAATTGCTATTGCAATGTACAGGGAAAAGAATCAGCGAGATATCAAATGGCTATCGATCAATGTAACAACTAAAAAGAAGGAAAAAGGAAAGAGCTTATAGAACTGAGAAAGAATGTTCAAGAAAAGAAATGGCAAGTTTTAGAATATGCATATATATATATATATATATATATATATATATATATATATATATATATATATATATATTACTGAACATTAATCTAGAAAGGTTCCCATTTGGTCCTGTATTCATGTAATCACCTATTACTATATAAATGAATGATACGAATGCAAATAAATTGATAGCAACGAACAACTATATCGAATTTTTTCTTTTTAAAGAAAACATTTAGACGATAAGCGAACTCACAATATTTGGGAAGAGGCCAAACACATAAGGAAAATGTCTCCATGAGCCCAAGTAAGAGGTTTGTAGATGTTCCCAAATCTCTTGCTCTTTATCCCACATCGAGATATCTATAAATATCTGGGTCAGCGGTAGGAGACTATCAAATTGCATGGCAAACAAAATTCAAACATGCAAAGATATTTATGGATTAAGGTTTGTAAATATGGCAGGTAATAGTTAAATTCATAAAAATAGCTTTAGTGTTAGAATGCATTGGAGCAAGTTTAAACTATTACAGGCTAGATTCATATTTAGCCTCCTGTTATTACAATACTTAATAATGTAATTTGTTTTGATTTCATTACGGTTTAATTTTCTATTTGAAACTTGGTTATCATGCTTTTAATTGTTCAAATATTGCTTGGTTCGCTGTCATTTTTTATCAAATATCTGAAATATTTGAATGCATAGAATATCAACTATAATTTGTAGTGGATGGTAATTATGAGGTAAAATTTCAAAATTGTGTAGGAAGCATTGACCAATGTAGTTTAGGAGGTAAAAAGGGGCAACCGTATTGATAAAGACATTGTTTTGTAGACTACATATATATGTGGGTGAAATGATAGTGTGGTAACAAAATAAATGATGATATATGCCTCACGTACCTCACCTAATTAATTATACATGCCTCTAGCACTAAAATCTTTGCTAAGATAAACAATTATACTTATTTAAGCCAAGGGAAAGTGAAGCCAAACACTTGACAGAAGCATAGGCGACTACATTTTTCATCCAAATAGTCCTAACCAAAAGGAAATCGATCCAAGAGGTGGTAATACAATCGGTGCCAGTAAAACGTGGACAGGGAAGTTACGCTTGCAACCTATACAAGTGTCTAGGGGAACGAAATTGCAGTGCTAATATATATATATATATATATATATATATATATATATATATGTCAAAGATAAACTTGCAACAATTTGCATGTCACACCGAGATATTGAAACAGCTGTTCTGCTGTGATAGAACCAATTAAAGAGAAACACCCAAAATCAAATTAAAGTCTGGGGTGATCCGAGCCATATTAAGAATATATATATATCCATGGTATTAAATTGCAAAGTCTCACTTATATAGCTATTTACTTCAATATGTTTAATTCAAATGCAAAAAGCATACAATTACAAGATAGCTATTTACTTTAATATATTCACTCAAGGTGTCATCACCAATAAGTAATTTATCATGCCATTTTTACTACAGAACATAGTGAATTACTTCAAAATAGTAACATGTGTGTACTCAGTATTCAAGTCTTTGCTTTCAAATTTGTAGATGTATTACTATAAAATAGTGGTATCAGGCAAACCCGTAATGCAATGATTCCTAGGTAGGTACTGATAAAATGCGAGACATACTAGAAAGACATGATTGCTGGCGAGTCCACAATGCTCTCACATCCACCAAAAGATGGGGCAATGTATGGAATTTTCAGATTGTCAACAAACTTTGCAGTGTATGTAAGTCACCATATACCTGTACAATAAATGATATGGAAGTGCAATTTAGGTAAATAAAGATAGGTGCGACATGTGGCTCGATGCAGTATAAGATAGCCAATTGCATTTTTAAGGTTACGACCAAACCACCCAAAAAAACTGACTACACCACCAAAACCAGTCATTTGACGGACTGCGATAAGATGTTCTGGATGACTTTTCAGACCTGGATAATAGACACGCTTCACCTGTAAATCATATCACCAAATTTCAGTAAGAAGATTAGGACCATCTACCAATGATATTCCCTCAATCTCACAACCCCACGCATAGATTTATTTGTCTTCTTATTTCTAGCAGCCTTTCAATGCTTTAAGGAACTATTTTGGAAGGACAAAGTTCTGTATTAGTTGGGAAAAAATAATAACAGACCATTAGAAGGAAAGTATCATCTTCAAATCAGTACATATCTGCAACCATTTTGCCAAGATACAAGGAGAAGAGTTCCCATAATTAAACAAAGAAAATGATACAAAAAATAAGGCGGGGGCCCTTAAGCGTGATAAGATATATCTAAAGGACTAAACTGGAGAACTTGAATGTGGCAAAATTAAAGGTCAACTGTATAGTGAAGAACGAAAACTACACCTACATGTATTTAGTGGAAATATGTACAATTTATTGAATCTAGTTGCTTCATGTAATATGTTATCCAATGAATTGTTCCCAGGCGAATTGGTATCATCTATTAGCAAGACAACTTTTCTAAACAAACTATCAATGTAATGCAGTGAGATGAAAGTAAGAAAGATACATCAGAAGAGTTGCAAGTCAGATTTAATAATTGAATTTTGTTGCTGTACACGAGATACAGAGACTTCACACCTCGTAGGATAAGATACGCAGCATTCTGCTAAAAGAAAAGAAAAGGTCACTTGGTGCAATTGTTAGTTTGATTGGCATAGTTAAAGTAAACCAAGCACTGTTATGCACCAGACAAGTTCTAGTCAAGTATTACACACCGGGTTCAAAGCACCACCAAGAATATGATGCAAGTTACGAACAGTAGAAATTAACTCCTGTGAACCACTAATACAACCTGCAAGTACCTGAGCCAACAAAAAAAAATTAACATAAAGATGGATCGTAAAGATTTAACTATAAGTGATCAATTTCATAAAATAAATCATTACTAAATTAGATGGCAAAAACAATCATACATCATTGTGCCCTCCGATAAATTTGGTCGCAGAATGCAAGACGATATCTGCCCCAAGAGCCAGGGCTTTTTGATTCAGAGGTGTGGCAAATGTTCCATCTATGCAGACAAGGGCTCCTTTGCTGTGGCAAAGCTTAGACACCAGCGTTCATTGACAACTCTGTAAAAAACAGACTAACCTGCATAATAGAGTAACAATAGCAAAAATTAAAATAACTTCTTCTTTCTCTGCATGTCCAAGTTTTGAATAGAAATCCAATCATTTAGAAACACTAAAGGAACTCTTTTAGGAGTAACATATTATTCAAAATTGAAACATATGAAATTATATTTCGTTCTGGACTTCTATCAAACATGTGATCGAGTTGCACTTGAAACCTTGTACATTTAAATCAGATGAAGTAAAATAGACACAAGAAATATGAACTTAAAAAATGAACACATATAGGCGGAACAAACAATGAACATGAACAACGAAACCCATATACCAATGAGATCAGGGCGTATCTTTTTAAAAAACCTGCTCCGATGTATAGAAGCAGCCAAAGGGTTTTCGGTTACGAAAGTGCGTAACCGGCGAGATTGTTAGGATTCTTGAATATAAATAATTATGAGGGAGGCAGGAAGACACAGAATGGATAGATGTGAATGAATGAATACTTGGGAACGAATGATTGGGAATGAATAATTGACATAAAAAAGGAAATTAAAGAAAATAGAATCAGAGAACATAAGATTTTGGAGGAGCCACGTCAAACTCCCGAGTTTTTCCTTTATATAGAGGTATATATACGTTCGTAAATATGATAAATGATAAGGTTTTGATCTATCGAATATTTTTATAGTTATTTATATTATTGGATACCAATTTTTTGAAAAAATATTTTATAATTTGATCATATTTCATAAAATTTGGATAAATATTCATACGATAATAATAACATAAATACTTTTGATTGTTAAATTATTAATTTAGTTTTCAATTGTGTGAAATGAATTTTATCAAATTGAATATTTGAATGTAATATAAATAATTATTTAAAGTAAAATTGCTCGTGTATAATAGTAAGAATGCCCAAAATGCCTAGATTTCAAGCCACATGACCCGAAATACTGATCTGCAGAAAGATGGTCATGAATACCCACGGAATACACATGTGGGAGATGCGTATTGATGGACTATGAAATATCTTTAAGCTATTTGTTCAATTATTAGTTAGAATATTAATGGAGAATAGAGAATTTTCTTATTTCATAATCCTTAGAGGTTCTCTCTTTACATCAATTTGCATCTGTTAGCATAAAATTACGCAAGCGCACGTAGTCACAAGTAATATAATTAAAGTTCGTTCCACAGAGATCTGGTTAAGTTTAATCAGTAAATATGCCTATGCAACAATGTTTGGTTTTAATCCACTGCTAAGACAATTAACAATTTTGGTATTGATTAACTAAATTAAACTAGGATGCAATTTTTAAACTAAGAATTTAATTAACTAATGAGATTGAATTCGAATTACTAATATGAGAATAAACATGGGATCCCAACTTCATTAAATACTTCCCTTAGATCTGACGCCTTTAATCTCTATATGCAATGATTTTGATATCTGATCGGATAACACGAAACCAGTATACGCTACCTGTCAGCATACGCATACCAAACTAAACATACATCCACAAAAGAGATAGAAGATGAATAGACACCAATTATGCTTAGACCCTATATGTCTATAGAATTTGAAAACATAACGGTTGAAGAACAGGTTATCCATTAAGATCACATAGGGTAGTATAAGTATTTTCATCTCACACCACGAATCATATTGACAATCAATTATGAACCTATGCTAGCATGACAAGTTCTAAATCTCAAGATCCACTTTCACTTCACAAGAGATTAACAATTCAATTTAGATGTTAGCTACGCATCTAAAAGCATTAAGATTAACCATACGAGGATATCAATTTCACATCACACACAGATCTTTACAGCATCAAGATACTAAGTTCCATAAATAACTCCGTTAGAATCCCATGACAACGTTTAGCCCATAATTGAACTATTCATCGTCATGGGATTTGATGAAAACATAATAATTAACAAGATATGAAAGAAAGAACAATAATATTAATAAAAACAAGAGTTGAGAAAACAAATCTATAATCCAAAGTATACAGAAGATGAAGTAGATCTAGATCTTTGCTTGTCACCGAGCTTGAATCCTTCTCCACTTTTCTCTCTTGCAGTTCTACGTTACAATAATAATAATCTGATACAAATTACAAGGTATGATGTGTTTATATAGGCACTACAAGTCTTGCCCAGCAAGAAAATACACAAACAGAATTATAATAGAATTTCTGCAAGATACGTTTCCTAATTTGATTATGTTTTGTAAGGAAAATTCGTGGCTGACTTTTCTTCAGATTTTCTGGAACGTTCCCCACGTAATTGGACCTCTGGACCACCTTAGAATGATAGAAAATCTCGTTATCTTCGCGTGGACTGCTTACGGGCCTCAAACGGACTTCTAGAACTCAAGATATGGCCAAAACAGTGTAAACTGTGCAACCCTTCTCGAAAATCCGAATTTTAATCAATTAATTCCCAAAAAATTATAAAAGCATCCACCTTAGTCAACATTCTCGTAATCCTGCACAACTAAGCAAAACACATCAAATCTACAACAACTTGAGTCCAAGACAATCAATTTAAGCCGAAATTAAGCGATCCAAGTGGATATAAAATCCACTTATCACACCCCCAAACTTAAACCGATGCTTGTCCTCAAGCATAAACAATTACAACTAACTAACTAGCTAGTACCACTTCCGTAGGTGATCACGGTTGCATTTGGCATATGCAACAAGCCCTTTAAACCCCTAAGCAGCCCTAGTGGACGAGTAAGGTCTCGTGAGGGCCTATAGCGAATGTACCCACAAAATCCCTTTAACCTAATGCAATGCAATGCATGAATGCAACTAGAATGAAAAATGCAACGATCCCCTTCACACTAACCAAAACCAACTAGCAAGCAAATATCTTAGAGAATGCAACTAAATCCAAATAGAGCTCGACCAAGTTCCCGTATACTAACAATACATGAACCGAAACGTGCGTGTGTGCAATGCTCATCAGAAATACTCCCAAAACTAGGTCAAAAATCATACATGCTCTTCGTCAAGACAATCACAGGTTTATAAATAGAATAGACTGTAGACACTTCATAACCTAAGAACACCTCCATCTTTATCCAAGGTATACAGAAATTCATGCTTTTATTACTAAACAACTACGACACATAATATACAAGCATGCTTATTTAACCGTGCAATGGATGAGACCCCGAAAGGCTTATACAATAATACCCATGTAGCGAGCGTTGGGTTAGTGGATCCCAGACTATAAAAGCCTTAGGTCACTAGGCACAAAGTCCCCGCGAACTTAATTGCTCGAGTATTAAAGAGCTCAACCTGGTTAATTTTGCATATAAACAATTGACACTTTTGATCTTTTCTTTTTTTTTTCTTTTTTCTGTTTTTTTTTTCTGTTTTTTTTTCTATGCAATCTGGAATGAGAATTCTCAATTCCAACCCTAGACTACTCATATAAATATGAGCCGACTACTAGCCATTTGACACCTAGCCACTATTTATCAATTGATACAACTAGCATGAAATCCCTGGTTTCCCCCAAACTTAGACTTTAGTGCTCCTACGCCATCAAGGGAATAACGAAAATTCTAAATATAATCAGGTGATTAAATCTCAAAACATCCAAACAAGCATGACCTCAACCTAGCCCAAAAGTACCCAATGAGACTGTGTAATTAGTTTTGTTTCCGAAACACATAAGTCAATTTCATAGAAACTATAAATCAACCCTCTATTCATCATTACCACACTCAATTAGACACCTACCTACCAATCAGAATCAGCTCGTTCTAAGGGATCATGAAATATGCATGCCATGAAAATGCAACTAGAATGAACTCACATGGTATACATAAATAAAAACAGAATGTCCTACATGAAACAAACGTAGATAATACGAACATATATGCATGAATTACTACTAATATGCAAAACATGAAATCCTACATGAACACATAATACAACAACTACTAATCCCTCAAAACACCCCCAAACTTGAAAGATTCAATGTCCGCATTGAATGGAAGTAAATACAAGGGATAGCAGAAAACATACCTACTCGTCCTCCTCCTCGGAGGAATCAGAATCTGGCGGTGGATACTGCGTACGAGCTCCATAGACTGGCCACCTTGCCTGAATACCTGCATCTCTCAAAACTGTCGCCATATCTTGAGCATACTCCCTGTTACTAGCATGAATAACATCCATACGCCTATACAACCGCCTAAAGTGGGCATCTAAAACTCTTGGAACTCTCTTAGCACGTGGCGGAGCGCCCGCTCCCTGACCACTAAAATCAGCACCACTTACAACAAAACCAAGCCCCCTCGGATGTGGAACCCCACCTTGCCATTCCGGCATTCGATCAATAGACACGTCCACAATGGAAGCCAAAGGTGACTGCAAATCCTCCTCCGCACCCCATAAAACACCACTATCCTTACACAAACCAGCTATAATAGAAGCATGGGGCATCACTGACAGTGCATGAGACTTTAAAAACCTGACAATATTCTGATAAACAATATATCCGACGTCAATGTATTTGCCCTTTAGAATTCCCCAGAGAAGAATCGCTCTATCAGCTGTTACCTCACCCGTATGAGAAGTAGGCATAATATTTGCACTGATAAATAAATACCAAGCTCGTGCAAACTTATTCAGAGCAGAAGACGGAAAATTAATCGGCTCAGTAGTTCCCAATTTATACTTCCAAACTGTACCGGGAACACATAACTCATGAACAATCACCTCCATATCCACATCCGCACTAGTCTTCCTTGCCCAATCTTCATCCCCCACAACCTTAGGTGGTTGTCCCAAAATTGGACGAATAGCGCCTGGACTGTAATCCACCTGTGTACCTCGAACCACACTCACCCCATCCGGCTTACCTTTAGCATTGGCATAAAACTCCCTAACAACATTCAACGGAACCGGAGCAGGTGCCTTACAAATCTCTCCCCAACGTAACTCACTAATCACATCAACCAACCCATAATAACGAATTGGCAAAAATCCCCTTTCTTTCGCCACAGAACGTGACAACAATCGATTATACTCAATCTCCGCATCCGGAGAAGAAAATCTCTCCACCGTAATAGAACCACCCCTCATTCGCTTAGGCGCCATAATAACCAAAACCCCACTCAACAATAGCACCACCAACAACCACCAAGAAATATCCCACCAAAAACCACCAAGAAAAATCACACCACAAATACCCAAGTAACAAGAATAATACAAAAACCCCAATTGACAAGAACACAAATTCGTAATAAAATAAAATAGAGAAGAGAAATCCCACTACGAATCAAAGAGGTGAACTTGTACTAATTTTCCCCCAAACTTGAATTTTTAAGAGATGTAGAGGAAGAAGATAATGAATTGGGTGTGTATGTATGGGTATATATAGGCCATGGAGTGATAGGATGAATATAAGAATTTTAATATGAAAAGGAAAATTTTTTTGGTAGAATTTGGAATTTGATGTGAGATAGAAATAGGATTTAAAAATTTAGGAAAAAGAATTTGAATTGAGATAGGTTTTGAGATTTAAATAGGAGATGGAGGATTTTTTATTTTTTGAATTGAGATAGGAAAAGAATTGGGTTTAGGGAAGTGTATAAAAAAAAATTGGGGTGAAAGATTTTTTTTTTTTATATATATAGATGCAAACAGCTCGAACAGAGGAAGAAAAACAAGTGAGGAAAAAAAATTTCTGGAGCACTAGTCACGCAAGCTGCGCGCGTGGAAGCAAACGGCCCAAAGGACAGATGCGCAGGCGCAGCCTGCGCAACACACCTGCAGCCTGCCCCTATACCAGTAACGCAGGCGCAGCCTGCGTTACTCACCTGCAACCTGCCCCTCATACAGAAACGCAGGCGCAGCCTGCGTTTCTCTCAGAAAATTCGATTTTTTTTTTTTTGAAGAAAGGTATAAAACAACATACACCATACTTGGGTTGCCTCCCAAGAAGCGCTCCTTTTACGTCATTAGCTTGACGTTCTTCTCCCGAATCAAGTAGATGCCAAAACGGCGGAAACCTTATCGCGTTGAAACGACCCGCCATAGTAATGCTTCAACCGTTATCCATTCACTTTAAAAGCATGATCCGGTGTTGTTTCATAAATTTCAATTGCTCCATGTGGATACACCGTCTTAACAATAAAGGGACCTGACCATCTCGACTTGAGTTTTCCCGGAAAAAGCTTGAGGCGAGAATTAAATAGCAACACCTGTTGACCTGGCAAAAATGCTTTTGGTACCAACCGTTTATCATGCCACCTCTTAACCTTCTCCTTATACATCTTGTTATTTTCGTAAGCTTGCTCACGAAATTCCTCAAGTTCATTCAACTGAAGCAACCGCTTTGCACCCGCAGCCGTGATATCTAAATTCAATTTCTTCAACGCCCAATATGCCTTATGTTCCAACTCTGCAGGCAAATGACATGCTTTCCCATAAACTAACTGAAACGGAGACATACCTAGAGGAGTTTTGTAGGCAGTTCTGTATGCCCATACAGCTTCATCCAACTTCAATGACCAATCCTTACGAGACGGATTCACCACTTTCTCTAGAATTCTCTTGATCTCCCTGTTAGAAACTTCAGCTTGGCCATTCGTTTGAGGGTGATAAGCAGTGGCAACACGATGCGTCACATTATATTTCGCCGTCAACGTAGTAAACTGGCGATTGCAAAAGTGAGTTCCCTCATCACTTATTATAGCACGTGGAGTTCCGAAACGCGTAAAAATTTGCTTATGCAAGAAATTCAATACCACCTTTGCATCATTGGTCGGCAACGCCTTAACCTCGACCCATTTAGACACGTAATCCACAGCTAGCGAGATGTACTGATTGTTGCATGAAGAAACAAAAGGTCCCATGAAGTCAATCCCCCAGACATCAAAGATCTCTACCTCAAGAATCATGTTAAGAGGCATCTCGTTCCTTCTAGAAATATTGCCAACCCTTTGACAACGATCACATCTCAACACGAACTGATCAGCATCCTTAAACAAGGAAGGCCAATAGAAACCTGCTTGAAGCACATGAGCCGCTGTCTTTTCTCCACCATAATGACCACCATAAACAGTTGAGTGGCAATCTCGCAACACACCCTCCGTCTCACTATACGGAATACATCGTCTGATCATCTGATCTGCTCCTTGTCTAAATAGAAACGGTTCATCCCAATGGTACCACTTCACATCATGTAGAAATTTCTTCCTTTGAGCACTCGAAAGATCTGGAGGAATAACATTGCTAACCAAATAGTTTACATAATCTGCAAACCATGGCTCTTCATCTTGCACTGCAAACAGCTGCTCATCTGGAAAAGATTCATTAATAAGAGATTTGTTATGCAATTCCTTACCGTGGTCCTCTAAGCGTGAGAGATGATCCGCTACTTGATTTTCTGTGCCTTTCCTATCCTTGATTTCCACATCAAATTCTTGCAAGAGAAGCACCCAACGAATCAATCTAGGCTTGGAATCCTTCTTCGACATAAGATATCGAATTGCAGCATGATCAGTATACACAATCACCTTCGTACCAAGCAGATAAGACCTGAATTTCTCGAAACCATAGACAACTGCTAGCAACTCCTTCTCCGTAGTAGTGTAGTTCAGCTGTGCATCATTGAGGGTTTTACTAGCATAGTAAACCACATGAAAAATTCTATCCTTCCTTTGACCAAGCACAGCTCCAACAGCATAGTCACTAGCATCACACATAAGTTCAAACGGCTCCTCCCAATTAGGTGCGGTAATGACTGGTGTAGTAGTCAACTTCTTCTTCAAGAGCTCAAAAGCTGCAAGACACTCATCATCAAACTTGAAAGGAACATCCTTCTCCAGGAGATTGCACAAGGGTTTAGAAATTTTTGAGAAGTCTTTGATGAATCGCCGATAGAAACCCGCATGACCAAGAAAACTGCGAATTCCTTTAACAGAGATAGGTGGAGGAAGATTTTCGATTGTTTCCACCTTAGCCCTATCCACCTCATGTCCTCTACCAGATACCTTGTGCCCAAGAATAATTCCCTCTCGCACCATGAAGTGACACTTCTCCCAATTAAGCACCAAGTTAGTCTCCACACAACGTTTCAAAACCAAGCCAAGATTATGCAAGCACTCGTCATATGAAGTACCAAAAACTGAGAAGTCATCCATAAAAACCTCCACATTCGAGCCAATCATGTCTGAGAAAATAGCCATCATGCACCTTTGAAAAGTGGCGGGAGCACCACAAAGTCCGAAAGAAACCCGTCGGAAAGCAAAGGTACCAAAAGGACATGTGAATGTGGTCTTCTCTTGATATTCCGGAGCAATGCAAATCTGATTGTAGCCTGAATAACCATCAAGGAGGCAATAATACTCATGTCTCGCCAACCTGTCTAGCATCTGATCAATGAATGGCAGAGGAAAGTGATCTTTTCTCGTGGCTTTGTTGAGCTTCCTATAGTCCATACAAACTCTCCACCCCGTGACTGTTCGAGTAGGGATGAGCTCATTCTTTTCATTAGCAACAACTGTCATGCCTCCTTTCTTTGGCACACATTGAACCGGGCTCACCCAAGAATTGTCTGAGATAGGATATATAATACCCGCATCCAGCCACTTTAGAATTTCCTTCTTCACCACCTCTTTCATAATCGGATTAAGTCTCCGCTGATGCTCAACAGTAGGCTTAGCTCCCTCCTCTAGCAGAATTTTATGCATGCAATAAGAAGGGCTGATTCCCTTGATATCTGCTATAGTCCAACCAATTGCTGACTTGAATTCCCTCAAAATTCGCAAAAGCTTTTCTTCCGCACTAGCTGACAAGTTAGAGGCAATAATAACAGGTAATGTAGATGCATCACCAAGAAAAACATACCGCAAGTGTTCCGGAAGTGGTTTGAGTTCAAGTGTGGGAGCTTCCTCAATAGATGGTTTCAGGCGCCCCTCTGAATTTTTACGTTCTCCTAACCCAAGAGATTCAAAAGGCAAATCAAATCTCCTTTTCCAAGGGGCTGAATTTAGCTGCTGAAGTTGCTCGGCTAATTCCTCATCTTCAAAATTAGAGTCACCAACTAAAACTTTTTCCAAACAGTCTGACTTAAGCAACTTCTCCATTTCCATAGTAACTGCAGAATCAACCCAATCCACCTTCAAACATTCTTCTTCATCTGAGGGAAGTTTCATTGCATTAAAAACATTGAAAGTGACATTCTGGTCTTGCACCCTCATGGTGAGCTCCCCTTTCTGCACATCAATCAAAGTCTTTCCCGTAGCCAAGAATGGTCTTCCCAAGATTATGGGAATCTTCTTATCTTCCTCGAAATCCAAGATAACAAAATCAGCAGGAAATATGAGTTTGTCAATTTTCACCAACACATCCTCCACTATGCCTCTAGGATATGTAACTGAACGATCAGCCAACTGCAAAGAGATGTTGGTAGGCTTTGGTTCCGGTAGACCAAGTTGCATATAGACTGACAAGGGCATGAGATTGATGCTAGCTCCCAAGTCACACAAGCACTTCGCAAAAGACAAATTACCAATAGTGCATGGAATAGTAAAGCTACCTGGATCCTTTAGTTTTGGAGGCAATTTCTGTTGCAGCACAACACTGCACTCTTCCGTTAGAGCAACGGTCTCTAATTCCTCGAGCTTCATCTTACGAGAAAGAATTCCCTTCATGAACTTGGCATAGCTCGGCATCTGTTCAAGAGCTTCGGCAAAGGGAATGTTAATCTGCAACTTCTTGAACACCTCTAAGAACCTTGCAAATTTCTTATCCAACTGCTGCTTCTGGAGTCTTCTAGGATAAGGAGGAGGAGGATAAATCTGAGTGTTGTTTGTCGACTTCTCTACAGAATTTTCAACAGGTTCCTTGCTTTTCTCTACTTCATCACCTTGCTGATCAGCCATCAAATCAGATTGAGCAATTTCGGGCACTGCAAATTTTTCACCCTACTGATTCTGAATATCTTCATCTTCTTCTACTGCTGATTTAGGGCCTGCTATAACTTTTCCCGATCTCAAAGTCACAGCCTTCACCTGTTCCTTGCTATCTCTCCTACCTGGATTTGCTTCCGTATCACTAGGAAGAGTTCCTTGAGGCCTACTAAGTAAGGCACTTGCAATCTGTCCTATCTGAGTTTCCAAGAGCTTCTGACCAGCTTGTAGGTTCTTTAACGCTATCCACACATCATCTGATTTTTCATTAGAAGATTGCCCCGCATGAGCCTGGGGTTGTTGCTGCTGAAATCCCGGAGGTTGATATGATTGCTTTGGAGCATACTGCTGCTGATAACCTTGATTGAATGGCCTTGCTTGCTGCCCCTGAAACTGCTGATAGGGTTGCTGAGGTTGTTGAGCACCTTGGTTGTTGCTCCAGCTGAAGTTAGGATGATTCCTGTTGCTTGGATGATAGGTGGCTGGTACTGGTGCAGCAGGTCTCTGAAAATTACTTACGAACTGTGCTGATTCAGAAGAGATAGCACACTGATTCGTCTCATGTGCGCCCGCACATAGCTCACAAACACTGGCAACCTGATGAACTCCATAATTAGCAAGAGAATCCACCTTCATCGAAAGAGCCTTCAACTGAGCTACAATAGCTGAAGCTGTGTCAACTTCAAGAACACCTGCTACCTTACCTTGAGAAAGCCTCTGTGTTGGATTTTGATATTCGTTAGCAGCCATCATCTCAATAAGAACATATGCTTCCTCATAGCTCTTCGCCCATAGAGCTCCATCAGATGCTGCATCTAGCAAAGGCCTAGACTGTGCTCCCAACCCATTGTAGAAACCATTAATAACCATCCAATCAGGCATGCCATGATGAGGGCACCTTCGTAGCATCTCCTTATAACGTTCCCAAGCCTCACACAAAGATTCGCCAGATTGCTGTTGAAATTGAGTTAACTGGTTCCTTATTGCTGCAGCTTTCGCCATAGGGAAGAATTTAGTAAGAAACTTCTGAGCAAGATCATCCCATGTAGTAATGGAACCAGTTGGTAGAGAGTGTAACCAGCCCTTAGCCTTATCCCTTAAGGAGAATGGGAAAAGCCTCAACTTGATAGCATCATCCTACACACCATTAAATTTGAAAGTGTCGCAGATCTCGATAAAGTCCCTGATGTGCATATTAGGATCCTCTGTCGAAGCACCCCCAAACTGAACCGAATTCTGCACCATCTGAATTGTGCTCGGCTTGATCTCAAAGTTATTCGCTGCAATAGCTAGCCTGACAATACTAGATTGTATGTCAGTAATCTTCGGCTGCGAATAGTCCTTCAAAGCCTTAACTGCTGCTGGTAAATCTGCCATCTCTACAGTAGTTTCAAGTTCCTCTTTCTGATTATCTACTACAAGACCGTCTTCTGCCAGTTTTTCCTTACGAGCCTGCAAACGTGTTCGCATACACGTTCAAGTACCTGAAAACACAACGAAACAGACAACTAAGTAAGAAATCCGAGTCAGTGAACGCTAACGACCACTGATGACAAGCACATAAACTAAACAAAACATCGATGATCCCCGGCAGCGGCGCAAAAAACTTGTTAGCATAAAATTACGCAAGCGCACGTAGTCACAAGTAATATAATTAAAGTTCGTTCCACAGAGATCTGGTTAAGTTTAATCAGTAAATATGCCTATGCAACAATGTTTGGTTTTAATCCACTGCTAAGACAATTAACAATTTTGGTATTGATTAACTAAATTAAACTAGGATGCAATTTTTAAACTAAGAATTTAATTAACTAATGAGATTGAATTCGAATTACTAATATGAGAATAAACATGGGATCCCAACTTCATTAAATACTTCCCTTAGATCTGACGCCTTTAATCTCTATATGCAATGATTTTGATATCTGATCGGATAACACGAAACCAGTATACGCTACCTGTCAGCATACGCATACCAAACTAAACATACATCCACAAAAGAGATAGAAGATGAATAGACACCAATTATGCTTAGACCCTATATGTCTATAGAATTTGAAAACATAACGGTTGAAGAACAGGTTATCCATTAAGATCACATAGGGTAGTATAAGTATTTTCATCTCACACCACGAATCATATTGACAATCAATTATGAACCTATGCTAGCATGACAAGTTCTAAATCTCAAGATCCACTTTCACTTCACAAGAGATTAACAATTCAATTTAGATGTTAGCTACGCATCTAAAAGCATTAAGATTAACCATACGAGGATATCAATTTCACATCACACACAGATCTTTACAGCATCAAGATACTAAGTTCCATAAATAACTCCGTTAGAATCCCATGACAACGTTTAGCCCATAATTGAACTATTCATCGTCATGGGATTTGATGAAAACATAATAATTAACAAGATATGAAAGAAAGAACAATAATATTAATAAAAACAAGAGTTGAGAAAACAAATCTATAATCCAAAGTATACAGAAGATGAAGTAGATCTAGATCTTTGCTTGTCACCGAGCTTGAATCCTTCTCCACTTTTCTCTCTTGCAGTTCTACGTTACAATAATAATAATCTGATACAAATTACAAGGTATGATGTGTTTATATAGGCACTACAAGTCTTGCCCAGCAAGAAAATACACAAACAGAATTATAATAGAATTTCTGCAAGATGCGTTTCCTAATTTGATTATGTTTTGTAAGGAAAATTCGTGGCTGACTTTTCTTCAGATTTTCTGGAACGTTCCCCACGTAATTGGACCTCTGGACCACCTTAGAATGATAAAAAATCTCGTTATCTTCGCGTGGACTGCTTACGGGCCTCAAACGGACTTCTAGAACTCAAGATATGGCCAAAACAGTGTAAACTGTGCAACCCTTCTCGAAAATCCGAATTTTAATCAATTAATTCCCAAAAAATTATAAAAGCATCCACCTTAGTCAACATTCTCGTAATCCTGCACAACTAAGCAAAACACATCAAATCTACAACAACTTTAGTCCAAGACAATCAATTTAAGCCGAAATTAAGCGATCCAAGTGGATATAAAATCCACTTATCAGCATCCTTTTCCAAGTAGGGTGGTACAAGAATATTATAGGGGATCCATTGTGGATCCCCCCTTATCACCACCTTTACTTGGAGGGTAAGTCATACTAATCTATTTCCAAGTCCTGGGCTTCAAGGCCCACCAAGGTGATTTAATACACTTTGGGCCTAACTACAAACTATGGTTGATTGGGTTTAAGCCCATTGAGAGAATAATACATTTGGGCCTAACTACAATCTGAGCCTTATTGGGCCTAATTACTAACTATAATTATATATAATATTATATATAATATTCGTGGTCCAACATTTGTCCCCCCTTAGTTTTTAGCAATATCTTTAGATTTGCTTTATATAATTTTTTATGATTATATTGGAGAGGATTATATTATCAACACACATTTTTTTTCCTCTTTACATCAATTTGCATCCTTTTCCAAGTAGGGTGGTACAAGAATATTATAGGGGATCCATTGTGGATCCCCCCTTATCACCACCTTTACTTGGAGGGTAAGTCATACTAATCTATTTCCAAGTCCTGGGCTTCAAGGCCCACTAAGGTGATTTAATACACTTTGGGCCTAACTACAAACTATGGTTGATTGGGTTTAAGCTCATTGAGAGAATAATACATTTGGGCCTAACTACAATCTGAGCCTTATTGGGCCTAATTACTAACTATAATTATATATAATACTCTATCTAATATCCGTGGTCCAACATTTGTCCCCCCTTAGTTTTTAGCAATATCTTTAGATTTGCTTTATGTAATTTTTGATGATTATATTGGAGAGGATTATATTATCAACACACATTTTTTTTTAGAAGTGGTCTTCATGCTTGTCTTTCCCCCTTTTATTTTTAGATTTTTACACATGCGGGGTTTTGTCTATTTAAACCTTTGTTTTTCAATTGGTATACATTTTACTTTGGGGGCGATGGTTCGACTTTCAAAATTTGCAATCAGGAAGCTATTAGGGGCATTTTCTCCCGTTTTCAAAAGGTATGAGTTTTTATGTTTCTTTCTTTTTGTTTGTTTTATAACCGTCGTATCTCCGTCGCCATTCCTATCGTGAATCAGTGTGATATTGTCATCTTTATTGATCTTTTAGTTTGCTATGTCGATTTCTTTCTCTTCATCTTCTTCCCGTACTGTTTCCTTTAAAGATTCTGGTAAACATCCGATTAAGGAAGAGTCTTTTGATTCTATCATTAATTTGGATGATCTTGAGATTCCGGACACAATGTCCACTCAATCGTTTGGATTTTTGGATGATGTTGAGGCAGATAACCCTTCTGTGATATCGCCTTTGAGCCCCAAAACCCTAGCTTTAAGAGATGAGATTGTTCGATTTGCGAAGGAAGAGGGTGAGAAAGAGTTCGTGGACAAACCAAGTTTAACCTACACGAGTATATATGCTACCCACCCTATCAATTGCGATTTTCTTAGTTCGTGGGTCGATCTTAATAACGGGTGGCGTTGTTTAGTGCCGGATGTTGGGGACCCAGTTTGGTTGATGCCTGAGTACGGTATGCACGGGATTCCCTTGATATATTTCGAGTTTGGGTTGCGTCTCCCCATGCACCCTTTTCACTTGGCCGTGTATGAGGCTTTGGGCTGTGGAATTGCCCAATTATCTCCTAACTAAGTTGCTCAGGTGAGTGGTTTTATTGCTCGATGTGCCGAGCTTGGTCGCATCCCGACGTTGAGGTTGTCTTTTTCGATTTACGGTATTAAACAGTCTGGTGGTCAGATCTACTTTGATAAGAGGTCGGGTCGTTCTAAGCTTGTGGACGTAAAGACTTCGAACTCCGGGTATCGTGGGAAGTGGATGTTCTTTCACGGGCCTGACTTGGAATTCGTTAAACCCTGTGAGAAAGTTTCTGTTCGCTATTTTCTCTACGCAAGTATACGCAGTCCAAAAGCAATATAGGGAAATAAGGATCGTTCCCACGAAGACTTGGTGTATTTAAGTAAATATGTTTATTCAACAACGTTCGGTTAATTATAGAAGCCTGAACAACGAAATGGTTGGTTTGTTCAAATCACAATTAATTAATGAAATAACGACTAAAAATAATATGATAAAGATGAGATAAACATGGGATTCTAATTTCATTATTTATTTCATTTAGAATTGATGCCTTAATTTAAAGTGATTCTGATAATTATGAAAGCTAGCCGGGAACACGAAACTAATATAAGCGCCTTTCAGCCTTAACTTATATCAAACCATACAAACATCCACTTAAAAAGATAGAAGTTGCATGGACACCATTTATGTCTAGACCCTATATGTCTATAAGATTTGAAAACATAACTGGTTTACGAATAAATTCCTTATTTTTGGCTACACAGGGCGATGTGATCCAAAACCCTACCACGAATCGTAATTATATATGATAATTACGAACCTGTGCTAACATGGCAAATTCTAAATTCTCAAATACACTTTCGCATTCATTAAGAATTAATAATTTAGATGATAGCTACGCATCTAATAAATTAAGAGCAACCACGTTAAGCAATCGGAATTTTTATCATAACACGATTTATTAAGGCATCGAATTACTAAATTATGTAAATAAATCCATTAGAATCCCAATACGGCGATTAGTTCATAATCGAACGAATCGTCATCTTGGGATTAATTGAAAACATGGTATAAAATTGCATGAATAAAATATAAAATTATAAGAGTTTAGAAACTAAAACCGAAATAATTTCCACTTGCAAGAAACGAGCACTCCGATAATTCCCTGTAAAATAAAAATTAGAAAATAAAACCGAAATAATTTCCACTGAGCACTCCGATAATTCCCTGGAAAATAAGAAATTAGAAAATAAAACTGAAATAGCTTCCATCGAAAGAGAAGTGCACTCCAAATAATTCCCGTAATTTCTTCAACCAAAATAACACTTATACTAAATTTGCTAAAAATTAAAGTGTATAAAAACAAACTTAATATTACAAGAACTAGAGAGAATTACAAGAGAGAATGTTACTCTCCAAAATGTTGTGTGGAAATAAGCTCAAGAACTAGGCCTATTTATAGCACAAATTTAGCACACCAACTTAATAAAATAAAAATGAAAAGAATTAAAAAGAAATAAAAAGAAATAAAAAAATACTACACACAATTAATTTACACAACACCAACTGCACTCAGCCGAAAGGAAAAAGAGCACTCAATTCTGCACCAGCTGCCACAACAGGGACCACGCGCGCGAAGGCGCGTGGCATGCACGCGCCGGCTCAACTAGGAGGATTGCAGGCGCGTGTGCTTCACGCGGAGTGGGGGAGAGTGGCCAGGAGTGAAGAATGGCCGACAGCCTTTTGCAAATTTGACACAAATTCTTTCTTTTATTTTTTTGTTTAATGCCGACAGCAATTCTCTTGTTACTTTAGTGCACTGCCTTCACCACCTGCTAAAAATAAATGCACATCATTCGTTTTTTTTTCTAACTTATAATTTTTAATTAACAAATATTTAATTTAATTCAGAAATTATAAAAATAAATATCTAGTATTATGAGATATTTATAATTATAATTTTCTAATTAAATAAAATATTTGTTAATATAAATGAATCATTAAGTCCTGAGCTGCGGTAAATTGAGGGCCTAAAACCGGACTCCTTTTCCTTAACGAAAAATATATCAATTCCAATCGGGCTTTTCTCTTTAAGAATATATCACTTTCCATCTTTTTGTGATAATTCTATTTTCTCATTGCTCGCCCAGGTGCGAATTACGGCCTCTTGAGGATCTAAAACTGGATTCCTTTTGCGAAACGAAAAATATATCAATTCCAACCGGGGTTCCAGATTTAAGAATATATCATTCAGGATTCCTTTATGATAATTCTTTTTCCTCGTAACCAGTCCACTTGATAAAATTGAGATAGAATTCCACCGTTTTTAGCCTTTTATTGCCAAAATACCTAAAGTTGCGAGTTCTGCACAACAAAAACTTAATTAATAAAAAAAATGAATTAAAAATCACAACATACTTAAGAATAAACTACTAATTTAGGTCCAATTAGCGGAAAATAAGTGGATATAAAATCCACTTATCACACCTCCAAACTTAAACTGAAGCTTGTCCTCAAGCGAAAACAGACTCGACTACCTCTAAATGCATGAATGCAAACGATGCAAGGATCCCATAGGCAAAGCAAAAACCAATTTAGCAGAGTGTCTCAGAGAATGTGATAACTCCAAATAGAGATCGACTAAAAATCAGCATATTACCATTTACAAGTACATAAACGTGCGTGCGTGCAATACTCATCAGAATTACTCTTAGCACTAGATCAAAACCATACATATTCTTCGTCATAACAATCACAAGTTTATAAATAGAATGGACACTAGACACTTCATAACCTAGAAACACCTCTATCATCATTTGAGTTAGACAGGAATTCATGCTTTATTAACAACTATGACGCATAATACTATACATAACACACATGCTTATTTGACCGTGCAATGGATGAGACCCCAAAAGGCTTATACAATAATACCCATGTAGCGAGCGTTAGGTTAGTGGATCCCAGACCGGAAAAGTCTTAGGTCACTAGGCTTGAGTCCCCTAGAACTTAATTGCTCGAGTATTAAAGAGCTCACCCTGATCAATTTTGCATACATACTCACAAACACTCCTTTTTTTATTTTTATTTTTATTTTTAATTAATTTTTTTTTTCTCATTTTTTTATGTAATCTGGAATGATAATTCTCATTTCCAACCCTAGACTACTCATATAAATATGAGCTGGCTACTAGCCAATTGACACCTATCAATTATTAACAATTTCACACAAACTAGCATGAACCCTGGTTTCCCCCAAACTTATATTTAGTGATTCTACGCTATCAAGGGAATAAAGAAAATTCCAAATATAATCAGGTGATTAAATTTCAACAACCAAACAAGTATGACCTTAACCTAGCCCAAAAGCAAACGATGAGTTGAGTAAAGATTGTGTTTCTGTAACATGTATGTCAATTCATAAGTATTTAAATCAGCCCTCTATTCATCATTAACACACTCAAATTCATCATTGGCTGCTAAACGGAACTACCAAGCGCTACGGGATCAATGAAAATATGATATGCAACTAATCATGATTATGCAATATTTTTTTTATTTTTTTATTTTTTTTATTTTTTATTTTATATTTATATATATATATATATGTTGCAACCAATTTCCGTCGGTGTATCCGTTCGGTCGGACCTGCAATTGAAGAAGAATGCGAGGGTGTGGCCCCCCGATTCACCTCCGGTGTGAGAATAAGTTAACTGGTTCTTTTATGAGTAAAGGTAAACGCAGAGTGTTTGTGTTGTGTGTCAGTGATTGAATGAATGAACCCAAACCTTTGTTAACCTCTTTATCCTCGATGTTGGCAGTTATCGGAGAGTAAGGTGAGTGGTGAACGTGTTCCACGTTCCCAGGGATGTACAACCGAACGAACCGTTGTAAATAAAGGGGCCGAATGACATGGGCCTTCGCCAAACCGGTACTCATTCCATGACTGGGCTTTCGGTCCAGCCCAGTGAGAAGTTGGGCCTCTAACATGTCCCTAGGCTTCGTTCGGAGTTATCCTCAGGACGAAGGCTAAAGCCCAAGCCCATCTTCGGAATTCTGTGTTCGTACGTTCCCTTCGGATAAGAATGGCGATGGACAAGACTGAGACGCCTCCTAGGGAGCCGTGTCTCTTTATGGCTGACAGCTGTCTGTCCTCGAGATTTGCGCTTCAATCCCCGCCGTTGAATATGAAACGGCTCTGTCCAAGCGTCACATCTTTTCTATTTAAACTCCACAGTTTCTTTCTTTCTTTCTTTTACGCACATATCATTTCTTTAACATTCAAAGGAAAAACTCCCTCCAGAGAGATCTCAAATAGCAATTGGGAACGTTGTTTCATCACCGGAGGCCTTCAAATCGCCGATTCCAGTCGACATTCACGTCCAAGAAGCCTACCCCCACGAACTCGACCTTATCAGAGATCTCAAACAAATCAGTAAGTTCTCATTACTTCCCTTCTTTTTTCGATTCATCGCACACTTGAATTACTTTCTTTCCTGCTTTTGTGTTCATATCTGCTTTTCGTATTCACACACACATGTATGTATCTATATGTACACATATGTAAAGTTACCCGTGCAGTTTATTCTTGTCGTTTTGAGTAGAACATGCGCGTGTCTTTTCCTTTTAATTTCCGTTGTGTTGCTCTGATACAACCCCTTACTTGAACCTTGAGATTTGCTTGGAAGTTGTCAGGGTTGAGATGTCCTTCGGGATTTCCCTGGGAACTCCCTTCGGTCTGTCCCGATCTTTATAACTTTTAGACGACCCGTAATTTTCCAAACCTTAGATTTTAGGATTCTCCGACCGATCCTGGCTCACTGTACTCGGCCTCTCCCCTTTTTGTTTTCGTCTTCTTTGTCCGAGTACAAAGCTAATGTCTCTTCATTTCCGAATGCAGGGACATGGATCGGTCAACCGAAGGTGCCGGTCCTTCGGAGGTATCACCGTTTAGTGATGTCGGGGAGTATCCTGCGGCGAACTTTCGGTCGCACCTGACTGAGGAAAAAATAGAAGAATTCCATTCCAAATACCTAGTAGAGAGGAATGTCTGGTACTTCTTCACTCCTAGGAAGAGAGACCGTATTTGGCACAACCCTGAGGTTCCACCTCTCTTCGGCGGAAGTGTGGCCACCGGCATATCCGAAATGGCCTTCAAATGTGGCTTTCGGCTGCCGATGCTGCCAATACTGAAAAAATTGCTGAGGCAAGTTGGGATCGCCATAGGACAGCTGGATCCGAACAGCTTTTTCCATATAAACGCTTTCCAAGCCCGATGCTTAGCTAAAAAGATGACTCCGAGGACAACCCTGTTCTGGCATCATTATGAGCTTCGGAGGAATTCCAAAAGTAACGGCTTCTACACTATCGCTCGTCGGACCGGCAGGGCCGATTGGGCTCAAACGAACTCCAACAATAGGGGGGCCCATGAGAAGTGGGTTTTCATCTCGGGCCCGAAAATGGAGAAGTACGGCCGCTGGCAGGATCTGGACCCGTCGAGGTTGCAGTATCCCGAGATGTTGGAGGCGGACAAACACGATTATCGCCTTCTTTGTGAACTCGATATGGGTAGGGTTCCCCTATCGGACAGCCGGGATAACGGCTGGTTGGTCGCCCTCTGGGGTAGTGGTAACATTTATCCTTACTCCTTTCCATCCGAGTGTTTACTGTATTTTATTTCTTGTTGCCAATGTTTGACACTCTTGTTTTTGTGCAGTGTCTTCTCTTGGTCATATTATTGAGCGCAAACGCAAGAAGGCAGCTCAACTCTCGATAGCTGCTACAGCCGAAGCTGATGCTGCCGCTCAATCGGCCGGCAAGGAGCTGGAATCTGTTCCCGACACCGGTGGGAGAAGCGAAACTCCAGTGGCTTCTCCTCCGCGAGATCAGGGGGATGGTATCGTCCAGGCCCTCTCAACCGATTCCCGAAAAAGGGGTCGGTCGGGAGATGCCGGACTGAAAGTATACCATCCTCCCTGGGGAGTCCTTGAGACGGATCAAATCATTGTCCCTGGCCCCCAGCTGTCTACCATAGTAGGTCCCGATCTTTGCCGGGGTCTCATTCTGCCAGCCGACAGGCCCACGTTTGCTAAGGCAAACGACCTTGAGGCTTGTACTGAAATGCTGGCTCTGCTCTCCATGGTAAGCTTTGCTTTTTTTTTTTTTTTTTTCGGTGTTATTTCTTTCACTTGTATTCGGTGTTTAATTCTTTTCCCTTGTTTGTTTCCAGGGGGTCTCTTGGTCGGCCGTAGTGACTGAACGGATGGAGGGTATACAGAAAAAGCTGGAGGCAGCCAACCAGACTGAAGTTCGGGCAGTCAAGGCTGAAGAGGACCTCCGGAATGCAACTTCTGACTTGGAGAGGGTCACCGGCCAATCTAACTCCTTGAAGGCCGAAAATGATGCCTTGAAGGCAAAGTTGCAGGAGATGGACGCCTTGAGGGCTAGGGTCGAGTGGAGAAACAAGCAGCTCAAGCTTTCAAGGAAAAATGTTCGGAAGCTGCAGAAGACCCTGGAGCTGACCGAAGAAAGATGCTACCAAATGGGGTATGACGGCGCTGTGCTGAAGGCCCATTCTTTGGGCTTCGATCATACTCAGCTGGTAGATCCTTCGCTCGGGATGACGGATCCGGTTGGTCGGGAGGAATCTGATCAACCCTTAGAGGTTTCTTCGGGCGAAGATGAGTCTCTCTCCGACGAACCTCCAGCTAATGAAGCCTTGTAATATTTTCGTAGCTTTTTAATATTTTCGAACTTGTAATATTTAACTTTGCCTTCGGGCTTACTATTCGTGCCTTCGGGCTTGTAATATTTTACTTTGCCTTCGGGCTTGTTTTATATAAGTCTGCCTTTGCATAATATTCTTTTGTATTCGTCTTCGGCTTCGGCCTTAATTTGGCTTCTGTTTCTGTTCATGCGTCTTCGGCTTTATTTTGCCTTAGCATATTTATTTTATTTTTATGCATCTTCGGCCATTTTTGCCTTAGCATATTTATTTTATTTTTATGCATCTTCGGCCATTTTTGCCTTAGCATAATTCTTGCCTTTTTGTGCATCTTTGGTCGTAACCTAGCTGCCCCCGAGTATTTAAGGGGTTTTGTAAATGATTAAGGTCTCGTTCGGTCGGTTGAAAAATATTTCCTCCCGGCCTTAATTAATGTCAAAGCAACTTGAATACTAAGGCAATTTTGTAAGAGGCCAAATTTTATTCAGTCGGCCCCAAATTTGGATTCGTCAAGTATTTGTAGCTTAAAACACAATGTACTTGAACACTACCAATAAGTTAAGGGGCGCATGTTTTATACGGTCGGCCCCAAACATGGGTCTATTAAGCTTAATATTGCGTACTTAGCTTTTTGGCTATAAATGTACTTAGCTTAACAATAACGGATAAAAAATGGAGCAAAACAATCTTTTCATTAACCATGCAACTCTTACATAGATTTGATTACAGATTGATGCTAGCTTATGGAATTCAGAATAAAGTTGCATAAGACAAAATACTGAAGTAAAAAGCAATAAAAGTTGGACCAGTATGCTTACTGGTAGAAACGGCGAAGGCGAGCGGCGTGCCAGGTGTTTTTGATTGGGCTGCCGTCCGGATGAGCCAATTTGTAGGTGCCTGGTCGGACCACTTCAATCACCACATATGGACCTTCCCAGTTGGGCATAAGCTTGCCTTTTTTTGCTGGCATGGAGGTGGCTAACTCCCGAAGCACTAAGTCCCCGGCTCGAAAAGATCTCTTCTTCACCCCCGAATCATAGTACTGGGCTGCCTGCAGTTGGTACCTTAAGTTTCTTTGGTGGGCAGCCTCTCTTTCTTCTTCTAGTAAGTCCACATTTGCTCGAAGTCCGAACTCATTTGTCTCCACGTTAAACATTTCTGTTCGGTACGACTCTAAACCAACTTCGACAGGTAGAAGGGCATCAGTTCCGAAGGCCAGTTTGAAAGGTGTTTCCCCGGTTGAAGATCTTGTAGTGGTTCGGTAAGCCCATAGGACCCATGGTAGTTCTTCAGCCCAAAGTCCCTTAGCTTCCCCTAGCCTTTTCTTGATTCCATCAAAAATGATTTTGTTGGCCGCCTCGATCGCCCCGTTTCCCTGGGGATGCCCTACCGAACTGAACTTCTGTTTTATCCCGAATTGAGCCAGGAATTTTCTGAACTTGCTCCCAATGAATTGAGTACCGTTATCGGACACACAAACCATAGGTATGCCAAACCTCAAGATCACCTGTTCCAGCATGAACTTCTTCGCGGCCTCTTCGGTAATGGCCGAAAGGGGTTTTGCTTCTATCCACTTTGTCATATAGTCGATTGCCACAATACAGTATTTCGCTTGTTTAGTGCTGGTGGGTAGGATCCCCACAATATCGACCGCCCACATAGCAAATGGGATCGGGCTAAGGACTGAAGACATCTCTTCGGGAGGTTGCTTCGGGATTGTGCTGAATATCTGGCATTGCTTGCATTTCTTTGCATACTCTGTGGCGTCTTCTTTCATTTTTGGCCAGAAGAATCCCTGCCTAAGGATCTTGAAGGCTAAGGATCGTCCTGCCAAATGTTCTCCACAAATCCCTTCATGAACCGTCTCCAAAGCAAGCTGTTGTTCATCTTTGTCTAAACATCTGAGTAGCGGCTGGCTAACCGATCGTCTGAACAAACGGCCCCCGACCAGAGTGTAATTTCCCGACCGATACTTAACCTTCTGTGCTTCCCTTCGGTCAAGTGGTAGGATGCCTTTTTCCAAGAAGGCCCTGATGGGAGTCATCCAATTGACCCCTTGATGAATTTCCATGCACTGCTTCTTGTCTATCGAAGGTGTCTTTACTTCGGTCAGATAGATGGACCCACTTAGGTTTTGGGTTTCTGCCGAAGCTAACCTCGAGAGGGCGTCTGCCCGACTGTTGTTTTCTCTAGCTACTTGAGTTAACTCGAAAGTTTCAAACAGCAAAGATTGTTCACGTACCTTAAGCGCGTATGCCTTGGTTCGGGAATCTTTTTGCCCATACTCTCCTGAGAACTGTTTTACCACCAACATTGAATCACTGAACGCCCTTATGTGCTTAACTTCCAAATTTCTTGCCAAATCTAGCCCGGCCAAGAGTGCTTCATATTCGGCTTCGTTGTTCGTCAACGGGAAAGTGAACCTGATAGCTTGACAAATCTCGAACCCTTCTGGGCTTGTAAGAATTAGCCCTGCCCCGCACTTTTCCTTGGCGACCGAACCATCGACAAACAACTTCCATTTTCCCGGTGTCTGAATCATTTGTTCTTCAGGAGCTAAGTCATTCGGCCCCGAAAAAGAGCATTCTACTATGAAGTCCGCCAATGCTTGGGCTTTGATCGAAGTCCTTGGTGTATACTCCAAATCATGCTCCCCCAATTCGATCGCCCAAGCAACCACTCTGCCCGATGCCTCTGGCCTTTGCAATATTTTCTTTAACGGCTGATCGGTTACAACTTTGATTGTCCTTCCCTGGAAATAGTGCCTTAGCTTTCTTGCGGCCACTACCAGTCCATAAGCGAACTTCTCTGCGTTCGGATATCTTGTTTCTGCATCCTTGAGAATATGAGAGACATAGAATACCGGATGCTGGTTTCCTTCATGTTCTTTGACCAACACGGCTCCAAGTGTTCGGTCGTTCACAGCCAAGTACAGCTGCAATGTCTCCTTCGGGTCGGGTCTCATTAAGAGTGGGGCTTTCACTAAGTACTCTTTAACATCCTCGAATGCTTTCTGGCAATTTGGCCCCCACTCGAAATTCTTGGACCCCCGAAGCACTTCAAAGAATGGTAAGGCCTTTTCGGCCGATCGGGAGATGAACCTCCTCAGGGCTGCTAGCCGTCCGGTCAGCTTTTGAATGTCCCTGATTGTCTTCGGTGCCTCCATATCAATGACTGCTTTAATCTTCTCCGGATTGGCTTCAATTCCTCTGGCGCTAACCATGTATCCCAGAAATTTCCCACTATTCACTCCAAACGTACATTTGTTCGGATTGATCCTCATGTTGTTTCTTCTGAGCGTTTCAAAACATTCCCTCAGATCTTCGGCATGATCCCTGAAAAGGGACTTAACAATCATATCGTCCACATAGCATTCCATGTTCCGGCCGATCTGGGCTTTGAACACTTTGTTGATCATCTTTTGGAATGTTGCCCCGGCGTTCTTCAAGCCGAAGGGCATCTTGATGTAGGCATAAGTGCCGTTCGGTGTGATGAATGCTGTCTTGGGAACGTCCTCGGCATTCATGGCAATTTGGTGGTATCCTGAGAATGCATCCAGGAAACTGAGTATTTGATGCCCCGAAGTGGCATCTATCAGTTGGTCAATGTTTGGCAAGGGATAGTGGTCTTTCGGGCAATGCTTATTCAGGTCGGTGTAGTCGACACACATCCTCCACTTGCCATTAGATTTCTTCACCACCACTACGTTTGCCAACCAATCGGGATAGTCTATCTCTTCAATGAACTTTGCTTCCAGCAATTTTTCGACTTCAACTTGGATTACTTTCTGCCTTTCCATGGCGAAATTCCTCTTCTTTTGTCTTACGGGCTTGGCTTCGGGAGCTACATTTAAACAGTGTTTGGCAACCGCAGGGTCCAAACCTGGCATATCTTCGGGATTCCATGCGAATACGTCGTGGAATTCCCTAATGACCTTGATGACTTTCTCTTTTAATTTCGGCTCCATGTTCTTTCCAATTTGGATCATCTTTCCCGACTGACCCACGTATAGTTCTACCTCTTCGGTCTCTGCAGCCGGCTCAGCAATCGGGCTTGACAGGTCGGCCCCAAACTTTTCCAACTCAATGTTCAGCAGTTGGTGGCTGCCCCCAGCTTCGGTCTCATTTCTTTTCCTCTTTCCGGCTTCGGTCATCTCAATGTCTTTGTCTCTTTCCAAATCCTCCAACATGATTATTCTGGCGGCTTTCTGATCGCCTCTCATTTCTCCAACTCCATGTTCTGTTGGGAACTTCAACTTCAGATGAGGGACAGAGGACACGGCCTGGAACAAAGATAAGGCTGGCCTTCCCAAAATTCCGTTGTACGGACTATCGACCCGGACGACATAGAACTTTGCTTCCTTCACCACAGTGTATGGCGCTTTTCCCATCATGACAGACAAAGTGATGGTCCCTTCTATCGGTACAATCTGATTACCGAAACCATACAAGGGTGCCTCGTGGCATGGCTCCAACTGTTCACCTCCCAAATTCATCTTGCAATATGTCCGGTGATATAGAATGTTGACTGAGCTCCCTTCGTCCACCAGCACTCTCCATATCTTGTTTTCCCCGATTACTGGGTTTATAACAAGTGGGTCTTCGTGCGGCCATATCACGTCCTCGTAGTCATCTTCTGTGAAGGAGATAGGCAATGGTTGCTTAGCTGAACTTGACTGGTACAGGTTGTAGATCTGTCTGGCGTACTTTTTCCTTGCTGTCTTACTGTCCCGATCAAGCACTGTTCCTCCAGAAATTGTTCTGACCTCCCCTCGGTACTTCTCCGAACTCTCAGCTTCCTTCCTTTTCTCCTTGGACTCGAGTTTGTCCCTCAAGTCGCCCACAAATTGGGTCAGTTCCCCATCTTTGATCATTCTTTCAATCAACTTCTTCAAATGATAGCACTCCTCGGTGTTGTGACCTTTGTCCCGATGGTAGTCACAATACTTGCTGTCGCTTCTTCTGTTCTCAGGGGTCTTCAACTTGGGTGGTCTGACAAACCCAGGTTTACCCTTTATCTCATGGAGAATCTTCGAGATAGGTGTGTTTAACGGTGTGAACACAGTGCTATCTCTATCTCTTCTTCGTTCGGCCCCTTTGTCGGGCCTTGTATCATTCAACCTGCTCTTGATATCTCCTCGACCCCTTCGGTCGTCTCTTCTGTCATCCCTTCTGTCATACCTATCATTTTTCTTCTCCTTGTACCCCCCAATTGATTCCAATTTTCTTCTAATGGCCTCTCCTCTCACATATATATCATTTAAAGATTTGGGAGGCATATCATAAAGAGAGGACCGAAGCTTCTTACCTTTGACAGGGTCGAGGCCTGCTGCGAGGAATCCAGCCGCCTTGACTTTGTCCAAGTTGGTGACCATACCAGCTTCTTCTTTGAACCTTGCTAAGTAATCACCCAAATCTTCGTTCGGCCCTTGCCTGCAGTGGATCAGTGCTTCAGTATCCTTCTCTCTTCGGCACAAATGTGAGTAGTGCCTCAAGAATTTTTTCTTCACTTGCTCATACGAGCCTATCGACCTAGGTCTCAGCGACCTGTACCACATGGATGCATTCCCCTTCAGGTAGGTCTTGAACATCTTACATAGCATCACATCGCAGTGCCCCATCCCAGTCATGAGCGATTCATATTTCTCACAATGATCTTCGGGGTCACCCTTTCCGTTAAATTCATTCATCTTCGGGAACTGCCTTCCGGGAGGCGGTCGAAAGTGTTCGACGTCTTTGGTCACCACTGGCTCGTGGCTGACCTTTCTCTCCCCAAACATGGCCTTCTCAATTCTCCGGATGCGATCGTCCGTATGTGGACCCTCCTCTTCCGAATCGGAGGAATAAACCACCTTTGACCGGGTTCTCCTCGAGTTTGATTCAGAGTCCCCTGACTCATCTTCATCAATTCTGGTTCTTGGTCTTTTGTCTCTTCGGTCGTCCAACTCCGGGTCTTCGGCTTCTAGAGCCTCACGGAGTACCTTTTCCTGTAACTCGATCTCCTCCCTTTGGAGCTTTAGGGCTTCTAGCCTCAAACGGTCGGCCTCCTTTTTTTTGGCCAGACGTTCGGCCTCCCTGCTGTTTTTCTCTTTCTCTATCTCTTTCCGTTTCCCCTTGGCTTTTTGTTCTTCCCGCCACTTCATCAGAATTTCCCGTTGCTCTTCGGGAGGCGGTATGTCCCCCTCTTCGTCGAAAATCAAATGTCTTGGGGTGATGGGAGGAGTGGTGCGAGTATTTACAGCCATAGTGCCATCGTCAGCCGTTGGTATTTCGGTTTCATTCGCCATTACTAACAATATAATCCAACACAAACGTAACTCTGTGTTCCCATAGACGGCGCCAAATGTTGCAACCAATTTCCGTCGGTGTATCCGTTCGGTCGGACCTGCAATTGAAGAAGAATGCGACGGTGTGGCCCCCCGATTCACCTCCGGTGTGAGAATAAGTTAACTGGTTCTTTTATGAGTAAAGGTAAACGCAGAGTGTTTGTGTTGTGTGTCAGTGATTGAATGAATGAACCCAAACCTTTGTTAACCTCTTTATCCTCGATGTTGGTAGTTATCGGAGAGTAAGGTGAGTGGTGAACGTGTTCCACGTTCCCACGTTCCCAGGGATGTACAACCGAACGAACCGTTGTAAATAAAGGGGCCGAATGACATGGGCCTTCGCCAAACCGGTACTCATTCCATGACTGGGCTTTCGGTCCAGCCCAGTGAGAAGTTGGGCCTCTAACAATATATATATATGAATTATATGAAATTATACTAGCATGGTATATGATGAACTACATGAAACTGTATGCATACTATGACTCAATTAATCAATTATCCTGAATCACCCCCAAACTTAAAATATTCAATGTCCTCATTGAAGGTATAGATAAAGGATAAACGGGAACTCCCCTACTGTTGGCATCGTCACCCTCCTCAGGTGGTGAATCAATTGGTGGAAATGCTGCATGAGCTCCAAACTGAGGCCAGTCTACCTCGAAAGAAAATTTTATCTTTTGAACAGCCAGCTCCTGTAACTCGTCAATGACCTGCACTCTCGACCTAATACTAAACAAAATCACACCACATCAAACCACACATAAAAAATACCAAACCTATGGGTTGCCTCCCATGAAGCGCTTGTTTATTGTCGCTAGCTTGACTTCACCTTCGCACTTCAATTGGTAGGACCAAGAACCGCGGTTTCCGCTTCGCGATTCACATGTTCACCAAAATATGGCTTCAACCTTTGTCCATTTACTTTGAAAGCCGCTTCCGGTGTTTTATCAAAAATTTCCACTGCACCATGTGGAAACACTGTTTTAACCATGAATGGCCCTGACCACCTTGACTTAAGTTTCCCTGGGAAGAGTCTGAGACGAGAGTTGAAAAGCAAGACTAACTGTCCCGGTACAAAAGACTTTTGCACCAAACGTCTGTCATGCCATCTTTTGACCTTCTCCTTGTATAACTTGTGATTTTCATAAGCCTGTAGCCGAAACTCATCCAATTCATTAGTCTGAAGCATTCTTTTCTCACCTGCAGCTGATAAGTCAAAGTTCAACTTCTTCAGCACCCAATAAGCTTTGTGCTCTAGTTCGGCAGGCAGATGACAAGCCTTCCCATAGACAAGCTGATATGGTGACATACCCAAGGGTGTTTTATATGTTGTACGATAAGCCCAAGCGGCTTCATCGAGTTTTAAAGACCAATCCTTTCTCGAAGGATTCACCACTTTTTCCAGAATGCGCTTAATCTCGCGATTAGATACCTCGGCTTGGCCATTGGTTTGCGGGTGGTATGCCGTAGCTACCCGGTGGTTGATGTTGTACCTTGCCATAAGATTAGTGAATTTGCGATTGCAAAAGTGAGTACCTTCATCGCTTATGATTACTCGAGGAGTGCCGAATCTTGTGAAGATGTTCTTGTGAAGGAAATTGAGCACGACATTGGCATCATTGGTCGAAAGTGCCTTGACTTCAACCCATTTGGAAACATAATCAACGGCCAGCAAGATGTATTGGTTGCTACATGAGGAAATGAATGGTCTCATGAAATCGATGCCCCAAACATCGAAGATTTCCACTTCTAGCATTATATTGAGGGGCATCTCATCCCTCCTAGATATGTTACCAACACGCTGACAACGATCACACTTCAGCACAAACTGATGGGCATCCTTAAAAAGGGATGGCCAATAAAATCCCGCTTGAAGAATTCGAGCTGCGGTCTTTTCACTTCCATAATGGCCACCATATGTCGTGGCATGATAATCCCTTAGAATAGCCTCTGTTTCACTGTATGTCACACATCTCCTAATCACCTGATCTGCTCCTTGTTTAAACAGATATGGTTCGTCCCAACGATACCATTTGACTTCATGCAAGAATTTCTTTCTTTGTGCAAAAGAGAGCTCGGGAGGAATCACTCGACTCACCAGAAAGTTCACAATGTCTGCAAACCAAGGCTCTTCTTCTTGTATCCCAAACAACTGTTCATCAGGAAAGGATTCATTAATGACGGTTTTGTCTTCGGATGTCTTCCCAAGGTCTTCCAATCGTGAGAGATGGTCGGCTACTTGGTTTTCTGTCCCTTTTCTATCCTTGATTTCCACATCGAATTCTTGCAGCAGAAGAATCCATCGAATCAACCTAGGTTTGGTGTCCTTTTTAGAGAGCAGATATCTGACAGCCGCGTGATCAGTGTACACAGTCACCTTTGCACCAAACAAGTATGAGCAGAATTTTTCAAAACCATAAACTATGGCTAACAGCTCCTTCTCAATGGTAGTGTAGTTTAATTGAGCATCGCTGAGGGTTTTGATTGCATAGTAGATGACATGAAACATTTTATCTTTCTTTTGGCCAAGAACGGTCCCAACTGCGTAATCGCTAGCATCACACATCATAGCGAAAGGATCACTCCAGTCTGGAGCAATGATCACGGGTGCTGAAATCAATTTCTTCTTCAGAGTCTCGAATGCTGTAAGACATTCTTGGTCAAATTTGAAATGAATATCTTTTTCCAGCAGCTGACACAAAGGTTTGGAAATTTTTGCGAAGTCCTTGATAAAACGCCTGTAGAAACCTGCGTGCCCAAGGAAACTGCGAATCCCTCGCACTGAATTAGGTGGCGGCAGCTTTTCAATAGCTTCTATCTTTGCTCTGTCCACTTCTAGACCCTTCCTTGACACCTTGTGCCCGAGAATAGTTCCTTCTTGTACCATGAAGTGGCACTTCTCCCAATTGAGCACTAGGTTAGTTTCCACGCATCTTTTCAGCACCGAGCCAAGATTTTGCAAGCATTCATCAAAAGATAGACCGAATACCGAGAAGTCATCCATGAAGACTTCAACAGTCTTGCCAATCATGTCTGAGAAGATGGCCATCATGCACCTTTGAAAGGTACCAGGTGCTTCACACAAGCCAAAAGAAACCCGCCGAAAGGCGAAAGTGCCGAACGGGCATGTAAATGTTGTTTTCTCCTGATCCTCAGGAGCAATGCAAATTTGATTATATCCAGAATACCCATCCAGGAGGCAGTAATAATCATGGCCGGCTAGTCTATCTAGCATCTGATCAATGAAAGGAAGGGGAAAATGATCCTTCCTTGTGGCTTTATTCAACTTCCGGTAGTCCATGCAGATTCACCAACCGGTGACTGTGCGAGTAGAGATGATTTCATTCTTTTCATTGGTAATCACAGTCATGCCTCCTTTCTTCGGTACACATTGCACTGGACTCACCCATGCACTGTCAGAAATGGGATAGATAATCCCTGCATCCAGCCACTTGATGATTTCTTTCTTCACTACCTCTTTCATAAGAGGATTTAGCCGCCTTTGATGCTCCACTGTTGGTTTACTACCTTCTTCCAATGGAATTTTATGTTGACAATAAGCTGGGCTGATGCCTTTGATATCCGCTAGGGTCCAACCAATGGCTGTTTTGAATTCCCTCAGGACTCTTAAAAGCTTGTCTTCCTCAGAGTCTGAAAGGTTAGCAGATATAATCACAGGTAAGGTAGATGATTCACCAAGAGAAGCATACTTTATGTGATTAGGAAGTGGTTTGAGCTCTAGAGTTGGAGCTTCCTCGATAGATGGTTTCATTTGCTGATGCGGCCCCTTTAGTTCTGGTAGATCCAATGATTCAACTGGTCTTTCAAATTTTCTTTGCCATGGCAAAGCATCCAGATATTGTAATTGTTCATCTATGTCATCTTCATCTAATGAATACCTTCCACTAAGGACCCTTTCCAAAGTGTCATTCATGAACATGTGATCCAACTTTTCTTGTACCGTAGACTCAATCAAGTCTACCTTCAGACACTGCTCTTCTTCTGTTGGAAACTTCATGGCTTTGAAGACATTGAAGGTGACATTTTGATCATGCACTCTCATTGTAAGTTCCCCCTTTTGGACGTCAATCAACGTTTGTCCTGTCGCCAAGAATGGTCTACCAAGAATGATCGGAATCTTCTTGTCCTCTTCGAAATCAAGTATGACAAAATCAGCTGGAAAGATAAGTTTGTCTACTTTCACTAGGACATCTTCAACAATTCCCCAAGGATAAGTGATAGAGCGATCAGCTAACTGAAGTGACATGTTCGTCGGGTTTGGCTCAGGAAGGCCAAGTTGTAAGAAAACTGAGTATGGCATGAGGTTGATGCTTGCTCCTAAATCACATAAACATTTGTCAAAAGACAAATTCCCAATGGTGCATGGTATGGTGAAACTTCCAGGATCTTTTAGCTTAGGCGGTAACTTTTGTTGCAATACCGCACTACACTCCTCTGTCAAAGCAACAGTTTCTAAGTCCTCGAGTTTTACTTTTCTCGATAGAATGCCCTTCATGAACTTGGCATAACTCGGCATTTGCTCCAGGGCTTCAGCAAATGGAATGTTGATATGTAATTTCTTAAAGACTTCAAGAAATTTGCCAAACTGCTTGTCCAGTTTCTGTTTTTGCAAACGTCGAGGAAATGGCGGAGGTGGATAGACATGCTCTTCTACTTCTTTCTGTGCAAGGACTGATTGTATAGGAGGTGGTACACTTTCTTCTACCTCCGTGCTTGAAATTGGAGCCTTACCCTTGTCCTCGGTATCTCCCACGTTCACTGTTTCTGCATCGGGTAGAATTCTTTTTGCTCTTTCCAATTCAGTGCCTTCTTTGACTTTTCCCGATCTTAAAGTGATGGCTTTAATGTGCTCTTGGTTGTTCTTTCTACCCGGATTAGCTTCAGTATCACTTGGGAGTGTTCCTTGTAGTCGGCTCATCATGAAACTAGCGAGTTGTCCCAATTGAGTTTCCAGATTTTTAATAGAAGCCGCTTGGCTTTTTGACGCCAACCTCAACTCCTCCAATTCTGTATTTTCACTAGAAGCTGATTGCCCAGAATTCCCATAGGATTGTTGTTGAAATCCTGGAGGATGAAATTGTCGTGGGGCATATTGTTGTTGATATTGATGCCCTTGCTGTTGCTGGAATCCAGAAGGATTATATGGCTTAGCTCCAAACTGCTGATTTTGAAATTGTTGGTAGGGCTGATTTGATTGTTGCGCTCCTCCTTGATTATTACTCCAACTGAAATTTGGGTGATTTCGGTTGTTCGGATGGTAGGAAGTTGGAGCTGGCTGTTGCTGTCTTTGGAAATTGATTACGAATTGAACCGACTCGTTTGAGATGGCACATTGGTTTGATTCATGTGCGCCCGCACAAAACTCACAAACACTAGCAACTTGATGAAATCCTTGTGCTGTCAAAGAGTCTACTTTCAAGTTCAAAGCCTCTAGCTGAGCTGCTAAGGAAGTGGTTGTGTCGACATTAAGAATTCCTGCTACCTTCTGTTGTGGCATTCTCTGAGTTGGGTTTTGATATTCATTAGCTGCCATCATCTCAATAAGATCGTAGGCCTCCTCATAACTTTTAGCCCATAATGCTCCCCCTGAAGCTGCATCTACCATTGGCCTTGATTGCATTCCTAGTCCATTATAGAAACAATTTATGACCATCCAATTTGGCATGCCATGATGAGGGCATTGTCGAAGCATTTCCTTGTATCTTTCCCATCCTTCACATAAAGATTCACCAGACTGTTGAGAAAATTGCGTGATAGCATTCCTTATAGCTGCAGTCTTTGCCATGGGGAAAAATTTGCTAAGAAACTTTTGAGCTAGATCAGCCCAAGTGGTGATAGATCCCGGTGGCAGAGAGTGCAACCAACCCTTGGCCTTGTCTCTTAAGGAAAATGGGAAGACTCTCAACTTCACAGCATCATCTGACACATTGTTGAATCTAAATGTGTCGCATATTTCTATGAAGTTCCTAATGTGTAAGTTAGGATCTTCCGTTGCAGTTCCTCCGTACTGTACTTGATTCTGCACCATCTGAATAGTGCTAGATTTAATTTCAAATGTAGGAGCCGCAATTGCTGGACGAATGATACTTGACTGAATGTCATCAATCTTCGGTTGCGAGTAGTCCATTAAAGCCCTTGCTGCTGCAGGTGCAACTACTTCGGCTTCTCCGTCCATCTTGTGAGTATTTGCTAGTTTAAGTACTTGTTTGGCCTTTAATGCTTTAGCACGTGTTAGCATAAAAATCCAAGTATCTGAACACAAATAATCACTTCAAAATATAAGATAAAATGTTCAAGTCAAACAAATTAACTTCTATTGTAGTAAAACACATAAACAAAATAACACCGAGTCCCCGGCAGCGGCGCCAAAAACTTGTTCGCTATTTTCTCTACGCAAGTATACGCAGTCCAAAAGCAATATAGGGAAATAAGGATCGTTCCCACGAAGACTTGGTGTATTTAAGTAAATATGTTTATTCAACAACGTTCGGTTAATTATAGAAGCCTGGACAACGAAATGGTTGGTTTGTTCAAATCACAATTAATTAATGAAATAACGACTAAAAATAATATGATAAAGATGAGATAAACATGGGATTCTAATTTCATTATTTATTTCATTTAGAATTGATGCCTTAATTTAAAGTGATTCTGATAATTATGAAAGCTAGCCGGGAACACGAAACTAATATAAGCGCCTTTCAGCCTTAACTTATATCAAACCATACAAACATGCACTTAAAAAGATAGAAGTTGCGTGGACACCATTTATGTCTAGACCCTATATGTCTATAAGATTTGAAAACATAACTGGTTTACGAATAAATTCCTTATTTTTGGCTACACAGGGCGATGTGATCCAAAACCCTACCACTAATCGTAATTATATATGATAATTATGAACCTGTGCTAACATGGCAAATTGTAAATTCTCAAATCCACTTTCGCATTCATTAAGAATTAATAATTTAGATGATAGCTACGCATCTAATAAATTAAGAGCAACCACGTTAGGCAATCGAAATTTTTATCATAACACAATTTATTAAGGAATCGAATTACTAAATTACGTAAATAAATCCATTAGAATCCCAATACGGCGATTAGTTCATAATCGAACGAATCGTTATCTTGGGATTAATTGAAAACATGGTATAAAATTGCATGAATAAAATATAAAATTATAAGAGTTTAGAAACTAAAACCGAAATAATTTCCACTTGCAAGAAACGAGCACTCCGATAATTCCCTGTAAAATAAAAATTAGAAAATAAAACCGAAATAATTTCCACTGAGCACTCCGATAATTCCCTGGAAAATAAGAAATTAGAAAATAAAACTGAAATAGCTTCCACCGAAAGAGAAGAGCACTCCAAATAATTCCCGTAATTTCTTCAACCAAGATAACACTTATACTAAATTTGCTAAAAATTAAAGTGTATAAAAACAAACTTAATATTACAAGAACTAGAGAGAATTACAAGAGAGAATGTTACTCTCCAAAATGTTGTGTGGAAATAAGCTCAAGAACTAGGCCTATTTATAGCACAAATTTAGCACACCAACTTAATAAAATAAAAATGAAAAGAATTAAAAAGAAATAAAAAGAAATAAAAAAATACTACGCACAATTAATTTACACAACACCAACTGCACTCAGCCGAAAGGAAAAAGAGCACTCAATTCTGCACCAGCTGCCACAACAGGGACCACGCGCGCGAAGGCGCGTGGCATGCACGCGCGGGCTCAACTAGGAGGATTGCAGGCGCGTGTGCTTCACGCGGAGTGGGGGAGAGTGGCCAGGAGTGAAGAATGGCCGACAGCCTTTTGCAAATTTGACACAAATTCTTTCTTTTATTTTTTTGATTAATGCCGACAGCAATTCTCTTGTTACTTTAGTGCACTGCCTTCACCACCTGCTAAAAATAAATGCACATCATTCGTTTTTTTTTCTAACTTATAATTTTTAATTAACAAATATTTAATTTAATTCAGAAATTATAAAAATAAATATCTAATATTATGAGATATTTATAATTATAATTTTCTAATTAAATAAAATATTTGTTAATATAAATGAATCATTAAGTCCTGAGCTGCGGTAAATTGAGGGCCTAAAACCGGACTCCTTTTCCCTAACGAAAAATATATCAATTCCAATCGGGCTTTTCTCTTTAAGAATATATCACTTTCCATCTTTTTGTGATAATTCTATTTTCTCATTGCTCGCCCAGGTGCGAATTACGGCCTCTTGAGGATCTAAAACTGGATTCCTTTTGCGAAACGAAAAATATATCAATTCCAACCGGGGTTCCAGATTTAAGAATATATCATTCAGGATTCCTTTATGATAATTCTTTTTCCTCGTAACCAGTCCACTTGATAAAATTGAGATAGAATTCCACCGTTTTTAGCCTTTTATTGCCAAAATACCTAAAGTTGCGAGTTCTGCACAACAAAAACTTAATTAATAAAAAAAATGAATTAAAAATCACAACATACTTAAGAATAAACTACTAATTTAGGTCCAATTAGCGGAAAATAAGTGGATATAAAATCCACTTATCAGTTTCTAAGGATATTCTTTCTAAATTAGGAAGTTTAGAGAAATATGATAATGAATTTTTAGATTCTTTTCAAGGCCAGGGTCCATTATATGATCTTCGTCAGTTAAAGAATGCTAAGTTCCTAGAGGAGCATAATCGTAATGGTTACACGTTTGTTGTTGTTTCGTATTGTTATGATTTCCAGGTAATTTATATGGTAATCTGACTCTATTTGTGTGTATTGTTTGTTTGTTGCAGTTGCAGGTGAGTCGTTGAAGACAATTCTTACAAGTTGTTTAAAAGAGAAAATGGATCGTGCCTTGATGTTATTAGCTAAGCAGTCCCCTGTGTCCAAAACTACGGGCGGAAGTTCTTCTGTGCGGACTGGCGGTTTGATCCCGAAACCCGCGGGTTCTGGTCTTGTTGAAATGATTGTTGGGAATGAGGTCGGGAATGAGAATGATGGACAGCCAGTTGATGAGGGGGCTGGTCTTCGTGAGAGGAAACGTTCTCGGGAGAGTGGGACATCTCGACGGATTGTTTTAAGAAAATGTGACGATTCAGGTCGTGAGAATGCCAAGGGTCCTGTTATTAATGACGTTACTGAGTTACCTCCTGTTTTGTAACTAGTTAATCCTGTTTCTTCTGTTCGGGTGGAAGTCACTCCTAATCAGCGATGGACTGCTGGTCCGAATGCTCCTGTGCAGGTGTTTAAAGTGTTCGATCTTCCCCAAGACTTGGGTTCTTATGTTGACAAGTCTCGAGCTGAGATTGCAAAGCGGTGTCTGATGCGTGGGGGTCGGGTAATTTCCTTTTCTTCGTTGTCTTTGTTTAACATTTTTATATCCCTATCGTTACTATATTGCGTTTGTTTTCTGCAGTTTTTGTCCGATTTGACCCATATTGTTAATGCCTATAAGACGGACATTGACTTTCGAAAAGATGATCGGGTTGATCAAGAGTTGTTCGAGATCAAGGGTCGGGTTGTTGATGCCGAGAAACGAGCTTTTGATGCGGAGAAGCGAGAGGCTGAGGCCGCTAAGAAAAACTTTTCTGATAAAAATTTGTTGAGAGAAGAAGTTCGTGTTTTAAAGGAAAGGGTGACGAGCTTGACTGATGAGTTGACTAAAGTTAGAGCTACTGCTGATTTGGAGAAGGGAAAGAGTGCTGATCTCGAGCAATATTTAATCCGTGAACGAGGCAAGATAAAGGAGCTCGTGGACGAGAATGTTCTTTTGAAGGCGGATGTCGAAAAGGGGGCTGTCGATGTGGCACGGGCACTTGGGGTCGGTTATGGTTATTGCTATGATCGTTTGAAAGTTGCCGGGATTAACCTCGAGGGTCACTCCTTTGAAGACTATTGTGCCGAGCTGGCAAAAAGCCTTCCTAAGGAATCTGCTAATGAGACTCCAGATGTTGTTTGAAGGCAAGGTATGCCTCGTTACAGATGTAGTGTTTTTATGACTTTGAATTATTTATTTGCCAGGGGATGCCCTGTGTAGTTGTTTAACTTTTATCCCAACTTGGTGTTGGATTTGAATTTGGTTTTTTAATGTTGATGTTTTCGATTTCTTAGTCATCTTAACTTTTCTCTACGTATATGAATTTGTTTAATTAGCTGTTATTATTTAAAGGAAAAATTGCTGTGACATGGTTGTCAGCATTGTTTTATGATGGCCTTTGAGGATAGTAAGATTTTATAAGGATTAATCGTGAATCGATTTTATTAAGGATTAAAGATTTGTCTTGGCTTTTTATCTTGAATCTGCTTAATGATTCAAGGTTTTTTTTTTGGATGGAGGTTGAAAACCTTATCATTATATTAAGGCGCACATTTGGGAATATAAAGGTACCCAATGTATATGTTAAATCAATAATATGCGAAACAGCAATTTAATCAATGGATTTTCAGGAGGTTAAATCACTAAGATATTTAAAAAAGAGATGCATGTGTCCAGTCCCATGGGAGATCGTAAAGGAAAATGGGGGCAATTTTATTAAATAACTTAGGGGAAATCTAAGCGAGGACCTTGTATCAGCCCTTTTTCACTTAGATAAATTTTTTGGTGGAAGGCGGTAGATTGCCCCCAATTACAATAAAACAGATAAACTACTGATAAATTTTTTTGAGGTGGATTCCATTCCATGCATTTTTGATGGGCTCGCCATTGAGGTGTTCCAGCTCGTAGGTCCCGAGGCTTACAACCTTTCTGATCTTATACGGACCTTCCCACGGAGCTATGAGCTTGCCGACCTGTGTCGGTTGCGATGCCGCTGCCTCACGGAGCACGAGGTCGTTGACCTGGAAGCTCTTTGTCTTGACCTTCTTATCAAAGTACTTTGATATTTTGTTCTGGTACTCAATTGAAGCTGTTTTAGCGTCATCTCGCAATTCCTCTATTAGGTCGTTGTCTAGGCGTAAGCCTTCGACTGAACTCTTAGGATCAAAGGCCTTGACTCGAGGTGATCCAAGGCTAACCTTGACTGGTAGTACTGCGTCTGTTCCATAAGCCATTTTGAAAGGAGTTTCCCGCGTGGAGGTGCGCGGGGTCGTACGGTATGACCAGAGAACATTGGGGAGCTCATCAACCCAGCATCGAGGAATTTCCTCTATTCTTTTCTTGATCCCTTGGAGGATTGTGTGATTAGTGACCTCGACCTGCCCGTTGGCCTGAGGGTATGCCACCGATGACTTGATATGCTTAATTTTCAGCTCGTTGAGCGTTTTTTCAAACTTTTCTCCCACAAACTGAGTACCATTATCAGTGACAACGATCCTTGGGATTCCAAAGCGGAAAACAATGTACTCCATGAGAAATTCTATTATTTTCTTTTCCCTAATTCTGGCCAAAGGTTTGGTCTCGACCCATTTGGTCACATAATCGATGGCAACAACGATATATTGAGCTTGGCTTTTTGATTTAGGGAAAGGACCAACTATGTCGATTCCCCACTGAAAGAAGGGGCATGGAACGAGGACTGGATTAAGCGTTGTCGTTGGTCGAGACTAACGTTTCCATGAAGTTTGCATGGGGTACATTTTTTCACGAACTCTTAACAATCTTTTCTCAGTGTTGGCCAAAAAAATCCTTGTATAAGAATTTTTAAGGCGAGGTTTTTACATCCCATGTGTTCGCCGCATATCCCGATGTGAACCTCTATGATAGCGAGGTGAGCTTCCTCGAGGCCGAGACATCGAAGCAATGGTTTAACCAAAGATCTTCTGTATAGCTTGGAGTCCTTTACACAGTAATTCCTTGCCTTGTACATTAAGGATCTCGCTTCATTTTTTGATTCTGGCAGCTTGTTGTTGATTATGTAATCCAGGAATGGAGTTCGCGAGTCAGGATGTGAAGCTATCTCGTTGACCTCGAGGCTGTTTATTGTTGGAGCTTGAAGTTCTTCAACATAGATTGGTTCGTTGCATGTGGTAGATGACGACGAGGCCAGTTTTGATAGAGCGTCAGCCCACTGGTTTTCAGTCTTGTCTACATTTGTTAGATTCCAAGTGGTGAAATTTTCTAACATTGCTCTTGCTTTCTCCAAGTATTCTTGCATTCTATTATTGTGAGTTTTGAACTCACCACTGACTTGTTTAACAACGAGCTGGGAGTTACTAAATATATCAATATTTTTCACCTCGAGCTCAATTGCGAGCTTAAGCCCGACGAGGAGTGCTTCGTATTCTGATTCGTTATTCGTTGCTTGGAAAGCAAATCGAATTGCCTGCTGGACTCGGAATCCGTCGGGGCTTAAGAGAATTAATCCTGCACCACTCATGGCTGTTGTTGAGGAGCCGTCGACGTACAAGGTCCACGGTCTCGTGGCCTCATTGGCAATCTCCCCCTTTTGGGGTGTCGGATTTAGAAAACTGGCATTCTGCCATGAAGTCTGATAGCACTTGCGCTTTCATTGCTGTTCTGGGCTTGAATTCTATGTGAAACTGACTTAGCTCGATGGTCCAGGCCACGAGGCGACCTGTCATGTCGGGTTTATGCAATATCCTTTTTAATGGTTGATTTATCATCACTTGTATTTCTCGACAAGGGAGTAGACCAACTTTTCTACCTGCGGATACCTTGTTTCCGCATCGCGCAAGGTGTGACTAATGTAGTACACATGAGTTTCTTTCCCAACTTCTTGTTTGATTAGGACAGCAGCCACTGTGAGGTCGCAAGCCGAGAGATAAATTCATAAGGGCTCGCCTGGTATTGCTCTAGTTAAGATCGGGGGCGAGGTGAGGAACTATTTGAGTTCGTGTAGACTTCTCTTACAATCCTCATTCCAGGATAACTTTAACTGTTTTGATGCCCCTTTAATGACTTGAAAGAAAGGGATATAGCGCTTGGAAGATTGAGGAATGAATCTTCGTAGTGCCGTAATGCAGCCTGTGAGCGACTGTACCTCTTTTAGCGAGGTAGGGTCTTTCATGTCTAGAATGGCCTTGATTTGGCTGGGGTGGGCCTCGATGCCTCGCTGGGTGAGAAGAAAACCCAAAAACTTTCCCGAGGTTAAACCAAAGGAGCATTTTGTCGGGTTTAACCTCATTTGATTTTTCCGAACATTTTCAAAAGTTTCTTTCAAATCTGCGACGTGATCTTTTGCTCTTTTAGATTTTGCGATCATGCCGTCGACATAAACCTGGGGATTTCGTTCGATTTGTGAGGCAAATATGGTGTCCATCATCTGTTGGAACGTAGCTCCGACATTAATGAGGCCGAAGGGCATGTTCTTATAAGCAAATACTCCTCGATGGGTGATGAAAGCCATTTTTTCCCAGTCATTTATGTCCATTTTGATTTGGTTATAACCTGAGAAGGCGTCCATAAAAGATAGGAGTTCGTGGCCCGAGGTGGCATCTATGAGCTGGTCTATGTTTGGCAGTGGATAGTGATCCTTAGGGCATGCCCTATTGAGGTCCGAGTAATCGACGCATATGCACCATTTCCTGTTACTTTTCTTCACTAGTACGGCGTTGGTGTCCCATTTTTGGAATTGGACGGGCTCAATGAAACCCGCCTCTAGGAGTCGATCAATCTCACCGTCAATGGCCTTGCGTTTTTCTTCGTAGAAAACTCGTTTCTTTTGGCACACTGGCCTGACCTTTGGGTCGATATGTAAGGAATGTCGTGCAATGACTTCGGGTATTCCCGACATGTCTTTTGGATCCCAGGCGAAAACTGTTTACACTAATACACACAAGCGTACGTGGTCACAAGTAATATATGAATAAGTCGAGTTCGTTCCCACAGGGATCTGGTTATGGTTTTAATTCAGTTATTGTACCTATGCAACAATGTATGGTTATTACTCACTGCTAAGACAAATAACAAATTTGAGTTTTAATTAACTAAACTAACTAAGATGCAAATTATCAACTAAGAATTAACTAACTAACGATAATTAAAATCAAATTACTTTCGCAATATGAACCATGGAATCCTAACTTCATTAAATACTTCGCTTAGATCTGACGCCTTTAATCACTATATGCAATGGTTATGATATCTGATCGGACAACACGAAATAAGTATACGCTACTTCTCAGCATACATATACCAAACTAAACATACATCCACAAAAGAGATAGAAGATGAATAGACACCAATTATGCTTAGACCCTATATCTCTATAGAATTTGAAAACATAACGGTTGAAGAACAAGTTATCCATAAAGATCACACAGGGCAATATAAGTATTTTCATCTCATACTACGAATCATGTTGATAAACAATCATGAACCTATGCTAGCATGGCAAGTTCTAAATCTCAAGATCCACTTTCACTTCACAAGAAATTAACAAATTAGATGTTCGCGACGCATCTATCAATTAAGCACAACCATACACGGATATCAGATACACATCACACACAGATCTTTAAAGCCTCAAAATACTAAAGCTCCATAAATAAATCGTTAGAATCCCATGACAACGATTAGTTCATAATCGAACCTCTCGTCATCATGGGATCTGATGAAACCATGATAAAAACAAAGTATGAAAAGATACAAATAAACCTAAGTAATCGATATGTAATGATGTCTCTTTATTTCTGTCCCCCAAGATGTGTATTTATAGCCCCAATTTACCTCTCCATCAAGCAATTGCCGTTTTAGAGTTAGAATAGGAGTATGACAATTTCCGTTCTTGAATGAGAATAGAATTGCAAATTCCATGTGTAGATCTGATTCTAGAATGTTCTAGCCGCCCAGAGCAATTACCATACGTATTAGAAGTAGGAATTATAGCAATTTCCTTGTCAAAGTTGAATTTCTGCAGTTCGGCACATAATACGTTTCCTAAACTGATTCGGTTTTGAAGGAAAATTCGTAACTGACTTTTCTTCAGTATTTCTGGACCGTTACAGCTTTGTTTTGACATCTAGACCACTTTAGAATGATAGAGAATCTCGTTAGCTTCGCGTGGACTGTAAGATCGTCCAAAACGGACTTATAAAACTCAAGATATGGCCCAAACAGTGAATCAGAATTTTCAGGATAAAAATTCATAATTTCCAGAAGGGTTCCCGCGCCACAGCGCCCTTCCCAGGCCACAGCGCGCCATACTTTCTATCCAAGATTGTAGAAAATCTCCCAGGCTTCACGTGAGCTGTAAGATTGCTGAAAACGGACTTCTAGAACTCCAGATATGGCCAAAATAGTGTAGACTGCGCAGCCGACCCGGAAAATCCGAATTTTAATCAAATTAACCTCCAACTCTCTTAGCTCTGCAAAACTCAATGAAAACACATTAAACACACCACATACTTGAGGTCAAGTAATCAATTTAAGCCGATACGAAGCATTCCAAGTGGATATAAAATCCACTTATGAAAAACGTCTTTGAATTCTCTGATCAACTGAATGATTTTTTGGCGGAGGTCGGGGTCGAGGTTCTTTCCAATCTTTTTTACCTTATTTGGGTCATCGACAATTACCTCGATCTCCTCCATCTCTTCCATTGGCGTATAGTTTGATCCGCTTGGGACCTCGATGAGGTCGCGAAGATCCATGTCCATGATTTTGTTGATGAAGTTGTCTTCCACTTGCTTATTTTTAGGAATTGCCATTGTTAAGTAGCACTGTTGCTGCGATCTGATCGCCTACGACCTCTCCTACCCCGAAATCGGTGGGAAATTTCATTTTCAAATGTGGGATAGAGGTGATAGCCTTCAGGGCTGTTAACGTTGTTCTTCCCAAGATGGCGTTAAAGCTAGAAACGACGTTAATAACATGGAATTTTACTGTTTGCCAGGTCTGGCATGGGAGAGAGCCGAAGAGAACTGGGAGATCGATCGTTCCCACGACCTTGACCTCGTTTCCGGTAAACCCATATAATGGGATGTTTACGTTTTCCAGTTTTCGTTCTCCTATATTCATTCTGGAGAAAGCACTATGATATAAAATGTCCACCGAGCTACCGTTGTCCACAAGGATCTTTTTAACAGTGTTGGTCCCTACTTTGGCCGTGATCATCAGAGCGTCCTGATGAGGCTCAATCATCCCGGGAGGGTAATCCTCGTCCGAGAAGAAGATAATTGGAGTAGGATTAGGCCGTTGGCGTTTTTGTGGTTCTGGATGAATACTAAATACTTCACGAGCGTATAATTTCTTGGCATTATTGGAGGTTCCCCCGGCAGCATAACCACCAATTATGACATCAATGATTCTATCCGGGTCATGTTGGCGATTTCGCTGGGTGTTCGTATCATTCTCGATATAATGGACAAAGTGTCCTTGTTTTAGTTTTTCCTCAATTAGATTACTTAATTGAAAACAAGCCTCTGTGGTGTGACCGTAGTCCTCATGATAATCACAAAATTTTGGGCTCGGGGGCCTACCCGGCTTCATCGACCTTGAAGTTCGGTAGCCAGGCTCCATTTTTAGGATTGCGAGTATGGTGGATTTATCCACTGTCAACTTTGTGAACTCTTTTTCTGTTCTATCTCGAGGCCTTCACGACCTGTCGGAGCGAGATGTTTTTTCTATTTTAGGACTCCTTGCATCTCGAGATCTTGAGCGTGAGTCGCTTTCCTTCCTGTAATCTGACTTCGGAGATCTAAATTCCGAACTGGATCTCTTCTCTCATCTCTGTGAATATTTTCTGGGTGATTGAATGCTTCCTACGGCCTCTTGGAGTGTCATTCTATGTTCTTCGATCTCGAAAGCAGTTTGAAGAGATCGTGGACTTTTTTCAAAGTATTCCTCTAGCAAAAGGCCATGCCTGTGTTTATCAATGCCTGCGGTGAGATAGTTGATGGCGAGTTCTTCCACAAGATTATGGATCTCCGCGACTTCTGCTCGAAAGCGAATCAGGAATTCCCGTAACGACTCGCCGGAGCATTGTCTGACATTCATGAGTAAAGCTGTGATCTTTCCACCTTTGTAATTGCTGGAGAATCTGCCTTTGAACTTAGTTTTCAACAAGTCCCACGATTCTATGGACCTCGGGGGCAAGTTGTTGTACCATTGTAGGGTGGTCCCTCGAAGACAGGTGGAAAAGAATTGGCACCGGGCGATTTCCGAGTGTCCACAAAATTTCATTCTTCCATCGAAGGTGTTTAAGAATTCGCTAGGGTCTGTGGACCCATCAAACTGGTCGAGTGACGGGGCTTTCAAGTTTCTATTGATTCGTGCGTTTTCAATTCACACAGCGAGGGGACTTTCAGTCGGGACCTCGGAGCCGGCCTGGCTACGAATAAAATTTTTGCACATTGCGACATCGTTTTGTAGTTGAGAAATCTCCTCCGACCTATAGGAGTCGCTTGATTCACTTTGCCTCATAGATGTTCCATGGGACCTCGTCTGCCTCCTTATTGGGGGAATCTGATACGATCTGTTGGACTCTGTTTCGTCCTCATAACTTGCATCATCTTCATACCCCTCGCTGTCGTATCTGGGAGACCGATATTCATTAGAACGAACTGGCAAAGATGTTTGTTGTAACTCTAGCTGGAGACGTCGTATTTCTCTTTGTTTTTCTAGCTTTAGCTATAACCGTCGCCTTTGGGCCTCGAGGACTTCTAGTTCGTCCTCGGACTCATTGTAATCTTCATCTTTCTCCAGAACTCCTTTATCAGGATTTTGTCTCCTCATCTTTTCGAGGTGGAGACGGGCATCGCTCGTCAATACCTGTTTGCCCGACCCGTCTTCACCTGTTTGCCCGAAGCTGTCGGTACCCGTGTACGAGTATCAGCTCGAGCTCTCTTTTTACCGTGTTCTATAACAGGGGGTTCCTGAAGATCCTCATGCGTTTCATCTTTTCCATGGTTGGAGCATAACCGTCTCGGTTGTAGTGGTTGTCTTGGGACTCCGTCATCCTCACGGGGGATTGTTCTTATTTCATCTTCCTCTGCGAGGCGTTGTACGGTAGGTTCACCGTCGTAATCATCCATTGTACGATGCAATCGTTGATAAAAGAGCTCCTTCTAGCGCCAATTGATGGACTATGAAATATCTTTAAGCTATTTGTTCAATTATTAGTTAGGATATTGATGGAGAATAGAGAATTTTCTTATTTCATAATCCTTAGAGGTTCTCTCTTTACATCAATTGGCATCCTTTTCCAAGTAGGGTGGTACAAGAATATTTATAGGGGATCCCTTGTGGGTGTCCCCTTATCACCACCTTACTTGGAGGGTAAGTCATACTAATCTATTTCCAATTCCTGGGCTTCAAGGCCCACTAAGGTGATTTAATACACTTTGGGCCTAACTACAAACTATGGTTGATTGGGTTTAAGCCCATTGAGAGAATAATACATTTGGGCCTAACTACAATCTGAGCTTTATTGGGCCTAATTACTAACTATAATTATATATAATATTCTATCTAATATCCGTGGTTCAACACGTATCCTACACTGTTCATCGTCCCCATCGATGCTCTCTGTCGCTCGTCAATCTCTCTCTCTCTCTCTCGCCTCTCTTCGATCTCTCTCTCAAGGCACTCTCCCAACCACCACTGCATGCCCACATGATCGCAGGATCATCCCCTTCCTCTTCTCCATGTCTGTTTGTATGCTACGGCCTCGCAAGGGCTTGAACGAAGCTCGCCGCAGAGAAATTATTTAGATAATTAGGGTTCAAAAGGGGGTTTAAAATCCGACATTATAAATGGTTTGAAATTGGTATGAGGTTGTAGATCGTCGAGAGATGATTCGAACGGTATGTAAAATGTGCTTAAAAAATGACGGGATAGTGGCGAACGGAGGGATGCTAGATTTTGAAAAAAATCGCTTGAAAAATCACCTCTCTCGGCTCTTCTGTGAAGGTGAGAGCGACAAAGGTTACGCATCCTCTAGATGCGTGTCTTGGGATACGCAATCTCAAGATGTGTGTTCCGGACACACATCTGCTTGTGGAATTTCCAATTTGTAAAGAACACGCCTCTCACACATGCGTGTCACCTATACGCATCTATCACATGCATATTTCGTGGGTATTTAGGACCGTCCCCAGCCCCCATAGATATTTCGGACCAAATGTTTTGAAAAATGTATAATAGAGACGTATGTAAATTTATTGATTTTGTTGTAAAAATTTGATTGTATATGTAAGACTATATTTTGAGACATATTATAAAATTTCTTAATATTGAGTAAAAGTCATCCTTATGCTTGTCTCAATCATTTTTTCTAAACATATACATTGATACACTTTTAAATTTAAATGTTTAGTTTTAATTTAATATTTATTACACAATATAGAAGTTCAATCAAAAATTTTGTAAACTAAAATTTTTTTATAATATAATTTTGATTTATTTTTTAACTAAATTTTAAATTTTTTAAAATATTTCAATCGATGTAAAATATGACAACCTTGATGACTCGTGCGTGCATGTATATGAAATCTAAATCATTTTTATTTTATTTTATTGTATATTGATCTAACTATATGTTATAACTCAACCATTATATATTATATTGATCAATATATTATAAAAAAAATCATAATTATATAAAAATTCATAATTATATAAAAATTTATATACCATACTTTATAATCGAGTTATAATCTAATTGATCATAGGATATAAAATCCGGCATAACAAATGGTTGAAATGGGTATAGGGTCGTCGATCGTCGAGAGAAGATTCGAACGGTATATAAATTTTGCTTGAAAAATGATGAGATGGTGGTGAACGGAAGGATGCCGGAAAATCAAAGTAATTTGCCTCAAAAATCGCCTCTCCCATCGCCTTTGTGCAAGTGAGAGAGACAGCGGTTACGGATCTGGAAGATGCGTGTCATGGGATACGCATTCTCAAGTTGTGTGTTTTGGACACGAGAAATCTCGTGTAATTTCTGAATTGTATACTACATGCCTGGTGTAAATGCATGTACGGGCCACGTTTCTCTCACATGCGTGTTCCGTTGGTATTTTGGGCCGGCTCCCGCGCTCATGGGTATTTCGAACCATGGGGCTTGAAAAATGGGTATTTAGGGCCATCACCCATTGTAGAGTATGCTCAATTGATTAAAATATTTTTTTTATAATTTTATCTATCTAATATTCTAAAAATTAAATGAACCAATATTTCATTTACTTAAAAAAAGAAAATGAGAGAACAAGAAAAGAGAGCTAGTTTATGTTATAGGATTTTTACACAAAACTCAGAATTAGTTGTAATGGTAAAGGCATGAGTTTGCGAGTAGAAGGTTACAATTGGTTAAGTCATGAATTTGCGAGTAGAAAGTTAGAAGGTTTCAATTGGTCAAGGCATGAGTTTGCGATTAGTGGTTTGAATCCTATGATAGTTTTAGTGCCCTAGAGACAATGTTATTGTGCTTCTAGGAAGACTATTTTGTTATTTAATGATTATGTTCCATCGATTATTCTATGATTGATTTATTATGTCTTTGTTTACTGCGAAATAAATGTTAGAATAATAAATGTCCTTGGAATATGTAACACGTATTCTATATCTTTAAGTATGTGACTTAAAAATGAGATTATAAGAATAGTGTTTTTATTCCTAAATATCCCTAATCGAGCATTAATAATATGGGACAATTATAATGCATAAATATTAGTATGTTTGTTGACAGATGACCACATCTCACTGGTCATAGGTATAGTGATACTAAAGTCAAGAACATAGGTGCATGTAATATTCTACATGACACTGGATAGACCCACAGTGAGATTCTACATGTTAATAATATCATTAGAAAGACTCACAGTAATAATGGTGTAATGATCCTTAGACTTGAGATCATTATATTTCTATACGAGGATTAATATACTTTGACTACATTAAAAGTTACCTTTGACCGGGTAATGACAAAAGTGGACATCGGGTATATTATGAGACGTATGAGAAATATGAATGATAAATAAAGGATTTAACCCTCATATTATTAGGAGAGATATTATTGGCCTCTTGATTGAGTGGGACTATAAAAATGCATGGTCATGCTCAAATATTGATTTGTTTTTAATAGTCTACTCACTGATCAAGGAAACCCGGATTAAACGTTGAAGAGGATGACAAAATACATGCCTCGAGTTTAATCTATAATATTTGGTTAAAGAGATTATATTACACAGAAACATTTATCACGAAAGGTTTAATTGGATCACCAATTATTATTATTACTTGGGTAGCAATGATGTATTACTAGATACCGCTCATTGTTTATAATTTTATTATTAGATATTAAAATTATTACCAACGTAATAATAACCTAAAGGGTCACACACCTAGAACGTTTAAAAGGAGTTTTAATTTAAATTCCGAATTTAAATTAAATAATTATAAATTCGAAATTGGTTATTTAATTAATTAAGTTGGACTTAATTAATTAGATCATTAATAGAATTTTATAATACTAACCCAATCAGTTTTTGTTTTATGAGAAGCCCAAAACGAATTATGGTTTTCAACCCAATCTCTCCTCTATAAATACATAACGATGTATTGTTTTAGGGTTATCCTTTGCAAAATTAGTTTTAGCAAAAAACCATAGCAGCTCTACATCAAGAGAGGCTAGAGAGAGAGAAATCGAGGGCAATTTTCGGCTAGTACCGACTCCGATGATTGTAGAGACAATCGGGCGTTCTTGTGGACTGATTAGAGACGCAGATCTTGCATCAAGGGTTGCGTGGTGATTGCATCTTGGACCTCCATCTTTCAGAATTTGTAAAGCTCTTTAATAGGTATGATTTCGTTTCTCCATAATCAGCCATGCCTTATACACGGATCCTAGGGTTAGGGTTTAGGTTTTATTTTTGTTTTACGACTGTTTTTCGCTGCGTTTATGTGTCGAAACCCAACATCCTAACAAAAACATAATTTCAATATTTTTCACATAATTATTAAAAGATGACATTTTTATAATTTTTTTTAAAAAAAAGATAAAATCGTAACTTCACACCCATTGAAATGGCAATCTTCGCCCTTGTGTTGAAATTTAATATATAACAATAGATCATAGTAAACTTAATTATTTCAATTTCGATTGATTTTATTATTAGAACGTAATTCATATGTTATATAAAACTAGCTTTTAAGCTCGTGCAATGCACGGGTACATTCTAGATATTAATAAATTATTAATGTTTGCTAAATTAGATGGACGATAAAGGGTTGAGTTATACGATAGTAAATGTTAGTAAATATTTGTGTTGTTAATCATTTTTCAGTTTATTGAGATTTATGTTTAGTTATTTTCATGTGAATTTAAACTTATTTGTATTATAAATTTACTATTTAAAATATGATATAAGCAATTGCTTATTAACTAAATACATGAATAATTACAATATAAGTTATTGTCTTATAAAATATGACATAATATGGTTTTGGTTTGTATACACTAAAAATTTTCACTTAAACGTATAATTTATTATCACTGTTCATATTATAATTCCAACAATACATTTGAAAAAAATTAAAATTTTATTATAAATATTTGAAAATAATAATTCGATATTTAAGTATTCTATTTTAACAATACAATGATAACCTCTATTTTTTTATAAAACTCTCGTAGCACTAATGTCAACTACGTGTCTTGCGATTTTAATGAAATTCATATCAGCGAGTAAATATTTTTGTTTTTCCAAAAATGTAAATAACACACATACACATGCGCGCGCATACACACACACACACACACACACACACACACACACACACATATATATATATATATATATATATATATATATATATATATATATATATATATATATGTAACACTCCCAGACCCGGGGTCAGGGATCTATCGGGTCTTCGTCCATCTCAAGGAACACATCATCACAGGCCTAATCGAAGGCCTCGGGGTCTGGTATCTCAGAATCCCATTCATCTATACGAATCGAGGTTACTAACCAAGAAATCCTAAGTATGGTTTCCCAGAAGAAGTCCCCTCGCGGGGTTAATCTAAAACAGTCAGGGTCACATCCTATAACCCGATTACAAACTCGCCATGACCTCTAGGTATTATCATTATTATTAAAGGTATTGTAAGACTCGATCTCCAATCGTTTCTGAGGACTGTAACCTGACGCTCTGATACCATTTCTGTAACACCCCCAAACCTAGGGTCAGGGATCTAGGACAGTCACAATCCATTATTCCATGCTGTACCTGTATTACTCACAATATACACAATCCACCTGCTCATGACCCCACAATATACATCTCACACACACACACACACACACACACAGAGGTTAGAGTCTCAGAAACGATACATTAAAACATCTGCGGAATAAAATGTTATTATTACAATACCCAAATGTCTTTTTGAATATGATATCGATGCAACCTCCAAGTGAAGGCACATAAACAACTTAACCCACTGGTTCTCATGATCCTCTTGCACAATTCATACTTATACATAAGGTGAATAACAGAATTCTATCCTGATCCTACTAGTCCTGACTACTTCCGAGATCACTGCTGGAAACTGCCCAGGGAAAAGCCTTGTGCTTACCACTCGCTTGCGGGGTGTGTGCCGTGTCCTTGGCATCCTGCTTAGCTGCTATATAATATATAAAATAATAGCAAGAGTAAGCGAAAGCTCATCAAGGTAATAAAAGAATGGCATAAATCTGCCTTAAACTCAAACCCAAAATGAAGCGGGTATAAGACAATAATTGTCAAAATATCTTGATACTTAAATTATTTCCTCATCGGGATATATTCAAAACAGTACTATCATAGTACTTCAAATATCATTTACTATCTTTATAAAAAAGATATTTTCAACTCATACTTGCCGTATCAATTTATACTTAATGACATTCTTGAAACATTTGTAACCATGACACTTCAATAGGAGATAGTGCACAATAATTTCATATAACATGCCCTTGCGTTATTCTGTTCCACTAATATTCCTTCTATTAACTGAGAAGGTTATTGATAAAAAATAATTTATTTAATGAAAATGCAAGACTCTGCCAACATTATCAGTAATGGAGCACATGGGTTTTCATTACAGTGTCGCAGCACAATTCCAATTGGAAGAACAGGGATTATTCTGGAGTACACCCGATACAAGGTGATCAGCCATTCTATTGTACAAAACTTCGCTACTAGAAGACGGGAAGTGATCCTTCTTTCGAGGTCGTGGCCCTGACCGCATTTGGGTCTTTAAGCTGGACTGTCGCACAGCCTCCTACGCTTGGATGGACTATCCCACAGCCTCTTACACCTGGATGGATTGTCCCACAGCCTCTTACACCTTAACACTTTCCTCCAGTCCCAAAAATAGATGCTCAACTTCAAACCCTTACTTCCGGAAGTATTTGTGGAAGCAAGTCGGACATGTGGGTTGACTTTCGTCAACAGATTCTCTTTGAGATTGAACTCATTTTGAAAACATGCGGGGAAATTAGTCAGAGTTTTGAAGTCATTCGAGTGATGAGCGAAGGGAGAAATCACTATTTTTACTCCCAAAACCTTGGTCCCCACATTTTGAAGCCTTTATGACTAGTGGTTTATTCACAATTACTCATTGGGAACCCTTAATAATTTTTAAAATAATTTTCCAAAGATCAGAAAATATTTAAAATAATTTTTAAACCTTTGAATGAATTTTTAAAGAATAAATAAGATTTGTAAATAATTTTGGAATATTTAATAAATAATTAAATAATATTTATTAAGAAATAAATCCTTAATAAATTATCCTTAAAAGAATATTCAAATAAATATTCGTTTTATTAATAAATATTCAAATAATATTTATTAATAAAATATATAATATTTTCAACCCAAAAATCTCCAATTTTTAATTAATTGGAATATTTTTAAATCACATTTCGAATAAATATATGTCTTCGGCGATTCCTGGGTTTTACTAACAGGATTACGATAAAATATATCTGAACCCCGATCTAGAGTCAAAACAATAAATATGCTCTTATCTATAGAGCTACAAGATACACCGGTTTACGAATACTTTACCTCAAAGCTCGTATATAATCCAAAAGTCAAATTCTATTTCAACATGAAATAAGATTATCGCAAAACTGTATAACACTATACATGGCAAATGCAGTATTATACAACAATACTTCAAAAGTATACGTTTAGAAAACTTGCCTGATGCTCGAGAAGTAGTAGGGGCTTGTGACAGTGTCAGATGATCTAGACAAAGTCAAATGAAAAACATATGATTAATCCCCTGGATAATCCACTTATAACTCAATGCTTAAACATGTAAGCGAAACATAAACAAGGCATTACTAGCTCGCTTTAGACTCACACTAAGTCCATGTTAGTCGATAAACACTTATGTCGAGAGTTCGTTTTAGAAATTGAGTCTCGTTCGCCCGTTTTACTAAGTGGTTTTCAAAGTTATAACCAAGTACTTCTCTAAGGGGTTCCTTCGCACTTATCCTTGATTCAAACATTTTTATAAAATCGAAAAATAATCCTTTCGACATGAAGTCTTCTCTCACATCTTCATTATGACCTCTAGTATTTAATTTAGATTCGCAACCGAATATCTCATTTTAAGGGGGTTCAATTGAAGTTACGAACTCACACTTGCGTTTACGAACCACTTTTACGATTTTGACCATATCTCCTAACCCGTAAATCAGAATGCTACGATTCTTTCGCCAAAATGATCTATGAATTAAGATCTACAAGTTCATGGCAGGTGCTCGACCTTGACAGAAAGTAATGTCCCGAACATGCTCTATTTTTAAGACCTAAGTAAATTTCGACATTACGACGGCTTAAAAACGAATAATCCAATTTTCAAACAACCCAAATAAACATTCAATCACCACCCAACACTCATGGAGACTATTCATCATCTTCCTCACTGCCTCAACAGGTCTTGGAGCTACAAAAATTATTTTCACATGTTCATAACACCCACATAACATACATGCTCTAAATCATACATAGAACTCATAAACACCATCAAAACTCATATAAAACTCAAAGGTGGGTTCAGGGTTTACCTTTTTGGAAGCTCTAGAAACACTATCAAGTGTTTATAAACACTTAACAAGCCTTAGATAGTCCTTATATAGCTTAAAACTTAAGAACAAAACAAGAAGACAAATTAGTAATTTCGGAGTTACTATTCATCCCCAACTTTGAGCATGGATTTGACTAGGCTATACTACATGGATTGCCATGAAATTTTGAACGAACCTTACCCATGGAGTGGAGAAGCTATGATTAAAATTTTGTGATTTTCAAAGCTCTGGATCGAGAGATATGAATTTTTCTTTCCTTGCTGTTCATACTGGGCAGTTTTGGAGAGTTTGTGTTTTGTTATATCTAATGCCTTATGCCTTGCATATCTCTCTAATATTGGATGCATCCTCTTTTTAATTCTTTGTCCATCATCTATTGGACCATGTGTTAACACTACATTTGTCCAAGTGTTGGCTTAAAAACTAGTTACTCCAATTTTGGTTAAGTGCAAATGCACCACTCATCTTGTAGTTGACTTACTCCTCTTCCACTTTGGTTTCTCAAGTTTACACCAATTGGATTCCCCTTTATCTATTTAATAAAATCAATATGTTATAACTTATATGTTGCATTTTATTACTCTAGTGTGGCACAATCCCTCAAACAAATATTAACTCCAATATTCCTTGTTTGTTCCCTTTATTTCTTGTTCTCAGAAAATGCTCTCGCGATTTCTCAAATGTTCTCAATCCCTTTAACTCTAGGATTTTATTCTCAATTCTATTTCCCACTCATAGTATATCCTCCCTTGGACTTCTAATATTTAATGCCCTCGATTCATAATCCAATTATTATATTCTTGACTTCCCTGTCAATGTTGGAATAATACAATGTTTGGATTCTGACTTCTAGCTTCATTTACATATACTCATTCTCTCTGTACTTCCCTAGTACCTCACTCACTTCTCAACTCCCCTCTAGGGTATACCAACTCATTCCTGGATGATAGATCATTCTTACCTAAGTCGTCAACTATTGAATTACACTATTCAGAAATCACACATATGCACTGGAATCATTATCCATAGAAATATCCATTCATTAAAACCACTATTCATTGAAATCAATGCACTTAATCATAGTAAGAAAAATTTTAATTCTACCAAAAATTTGGGTTCTTACAATATATATATATATATATATATATATATATATATATATATATATATATATATATATAAATAATAGAATACGATAAAATCTTGCATAAGATTCCATTTAGATTTTAAGATATCTAATAATTAAGCTATTTCATGCACTAATATTGAAGTTAACATTAAATTAACATAAACATTATATGATTATATTACAAAAATGTATGGATTTTATCTTAACTATCCATTTTTTATTAAAAATTTGAGTTAGTATTAATGTAACTATTAATAGATATTAATGTGATAGATAGATAAAACAAATATTTATAGGTATTAATGAGGGTATTAATTAGATTGAATAAATATTTTATCGATAATAATTAGAGTATTAATTAAATAAAATAAATATATTACATAGCTATTAATGAGGATATTTATGATTGAATTTGCTCAATAAAACCCTTAACAGATAATAGATAAGACAATCCTAACATTTTCAACTCTAATCTCGTTTATCCTGTATTTTCATAATTTTTCTTTAAAATATGACGCAAGGGACATCGATGAGTTTAAATGATTTTAATTTTAAATTTTTACCTTAAAATTATGTATTGACAAAATATTATTAAACTTAAATAGCATTTTTAACGAAATGAAAATTTAAAGTTTATTATGAAAAGGTTTTTTATTAGTGCATAGACAAAAGATTTTAAATATTTAAATATTTAATTAAAGGTTTAATCGTACGGATGATGTAAATATCTCGTATAAATAAATAAATAAATCAATTTTCAAATAATTTATTGATTTGGATTGATCATTTTCTAACAAAAAAAACGATCAGTCTCTACCGTTAACATTATATAATAAAATAGTATTGTTAAAAGCAATAGTCTACATCTTAAATTTGCATATAGTTATTTTACAACAAAATTTTGAACTAATCTTCAGATTCGTACGATCGGGTTGTTAATTTTTTTTTATTAAATATGATTATGTACCACACTAATAGAAAAGTATTTTATAGAAACCTTTCAAAATTTCTAGTCTTTATTTATATATTTTATACAAAAGAATTTTATAACTCATAAGTTATAATTGTACAATTCTAGACTAAACTTATAAGTAAATTATCCAAACATACGTTAATAACTTATAAGTATAACTTACTTATCACTTATTTTATTAAAGTTAAAAGTAATTTATTTTAAAATTTCTTAAACAGGTCCATGGTGGCTCCATCACATAATACACATAAGACCACTTCAATCTTCCACAACAAAGATAAGCACACATTAAAGAGATCACTTTTTCTTTAATTAACTTGTTTGGATTTAGATTTATTGCTCTACTACAATTGCACATAAAGATTTGCACCTAAAATTAGATTTTTTTAATTATCTAAAATGGTTGATTCTTTAATAAAAGATATCCTCGCAGAGATTTTGAAAAGATTACAATTAAAAACTCTTTTCCAAGTACAGTGCACTAAGAAATCATATTGTCTTATATAATCTACTGACTTCATCTCTCTACCATTTAAATTATTGAAAAAATAGTGAAAATAAATATTCCCTTTTTCATGATCGTTATCGTTCTTATATTTCTTTACGTTTTAATGATAAACAAACAATGCAACGGTATTCTACCATGATGTTACTTTCGATTCCTAAACATAACATGGTTCAAGTATTAACCTAAACATACACGAGACATCCCGTGATCTAATATATTTTTGGCTTCCAGCATTTAGTTAAAAGCCTAGTTTTGTTGTCCTCCTCTTTGACTTTGATTTCATGAATCATTAAGTTATTTTTTAATGATTAAGAAAATAAAATGAAGGTACCAAACAATCTTAGTAATTTGAATCGTTGAGATATGTGTATTAAGAAACGTCAAGAGGAAAACAAATGGGACTTAAATGATATTTGCAAAAAAGAAGGTAATTACGTGAGAATATAGGCGATTTTTAAGAGGGATGATAAATGATAAATAGCGAAACAATGCTTTTCGAAAAAAGAGGCTGACCTGGCTAAAAAGGTTAGCAATAACCTTCCTATCATGTAAGAAGTACAACGGGATAATACTAAACCCCAAACTCGCCAGGCATCCTTTGAGTTTAGTCAGAAGCTGACTTTTTGCCTAGAATTTAATCAAGATCAAAAACTTCTTTACTATGGGGTTAAATTTCAGCGCTGACTTGAGTAAATTAGCATTTTTAAGGGGCTGCATGTTGTTGACGGTGATATCCACAAAAATTCCTAAAATTTTGTCTTGGCCAACAACCATCGGTACATTGTTGTGCGGTTTGAGCTGCATTAATATAAGAAATACATTATAACAAGCAATAAAGCATGATTACTGTCAATGTTGTTTAAGGCGCTAATTTAATCACAAATTTAGCAAGAAAATAATAATTGACATAATCTTAACATTCAAACATAATAGAGAGCATATATGTAACATAATAAATATATCAATAATGAAGCATTAATTAATAATTAGCATAATACCCGTGCGAGACACAGGTCATCTTCTAGCAATTGATATAAATTCGTGTATTTTTATGATTTAAAGGATATTTTTTAGTACAATTGCACATTTTCTGCACATTATTATGATAAAATCAGTACACTCCTTAATATGTACTCCAAGATGTTCATAGACAATCGCATATTTCTTTAAATATCTCAACAAGATATAAGTTACTTTAGTTCCTTCTCTTCGAGTAAACTTCTTAATTAACTTATTTTCTTTTATAATATTGTCAACACGTAAAGATCTTCACTTACATTATTCAGATTTTCAATAATCTAGAAGGAGTCACCTTTTAAAACAACATTTGTTAAATTTAAAAATCTAACAAATTGTAGGATTACAACAGTCGCCATAGCTTCCACGATTTTTGAAAATATTATCTCTTTAATTTCATTGAAAACTTAGCAACATACTCACCTCAAAGTTTTTTTCTTTCAAAAAACAGGCTTCGTCACAGTTAATTTGTAAGAAAAGGTAGAAGTAATCACCTGATTTGATTCAAAAATAAATTTAACTAATACAATTCTTGTCATAAACCTCATAATTGCTTTAAAAGATCGATTGCTATTCCCATAGTATCCCTAAATTTTGAGATTTTTTTTCACGATTTTGATAATCTTTTTATCATTAAAATATTAAGAATAGCAATCATAGTAAAAGTATTCAAAAATTTGTATGTCTCACATACAAAATCAAAGGAGTGGACATAATTTATAAATAGTTTCATCAAACCACTATTTTGCCAATTTTATGAGAATAATTTAGATGATATAACACAATTTGACTAATTCGTAGAATGTGTACAAAGTTATGTTACATGTAGAAAGTGAATAATAATTTGTACTCGCGGTAATTTTGGGTCTTAATATTTTAGTCAAAGAAAATACAGAACTGAGGTTAAGAGAACATAAAGTTCAAAAAATAGGTGTGTGTTTCTTTTTAATTCTCCTTAAAACTTTCCATCCACATAATTCAAATTCTAGAGTGAAATTGCTCAATATTTTACAAAAATTAGTCTACTTCTACTAAAAAATCCAGTAAACACAGTGAAGAATAAAATTCTTGATTTTATCTTTTTCTCTTCAAAGATATACTTTGAGAATCTAGTTTAAGTGTCAGTTGCACAAGGATGACATATTTATTCGTATATCAGTTATATTTAAATTCTCGGTACCACAAGAAACGTAAAATTTATCTACGTAATGATGAAAGCGGTTGAGGTGATGTATAATCAATATGCGAAAAAAATTACATATTCTAAACTTTTATCTTTTTAGGCATACAATATGCAAGGCACGGGCATGTTCTATAAATGAATAAATTGTTATATTTTTTTTAAATATATTATATATTTACATGCTAAAGATACGCGCGATAAATGAGTTATATGATCGTGGATCTTCTGTTGTGCGATTAATGTAGTTTGCTTAAAATGTTATTCTTATATATACTAAGATTCGATGTTTGTTATATTTTTTTGTGCGTTTACGTATTAAATATGTGATTGAAATATGTGATTGATGAGTTTTACGATAGTTAATATTAATACAAGTGTGTATTATACTACATATGAAGGTTCTTTTTTGTATTGTTATATTTTTTATAAACTAAAGATATAAACTAAAGATAATGGTAAAATGCTCATTTTGATTTAAATTGCTCATCAAACCTCTTGTTGTTGTTTGAAATAATGCCCAAAATACCTTTTTTTTACTATCCTAATGTCCAAAATACCCATTTTTCGGAACAGTGCCCGAAATACCCACGGATCACGCCCATGGGTGAGGCGCAACCTGTGGTTCGATTCAACCCACGATTCCGTCATCTCTCATGACTGTCTCTTTCGCGACCGTCTCTCTGGCCATCGCGGCTACACCACATCACTCTCATCTCTCCTCTCACCCCGTCTCTATCTCTCTCAACGTATCTCTTGTTGGTATCTGGCCCCGCAGGAGATGTGAACAAAGCAGTGGACGAAATCGAAAAACTAAGGTTAGAATTTGCGATTTGGGGGTTTTAAATCCGCTATTAGTCATGATTAAAAACTGGTATAAGGTTGTAGTGGAGAGAGAGATGATTCCAATGGTGTATAGAACTTGATCGTAAAAACAAAGGAGAGTGAATAACGGAGCAGGTGGTTATTCGTCGGAAATCGCCTCCCAATCGCTAGCGAGAGAGTTTTCTGAGCGTTTCTGCAGAAATGAGGGAGAAGTGAGATACGCTGCTCGATTCGGCGCATGTTGTGATACGGTTGAGCGTTGGGCGTATCTCGTGGCTTGCGCTCCTTCTGTTGGCATGACTTGTTGATGATATGGCTATAGTATAGGCGTATTGGCAGGATGCGTCTCTGCTATGGGCGTGACATATATTACTCCTTTGTTGTGAGCGCAACTGGTGGGTATTTTGGGCTCCCCTTTAAGCGCGTGGGTATTTTGGATTTTATATAACAAAAAGTGGGTATTTAGGGCACTCACCCTTGTTGTATTAGATATAAAATAGAGAAAGATTGCCCAAAATACCCACTTTTTTGCCCCCCACTGCCCAAAATACCCGTTTTTCAAAACACCACCCAAAATACCCACGGGTCACGCCCTTGGGTGAGGCATAACCGACCACTGTAGCAACCAATAACCGGCGAAAAAGCTCGATTTGGGCGTTTCTATTCCGGCGAATCAAACGCAACGAAACTGGCATGAATGTGTAGAGGGTGATGAGACGAATCTATTGGTATGCATAACATGCCTGAAAAAACACGGTAGGGGGTGAAAGGAGGGAGAGAAAATAACTCGCCGAATTCGCGATTTGAAATGTAAACAGCGAGATCTCGAATTCTTGTAATCGATATGTAATAAAACTTGTATAAAATTAAAGAGGAGACGAAGGCGGTTCGATTGGTATGTAGGTTGTGATTGGAAGAGAAGTCGCCAGTGAGATCTCGCTCGCTAGAGCTCTACAGACGAAGGAGGCGACGGATGCGCATGTGGAACATGCGTATCCGTTGATGCGCCTTCGCAAATGGCGTATCTCACCTACCTGCGCCTTTGGAGATGGCGTATCTCTCCTGACCTGCGCCGTTCGATATGGCGTATCCACTCAATGCTCCGATCCCTTAGGCGAGAGTGAGGAAACACTCCCACCACATGGGCGCATCAGCACATACGCTGATGTGTCTAGCACAGGGGCGAATCCAGAAATTTAAAAATGGGGGTACAACGTACAAGTTAAAAAAAATTTCAACAAGCAAAATGCAATAAATTATCAAATGAGTCATAGTCTTTTACACTTTTTCCCTACAAGTTTTCATCGACTGAAAACGATATATTATAGCATCATTACTAATATTAGAAGCTAAATCTCTCTCTATAAAACATATTAAACAATCATTAAGCAACCAAACAATTAAACAATTAAAAAATCATTCGATTTGGATGGCTTATTTTAGCTGCAGCTGCAATTAAACAATTAACAAACAAACCTAAACATTACATATTTAACAGATGTTGGAAATTTAACATGTATGTCTCTCGGGCATTTAAACAAACAGGTAGAAGCATATGAATTAATATAATAGGAATGAAGGAGGGGGAGATATGTATTTACCGTTGAGATTGAAGTAAAGAAAATCAATATCTGTAGCCACTAGCCAAGCCAAATTAACAAAGAAAGGGGGAGTTTATCTTTAAGTTTGAGGAGTAGTCATTTTAAGCTGCCTAAACATACAAAATTTTCCCTCTATTTTGTGATACTTAAGGGTGTATGTATAAAAAAATTATTTTTTTTTAAAAATAATGGGGACATTTTTCACCCCTTCCTAAGTGCTAGAATCGCCCCTGATCTAGCATGATTGCTGGGTATTTTGGGCGGTACTTCAGCGCCATGGGTATTTTGGTTAGAGAGGATTAAAAAGTGGGTATTTAAGGCACTCACCCTAAAATAGATGGATACAAAATATAAAATAAAATCTATTGTAAAACATTATATCAGAGTTTATTGAATAAAAATACAAAATTATCGTAAGTAGCTCAAAAAAAAAAAAAACGATTTATGTGTATAAATTTTATTTTTATTTTATAAATGCAAGGATTAACAATATATTATGTTACATTTACAGGGAAATAATAAGCGATCGACCCTTCACTCTCGCGCTCAAATCGCCTCATATTTCTAAACACTCTCTTTCTCCATTCTCCAAATCATTCTGATCATCTCTCTTCAATTCCCAGCAAATCTTAACCATTTCTCGATCCAATTCCCAAAGGTAATTCTTTATATTTACATTTTGATTTTAACACTCTATCCTATACCATTGATCTCTTTAAATTAGCTAAAAAAATTATTGATCTATTTCTCTTAATTTCTGCATTCTCCTCCATCTCTGATCTATGCATGTACGTGTTTATAAATACTCCTATCAAATATGTGTAATTTTATGTTCAAATACGATTTAATCATACGGTTAGGTTAATAATGATTTTGCATGTTAGCTGGTTTACACTGAGCCAGCTAGATCATTATTTGTAGGCACTTTCATGACATTTATTTGATTAACTTGAATTGGTTTGGGACTGGTGTGTGTGTCGAATACTTGTTATTAGCTTATTGCTATATATAACGGAAATGCAAATAACACTGACTAAATTTAGCTTGAAATCGAAATACTAATGCTACACCAGCACACACTATTGAATTATTACTCGACGTTTGTGAGATTAATTTGTTTTAGGATTTATCGATAGCATCATTGCTGTTAGAATTTTAGTTTATGATGTTTTTATATGTTCTCTACTCACATTGGAGTTGTTCCTTACAGGCCAAGTACTTTGAATTGGTTTGCATGAGGGATAATTAGATTAGAAATGGAAGATGAAGAGTTGCAAAATAAAAAAGACACTAGTGCAGAAAATTTAAAAAAGGATGTAAAAAGTCGTAATATGGATGAAACAGTAGGAACATCTAGTACAGAACATGCTGATGTTAGTGAGCGTAGGTCAGGTCAGGTAGGTGATAATGCTAATCAAGAGGTTGGAACTGCAAATAGGGCGGAAAATAGCTTGTATGAGCAGGTGCCTTTAAAAGGCAAGGGGAAGGCTTCTGGAAACTGTCAGGGGGAGCTTGATGATTTAAATCAGCCTTGGGACTCAGTGCCTCCTATGCAGTCGATGGACATTGGAGAGGTTGACTCTTTAGATAATCTTGATTCTACTTTGCATCTACACGAGGATAGTGGCAAATCTCATGCGGATTCATCAAACAAACCCAAGTCTAAGCCCAAGCTCGATATGTCTAATCTTACTCCAGAGATCTTGCATTTGGTGGATTCTGCTATAATGGGTAAGCCCGAAAGCATGGATACATTGAAGGATATCGTGAGTGGCTCTGTGAGTTTTGAAAATGAAAATGCAGAGGCACAGGCAGAAAACATCGCTTTATTGGTCGTTGATAATCTTCTTGCAACGATGGGAGGTGTTGAATCTTTTGATGACGAAGACACCAATCCTCCAAGTGTGATGCTAAACTCCAGGGCTGCTGTAGTGGCAGGCGAGCTCATTCCTTGGCTTCCTTCCACCGGGGATTTTGAGGGACTAATGTCGGCAAGGACTCGTATGGTTAGAGGACTGCTGGCCATACTGCGTGCTTGTACAAGAAACAGATCTATGTGCTCTTCAGCTGGTCTCTTGAGAGTTCTTCTTCAGTCAGCTGAGAGGATTTTCCTTCATGATGCAAGTGTAGCAAAAAAACTGCAATGGGATGGAACTCCTTTATGCCACTGCATTCAGTACTTAGCGGAGCATTCACTCAAAGTGAATGATCTGCATAAGTGGTTTGAAGTCATCACAAGAACACTCAGTACTGAGTGGGCAATTCCTTTAATGCTAGCACTGGAGAAAGCCATGAATGGGAAAGAGTCAACTGCTCCCGTATGTACATTTGAGTTTGATGGTGAAAGTTCTGCATTGCTTGGTCCTGGAGATAGCAATTGGCCATTTGTTAATGGATATGCATTTGCAACATGGATATACATTGAATCATTTGCAGATAATCTAAACACAGCCGCTGCTGCTGCGGCAATATCCAGTGCTGCTGTAGCCAAACCAGGAAACTCAACAATGTCAGCAGCTGCCGCCGCCACCGCACTAGTTGGTGAAAGCACTGCCAATATGCCACGACTTTTCAGTTTCATATCCACTGACAATCAAGTTATTGAGGCTTACTTTCATGCTCAATTTTTGGTGGTTGAAATTGGAATTGGAAAGGGAAAGAAAACCTGTGTCCATTTTAAACATGCTTTTAAGCCGCAATGTTGGTATTTTGTGGCTGTGGAGCATACTGGCAAACAAGGGTTGCTTGGTAAGGCAGAGAGTATACTGAGGTTGTACATTGATGGATCCTTGTATGAAAGCATCCCTTATGAATTTCCCAAAATCACTAAGCCACTTGCCTTTTGCTGTATTGGAACTAATCAACCACCGACAATGGCTGATCTGCATCGACGTAGTCCTCAATGCCCGTTGTTTGCTGAGATAGGACCTATATATATCTTTAAAGACCCAATTGGTCCAGAGAAAATGGCCCGCTTAGCTGCTAGAGGAGGAGATTCTTTTCCTTTATTTGGTAATGGGTCCGGGCTACCATGGATATCCACAAATGACTATGTGCGAAGTAAGGCAGAAGAGAGTGCAAAGTTGGATGCAGAAATTGGAGGGTGCCTTCACTTACTCTATCACCCTAGTCTACTCAGTGGGCGTTTCTGTTCAGATGCTTCCCCTTCCGGTGCTGCAGGTTTGTGTATGGAATATTTGCTAAAGCAACACTTGACAATATATTACAATTAATGCTGATCAACTAGAACTGAAACTATTAATTCTTAGCCACAAGATATTATACATGTCAGTTTTCTTACTGGATATTGTAAAATTCATTTTTAGGGTCTGGATTTTTGGAGATGTAAAATCCTTTAGTGATACTCAGAATTTACCTGATTTTCTTTTGCATATAATTTATTCCCTCCATTTTAGCTAATTTTTTTCGACTAATAAAGTAGTTTGTTACATGTTAGGCATGCTTAGAAGGCCTGCTGAAGTTCTTGGCCGGGTACATGTTGCCACTAGAATGAGACCTGCAGAGGCTTTGTGGTCTTTGGCTTTTGGAGGACCCATGTCTTTACTTCCTTTGGCAGTAAGCAATGTCGATAAAAGTAGTTTAGAACCTCAGCAGGGGACACTTTCTTCATCTTTGTCAACAACTGCTCTTGCTGCCTCAATATTTAGAATTATTTCCATGGCCATTCAACACCCTGGTAACTGTGAAGAATTGTGGCGAATACGAGGGCCTGAGATTTTGTCCAAAATACTGAATCATCTTACACAAAAGTCATCTTCCCCTGATGTCAGTAAAAATGGAACAGCCCATGAAGAACTTGTTGAAGCAATTGTCACCTTGTGCCAGTCTCATAATTATAATTACTCGCTGAAAGTCCAGCTTTTTAGTACATTGTTACTGGATCTGAAAGTATGGAGTCGATGCAGCTATGTAATACAAAAGAAGCTTTTGTCATCTCTTGCAGATATAGTATTTACCCAAGCACATGTAATGCGAGATGCCAATGCTATTCAGACGCTTCTTGATGGCTGCAGGAGATGTTATTGGGCTATTTCTGAAAAAGATTCTGTCAACACATTTTCTCAAACAGAGGCAGCACGTCCCATTAGTAAAGTGAATGATTTAGTGGATGAACTTTTGGTTGTCATCGAACTCCTAGTAGTGGATGCCTCTCCTTCATTGGCTTATGATGATATGCGTTGTTTACTTGGATTCATGGTCGATTGTCCACAACTTAATCAGGTAAACATTAGATTAGTTTTAAGAAATGACTGCATGACATTGGATATGACAGAAAATTCTTAACCCTAGAATATGCAATGTATACAAAACCTGATCCTCAACAACCAAAATCCTTAATGAGAAATATAAAAATCCTGAACTATACTTGTTCATGGATAAGATACTAGATATGCTAAACTATAACTGTCTAAACCTGTTTTTATATCTAGTTCCACTCTCTAGAAGTTTCTGTATATCCATTAATCAATCTGTATTCTAGAAGTAGGGCGGCTCTTTACCCTTGAATTCAGGAAGACTGTTGAAAGGATTTTCTGTTGAAGGTCCTGCAGATTTCCTCGGCCTCTATAAACTTGTACATCCAAACTTCACAATTACATACCAACCTAAACATACAAGGACCTATAATCTCTTTAGATCACTCATTTGTTATAGGAAAGACATCCTGATTTGAGCTAAGATGCATTTCGTTTGGGCTTCCAAATTCTACCTATCTACTACTTGGTCATTGCTCTACATTTGACAACTTATACAATTATATATAGATCTGGTTTTGACACTATCAATACACCATGCAGCTGTTGGATTAATAAAAAATTACATGACGGTACAGTGTCCTTGTATTCTCCTCTTAATATTCGGAACTTTTCCAGCTTCACTAGATAAACTTCTAGTTAGCATATCACATTTTCCTATTTCTCTGTTTCAATGATTTTCTTGATGTTTGACATGTTTCAGTAGATTGTCCATAGGGAGTTTCTCAGACTTTGATATCATTTGTTTTTGTGAATAATTGATAAATCTTTTTTTTTTTCCCATTGTATGATCTTGCAGTCAGGCACCACCATCATCCAAGCAGAAAACATACCCTTTTAATATATCTGTAGAAATTTTGTGTGATCTTAAGATGCATGATCTACATATCAGGCCCAAATCTTAACAACTTAAGCTTTTAGGAAGTTTGATTATCTAACGAGGCACACGGATTCCAGTTTTTATCAAAATGTCTCATGTTTGCACGAGTCTCCTATCTAATTTACATGTTTCTTTATTATTTCCTTAATGATGGTTTGGTATTACATTCTTGGAGTCCGATGTTGGCACATGCTCATGATAAATTATTAATGCATGATATGCAGTTTAGAAGTGTTGTTCACCAAGCATACAATATCATATTAATTGCCTGGAAATATTGGCATGCATTACTACTTAAAATGGTTTTACCAACTCATTTATGTAACTATGTTCATCCAGGTTCAAAGGGTATTGCACCTGATACACAGGTTAGTAGTACAACCAAATACCTCCAGGGCACAAACATTTGCAAAAGCATTTATATCATCTGGCGGTATAGAATCACTTCTTGTCCTACTGCAGCGTGAGGCAAATGCCGGAGATTCCTGCAACTCTGATGCTGATAACAAATTGAATTCATCGGTCCAAGTATCTGAATGTCGAAACAATGGGCAGGTTCCAGAAAGTAGTCAAGCCGATAATGTAACAGACAAGCCAAAACGATCTTTTGAAATCAAACCTCAAAACTCTGATCTGTTGATTCTTAGTCGAACAAACTCTGGTGTTGGAAGAAAGATGTCTGCTTCTGAATTCTCGTTATTAAGAAATCTGGAAAGTGTGCGTTCATCAATGACCGGTGAAATGAGGAATAATGTATACAATGTTGATCATAGTGATGGTATACTTGTTGCCATTATTGGCCTCTTAGGTGCTTTAGTTATAGCAGGACAACTGGATTTCGGTCCACAAACTGTTCCCAATGTGACAGGTGACCTAATGGATATAGTAGAGGGGAGCGGCACCATGTTTGATGATAAAGTTTCTCTTCTTCATTTTGCCTTACAGAAGGTCTTTCAAGCAGCACCAAACAGGGTTTTTACTAGCAACGTCTGTATAGCATTATTAGGTGCATCGGTATGTGATATTTTCCTATACTGTTTTTAGTGAAGCTATATTTTAAGCTTCCTCTTTAGTGAAGCTAAGCTTGTAACAGTAACTTATAAGAGCTGACAAGAAAACAAATAATTTCTTTGGGTTGATATTGCTTCACCAATCCATCCACATTCTCATTATTCTTCGAAAATTTTCTCATCCACTGAATAACTCATATGCAGTTTGGCCCATATATAACCTGTATTTGGAGCAAGAGTGTCCTGATTTTTCTATGCCTTTGAAATATATATAACAGGTGTCTATATAATATTGTGGATCACTTTTTCTTCCTTTAATGTACCAGATAAATGTGTCATCGACCGATGATGGGATGAACTTCTATGATTCACGTCATCGCTTTGAGCATTTAGAGATTTTATTGGTTCTTCTGCGTTCACTTCCTTTTGCAACTAAGGAACTACAAGATCGAGCACTACAGGTACTATCTAATTTCCCTGCCCCTTGCCCGTAGACCCACAATATGCATCTTTTTTACTTGTGCAAATGAGGTTTACAGGATCATGCAATCTGATTGTCTTACATTCACAACCTATTCGTGACTAGTAAAAGAGACCTTAAAATCCCTTGTTGCATTTCATTTTCACAAACTAGTCTCAGCTAAAGAATGAACATAGTTGATTTAACATCTGACATAGATAGACCTTATGAAAGTATATATAGTTATGTACCTTATACAGTTGGGTTTTGATTTCTTTAGGTTATGGTGAATAAGAAGTGCATGGGAAAACTAGAAACCTAAATTTGTTTGCACAAATGATTAAAAACTTGACCAAATGTAGGACCCTCCTTGGTGAAGGCATTTGGATTTGAAGGATATACGAGTTGTGTGAGTTCACATGTTCTTTTAATCTATCAAGAAATGATAATTAAAGATTAAACAATCCTTTTACACAGTTTTGCGATGGTTTCTACTTATTTGGTAGTGGTAAAGTGGTTTGACTATTTTAAAACAAAGTAAAGAACCAGGACTGCTTGATTAACCAGGAACTTGCTTTTTCCGCCCTTCTGAAAATTCTGGAACTCATATTGGCACATACATGCTCCAGAAGTATAGCTTTTAAGACTTCTAGTTACTGTTTTTTTCCAGACTTCAGGTCATGTCATGAAGTGCTCGATTTTTATACCGTATATGAGCTGCAACACACAATGATACTAGAAGGATTTAACCCACTCGCCTAGCTTCATTATATTGACCTAGTCCTAGAAGACATAGTGGACAATAATCTCTGCACATGTTTCTGGGGAGATGAACTTGGGTCTGTCAAGTAGCTAGAAGATCCAGACAAAGGCAAAGCTGAAGTTAAAGCACACAATACTCAGATAGAAAAGATGAGAACTCGTTGTTTTGAGCCATAAGAAATATAAAGGATCATGAATTTGTAATATACAGAGGCACCAGCCTATTCATTGATGACACATCATATATGCCACGAGAAGTCACTGTTTTGGGTTTTTGGCTTGTCATCATGACAAGGAGACCAAATCATGGATAGATATTGGGCAGTACAAGTGGAGCTAAGCAACGAACAGTTTGCACTATTATACCATAGATACACACATACAAAAAGAAAAGCACAAGCATAAGTATATATCTTTTACATGGGATTTATTTGTATATTTTACATAATATTTCTACTATTATTTAAATCAAGTTTTTGCATTAGTCAATTTCTGTGTTGATGATTGATTACTTCAGTATGAGTTGTTTCATTTGTTTACAAGTTTAGTATTGAATTATTAGGTTAAACATTACAAAGTATTCTTTTTGTCCCTGGCTTGTCTTTGTTTCTCTCCTTATTGTGGTCTTTGTGAGGTTAATTTCCAGTTTCTCAACTGTCTTCTCGATTTGATTTCAGGATCTTCTGTTTTTGGCATGCAGTCATCATGAAAATAGAAGAAGTCTAACCCAAATGGAGGAGTGGCCTGAGTGGATCTTGGAGGTCCTCATATCTAATTATGAGGTAGCATATTGTTCCTTTTGTTTTTATAAAAAAGAAATTGTGTGTGTTTTTGTTTCCTCTTACTGATTACACAGAGAATTAAGTACAACTTATGGTAGATCCCTGCATGCTGTCATACTAAGAGCATTATGTGAAAAACCTATTCTTTTTCTTTAAGTCTTGCTATGTTCTAAATTATACTTTTCCCTGCAGATAGGGACCAGTAAAGGTGCCAACTTTCATACTGTGAAAGATGTGGAAGATCTTATACATAATTTCCTTATAATTATGCTAGAGCATTCTATGCGCCAGAAGGATGGATGGATGGTATAACATATTATCTCTTTATTGGTTCTAATTTATTATTTTATTGCACCAGTCTTATATATTTCATTAGACCATTCTTATTTATTATTTTATTATTTATTATTTATTTTTTAGCGTCAGTTTACCTGCAATCCATGCAATCCAATTTGGACTCTAAATTTAGCATTGTGTTTTAGAATAATGAAGCATACACATGCACATGACTAAAATTATAATTATAAGGAAAATATAACAATGTCTGCTGAGAAGTTGCACCGACTAGCCAATTAAATGCTAATCCTCACTATCATTAATAGAAAAACATTTTACATGGATAGAATAACAAAATCATCTTGTAATACCGATATCTGGAAATCATCAGACTGTTTAAACTTAATATCTAACTAAACAAACTAATGTAGGGTTCAAAGACCCTGGGTAGCTCTCCATGCTGCCCCTTATATTATATCTTATTGCTTGAAGAAGGTAGACTTTAGGACTTTAGAATCATCATATTTAGGCGGCGCAAATTTTCTAAACGAACACAACGCAAATAAGTACATGACCAGGCATGTAGCCTAGCCATGTGGACCCGTACGAAGCTTCTAAGTAACGAGTTCAACCTCAAGCTTTTCATAAAAAGATAAGCCTATATGATTAGACAAACTAACTTATGTGTTTGAGCTTGACTTGATTACAAAGCACGAGTTTGGGCAAGGTAAGTGAGCTTCAGATTGTTAAGTGCTAATATCTCGCTGGGTTCATTTTCAGTTTTATTAGAATAGTTGAGCAAACTAGCTGAGTTTTTGATGAACGAGCACAAGCTTGAACTATTTATAAATGAATCAGGCTAGTCTATATGCAAACTAACAAGAAATTCATGTGATCATGTTTTGGGTTGAGCGTAGATAACGAGCTTGAGCTTACTAGTGAGTGGCACGATTTGCTTACAGGTAACAGTATTTCAGAGTAATGACTTACAATCAACCTTTTTCATCACTTCCTAAAGCTGAGCACCAAAACAGGCCTGAACACAATCAAGATATAGCTCTTATATTCCCTATCTTGTTATCCGCGGGAAAGAAATAACATTTCTTTCTTGTGTGAAGCGTGATAAGAAAGCATCTCCACTTCGGACATTCCGCATAGCATATATGATCTAGTTTGCCGATTCCTATAATGCTAATCCTCAAAATCTTTAGTGGTTCTATCCTCATTTTTTTATATTACCCCGTTAAGATGTTCATGGAATATAATTTGCTTATATAATATAGTATTATCAGTTAATTTCTTTTTGTGCAATCATTGTTTTACTTGACAGGATATTGAAGCTACAATTCATTGTGCAGAGTGGCTTTGCATAGTTGGTGGATCTAGTACAGGAGAACAACGAGTCAGGTGCTTTCCTGTGTTTAAAAACTTAGTGACCCTGAAAACTATCTAAAACAGACAATTAAGGCATGCCCATTTAGTATGAATATGTAATTTTTCCTCTTCTACCTGTTTCTATAGTTAACGATATATTAAGTAGATGATGAGTTACACTTTTCATTACTGCGATGAGGTGTTATAGTTATTGGCTCCTGTGTCTCTCCTCAAACTAAAAATCACCAGCAGAGAGGAGACCATAGATGCTGATCTGACCCCGAGCAACCAGGATAGGGTTCCATAGGCATGGAGTCAGATGCTTGCTGTGTATTTTTAGTGCATCTTATCAAATACAACTCAACAATACTGATTGCTTTATGTTAGGTGGAAACTTTCATCACTAGTAGGAAATTATGCGCTTGACACTAAAGAGCTCTTGCTTTAACGTTATGGCCCTCACTTTCTTTACAGGAGAATGCGGGTTCAAGCGTTGTTAAAAGCAGATTGAGTGTGCCAATGTAACCCATCTTATGGTTATCCTAAGTACTAACTACTCTGTCCCATAGTAGTCGACCTATTAAAATTATATGAAGCCATTACCCATTACCTTTACTTTTTAAAATAATAATGTTTCGATATATTTAATACATAAACGAGATGAACTTATTGCTGGTAGTTTGTTATGGATGATGTGCAACACAATTTTCTTGACTTGTATACAGTTAGCTTGTAAACAAGCTGAATTGTCATACATAAAGGTCGGGTAGGTATCTGGCGTGAAGGAAAGATAACCTTCCAAGTTTTGTTTTTCCGAGCAAACCAAAGGTTCCAACATTATGATTTTTATTATATTGACGTATGATGGTGTCCACCTGAAAATATCAACATCAATCTTAATTGTTTCTACTCCATCTCCAATTTGTTTGTTGATTTGTAAGAATGTAAAATGGGAGACCTGATGCAGAAAAAAGTAGGAAAATTTTTAGTTTTTGGTGGTGCATTTCCTGTAGCTACTACTAGTTCAATCACATTAATATTTTCCAGAGAGTTATAAATGTTATTGGGGTGATTTATTCTTCTTTGTGTCTAAAGACGGGAAGAATCATTGCCAATTTTCAAAAGAAGGCTGTTGGGGGAACTGCTGGAATTTTCTGCCAGAGAACTGCAGGTTCAGGTAAAAATCAAAATCTTCGCGTCCATTTATATACCCATTTTATTCCCAGTTAATCAATTACACGTGATAAAAATATGTAGTGGAAGGATGAATGTTTTTCTGCTAATATAGAAAATAATGGATAATTAGAAATAAATGAATATTATAAAAGACTATGTATGCCAAAATGAAGCTGAAAAAGACATTGGCTCTGATGTCAAGTCAAGAGAAACTTGTTTTAAGTATTATATTTTACTAAATTGTGTATGCAAGGTATATGCCTACTACAAGTGATGACAGGACAGTGACTAGAGTGTTACTGTTACAGAGGATTACTGGGGATAGAATTAGTAGAGAATAAGTAGCTTTACTGTGCCAATCCATATAAGTTATTTGCAAATTATATATTTTTGTATATTTATATTTCAAAGTCTTCACTCTTCAGTGCTCTCCATAAAAACTTGGCTGAGTACTGAGGATGCACTCGTTTTTCCCTGAGTTTAGTATTATGATTCTGCCACCTTTCTTCAACTTTATCCTCCCATTACTTTTCCTATGGCGATCTTCTGTTCCTCCCCAGATATCAATTAATCGTCTCTCTTTTTTTTTTTTTTCCTTTTTTCATTTCATTTAATAAAATTTAAAAGATGAATTCTTTAAAAAGATTTAGAAGTATATAAAAATTTCATCCTTGATTTGCTGCAGACGCAAATCATTGCTGCTGCTGCTGCTGGAATTGCTGCCGAGGGATTGTCCCCGTTAGATTCTAAGGCAGAAGCGGAAAATGCAGCTCAGGTTTCTGTGGCTTTGGTAGACAATGCAATTGTGCTTTTAATGCTTGTTGAAGATCATTTAAGACTGCAAACCAAGCCTGTGCGTCTTCCAGATCCTTCTATGTCTCCTCTATCACGTGTACTTGCAGCGGCGAACACTTCAAGTAGGGGTTCATTTAGCTCGGAACACTCGGATGCTCTGCTTGAACGAAGATCTACATCTAGTGATTCTGGAGGACTTCCTCTTGATGTATGTTTCAGTTTCCACTTTAGACATGCACAAAATTGCTTGGTATCCAGCGGATCCAAGCCATGACCTTTTTTATTAAAATATTTTCTCAATATATTTCTATATCACCTTTCAGTTACCCTTTTTTAATTTTCAGTGAAGAAACATATTCAAGTAGCTCACTAATTCAAATGAAAAGCAAGATAAATGGGGACATGAATAGAGAAAGAATTATCCAGTCTATATTAGTTTAATTACCTTTTTTATGTGGGGTCAGGATGGAGATACTTTTGTCTGATATTGAAGTTATTTGGATAACATAGTTGTGCCTATTCATATAAAGTATATATAGCCTGTAAATGTAATTCCAGATATGTGAACTAGAAAAACCAGCTTTTTGCTGAAATTATCTGGAGAACTCGCAAACAGATACACACAAACAATTCATGGTGTTCTCCTACGAAGTATAGATCTGTATATACATTTAGCCATTTACAAAGAACAAATTGCTTATCTGGTCTCTTACAATTTACTGCTACTTTGCTCACAAAATATACATTAATGAGATGTTCAGGCTTTGTGTGGTGTTGTCATATGACTTCTTAACATTGAGAACAATGAGAAATTATAGGGACAGTCTGCAAGCTGGGATAGTACGACTTTAGAATGTACTATGGAAAGATATATTTATATTGTACACTGCTTAGTACAAGATGTGTGATTTTTGAAGATCAATATTACTCTTTGGCTGACCATTCATTAGGGCTTTTATATTTATTTATTATTTAACTTGTTTACATATTTTCTTTTGTTTCTTATGAATATCCTTCAAACATATGACATCTGCCACCTTCGTAGAAGAATCAGATCAAGTCGTAGGAAATCTCTTTTAGGTGCTCGCTTGAACTTTCTCTCGTAACTAAATCTATTATATAACATCAGGTACTCGCTTCAATGGCTGATTCCAAAGGACAAATATCTGCAGCAGCAATGGAGCGGCTTACTGCTGCAGCTGCAGCTGAACCTTATCAGTCAGTTTCCTGTGCTTTCGTCTCATACGGAAGTTGTCCTCAGGATTTAGCTGAAGGTTGGAAATTCCGGAGTTGGTTGTGGCATGGAATTGGCATTCCTTTGACCCCCACAGCATTTGGTGGTGGTGGAAGTGGCTGGGAATCATGGAGATCTGTTTTGGAAAAAGATGAAAATGGAAATTGGATTGAACTTCCATTAATTAAAAAGACAGTTTTGATGTTACAAGCTTTGATGTTAGATGAGTCCGGACTTGGTGGTGGCCTTGGTATAGGAGGAGGATCTGGTACTGGGATGGGAAGTATGGCAACTCTTTACCAGTTATTAGACAGTGACCAGCCATTCTTATGCATACTCCGGATGGTTCTTCTTTCTATGAGGGAAGAAGATAATGGTGAGACTAGTGAGACCAATGTAAACAGTGGAGATTATTTGTCTGCAAGGCCGCCTTTACGGGTTGCCAGCATGTCATCTCTTGATAACACCTCTAGAATGTCCCAAAGTACACCTGAATCAGCATTGTTGTGGAGGTAACTGCTGTTTCCTACACTGAACTCTAAATTAAGACCATGATATGCATTTCTACGAACTCTCATATAAAAACTATTATAATGCAATTCTAAGAACTCACACTTACAAACTAATGCAATTCCAAGAAAAAATAAATTGCACCCTTTTACCTATTTTACACTTCAAATTTTTGAAGTTTCTGTATCCTTATGCCTTATCACCTCTACATAAATTATGATGAGTGTTATCATTTGTTTTTTTGTCATTTGAATTCTATGGTGTTTGGTGCATGCATTAGTTGTTCAAAACTGAATAGTTTTTATATGAATCACTGGATAGTGTACTTATAGTAGTGTCCATTTTGGTTTGGCCATGCGGTATAGTGTTCTATTATACTAATGGTTACGAGAGAGGTGCCAAGATGGTACACTAGTGTAGATTTTTACTATTCTAATGTACTTAGACATAAAACCTAATTTCATACAATTAACTTCGTCAAAAGTTGAATATATAGAATTGATACAATGCAGATGTGATGTTCAAGCATCAAATATGTTAAAAGTTTATAATTAATATTAGAGCGCAGAGATATCTAAATAAGCTAAGTTTGCTTATTGGAATGTAGGAGTACTCTATCTGGGTACTTGTACATGTACAGATTTGAGCTTTACTGTATTTATGTAGAACTAATTAATAATTTTAAGCTTAGGGTCTTGAGGTCAACTCTTATGCTGTAAAGAACAAATCAGATGAAATTTTTTTTGTATATATATTTTTTCACTCTTTTCTGTAGATTTAGGAGACACAGCATAAACCATTGCCATTTGTAATTTGGTCCCCAGCGTCGGAATATTACAGTTATTTAAGGCCTGAGCTTCTCCCTGTTTGATTAGAAGTAAAAATATTAATTGCAACAATACCAATTTTTTCTTTTTCTTTGCATTATCTTCACGGTAATGTAGCTCATAAAATGGTGTTTGCATTTTAGTTGTTCAGCATGGCATCTTTATGATGTTATTATATACCAGGGCGACTGAATCTTAACTGGTCTGCAGTGTGCTTTCACCCATCCTGAACATGACGATTTCCGAGTCCAAGAGACAGCGAGTGCTTGTAACTTGTTCTGTTCTGTATTCTGAGGTTAGTCCAGTAGAAGTTTTGTTTCTTCAATATTTTGGTAGTTTATGCTCCTTTGCATTCTCAACTTTGTCATTGTCTTCTTTTATAGTCTAAAAGACTATATTGATAGTGTTAAGAGTAGTCTGATTTTGTTATATGCTGCTTACAAAGGAGTCTATGTTGCAGGTGTGGCATGCCGTAGGAAGAGACAGAACTCCTCTACGTAAGCAGTACCTTGAGGCAATTTTACCCCCTTTTGTTGCTACGTTAAGGAAGTGGCGACCTCTACTAGCAGGAATTCCTGATCTTGCGACAAATGATGATTTAAATCCTTTCTCTGCTGATGACCCTGCACTAGCTTCAGATGCTTCCCCAATAGAGGTTAGAAATTTTACATCCTGAAAGAAGTAAATTAAGGCCCATATTTTTATGCTTCTGTTTATTTACCCTCCTCTTTAGTGCTAAAATAAATGCACTATGAAATCAGCTAAGCCTCACAAATCAGCTGAAGAAAATGGATGACTTCTTTATTTTTTTTTCTTTCTAAACAGTCTTAAACCTTCCTCGAGAATAAAGAATACTACTTTCGAAGTAAAATACTATTAAACACCAATTACTATTCGATAAAAGGTCCAAGGCAAACTATATTAGAGATCTTAAAAGTCATACAATGGGTGTTACAGAGACATGAAATTTTCCACGCCCATGTAAATACTATGTAAAGTCTTTACACTACATCTGGAGTGTGTGCTATACTCTGTCTCCTTGGTTATGTTAAAATGCCGAGTTCCAGGTCTCATGTTCTGGGTGTTGCTACTTTGTGTGTAGATTTGGTGTTGATCTAGTATACATTCTAAAATTTTGGGGCTACCTGTTTAGATATCAATTAAATTTTGGGGTTGTTTTTAATGACGTGCATTTTTCACTTCTTACTCTAAATTTTTGTGGACCGTTAACCAATTAGGATTTTCATTTGTGTTGGAGTGAAATTTTTTACTTTGTTTAAAATTATCAATCAGGCTGCTCTTTCTATGATATCTCCTGGATGGGCTGCGGCTTTTGCATCACCTCCTGCTGCAATGGCATTAGCAATGATTGCTGCTGGCGCTGGTGGAGGAGAAACCCCTGCACCAGCAACATTCGCACATCTCAAGCGTGACTCCTCATTATTAGAGAGGAAAGCAGGCACTCGACTTCAAACATTCTCAAGCTTCCAGAAGCCTCTCGAAGATCCTAGCCAGCCACCTGTTACTCCAAAGGACAAAGCTGCTGCAAAAGCTGCTACCTTGGCTGCTGCACGTGATCTTGAACGTACTGCAAAAATTGGTTCGGGTCGAGGTCTTAGTGCTGTAGCTATGGCTACATCTGCACAGCGACGAAATAAAAGCGATATGGAACGAGTAAACAGATGGAATGTGTCTGAAGCCATGGGAACCGCCTGGATGGAATGCTTGCAGTCAGTTGATTCAAAGTCTGTCTATGGGAAAGATTATAATGCTTTATCGTATAAGTTTATAGCTGTTCTTGTTGGAATTTTAGCCTTTGCTAGAACCATGCAAAGATCTGAGGTACCTTTTTGCCTGGAGTTGTTAGACCTTTGATTTCCCTATGAGCAAGAAAACCAAGTAGCGGATTTAATTTATGTGCAGGTTGACAGGCGCGCACAAGTGGATGGAATAGTTCGGCATCGTATCTGTACTGGCATACGTGCATGGCGCAAACTCCTCCATTATTTGATTGAGATGAAATGTCTTTTTGGGCCATTCAGGGAAAATTTATGCAACCCCGAGCGTGTATATTCATGTTCTAACTTTTCATTGTCTTAATTAGATTGTTTGATCTGATGTTCACGTTTTTAAACTTAAGCTATTTTATTAACAGACTTTCTGGAGGTTAGAATGCATGGAAAGTTCTTCAAGAATGAGGCGATGTTTGAGGAGAAATTACTGTGGATCAGAGCACTGTAATGCTACTGCTATTAAAGACGGCAGTGTAGAATCTACTCCTGATTATAGTAATGACATCTGTACATCTAAAGCATCTATCGTGGCGGCGGAAGCTATGGTAACAGAGGTAAGAGATGATGATGATGATGATGATGACTATGACGAGGAAGATGCTGTTAATTTTAAAGGTAAAGAAGGTGTAGTATCTCAGGAGGAAACGCAGGTAAGACAGTCAGTGACTGCTGATCCTCAAGAGGAGATTGTGGAACCCCCTTCAGTAGTCGCACCTAATTATGTTCCTGGTGAGCACGATGAAAGAATTCTTTATGAGCTTCCAGCTTCAATGGTCTGGCCATTAAAAGTTATAAAAGGGAATTTGCAAGTGAGTAAAAAATCAATGTTGATGGACTTTATGAGCTTACTTTAATTGTTAGCACCATGTATCCATCTTCCTCAAAAATTTATTGGAATTAACTACAAATCTGCCTGCAATGAGTAACCAGTTTTACTTGCTTATTTCAAAAAAAATGTTGATTGTGCTAATATTCTATAAATTTGTAATTATTAAGCTTATTTCTGGTACGAATCACAACAGTTGTTAATTGATTGACCAATTATTTGATTCCAGATTACCACAAAACGAATAAAATTTGTTGTTGATAAAGCCGTGAACAGTCCTGTGGACTGTAAAAAAGACTGCTCTATTGAAAGTAGAATTCAGGAAAAGGATCGGAGCTGGTTGTTATCTTCCCTTCGTCAGATTTATAGGAGAAGGTGAGATGAGATAAAGCTAGATACATGTATCATTATCTTCTGCTGATCAGAAATCTTGTATTTTTACATATCTTGGTCTACATATTTTGAGCTCTTCAAGCTTCCGTGAAATGTTTTTTAACATTTCCCCTGACTGGGCCTGCTTCCCCGCATTTAGCTCATTGTTTAAGTTGTTACAGATATCTGCTAAGAAGAAGTGCACTGGAGTTGTTCATGGTTGACCGGTCAAACTTCTTCATTGATTTGGGGGTATATAACTCTTTAGAAATGTGTGATTATATAAGTTGCAGAATTATGTGGCATCTAATCTGCTTGCTCTGTACCTGCTACAGAGTACCAAGGGAAGACGACACGCATACCGAGCTATTGTCCAAGCACGCCCTCCTCACCTGAATAATATTTTTTTAACAACTCAGGTTTTTCCATTCTCTGTTACATTTAAATCAGCCTTTGCAAAATGTGTGAGTTAGCCTCAATGGTTTGACGTTACTTTTGTCTGCAAAGTTGTAGAGGGGACAAACATTGGCAATTGCATGATAAGAGTATCTACCCTTTGTGGGTCTTTTAATGTGTCTGAGAGTGGTTTACCTCTTCAGGGTCTTGTAAAACTTATGTCAACTGTATTGCCCTTGTGAACTATAACGCTGCTCCTCTGTGAAAGAGTAAAGAATAAATTAGCCTTTGCACATAATTACAACTAATAATATTTCATTTAAAACGTAGAGGAACAAAGATCTTTGGTTAACCTGCACATTTGGATGCCCACTGATGCATATAAAATGAAAATCTTGCATAATTGGATTTATGGCATGTTGTTTTTATGTACGCACTGTTAGTCAATTTATTTCAGTACAACTGCTTTATGATTCTTTAGTTGCATAATATTTTGTAATTTGTGTCTCGTGGTGATTTCGGTAACTAATCTGTTAGCATTACAACCTAAACTAGGTCATGTTGTAGGTTCACATGAACGCAGTTCATATCCAAAAATTCAGAGCTTTGTGTTTTAGGATGTTTGCAGCAGTTCAGCAGTTTAGATTTTGGAAGGATGGAAGTCTTATTCTTTATTGTCCTGCTCTCTTTCTTTCACAACATTTGCATGCAATTGTGCAGCATGACTCTTAAGCACATTTCTGCTAGCTATCATGTGGCTGAGTAGTTCTTTTACTCATTTATTATGTACTGTATTTCTCATACAGAAGCCTGATCAACTTCTAAAGAGAACTCAGCTCATGGAACGTTGGGCTAGGTGGGAGGTACGTAATAGATTCAGCATACATACATCTTATGTGTTGGATTTTTTAGTGCCATTTAATTCTTTTATCCTCTCACAAAATTCAATCCAAACACATTGATTGCAGATCAGCAATTTTGAGTATCTGATGCAGTTGAATACATTAGCTGGGCGCAGTTATAATGACATCACTCAAGTAAAAATTATCCTGGTGACATTTCTGCTTATCAAAATTTTTTACCTTTTGTACTGCTAAGATCTGTTTTTGTGCAGTATCCTGTTTTCCCATGGATACTTTCGGATTACAGTTCAAAGACATTGGATCTTTCTAGTCCATCTTCTTATAGAGACCTATCAAAGGTGGTATAATCTCAAAATTAGTATGAATCCTTTATTTAGAATTTTTACTAATACAGGGTGTTATAAATATCCAGCCTGTTGGCGCTCTAAGGCCTGACCGGCTGAAAAGGTTCCAGGAGAGATACTCCAGTTTCAATGATCCAGTCATCCCGAAGTTTCACTATGGTTCACATTATTTGAGTGCCGAAGCAGTATGTTACCTATCATTTAATCTACAAATTTAATTTCATTCAAATTGCAAAATTTAGGTGTTGCAAATTATGACACTGTACTGCAAACATTTTTATATGTATCAGCTTATGCCTGCTTGTGTATTTTCTGTGTATGAACTTAACAAACTTCTGTTGTACTAGTTGCAATATGTGACTAGTTTACTGAAGATTTTGAAAAACTTCTACATTCTATCTTGTGTATATTTTTTTAAATTTCCCTTAAATGAGCGGGTGGAACTCTTCTCCCCTTGTAATTTTGTAGTATCTATATCTATCTATATATAATAAATCCTGAAAACTCTTCCCTTCTTTAAAATTTTTCTTCATAAAGTCCCTACTAAATATCCACTATTCCACTTATTACTCTTAATTTCCTCATTAAGGTACACAGATGATATTACCTCATTTTTTATATGACATCAGACATCCCACTACACCACCTCTAAATTCACATTAGTTACTCTCTCTTTCCTTTATATTAAATGAAAAAAGAGTTCCGTGAAATTCACCGTTTTTTTATATGTTTTTGCATTAATCTTTTTGTAATTGCTTAGATCGAAATCCTTTAATTTCTTAATATCATCCTTATTAGTTTTTGCATTAATTTTTTTGTAATTGTTTAGATTGAAATCCTTTACTTTCTTAATATTTATAAACTATTTTATTAATATTAAATTTTTGTAATTGTTAATACAATTCAAACTCAATTTATTTTGTTAGTATTATAGATATAAATAAAAATATTAGATTATAATATGTTGTTGATAACATTCGTACCATAAACCAATGATATAGTATATTAGGCGCTATAAAGCTTTAGATTTAAATATTTTGCCAAGGAGTATCAAATGACGTTTGGTAGTACAAAAAATTATCTCTCTTCACTTCTATACTATCTATACTCTCTATACTATATTATTATAAGTGACATATGGTATATTTGTTTGGTTGTCGGTATGAGAATCGTTAGATTTAATACAAAGAATATTCCTTTTTTTAAATAACTATTACTAGAGGTCTAAGTTTCGAATTCCGTCAACAATATTTTGATCATGTTACCCACATCCAAAACTTTATGTTTTTTGAGGAAGGCCCCAACCTGATCTTACACTATTCAACACTTCCCCTCAATCGTAAATGACGTAACCACCACATCTAAAACCTTAAGGTGTTAGAAAAATGCGCCAACCGGATCTTATACTATTCAATATTATTTTTACCTGTAAAAGGATACAAGTGAAATTATATAAATATATTACCTTTTCTATCCATGATGACATATTACTTAATTGTAACACCTCAGTCCCACATCGAAACATGTGTTTCTATTTGCACCAATTGCACTAACAGATTACAACTACCAATTGCACCAACAGATTACGATTTTTAAAATATAAGTTTAAGAACAACTACCAATTGCACCAACAGATTACGATTTTTTGGGCTCATGTGGTGGGCTTGTGGATTACCCAAGTTGGTTGAATTTGTGCTTGAGACTTATGTTGGATATTGGTTCAGGATAGACCCGATTTTCGATTAAGGCTCAGTATTTACCCAATTTTCTGCTTAGCAAATCAACAATGCTTATGTTTTTATGTGCTAATCAATTATTTTTAGCTTTACTTGGATTGTGTGGAGGTATCTTTAAATTTTAACTAGTTGTCTTTTTTGCTCAAAACTATCTGTCATGATTGCTAGAATAGTCATATTCTGTCAATTCTTTTTGGTCTAATGCTCACTGCTAAGTATGGTTCCCCTCATTTTTGTGTCTGCAAAATATTTCTGTGATAGCAAAATTGCGACTCTTATATTCCAGGTGTTATATTACCTCACTAGAGTGGAGCCGTTTACTACTCTCTCAATTAAATTAAATAGTGGAAAATTCCAGCATGCAGACAGAATGTTTTCCGATATTCCTGCAACTTGGAATAGAGTTCTCGAGGACATGAACGATGTGAAGGAATTGGTATATATCAGTTGTCTCAGTGTTCTCATACTTCAGCGTATTTTGTAACAATGTAAAATTATTGAATGTTCCATCATAGGTTCCTGAACTATTTTACCTTCCGGAGATCCTAACCAATCAAAACTCAGTTAATTTCGGAACAACGCAGCAGGGAGAAAAGATCGGTATGCATGCCTTTGAGTGTCAGAAGCGCAATACTTTTGTTATCATCTTGTTCTTTTTACTGTTTTTTGGACGTTCATATGATATAAGCACTGATATCAAGAAGTAAGGCCCTAACAGATCTCCCCCTTTGTCATGTCAGACTCTGTTAGACTTCCTCCTTGGGCTGAAAGTGCAGTTGATTTTATTTACAAGCATCAAAAGGCTCTTGAGAGTGAGTATGTGTCAGCACATTTACACGAGTGGGTTGACCTTATATTCGGGTAAGCTCTACATGTCGGCAATGCTTGTGAATTATTTTCACTTAATGGTTGTCATTTTCTTACCTTTATTTTGGATATGATGGAGTTCCTCTTCATCAATGGTTGGTGTTGCAATCTTCTTCTTCTTTTTTTTCTTTTGGTTGTGAAGAAATTGATTAATATTATTATGCTTTTTTATTATCTTAGCTATAAGCAACGAGGAAAACTCGCGGAGTCCGCATATAATGTATTCTTTTACATTAGCTACGAAGGCACTGTGGATATCGACAACATATTAGATCCTGTAAGTTTTAAGTTTTCTCTTTCATGTAAATTTTTTTTTAGTTTCGATTGACTATACTTATTATATGTTAATATCCCCAACAGGTGCAACAGCGTGCTTTACAAAATCAGATTTCATATGTAGGACAAACGCCATCACAACTTCTAACTGTCCCTCACTTAAAGAAAATGCCACTAGCAGATGTTCTTCATATGCAGGTATTTCTTCATTTGGATCCTGCTTTCTATGTCCATGCTTGCTGATTTGAGCTTTTGATCTGGTGTAATCGTTGAATAGTGAGTTATCTTTGTAGCCATTGGTAGGAATATGAGGAAGAGATGATCTTGTTGTATGTTTACATGTAAAATAAAAGAGCATTACATAATACTGATAGTGCATAAACATGATATTACAAATCAGGTAAAATCCTAATAAAAAGTACTTTAGTTGGCCAGCTCTGTTTTAGCACTACTTTGCAAGTGGCTTTATACTTTCTGCCTCAATTATTATACATCTTTAAATTACTTTTCGCCTCTGCTTTCTCTCGTTATATTTGTTCATAATTCAGCACATGTGACTCAATTTTTGGACTGGAAAAGTTTCCTTGTCAGTTAAATCTTTTGCACAGTTTTGGTCCTGCTGCAATGTGTATGTGGTCTTGTAATGGCACTTATCATCTCTTCCACTACCCCTAGGGTAAAACTGGTAATGTACTCTATTTGGGTTTCATGGTAAACCGAGACTACTAAAGAGTCGATGTATTGTTTTTATTTGTTTTATAGCTTTGGTAAGAAAAGAGATAGTGATGTGTCGGCTTTAATGCGCTGAAGTGTGTGGATGAGAGGAACACTTCTAAAATGTGTTAATTTCACCACCTTTGTTTAAAATTATGGCCGCTTTTGGCAGGTTCCTATGTGAAAACTAATGTTAGAAGTGCATTTTTCGCACCTATTAATTTGAATATCTTATACTCATGAGCACATGTCACTGGATTTGGCTGCTTCTGTTATCAAACCAGACTCGAATCGTATATAATACTTCTGAGCATATGATAATGATACACGACATACAATATAACTTTTTGTTTAACTATTTCCTATGTAGAACGAGTAATAGCATAAAACTCAAAACATAGTTATGGTTCCAATTTGTGGATGTAGACAATCTTTCGCAACCCCTCAGAAATTCAAGCGTACACAGTTCCTTCCCCAGAGCGCTGCAATGTACCTGCTTCTTGTATATACGCTTCTTCAGATTCTCTCATAATTGTGGATATCAATGCTCCAGCAGCTCATATAGCACATCATAAGTGGCAGCCAAACACACCTGATGACCAGGGGACACCATTCCTCTTTCATCATGGAAAATCCACTTTAAAATCCTCTACCAAAACACTTATGCGCATGTTGACGAAATCAACCACCTCTAGTTCAGAGCAGCAGGACTTTCCTCAAGCACTCACATTTGCGGCTTCCGGGATTAGAAGTTCAGATGTAGTTGCTATCACTTGTGACCTGGAAGTTATCACTGGTAAAGTTCGTCTAACTGATAAAACTTTGTTTGGTTATTGTAAAGATGTGATTCATTTGCCTGTCTATTCTCGTATCTGCAATAACATCATTAGATAGGTATTTGGATGCATCTTGAATACTGAGCCAAATATTTGCCTCACTGATCACATCCAAGGCTTGGACTCAATACTCTAGTAAAAATTGTCATCATTACCATGTTAACGGACACACTTACGCAAAACCGTAAAGTGTTTCAAAGAATGGGCTCAGTGATGTATTGAAGCATTCTCGAAAGTTATTTATTTATGTAGAGTACTGAACAGAAGGAAATATGCGAGGCTTGATGGTGTTTCAGGCTACGATTTTATATTTTTGGTTAGATTCATCTTTAACAAGGCAGCAGTTTACATATACCATCGACTGTACTGATATATAATAAGCAAACTTGAGATGATTTGTAGGTGGTAGTTTTGGTTAACCAACAAAAGAATAACTGTTAGATTTTTATACTGATACATAATAAGCGAACTTGAGATCTTTGTAGTTTGAGTTTTGGTTAACAAACAAAATTACAACAAATGTTAGATTTCTTTAAAGCACATAAATTAGAATCATTAGATCTAATACTAAAAATATTCATATTTTAATATCTAAAGTTTGAATCCCATTGAACTACATATTATTACACAGTATTATATTTTGTTCAGTTAGAAGTTCAATACTCTCATAAATCATTTTTTAGATATAAGTATATGATAACTAATTTTTTATATTTAGTTCCCCCTATTAAAATTACAATTTATTATTTATATCAAAATTTAACTCAAATTAATTTATTATTTACGTTAGAATTTCATTGAAATTATAAATTATTATTAAAATATAAATAAGAAAATTATAATATCAAAAGAGATCGTGCATCGCCTGGATGTAAGCTAATATGCTTAAAAGCTGCACATTACCCCTACATACATTGACACACTGTCTGTTAAATTACATATAATCACCCAATTTTGCGAATCTATAAATTAGGACGAATTTTTTGTCTAAAAATTTACAGCAGGACTTTAATAAAATGGACCTTAAGAAGTTTAAAGTACACCCAATAGAAATGTCGTTCTGTAATAAAGATTGCTTTACTTTTTGTCCTAATGAGTGTGTATAGATAATATCAATCTTGTTTGTAGAATCTCTGTTTGTACTGAAGATCAAAGTATGAGATCATGGTCAAATTTTTGTCTGACGGAACATACAGTTTTAATGATATAAGTTTGTACAAAGAACAAATGTAAATAAACTAAAAAAGAAAATGGTTTACTTCATAAATCAAATGAACCTTCTGATTAAAGCTTTTGTTTTATAGTTAAGATTGTCGTTACAGTAAAGAAATTACTTATTTTAATTTTGCAGTTTTTCCTATGTGTGCGTGTGTGAGTGTGTGTGCCCAGAACTTCTTAATGGACAGATGATATTAGCTGCCAGAGATATTAATATGTGCACGAATACAAAATATGTCCAATGTTTATGTTTTTAATATGAGGACCTTACCATTTACTTTTTCTCTCTCATATCTAATATTTTAACTTATTACTAGGTGGGCATGTGGATAACAGTATCAGACTTATATCATCAGATGATGCGAAGACAATGGAAATAGCCAGAGGGCATTCTGCTCCTGTTACTTGTCTTTCTTTATCAACTGATGGCAATTACCTTATAACGGGATCTCGTGATGCTACATTACTACTTTGGAGGGTACATAGCGCATCCACACTTCGGTCAAGCAGTAGTATGCCAGATCTTTCAACTGGCTCCGAGGTGCAAAATCCCACAAGTAGTAACTCTACTGCGAGCATCCTAGCAGATAAAAGCAGAAAATGTTGTTTTGAAGGTCCTATACGTGTCCTTCGGGGTCATCTTTGTGAAATAAATTGCTGTTCAATCAGTTCGGATCTTGGCATTGTAGTCTCCTGCTCCAACTCATATGATGTTTTGGTGCATTTGATGAAAAGTGGCCGCCTGATCAGACGGTTAGACGGTGTCAGGGCTGATCTGGTCTCCCTTTCCCCCAATGGGATCATTGTTACTTGGAATGAATCACTCCATGCTCTCAGCACTTATACTCTTAATGGGTTTCTGGTTGCTAGTGTAGAACTTGCATCCTCCATTACCATTACTTGCATAGAGGTTTCTTTTGATGGACAAAGTGCTCTAATTGCTCTAAGCTCGTGCTTGGATGATGGAGGATGTGATGACGAAGATAGATTGAACATCTCTACGCCTTCAGTTTCCATCTTTGATCTTTGTACGCTAAAGGTATGATAATGGTTAACAGAACTGAATACCTTTTTAGTGGGCTTCAGATCTTTATTAAGTAATGGTGGTAAAACTGGGGTTCAAACCTGCAGAGATTTGCTAAATATCAACACGCTGTATGAGTCACGTAATCGATAGTCTCTGCCCATCGTTAGGAACCATTCTATTCTTATTAACCTTGTATATGAATTATGATGCATGTCTCTTTCTGGCAATTGCTCTTTCAGGTAGTACTTACAATGAGGCTTGAAGAAGGTCAAGACATTACTGCTATGGCTCTGAATAAGGATGAAACAAATCTTGTGGTGTCAACTGCCAATAGACAGCTGATAGTCTTCACTGATCCTAAGGTAAGTTGAAACTGATATCTGCTATAGGATTCTAAGGTAGTTGTTGAGGTAAGAAGTAAAGTTCTGCCAAAACTAATGTTTCAGGACAATAATACTAAAGATAAAAAATAGTTAAACTGCCATTGTTTTTTTCGTGGCTAAATCAAACCACACATGTGCAGATGAACCAATTACGAATCCACGGCATGATCTGCTGATGTAAATATAGGACAATAATAAGAAATGGATGAAAACAGGGATCATGATCTGTCTCTGCATAGAATCTGTAGGAACATAAATAATTCCTTGGATTTATTTTAAAATTCATCAATTCATAATATTCAGAAATCTGATTCATTATGAGAATTACTCACAAGATTTTATGCATAAATCCAATGACAAACTTGCAAGCTAAGTAAATCCCTAATTAATAGTAAACTATATAATTAATATATATGACTCCATTAAAGCATTCAAATATAATGAAATCATTGTAGTGCACCTTGATTTCTGGAGATTGGGAAACCTTAAATAACCTTCTAAAATGTTTCCTGTCACTGTTATTATGTTTGTCTTCTACATCCGAGATAGGATCACCCACAATATGATATATTAATAGACTCAAATTCACCCTTTGCAAAGTCAGATGAATATGTGACTCCATTAATGCATATAGGAACAACGAAATCATATTGGTGCACCTTAATTTCAAGGATCGGAAAACCTTATATAACCTTTTGAAATTTCCATGTCACTGTTATTATGTTCAATTATCTTCTACATCCAAAATAGGATCAAGCACAATATGATCGCTAGCAAGCTCCTCATCATATTTAATGGACTCAAACTCGCCATTTGCAAACTCAATAGCATTTTAATTTGATTCATATATTGTTGTTGACGATACCAAGAGTTGGCAATTTGATGCCCTTTGGAACATAATTTTATGTTAAGTTTCTTGTATCTTCCCTAGTCCAGCACTCTTGTCCTTACATTAGTGTGATAGTATCCCGGTTCAAGATCTTGTATACTTCACTTCAGTTGTGCAATTAAATCTTCATACAGTTGTCATTTTTGCATATAATTTTCTATATTTGTGGCTATATGGGAGGCACGATCATAGCAAATCCAATATTATTTTATGTTTCTTTTACACGCAAGAAATTACAAATCAACTACAGCAGGTCTTCTTTCTAGAGACATCTTTTATTCTTAGGGAGTCCAAACTAATATATTGCAATTTGAAATTATTGTAATGGTACCCATGATGAGCAAGACCACTATATAATTATTTTTTTTTGGTACAATATATAGATTTGAGACTAGGCAACACCTGTTATTGCTTATCTAGTTGTTAAACATATAAGAGTGTCCCGTTGTAGTCGATTATCTGTAAACTGCTTCACCAAAATAAATAATGATAATAATAATCAAGATAAACTATATTTTAAAAATTGAAAGTGCATATAAAGTTCTATTTCCCAAATGTCCCATATATGTACCAATTTTTTTAGAAAAGGTGGTGATTGGTGAAAGTATAGTGCTAGAGTTTCTGGAATGTCATAATTTCAAGTTTCTGGACATACTAGATTATTTATAAAGTTATATTGGAGTACATTCTCTTGAATCTCCCTTCCCGTTCCACTGACTATAGACGGAACTGCATTCGTTTATAATAATTTACTGGACATTGCATGTAGTTGAAGCGTGAAGGTTGAAGATCAAATGCACAAGCTTGGTGGAAATGCGACTGGCCTGGCCCTCTCATAGAATGACAGATTCCGAGCAGCCGCATATTTTCCTTCATTGGAGGAAAGCCAATTTGATATTGAAATGGATACAAAGAATAAATTTGCCAGTCTTAACAGCTCTTCAACTCCAAGTTGACTTCAACTTACCATACGACAATTGTACAACCAGCTACTTAGTGTAAAATATATGAACTAAAACAGAACAGAAAGGGAACTAAGCTTTGTACATAACAAAGGATGGTCATGTAGTAGAGAATGTAACACGAGGCTCTTCGGTAGATTTTGAGTGGATTGAGTTGTAACATGTCCTTTGAGACTTAGGGTTTAAGATTGTATATACAGATGGAATAAATTTTGGTATCAAAAGTATAATGATAGTTCAGGTCAATGATATTCAGGTCCCTTCTTAGCCTTGAAAAGCTGCATTTGAATTTTGTTGACAGTAAATGTATGTGATTGCATAAATTGAGTGTTTGAGTTCTTTATTTTATTGGCCTAGTAGAAAATAGGAAGTAGCATGGACCTTTTCCAGGACAAAAGAGAGGAAAACAATCAAAATAGTTAGGCTTCTATAGAAATCAGAAAATAGTGTAGTTACTTTTTAATACTCCTATTGTTATTCTAAATATATGCTTTTACTTTTATATTTTGCAGTGTTTTAAATACCAGAATAAGCGAGGAACTAAGCGTCATCGGACATGATTTATTTCAAATAGGTCATTTACATTGTTTTTCCTGAGCTTACATTGTTTTTCCTTGTGAGTGACTTTGTAATTCTTGTTTGAAGAATTCACTTTCTACTTTGTTCCTTTCTACTCTAATTTAAACACGATATGGTTCAATTCGAAAATTCTTACAACTTTGTTAATATAGTTAGTAAATATGAATGAATTCTTACATAAACTCGAAATATATACAAATGAACATATTTTATTAACATTTTATATGAATTTTTGAATTCAAAATAACTAGTAAATAATTGTGTATATATTAGTTTATAAATGCTATGTTAATTTATTTGTCTATTCATTATTTTCTTTCGTTAATTCGGTACATTAAAAAATTAAAAAATAACATATTTTACATTGTATGTTGTAGTTGGGTATATTAACTAATTTGATCCAAATTCATTTGTTGATAAATCTAAATAGAAGTATGTTTCTAGTTTTTGATGATTTATCCCCCTGTTTTCTTTTTATATTAATGCATTAAAAATTAAAAAAAATCTAGGAAAATTTGAGGTATTCGGGAACACGAAATAGTAAGCAACATTTGTGAGATGTTCATAAGTAATAACTCATGAAAAATGTTAACGAACTATTCGCAAGCATGCTCGTGAATAAAAAATTTATTTATCAATCTGTTCACAAACAAAAATATTGGTTCGATATTGAGTTCGAGTTCGAGTTCGACGTATTTATAATAAATTGATGTTAAATATTCATTTTTATTCTATTCATATACAGCTCAAAATAAACATAAAGATTCCGCTTATTTACAATCCTAAACAGAACATAAATAAATAAATGATAAATAAACTTACTTATTCAAAAAAAAAATGACAATGAGATCTTTCCGGAAATTATATTTGGTAAACAATGAAAAAATCTTAACCAGATCATTTTTTATATTTAATAATTTTTAGTATGATTAAATTGATCTGATTTTTTGATTCTGAATTTAAAATTTAGAAATACTTAACTATAATTTTTAAAAATTTTATTTTAACCTGATCATTTTTTTTGATAGACAAAGTAAGATCCTTACACCTTAAGGTTTTAATTATATGATCTAGTTCGATTTCTAACATCTTAAGATTTTAGGAGAACTATTAATTTAACATGGTACAAAACACTTTAAATTAAAATGGTACAATCCACACTTTAACCCAAATAATGGGCTTTCACATTTATTGAAATATTGAAATTGTATGTCCAAATAATGGGTTTTCTCATTTATTGAAATATTGAAATTGTGTGCTTAGACCTTGACCTAAAATGGAATGAGATCCACATTTACTAAAAATCGAATTGATTTTGATCCAAATAATAAGATAAATATATTATTATGACTAGCTTTAGACCCGTGCAACCCACGGGTAGCTTTATTAAAATTTAGTAGTAGAATTTTGATTATAATTTTTTTTCTAATAAAATTAGTTTTATAGCATTTTTAATAGTCTGTTTTTATTTTTAGTTTTAATGATAATAATACATATGGTTTGTAGTATACAATTGTTTTTTTTTCTTGTAAATGTTTTTTCTATAATTTATATTTCAAAATTTAGACTAACATATTTTTTTAGTATTTCATAATTATTTTTGATTTTTTAATTTTATTAGATTACATATGATATACTTGAAACATATAGTTACTCTATTCATGTAACAATTTATTATTTTTTTTCTTTTTGATTATGTAATTTAATAATCATCTTAAAATTTTTAAATTTTTTGTTATAGTGCTTTTATAGTTTTAAAGGCATTTTTTAACTTTTTTGAAAATATGTGTGGTATTAAATTTTTTTATTTGTTTGAATATTGATTATTTTTTCAAGTTAATTTTATATTTTTGCTTTTCTCTGAGGATCATAGAAGAGAATACCAATCCGTACGGGCAAAAAAATAAAATAAATGTCCACAAGAGTCCCCCGGCTTTTTTTTTTTTTTTTTTTTTTTTTTGCCAAAAGAGTCCCCCGGCTTTTTAGGTAGCTATAAAAATGAGAGAATAAAACACTGTGATATACTGATATGTGTGTGCGTGGTTAATTGAACATGTGATTCGTGGTGTATAAAGTTGGCTAGAACTAACAAGGGCAGGTAGATAGCAGGTACTATGCATGACAAAGCAAGAGTTGCTCGTTTTGCAAAAAAAAAAGTGCCCGGTTGCTCGCAGGACATGTAAAATGTAAGCAGATCTTATCGCTATTCTAAAATAGTAAAGAGATTGTTTTCGCAGAGACCTCGAATATGAATAATACACAAAACGGTAATAATAGGAGTACCAGTATCATAAAAACACTGCGACATAGAGTAATCAATAAAATCCGACAAGAGCCTTACATAACAAAAGCAAAACAACTAAAACAAAATCAAGAACATACAAATTAAAATAGCTAAAACACAGGGTCACCGGAGAAGGCTTAAAAGTCATATAGTTCGTATCGTACCAGAATCAACTCTTCAAGTGATAAATTAGCTCAAAACATTATAATACGGCTAATGACAGAGCAACAAACAAACAACTATTTAACTTCGTAAATTACAATTACTAAATTTTAGTAATACTAGCTTAGAATCCGTGAACCCGTGCGATGCACGGATTTCCTTAATATGACATAAGTTTCATAAGTTTAGCATCATGAATGAGACAGTTGCCAAGTACAAACAAAAAAGTTAACATAAATACAACGAGAGCACTGGCACCATGTCTATTGCAATATAAAAGCAATCTTCATGCATGTTGATCCGCATACTTGTATGATGAGGAAAAACCTCATCGAGACTCCCAATCCTTTATCTTCTTGCTGCCTTTAGGTTTAGCAATTGGAGCATCCATTCCAGCCATTTTTGCATTATATTTGGCTCTAAGAGGATCATTATAAGTCCACCTGCAGTATTACCATTATTAGTAACTAGACAAACGCATTAAGAATGATTTTGAGAACTTAAAGATGTAATGTGCATTCAAAAACATTATTTACTCAAGACTGTGGGTATAAATACTGGAGAAACAAATTCTTGTCATTTTTAAGCAACCATTAGAACAATTATTTACGAGGAACCGGTGAAAGGCATATGCATGCTTTCTGTTCTGAAATCATAAGTCCTGTATTAATAAACAAAGAACGGTCTTCGATCTCCCTATCTAGTGTAAGACTAGAAGCATGCATTATACTGGAAGTCTGACAAAGGCCTCAACAAGTCTGACATCCTTATACTACAAGTCTGACATCCTTATACTAGAAGCAAATATAGGCATATATAAATCTTTAACTAACAAAAAATATGTTACTGAAAGGCAGAAAGCAGGGAGCATTGTAATAGTCAGACATCAATCGAAGGACTCAGAAACGAAAGTTTAAGATAATAGTAATGTACTTACGGATTATTCCAATCAGTAGTGTCCTCGTTGACAAGATGAGTCCATTTCGTTCTTCCACTACGGCCAAAATGCTTAACCTGCATAACTTTCGGTAATATCGTCTTGTCCATCTTATCCTCACCAGTGGGAGCAGAGAAATCACGATATAATAAATTATCTGAGCCAGCAGTTGATGAGCGATCATCAGAATCTGTCTGGTAAAAGGCACCCTTATGGTAGTATTTCTGCATGAACCTCCATTTCTGCTTGGATGGGGCAGCAGGCTTTGGATTTTTCCTCTCCCACTCCCTTCTTTCTTCCTCTGTCATATTTCTTACCCTCTCAATTTCTTCCTTCTCCTTCAACATTGCTTCTCGGTCATCTCTATCCCTCTTGATCCTAGCAATCTCACGGGCCTTCCATGCTTCATATTCCTCTGCCTCATTCAAGTCATCATCAGTGTCAACATCTGCAATATCAGCATCCAGTTCCATATTCTTCTGAATTTGTTCATCCTTCCGTATCTCCTCAACAACTAATTGCTTGGTCTCGATCTTTCTCTCTTCCAATCTCTTTTTCATTAAATCTTCAAGTGCACGGTCTTCTGCCTCAAGCCTCTCACGTTCAGCTATGGTATCCCTCTCCGACTTTGGAACAAAGACAGGTTTTACCATCGCAATGCCTGGTTGTTCTTCATCTGAATCAGTCTCATATTCAGATTCTTCCTCCTCCGCTTCATCTATTTCATCCTCCTCCTCTTCTGGAAGAAGTGCTGCTTCTTCTTGCTGCCTCTGAAGTAACTTCTCCCTGATTCTTTTCCTTCTTTCCTCTAAAGCATCATCATCCTCTTCCTCTAAATCCAACCCTTCTTGCCTTCTATTCTCCTCTTCTATGGTAGAAATAATTTCAGCTTGTCTGATACGTCTATGATCAGCTCTTACTTCTTCACGATTGTCAATCTTGCTCTCAGCCAAACGGCGAAGCCTGGGGTCATCTCTTTTTGCAATATCAGCATCTTCATGGCTGGGAAAAGCCTTCTCTAAGGCAACAGCCCTAGTCATCCGCATATCTTCATCTTCATCAGGATCATCTGCCCATTCAGGGGCTTTACCAGGCCAATATCTTTTGACTTTTGTTTGGCCAATTCTCCCTCTAAGCTTATCCCTAATAGCAATAACAGTATCACTAACACCCGCAGTTACAGACATTGTGCTGAAAATTTATAGGCCAAATTCTTTATGATGAAATGTAGTATCCTCTATCTGCTCCAGAAGCCTTAACTACAAAAAAAAAATATACATATCAGGGACTTATTAGGAACTGGTCAAATTCTATCTTACCATGACATATATTAGAGGAAAAAAATATACTCAGCATGCAGGGTGTAATTTAATGAAAAAGATAAAATATATATACACAGTACATTTTTATCACTGACATAACAGAAAGTCGAATATATTGCAAGATATTGATGGAAAGCCAAAAAATAATATAATATGCAAAAGCTAGCAAAATGGGGAAGAGATCAAAAGAAAAAGCTATATCAAGTGACCATTTATAGTCTAAATGACTAAATGCGTGTGAACAAAGATTTTGATCATCTTCATATAAAAAAATCACCGAAGTTAAGTTCGTGGTTCTGTACCAAAATATTCAAGATAATTGTTATCATCTAAAGAAACACGAATAAATGCACTTAAGATAATGAATCTAGTTCTTATCTTAGACCTTTTGCAGCAAATAATGTTCCTGCCATTAAAAACTATAGGTACTTAATTTTCTTAATGCTCATTTGGCCATCTACTTTGGAACAATATTAGTAGTCATCTTCGTCAAGTAACTCGAAATGAAGGCAACAAATTCAAATTAAACAGAAAATTTGGGTTCAATTAAGCAACATAAAAAACTCTCTTAGACCTTTTGCAGCAAATAATGTTCCTGCCATTAAAAACTATAGGTACTTAATTTTCTTAATGCTCATTTGGCCATCTACTTTGGAACAATATTAGTAGTCATCTTCGTCAAGTAACTCGAAATGAAGGCAACAAATTCAAATTAAACAGAAAATTTGGGTTCAATTAAGCAACATAAAAAACTCGGGACGAAATGTAAAATACATACAGAACAACTTAGAATCTACAATAAAAACAATATAATTTTAGCAAAATATTCAGGTATACCGATTAACATATTGCAACAAGACAGTAGATGTACATACATCAATTACAATTCCTGGTATACGATTATGCACGTAACACATAACATTCAACTTAATACTACAAACTTAATTAAACCAAGTGAACATTGCAAAACTCGTCCGAATACACCCCTATCAACAAATTTGAGTATACATATGCATACAGATACGGTTGAATCCTAATAACACAAAATCGATAAATCCCGAGACCGAATTAATAGATGTACCAACTGAAAGCAAACCCTAAAATTACAAGACCCAATATAATAACATATATACAACAATATAGTGACAATACAAAATATTCATGAATCAAGAGAATGATAAACATATACAAGCATTAGTGTCCAATCAGAAGTTTTGATAATACGAATAAAATTAAAAACAATCTAAACCGAAATTAAATGGGGATTAAAAGGATTCTAGGGTTTTATAATTGAATTGACGAGAGTTAGTTAATTTGACAAGTTCATGAAATACCACAGATTGTGTATGTGTGTGTCTGTGGATCGAGAGAGAGAGAGAGAGAGAGATTACCTGTAAATTTTGATGAGAGAGACGAAAGATTTGTTTCTCCTTGTTTGTTAATCAAAACACTGGATTATATGTAGGGATTACATGTAGGGATGCGAAAAAAATCCAAATCCGATTTGAAATTCGAAATTTTGGATAACCCGAACCCGATTTTTTGGATTTGGATTTGATTTTCAGACCCAAAAATTTTTGGATTTGGATTTGGATATTATGAAATCCAATCCGAAATTCGAAAACCGATCCAAACCCAATCCGAACCCGAAACCCGAAAAAAACTCGAATATATATATATATAGGCTAGCGTTCAAATAGAAACCAAGCTTAGAATAGAAACTAGAAACCTACACTAAATAAATTATATTTCATTTATTTTAATGGCCCCGCTAGGGGCACCTTCATAAAAAAACGTTTAAAATTCTTGGCTCTATTCAACAAAAATATAAAAAAAAAATAAAAAAAATTTTAAAAAAAAGTTACTGTTCACGTGCCACGTCATCACGTGAACAGTAACTTTTTTTTTAAATTTTTTTTTTGTTGAATAGAGACAATAATTTTAAACGTTTTTTGTATTGGAGTACCCCTAATTTGGTCATTAGATTAGCTTGAAATATTTAATTTAGGTTTAGTTTCTAGTTTCTATTAGAACAAGACCCTATATATATATTTCAAGCTAATCTAAAATTAAATATTTCAAGCTAATCTAATGACCAAATTAGGGGTACTCCAATACAAAAAACGTTTAAAATTACTGTCTCTATTCAACAAAAAAAAAAAATTTAAAAAAAAGTTACTGTTCACGTGATGACGTGGCACGTGAACAGTACTTTTTTTTAAAAAATTTTTTATTTTTTTATATTTTTGTTGAATAGAGCCAAGATTTTTAAACGTTTTTTGTGAAGGTGCCCCTAGCGGGGCCATTAAAATAAATGAAATATAATTTATTTATTGTAGGTTTCTAGTTTCTATTCTAAGGTTGGTTTCTATTTGAACGCTAGCCTATATATATATATATATATATATATATATATATATATATATATATATATATATATATATATATATATATATATATATATATATAAAAGTCATTGGTGCATCGTATAACAATTAACCTTGTATTATTAAAACCAAAATATTAAAACAATTTTAGACTCTAAGTGTTTAAGATGTATTTCATATCAAATCTATTTGGTTATTTTAATGATTTAAATTCATTTAAAAATTGATTATATGTAAAATTTTATAACAAAATTAAATATTTAAATATTTAAATTAATGCAAAGAATATAATTTATTTATATAATATAAATAATACATTTTATAATGTATAAAATATTAAAGTGTGTATTCTATAAAACTTGATTGAAAATTTTGGGTTTCGGGTATACCCGAAATCCATTGGATCGGGTTCGGGTTTTAGTTTTCGGGTTCGGGTCGGGTTCGGGTTTTATCCAAAAAATCGGGTTTGGATTTGGATTTTGCCAAACCCGAGCCGATCCGACCCGATTCCCATCTCTAATTATATGCACGCGGGTATTTTTTAAAAATAATTTTATAAAAATTATAAATATAATAAAATTATTGGTGACTTATAAAAATTAAATAATTGTATATTTATAATCAATAATATAGTTGTGAAAGAAATAATATTAATAAAATAATGGTTACCTTTTTTATTATAATAAATATATTTAAAGAGTTTTTCAATTAGATATTTTATTATATATGTGCATTAAAGAATTTACCGGAATTATTAAGGGCGTTTTTCATAAATAAATAGAGAAAAGTAAATTTTTGCACATTTAGTTTTGTTAATAATTGCTATTTGCAATTTTACTAAACTAAGTTTCTAAATTGCAAAAATACTAGAAATTAGTGCACCACTTCCCCCTGCCCAGCCTGCCCAGTTCGATATTTTTTTTTTAAGGTGGGGTGCTATTTTGGTGGATTTGGGTTGCAAGGCCCCGCAGGGGCATATTCAATTGAATGCAGCCACATTCAACTGAATGCAACCACATGCAACTAAATTTCTGATTTCAAGTTCCATTTTTCAGTTGTCATTTTCGACCACTTTTTTGGACTATATATATATATATATATATATATATATATATATATATATATATATATATATATATACTCTCCATCACAACGTCCGTCATCGAGGGGCGGCCTCGTCCTTAACAGGCAACGACGCGCTAAAACACGATTGGTACCAAAAAAACGAATTCCATTCAAGAGTACATATTTCCCACAACGATCTAAAACACCGGGTCCAAATTTAGGCATCGAAACATAACCCTTAATCACATGTCCATTGGGCAACGGAGATCCATTAAGCAATAGCTCATTCAACTTTCGAACCTTGAACGATGATCGAGCCCAACGAAAAACATTTTTCTTTTTCTGGATTAAAGCACGAGAGGCCTACTTCTTTCTAAATACATTTGATGGGCCGTAAGTACACGGCCCATATCGACGAAGGGGATGAGGAGCATATCTGGACCAAGAGTATCTGGGTCTTCTTAACATGTTTAATTCAATTGTCTAAGACAATATGAATCAATGTCGAGTAAGTATTATAAATAGATATTTATAATACATCAAACTTGGGGACCAAGTTTATTACAGTGACAACAAATAAAAAAATAGAAGACAAGACAAAAACTATAAAAAGAAGTGGACAATTACCTCAAATGAAAGTGAGAAGATCATTTTTAACTCTAATTATTCCATAATTATTATTTCTACATATTCCCTATTTCAAAATATTATAAATCATATATTTTTCTTTAAGTAAGATATCTACTAAAAATAATGGTAATTTTTCCGAATTTAAATTCGCAAAAATAAACGGAGTCAACGGCGCAAACCACGGTCAAGGGAGCAAAAATTTCGGCGGCCCTCGGTAATATTATACGAGGGCCGCCACAGTGCCCCACGTGATGGGTCACGTGACTCTAAAGCCCATAGCCTTCTAGTATATATTGTACTCCAATACTCCAATTGAATGAGTAAGTTTGAGACCTCTCAACCGATGTACATGCCAGCTGTCCCAAAAAAACATTAAAAGAAACCCTCTACCCCTAAACAAATAGCAAACAGTTAAAAAAATAGGGGTATTTTAGTCTTTTCACACCCCGACAATAAAGCAAAACCTAATCATTACATATACAGCGATCAACCACAACCGTTGGATCAAATGTACTCCAAATCATAAAGACCGTTGGATTAAATTAGAACAACAACTGCTACATATAGAACATAGATGCTCTCACACCGGATTAAAATCATTTTCATTCAACATTTAAATTAAATACAGTCCAAAATAACTATTGGGCGTAATCAAATACGATGAACACATAGTACGAAGGCAAATATCACAAATCAAAGAGGAACGAGTACATGCTAACAAATTCAACCCAGGAAATAAAGATGTAGTTCCCATCTCTCAAAGATTACGCTCTAAGCAAATTCAAAGGCAACTGCAGGAAGATCGACCACTGCCAGATTGAATACAGGCCGATGACTCCCCACAACGCACAAGGGATAGTAGACATCGAGATACACGATACCAGATTGAACATCGACCAAGCAAGACAAGCATGGTACAGGGTGCCAATATACGGCCACTTCCAACTAAATTTCTTCTCGGATTCGTATTTTTCACTTAATGATCCAATACCATGGAAGGCAAAGATCAAAACAAGCTACACAAACATGAACACAGGGATCACTTTATGTAGCATCAAAGCCCGATTGAAGCTATCAACAGAAAAACACTCTGTACAAATCACCTGGAAATCTCCATCGGTCAAGATTCTCACAGGCCATGTATCACATGACCTAATTGATTTCGGACACGTAGACAGGGCTCCTCCGTTGATAATGGAACCTGATAGGGAAGCCATATCCATGGAGGAGAACGAAAGGAACAAGGGAACATTTCTCCCACTAACAATAGGACATGGAGAGACATACCTACAAACATTAAGATCAGCATCCTCGAGACACAGCACATGCGAGGACACAAGAGAAATAATAATTATGGAATAATTAGAGTTAAAAATGATCTTCTCACTTTCATTTGAGGTATTTGTCCACTTCTTTTTATAGTTTTTGTCTTGTCTTCTATTTTTTATTTGTTGTCACTGTAATAAACTTGGTCCCCAAGTTTGATGTATTATAAATATCTATTTATAATACTTACTCGACATTAATTCATATTGTCTTAGACAATTTAATTCAACATGTTAAGAAGACCCAGATACTCTTGGCCTAGATATGCTCCTCATCCCCTTCGTCGATATGGGCCGCGTACTTACGGCCCATAAAATGTATATAGAAGGAAGTGGGCCTCTCGTGCTTTAATCCAGAGAAAGAAAAATGTTTTTTGTTGGGCTCGATCATCGTTCAAGGTTCGTAAGTTGAATGAGCTATTGCTCAATGGATCTTTGTTGCCCAATGGACATGTGACTAAGGGTTATGTTTCGATGCCTAAATTTGGACCCGGTGTTTTAGATCATCGTGGAAAATATGTACTCATGAAGGGAATTCGTTTTTTTGGTACCTATCGTGCTTTTAGCGCGTCGTTGCCTGTTAAGGACGAGGCCGCCCCCTCGATGACGGACGTTGTGATGGAGAGTGCCGGTCTATGTTTGTAGGGCGTCGTTAATTTGTCTGTTGTCCTTGATAAGAAGCCTCACAGGGATGCTATCCCGGATTATGGCGATGTGTTTGACACGACTCAGGGCGCTTCTCCTGTGGATGCGTGTCCTCGTAATGATCAGGTTGGTAGGTTTCAGTTGTTGTTGCGACGGAAGGTTGTTTTAAAGTCGTCCTCGGCGATGCAAGTATCTTCCTTTGACTATTCCGTGAATTTCTTCTATCAAACCTGGGTTGAATTGCATGATTATGACGAGGAAAATCGTGGAGGGAATTATAGGAATTTGGCTTCAAATGCTATTCTGTACTATTTATCTTATGATAGCTCCCCAGCGAGCTACTGTATACCTAATTTGAATTGTTGTGTATCGTTTTAATAGATATTGTTTTTATGAACTCCATTTCCATTTTCAATGATACTTCATAATTTTAGTTTATTGTTCTTCTTATATGCTCCTTTCCAATTTTAACAGATACTATTACTTGATCGAATGCCAATAAGATCATGTATTTATTGAAAAGAGTCGATATGGGCCGCGTACTTACGACCCATCAAATATATATAGAAGGAAGTGGGCCTCTCGTGCTTTAATCCAGAGAAAGAAAAATGTTTTTCGTTGGGCTCGATCCCATCTCTCAAAGATTACGCTCTAAGCAAATTCAAAGGCAACTGCATGAAGATCGACACTGCCAGATTGAATACAGGCCGATGACTCCCCACAACGCATAAGGGATAGTAGACATCGAGATACGCGATACCAGATTGAACATCGACCAAGCAAGACAAGCGTGGTACAGGGTGCGAATATACGACCACTTCCAACTAAATTTCTTCTCGGATTCGTATTTTTCACTTAATGATCCAATACCATGGAAGGCAAAGATCAAAACAAGCTACACAAACATGAACACAGGGATCACTTTCTGTAGCATCAAAGCCCGATTGAAGCTATCAACAGAAAAACACTCTGTACAAATCACCTGGAAATCTCCATCGGTCAAGATTCTAACAGGCCATGTATCACATGACCTAATTGATTTCGGACACGTAGACAGGGCGCTTCTCCTGTGGATGCGTGTCCTCGTAATGAACAGGCTGGTAGGTTTCAGTTGTTGTTGCGACGGAAGGTTGTTTTACAGTCGTCCTCGGCGATGCAAGTATCTTCCTTTGAGTATGCCGTGAATTTCTTCTATCGACCTGGGTTGAATTGCATGATTATGACGAGGAAAATCATGGAGGGAATTATAGGAATTTGGCTTCAAATGCTATTCTGTACTATTTATCATATGATAGCTCCCCATCGAGCTACTGTATACCTAATTTGAATTGTTGTGTATCGTTTTAATAGATATTGTTTTTATGAACTCCATTTCCATTTTCAATGACACTTCATAATTTTAATTTATTGTTCTTCTTATATGCTCCTTTCCAATTTTAACAGATACTATTAATTGATCGAATGCCAATAAGATCATGTATTTATTGAAAATATATTTGCAATACTGAAAGAAGAAAAAACCCGAAAATATGTTTTTTGTTTCTTTTATTAAAAGAAAGAATGCAATGAAAATTGTATAACACATCCTATATAAATCTCGGGCCGCGCAGCGGAAATTGCATAAAATAAATTATTATATTGGCTTATTACTCGTAGACGCTGCTGTTGAATTCTTTACGATGTCTGCTAGGACGCTTGGTGTGAGGTGCACGAACCTATCTGCTGCTGATTCGGAACGTCTATGCAATGGTGTGTGAGGGATGTCTTCTTCTCTCCTGGTTCTTGTGTCCTCGCATGTGCTGTGTCTCGAGGATGCTGATCTTAATGTCTGTTGGTATGTCTCTCCATGTCCTATTGTTAGTGGGAGAAATGTTCCCTTGTTCCTTTCGTTCTCCTCCATGGATATGGCTTCCCTATCTGGTTGCATTATCAACGGAGGAGCCCATCAAATGTATATAGAAGGAAGTGGGCCTCTCGTGCTTTAATCCAGAGAAAGAAAAATGTTTTTAGTTGGGCTCGATCATCGTTCAAAGTTCGTAAGTTGAATGAGCTATTGCTTAATGGATCTCCGTTGCCCAATGGACGTGTGACTAAGGGTTATGTTTCGATGCCTAAATTTGGACCCGGTGCTTTGCAATCCTGGTCAAGGGTCCAGCTATAAAGACTTCCTCGAGAAGGAAGAAAACACATCATTGCGCAACTGGACCCAACATAATGCTTACTTCATCTTCATCCAAAGCCCACTCTACAATCCCCAACATCAAAGTGCAGCACAAGAAGGTCAAAACCAAGAGGCCCAGGAGACGGAAAGTTGATTTACATTGCGGTTGCTCATACTATGCCCACCTAGATTGCGCTAATTATGGATTCTCGCACAGGGGCGTCCATCACTGTAATTCAATCAAAGAATGGCGTGCATACATGGGAGATTACAAATCCCCTCTATTTCACGATACCAAAGCATATGCAGAGACCATTCCTATCGCAACAGGACATTATCGACATCCAGACACGATTCAACCACAACCTCAGGAAGCAACTGGGTCTTCACAAGTGCTACATGAACTTCCGCATTTGGACGAGCTTACGGCCTCGGACATCTCATTTCTTAAGGGTCTTTAGAAACCAAATTATGTTGTATTTATATAATTTAGGAGTTATTTCAATTAATAATGTAATTAAAGCAGTAGAACATGTACTACAAAATGTTCTTGAAGGAACGCATTATGTATCCGAGAAACATGATATAAAATTCAACATTTAATGATAATATCTCATTCGATTAGTTGCTTGTCCCAGTACAAATACTTGAGTATTATCTACATGTGCAATTAAATACATATACAAAGCATTCTTCTTAATTGCACCCAATTCACCCCCAGACATGTTTTTGTGATATTCCTGATAAAAGGGCCTAAAACCCTTCTTAGGCCCAAGATAGACACGACCCTGCACATGGTCCTTTACAACATTATCCTTATGCGGTTGCTGTAGTAGTCCACTCTCCGTTTTCAGTATCTTGAATCTGGACATTTGATCCAGTTTCATGAATGAATTTAGATCAGAATCCACATCCGTATCAATACTGGGCCTAATAAATATATCTGAGAATTTGGGTAAAACACCATTGGGCTGTCGATCCAATATGTAGATCAACTTCCAGCAAATATTACCCTGGGTCCATGGAGAACTCTTACTATCACCAACCCTATTAACAAAAAACATAAATTTCGAATCTATGCTATAAATTTTAACACGCTCCGTATGCCTCTTGTCCTGGCCCTGGCCCAAAGCAATGCCATTAACAAAAGCACCACAGTCATCACGATAAACAGGCCCACCATGAAGTGCAACCTCCACATCACAGAACCCCATATCAGGAAGTCGAAACTTCCCGCCTCTTCTGTACCTCATCATTCCCGGCCGGTAGATTGGAAAGAAGGTCCGACGGTAATCCAGTGTGGGAGCGTCTATGTTCTATATGTAGCAGTTGTTGCTCTAATTTAATCCAACGGTCTTTATGATTTGGAGTACATTCGATCCAACGGTTATGGTTGATCGCTGTATATGTAATGATTAGGTTTTGCTTTATTGCCGGGGTGTGAAAAGACTAAAATACCCCTATTTTTTTAACTGTTTGCTTTTTGTTAAGGGGTAGGGGGTGTCTTTTAATGTTTTTTTGGGACAGCTGGCATGTACACCGGTTGAGAGGTCTCAAACTTACTCATTCAATTGGAGTATTGGAGTACAATATATACTAGAAGGCTATGGGCTTTAGAGTCACGTGAACATAGACGCTCCCACACCGGATTAAAATCATTTTCATTCAACATTTAAATTAAATACAGTCCAAAATAACTATTGGGCGTAATCAAATACGATGAACACAGAGTACGAAGGCAAATATCACAAATCAAAGAGGAACGAGTACAGGCTAACAAATTCAACCCAGGAAATAAAGATGTAGTTCCCATCTCTCAAAGATTACGCTCTAAACAAATTCAAAGGCAACTGCATGAAGATCGACCACTGCCAGATTGAATACAGGCCGATGACTCCCCACAACACATAAGATAGTAGACATCGAGATACACGATACCAGATTGAACATCGACCAAGCAAGACAAGCATGGTACAGGGTGCCAATATACGGCCACTTCCAACTAAATTTCTTCTCGGATTCGTATTTTTCACTTAATGATCCAATACCATGGAAGGCAAAGATCAAAACAAGCTACATAAACATGAACACAGGGATCACTTTCTATAGCATCAAAGCCCGATTGAAGCTATCAACAGAAAAACACTCTGTACAAATCACTTGGAAATCTCCATCGGTCAAGATTCTCACAGGCCATGTATCACATGACCTAATTGATTTCGGACACGTAGACAGGGCTCCTCCATTGATAATGGGACCTGATAGGGAAGCCATATCCATGATGGAGAACGAAAGGAACAAGGGAACATTTCTCCTACTAACAATAGGACATGGAGAGACATACCAACAAACATTAAGATCAGCATCCTCGAGACACAGCACATGCGAGGACACAAGAACCAAGAGAGAAGAAGACATCCCTCACACACCAATGCATAGACGTTCCGAATCAGCAGCAGATAGGTTCGTGCACCTCACACCAAGTGTCCTAGCAGACATCGTAAAGAATTCAACAGCAACATTTACGAGTAATAAGCCAATATAATAATTTATTTTATGCAATTTCCGCTACGCGGCCCGAGATTTATATAGGATGCGTTATTCAGTTTTCATTGCATTCTTTCTTTTAATAAAAGAAACAAAAAACATATTTTGGGATTTTTTCTTCTTTCAGTTTTGAAAATATCTTTTCAATAAATACATGATCTTATTGTCAGTCGATCAAGTAATAGTATCTGTTAAAATTGGAAAGGAGCATATAAGAAGAACAATAAATTAAAATTATGAAGTGTCATTGAAAATGGAAATGGAGTTCATAAAAACAATATCTATTAAAACGATACACAACAATTCAAATTCGGTATATAGTAGCTCGCTGGGGAGCTATCATATGATAAATAGTACAGAATAGCATTTGAAGCCAAATTCCTATAATTCCCTCTACGATTTTCCTCGTCATAATCATGCAATTCAACCCAGGTTTGATAGAAGAAATTCACGGAATAGTCAAAGGAAGATACTTGCATCGTCGAGGACGACTTTAAAACAACCTTCCGTCGTAACAACAACTGAAACCTACCAACCTGATCATTACGAGGACACGCATCCGCAGGAGAAGCGCCCTGAGTCGTGTCAAACACATCGCCATAATCCGGGATAGCATCCCCGTGAGGCTTCTTATCAAGGACAACCGATAAATTAACGACGCCCTACAAACATAGACCGGCACTCTCCATCACAACATCCGTCATCAAGAGGGCGGCCTCGTCCTTAACAGGCAACGACGCGCTAAAAGCACGATAGGAAAGGGATGAGGAGCATATCTGGGCTGGGTCTTCTTAACATGTTGAATTAAATTGTCTAAGACAATATGAATTAATGTCGAGTAAGTATTATAAATAGATATTTATAATACATCAAACTTGGGGACCAAGTTTATTACAGTGACAACAAATAAAAAATAGAAGACAAGACAAAAACTATAAAAAGAAGTGGACAATTTCCTCAAATGAAAGTGAGAAGATCATTTTTAACTCTAATTATTCCATAATTATTATTTCTACATATTCCCTATTTCAAAATATTATAAATCATATATTTTTCTTTAAGTAAGATATCTGATAAAAATAATGGTAATTTTTCTGAATTTAAATTCGCAAAAATAAACGGAGTCAACGGCGCAAACCACGGTCAAGGGGTGCAAAAATTTCGGCGGCCCTCGTATATTAATAAGTAGCATGTCGATTTCGGCGGCCCTCGTATATTAAAAAGTATAAACGGAGTCAACGGCGCAAACCACTTGTTAAGTCTATGTTAGCAAGTTTTACCACATGCACACTGATAATTTATATCATTATTCAGATCAGTCAATAAACAACGATAGACAAGTAGATAATAAGAAAACTTGTATTTTCATTAATCAAAAGCATTACATGCATGGAAATGAAATACAATTCTTCTTTTTATCTAACTACTACTGATAATTCTATTCTTGTCTAAAGTTGTTGCTGTTTAAATCTTCAACGATCGACTTCAGGACAAGGAGCATCTCAAGATTGGATTCCTTGTCTGGGTGACTTGAATGAGAGTAGCTGACTCATCTTCATGCTTATTGAAGAAAATGAATAGCATCTCCATCAAGATCAACCTCAGACTCTTCGCCAAATTCTTCATCCTCAAGGTGTGAAGAGATTATAGGAGAATTGTATCCAACTGGTAGATGTTTTAGAGGAGATTCGTGGAAATCATCTGAGTTAAGACCAACCATATCTGACTCGATGAGAAAATCTCTTCTAAGAGATAGTTTACTTGCTCCTGATCATCAAGAGTAAAGAACTTCTCAGTGGTAATGAACCAAAATCTAGGGTTCATATGAAGATTTGGGTTGAAAGCCATGATGAAAAGAGAAAAGAATGAAAAGGTTTTGGAGAATGGTATAAGACATTAGTTTCTTTTATAGAAAGACGTGGAAAGCTGAACAGTCGTTTGGGGGATATCAATCCAGTCAGTCATAATTATGTGTGACTGTATTTCTTGTATTTTCAAGAAATATTGAACGAATCTAACCAATTGATTTTGTTCAGATTTTATTTATTTCTTTTATAGGTAAAAGAAAATGCCACGTGGAAACTCCATTTAGTCTCTGGAATCAGGATGATATTGATCAGGAATACAAGTGTGTTCACATCAGGATTAGTAATTCTTTCTATTCAGAAATCACATTGAATCTTGTGATTATATTGATGAGAAGATCACATCAAGAAAAGGAAGCTGATCAGTATTGATTTTTATCTTGATTTTACCTTGATTTATTTACTTGAAATTAATTTTGGATTTTATTTTCCAAAAGTCACGGGTAACTGTATTTTTCAGGGACTGACACCTGTCAACCTACGTGTCACCGTGGGATAATGAGTCTGAAGGATTTCTGAAATATAATTATTTTGACACTCTAATCGTGTAATTGCTTTCTCTAATTTCATTTTCTAAAGCAAAAACACTCTTGAGTTTTCAAAATCACTAATCAATTTCAAAGATTTCTTAAGTCTTTTCAGATCAAAATGGCAACTCAAAGAAGACTACCCAAATCAGTAGCTTTCAAGTTTGGTGACTTTGATTTTATGATGAACAATCATGTTGTAGCTATCACCAACAAGGAAGGGGTGTCAACTGATTTTCACCCAATTATGGACTTTATGGCGAAAGGACCATTAAGTTATGCCTTGATAGCATCTCCACAAATTAATCAAGCAGCTGTTTCACAAGCCTGGGAGAATGCTGAGGTAATTAATTCTACTCAGAGTCAATCAAGTAAGATTGTTCTACACTTAAGACAAGACACATTTGATATTACTGAATCTGTTGTTAATTCAGTACTTCACTTACCTGTTAGTACGAATTTTGATAATGTACCATCTGATGATAATGTTAGAACTATGTTATCTGTATTAGGTTATAATGGACCTCTAGATAACATGAGCCAGTTAAATAGATCCTTTCTTAGGAAAGAATGGTCTTTCTTCTTTGACCAAATTGCTAAATGTTTTACTGGTAAATGTAGTTCTTTTCAACAAATTACTGCTGTTACATCTTACTTTGCATATGGCTTGCTTTGTAACAGAGTAATTAATTTTGGTCACATTATCTTAAGTCAGATTTGTATTAAACTTGGGTCAAGAGATCATGACAGGAATATGGTTTATTATCACAGATTCATGCAACTGTTTATTAACCATTTCCTTCCTGATGTTGAAGCTAGATTTGGTAGAGAATATTGTGTTTCTTCTTATGTACAGCAAAAGAGAATTTTCTCTGGCATTACAAAGAAGGACAGTGAAAAGAATCTAGATGAAATACCTGCAATGTACTATCCAAATCATGTTCAGGTACTTCTAAGAACTCATCTTCCTACTATCTATAATTCTTCTTTCTTTGGTGGTGAAATGACTCAGGAATCTCAATTGGAGGAGAACCCTCCTGTGTCTACCCAAGTAGCCAAAAACATTACAGTCTCTGAAACAATTCTAGAGCCAAATTTTGATCCACAGCCTATTGTTTCAAAGAAACCAACCTCTGGTGTTTCTCAAAAGACATCAGTTGTAAAGAAGAGAAGATTTGTCGTTTCTAGTAGTAATTCTAGTGAAGATGATGATAATTTATCTCTTGCTGAGAGAGCAGAATTGAAGGCTGCAATTCAACTTTCTAAGCTAGGACAAAGAGATGGAACATCTAGTCACAGCCAGGCTGCAGTCTCCCAAAAGGCTGTAGTTATTAAAAAGGGAAAACAGTTACTGAATACTGTTTCTCAAAAGACCGTGTCTATTGAAAAAAGGTCTCATCCCAAGATCACTTCTGTGTCTACACCTCTTGAGTCCTCTCAAGATAAATCTGTTGCTCACTATACTAGGAAAACAAGGAGAAAGATTCAAAGATTCATTTGTCACCTACACACACAGTGTCTAGTCCAACTAACATTATGCAGGTCTCTACAAATAAGGCTATATCCACGTCAGTATCTGATAAGAGAGATCTGGATCTTGATTCTTCATGGGAAACAACATTGACATACAGACTGGCTATGGAACTTATTTCTCTAAAAGTGAAGCTTTTTAGGCCTGCTCTAGATTTTCTGATTGAAAAAGTTCCCAAACTTTCATTTCTTGGAGAATATGGACTGTTACATTAAAGACTTGATTTAATGAAGATGTACTTCTATGTCTCAGTCAGAAAGGAATTGCACAAGAAATTTTGACTTCCTAAGTGTAACACCCCCAGATCCGGGGTCTGGGATCGGGTCGTTACTATCTCATAACTTATCCATAATACTTGACTTGAGTCCAAAAACAATAAGTAGCATGCTATGACCCCACAAGAATATCCACTCACACACACACACACACAGTTATAGTCCCAGAGATGAAATTGAAATAAGTCTTACATAAAAGGGGTTTACGAATGAAAGTTATTACAATCCCAAAAGGATAACATCATAAGTTTAAAAGTTTTGCCGTTGATTACATTAATTATACATATATTTAAACAGGAAACAAAAGCTGTCTAACTATGCTACCTCAGCAATGGCGACTAGCATCTCAGCGGGGAGTCCGGTGGGTCGGGTAACCCGCTTGCGCCGAGTGCGCCTGACGCGAGCCATCTGCCCTAGCTGTTGTTGTGACATAATATGAACAAAGCAAGGGTGAGCGAAAGCCCACCAACAATAATATAACTGAACAGTGATACATATATACAGTAGTTCAAAATATCCTTTGAAATCATATGCCATGCCTTAATGAAGTTATTGCCAGTATAATATAAAGGATGAAGTTACCAGGTAACTCAAAGTATTTGTTTGTAGAAATATCTGCTACATCAAAAGTAAGCGAGATATTCTCATTGCCATTAAAAGAGGAACTTGCATGAAAAGATTGCAATTCCAGTTATGAACACTTTTCCAGCTCTGCCAACAGTAATCATGTTACAGGAAATAAATAAGTTTGGATAATGAACCAATGATGGAGTATTCACCGTGCCCGCTGTTCCAATCTTGATGATCAGTCGAGATCGTACAGCTCAAATTAGATTTACTACCGGTAGAAGGAAGAACTGACGGCTTTACTTGTCTACCGCCTGGCTAGCTCTCCCCGGCCAACGGTTGGGCCAAAGGGGATGGACCGGCGCTACTCGGCCTCTTACACGACTCCTAGTTCAAATAGAATTCATGATTTTGAATGTAACGTTCGTCCCCATTTCCCCAAGTATAATACTTGTTGATAAGACTCCACAAAGTAGTCGTATCTAGTTGGAAAGGAAAATTCACCAATAACTTCCAAGCTACTGCTTGGTAACGAATCTCAACTTGTTCTAACAATCTTACCCCTCGAAAGATGAGAAGGTAAACAACGACTTAATAAGTCAATAGCACCCGAGTTGAGAGTGAAGAGAATACTTTATGACCGGGAAGTCGACAAGATAATTAACATTTTCCAAGTAAGGTTCCCTTATTATTAGGGAGATAGACTCAAAGAAGAATGATGTCTGAGAACCTTTCTTGATATATGATTAATAATAATATGACTCCGAAATATTTTTTGTAATAATCGAAGAAGATAAACCTTATCGAGGTTATTCTAAGTATGGAATAAATATTCAGAGAATATTTATTGAATTAAAATATTTTACAGAATATTTAGGAATATGAAAGAATATCTTTAATCAGAGTATTTCTCAAATAATCCTTGAAGAAATATCGAGATAATATTTATTGCATAATTAAATATTCAAATGAATATTCAAAATAATATTCATTAATTAATAAGACCTGAAAGGAATATTTAAAATAATATTCGATGATTAAATAGAACCCTGGATGAATATTCAAAATAATATTAATAATTAATTAGGAATTTAAATGTTTATTGAAAAAGTAATATTCATTTAATGAATAATATTCTAAATGAATATCAAGTAATATTCATTTAGTAATCCAAGCTTTAAAGGAATATTCGAGATAAGACTCGATAAATAAATCAAGCTTCAGATGAACATTAAAATAATATTCATCAGGTAATTACTATCTTAAATGAATATTCAAAAGTAATATTCATTTAATGAATAATATTCTAAATGAATATCCAAATAATATTCATTTAGTAGTCCAACCTTTAGAAGAATATTCGAAATAATAATCGATAAATAATTCGACTCTGAATGAATATTAAAAAAATATTATTCGTCGAATAGTTACGTTCAAATAATTATTTGAAGTAAGGATCGTTAAATAAATAATCTCGAACGAATATTCGAATAATATTCGTCGCCCAAATAAATATTTTCCATCCGAGGTAATCTCGATATATCAAGAAATATTGACTCCCGGTCTATATTTGATGAATAAGATGTATACGCCCTTCTATGAGGGTCTTACAATAACCGGCTTATAATTGATACGTTAGCTATCTAATTTATAAGCCAATAAACAATCAGGGAACAAGCATAACGATATGACTGGAAAGTAGGCATGCATGCTATGGCATATGTATAACAGAAAACATATATATATTCAATCACAACAACAGCCTAAAAGAAGGGAATTGAAACTTGCCTGGTAGTCGAGTACGGTAAGGGGTAGTGGTAGCGGGTCCCGGGTTAGCTTGGTGATCTATAAATAGCCAAGGCATTCGGGATTAATCACTTAACATCTCAAAAGTTAAGTTATACTTAAATCGAAACACGTTCTCGAGTTATCTCGTTATACCCCTTTTAGTGAATTCCTTTTATCATCGATCCGACCCGACATTCGTTCGTTAATACGACATGTCACTGTACTTACACTTGGGACATACTTAAGTCATACAAGTGCTAAAGTCGATCGTTACGAATCAATATTATACTCCGAGTTTTATCGCCCGTTTTCTAAGTGTTTTACCGAAGTTATAATCAAGCGGGTTTTTAGGGATTCGTTCGCGTTTAACTTCGATTCCAACATTTTTATAAAATCGGAAAACGATCCGTTTGACATGTGGTTTTCTTTAATACCTTACTTATGACCTCTAGTATTTATTTACCAAGATTCGCCACTGAGTAACATGCTTTACGAGGGTTCAATTGAAGTTACGAACTATTACTTACGGTTCCGAACCAATTTTAGTAATTTGACCATAACTCCTAAACCGTAAGTCGGAATGTTTCGATTCTCACGCCAAAACGATCTATGACTCGAGATCCACAGGGAGCAGTCACAATATTACCAAGGTCAGGAAATTATATTAACTGCCATGCTTGGTTTTTAAGTGTTAACAAAAATTCGGCATTACGACGGTTATAAATCGGACGTTCTAAAAATCGTAACAACACAACCAAGCCACACCGAGCATCAACACAATTCATAAACATGATTTTCATCTCAACAAACCCTAGAACCACTGATCTTAACCTCAAAATCATCATGCTTCTTAAATCACATAACTAACTACATAATCATGCTTATAATCACCACTATAATCATACAAAGCTAAAACCATCAAAAACATATATAAATCTCAAATCAAATGCTAAGGTTTCAAGAGGTCTACCTTCCTTGGAGTATGTTCTAGCCTCACTAAGCTTTGTATGATCCTTGAGTGGCCTTAAGCTAGCTAAATCAACCATAGGAATCAAAGAAAACAAGATTAGTTCTTGAAGAACACTATTCATCACTCAACTTGTAAAAAATCATAAAAAATCGAAAAACAAGAGTTTAGCTCTCAAATTTTTACCACATCTTGGGTTCTTCATAAGCTTTGTTTTGAGATATAGATCATGAAATTTGAAGCTTGGAAGCTATGGTTTTGAACCCGTTTTTCCTACTGGACAGAAACTGGTCAGATTTGGTTTCCCAACTTTGAGCATGGATTTGACTAGGCTATACTACTTTGTTGGACATGAAATTTTTGAGCGAATATTACCCATGGAGTGGAGAGGCTATGGTTAAAATTTGGTGATTTTATCATGGATAGAAATGGAGATATGAATTTGTCTTTGGAGAGTGTTTCTGCTGGACAGTTTGAGAGAATGAGAGGAATGGAGTTTGTTTTGCTTGCTTTGATCTCATCCTTGTCCAAAATACATTATTGATGATAATATCTAGCATAAAGCTACTTTATTAAAGTGCTTTGCTCATATATGATGCAATCCAAGGGACAAGTGTTGTGATTTTGTGGTGGAAAAGTGTCATGCAAGCTAACTAAGTGATTTGGTTTCTAAAGATGCTAGTTACTTTGTAACTACTTAGTTACTTGATCTTATCTATTTGAACATGCATGTATCTTGGCTCTCTGCTTGTCTCTTTGTCCGGTTATTACTTAATTTGATTGATCGTTCGGAGGAATAACTCATCGTTTCTAGTTAGGGATTTACCGGAAACCGTCTTAATATTTATACTATCATCCTCCATTCTCTTTAATAATTCTTGAACCTATTTTCTTTAAATCCCTTCAATAATTCCTTAAGTCTTTCAGTGTCCAGGGAAATCTCGGGGAAAATAAAAGTGCTATTTTTCAGAATCCGACAGCTTTTACATACACTCTTTTTCCCCCTGGATCACTAATATGAACTCAGAATTTCGTTCCGGATACTTATATATCGCGTCGTCTAATAATATTCCTATGTCCACCAAAATCACTATTCCTCCATTTTTCTTTACTCATCCTCTTAGGGTTGTACAATTGTCCCTGATCTCTTTCGATCGTTCCTTAACCTTTTTACGGAACCACTGGACCAATAACAGATATCGATTTGGATGACATAAGAATAATCTTCTCCTTTAGAATTATCAAATCTCAATTCCCTAGGAGATAGATAATTCTTATCTAAAGTGTCAACCAATAGTATTCTTCATGGCATATAAACATTTGAATCCAAATCTATTCCTTTCATTCATTATCTCAATCGTTACATCGTAGTCGTAATCACTATTCACCATTACCTCAGTACATAATAAAAAGTTTTAATTATATCCAAAATTTGGGGTTCTTATAGTCTCCCCTCCTTAAAAGGATTCCGTCCCGGAATCAGGTAGGAAGCAAAGAGTCGTTTTCCTATCATTCACTTTTTAGCTTCCCGGTCAATTCTTAGTCATTCTACCCTTTCTCAGCACATCTTCTAGTGCTACAATCCATAATTTATCCTTTTTCCATCAACGTTGCTACTTTTCGTACAACACACTATCCGGGTTATACTCTTACTCAGTTTTATCCTTATTGATATCCGCAGTGGCTTTGGTATTACTATCGTGCTGCGAATTCGGAGATAACCTCGCTCGCACTGTGCATTTCTCGATCACTTTAATCTTCGCAAACTCGATCAATATAGAGAAGTGGAAGGATTTATTGAGAGATCACTATGATCAATTGAACATTTGTTATATTGCATAGTTAGTACAGAAGGGGGCCGGCCTTTAGTACTTGACAAGCAATTAAACAAGTTATAGTATTCCACTTAGACTTCTATCACATAGACAGATAGTCACGTAGCAGTATCTCCCCTCCTTAAAGGGTTGTTCTTCTCAATTCACAAAGAAGATGAATAAGAGAGAAGAAAAGAAAAGAGTTCTAAAGGATTATAGAAGGTTTTCATGATTGTAAAATATCATACTCAGAATTTACCTCTGAACTATAGAGGTTCATCAAGGAAGAAATTAATCATAATTATATCCAATACCATTTGATCGCAATCTCATGTGTCAACATATCTTGCTGCTTTATCCACTATTCTATGGACCTATACTCTGGTTCAACCTTAGCAACGCTCACTCTAGAAAATTCCTTCAACCTTTTAGGTTAAATCTTAGGTTTCTCGCTTGACACCATTGTTACTGACATTCCATGTCACGCTACTAGCTTTTTTCATATCTATAATATTAACACTATCAGGTTGTCATCCCGAGAATTCATCAGAAAACCCTTTTATTAATCCATTCATAACATTCCTTGCTTCATATTCCATAGTTGTTTTCCCAGTCTTTTCTTTATCAATCACATCCTTCTTATTATCTGATTCTTATTTACTTCTGTTATTTACTTTCACCTTCATCTCTTTATTGAGATATCTTTTGCACTTGGTACCTCCTTATTGGTATCCCGTTACATTTACTCTATGATCATCACATTATTCCAATTTAAATTCTCCAAAATGAATCTGGCCGATCCCTTTAACTTAGATTCAATATAATCTACTTCTGCCAAACTTGTTTCTCATCACTTGCTATTTTCTATCCGTGATTTTCCATAGGTTGTTCTTCATAAGTCAGACCAGGTCGTATATCTACCTGCTCGTACTCTTATCATCTATCGAGCATCTGCATTTTACTGGCATAGCATTGCCACATGAAACACGTTACGATCATGCTATAAGTTTTGGGGGTAGAGCTGGCTCGAATGCCACCTTCCGAACACTTTTAAACTCTCAGGTGGCCCAATAAGTCTCGGGCTCAACTGCCCTTCCCTCCAAGTCTCATTAATTCTTTCCACGGGAATACCTTTAGCATCATGAATCATCAACATCATATTCACTATCTCGTTTGCGCAGAAGTACACTAACACAACTTGCATGTCATTCATCAACATGCCATTTAGCTTATCAATAGCATCACTTTCTTTATCTTTACGTTATCAATTACTTTCTTAGAAGAATCGCCATCGCTTGTTGTTTACGTAGTGCGTTAATAGCTAACCAGACGGGTTTTAATCCTTTAAGGAGACAAAGTAATCACTATTCCTTATCCATAAGGAACACTTCCTGAACTTGATGTAGATATTACATGAAGTAGATAAAATTGCAGAAGAGTTTCAAGCATCGCAGCTATGTCAGGTTGATGAAACTATCACTCATGCAGCTTCCATAAAAGACTGGAAACTTAACGATTTACTTCGTCACTTTGTATCATGGTCTTGGTTTGCCTCAAAACGGGACCTTCTAAGGTGTGTAGTTTGCTTAAGACAATATCGGGAATCGAATCTTTACTTAAACTATTATTACCGTCAATTCTTGCACAGTCATCAGAAGGAATGTAAATTCCTCCACTCCGATATGACCTTCAAGGTCCTTCCAAATATCATTCTATTTCTTCGGTATGAACATTGGTAATTATTCCTCTATACTTAGACTGTCGGCCGCCTCATTGGCCTTTCCTGATAATAATGATTTCTTGTAATCCATGTTCTCTGGATACATTCCAACTCAAATCTTTCTACCTCAATCTCATCACTGTTGGGTGAAAGCATCCTTCCTTAAGCTCTGCTGAAGGAGAAAAACATATCTATCAGTCTTTTTCCATAAGTCATTGCTTCCACCTTCCCGTGGGAACTTTATCACGTTTATTCCCAATCCTACTTAGGATACTTCTTTTCATAGTTCTTTCCTTATATTAGGATAATCTCAAACTTTATAGGTTCAATCCATACTTCCTCAGGGTTTCATACATGCCTCATCTGGCATTATTGTTACTATATCATACATTCCTTACCAAACTTCCATTTTGAAGTTCGGAATATTACCTTTTTCCTTGTAAGGTTTCTTAGGTCATCCTCATCATTCCCCCTGTATTTTCTGGGTACAGGGTATATCAAAACGTCATTGATCAATACTCTAATAATTCTATCTATGTTCTTTCCAGGACTCTTTTTAATAATCCTTACAAGTCATTGTTGCCTTAGCAAGTCCAACTCATATCATCTGAATTCATAATGTCGTTATTAGGGTTAATGCCATCCCTTGTGCATTCCCCAGGGTTTGTCTTAATTTATGGATATCCTATCCTTAATTCAACTGCCAAGGAATTCTTGCGTCCTGTACTTGGCAATCAAATCATGTATCCTTAATAAGGGTCTCTTCTCAATCATTCTCATTTGATAATCGATCGGTGGCTTAATGCTAACCTCTTCTTTCAGATAGTTGTCAGCCTATTTGACCTTCCAAAAGACAACGTATGTCTACCTGCTCTATTACAGAACTTGGTACTAGTAGCAAGGATGTTCTGGAAGATATTGGTCGAGTCGAGTTCAACGTGAATCTCTTAGTACTTATCGTTCTTCTCAAAGGTAATTGCCTTAGACGAAATTTCTACAGCATACTGATCCATCTCTAACCATTTCTATACTCTCTTCATAAACCTTCGTTGTTTACTTTCCTTAGTCATAATATATTCATGGTATTCATGATACCCTAACATCATACATCTCAAGTCATTGTACTTCCATTTTTTTTTTCGTAATCTTGGACGATCATATACACATGAATCACCTTAATACGGGTGACCCCACTTCAAAAAGGAGTCTAGTAAATTCCCAATCGAAACATGGGTTGCAAAGGGTTCAGTAGAAGATTCCTACGATCTCATTATTGTTTCCTTTATATTAGAAGCCCTTGCAGTCGGTGCTTACTTAGAAGCAACCCAGCTTTGTCCTTTCATTGCTGGCCTAGTCACTTGATAATCCTTTGTGACTTGGCCTCAACTGACCGCACTAAAATAAAATATATGATTTTAGGGGTTTGGCTAATCGCATTACTTTTCTAGAAATTGCCGGCATAGTGCCTTCTTCTTTGATACCTTTCTACCTTTCCAAAACTTTACTTCATATAAGTCTTAATCGGCTACTCAGCGCCGTCTCCGGTCACCTTTCCTCTACTTTTATCTTTTCAACTATTCTTATAAATCCCACATGCCATGCAAGTTTACCATTCCTGGCATAACAGCCTTTTCACTTAAGTCAATCCCGGAGTTTCTCAGTCCGGCTGGTTTCTTACTTACATTTCCTATTTTCGTCCAATCTCACTTCATCATTGTATTTCTACAATCAATTGCGATAACCAGGGTCTGTCCACCAACCCATATAGCGGTTACTTTACCCAATTCACGGGGTTCGCCCCAATTTCTACTTTCTTCCATGACGTTCTTTGATAATCAGAAAGACAAGGTTTGCCAAAATTCTCCGGATTTCTTTCCAGAATCAGGGAAATTTTGGTCAATCTATCCACCTACTGGTAACATTAAGTAGACCAGTTTGGAAACCTGAAGAATGGTTCTATGAACCTCCAAGCAGGTAGAACCATAAGCAGTCATAATTTACGAAATAATCATCATTAGATTGGAAGTTTAACCACTGGAGAGGAACCAATTATATACATCCCTTAGAAGGGAATCAACAGTTTCAAACTGAAACCTGACACAATATCCTGATACCTATACGTCCTGACATTCAATATTACCAAATGTCAGTGTACCTAACCACTAGTCTCTGAAGGAACATTACCGTCGGAGTTGGTTGTTCCACAAAATTGGCACTACTAGGGCCATCCGAACTTGGTGAACCGTGCTGTCCGAATGCCTCCACAAGTACTTTGTCGTGCTGCACAAACACACATCCTAATCTTTTATGCGAAGCGTCGTTGGAAGCACAAAGTCTCCCTTTTCCCATTAAGCAATACCAACTCTTGGTCATTACCAATTTCATCTTTTAGCTCCAGGAAGATTTTCTCACATTTTTTTTCTCTCTTCAACTGGTGATTGTATTACTTGATCCATTATAATTCTGCATCGGATTAAACTTAAGGTAACTACAATAATCCATTAAAAGAAAAGAAAGAATTTAATATTCTTCTGAATCACATGCATCTAACATTTCTGGTTCATCATTTCACTGAGTTAAATTATCTCTATACTCAGTCTCTGATAGTAGTCTCATTACGAGTTCATCTTGACTCACTGGTCTTATCTTCCGGTAGGTTCTGAGATCATTGCCTTGCCTACTACTTCCTTATATAACTTTATCCAATCATGCTGTCACTCCCCAATGTCTTTACTTTCAACTGATTCATTCATAAAATGAACATTTCCCTTAATAAAACCACCTCATTAACCTCAATTTGGTTCCATAATTTATAACCTATGACACCTGCCATCTCATGGCGAATTATTACTGACCATATTCATACTAACTCCTTTATCAAATGATATGGCACTTACTGCCTCCTTCTCAACTATTCCTAGGGACTCTGCTCCTCGCCCTAAATCGATGTCTTTGATAATCATACATCCCTCTAGCTCTTTCTTCGTTAATATGGAAGTCTCTAGGGATTCTCGTCTATTCCCGTATAAGATCTCAAGTGATCCTTTTAATTCGTCTTACTTGCTGGTACTATCTCCAGTAGTCCGGCTACGAATCCAACAAGAATCTTCAGTTCTCTTGCTAATAACTCAGTTCTTTATGCTCCCTTTTCTGAGTACTATACTTTAATCATCACAGTCTTTCTGGCTGCGGCCCCCATTCCTCAAGGGTAAGCTCCTTATCCTAACAGGATTTTCCTTATCTGCTGGAACCTCTTCCGGGTCTTCAGTAGGGTACTCTATTGAATTTATCCGCTGATCTTCAGCATATAAAGAATTATCGCGCTGCTGCTTGTATGCCTCAAGGTCTGGCGCCTTACTCGTCGATACGATATCGAGCTAAGTTACTATCATGATACTTAAGAGTTCCCATAAGGGTTTTATAGGTCATTACTACATTAAGTAGTCCGACTATGAACTTGGCTAGAGTTCTTATTATCTTAGTGAATTTATTGTTTTAACGTCGCCTCATCTCTGGGGTTTATAACGTACGCTCTGATACCACTTCTGTAACACCCCCAGATCCGGGGTCCGGGATCGGGTCGTTACTATCTCATAACTTATCCACAATACTTGACTTGAGTCCAAAATCAATAAGTAGCATGCTATGACCCCATAAGAATATCCACTCACACACACACAGTTATAGTCCCAGAGATGAAATTGAAATAAGTCTTACATAAAAGGGGTTTACGAATGAAAGTTATTACAATCCCAAAAGGATAACATCATAAGTTTAAAAGTTTTGCCGTTGATTACATTAATTATACATATAGTTAAACAGAAAACAAAAGCTGTCTAACTATGCTACCTCAGCAATGGCGACTAGCATCTCAGCGGGGAGTCCGGTGGGTTGGGTAACCCGCTTGCGCCGAGTGCGCCTGACGCGAGCCATCTGCCCTAGCTGTTGTTGTGACATAATATGAACAAAGCAAGGGTGAGCGAAAGCCCACCAACAATAATATAACTGAACAGTGATACATATATACAGTAGTTCAAAATATCCTTTGAAATCATATGCCATGCCTTAATGAAGTTATTGCCAGTATAATATAAAGGATGAAGTTACCAGGTAACTCAAAGTATTTGTTTGTAGAAATATCTGCTACATCAAAAGTAAGCGAGATATTCTCATTGCCATTAAAAGAGGAACTTGCATGAAAAGATTGCAATTCCAGTTATGAACACTTTTCCAGCTCTGCCAACAGTAATCATGTTACAGGAAATAAATAAGTTTGGATAATGAACCAATGATGGAGTATTCACCGTGCCCGCTGTTCCAATCTTGATGATCAGTCGAGATCGTACAGCTCAAATTAGATTTACTACCGGTAGAAGGAAGAACTGACGGCTTTACTTGTCTACCGCCTGGCTAGCTCTCCCCGGCCAACGGTTGGGCCAAAGGGGATGGACCGGCGCTACTCGGCCTCTTACACGACTACTAGTTCAAATAGAATTCATGATTTTGAATGTAACGTTCGTCCCCATTTCCCCAAGTATAATACTTGTTGATAAGACTCCACAAAGTAGTCGTATCTAGTTGGAAAGGAAAATTCACCAATAACTTCCAAGCTACTGCTTGGTAACGAATCTCAACTTGTTCTAACAATCTTACCCCTCGAAAGATGAGAAGGTAAACAACGACTTAATAAGTCAATAGCACCCGAGTTGAGAGTGAAGAGAATACTTTATGACCGGGAAGTCGACAAGATAATTAACATTTTCCAAGTAAGGTTCCCTTATTATTAGGGAGATAGACTCAAAGAAGAATGATGTCTGAGAACCTTTCTTGATATATGATTAATAATAATATGACTCCGAAATATTTTTTGTAATAATCGAAGAAGATAAACCTTATCGAGGTTATTCTAAGTATGGAATAAATATTCAGAGAATATTTATTGAATTAAAATATTTTACAGAATATTTAGGAATATGAAAGAATATCTTTAATCAGAGTATTTCTCAAATAATCCTTGAAGAAATATCGAGATAATATTTATTGCATAATTAAATATTCAAATGAATATTCAAAATAATATTCATTAATTAATAAGACCTGAAAGGAATATTTAAAATAATATTCGATGATTAAATAGAACCCTGGATGAATATTCAAAATAATATTAATAATTAATTAGGAATTTAAATGTTTATTGAAAAAGTAATATTCATTTAATGAATAATATTCTAAATGAATATCAAGTAATATTCATTTAGTAATCCAAGCTTTAAAGGAATATTCGAGATAAGACTCGATAAATAAATCAAGCTTCAGATGAACATTAAAATAATATTCATCAGGTAATTACTATCTTAAATGAATATTCAAAAGTAATATTCATTTAATGAATAATATTCTAAATGAATATCCAAATAATATTCATTTAGTAGTCCAACCTTTAGAAGAATATTCGAAATAATAATCGATAAATAATTCGACTCTGAATGAATATTAAAAAAATATTATTCGTCGAATAGTTACGTTCAAATAATTATTTGAAGTAAGGATCGTTAAATAAATAATCTCGAACGAATATTCGAATAATATTCGTCGCCCAAATAAATATTTTCCATCCGAGGTAATCTCGATATATCAAGAAATATTGACTCCCGGTCTATATTTGATGAATAAGATGTATACGCCCTTCTATGAGGGTCTTACAATAACCGGCTTATAATTGATACGTTAGCTATCTAATTTATAAGCCAATAAACAATCAGGGAACAAGCATAACGATATGACTGGAAAGTAGGCATGCATGCTATGGCATATGTATAACAGAAAACATATATATATTCAATCACAACAACAACCTAAAAGAAGGGAATTGAAACTTGCCTGGTAGTCGAGTACGGTAAGGGGTAGTGGTAGCGGGTCCCGGGTTAGCTTGGTGATCTATAAATAGCCAAGGCATTCGGGATTAATCACTTAACATCTCAAAAGTTAAGTTATACTTAAATCGAAACACGTTCTCGAGTTATCTCGTTATACCCCTTTTAGTGAATTCCTTTTATCATCGATCCGACCCGACATTCGTTCGTTAATACGACATGTCACTGTACTTACACTTGGGACATACTTAAGTCATACAAGTTCTAAAGTCGATCGTTATGAATCAATATTATACTCCGAGTTTTATCGCCCGTTTTCTAAGTGTTTTACCGAAGTTATAATCAAGCGGGTTTTTAGGGATTCGTTCGCGTTTAACTTCGATTCCAACATTTTTATAAAATCGGAAAACGATCCGTTTGACATGTGGTTTTCTTTAATACCTTACTTATGACCTCTAGTATTTATTTACCAAGATTCGCCACTGAGTAACATGCTTTACGAGGGTTCAATTGAAGTTACGAACTATTACTTACGGTTCCAAACCAATTTTAGTAATTTGACCATAACTCCTAAACCGTAAGTCGGAATGTTTCGATTCTCACGCCAAAACGATCTATGACTCGAGATCCACAGGGAGCAGTCACAATATTACCAAGGTCAGGAAATTATATTAACTGCCATGCTTGGTTTTTAAGTGTTAACAAAAATTCGGCATTACGACGGTTATAAATCGGACGTTCTAAAAATCGTAACAACACAACCAAGCCACACCGAGCATCAACACAATTCATAAACATGATTTTCATCTCAACAAACCCTAGAACCACTGATCTTAACCTCAAAATCATCATGCTTCTTAAATCACATAACTAACTACATAATCATGCTTATAATCACCACTATAATCATACAAAGCTAAAACCATCAAAAACATATATAAATCTCAAATCAAATGCTAAGGTTTCAAGAGGTCTACCTTCCTTGGAGTATGTTCTAGCCTCACTAAGCTTTGTATGATCCTTGAGTGGCCTTAAGCTAGCTAAATCAACCATAGGAATCAAAGAAAACAAGATTAGTTCTTGAAGAACACTATTCATCACTCAACTTGTAAAAAATCATAAAAAATCGAAAAACAAGAGTTTAGCTCTCAAATTTTTACCACATCTTGGGTTCTTCATAAGCTTTGTTTTGAGATATAGATCATGAAATTTGAAGCTTGGAAGCTATGGTTTTGAACCCGTTTTTCCTACTGGACAGAAACTGGTCAGATTTGGTTTCCCAACTTTGAGCATGGATTTGACTAGGCTATACTACTTTGTTGGACATGAAATTTTTGAGCGAATATTACCCATGGAGTGGAGAGGCTATGGTTAAAATTTGGTGATTTTATCATGGATAGAAATGGAGATATGAATTTGTCTTTGGAGAGTGTTTCTGCTGGACAGTTTGAGAGAATGAGAGGAATGGAGTTTGTTTTGCTTGCTTTGATCTCATCCTTGTCCAAAATACATTATTGATGATAATATCTAGCATAAAGCTACTTTATTAAAGTGCTTTGCTCATATATGATGCAATCCAAGGGACAAGTGTTGTGATTTTGTGGTGGAAAGGTGTCATGCAAGCTAACTAAGTGATTTGGTTTCTAAAGATGCTAGTTACTTTGTAACTACTTAGTTACTTGATCTTATCTATTTGCACATGCATGTATCTTGGCTCTCTGCTTGTCTCTTTGTCCGGTTATTACTTAATTTGATTGATCGTTCGGAGGAATAACTCATTCGTTTCTAGTTAGGGTTTTACCGGAAACCGTCTTAATATTTATACTATCATCCTCCATTCTCTTTAATAATTCTTGAACCTATTTTCCTTAAATCCCTTCAATAATTCCTTAAGTCTTTCAGTGTCCAGGGAAATCTCGGGGAAAATAAAAGTGCTATTTTTCAGAATCCGACAGCTTTTACATACACTCTTTTTCCCCCTGGATCACTAATACGAACTCAGAATTTCGTTCCGGATACTTATATATCGCGTCGTCTAATAATATTCCTATGTCCACCAAAATCACTATTCCTCCATTTTTCTTTACTCATCCTCTTAGGGTTGTACAATTGTCCCTGATCTCTTTCGATCGTTCCTTAACCTTTTTACGGAACCACTGGACCAATAACAGATATCGATTTGGATGACATAAGAATAATCTTCTCCTTTAGAATTATCAAATCTCAATTCCCTAGGAGATAGATAATTCTTATCTAAAGTGTCAACCAATAGTATTCTTCATGGCATATAAACATTTGAATCCAAATCTATTCCTTTCATTCATTATCTCAATCGTTACATCGTAGTCGTAATCACTATTCACCATTACCTCAGTACATAATAAAAAGTTTTAATTATATCCAAAATTTGGGGTTCTTACACTAAGCATGTTGCACTTCAATCATTTCATGCATATTTATTTGACAAGGATGTCATTGTTGAAGATGCTTCAACTCAAGGTGAACAAGAGGAAGTAGTTGATAGAGGGAAGTAGTCAACAGAAGATACTATTGCACCAGTGGTGAATAGTAGGATAAATCAGATCACAGTCAATGCAATACAAGAACCATCTAGTCAGAGGTTGGATGACTCAGGAACTGTGATTGATGATGCTGAAAGGTCTTCTGTGATGACTGAAATTGCAAGTGAGAAACCCTATGATATGGGAGGAATGACTTTGATTGATTTTTCTGAAGATCAAACCAATATTGTTCTTTCAGAGTATATCCACCTTGAGGGTGTGTCTCAGCAACCAACACTTAAAGACGGTGACATACTAGCTATGGTGTCTAATGAAATATTACTGAAGACATCAGAGTCTAGTGTAGATCCTGAAAGTGGTATACTGGAGCCTGTAGTCTCTGGAAAGAAAGTAGATGTTTGTAAGGGTTCAGAGACTATAGCAGCTCACTCCTTGGAGAAAACCTCAAGCTCCATGCCATATGAGGATCCCTCTCTCCATGTGAGTTCAGGTATAAAAACTTCTTCTAACCCCTATTTTTCTGTAGGTCATGAGAGCACTTATCCAAATTTGAGTGGTACACTTGAAAATATGGACATAGATCCACACATAGAGAGGCTGTCTCCTGACCAGGCAAAAGGAGAGGTAGAAAGAGTGTTGACTTTAGATAGTCAAAGTGAGAATGAGGGTATGGATGATCAACTCCATAGTGAGGGAGAGAAAGTTAGGAAACCACCATCGTTTGATTTCTGGGATCAGGTTTTTCCTGAATCTTGGTCTGAAAATCTTGGTATGGATGCTGGTACTTATTCTTTTATCAAGATGTATGAGAAGAATGACTTAGCACATCACAATGCAAAGCCAGAAGTTAAAGCTCAGAAACAGAAAGAAAGGCTTACAGGAATCATCAACAGAAGAGGTGAAAGGCTAAGACAAACTTCTACTCAACTAGTACTAGAAAATATTCCTAATTATCCAAGTATTCCTTTGTATGTACTTCCAATTTCAACTAGAATTGAGACATCAACAGTATCTGATCAATCTAAGGAGGAGTCAGGATTTGTAGATGTTAGTACACAAAATACTGGTGAAGGACAGGATGATCATACTTCAGCTTCAGATCAGAAAGATGAAAATATTTGTACTTCTACTCAAGTATTATTACTTGAATATCATTCTATACATGCAACTTCTTCTACAAGGATTGAAGATAAGGTTATTTCTGCATCTAAGTCTGAAGATACAAAAGCACTTTCAACATTGAAGTCAATTCTGAAAATCTACAGGACATTCAGAAATCTCAAAGTGATATTAAATCGAGACTTCAGATTCTTGAAGATAACCAAGTCACTATTATGGACAATCAAGCAGTTCTGATGAATCTCATTTGTTCTGTTACTGAATCTCTTGGAATTAATGTTGCTGATGTCAAAAAGGGGGAGATAAAGACAATTCAGAGACAACAACAACAGAATGGGGGAGATAAACAGACTGGGAGAAGAACTAAGGGTGACAGAAGTGGTAAATTTCATCATGGAAGTGGTAAAGGAAAAGAAGCATCAAATAGTTGAATTCTTTCTTCTAAGTACTAGATACATGTCTACATCTGAAGAAAGAGGTACTTAACTTCATGATCTTAATTTCATAAATTCTATTCTGGTTGTATTGTTATATGTTTTGACATCTACAACTTAGATTTATGCTTCAGATTCTAAAGCATAAATAGGGGGAGATTGTTAGGAATAATTCATAAGTTGTGATGTTGAGAATAGAATTTTGCTTATACTTTTTGTAAATCCTAATCTTATAAAGGATTTAGTACTTTTTATAGGATATATGCGTTAGACAGTAATCTGTAGAGTTTAGTCAGGAACAGCAGTGCATCAAGGACTACATGTCAGGAACTGAGATCAAATCCTGATACGCCATGTCAAATACTGATGGATGTCGAATCCTGATGCAAGGTGGAATCCTGACATCAGTCGTGTTACTGATGATGTCATTATGGATGCTACAGAAACTGGCAAGTGCTATAAAACAGGATCGTTGTTTTGAAGAACAAGCAAGAAGATATCATGAAGGAAAGAATTTTCTATTGATGGAAACTATCAACTGGACGGCAGAACATTGTCATGTATAGATCATTACTTTCTATTATTAGTTGATAGGTAGCATTATAAATACTCTCTCTATATCATTGTAAAAGAGTGGATTGTGGATTTTTGAGTGCATATCGTGTGAAGCTCTATATAAGGTTTGTATTCGAGAGTTTGAAACAAACAGAGAGAGAGATTTGTATTATCAGCAGCTGCTAAAGGTATTGTACACCTTTGGTAGAGTTTGTATTTGATTTATTTAATACAAAAAAAGTTTGATTCATTTGTTTGTTCTTGTTCATCTAATCAAGCAAAAATCAGACACAATTATATAACTTGTATTCAAACCCCCCTTCTACAAGTTATTCGAGTTAACAATTGGTATCAGAGCAGGTTGATTTCGAATAATCATAAAGAACTGCAATCATGTCTGGTTACAAGGATGGTAATACTAAGATCCCTATGCTCAAGAGAAACGAATATACTCTATGGGAAGTGAAGATGTTGCATCACCTGGAAGCAACAGATCCTGATTATCTTGACAGAATCAGAGATGGGCCTTTTGTTCCAACAAGGCTTGTTCCTCAAGCAACTGTCGAAGGAAAAGTTGTTCCAGAACATACAGCAGAGAAGCCTAAATCTGAATGGACAGATAAGGACACGCATCCACAGGAGAAGCGCCCTGAGTCATGTCAAACACATCGCCATAATCCGGGATAGCATCCCCGTGAGGCTTCTATCAAGGACAACGGACAAATTAACGACGCCCTGCAAACATAGACCGACACTCTCCATCACAACGTCCGTCATCGAGGGGGCGGCCTCGTCCATAACAGGCAACGACGCGCTAAAAGCACAATAGGTACCAAAAAAATGAATTCCCTTCATGAGTACATATTTTCCACGATGATCTAAAACACCAGGTCCAAATTTAGGCATCGAAACATAACCCTTAGTCACATGTCCATTGGGCAACGGAGATCCATTAAGCAATAGCTCATTCAACTTACGAACCTTAAACGATGATCGAGCCCAACGAAAAACATTTTTCTTTCTCTGGATTAAAGCACGAAAGGCCCACTTCCTTCTATATACATTTGATGGGCAGTAAGTACGCGGCCCATATCAACGAACGGGATGAGGAGCATATCTGGGCCAAGAGTATTTGGGTCTTCTTAACATGTTGAATTCAATTGTCTAAGATAATATGAATCAATGTCAAGTAAGTATTATAAATAGATTTTTATAATACATCAAACTTGGGGACCAAGTTTATTACAGTGACAACAAATAAAAAAATAGAAGACAAGACAAAAGCTATAAAAAGAAGTGGACAATTACCTCAAATTAAAGTGAGAAGATCATTTTTAACTCTAATTATTCTATAATTATTATTTCTACATATTCCCTATTTCAAAATATTATAAATCATATATTTTTCTTTAAGTAAGATATCTACTAAAAATAATGGTAATTTTTACGAATTTAAATTCGCAAAAATAAACGGAGTCAACGGCACAAACCACGGTCAAGGGGGCAAAAATTTCGTCGGCCCTCGGTAATATTATATGAGGGCTGCCACAGTGCTCCATGTGATGGGTCACGTGACTCTAAAGCCCATAGCCTTCTAGTATATATTGTACTCCAATGCTCCAATTGAATGAGTAAGTTTGAGACCTCTCAACCGGTGTACATGCCAGCTGTCCGAAAAAAACATTAAAAGACACCCCATACCCCTGAACAAATAGCAAATAGTTAAAAAATAGGGGTATTTTAGTCTTTTCACACCCCGAAAATAAAGCAAAACCTAATCATTACATATACAGCGATCAACCACAACCGTTGGATCAAATGTACTCCAAATCATAAAGACCGTTGGATTAAATTAGAGCAACAACTACTACATATAGAACATAGATGCTCCCACACCGGATTAAACCATTTTCATTCAACATTTAAATTAAATACAGTCCAAAATAACTATTGGGCGTAATCAAATACGATGAATACAGAGTACGAAGGCAAATATCACAAATCAAAGAGGAACGAGTACAGGCTAACAAATTCAACCCAGGAAATAAAGATGCAGTTCCCATCTCTCAAAGATTATGCTCTAAGAAAATTCAAAGGCAAATGCATGAAGATCGACCACTGCCAGATTGAATACAGGCCGATGACTCCCCATAACGCACAAGGGATAGTAGACATCGAGATACACGATACCAGATTAAACATCGACCAAGCAAGACAAGCGTGGTACAGGGTGCCAATATACGGCCACTTCCAACTAAATTTCTTCTCGGATTCGTATTTTTTACTTAGTGATCCAATACCATGGAAGGCAAAGATCAAAACAAGCTACACAAACATGAACACAGGGATCACTTTCTGTAGCATCAAAGCCCGATTGAAGCTATCAACAGAAACACACTCTGTACAAATCACCTGGAAATCTCCATCGTTCAAGATTCTCACAGGCCATGTATCACATGACCTAATTGATTTCGGACATGTAGACAGGGCTCCTCCGTTGATAATGGAATCTGATAGGGAAGCCATATCCATGGAGGAGAACGAAAGGAACAAGGGAACATTTCTCCCACTAACAATAGGACATGGAGAGACATACCAACAAACATTAAGATCAGCATCCTTGAGACACAGCACATGCGAGGACACAAGAGCCAGGAGAGAAGAAGACATCCCTCACACACCATTGCATAGACGTTTCGAATCAGCAGCAGATAGGTTCGTGCACCTCATACCAAGCGTCCTAGCAGACATCGTAAAGAATTCAACAGCAGCATCTACGAGTAATAAGCCAATATAATAATTTATTTTATGCAATTTCCGCTGCGCGGCCCGAGATTTATATAGGATGTGTAATTTAGTTTTCATTGCATTCTTTCTTTTAATAAAAGAAACAAAAAATATATTTTCGGGTTTTTTCTTCTTTCAGTATTGAAAATATCTTTTCAATAAATACATGATCTTATTGGCATTCGATCAAGTAATCATATCTGTTAAAATTGGAAAGGAGCATATAAGAAGAACAATAAATTAAAATTATGAAGTGTCATTGAAAATGGAAATGGAGTTCATAAAAACAATATCTATTAAAACGATATAAAACAATTCAAATTAGGTATACAGTAGCTCGCTGGGGAGCTATCATAAGATAAATAGTACAGAATAGCATTTGAAGCCAAATTCCTATAATTCCCTCCACGATTTTCCTCGTCAAAATCATGCAATTCAACCGAGGTTCGATAGAAGAAATTCACGGCATAGTCAAAGGAAGATACTTGCATCGCCGAGGACGACTGTAAAACAACCTTCCGTCGCAACAACAAATGAAACCTACCAGCCTGATCATTACGAGGACACACATCCACAGGAGAAGCACCCTGAGTCGTGTCAAACACATCGCCATAATCCGGGATAGCATCCCCGTGAGGCTTCTTATCAAGGACAACAGACAAATTAACGACGCCCTGCAAACATAGACCGGCACTCTCCATCACACCGTCTGTCATTGAGGGGGCGGCCTCGTCCTTAACAGGCAACGACGCGGTAAAAGCATGATAGGTACCAAAAAAATGAATTCCCTTCAAGAGTACATATTTTCCACGACGATCTAAAACACCGGGTCCAAATTTAGGCATCGAAACATAACCCTTAGTCACATGTCCATTGGGCAACGGAGATCCATTAAGCAATAGCTCATTCAACTTACGAACCTTGAATGATGATCGAGCCCAACGAAAAACATTTTTCTTTCTCTGGATTAAAGCACGAAAGGCCCACTTCCTTCTATATACATTTGGTGGGCCGTAAGTACGCGGCCCATATCGATGAAGGGGATGAGGAGCATATCTGGGCCAAGAGTATCTGGGTCTTCTTAACATGTTGAATTCAATTGTTTAGGACAATATGAATCAATGTCGAGTAAGTATTATAAATAGATATTTATAATACATCAAACTTGGGGACCAAGTTTATTACAGTGACAACAAATAAAAAAATAGAAGACAAGACAAAAACTATAAAGAGAAGTGGACAATTACCTCAAATGAAAGTGAGAAGATCATTTTTAACTCTAATTATTCCATAATTATTATTTCTACCTATTCCCTATTTCAAAATATTATAAATCATATATTTTTCTTTAAGTAAGATATCTACTAAAAATAATGGTAATTTTTGCGAATTTAAATTCACAAACGGAGTCAATAGGATTAATGTAAAAATACGCAATTGTATTTTCACTTCAGATTTTGAGTTTTTTCATTTCTATAATAATTATTAAATCATCACTAAATTAAAGATAATTTTATGAATTTTGCGTGGACTGTAAAATCATTTAAATCTGATTTCTAGATCTCGAGATAGAGCCCAAATAGTAAATATAAACTTTTTTAATTTTAATAAAAAAATAAATAAAATTCAATTGTATCCTTTTTTAATTATATCTTTTTCATATAATAATTTTAATTTTAAAAATTCAATTCTAATACAACCATTTCTAATTATATTCTTTTTAGGTTATGACTTTTTTTTAATATTATATAATCATGATCGTCTATTTTTAAAAATATTAGATTCGATAGTTGAAATTATTTTGGGAATACAGCGACCAAAATTATGGATAAAATCTCCTTTACGCTTATTACATATAAGGATATAACGTTATAAATTTTATTTAACATTGCAATTATGTTTTTATATAATCATTATTTTTTATTATTTTTTAAATTTTAATTGAATATAATTTAATATACTAATGTTTACGGATTATACTAATGTTTTCTTATCATAAACAATGTATACGGATTTTGAATATATAGCTTATAACCCGTGCAACGCATGGCTCCTTTTTTAATATGAATTATAGTAATTTTTAAAATTTTATATGTTATTAATTTTCATATCAAATTGTTGTTAAAAATATGATATATATATATATATATATATATATAAGATTTTACACATTTGATTTAATAATTGAACTCTATCTTCAATTCTTAAAATTTTATTTGGACGATTATAGCACACGTGAAATTAACAAAATAATCATTTAATTTAGTGATGGTTTAATAAATTTTTTTAATTTAATCTACGAAGAAACAAAAAAGAGAAGAAATTAATGATTTTTTGTGTTGAAAATTCAAGTTGATTTATGAATTCTACTTATAATTCGTTTTGATTATCAAAATACCCTTGTAATTATTTGAATATAGTTCTACTAACAACCAAATACAATTTTAATAATAAGTGTAAAAGAGATTTTGTCCAAATCTTTGATAATCGGTAGTGTGGTGCTCCGTACGACAAAGATCTTAAAATAAATAGATGAAAACCGTTAAATCTAGCATAAAAAAATATTTTATATTTTAATATGTTATAAACTAAAAAGTGTATTTATACTGAAATACAAAAATGTATATGTCAATGATTTAAATCATATATAATTAGATTTTTCTACATTGAATAACATTATCAATGTAGGACTTCTACATTGAATAGGATTAGTGTAAAAATTCGTAATTACATTTTCTCTTGAGTTTCTGAGTGTTTCCATTTGAATAATAATTGTTAAGTCATCACTAAATTAAAGATAATTTACGATAGAGCCAAAATAGTAAGTACGATTTTTATTAATACTAATAAAAAAATAAATAAAATTTGTTAGGTCCCGAAATATCGTAGAAGGGGGGGTTGAAGACGATACTATTAAAAAAAATAATTTCGAGAATATATCTTTATTGATAATAAACTCGAAGGGGTGTTACAACTTCTAATCCAATGGATTAGCTTCAAAACCAGAACACTCCTAAAGATAGTTTAGGCACGAGGACCTTCTACCCGACACTTCCTGAAAGAGGGCTAAGCCGGCTTCCCTACTAGATGGACTGTCTAGCAGCTTACACAGAGAAGATATAAGAAAGAGAAGAGAGAGTTGTGTGTTGAGGTGTGTTTTGAAATGAAATACAACAGGCCTATTTATAGGTTATAGAAAGTCACTATGTTGTACTATTCCAACAACCCCTGTGGGCCCCACCAGCCACTATTTGAATAGTACCACTATTTATCACCTACTACTGTGGGCCCCACCAGCCACTATTTGCACAGTACCACTATTTGCACAGTAATCACTATTTGCACAGTAACCACTATTTGCACAGTACCAGTACCACTATTTGCACAGTACCACTATTTGCACAACAATCACTATTTACACAGTAATCACTATTTGCACAGTAACCACTATTTGCACAGTACCTGCATAGTAACCCCGCATAGTAATCGCGCATAGTAATCTTGCATAGTAATCGTGCATAGTAACTTTGCATAGTATTACTATTTTTTGCTGCTTCTTTTGGGCTTCTCTCTTATGTTTCAAATATTCTGCTGAATTAATTCATCTCAGAAAATAGTTCAAGTACCAGATTAATTTATTTATTATAAATAATTAATTAATCTGTTACTTAGTTAATTTTCAGAGTAAATTAATTTTTGACAATACCTTGAGATATTATGTCTGTCCTTGATCGTCAATAGGCTTTGGCAATTCTTTCTGTGAATTAATGTGTTGATCCTTCTCGTATGTGGTGACACTAGTGCACTGGTCTGGTTCACAAGTTGTAACACCCTCACTTGCCAACAATAATAATATAAGCTTTTATACTCAATTAAACATTAATATAGGAGAGATTTTAGAAATTTCGGCATGATGTAATCATAAACCGAACTAACCACCTGCTTAAACAACTAAGTATAACTAAAACAGTCCACATGCACAAGTTATACTAAACCATAAGGAAATAAACCATACCAACCCAGACCGCTCACAGGTCACTGTATGAAACAACTACCAATAGCTATTACAATCCAGAACTGAATCAAATAATATACAACCCATTAAATATGATATTCTGCCTACAAATACAGACATAATATAAACAAAGATACATGCTCACTACCCATCCAACCACCTCGACCCTCTGACTGCCTCGGTGACTACCCCAACCAGACGGGCCACTTCTTCTAGACATCTTCAGGCTTAGCTGAGGAAACAGAATTAGCAAGCATGTGAGCCAAAATGCTCAGCAAGTATGTATATGTAATTAAAACATCAACAACTGAAATATCTGCAAGATTGTCAAGAATTAACAATCAACATTATATAAGCTCAACTGAAGGTTCATCTTTTGTCTGAATCATAAAATAGAAGCGGATTGGACTATCATGTATTTTATAAATAAAACAATTATAAGGTTAGGCTGCTGATCAGTCACGCACTAACCCCGGACAAACGCACACAGCAATGTCCTTAATGGATCCACGGCACACATTGGCCTTAATTATTTCTGACCACGAATCTGGTCCGACCCTTACGGTCCACATTTTTAAAAAAACTAACAGTCCAATCCTAACTAGACTTCAGGTGTCGGAACAATCGATCACCTCAACTGTCAAATATCCTGGACACTTTTGTTCCAGGTCAACATCTCAATCTCACCAAGTAGAATAAGGTCGGGTAATCTCTGAATTAAATATCGACAAGTTCGATATGGCAAAAGGGGTATTGATTTAAATCAAGCTACTAAAAGGATCAACGAAACGATATAATCGACTTGGGGGTATAACAATTAAATATTCAAAATTAATGGAAATTATCCGAACAGTTATATCAAGGATAAATCAAATGCACAAGAATCAAGTTATGATAATCGTAATTCGCTGGAAATATAAGTGAAGTGGTTTACATGAAAGGGAGGTGGAATAATATACATGCAAGGAATATGGATGTAAATCAATTCACTAAAAGCATCAACAACTCAGTAGAATCCATTTGGGGTATAACAATTAAATATTCGAAATTTCGGGAAATTAACGGGACAATTATATCAAGAGTAATTCGAATAAGCATATGAATCAGGTTTTTATAATCATAACTCATTTAAAAGGTAATTGAAGCAATTTACTTGCCTTAACTAGAAAATCACAGAATCCGAAGTGTCTTTACGTCCTCAGCTTTAGCCTTCCCTTTATCCACGGAATCTACATACAATATAACACTATTTTAGAATCCTGCTCAATATTCGCTAACCAAAATAAACATTCCACTTAGTCTACCCCTGCGAATAGTTCCCTAATTTATGTTTATTTAATCACATAATCACATTAACACATACTACATAGATTTTAAAATATGAAGCCCGACTCACAACTCGTATAAATTGTATAATTATACATACTCCTTCCAAGAAATGATTTTAATATATATTTTAGGAAAATTTTGACGGCATCCCCTTTATACGGGGGACTGCCAGTCGGGATACAGCCGACACAACCAACACAAATTTCAATTACCAATCGAATCCATAATTAGTATCCAAATCCCAATTCACATTTCAATTCAAATTTCCAATTCACTGATTCATAATCTAGTACAATTTAAGTAATTAATACTAAATCGATAATAAATTACAATTTATTACGCAAATAATAAGTATTGAATATTCGGCTCAGAAAATCATCATCATCGCCATATTCCATCGACTCAATTTATTTTTAATATCATTGTCGATGGGGCAAAGTCCCGGAGGTACCCGTTTTCGGGTTTCCAATCACGAAACTCTACCGCACAAAATAATTATTCAAGCAAATGTGCAATCTCACTGAATTAATCACGTAATTAAGAAATTGAAATCATTAATCACTATATGTCAGAAAATTGAACACTTGAAAATCAGCAATTCACAGAACCAAATAATCGATCCACAAGGGCATAACTTGGCCACGAATGGGCACACACAAAGCTCAGATTTTTCACAGCAAGAACGGTCAAACCAAAGGCTAGCCAAATCTACTGATTCAGCCATCACACAACATACTCATCATAAGGCATACCCTGCCAAACTCACACACCCACCATAGTTTCACAGGCACACACACACGATCCCTTACACCTCAAACACAGCAACCACGACTGTAAGAACATAGAAGATGAGGAGAATCAATCGTGATTCAGCTTCAACTTCGAAGCAATACCAAACACCCACACACAGTTTTGCCGAATTAAAACACAGCCACATACACCTCGTGTATACACACACGCAGGTAGCTCAACACACACATGAATTGTTCACACTCACACACACAAGTATGGAAATTACATGTACCGACTGCACACCCACCCTTTCAATCGACTGGAACAGAGATCGACAGAGAAGAGGGGCTAGATGACGCGTACCAGCTTAGAACCGAACAAAGACTCGATTGCCAGCCGGAAATTGTGAAGAAAAAAAAAACGATAGGAGAGAATTTAGAGAGGAGGAGTCGAGAGCTTTCTGGAGAGAGCTGAGAAATGAGACTGTCCCCCAAATTAAAATTAGGGATTGAGTTATATGATTTGGGGAAAATTTTAAAAAGCAATTTTCACAATTTCTTTTAAATGAGTATCAAAAGAAAATAATTTTTTTAAAATAACAATTAAATAAAAAAATGGGTGGAATATTGAATTTAGAAATTTAAAAATGAAGAATATAAAATTACGGTCACCCACCCCTTTTTAGAATATTTTTAGGATAAAAAACGAATAAAATATGGATTTTACAAGATTAAATCCTTAAATTGGAAAATAATTCGTAAAATCATTTTAAAATCCTTGAAACCCAAAATAATTCACCAAGTATTTTTAAAAATCATATAAACTAATAAAATCAATAATGAAAAAGATTTCAGGATTTCTGCTAATCCCGAGGATTTTATAAAATTCACAGAAGGTAAATATAACGCAATTAAATAGGAAATAAATCCCAAAAATATAATTAAAATAGTCGGGCTTACATAACACATATAAAATATCAATCTGACCTCCAAATATTATTCCACAATATAATACTTCCTCAACCAATTCACACACCACATAATTTATATTTAATATAAAATAGATAACTTTTAGTAATTAAATATTCTGAAATTTCTAAGGCGTTATACAAGTGACTAGCACTGATCTTGATCTTCACACCTTCATTACATTCCAATTTATAAGCCTGCAGCATTATCTTCAATTGATTTGAATACATGGAATCTTTTGGCCCTTCAACTGAATCATCTGTACATCTTATTCTGTCACTGAGGCTTGATCATGTTAATGAACTTCTTTCAGCGACTTGATCCTTGTTGGTGCCTGTTCTTCAAATTTCACGATCCCTGTATAGAGTTAATATTATTTATCTTTTATCCTAGTTATGTTATATATGTCCTCTATTACATATTACTTTACATTATGCTTTACAAAATTCAATTTTAATACAACCTTTTTTATTTAGATCATTTTCAGATTATAATTTTCTTTTTAAAATTCACTTCTAATGCATCTAATTATATCATTTTTAGATTATAATTTTTTTAATGTGATCTAATCTTTATCGTCTTTTTTTAATCCAACGGATCATATGATTTTGGTAGTACAGTGACCAGACCAGACCAAAAATTTGGATAAGATCTCTCTTATGCTTATTATATATACTAGCCTATAACCCGTGCGATGCACGGTTTCCTTAAATTAAAATAATATTTTATTTATAGTTTAATAATTATATATCTCATATATATTACTTAATATAATATTGGCATAACATATATATTGTTAAATAATAATTGTAATAACAGTAAAATTCTCATAATAGTACGAGCCCTTTTAATAAATTTCCGTATGGCTTAAAATTTTGCTTTAAAAATTCCTAGAAACGCTTGCAAATATTTTTATTTATCTTTTTGTGCATTACTAGACTCTAATAAATATTTAGTACAACGATATTCTAATATTGATTCGTGATTAATTGTTATTAATATTATTATTATTATGGTGATTATTATTATTATTTTAAAATAAATAGGAATTGTAGTAAGTGGGCCAAGAGGAAAGCTTAAATAATTATACATGACTTATTTAGATGGACTTAATTAAAATTTAGTGTGTAGTATGTAGTGAGTATTAAGCCCATCTAGAGCCCAAGTTGTGGCTAGTTGTTTTTTTTATCTCTACTTAAGGAAATTTGATCAAAATAAATAAAGTAGCATCATCTTCATTTTACACCCGAGAGAGAGAAAAAAAATAGAGAGAGAGAGAACAAATATTATCTCACTCATATTCCTCCATTAAAACATCACTTTGAAAGCTTGTAAAACCTAGATTTATAGGTCGGATCATACATGAAATCTCGCTATTAGCTAGATCTCGAGAAGCTCTTTAATTAGAGATCCATTTGTAAGGGATTTTGAGAAAAGAATTTTGGTTTTCAAATTTTAAAATTGGGTTTTTCACATAATGGTATGAATTTATACCCACCAATATCTCTTTTTATTGTGTTATCAATACTTATGATTTTAATTGTGATCTTTTTTTTTGAGCCGCAGAGGAAAATATAATAATAATAGACTGGCCATTAGATAAAATGCACTAGTAGAACAGTACATGACTTGAAAAACTAAAACCCACAATAAAGACCCAACCATTAACAAAATATGAGACCACAGATGAGCAAGAAAGCCCACAAAAAAAGACACACTATTACTTGATTACTAAAAACAAAAACACTCAGGGGAACCACCTTGCAGACTTAACATCACTGATTGTAATTTCCATTTATATGTCACCAGATCAAAACCATTATATCATCTACAAAAACTCCCATGACTTCATTGTCAATCTCAGCCACAAAACCAAAAGCACCGTACTAAAATCAACACCATGCAGCTAGCATACTCTTCCTTGATGCCTCTTTACTAGCTAAATCATCCGTTGTTGAATTTAAGATACGACTGATCTTTACCAACTCAAAATCAATTGAAGAACTTAATAACGAGATTTCATCATCCATAAACCATGAAGAATTCTGGACAAACTGAAGCTTTTGGACATTCTCTACTAGTTCTTGACAATCCGAGTAGATCAGAATTTTGCTATCTCTCCAATGACTAGATTGGATTTTTTCTAGCAAGAAAACCAAAGCTTTATACTCACTCACAACCGAGGTGAATGACTTTACTGGTCCTGAGAAGATAAGGAGTAAATTTCCTACCTCATCATGCAAATAACCACCAATGCCTGCAGAAAACTTCTTATTTTTACAATCTTTCCAGGAACCATCTATGTACCCGATCAATGAATTTGAATTTCCAGCACAATGCTCATTTGCAGACTTGCTACTTCTCAGCACTAGCCCTATAGGATTTCTGAACCAAATGTTTAAAGAGTTTTCCTCTACTAGATTTGAAACTTCACACCAGCTTAAGGATCTCAGTGTAATCAGTTGCTCCACCCTCTTCTGATTTATTTTCCTTCCCTAAAAATTTAGCTGGTTTCTAACAATCCATATTGTCCATAAGGATGCTGAAATCGTAATGCCCCAAGCCTCCTTCACTCTTTGGCTTTTGATTGATTTTATTGAATTCCACACAGTGTCTTTTGTAATAACTATGTCCCACCATTTCATCACAAAAGACCAGACCCAGGCTGAGACTTCACACTTCCAAAAAATGTGCTCCTGGGATTCAACTTCAGTATTGCACCATTTACAAATCGAAGGTCCGAAACTAACTCCAATTCTCTCCGAGAGCAGTTGATAAGTGGGAAGGGCATTGCAATATAAAGACCACAGAAAAACCTGCACGTCGATCAAAGTCCTACCTGTAGCCAAGAATGGTCTTCTCAAGATGATGGGAATCTTCTTATCTTCCTCGAAGTCTAAGATAAAAAAATCAGCAAGGAAGATGAGTTTATCAACTTTCACCAAGACATCCTCCACTATACCTCTAGGATATGTGATCGATCGATTAGCTAGCTGTAAGGAGATGTTTGTAGGTTTTGGATCTGGTAGAACAAGTTGCATGAAAACAGACAAAGGCATGAGATTGATGCTATCTCCAAAGTCACACAAACAATTGTTGAAAGATAAGTTGCCTATAGTGCACGGGATGGTGAAACTTCCCGGATCTTTAAGTTTAAGAGGCAACTTTTGCTGCAGAACGGCACTACACTCTTCCGTCAAAGCAACGGTCTCTAATTCCTCGAGCTTCAACTTCCGTGAGAGAATACCCTTCATGAACTTGGCATAGCTCGACATCTGTTCAAGAGCTTCCGCAAAAGGTATGTTAATCTGCAACTTCTTGAACACCTCTAGAAAATTAGCAAACTGCTTGTCCAACTTCTGCTTCTGGAGTTGCTTAGGATATGGAGGAGGAGGGTAGATCTACTTGCTCTTTATAGACTACTCCATAGAAGCCTTTCCAACAGAATTCTGGTTCTTTTCCACTTCACCATCTAGCTGATCAGCCACCAAGTCCGATTTTTCAATTTCTGGTGCTGCAGATTTTTCAACCTGCTGATTCTGAACTTCTTCATCTTCCTTAGCTGCTGATTTCTTATCTGTTGTAACCTTTCCGGATCTCAAAGTAACTGCCTTCACCTGTTCCTTGACTTCCCTCTTGCCTGGATTAGCCTCCGTGTCACTAGGAAGAGTTCCTTGTGGCCTATTCAGCAAGGAATTAGCAATCTGACCAATCTGGTTCTCCAAGGTTTTAATAGAGACTGCTTGGCTTTTACACATCATCCTCAACTCTTCCAATTCAGAGTTTTCAGTAGAAGATTGCCCCGCACTAGCATGAGGCTGTTGCTGAAATCCCGGAAGTTGGAATTGTTGCCTTGGAGCATACTACTGCTGATAACCTTGATTGAACGGCTTAGCTCCATATTGCTGACCCTGAAAGTGCTGATAAGGTTGCTGCATACCACCTTGATTGTTGCTCTAGCTGAAATTAAGATGGTTCCCGTTATTAGGATGATAGGTGGCTGGAGCTGGTTGCGAAGGTCGCTGAAAGTCGCTCACAAACTGTGCCGATTCAAAAGAGATAGCACACTGATTTGTATCATGTGCACCCGCACAAAGCTCACACACACTAGCAACCTACTGAACTCCATAATTAGTCAGAGAATCCACCTTCATAGTCAACGCCTTCAACTAAGCTGCAATAGCTGTAGCTGCATCAACTTCCAAAATTCCAGCTACTTTGCCTTGAGATAGTCTCTGAGTTGGATTCTGATATTCATTAGCAGCCATCGTCTCAATTAACTCAGAGGCTTCCTCATAGCTCTTAGCCCATAAAGCTCCACCTGATGTTGCGTCTAGCAAAGGTCTAGATTATGCTCCCAGCCCATTATAAAAGCCATTAATCACCATCCAGTCAGGCATCCCATGATGAAGACACTTCATTAGCATCTCCTTGTAGAGTTCCCAAGCTTCACATAAAGATTCTCCAGACTGCTGTGTAAATTGAGTAAGATCGTTCCTGATTGTTGCTGTTTTTGCCATAGGGAAGAATTTATTGAGAAACTTCTGAGCAAGATCCTCCCATATTGTAATGGAACCGGCTGGTAGAGAATGTAACCAGCCCTTAGCTTTATCCCTTAGAGAGAATGGGAAAAGTCTCAATTTGACAGCATCTTCCGACACACCGTTGAACTTGAAAGTGTCGCAGATCTTAATCATGTTGCGGATGTGCATGTTAGGATCTTCCGTAGGAGCACCCCCAAAACTGCACTGAATTCTGTACCATCTGAATCGTGCCATGCTTGATTTCGAAAGTTCTAGATACAATAGCTGGCCTAACAATACTAGATTAGATGTCATTGATCTTCGGCTGAGAAAAGTCCTTCAAAGCTTTCACCGCTGCTGGTTCTCCCATATCTTTAACTGCTGCAAGTTCTTCTTCTGCCAGTTTACGAGATTGCAAACGTGTTCGCATACACGTTCAAGTACCTGAAAAACACAACAAAGTAACTAAGTAAGAAAATAATCCGAGTCAGTGAACTTTAATGACCACTGATGACAAGCACATAAACTATAATAAACACCGAGTCCCTGGCAGCGGCGCCAAAAACTTGTTTGCACTAAATCACGCAAGCGTACGCGGTCACAAGTAATATAAAAGGTTAAGTCCAAATTCGTTCCCATAGAGACTGGTTTAGGTTTCCTACAGATTTATGCACCTATGCAACAATGTATGATTATTATTCACTGCTAAGACAATATCGAAGATGGGTTTTGATTATCTAAATTAACTAAGAAGCAAATTAACAATATTAAGATCTAATTAACTAACGTGATTAAGTATAGGAGAATAAATCTGTCAATCATGTTACTGCTATGGATATGAGTGCAAAGATGTTCTTGGATTGGAAATTAGCCGTTCGTACCAGGAGAGAAATGCAAAGGAATATAGTAACGAATGTGGCTACTGCTCATACGAGATGGTCTCCTCCAAGAGTGGGATGTCTAAAGCTGAATACTGATGCCTCTATCAGAAGTGATGCTAGTTCATTTTCTATTGGGCTAGTGCTTCGGGATCATGGTGGAACGTTTATAGAAGGGAAGGTTGCTTCTTTTACAGGAGACTACACGGTTCTTGAGGCGGAAGCTTTAGCGATCTGTGAAGGTTTCAAGTGGGTGTCATCTTTGTCATACCAGAATGTGTTGGTAGAGTCTGATTCACTACTAGCGGTTCAAGCAATTAGAAGCCCCTGTGAGAATATGCTGGAGATTGGTTATAATGTGGAAAGCTGTCGAAACTATATACGATCAAGTGTGGGCTTTTCTATCTCTTTTGTCAAATGGCAGGCAAACAAAGCAGCCCATGAAATGGCTAGGATACCTTGTTTGCTTAATTGCCAAAATGTTTTTATTACTCCTCCGTCTAGTATGCAAGAGACGCTATTGTATGATTTATCTGTTTAATGAAAGTCTGCATTTTCTTCAAAAAAAAAAAGAATCGAATTACTTATATGAGAATAAACATGGGATCATAACTTCATTAAATACTTCGCTTAGAGTTAATGCCTTTAATCTAAGTATGAGATGGTTATGATATCTGATCGAACAACACGAAACAAGTATAGGCTACCTGTCAGTATACGAATACCAAACTACTCATACATCCATAAAAGAGATAAAAGATGGGTAGACACCAATTATGTTTAGACCCTATATGTCTATAAGATTTGAAAAGATAACTGTTTAAGCACAAGTTATCCATTGAGATCATATAGGGAAGCATAAGATGGTTAAAATTACGCTACAAATCATGATGTGAAAACATACATAATTCTATGCCAGCATGGCAAGTTATAATCTTTAGATCCATTGTCGCTTCAATAAAGAGTAACAATTTAAATATTAGCTACGCATCTAAAAACATTAAGCACAACCTTACGAGGATATCAAGAATTCATCACACACAAATCTTTAAAGCAATCAAACTACTAAACTCCGTAAATAAATCCATTAAAATCCCATGACAACGATTAGTTCAAAATCGAACGGCTTGTCATCATGGGATCTAGTGATAACATGATAATAAACAAGGTTTGAATAAAAACAATAGTGGTAGGGTAATAGAGTTTAAATAACAAATCCAAAAACGAAGATCCAAAGTACGCCTAATTAGAGAATAGAAAAGATGAAGTAGATCTGGATCTCCGTTGCTTGTCATGAGCGTTGGGAATCCTTCTCCAAGTCTCTCTCTTCTCCCTCTCTTTGTTTTTCTGAGTAGCTGGTCGTTCAAGGATGATATAACGTGTTTATATAGGCCCCAGGAAACTTTTCCAGGAAGATAGGTCCCAAAAATACCATTTAAATTTGAAACAGGAAATTCCAGAATGTTGCCAGCGCCGCAGCGCCCGCTTGGCTGCTCCACACGCCGCACCACCCGAGCAATTCTGCCGGAGCTAATTTCTGATAATTTTCTTCATTTTTGCTCCGTTTCTTCCCATTCATTTTGCATGGAATGTCGTTCTTCAATCTCCTGACTCAAAATCTCCATAGTAACGTAGGAAAATACTCCATTCTTCATTCCAAACTAAAAATCCACTCCAAGATCAACGGAAATCACCAACCCTAGCTGACGTAGATTAACCTGCTCAACTAGACGAAAACACATTAAAAATACGATATACTTGAGGCCAAGTCAATCAATTCAAGTCGATATGAAGCATTCCAAGTGGATATAAAATCCAATTATCACACCCCTAAATTTAAACCGATGCTTGTCCTCAAGTATAAAACAGAGTCGATACTACCTAATGCAATGCAATGCATGAATGCAACTAATATGAAAATACAACGATCCCCTCGAACTATCCAAAACCAACTAGCAAGCAAATATCTCAAAGAATTCAACTAAATCCAAATAGAGCTCGACTAATTCCCCATATACTAACAATACATGAATAGAAACGTGCGTGTGTGCAATGCTCATCAGAAATACTCCTAGCACTAGATCAAAATCATACCTATTCTTCGCCAAGACAATCACAAGTTTATAAATAGAATGAATGGTAAACACTTCATAACCTAGAAACACCTCCATCAGCATTTGAGTTAGACAGGAATTCATGATTTATTACTACAACTACGACACATACTACTATATACAATACGCATGCTTATTTAACCGTGCAATGGATGAGACCCTTAAAGGCTTATACAATAAAACCCATGTAAAGAGCATTAGGTTAGTGGATCCCAGACCGTACAAGCCTTAGGTCACTTGGCACAAAGTCCCCTAGAACTTAATTGCTCGAGTATTAAAGAGCTCACCCTGGTTAATTCTGCATTTAATAATTTAAACAATTCATATAACATTTTTTTTCTTTATTTTTTTTCTTCTTATGCAATCTGGAATGAGTATTCTCATCCAACCCTAGACTACTCATAAAATATGAGCAGCTACTAGCCATTTGACGCCTAGCCATTATTGATAACTATTAACAATTAGCATGAAATCCCTGTTTTCCCCCAAACTTAGACTTTAGTACGCCTACGCCATCAAGGGAATAACGAAATTCTAAATATAAACAAGTGATTAAATCTAGAACAACCAAACAAGCATGACCTCAACCTAGCCCAAAAGCAAACGATGAGACTGTGTTAAAATTTTGTTTCTGAAACATGCACGTCAATTTCATAAGAACTATAAATCAACCCTCTATTCATCAATACCACACTCAAATAGACATCGACCTACCAATCAGAATTAGCTCATCCTAAGGGATCATGAAAATATGCCATGAAATGCAACTAAATGGACTCACATGGTATACAAAAACAAAATAACAAACATGCAAAAATACGAACAAATATGAATGAATTACCACTAAACATACAAAATATGATTCCTACATAAACAAAGACCCAACTAACACTACCTATCCCCAAATCACCCCCAAACTTGAAATATTCAATGTCCCCATTGAAGGTATTACAAGGAATAGCAGGAAACATACCTAATCATCAACAGGGTCACCCTCCTCGGGTGAATCAGGTGGCGAGTAAGAAGTACGAACTCCAAAAACTGGCCACTGGACCTCAATACCCGTAGCCTGGAATGTAGTGCTCAAAGCCTGAGTCATATCTGCTGCATACTGGCGGTTGATGTCATGCATGGCATCAATACGCCTCGTCAAATGATGAAAGTTTGTATCCAACCCCGTCATATCAACCATACCCTGTGAAGGACCTGCTCGTGCAACTCGAGGAACATGTGGCAGAGCGCCCGCTCCCTCACCACCAGCACCAACAATGTAGTCCAAACCTCTCGCATGGGGAATACCGCCTGGCCATTCCACCATCCGGTCAATAGTAGAGTCATCAATAGGGGCACCCGGCATCTGCAACTGCTCGTCCTCACCCCATCTAACACCAACAAAATAGCACAACCCGGCTACAATAGAAGCATGTGGAATCGATGGGGTTTGGAAGGGTAGTAATTAGTTTAGGAATAGGATTTAGGAATTTAGGGGTAGAGGATATAAGAATAGACTTAGGTATTGGAATTGTGGTGTGTTAAAACACACATTTTCGGGTAAAGACAGGGATGGGTAGTGGGCACCGCGCGCTGCGGCGCTGGAAGCTACTGTTCATGCTATTTTTTTTTTAGAGAAATTCAATACAAAATTCTTACAAATGCGTGGGTTGCCTCCCACAAAGCGCTCTTTTAATGTCAATAGCTTGACATCATTCCAAGAACTCACGTAGTCACCAAGATGGCGGAAACTTTCTCACGATTCACCATTCCTCCATAATAAACCTTGACTCGCTGTCCATTTACCTTGAAAGCATGATCAGAAGACCCCTCATATATCTCCACTGCTTTATGTGAAAACACCGTCTTTTCTGTAAATTGACCCGACCATCTCGACTTGAGTTTACCAGGAAAAAGCTTGAGGCGAGAATTGAATAACAAAACTTGTTGGGCCGGCACAAATGACTTGTGCATGAACTTCCTATCATGCCACCTCTTCGCCTTTTCCTTATACATATTGTTGTTCCCGTAAGCTTGAGCACGAAACTCCTCAAGCTCATTCAACTGAAGTAGATGCTTTTCACCCGCATCTCTAATATCCAAGTTTAACTTCTTCAATGGCCAATACGCCTTTTGCTCTAGCTCGGCGGGCAAATGACAAGCCTTACCAAACACCAACTGAAACGGAGACATACCAAGGGGTGTTTTATAAGTAGTTCTGTACGCCCAAACAGCTTCATCTAACTTCAAAGACCAATCCTTCCTCGATGGATTCACCACTTTCTCCCAAATTCGCTTGATTTCCCTATTCGAGACCTCCGCTTGACCATTAGTTTGGGGATGATAAGCAGTGGCCACACGATGCGTCACATTAAACTTTGCCATCATTGTAGTAAACTGACGATTGCAAAAGTGTGTCCCCTCATCACTGATTATAGCTCGTGGAGTCCCAAAATGCGTGAAGATTTGCTTGTGAAGAAAATTCAGCACCACCTTAGCATCATTGGTCGGTAAAGCCTTCACCTCGACCCATTTAGACACGTAATCCACTGCCAAGAGAATGTACCGATTGTTACAAGATGAAATAAATGGACCCATGAAATCAATTCCCCACATATCAAAAATCTCAACTTCAAGCAGCATATTAAGAGGCATCTCGTTCCTCCTAGAGATATTACCAACCCTTTGACATCGATCACATCTCAACACAAATTAATGAGCATCTTTAAACAGAGTCGGCCAATAGAATCCCGCCTGAAGTACCTTCTGAGCTGTTTTCTCACCACCATAGTGACCCCCATATGTGGTAGAATGTCAATCATGTAAAACACCCTCCGTCTCACTGTAAGGAATGCATCTCCTTATAATCTGATCCGCACCAAGCTTGAACAAGAATGGCTCATCCCAACGGTACCATTTCACATCATGTAGAATCTTCTTCCTTTGAGCATAAGAGAATTTCGGAGGGATGACGTTATTCACAAGATAGTTCACAATGTCTGCAAACCATGGTTCTTCATCTTGCACCCTAAAAAGTTACTCATCGAGAAAAGATTCATTAATAAGAGTGTTATCATGTGAATCCTTACCGTGGTCCTCCAACCGTGATAGATGATCCGCCACCTGGTTTTCTGTACCTTTCCGATCCTTGATTTCCAAATCAAACTCTTAAAGCAAAAGAACCCAACAAATCAACCGAGGCTTTGAATCTTTCTTCGAAATCAGATATCTAATGGCTGCATGATCCGTGTAGACTATCACCTTGGTCCCAAGCAAATAAGATCTGAACTTCTCAAAACCATAGACAACTGCTAGAAGCTCCTTCTCCATGGTAGTGTAATTCAGCTGCGCGTCATTGAGGTTTTACTAGCATAGTAAACCACATGAAAAACATTATTCTTTCTTTGGCCAAGCACAGCTCCCACGGCATGGTCACTTGCATCACACATCAGCTCGAATGGTTCCTCCCAATTAGGTGCGGTAATGACAGGTGCGGTAGTCAACTTCTTCTTCAAAAGCTCAAAAGCAGCTAAACAGTCTTCATTAAACTTGAAAGGAACATCTTTCTCCAATAGATTGCACAAAGGTTTAGAGATTTTCGAGAAGTCTTGAATGAATCGCCTATAGAATCCCGCATGACCAAGAAAACTGTGAATCCCTTTAACTGATATAGGTGGAGGAAGATTTTCAATAGTCTTCACCTTAGCCTTATCCACTTCAAGCCCCTTGCTAGATACCTTGTGCCCAAGAATAATTCCTTCTTGTACCATGAAGTGACACTTCTCCCAATTAAGCACCAAATTCGTCTCCTCGCACCTTTTCAACACCAAGCCAAGATTATGCAAGCACTCATCATAAGAAGTACCAAAAATTGAGAAATCATCCATGAAGACCTCCACATTTGTCCAATCATGTCTGAGAAAATAGCCATCATACACCTTTGAAAAGTGGTAGGAGCACCACACAGTCCGAAAGAAACTCGTCGAAAAGCAAAAGTGAAAAAAGGACATGTGAATGTGGTCTTCTCGTGATCTTCCGGAGCAATGTAAATCTGATTGTAACCCGAATAACCATCAAGAAGGCAATAGTACTCATGGCCAGCTAACCTGTCTAACACCTGATCAATGAATAGGAGAGGAAAGTGATCTTTTCTAGTGGCCTTGTTTAGCTTCCGATAATCCATGCATACTCTCCACCCTATAACTGTCCGAGTAGGGATGAGCTCATTCTTCTCATTAGCTACAACTGTCATGCCTCCTTTCTTAGGCACACACTGCACCGGGCTCACCCAAGAACTGTCTGAGATAGTATAGATGATTCCTGCATCAAGCCACTTTAGAATTTCCTTCTTCACCACCTCTTTCATGATAGGATTGAATCTTCGCTGATGTTCAACAGTAGGCTTACTTCCTTCCTCAAGCAGAATTTTATGCATGCAATAAGAAGGGCTGATTCCCTTGATATCTGCTATGGTCCAACCAATTGCCGAATTAAACTTTCTCAAAATTCGCAAGAGCTTGTCTTCCTCACTACCTGACAGGTTAGAAGCAATAATAACAGGTAATGTAGATGCATCACCTAGAAATGTATACCTCAAATGGTCCGGCAATGGTTTGAGTTCAAGTGTAGGAGCCTCCTCAATAGATGGTTTAAGATGCCCCTGAGAGTTCTTAAGCTCTGTTAACCCAAGAGATTCGAATGGCATACAAACTTCTTCTTCCACGGAGCTACATTCAACTGCTGAAGTTGCTCGATTACTTTTTCATCTTCAAAATCAGATCCCCAACTAAAAATCTCTCCAAAGAATCTGACTTGAGCAACTGCTCGATCTCTGTAGTAACTGCAGAATCGACCAAATCCACTTTAAAGCATTCCTCTTCATCTGTTGGAAACTTCATTGCATTGAAGACATTAAAAGTGACATTCTGGTCTTGCACCATCATGGTGAGCTCTCCTTTCTGCACGTCGATCAAAGTCCTACCTGTAGCCAAGAATGGCCTTCTCAAGATGATGGGAATCTCCTTATCTTCCTCGAAGTCTAAGATAACAAAATCAGCAAGGAAGATGAGTTTATCAACTTTCACCAAGACATCCTCCACTATTGTAACGCCCCAAAATCTAAGGTCAAAGATTCAGGTCGTCACATCACCATCCAACCATATCATACCTGTATTAACTGCACAACTCCATAATACATCCTTCCAGACCTCAATCTTAAGCACAAACAAGTTAGAGCCTCAGAAACGATAATCAAAAGTGCCACTAAATATTACAATTCATTTGTACAAATCAGAGTCTTACGCAATTCCACTTATACAACTATACTTGAAGACAAGTCTTACTATTACAGTTGAAAGCCTATCAGACTACTCTGTAGTATTTATCAGGAACTAAATCATCTCCGTGGTAAATCTTCTACTCCTCTTCTGCTGGTGCGGAGTTAATCGGCCAGATTCTTCCCTTTCTGAAAAGTTTTTATAAAGCAAGAATGAGCTACATAATGCTCAGCAAGTTCACCATTTTGCAAAATAATAATGTGGTTTATTTCGAAAACATTCCCAACTATATGGGTATATATCTCAGATTTCAAAACATAATTGGACAATGTATATGTCCGAGTTTGAATAAAACATCTATACTCACTAAGGAGCTTTAAGAATAACATATGAACCCTTTATAAGGTTCCCATTTCAATATATCTCAAGTTTGAAAATATATACATATGAGTATATCATTTTCGGCAAAACACTCTACGATTAACATACTGTACAAGGAATACATCATTGCAAACCTCTTTCCTTCCATTAGCTTAGAAGGTTTCTCATAAAAAAACATTTCATTCTTTGAAACAATTGCAAGAGTGCACTAACACGTGCCAATCTTTATAGAAAATCTTGCAGTTCTAGATACTGCACGATGTCAATATTTTCTCATCAAAAACCACACTATCAGCAACTTGGCACTTAGGCCAAAGAAGCAGTGTTTGAGTATTTTTCCAAAGTGGAGGATGGGACTGGAAGAAAACATAAAAACCTGACAGGGATTGACGATGATCAGCCGCCACATCCAAGTCCCATAATCCGCGGGTCTTCTCTACCGGTAGAAGGATAGAAACTACATCCGTAACTATCCCCGGGTGAAAACTACATCCGTAATCACCCTCGATGAAAACTACATCCGTAATCATCCTTCGGCAACACCTGGGCCGGAATAATAATTGATGGACCGCCTGGCTCACGGCCGCTTACACATCCCGGGAATCGTTCGTCAACGGTTCCCACACCTGCCAGAGTCCCTTTTTCTTTTTCTTTTGAAAACATGATTTTGATTGAAAACAGAGTAATTGAGGTCCGACATCAGTCGACCGATGATTCTTGAAATCATACAAGAAGCAGAACCTGGCCGGGGGTTTTCGAAAATGTTTTGAGTTCGAAAGAGTTCGAGTTTGAAAGTATTAAATGTATCTTGGATTGACTTCATCTTTAAAATAATGAACAATAATTTATAAATAATATTTTAAGATTTAATATTAATAATTAATAAAATAATTGTTCGATAAAATAAACTTTTAATCCAAGATAGGGTTTCGAGTATTTACGAAGATATGAAAATAATTACTTGAGTATACGATACTCCCCGAATGACCCTTCGGGTTTTCGCAATCTAGTTACGATATAATAATATACCGCTCCCCGGTCAATAGTATATACGGACCGCTACGACCTCTATTGCTAGAGTCGTTGTCCGAGGAAAACATTTCAATCTAAGTTCAAGGGGTACAAACATATAGGTACTTATACAATCTCAATTGCATCAATACTTCGATAAACATAACATTTGATATGATTGAAAACTACAAACACAACAGTGAAAGTCCTTGTATATGTATAAGTTTTGAAAAGTAAACTTGCCTTGGTTTGGTTGGGGTGGTCGAGCGTGCGGAGTGGAACGATCTATACATAAGCAATAACCGCTCGTTAGTACCTTAACAATATCTCTTTAATTACGGGGTTTTAGGGGGTACGAAATTAACCTAGTGACTTCGTCTTATGACACTCTAGCCCCGATATAGGTTCATGTCATCACTCAATTACGCTCGTCACTTATTCGACTTAATTTAGTTACCATATCCGAGTCATAATCATTACCCCTAGAATTATACTCCACTTAACGATTTTTTCCCTTGCGCGAATTTTACTCTAGCATTTTTATAAAATTGAAAAATTCATATTTTAATCCAATTCTTTTTGGGTAGCCTTCACCACTGCATTCCCTAACTTCTCAAATTTTTCCATGATCCCACATATATTTTTAGGGGTTTAAACAAGGTTCACAAGGGGGTCACTTAGTGCAGTCCGGAATCCAGAAACAAATTTTACTTCTCCGGCCATAACTTAAAATCTATACATCACCTAGTCATGAACCTTACATTTACAGAAACTACATTCAAATATCTTTCCAACAATATATGGTAGGACCTCAGGGAACAAGATTTGGGGGTTCAAAACCATGTTACAAGACAGGTCAAGTTTCTGGAAAAATTCAGCATGCATGTTTCACTTAGATCAACCAATATTCTTACTTCCACAACACAACCAACATCTAATTCACTTAGTTCATGCTTTATAACATTCATGGAGATACATATACTATCCACAATCATAAAAATCACAATCACAACAATAAAACTCTAGATCCATATCATCCATCACTTGAACATCCAAGATTAACACAAAAATACATCGATCTATCACCAAACATCATAAACACTACATGGCCAAGAGGGGTTATGATTTTTATACCTTCTTGAGTACCTAGGAGACTTGGGTAAGCCTTACAAAACTCAAGAACACCTTGAATGATCTCCTACAACCCTTATAATCCAAGATCTAAAAGAAAAACTAAACATGGTTACTATTCACAATATCTTTAACAATTAATATCTTGAAATATAATGGATGAAAGGGCTTGAAACTCTTAGTATACCTTTCTTAGATGATGGAGAGAGCCTAGGAATTATGCCTTGAATTATGAGTGAGGAGAAATGGAGGAAGAAGAAATTTTTCTTCTCCTTTTTAAGCTTGGCCGAGAGCTTCTCTTGGAGGGGGGGGGTGATGTTTGTGTTTTTTGATTTTTGTTGTTTGGTTGAATAATTGATAAAGTGCTTGGGTGATACATATTAGTGTAAGTATATGCATGGTACAACCTAGGTATGGCCTCTTGTACTCTTGTCCCCTCCTTGGAAAAAGAAATGTAACTAGTTACTATTCCTCTTACCATTTGGTTTAACTAGTTTGCTTTCTCCTAACTACTTGGTTGCATGGGACTTGCATGCAATACTACTCCTTGTATCATTATTCTTCCACCAATGCTTGTCACTTAAACTTCAATTCGTATCGTATCTTAATTAATCTCTCGTAACAATATTTTGTCGCGTAGAGATTTCCCCTATAATTCCTTAAGTACTTAATTGTGTAATTTCCTCGAATATCCATAATTCCTCGTCATAATCCTTAATAAATATTTTAATACTCTAATCATTCTCAAATCCCAAGTTTTATAAATCTTACTAACAATAAGACTCTTGCCCTCAACAATCTTCTCTTTATCTTACATAGTGAATGTAACAACATAGTTTCTCAGACAATCAATTCCATTAAACAACAGGGATGACTAGAAAGGTTCCAAATTGACGATGTCACATGATATTAAATAAAAGGAAATATTACCAAAAATTAGGGTTCTTACAGCCTCCCCTCCTTAAAAGGATTCCGTCCCGGAATCAGGTTGAAAACAGTTGGGGGTACTTTTCACGCATCGCGCTCTCTAGTTCCCATGTTGATTCTTCGACATTCTGGTTCCTCCACAAAACTCTTACTAGTTTGACAACCTTGTTCCTCAGCACCTGTTCTTTTCTATCCATGATTTCTACGGGTTGCTCCACATATGTTAAGTCTGGTTGCAGATCCACTTGATCATATTCTATCACGTGTCGGAAGTCGGTATGGTAGGGTCGTAGCATGGACACATGGAACACATTATGTACTTGCTGCAAGCTTGGGGGTAAAGCCAATTCATAGGCTAACTTTCCAACTCGTCTCAAGATCTCAAAAGGTCCAATAAATCTTGGGCTTAACTTCCCCTTCTTACCAAATCTCATCAATCCCTTCCACGGTGATACCTTTAACATCACAAATTCTCCTACCTCATATTCTTTGTCCTTGCGGGTCTGGTCCGCATACTTCTTCTGTCTGTATTGGGCCGATACCAGCCGTCCTCTTATGAGCTCGATAGTTTCTCTTGTCTTTTGGACCAGTTCAGGCCCTAAAATCTTCCGCTCTCCAACTTCTTCCCAACACAAGGGAGACCGACATCTTCGTCCGTATAAAGCTTCATATGGGGCATTCCTATACTTGCATGGTAACTGTTGTTGTAGTAAAATTCGATCAACGGCAAGTGGTCATCCCAACTTCCCTTAAAATCGATGGCACATACTCTCAACATGTCCTCTATGGTCTGGATGGTTCTCTCGCTCTGTCCGTCCGATTGGGGGTGGTATGCAGTACTCATGTTTGACTTGATCCCCACACAATCCTGAAAACTCCTCCAGAACCTGGAGTTGAACCTTGGGTCTCTCCCAGATACAATGCTCACAGGAACCCCATGCCTTACCACGATCTCCTTAGATATCTCATAAAATTTGACCATTCGAAATAATGGGTTTCGTAAAAAAAAACTAATGACTTTTACATACACTCGTCTGTACCGTAAAGACGTAATATCAATTAGAAATCTTCATTTAATAATTCGTACATATCGTGATTGCAAAAAAATTTCTCATCCACCCATAAAATTACTATTCGTCCAGGTTTCGAATATTCCCGAAAGTTAGGGTTAATGCAGTCTCCTCTCCTTAAAAGGATTCTATCTTAAGAACCTAAGGATAATAGTTGTGGATACAATTCCAACCTTACCTTTTCCAACTCTCAGGTTGACACTTCAACCATATTGTTCTCTCCCTTCGTCTCACCAACGCCTTAATGTTGTTCCTCAACGCATACTCCTCGACCTGTATTCCTTATCGGTTGTTCTATGATTAAAAATTTCTATCCCACTACTTACACGTTCCTCTTCTACCTTGTTCATAGTATCCGTGTTGAGTCCTTGTATCGTTGGCCCGTGAATGCTTTGTGGTCGTGTTTTGTAATCTGAGACAACGTCAATACGCACGGTATTCCTCATATTCCTTCGTTTGATTAGCAGGCATGCATTGCCTCCCGTCAGCCGTTACCACTTGTTGTGGATACTGTATAGTCTTCGGCATACGTCGAACCAGTTCAGCTACTATATCCCTAGTTCATTGACTTCTTCGTAATGCAAGAAAAGCGAAGCTTCTTCTTTCGCGGTACGCTTTACAAGAGACGTCCTTACGTTCGCATGGTGATGATCGTGATAACAACATTCAGTCATGGATAAGTTTTTATTCTCGACTGCCCCGTGAAACCTAAGGCACGACACTAAATATAATTTCGATCGTCTGGACAATTTTTCTTCCCTGTCCATCAACCACAGATCAAATTAGTACATACGCTAAATCTCTTTATTAAATATACCCGAAAGCACCTTCAATATTCGAAGTTTAACCTTAAGTCTTTATCTATCGTGATCGCTGCAGAAGTTTCATATTGCACCACCATCTCTCCCGTATAATATTCGATAATCTTCTCAATGGAAAGTCTCTCGTAGGTAAATTACTTGGTCCAATAATTATAACTCAACTAGGGCCATCTCTTGGCTCGGTCTTTGGCGACCTACTTATGAAATTCACTATAATTCTGTCCACGTTCAATATTTTCTACAGGCGGAATTAATCCACTAGATCTCTACCATTCTGCTTTTGACATGTCGCGTTAGTACTTAATAGTTTGCCAATACCATTCTTCATTTCAGTTTACCAAACATTCCCTTAATTCTCTATACATCTTTTTCCTTCCCCATAATTTAGTCATTTTCCTCTAACATTATTCTTTATGGTATATACTCTATTTCTTGGTCAATACTGACTGAATTCCAATTTCGAATAATACCTTCTATAGGTATCGACCAGCACACTGGCCTTCCCTAGGTAATAACAAATTTCTCCATTATACTCCCTGTTCCCTTTTGTCACCTTCTCTTTCTTATGTTTAGTTCTACTATGAAGATATACTTATGGCACTTGTGGAGAAATTTTCACACTTTTCTCATAAGGTTAACGTCTCAGTTTTATGCGTGAACGCCATCATGACTAATCCCAGACTCACGGTTAGTATATCCTATCCCGTAACCTTTATGTTGTTTAGAAGTATAGGCTATCATCCCCTTTCTACTACATCAGTACACCTCTTAAACTCTTGAAAGACGCATCATCGTGACTCTCAAAGTCCTCTTTTTATCATCAAGTATGGCTAACAACGAGGTTGTTGCTATTATCTCATTTCATCCAAAACTTTGTTCATTAATCCATAAAGGCTCCTGACTCATTAGTCCATTCAAACGATACTACCACAATTTTATAACATTTATATTGGTGTGAAATGCCAACTTTGACACAGTACAGAGGTCGATCTTGCGTTGGTGAAACCTTCTCTTCAACCTTATCCTTGAAAAAAACAACTACTCATTTTAACTAATCAACAATTCCCCCATTTCCGATAAGGGTATCAGTTCTCGATGGTATATGTAAGATGTCATACGCTCGTCCTCCTTCATAACTGGCGCCAATCAGCCTGAGGCCTGCATGCGGCTACGATTCCCAATAAACTTGATTAGGTGGTAATCTCGAAGGATCACTGGCATATATCCATGCATCCATTCGCTATTAGGGGCCTGTTAAACTATATGTCTCTCTAGGTGCATCAATCCCTTTAAGCTAAGTAAAGGTTCACATTCTTGCCACGATATCTCTTCCTTTCTTGTCCATCTCACTTCCATGTTAGTTTCCTCTAAGGATATGCTTTACATTGCAATCGATTTTCATTTCTTGGATCAGCGAAAGGCTTGGTAACTCCAGAATTCATTAATATAACATCCTGACAACGGTTGGTAGGAGCGTACTCCCAACCACCTCATCATTTCTTATAACTTTCCTCACACTAATATTAAAGGTCTTGTGGTATGCCTCGACATGTTATCTCTACTTTAATAATTACTCGGCATAACGCTCTGGCTGCACAATTACAACATTTGGTTTTTGATCTCATATTAGTGTAACGGTTCATAATTGTACCTCCCGTTCACCTTAGAGTAATCACTTAGAAAGGAATGGTTTCAAAATAACAAGGTCCAAAAGATAATTTCAATAAGAATTCCACATTGGATGTTCCAAGAATGTTGATGGTTCCAAATACTAGGAGTCTCGATTTTTGGAGATGCAAGGATGGACAGAAAGAATACAACAAGGTTTATTCCTTCCCGTCCTGATAATTCTGTAATATGATACCATAGAGAATGTTGCACAAGGCAATGATTGTTGGATACAAAAGTCATAAGGACGGTCTTTATACAATTCTCACACCGGGTGGATACTTTTCCTCCTGTATAATAAGAGGAAATCTAAAGTCGCATTGATGAAGGTCAGCCAATAGAAAGCAATTCTACTCCATGACAATTAAAGAATGAAGTAGTTTATCATTCAAGTAATCAGTGGTTTCAAATGAATTCTCATTGTGTGAATGAAAGAATAAAATATTCAAGTGATATAGAGTCTGATACGAAGATGGGTAGAATTCGAGTTGAGTGGGCGACCTCATTAGGTCTCAATCAAGTTATTCGTCAAAACTTTCGTCATCATACTTTACCACATGCAAAATGCATTGCAGAATGAATTAAATTGGGAGTTGGACCAGTGAAACAATAACTAGTCCTTTTTAAGAAACACTAGCGACTAGCTAGACAAAATTTGCTAGTTCACCTGTTTGAGACATCACCACCAGCTAGGACAATTAGCTAGGTGTTCTTCACAACATTACAATTTTGAGTAGTTGGAACAATCAACTAGTCATTCATATTGACATAACGACTAGCCAGTTTCAATTGGATAGAACGGAATTTCAACATCGTAGCCACTGAAGAAACTTTAGGCTTCTCGGACAACGAATGAAAATAAGAAGTTATTAAGTTTGAAAAAAAGAAAACTATAAAATCTGAAGAGAATGTTCTAGGTATCGGAACAATCGATAACCTCTCATCAAATTTACTTATCAGTGAAACGGTCCACCCAAGGGTGCCTCCGTACACCTGCTTTATCAGATCCGACAATAGAATTAAATTCGGAATACCAATATCAAGATGATATCCTTACTATGATTTCAATGTACGGTGTACAATCTCATCTTGAATAGAAGAAAAGAATTCATGAGGGATGTCTGGACATTAGATCATCCCTGTCCTCAGTAATTTGTTGAATATTTATGAGCTCAACTGAAGAATGCAAGTATGAAAGAAGCAATAAAATATCGATATTCGTTAAGTAGTATTCGTCGATTAATTAAGGAAATATTTGTGGAACATTCCTTGGATAATTGAAAGAGAGTGTAAATAGTCCTGAGCAGAAATAATTATAAACTTCAAATAGAATGCTCGGGCTCAATTAAGATACTTTGGATGAGTCCCGGTTTAGAGAAAGTATATCACTGGTTGTTATTCCACAAGTTTGAAGTAGAAAGCTAGGAGGGTTACCTGATATAAGCTAATCGAGGTAACATGGTTAGTGAACAGTTTAAAATGAAGTAGTGCACCAGCCGGTAGTTATCAAAATAAGTTAATAATCATTCGTGCATCTCATTATCACCACTATGAGGGTAAATCCATCTCTTCGTCTTCGTAATACAAGACACCAACTAGTGCGTCTCTCAATCATCATCTTAAAGTCATTTATCGAGTTAGGGTTTCACCAATATATCTGTCATTTCCGTGCTTTATCTTGAAGACCAAGCTTCACAGCATTTCGGGGACACCTGCTAAGTCTATAGGGTCCTACTTCATGCCTTCCGACATGAATCACAAGTGGCCAGTTCCCCCTGGGAACAGATCAAAGAGATCTCTCAGGGATCTCAGTGCAGTCCATAGGTTCAGTGGCGGGTGTGTGTATGTGAACATATACCAAAAATATTGAGGTCTACAATACGTATATACGTAGTCCCTGCTAACATCTCTATCAAAGGATCCCACTCTAGACCCGCTGGTCTTTTCTTTTGGAAGACTCTGAGATCACTGTATCGCTCGTTGCAACCATATTCAACTTCTCTCGAGTCCCTTTGTTAATTCTACTTGTTTGTTCTCTAAGTTGAACTACCATGTTCCAGCGTTCGAATCATGCGTGGAATTATCTAGCACGCTCGTCTTATGATAACATTCTCGTATAACACATGTAAAATTCGCCATCAAGGGTAATGGAATCCACAACGACATAGTGACCAACCTTCAGGTAAACCCGTTACTTATCGAAAATCGGATCTTATAACCAAAGTAAAAGACTTTCATTAATCCAAGTACTAAGTACCCTTAATTATGTAGGGAAGTCCAAACTTCTTGATTCTTAAAATGCCGCCTCCTGAACTGTGGAGGAATATGGGCCACAAAATTTATGCCAGCCTAGTCATCCGATCATATTGGCAATATCGCCTCTACCTCAGCTGCTCTCGAGATTTCGCTCTGCTTCCTATATTATTATCTATGATAAGTCATGTACGACTCTCAGACCTCTATTCATCATTCTGAAGGTCTCTAAGGATTCTATCAACCCTAGTATAATACCTCCAGTAACACTCCAGTCCATTCTACTCACCGGTACCTCTTCCGGTAGTCCAATCATAAGTTTACTACGAACTCTTATGTCATTCTCCTACTTAGACTTAACTCTCAACACTCTCGTTTCTGAGTACTGTAACTTATCGCTCTGATACCATTTCTGTAACGCCCCCAAATCTGAGGTCAAAGATTCAGGTCGTCACATCACCATCCAACCATATCATACCTGTATTAACTACACAACTCCACAATACATCCTTCCAGACCTCAATCTTAAGCACAAACAAGTTAGAGCCTCAGAAACGATAATCAAAAGTGCCACTAAATATTACAATTCATTTGTACAAATCAGAGTCTTACGCAATTCCACTTATACAACTATACTTGAAGACAAGTCTTACTATTACAGTTGAAAGCCTATCAGACTACTCTGTAGTATTTATCAGGAACTAAATCATCTCCGTGGTAAATCTTCTACTCCTCTTCTGCTGGTGCGGAGTTAATCGGCCAGATTCTTCCCTTTCTGAAAAGTTTTTATAAAGCAAGAATGAGCTACATAATGCTCAGCAAGTTCACCATTTTGCAAAATAATAATGTGGTTTATTTCGAAAACATTCCCAACTATATGGGTATATATCTCAGATTTCAAAACATAATTGGACAATGTATATGTCCGAGTTTGAATAAAACATCTATACTCACTAAGGAGCTTTAAGAATAACATATGAACCCTTTATAAGGTTCCCATTTCAATATATCTCAAGTTTGAAAATATATACATATGAGTATATCATTTTCGGCAAAACACTCTACGATTAACATACTGTACAAGGAATACATCATTGCAAACCTCTTTCCTTCCATTAGCTTAGAAGGTTTCTCATACAAAAACATTTCATTCTTTGAAACAATTGCAAGAGTGCACTAACACGTGCCAATCTTTATAGAAAATCTTGCAGTTCTAGATACTGCACGATGTCAATATTTTCTCATCAAAAACCACACTATCAGCAACTTGGCACTTAGGCCCAAGAAGCAGTGTTTGAGTATTTTTCCAAAGTGGAGGATGGGACTGGAAGAAAACATAAAAACCTGACAGGGATTGACGATGATCAGTCGCCACATCCAAGTCCCATAATCCGCGGGTCTTCTCTACCGGTAGAAGGATAGAAACTACATCCGTAACTATCCCCGGGTGAAAACTACATCCGTAATCACCCTCGATGAAAACTACATCCGTAATCATCCTTCGGCAACACCTGGGCCGGAATAATAATTGATGGACCGCCTGGCTCACGGCCGCTTACACATCCCGGGAATCGTTCGTCAACGGTTCCCACACCTGCCAGAGTCCCTTTTTCTTTTTCTTTTGAAAACTTGATTTTGATTGAAAACAGAGTAATTGAGGTCCGACATCAGTCGACCGATGATTCTTGAAATCATACAAGAAGCAGAACCTGACCGGGGGTTTTCGAAAATGTTTTGAGTTCGAAAGAGTTCGAGTTTGAAAGTATTAAATGTATCTTGGATTGACTTCATCTTTAAAATAATGAACAATAATTAATAAATAATATTTTAAGATTTAATATTAATAATTAATAAAATAATTGTTCGATAAAATAAACTTTTAATCCAAGATAGGGTTTCGAGTATTTACGAAGATATGAAAATAATTACTTGAGTATACGATACTCCCCGAATGACCCTTCGGGTTTTCGCAATCTAGTTACGATATAATAATATACCGCTCCCCGGTCAATAGTATATACGGACCGCTACGACCTCTATTGCTAGAGTCGTTGTCCGAGGAAAACATTTCAATCTAAGTTCAAGGGGTACAAACATATAGGTACTTATACAATCTCAATTGCATTAATACTTCGATAAACATAATATTTGATATGATTGAAAACTACAAACACAACAGTGAAAGTCCTTGTATATGTATAAGTTTTGAAAAGTAAACTTGCCTTGGTTTGGTTGGGGTGGTCGAGCGTGCGGAGTGGAACGATCTATACATAAGCAATAACCGCTCGTTAGTACCTTAACAATATCTCTTTAATTACGGGGTTTAGGGGGTACGAAATTAACTTAGTGACTTCGTCTTATGACACTCTAGCCCCGCTATAGGTTCATGTCATCACTCAATTACGCTCGTCACTTATTCGACTTAATTTAGTTACCATATCCGAGTCATAATCATTACCCCTAGAATTATACTCCACTTAACGACTTTTTCCCTTGCGCGAATTTTACTCTAGCATTTTTATAAAATTGAAAAATTCATATTTTAATCAAATTCTTTTTGGGTAGCCTTCACCACTGCATTCCCTAACTTCTCAAATTTTTCCATGATCCCATATATATTTTTAGGGGTTTAAAAAAGGTTCACAAGGGGGTCACTTAGTGCAGTCCGGAATCCAGAAACACATTTTACTTCTCTGGCCATAACTTAAAATCTATACATCACCTAGTCATGAAGCTTACATTTACAGAAACTACATTCAAATATCTTTCCAACAATATATGGTAGGACCTCAGGGAACAAGATTTGGGGGTTCAAAACCATGTTACAAGACAGGTCAAGTTTCTGGAAAAATTCAGCATGCATGTTTCACTAAGATCAACCAATATTCTTACTTCCACAACACAACCAACATCTAATTCACTTAGTTCATGCTTTATAACATTCATGGAGATACATATACTATCCACAATCATAAAAATCACAATCACAACACTAAAACTCTAGATCCACATCATCCATCACTTGAACATCCAAGATTAACACAAAAATACATCGATCTATCACCAAACATCATAAACCTACATGGCCAAGAGGGGTTATGATTTTTATACCTTCTTGAGTACCTAGGAGCCTTGGGTAAGCCTTACAAAACTCAAGAACACCTTGAATGATCTCCTACAACCCTTATAATCCAAGATCTAAAAGAAAAACTAAACATGGTTACTATTCATAATATCTTTAACAATTAATATCTTGAAAGATAATGGATGAAAGGGCTTGAAACTCTTAGTATACCTTTCTTAGATGATGGAGAGAGCCTAGGAATTATGCCTTGAATTATGAGTGAGGAGAAATGGAGGAAGAAGAAATTTTTCTTCTCCTTTATAAGCTTGGCCGAGAGCTTCTCTTGAAGGGGGGTGATGTTTGTGTTTTTTGATTTTTGTTGTTTGGTTGAATAATTGATAAAGTGCTTGGGTGATACATATGAGTGTAAGTATATGCATGGTACAACCTAGGTATGGCCTCTTGTACTCTTGTCCCCTCCTTGGAAAAAGAAATGTAACTAGTTACTATTCCTTTTACCATTTGGTTTAACTAGTTTGCTTTCTCCTAACTACTTGGTTGCATGGGACTTGCATGCAATACTACTCCTTGTATCATTATTCTTCCACTAATGCTTGTCACTTAAACTTCAATTCGTATCGTATTTTAATTAATCTCTCGTAATAATATTTTGTCGCGTAGAGATTTCCCCTATAATTCCTTAAGTACTTAATTGTGTAATTTCCTCGAATATCCATAATTCCTCGTCATAATCCTTAATAAATCTTTTAATACTCTAATCATTCTCAAATCCCAAGTTTTATAAATCTTACTAACAATAAGACTCTTGCCCTCAACAATCTTCTCTTTATCTTACATAGTGAATGTAACAACATAGTTTCTCAGACAATCAATTCCATTAAACAACAGGGATGACTAGAAAGGTTCCAAATTGACAATGTCACATGATATTAAATAAAAGGAAATATTACCAAAAATTAGGGTTCTTACAACTATACCTTTAGGATATGTGATCGATCGATCAGCTAGCTGTAAGGAGATGTTTGTAGGTTTAGGATCTGGTAGAACAAGTTGCATGAAAACAGACAAAGGCATGAGATTGATGATATCTCCCAAGTCACACAAACAATTGTTGAAAGATAAGTTGTCAATAGTGCACGGGATGGTGAAACTTCCCGGATCTTTAAGTTTAAAAGGCAACTTTTGCTGCAGAACGGCACTACACTCTTCCGTCAAAGCAACGGTCTCTAATTCCTCGAGCTTCAACTTCTGTGAGAGAATACCCTTCATGAACTTGGCATAGCTCGACATCTGTTCAAGAGCTTCCGCAAAAGGTATGTTAATCTGCAACTTCTTGAACACCTCTAGAAAATTAGCAAACTGCTTGTCCAACTTCTGCTTCTGGAGTTGCTTAGGATATGGAGGAGGAGGGTAGATCTACTTGCTCTTTATAGACTACTCCATAGAAGCCTTTCCAACAGAATTCTGGTTCTTTTCCACTTCACCATCTAGCTGATCAGCCACCAAGTCCGATTTTTCAATTTCTGGTGCTGCAGATTTTTCAACCTGCTGATTCTGAACTTCTTCATCTTCCTTAGCTGCTGATTTCTGATCTGTTGTAACCTTTCCGGATCTCAAAGTAACTGCCTTCACCTGTTCCTTGACTTCCCTCTTGCCTGGATTAGCCTCCGTGTCACTAGGAAGAGTTCCTTGTGGCCTATTCAGCAAGGAATTAGCAATCTGACCAATTTGGTTCTCCAAGGTTTTAATAGAGACTGCTTGGCTTTTACACATCATCCTCAACTCTTCCAATTCAGAGTTTTCAGTAGAAGATTGCCCCGCACTAGCATGAGGCTGTTGCTGAAATCCCAGAAGTTGGAATTGTTGCCTTGGAGCATACTACTGCTGATAACCTTGATTGAACGTCTTAGCTCCATATTGCTGACCCTGAAACTGCTGATAAGGTTGCTGCATACCACCTTGATTATTGCTCCAGCTGAAATTAAGATGGTTCCTGTTATTAGGATGATAGGTGGCTGGAGCTGGTTGCGAAGGTCGCTGAAAGTCGCTCACAAACTGTGCCGATTCAAAAGAGATAGCACATTGATTTGTATCATGTGCACCCGCACAAAGCTCACACACACTAGCAACCTACTGAACTCCATAATTAGTCAGAGAATGCACCTTCATAGTCAACGCCTTCAACTGAGCTGCAATAGCTGTAGCTGCATCAACTTCCAAAATTCCAGCTACTTTGCCTTGAGATAGTCTCTGAGTTGGATTCTGATATTCATTAGCAGCCATCGTCTCAATTAACTCATAGGCTTCCTCATAGCTCTTAGCCCATAAAGCTCCACCTGATGCTGCGTCTAGCAAAGGTCTAGATTATGCTCCTAGCCCATTATAGAAGCCATTAATCACCATCCAGTCAGGCATCCCATGATGAGGACACTTCATAAGCATCTCCTTGTAGAGTTCCCAAGCTTCACATAAAGATTCTCCAGACTGCTGTGTAAATTGAGTAAGATCGTTCCTGATTGTTGCTGTTTTTGCCATAGGGAAGAATTTATTGAGAAACTTCTGAGCAAGATCCTCCCATATTGTAATGGAACCGGCTGGTAGAGAATGTAACCAGCCCTTAGCTTTATCCCTTAGAGAGAATGGGAAAAGTCTCAATTTGACAGCATCTTCCGACACACCGTTGAACTTGAAAGTGTCGCAGATCTTAATCATGTTGCGGATGTGCATGTTAGGATCTTCCGTAGGAGCACCCCCAAAACTGCACTGAATTCTGTACCATCTGAATCGTGCCACGCTTGATTTCGAAAGTGCTAGCTACAATAGCAGGCCTAACAATGCTAGATTAGATGTCATTGATCTTCGGCTGAGAAAAGTCCTTCAAAGCTTTTGCCGCTGCTGGTTCTCCCATATCTTTAACTGCTGCAAGTTCTTCTTCTGCCAGTTTACGAGATTGCAAACGTGTTCCAATACACGTTCAAGTATCTGAAAAACACAACAAAGTAACTAAGTTAAAAAATAATCCGAGTCAGTGAACTTTAATGACCACTGATGACAAGCACATAAACTATAATAAACACCGAGTCCCCGGCAGCGGCGCAAAAAACTTGTTTGCACTAAATCACGCAAGCGTACGCGGTCACAAGTAATATAAAAGGTTAAGTCCAAATTCGTTCCCATAGAGACTGGTTTAGGTTTCCTACAGATTTATGCACCTATGCAACAATGTATGATTATTATTCACTGCTAAGACAATATCGAAGATGGGTTTTGATTATCTAAATTAACTTAGAAGCAAATTAACAATATTAAGATCTAATTAACTAACGTGATTAAGTATAGGAGAATAAATCTGTCAATCATGTTACTACTATGGATATGAGTGCAAAGATGTTCTTGGATTGGAAATTAGTCGTTCGTACCAGGAGAGAAATGCAAGGGAATATAGTAACGAATGTGGCTGCTGCTCATACGAGATGGTCTCCTCCAAGAGTGGGATGTCTAAAGCTGAATACTGATGCCTCTATCAGAAGTGATGCTAGTTCATTTTCTATTGGGCTAGTGCTTCGGGATCATGGTGGAACGTTTATAGAAGGGAAGGTTGCTTCTTTTACAGGAGACTACACGGTTCTTGAGGCGGAAGCTTTAGCGATCTGTGAAGGTTTCAAGTGGGTGTCATCTTTGTCATACCAGAATGTGTTGGTAGAGTCTGATTCACTACTAGCGGTTCAAGCAATTAGAAGCCCCTGTGAGAATATGCTGGAGATTGGTTATAATGTGGAAAGCTGTCGAAACCATATGCGATCTAGTGTGGGCTTTTCTATCTCTTTTGTCAAACGGCAGGCAAACAAAGCAGCCCATGAAATGGCTAGGATACGTTGTTTGCTTAATTGCCAAAATGTTTTTATTACTCCTCCGTCTAGTATGCAAGAGACGCTATTATATGATTTATCTGTTTAATGAAAGTCTGCATTTTCTTAAAAAAAAAAAAGAATCGAATTACTTATATGAGAATAAACATGGGATCATAACTTCATTAAATACTTCGCTTAGAGTTGATGCCTTTAATCTAAGTATGAGATGGTTATGATATCTGATCAAACAACACGAAACAAGTATAGGCTACCTGTCAGTATACGAATACCAAACTACTCATACATCCATAAAAGAGATAGAAGATGGGTAGACACCAATTATGTTTAGACCCTATATGTCTATAAGATTTGAAAAGATAACTGTTTAAGCACAAATTATCCATTGAGATCATATAGGGAAGCATAAGATGGTTAAAATTACGCTACAAATCATGATGTCAAAACATACATAGTTCTATGCTAGCATGGCAAGTTATAATCTTTAGATCCACTGTCACTTCAATAAAGAGTAACAATTTAAATATTAGCTACGCATCTAAAAACATTAAGCACAACCTTACGAGGATATCAAGAATTCATCACACACAAATCTTTAAAGCAATCAAACTACTAAACTCCGTAAATATATCCGTTAAAATCCCATGACAATGATTAGTTCAAAATCGAACGGCTTGTCATCATGGGATCTAGTGATAACATGATAATAAACAAGGTTTGAATAAAAACAATAGTGGTAGGGTAATAGAGTTTAAAAAACAAATCCAAAAACGAAGATCCAAAGTACGTCTAATTAGAGAATAGAAAAGATGAAGTAGATCTGGATCTCCGTTGCTTGTCATGAGCGTTGGGAATCCTTCTCCAAGTCTCTCTCTTCTCCCTCTCTTTGTTTTTCTGAGTAGCTGGTCGTTCAAGGATGATATAACGTGTTTATATAGGCCCCAGGAAACTTTTCCAACAAGATAGGTCCCAAAAATACCATTTAAATTTGAAATAGGAAATTCCAGAATGTTGCCAGCGCCGCAGCGCCCGCTTGGCTGCTCCACACGCCGCAGCGTGCACTCCTAGTGCCGTACCGCCCGAGCAATTCTGCCGGAGCTGATTTCTGATCATTTTCTTCATTTTTGCTCCGTTTCTTCCCATTCCTTTTGCATGGAATGTCGTTCTTCAATCTCCTGACTCAAAATCTCCATAGTAACGTAGGAAAATACTCCATTCTTCATTCCAAGCTAAAAATCCACTCCAAGATCAACGGAAATCACCAACCCTAGCTGACGTAGATTAACCTGCTCAACTAGACTAAAACACATTAAAAATACGATATACTTGAGGCCAAGTCAATCAATTCAAGTCGATATGAAGCATTCCAAGTGGATATGAAATCCACTTATCATGGATAATGAGTACATTCTTGGGAAGAGATCTGCCAGAATGCCAACTGAAGTCCACCTGTCTGTCCAAAACAAAATTCTTGTGCCATCTCCTATTTTCCTAATCTAATTTTCTTGACAAAGCTTTAGAGATTCCCTATGCTTAGTCATGGTGTTTTTAATACCTGATAGAATAGGGGAGAGATGAGTAGATCTGAAGCTGGTTTCTATATCGTCACTAGGAGAGCACTTATATTTAGCTCTCAACCATTTATTCCACTTTCTGTGTTTATCACCATACCATTTCCATACCCATTTACTAAGAAGAGCATCATTTCTTAACTGGATATTTGAAACACCAAGGCCACCTTCATGTTTTGGTCTGAGAATCTTCTTCCAACTAATCATATGCATCTTTTTATAGAATATATTGCCTTGATAATGTGAGCTCCAGAAGAAATTCCTTCTCACTTTATCAATTTTATCTTTGATCCCCACAGGCATTTTGAAAAGACTGAGCCAATAAATAGGCAAACTGTCAAGAGTTGCCTTAAGTAGCACTAACCTACCTGCTTTGTTCAAAGAATTTGCTTTCCAACTTGTAAGTTTTTTATCAAACTTTTTAATTAAAGGTACCCAAAAAATTTTCCTTCTAGGAGAAAGACCTATAGGAGTACCTAAATATGTCATAGGCCAGGTGCCTATTTTGCATCCCAATATAGAAGCTCCTAAGTGCAACAGATCCATTTGGGTTGTACAAGAATGAATGCTGCTTTTAATAAAATTAATCTTCAGACCTGTGAGCAGTTGGAAGCACTGGAGAATACTCTTGATTCTTTGAAAAGATTCAAAATTTCCTTCAAAAAATAGAATCGTATCGTCTATAAATTGTAGATGTGTCAGCTGATCTCCTTCTTTTGAGAAACATAGGCCTTTTATTTTATTTGCTGCACTTGCTTTCTTGAGAAGTAAATTTAATACATCCGCCACTAGATTATACAGTAATGGAGATAGAGGATCTCCTTGCCTCAACCCTCTCGAAGCTTTGAACTCACGAGTTGGAGTTTCGTTAATTAGAACTGAGGTTCTAATAAAATCGAAGTAGGATATGATCCACGAGATCCATTTAAAACCAAAACCCAACTTCTGCAGTAGCTCAAATAAAACTCCCAACTAACCGTATCGAACGCCTTCTCAAAATCTAATTTAAGTATCATTACATTCTTCTTGCCTGCTTTTATAGTGTGGTAGGCTTCACAGGCCAACATGATGCTTTCCGCTGCTATCTCCCTTTTATGAAAGCTGTTTGAGTTTCATCCACTAAACTATCCATTATTTCACTCAATCTCAATGCTAACACCTTTGTACATAACTTTGTTGTTGCATTTATCAAGCAGATTGGCCTATAATCTGTGACTGAATTTGGGTGTGGGCACTTTAGGATCAGTGTTATGAAGGCAGAATTGGATCCTCCTGGAAAAGGTCCTCCATCAGTGATTTTATGAAAAAATTAAAAGATCTTCCCCTTGCTGTTTGGCCAGAAAGTCTTCAAAAATCCTATACTAAAGCCATCAGGCCCGGGAGCCTTTTCATTAGACATCTTACCAAGAGCCCACTCACTTTCTTTCATGGAGATTGATTTTTCTAACCACAAGCTATCCTCTTTACTGATCTTTTGCCCGATTAAATCACATAAGTTGAGCAATCTAGTCTGTGGTACTGGGTTGTAAAAAGCATTGAAGTGATCGAAGAATACAAGATTAATCTCTTCTAGGTTAGTGATCCAAACACCATTGCAAAAAATCCTATCCATGCCATTCCTCTGAATTCTTCTTTTGATACTTTGATGGAAAAATTTGTTGTTCCTGTCTCCATTGGAGCTCCAGTTGATTCTTGCTTTTTGTCTTAATGTGTCATCTCTTAACTCATATAGATGTTCCAACTCTTTTCGAAGAACTAGAACATTTGAGTCCGAGCAAGACTTCTGCTCCTCCTCTTGGATTAAATCTTCCAACATCTTGATATTTTTGTTTGTATCACCCTTTACATTAAGTGACCAATCCTTTATGACCAACTTGATGTTTCTTAAGGTTTTATGAATTGACAAAGAGCTGCAATTACTATTATTCCAATATTGTAGCAGCAGTGAACTCAATGATTTTTCTTTTAGCCAATAGTTGAAAGATCTAAAAGGCACAGGGCCCCAGTTTATTGTGACTTGAGAGAGTAGTAGTCCTGAATGGTCTGAAGATTTTCTGTTAAGTACCTTCAGCTGCCATTGACCTAAATCCAGCCACTTGGTGTCGATTATGGCCCTATCAAGTTGACTCTTTTTCTGCTGAGCTCCAAACCATGTGTAGCTACCATTTATTGACTCCAAATCAAAAAGATTATTCTGCTTGATGAATGTATTGAATGAAACACTGTCTCTTACTCTATACGTACAATTTGAACATTCGCTTTGGTTTCTAATGCAATTGAAGTCTTCCACCAAGCACACTAGTAGTTCCATATTGCAGTCAAGAATTTCGCATAATTGTTTCCATAAGACTTTCTTTTTCCTTTGGCTTTGTGGAGCATATATATTAACCAAATGAAACATTTTGTTGTCCTGCAAAAACTCCATTTGCAACCAAATCCAGTTTTTGCATTTGGCTATGCCCTTACATTTGTACTTTAAGCTATCCCATGAAACTACCAACCCACTAGACAGACCCTCAGATTTTTGATGTATCCATGAATGGGAGTAACAGTCCCATATAGAATTCGTCATTCTATCAGACCACTCTTAACATTTTGTCTCCTGTAGACATAAAAGGTTAACTTTGTTCTCAGCCACAATGTCTTTCATGTTCCTTCTTACCAATTTATTATTTGCTCCTCTCACGTTCCATGACACCAATTTTATATCCATCAGAGAACTCATCAACTATTTTACATCTTTAGATCTACTAGCAGAAGTATTCAGAGGTTTCCTTCCTTAAGTCTTTTAGAGATCTCTTCCTTTGTCAGCTCCATACCCAAAGTTAGTGAAAGCCCCATCAGTTGAGCACTCTCTAAAACCAGATCAGCTTCATCTAAGCTAGGATTAATACTTTCTTCTGAAATCACCTTCAATCTTTTTTTCCCGGCCTTATTCTTTCCAATTCTATTTTTGTGCTTCATGAATTTGTTTTTACCTAAGCCAAAGTCAAAAGGATTTTTACTTGATCTTCCCTTTTTCTTTGGCCTACCTCTCGATCTCCCCATTTGAAGATTTCCAATGAACTCACACAAAGTATTTTGAGAAGAGAGTGTCCCATTTAAAGTATTATCCACCTCTTCATCACTGGATCCCTCCTGGAGATTGTCTCGTTCTGCCTTCTATGATTTACTCCCATCATTCAATTCTGAACTAGATACCGAATGTGAATATTTGATTTCTTCAAAATGATTCACCTCAGCTGATTTCCCTTGTTTCTCCTGCAAATTATAATTTTACACATTTCTTTGTGAATCACTCACATTACTCAATTCTGAACTTGATTTAGAATGTGGGTTATTGGCTTCCTTAGGGAGAGTCACATCATTAACTCTCCCTTGATTCTCCTGCAGAATGAGGTTTTGCATACTAACTTGTGCTCCATCAGATAACTGTGGTTCTAGATTATATTCCATTACTTTTGAGGGAATGATACTAGAGTCATTTATAGTCTCCCTATCTACATTCTCCGAGCCCTTTGTATTTATCGTTGGGCTGCACTGATTACTTGTATGCCTAACTTGCTTAGAACCTTCAGATAAGTCATCCTCAAAGCCTTTTGATGACTTTGAATAACCACTCCACAACTCTGTACTCACCTTTAAAGGCTTTCTTTTACTATTTATGAAGCTATTTATGTCCATTATTTCTCTAAACTGTAATTGAAATTGCTTACCTTGTACCAGAACCTTCATTGTATCCTTTATCATCTCATTAACAGTTGAAGAAAGGTAAATCAAGGGATTTACCAAAGTGTTGCTATCATCAACCTGGTGAGACTAGGAAATCCATTCCCCCAACTTTTTAGTGTACGCTTTCAAATTTTTTCCAACCAAGCATCCATTGGAAGACCCACACATTCCACCCAAACTGTTCTTGCCAGTATTAGATCCTTATCACTGAATTTTCTAACTGCAAAGAACCAATCTGAGAGGGTCTTGAAGTCGAATTCTACCCAATTCGGATTGTCTTCATTTCTTAATAAGAACTTTCTCTCCGATATCCCTGTGACCTTGATGCTCATTAAGCCCTCTTTGTCCAGTTTGTCTTGTAATGATTCAGGCGATTCCTCTACTTTTGAAAGGCCTACCATAGTCTTAAAAAGCCCTTCCTAAATCCTCTCATCAACTTCTGCCTCTGTGTATTCAAAAATCTTTTTCCCAATATCCTCCCCCTCTTTCTTCTTTGGTGATGTTCCTACATCAGTTTTTATCTTCTCTAGTTGGATATCTGCTTTTGTCTTTGGATTTACATCTTTCTTATTTCTCACTGTAGAAAGCCCATTGATAGTCATTACAATCTTGTTACCCCAGCCACCCTTCTCTTTCGCATTATTTATAATTAATCCTGCTTCCAGCTCACTTGTAGTTTTGATGAAACCAAATCTTCTATTATTCTTATCCCTTTTTCTTGGAAGAATAATATCCAATATTTTCCCATAACTTTTGAAAAAGTCCCAAATCATTTTTGCCTGAGCATTTAGCGGTATGTTAACTAAAAAAATTGTCACATCCTTCTCTAAAGCTGCTGATTTTTTGGGTTGTTTCTGATGTGCTTTCACCAGTACCCAGTCAGTTTTGCTATTACTTTTCTCAAACTCTGTTGCTTGATGTGACAATACCTCTACATACGATTTCTTTTTTGTAATTGAATGATTCCCTTCAGGGTTTGTGTTCGGAATTACTAACCTTGTTCTGATGGTCCTCCAATGAATCTGATTAAGAGCATCGGTAATTGCTTGCTGCTCACCACTTTTGACTCTTTTCAGTATATCCTCATCAATAATCTCCACATAAGTTACAATGAAATCCTCCAATGCCCGATCTCCTTTGAGACTCTCTTTCAGATTGAATCTGCCTGCTTTTCCGATGACGTTAAACTTTTGAACTCCCTTGTTACCGTTGAGCGCTCCTCTGTAATCGTACTCCATCTCGATTAGAATTGCGATCTATTTACTTGTGTTGAAATTAGGACTTTTATTTTTACTCTAAGTTGTGGTTGAGTTACTTTTAATCAATGTTTTAAAAAGGATAATTAGGGATTAAGTGTTGAAATTGTGAATTGGGGGAGAATTGGTGGTTGCATGTTGATGTAGAGGCGGAGACGCCTCGGTGGTGGTGTCAGAGGAGGCCGATGGTGGTGTTCGACGATCGGGGGAGAGAGAGAATGAAGGGGGTTTGGGAGAGAGACGAGAGGAAAGAGAGACAGAGACGCGAGGAGGGAGAAAGATAGAGAAGTGAGTGGAGGTCGTGGTGAAAGAGGAGAGGACGGAGGTAGAGAGATCGGGGAGAGATGGAATCGAAGAGAGAGAGGGAGATGGAGACAGTGAGCAAGAGAGATTGAGGCGGAGAGAGATACGAGCGGAGAGAGATACGATCGAAGAGAGAGGGGGAGAAGGGATCGGAGAGAGAGAGAGAGAGAGAGAAGAGAGATCGAGGAGGGAGAGACAGATGAGAGATCGAGGGAGGAAGAGAGAGAGAGAGACGAGAGGTTGAGAGAGAGAGAGAGAGAGTGTGTGTCTCGTCGGAAGGCGGTGGTGGTCGGCTGTGGCTGCCGGTCGATGGTAGTGTGCAGTCAATTGTTTAGTTGTAATAATTTTGATAATAATAATTTAGAGAATAAATATTTGATTTGTATTAAAAAGAATAAAAAAGAGTTGTGTTGTAAAATGTATTATAAAGGATTTTTTTTAATTGATTGTTAAATCGGGAAAGAAATTAGAAATTGTGAGACTAAATAAATAGAAATAAAAGAAAAAGATTGTTTGATGAATTACCTTTTCGATAAAATGAGACTTAGAGATTTTGATTTGAATGCAATAAAAAGGAAATGGAATTAGTAAGCGTAACTACCTTAGAATTATTTAGATAAATTATGTTGTGTTAAAAATAGGAATATTGGTTACATATTTAAATTAAATAAAAAAAATGGATTCTTTGATTTTGTGAATAAATAGGAAATAATATTATTAGTTCTCTAGAAATGGACTTTATTTAAATAGATAATTTCTAGATTAGATTATGGAGACTTGTTACGAGCCAAATTAACTTTGCAATGCGAATCAGATAATTAATTAAATTAGAGAATTTAGTTATAAAATGAGAGTTATAGATAATCAGGGAGGATTTTTATAAAACCCTTTTTATATTCGAGTTGAATTTTAAATAAATTAAATTGTGTCATTTAATTAGGAATAATTAGAGACTTCCTAAATGATATTTTCCATACGAGCAAATAGAGTCAGATTTCCCCCGTAATATTTTACTTTCATTTGAGAAACGTCATAAATTATGGAGTATTAAAAATAATTAGGTAAACGATTAGAGCCTCCATTTAAAGATATTATTTTGCGAATAATGTGTTAGCAAGATTTTAAAGGATTACGAGATTATTTTTAAATTATACTTTCAAAAATTTACTTGATTATCAAGAGTATGATTACCAAGTTATGTTGGCATTACGTGATTGATTTCTACCCGAGTACTAAACTCATTTTGATAATTTATTATAGAGATTCTTTCTGAGAATTGAGATTTTCGCTCGCGGGTAACGCTTTTATTATTTGGGTAGAGTTTAGCATCGAGACAGAGGCAAGTTCATTCCTACCCTAACTGTAAGAACCCCAAATTTTGGATATAATTAAAACTTTTTATTATGTACTGAGGTAATGGTGAATAGTGATTACAACTACGATGTAACGATTGAGAGAATGAATGAAAGGAATAGATTTGGATTCAAATGTTTATATGCCATGAAGAATGTTAATGGTTGACAATTTAGGTAAGAATAATCTATCTCCTAGGGAAATAGGATATGGCAATTCCAAGCAGGAGAATATTCTCATGTCATCCAGATCGATAACGATTAGTCTAGTGGTTCCGTGAAAGGGTTAAGGAACGCCCGAGAAAGAACAAAGACATTGTCATAAATATAGGGAATAAAGGAAGAATATAGAATGAATAGTGTTTTTGGTGGAAATGAGAATATTATGAGACGACACTATATAGAAGTATTCGGAACGGATTTCCGAGTTCGTATTAGTGATCGAGGGGGAAAATAAGTGTATGTAAAAGCTGTCGGATTCTGAAAAACAGCATTTTTATTTTTCCCGAGATTGCCCTGGACACTGAAAGACTTAAGGAATTATTGAAGGGATTTAAGGAAAATAGGTTCAAGAATTATTAAAGAGAATGAAGGATGATAGTATAAATATTAAGACGGTTTCCGGTAAAACCCTAACTAGAAACGAATGAGTTATTCCTCCGAACGATCAATGAATTAAGCAATAACCGGACAAAGATACAAGCAGAGAACCAAGGGACAACATGTGCAAGTGGATAGGATCAAGTAACCAAGTTAGTTACAATGTTAACTAGCAAGATTGTAAACAAACCAAAGGACACAAGATTTTATCACTTAAACCACTACTTGCCCACTTGATTCTTGCATCATGGATGACCACACTACTTTATTAAAGTAGCTTTATGGTTAGATATTATCACAAGGCAATCCAATAATGCAGGAGGAGCAAAGAACCAAGCAACCAAACCATCCTCTCTCAAGAACAAGGCCATTCGGTTTTTTCTTAAATTCAAGAAACAAAATCATCCTTCCCACCATTGTTTGGTCTCCAAAAATTTATCATAGATCCTATATTTCATAAAAGTGATACCCTAGAAATCTTAGCCTCAAACACCACTCTTTCCATTTTCAATAAAATCATCAAAGTCTAGGGTGAATAGTAACTTTCAAGAACAAATTTTGGTTTTCTTGATTTATTGGATGATCTAAGCTTGGTTAAGGATATGCAAGGACTATACAAGGCTTAGCAAGGTTCTTACCCACTCCATGGAAGGTATATCTCAGCAAAACCCTTGCTCTTACTTTGAGTTTAATGATGTTCTTGATAAGTTTTTAGATTAGTATGATTATGGTGATAATTAAAGCATGCTTATGTAGTGATTTGTTGATATAAGAGGATAAAATAGTTTAGATGAACGGAAAGGCATTGCTTGGCCTTAGTTCATGTTTAAATAACATGTATATGTTGTGTGGAGTGGAAACTATGATTATCGGAAGGTTTGGAATTTGGAAATATTCGATTTATAGCCGTCGTAATGCCCGATTTTCGATAACCTTAAAGAATTCATGCATCACAGTAGGGATAATTGTCTTAACTGGTTATGAACATGACATGTCCTCGTAGATCTCGAATCATAGATCGTTTTGGCGATTTATGGTCAAATTACGAAAAGTAGTTCGAAACCCTAAACGAGAATTCGTAACTGAAATTGAACCCTCGTAGAATATGTAAGTCAGTGGAGAATCTTGGTAATTAAATACTAGAGGTAAAAAGGAAGGTGTGAGAGAAAACCTCAAGTGAAACGGATCGTTTTCCGATTTTATAAAAATGTTTGAATCGAAGTTAAACGCGAACGAACCCCTAAAAACCCGCTTGGTTATAACTTTGGTAAAACACTTAGAAAATGAAAGATAAAACTCGAGGTATAATCTCGGTTCATAATTGATCGACTTTAGAACTTATACGACCTAGGTATATACCGAGTGTGGGTATGAGGACATGTCGTAATAATGAACAAATGTCGGATCATATCAGTAATAAAAAGAGTAACACTAAAAGGTGTATAACGAGATAAGTCGAAAACGTGTTTCGATTTTAGTGAAGTTATACCTAGATTTTTAAAACGTGTTAAGTGGTTAACCTCGAATGTTCTGATTGTTTTTAGATCATCGAGCAGACCCAGGACACGCTATCTCCACCCACACCTGATTACCAGGCAAGTGTTCAAACCTTTGAACCTGTTGTTGTGGTAATATATGTATATTATTCTGTTTTACATATGCCATCGCATGCATGCCTGTTTCCAATTATATTGTGACTCTGGTTTTTGTGATACTTGTTCCCTGAATTGATATTGGCTAATAGACTAGATACGAATTATCATTGATAAGCCAGATTGTTTTGGTAAGACCCTTAGCGAAGGGCATATGATATTTATTCTAAATATAGACCGGGAGTCGGTATTTTGAGATATAGATAGTCGTGGAAACCCGGAGGGATTCCAACGACAGATTATATTTATCTGAAGAATGTTATTGTTAAACGTTATTATATTCCATCAAGTATCAATTACTTGGAAATATTTCGAGGAATGTTATTCGAGTATTATCTCAGTTGAGAGATAGTAAATGAATGTTGGTTTCGAATATTCATTTAGAGTTGATTATTTAATGAATATTATTTTGATATTCATTAGAATGTTATTTATTAAATGAATATTACTTTCGAATATTCATTTAAGGTTTTATGTACTTGATGAATATTATTTTAAAATATTCATTGGAAGTTCTATTTACTTAAGGAATATTATTTCGATTATTCCCTTAAAGTTTTGATTACTAAATGAAATATTCATTTAGAAGACTATTTATTAAATGAATGTTATTTGGATATTCATTTAGAAGATTAAATTTTAGATGAATATTATTTTCAAATATTCAATTAAGGTTTGACTTATTTATTGAATATTATTTTAAACATTTATTGGAGTTAATTATTTAATGAATATTATTTTGAATATTCATTTAAGGAGGGTTTTATTTAGCAAATAATTCTATATATTCATTCGAGGATTACTTACGAGCAATATTATGATTTAATGATATTCCGTAATTATTATTGAGTAAATAAATATTCTTGGAATATTTATTTAATTCTTTTAAATTCTTTTTAAAATGATTTATATTATTCGGAGATTATCTTTCACCTCCAGATATTATATAAAATATTTCGGAGTCTTTTTACGACTATTTTATCAAGGAAAGGCTCCCAACTCTTTATTTTTCATTTTAATCCATCTTAAAAGGATTTAAATGCTCGCTCAAACTTCCATATTATAGGGGAACCTACTTGAGCAATGTTATTTATCTTGTTGACTTCCCGGTCATAATTTATCTTTTTCACTCGCAACTAGGTTGCTATGGACTCATTAAGTCTGTGTGTACCTTCTCATCATTCGAGGGGTAAGATTGTTGGAACAAGTTGATATCCTTTAACAAGCAAAAGCTTGGGAAATCTTGGTGAATTTTCCTTTCCAACTAGATACGACTACTTTGTGGAGTCTTATCAACAAGTATTTCACTTGGAGAAGGGAGGACAAACTCTACGTTTCAATGCTGTGGATTTATTCGAACTAGGAGTCGTGTGTAAGAGGCCGAGTCGCGCGGTCCATCACAAGGCCTAACCATTGGCCAGGGAGTTACTATTAAAGGAAATCGACAAGTGGAGCCGTCAGTTCTTCCTTCTACCGGTAGTAAACTATATTGGGCTGTACCATCCCCGACGGATCATCAGGGAGTAGGACAGCTGGCGCGTGATAACTCCGGTATTGGTTCATCTCCCTAATTGGGAATTCCCTGCAACACGTATCGAAGAGACTTCTTTCAGGTTGACGGTGTCTTCCGCAACACGTATCGAAGAGACTTCTTTCAGGTTGTAGGACTTCGAAAAATGTTAATAACTGGAATTGCAATATTTTTCTTTCAAGTTCCTCTTTATACGATACATGATAATATCTTGCTTATTTTGACTTAACAGATATTTCCACAAAATAAATACTTTAAGTTACCTTGTAACTTCATCGTTCATATTATACTGGCATCATTTCCGTAAATGCATGGCATATGGTTTGAAAGATACTTTTGAACTGTTATATATTATCGTTCAGTTAAAAATTATTGTTGGTGGGCTAGTGCTCACCCTTGCTTTATTATTATATCACAATAACAGCTAGACCAGATGACTCGCACAAGGCACACTCGACGCTGGCGGGGACGATGAGACTACCAGAGCCGAAGAGAAAGCTATTGGTAGAATAGATTCATTCTTTCAGTACCAAATATATGGGCAGGTATGACTTATGATAATGGATGGCAAAGAGTATGTATTCACATTGTAATTATTTTTGGATTGTAATAACTCATAATGTGACTAATAAAATTTGGTAGTTACTCTGATTTCATCTCTGGGACTATAACGGGTGTGTTTTATGTTGTTGTTTTGGGTCACAAAGTTGTAATTTAATATTTATGTTGATTTTGTGGATGGAAATTGAGACCGTAATGACCAGATCCCTGACCCCGGATCTGGGGGTGTTACAGAAATGGTATCAGAGCATACGTTATAAACCCCAGAGATGAGGCGATGTTAAAATAATAAATTCACTAAGATAATAAGAACTCTTGCCAAGTTCATAGTCGGACTACTTAATGTAGTGATGACATATAAAACCCTTATGGGAACTCTTAAGTATCATGATAGTAACTTAGCTCGATATCGTATCGACGAGGAAGGCGACAGACCTTGAGGCATACGAGCAGCAGCACGATGATGTTTTATTATATGCTGAAGATCAGCGGGTAAATTCAATAGAGTACCCTACTGGAGACCCGGAAGATGTTCCAGCAGATAAGGAAAATCCTGTTAGGATAAGGAGCTTACCCTCGAGGAATGAGGGCTGCAGCCAGAAAGACTGTGATGATTAAGATATGGTGCTCAGAAAAGTGAGCATAAAGAACTAAGCTACTAGTAAGAGAACTAAAGATTCGTGTTGGATTCATAGCTGGACTACTGGATGTAGTACCAGCGAGTAAGACGGATTGGAAGAATTACTTGAGATCTTATACGGGAATAGACGAGAATCCTCAGAGACTTTCATATTAGCGAAGAAAGAGCTAGAGGGATGTATGATTATCAAAGACATCGATATAGGACGACGAGCAGAGTCCCTAGAAATAGTTGAGAAGGAGGCAGTAAGTGCCATATCATTTGACAAATGAATTAGTATGAATATTGTCAGTAATAATTTGCCATGAGAAGGCAGATGTCATAGGTTGTAAATTATGGAACCAAATTGAGATTAATGAAGTTGTTTATTTCAGGAAAATGTCCATTTTAAGAATGAATCAGTTAGAAAGTGAAAATATTGGGAAGTGACAACATGATTGGATAAAGTTATATAAGGAGGTAGTAAGCAAGACAATGATCTCAGAACCTACCGGAAGATAAGACCAGTGAGTCAAGATGAACTCGTAATAAGGCTACTGTCAGAGACTGAGTATAGGGTTATTTCAACTCAGTGAAATGATGAACCAGAAACGCTAGATGCATGTTATTCAGAGGAATATTAAATTCTTTCTTTTCATTGAATGGATTATAGTAGTTACCTTAAGTTTACTCCGACGCAGAGTTATAATGGATCAAGTAATACGATCAGCAGTTAAAGAGAAAAATGTGAGAAAATCTTCCTGGAGCTAAAAGATAAAATTGGTAATGACCAAGAGTTGGCATTGCTTAATGGAAAAAGGAGACTTTGTGCTTCCAACGACACTTCGCATAAAGGATTATGACGTGTGCTTGCGCAGCATGACAAAGTACTTGCGGATGCATTCGAACAGCACGGTCCTCCAGATCGGATGGCCTTAGTAGTGCCAATTTTGTGGAACAACCAACTCCGACGGTAGTGTTCCTTCTGAGACTAGTAGTCAGGTAGACTGACATTTGGTAATATTGAATATCAAGACGTTGTGACAAGTTTCAGTTTAAAACTGTTGATTCCCTTCTAAAGGAAGTATATAGTTGGTTCCTCTCTAGAGGTTAAACTTCCAATCTGATGACGATTATTTCGTTAACTAAGACTGCTTATGGTTCTACCTGCTTGGAGGTTCATAGAATTATTCTTCAGGTTTTGGAACTGGTCTCCTTAATGTTACCAGTAGGTGGATAGATTGACCAAAATTTCCCTGATTCTGGAAAGGAATTCGGCGAATTTTGGCACACCTTGTCTTTCTGATTATCAGAGAACATCATTGAAGAGAACGAAAACTGGAGCGAACCCTGTGGATTGGGTAAGGTTGCCGTAAAATGGGTTAGTAGATGGACCCTGAGTATTACAATCGATTGTAGAAATACAATGATGAAGTGAGATTGGACGAGAACAGGAACTGTAATTAAGAAACCAGCCGGACTGAGAAACTCCGGGATTGACTCAAGTGAAAAGGTTGTTATGCCAGGAATGGTAAGCTTGCGTGGCACGCGGGATTGATAAGAATAGTTGAAAAGATAAAAGTTGAAGAAAGGTGACCGGAGACGGTGCCGAGTAGTCGGTTAAGACTCATATGGAGTAAAGTTTTGGGAAAGGTAGAAAGGTATCAAAGAAGAAGGCACTATGCCAGCAATTGCTAGAAAAGTAATGCTATTAGCCAAACCCCTAAAATCATATATTTTTATTTTAGTGTGGCCAGTGAGGCCAAGTCACAAAGGATTATCAAGTGACTAGACCAGCAATGAAAGGACAAAGCAGGATTGCTTCTAAGTAAGCACTGACTGCAAGGGCTTTTGATATAACGGAAATATTAATGAGATCGTAGGAATCTTCTACTGAACCCTTTGCAACCCATGTTTTGATTGGGAATTTGCTAGACTTTTTTTTAGTATGGGGTCACCCGTACTAAAGTGATTCATGTATATATGATTGTCCAAGATTACGAGTAAAAATAGAAGTATAGTGACTTGAGATGTTTGATGTTAAGGTATTATAAATACTAAACAACAAAGGTTTATGAAGAGAGTATAGAAATGGTCAGAGCTTGATCAGTATGCTGTAGAAATTTTGTATGAGGCAAGTACCTTTGCGAAGAACGATAAGTACTAAGAGATTCACGTTGAACTCGACCAATATCTTCCAGAACATCCTTGCTACCAGTACCAAGTTCTATAAGAGAGCAGATAGACATACGTTGTCTTTTGGAAGGTCAAATAGGCTGACAACTATCTGAAAGAAGAGGTTAGCATTAAGCCACCGACCGATTATCAAATGAGAATGATTGAAAAGAGACCCTTATTAAGGATACATGATTTGATTGCCAATTATAGGATGTAGGAATTCCTTGGCATATGAATTAAGGATAAGATATTCGTAAAGTAAGACAAACCCTGGGGAATGCACAAGGGATGGCATTAACCCTGATAAAGACATTGTGAATTCAGATGATATGAGTTGGATTTGCTAAGGCAACAATGACCTGTAAGGATTACTAAAAAGAGTTCTGGAAAGAACATAGATAGAATTATTAGAGTATTGATCAATGATGTTTTGATATGCCCTGTACCTAGAAAATACAGGAGGAATGATGAGGATGACCTAAGAAACCTTACAAGAAAAAAAAAGTTAATATACTGAGTTTCAAAATAGAAGTTTGGCAGAGAACGTAAGACACAATAACAATAATGCCAGATGAGGCATGTATGAAACCATGATGAGGTATGGATGGAACCCAAGAAGGTTGAGATTATCCTAGAACAAGAAAGAACTAAGAGAACAAATATTCCAGGTATGATTGAGGGTAACTTTGATAAAATTCCCACGAGAAGGTGGAAGCAATGACTTATGAAAAAAAAGACTGATAGTTATATTTTCTCCTTCAGCAGAGCTTAAGGGAGAATGCTTTAACCCAACAGTGATGGGAATGAGGTAGAAAAATTTGAGTTGGAACGTATCCAGAGAACATTGATTACAAGAAATTATTATTATCGGAAAAGGCCAATGAGGTGGCCGACAGTCTAAGTATAAAGGAATAATTAATACCGAAGAAACAAAATGAAATTTTGAAAGACCTTGAAGGTCATATCGGAGTGGAGGAATTTACATTCCTTCTGATGATTGTGCAAGAATCGAAGGTAATAATAGTTTAAGTAAAGATTCGATTCCTGATGGAGTCTTAAGCATATTACGTACCTTAGAAGGTCCCGTTTTGAGGCAAACCAGGACCATGATACAAAATTGACGAAGTAAACCGTTAAGTTTCCAGTCTTTTATGCAAGCTGCATGAGTGATAGTTTCATCAACCTGACATAGCTGCGATGCTTGAAACCCTTCTGCAATTTTATCTACTTCATGTAATATCTACATCAAGTTCAGGAAGTGTTCCTTATGGATAAGGAATAGTGATTTACTTTGTCTCCCTAAAGGATTGAAACCCGTATGGTTAGCTACTAACGCACTACGTAAACAACAAGCGATGGTGATTCTTCTAAGAAAGTAGATGACAACGTAAAGATAAAGAAAATGTTGCTATTGATAAGCTAAATGGCATGTTGATGAATGACAAGCAAGTGTGTGTTAGTGTAATCTGCGCAAACAAGATAGAGAATATGAGGTTGAAGATTCATGATGCTAAATGTATTCCCGTAGAAGGAATTAATGAGACTTAGAGAGAAGGGCAGTTGAGCCCGAGACTTATTAGGCCACCTGAGAGTTTAAAAGTGTTTGGAAGGTGGCATTCGAGCCAGTTTTACCCCCAAAGCTTATAGCATGGTAGTAACGTGTTTCTTGTGGCAAAGCTACACCAGTAAAATGCATATGTTCAACAGATGATAAGAGTGCGAGCAGGTAGGTGTACAACCTGGTCTGACTTACGAAAGACAACCTGTGGAAAATCGCGGGTAGAAAAGAATAAGTGATGAGAAACAAGTTGACAAAAGTAGATTATATTGGATCTAAGCTAAAGAAATTGGCCAGATTCATTTCGGAGGTTTTAAATTGGAATGATGTGATGATTATAGAGTAAAATGTGACGGGATACCAATAAGGAGGTGCCAAGTGCAAAAGATGTCTCAATAAAGAGATGAAGGTGGAAGTAAATAACAGAAGTAAATAAGAATCGGATAATAAGAAGGATGTGATTGATAAAGAAAAGACTGGGAAAGCAACTAGGGAATGTGAAGCAAGGAATGTTATGAATGGATTAATAAATGGGTTTTCAGATGAATTCTCGGGATGACAACCTGATAGTGTTAATATTATAGATATGAAAAAGCTAGTAGCATGACATGGAATGTCAGTAACAATGATGTCAAGCGAGAAACCTAAGATTTAACCTAAAAGGTTGAAGGAATTTTATGGAGTTAGCGTTGCTAAGGTTGAACTAGAGTATAGGTCCATAGAATAGTGGACAAAGCAGCAAGATATGTTGACACATGAGATTGCGATCAAATGGTATTGGATAAAATTATGATTAATTTCTTCTTTGATGAACCTCTATAGTTCAGAGGTAAATTCTGTGTAAGATATTTTACAATCATGAAAACTTTCCATAATCCTTTAGAACTCTTTTCTTTTCTTCTCTCTTATTCATCTTCTTTATGAATTGAGAAGAACAACCATTTAAGGAGGGGAGGTACTGCTACGTGACTATCTGTCTATGTGATTGAAGTCTAAGTGGAATACCATAACTTGTTTAATTGCTTGTCAAGTACTAAAGGCTGGCCCCCTTCTGTACTAGCTATGCAATATAACAAATGTTCAATTGATCATAGTGATCTCTCAATAAATCTTTCCACTTCTCTATATTGATCGAGATTGCGAAGATTAAAGCGATCATGAAATGCACAGTGCGAGCGAGGTTACCTCCAAATTCGCAGTGGGAAGGTGATACCAATGTTACTGCAGGTATCAATAAGGATAAGACTGAGTAAGAGCATAACTCGGATCGTGTGTTGTACGAAAAGTGACAAAGTTGATGGAAAAAGGATAAAGTATGGATTGTAGCATTGGAAGATGTGCTGAGAAAGGGTAGAACGACTAAGAATTGACCGGGAAGCTAAAAAGTGAACGACAGACAAACGACTCTTTGCTTCCTGCCTGATTCCGGGACGGAATCCTTTTAAGGAGGGGAGACTGTAAGAACCCCAAATTTTGGATATAATTAAAACTTTTTATTATGTACTGAGGTAATGGTGAATAGTGATTACAACTACGATGTAACGATTGAGAGAATGAATAAAAGGAATAGATTTGGATTCAAATGTTTATATGCCATGAAGAATGTTAGTGGTTGACAATTTAGGTAAGAATAATCTATCTCCTAGGGAAATAAGATATGGCAATTCCAAGTAGGAGAATATTCTCATGTCATCCACATCGATAACGATTAGTCCAGTGGTTCCGTGAAAGGGTTAAGGAACGCCCGAGAAAGAACAAAGACATTGTCATAAACATAGGGAATAAAGGAAGAATATAGAATGAATAGTGTTTTTGGTGGAAATGAGAATATTATGAGACGACACTATATAGAAGTATTCGGAACGGATTTCCGAGTTCGTATTAGTGATCGAGGGGGAAAATAAGTGTATGTAAAAGCTGTCGGATTCTGAAAAACAGCACTTTTATTTTTCCCGAGATTGCCCTGGACACTGAAAGACTTAAGGAATTATTGAAGGGATTTAAGGAAAATAGGTTCAAGAATTATTAAAGAGAATGGAGGATGATAGTATAAATATTAAGACGGTTTCCGGTAAAACCCTAACTAGAAACGAATGAGTTATTCCTCCGAACGATCAATGAATTAAGCAATAACCGGACAAAGATACAAGCAGAGAACCAAGGGACAACATGTGCAAGTGGATAGGATCAAGTAACCAAGTGAGTTACAATGCTAACTAGCAAGATTGTAAACAAACCAAAGGACACAAGATTTTATCACTTAAACCACTACTTGCCCACTTGATTCTTGCATCATGGATGACCACACTACTTTATTAAAGTATCTTTATGGTTAGATATTATCACAAGGCAATCCAATAATGCAGGAGGAGCAAAGAACCAAGCAACCAAACCATCCTCTCTCAAGAACAAGGCCATTCGGTTTTTTCTTAAATTCAAGAAACAAAATCATCCTTCCCACCATTGTTTGGTCTCCAAAAATTTATCATAGATCCTATATTTCATAAAAGTGATACCCTAGAAATCTTAGCCTCAAACACCACTCTTTCCATTTTCAATAAAATCATCAAAGTCTAGGGTGAATAGTAACTTTCAAGAACAAATCTTGGTTTTCTTGATTTCTTGGATCATCTAAGCTTGGTTAAGGATATGCAAGGACTATACAAGGCTTAGCAAGGTCCTTACCCACTCCATGGAAGGTATATCTCACCAAAACCCTAGCTCTTACTTTGAGTTTAATGATGTTCTTGATAAGTTTTTAGATTAATATGATTATGGTGATAATTAAAGCATGCTTATGTAGTGATTTGTTGATATAAGAGGATAAAATAGTTTAGATGAATGGAAAGGCATTGCTTGGCCTTAATTCATGTTTAAATAACATGTATATGTTGTGTGGAGTGGAAACTATGATTATCGGAAGGTTTGGAATTTGGAAATATTCGATTTATAGCCGTCGTAATACCCGATTTTCGATAACCTTAAAGAATTCGTGCATCATAGTAGGGATAATTGTCTTAAATGGTTATGAACATGACATGTCCTTGTAGATCTCGAATACTAGATCGTTTTGGCGAAAGAATCGAAACATTCCGACTTACGGTTTAGGAGTTATGGTCAAATTACGAAAAGTAGTTCCAAACCGTAAACGAGAATTCGTAACTGAAATTGAACCCTCGTAAAATACGTAAGTCAGTGGCGAATCTTGGTAATTAAATACTAGAGGTAAAAAGGAAGGTGTGAGAGAAAACCTCATGTGAAACGGATCGTTTTCCGATTTTATAAAAATGTTTGAATCGAAGTTAAACGCGAACGAACCCCTAAAAACCCGCTTGGTTATAACTTTTGTAAAACACTTAGAAAACGAACGATAAAACTCGAGGTATAATCTCGGTTCATAATCGATCGACTTTAGAACTTATACGACCTAGGTATATACCGAGCGTGGGTATGAGGACATGTCATAATAACGAACAAATGTCGGATCATATCAGTAATAAAAAGAGTTACACTAAAAGGTGTATAACGAGATAATTCAAAAACGTGTTTCGATTTTAGCGAAGTTATACCTAGACTTTTAAAACGTTTTAAGTGGTTAACCTCGAATGTTCTGATTGTTTTTAGATCATCGAGCAGACCCCGGACACGCTATCTCCACCCACACCTGATTACCAGGCAAGTGTTCAAACCTTTGAACCTGTTGTTGTGATAATATATGTATATGATTCTGTTTTACATATGCCATCGCATGCATGCATGTTTCCAATTATATTGTGACTCTGGTTTTTGTGATACTTGTTCCCTGAATTGATATTGGCTTATAGACTAGATATGAATTATCAGTGATAAGCCGGATTGTTTTGGTAAGACCCTTAGCGAAGGGCATATGATATTTATTCTAAATATAGACCGGGAGTCGGTATTTTGAGATATAGATAGTCGTGGAAACCCGGAGGGATTCCAACGACAAATTATTATTTATCTGAGGAATGTTATTGTTAAACGTTATTATATTCCATAAAGTATCAATTACTTGGAAATATTTCGAGGAATGTTATTCGAGTATTCTCTCAGTTGAGAGATAGTAAATGAATGTTGGTTTCGAATATTCATTTAGAGTTGATTATTTAATGAATATTATTTTGATATTCATTAGAATGTTATTTATTAAATGAATATTACTTTCGAATATTCATTTAAGGTTTTATGTACTTGATGAATATTATTTTAAAATATTCATTTGAAGTTCTATTTACTTAAGGAATATTATTTCGATTATTCCCTTAAAGTTTTGATTACTAAATGAATATTATTTGGATATTCATTTAGAAGATTATTTATTAAATGAATATTATTTGGATATTCATTCAGAAGACTATTTATTAAATGAATGTTATTTGGATATTCATTTAGAAGATTAAATATTAGATGTATATTATTTTCAAATATTCAATTAAGGTTTGACTTATTTATTGAATATTATTTTAAACATTTATTGGAGTTAATCATTCAATGAATATTATTTTGAATATTCATTTAAGGAGGGTTTTATTTAGCAAATAATTCTATATATTCATTCGAGGATTACTTACGAGCAATATTATGATTTAATGATATTCTGTAATTATTATTGAGTAAATAAATATTCTTGGAATATTTATTTAATTCTTTTAAATTCTTTTTAAAATGATTTATATTATTCGGAGATTATCTTTCACCTACAGATATTATATAAAATATTTCGGAGTCTTTTTACGACTATTTTATCAAGGAAAGGTTCCCAACTCTTTATTTTTCATTTAAATCCATCTTAAAAGGATTTAAATGCTCGCTCAAACTTCCATATTATAGGGGAACCTACTTGAGCAATGTTATTTATCTTGTTGACTTCCCGGTCAACTTGGTTGCTATGGACACATTAAGTCTGTGTGTACCTTCTCATCATTCGAGGGGTAAGATTGTTGTAACAAGTTGATATCCATTAACAAGCAAAAGCTTGGGAAATGTTGGTGAATTTTCCTTTCCAACTGGATACGACTACTTTGTGGAGTCTTATCAACAAGTATTTCACTTGGGGAAGGGAGGACAAATTCTACGTTTCAATGCTGTGGATTTATTCGAACTAGGAGTCGTGTGTAAGAGGCCGAGTCGCGCGGTCCATCCCAAGGCCTAACCATTGGCCAAGGAGTTACTATTAAAGGCAATCAACAAGTGGTGCCGTCAGTTCTTCCTTCTACCGGTAGTAAACTATATTGGGCTGTACCATCCCCGACTGATCATCAGGGAGTGGGACAGCTGGCGCGTGATAACTCCAGTATTGGTTCATCTCCCAAATTAGGAATTCCCTGCAACACATATCGAAGAGACTTCTTTCAGGTTGACGGTGTCTTCCGCAACACGTATTGAAGAGACTTCTTTCAGGTTGCAGGACTTCGAAAAATGTTAATAACTGGAATTGCAATATTTTCTTTGCAAGTTCCTCTTTATATGATGAATGATAATATCTTGCTTATTTTGACTTAGCAGATATTTCCACAAAATAAATACTTTAAGTTACCTTGTAACTTCATCGTTCATATTATACTGGCATCATTTCCGTAAATGCATGGCATATGGTTTCAAAGATACTTTTGAACTGTTATATATTATCGTTCAGTTAAACATTATTGTTGGTGGGCTAGTGCTCACCCTTGCTTTATTATTATATCACAACAACAGCTAGACCAGATGACTCGCACAAGGCGCACTCGACGCTGGCGGGGACGATGAGACTACCAGAGCCGAAGAGAAAGCTATTGGTAGAATAGATTCATTCTTTCAGTACCAAATATATGGGCTGGTATGACTTATGATAATGGATGGCAAAGAGTATGTATTCACATTGTAATTCTTTTTGGATTGTAAGAACTCATAATGTGACTAATAAAATTTGGTAGCTACTCTGATTTCATCTCTGGGACTATAACGGGTGTGTTTTATGTTGTTGTTTTTGGTCACAAAGTTGTAATTTAATATTTATGTTGATTTTGTGGATGGAAATTGAGACCGTAACGACCAGATCCCTGACCCCGGATCTGGGGCTGTTACACTAACTCTCAGAAATTTCGTATTTTTGTTAATTCATTCATACTTATTTTCGAGATATCAATTATGAGATTTATTTATTGCTCCTTATGATGCAATAATTTCTTTTGAGCATTATTTTCTCGTTAAATATTATTTTACTGTTAAAATTTGTTTACTTGCGAATTGTATCCCCTATAAGCGTATAAGCAATTTCGTTGCCATCGGGTCGATCTCATTAACTCGAGACGACTATTTATTTCGATTCAGTGGAACTAGTCTCATTAGCTCGAGATAGTAAAATTCATTCTTTTCAATCGAATTTATTGTACAAATTCGAAAACATTTATTGATTATCTTTTAGTTGGTTCATCTTTCGAATCAACAAATAGGAGTTATAAACTTAGGATCGTTAGAGTTTTACTCGTTGATCAAGTGAAAAATATTCTATTTAAATGTTCATCAATTATGAGTATTATTAATATTCGAGTGGTACTATTTGCTCAATACGAGTCATTGTATTTTCATTTTTAGACTATTCTCATTATTTCGATATAGTTGCCTTTCTTGTCAGAGGTTGGCACTTTGATCGTGTCAACCCACAAAATATTATTATTGAGAGTTTACACCAGTCTATTGTTCGGATTGGTGGCACCATTGAGTCAAACTGGCAGTCCGCCAGATTAACAAGTATTTTCCTGTGAAGTTTATCTCAAATTTATCTACTCATTAAATATTCGGGAATTCTGTATTCTACTGGTCAATTTTGGGAAAGAAGCCCATATTAGAGAAAGAGAGACTTGTGTACTGTTATACAGACACAAGAATATTTTAGGCACTATGATGCCAGGGTTAATTTAATAACCTATTATGATGCTAGCATACATACATATATATTATATTTCGTTGATATCGCATGGTAGCCGTGATCGGGTGAAGTGCGGTGTCATAGGAGGACGGTATTCCTGGTCGGATAGTTGATCGCCCCACCGAGATACTGAGAGGTTGGAAGACCAGTTTATTCATTTCTCATGAGTCATCAGAGTTACACTAAATGAGTCTTTCGAGTATTATGTTATCGAAATGAGTCCTGAGTCAATGTCAGATTGTTGATATCAGACTGTTCTTAAATTTCGAATATTTCTTTCGATAAATTTTATTATATTTATATACCGAGTAAGAAGAGAACTTGCTGAGCACCATAGTTGCTCATTCTTGCTTTACAATATTTATTCAGCTGTCAAGAAGGAGAGTTGCGAGACGTCCAACCAGGGATCCAGAGGAAAAGGGAAAGCTCACGGCTATGCTGACAAGGACTAGAATACCCAGCTGGAACCTTTATCCTTCTACGTTGTGAACTTATGTAAGAGATTATTCAGAGATGTAATAAGTTGTATTGTAATAATGTGTGAGACCGATCTTGGATCTGCGGAATGGGATACTTATTCTCCGTTGTAATAAATATTTTGCTTTATTATTGAGCTAACGTGTGCTGCAGGATATCGAGACTGATGTGACGACCCGGGTCTCCGGACAGGGCAGATTTGGGGGCGTCACAGGTTTGGTATTAGAGCGTTAGTTATATTTTTAGGAATCGTACGAGCCTAGAATTATAACGCGACGTAAGAGTTTGGAGGTATATACAATATTGAGATTTTAGCACTAAGCGCTTTACACCTTATATATCTATATATGTAACTAGTCGGTTAGAACCTGTTGTGACTGGTATTCCTTGTACTTTTGTAGATGTCTACCTGAGGACCAGTTGGTTTCCGCTTAGTTAGAGACAGATCTCCTACACCTTACCCATATGGACCTCTAGATCCTAGCTCAGAGTCAAACAGTGACCCATCTGAGGAGTATATGCTCGTGGATGTGGACTCAGAGGATTTTTCTGTTCAGATATTCATACCTACTCCTCCACCTGTGATAGACCTAGTGCATTCTCCAGACCAGATTATAGAGGTGGTTGACTCACCGATATCAGTGATTGACTTAGAGACTCCTACTCCAGAGATTGAGTAGCCAAATCAGATTCCAGCTCCTATCATGACTGCAGAGGCTACAGTGCTGTTTACCCCTGAGATGTTCAGATATGAGACACCAAAGCCTATTACCTCAGAAACGATTGATGAGAGCCAGCTCTCGCCTATCCGTACTGAGATCATACCCAGTTCAGCTGCTTCAGTTTCCAAAGTTGATACACCTACCAGGGTATCAGCTTTTTCAAACTTGGTTACTACCCATGTCCATTGTATGCTTCAGCTCCCACAGTCCCTACCATACCTGACTATATGTTTCCACCTGTCAGTGTTACTCCTACATGTGATACAGCTCCATCTGCACCCACTATCCCTCTTCCTGCTCTTGCCCAGACTACTGTTACAGCTACTACTGCTGCTATGCCACCTGTTCCCGCTGAGTATGCTGGAGTGGCAGGAGAGATGGTTCATTGGTACATTCACCATACCCTATTTCAGCATTACCGCTGGTTGTGGTCTCGTTATGAGGAGATCTTTGCTACTAGGGATGGTATTCTCCGATTGTTGTCTGTTCCAGATCATTTTATTGTGCACCATGGAGGGAGTCTGCTAGTTAGAGATGTACCTATGGAGATCATGCATCAGATTTCTCTCACCATGTTGACTGGACTACTGACCGACCTTGCTGCATTGCCATCATCCAGTACCGGGCAGATTGATCGGACCAGAGTTGCTACCATGATTTCCGACATCATAGCAGAGTTCCATAGAAGGGTAGGTGAGATGTTCACCCAGGGATGACTTGACTTGCTGCTGCTGTTGACTTAGTACAGTCTTTTTGGCTTAGGGGATGACATATATGTATGCTTGCGCATTCCCATCTTTTGGTTAGTATGTATATGATAGCTAGTAGTGACCCGCATTTTTTTGGATGGCGTCGCGTTAGATCTTTCTGTATTATGGTGCACATATTCTGCTGATCCATGTATTTGACTAAATGTAGTTGACTTATGCGCAGCCTGTTGGGTAGTGATCTTTATTATCTCCACGTACTAGCATGTCAGTTAGATATTTCATGATGTACTTATTCTCAGCTATCGGGTTGTATTATATGATGGATGTACTCAGTATCAAGCATGGACTGTACCAGTATGGTACCATATTATTATTTTATATATTATTATGATCTGTTAGTAGTACTGCTATCTCATTTTATCTATTATAGATTTGTGCTATATTAGTATACCATGTGAAATTATTCCCCATATTGCGCCTGAGTTAGATAACAACTTCTTTTCAGAAACTACGACTTATGATGAGTTTTCAAAAAAAAAGGGAGTTTTCGAAAACCAAGATTTTAAACGACGATTGGGTTTTAGAACCTAAGTGCTTTTTCTAAAAATCACCAGTAAAACCTGAAATACTTTCTTTTTTTACGAGTACCCTAAACTTTTTCTTTATAATAAGGAAAAATAGTAATGGTTTTATAAAGAGACAAGAGGGAGAATCATGATTTTGAGTATGGTTTATTTTGAAAAACCAGAAAATTGGACCAGAATAAATATTTATGAATGTCTGTCATAACTGTGCCAGCAATGGTGTTATAACTGTTTATCTGTGATATAACAAACCCTGTTGTTTTCACTCTCAATAGAAAAAGATGCCACCTAGAAGAGGAAGACCCCCAAAAAACCCTCGTCCTCAACCTGAAGTGAATCAAGACAATGAGGTTCCACCTCGGAACCCAGTTCCAAACCCAGAACCAATACCTGCCCCAAATCCAAATTAGAATAATGACCCTATGAATCTACTCCAGGACTTTCTTCGTCAACACACCCAGAACCCTCAGCCTCAACATAACAGAAATCCGGTGGGAGGAAATCCACCTCCAGCTCAACTGACCCAAACTACGGTGACTTTCAAATCGTTCAAATCTTTGAATCCACCTGAGTTTAAAGGTACCACTAACCCAGTGGAGGCTAGAATCTGGTTACGAGAGATAGAGAAGACTTTTGAGATTGTAAGAGTGGAAGAAGATAAGAAAATAGTGTTCGCAACTTATATGTTGAAAGGTGAAGCTAACTACTGGTGGGAAGCAAAGAGAGCTATGCAGCGCGGTTATACCATGGGCCAGATTTACAACATTGTTTTTAGAAAGATACTTTCCCAAGTATCTAGAGAATCAGATGGAAATTAAGTTTTTGGAACTCAAGCAAGGAACGATGACTGTTGCGGACTACGAGGCCAAGTTTACAGAACTCTCAAGGTTCGAACCCTATCATGTTGACACCAAGGAAAAGAGATCCAAGCGTTTTCTATAAGGATTGAAGCCCTGGATACAGAATCGAGTCGCTGTGTTTGAAATTACCAATTATGCAACCTTAGTTCAGAAAGCGGCCATAGTGGAAAGTGGAAGTGAATTATACCCGAAGGTTAGATATGGTAAGAATAGGAAGTTTCAGAGTGGTGGAAGTAGTTTTGTGAAGAGGCCTGATAACCGAGGCAACAAGAAACCTTTTGTGAAGAGAGAGGACAGAAGCACTGATACCAGAAGGATTGGGAATCATGACACTAGAGGCAGCAATCAGAGGTTCAAACCTCCACAAACAGTTAACATGATGGAAGGAAGACCACCTCTGCCAGAATGTAAGACTTGTGGGAAGAAACACCCCGGACCCTGTCATCAAGCTAGCGTGAATTGTTACAACTGTGGATAGAAGGGTCATTATGCTTCTAGTTGCAAGGATAAATCTATCACCTGCTGCAACTGTGGAAAGAAAGGTCACGTGTCCCGAGATTGTTGACAGCCTGCTAAGGAGAATCCAGTGCCTCGACTCACAGTACCTCCCAGCAACAAGCCGACAGCAAGAACTTTCAACATGACAGTAAGAGATGCCATTGATGACAGCGATGTGATCGCAGGTATGCTTCTAGTAAATTCTGAGGATGCGTGTGTTCTAGTTGATTCTGGAGCTACCAAATCTTTTATTTCTGAGAACTTCATGAATAAGCTTAATCTTGAGTCTGTGCCCTTAGAGGGAATTCTGAACATAGAAGTAGCTAATCAGGAAGTCATTCCAGTGAGCCGATTGTGCCCGAATTGTTCTATAGAGATATAGGGACAACATTTTGACGCGGACCTCATTCCTTTTAAGTTAGGGGAATTCGATGTAATCCTAGGAATGGATTGGTTAGCACGTTACGATGCTCAAATAAATTGTCATCGAAAGAAGGTTAGCCTAAGAGGATCTAATGGTATACGATTTTCGTTTTGTGGACGGAGACCGACTAAAGATTTTCTGTCAATAATTCAAGCTAAAAGATTACTTTGGCAAGGATGTCAAGCCTATCTGGCTCATGTGATAGATAATGGGAAACAGACCCCTATGATCGAAGAGATTCCTGTAGTTAATCAGTTTAAAGATGTTTTTCCTGATGAGTTGCCTGGAATGCCACCGGATCGAGAGATAGAATTCGCAATTGATCTAGCACCAGGAACCACACCCATCTCAAAAGTGCCTTACAGAATGGCACTAGTGGAAATGAAGTGTAAGAACCCAAATTTTGGGTAGAATTAAAACTTTTATTTATTTAATGATGTAAGAATGAGTAGTGGCTACGGCTACAATGTAATAGTTGATGTTTTAAAAGAATGAATGGAATTCGACTTTATTATTTCTATGTCTTGAAGAATGCTAAAGGGTGACAACATAGGTAAGAATAATCTATCTCCTAAGGGAATAAGATATGGCAATTCCAAGCAGGAGAATATTCTCATGTCATCCAGATCGATAGCGATTAATCCAGTGGTTCCGTAAAAAGGTTAAGGAACGATCGAAAGAGAATACGGACAATTGTACAACCCTAGATGAATAAGTAAAGAATAAGGATGAATAGTGATTTTGGTGTAATTGAGAATATTATTAGACGACGCTATATAGAAGTACCCGGAACGAAATTTTGAGTTCGTATTATTGATCCGGAGGGAAAAAGAGTGTATGTAAAAGCTGTCGGATTCTGAAAAATGGCACTTTAATTTTTCCCGAGATTCTCAAGATACGGAACGATTTAGGGACTTATTTAATAAGATTCGAGAAAGTTGGAATCCGAGATTATAGAAAAGAAGTAAGAATGATTATAGAAATATTAAGAGGATTCCCGGTAAAACCCTAACTAGAAACGATTGAGTTATTCCCTCGAACGATTAGCGAATTAATCAATAAACGAACAAAGAAACAAGCAGAGGAAGCAAGAGTCATGCATAAGCTACTAGATAAATATCTAGCAACCAAGTGGGCTAAGTAACTAGCAAGTTATGGATTGAACTAGTAGTTAGCCAAATCAAACTCTAGTTAGCCATAAATCAATCCAAGTGCTACACATGCTTTCAAATCTCACCCTTCATTCCAAAAGCACTTTAATAAAGTAAAAAGAGATGAGATATTATTCTAAGCTCATCACTTTAGTCATTATTCAAGCAACCAACACAAAAAAATCAAACACTCCCCCTTGAAGCATTCTATTCGGCCATCCATTAATTCGAAATCCAAAACCAAGCTTCCCACCATTGTTTGATCTTGAAACTTTTAGGGTAAGACTTATATTTCATAAAAGTAATACCCTAGAAATTGTAGCTTCAATCTCCTCTTTTACCATTTTCAAAAAAATCATTTTAGAGGAGGGTGAATAGTGTTTTTTTCAAGAACTAACTTGTTTTTTTCTTGTTTTCAAGCATGATATAGCAAGCTTAAGCACACCTAAGGACCATACAAGGCTTAGTAAGGCTATATCACACTCTAAGGAAGGTATAATACTTAAAAACCCTTGGTGTTATTTTAAGATCTTATGAGATTTATGGATGATTTAGTGATTAGTATGTTATTATAAGTTTAGATCCATGTTAGTAGTTGTTATGATTATGATTTGGTTTATGAACCATGTAATGGTTAAGATGAGTTGTTGATAGACTAGTCATGATGATTATCATGTGTTTGTGTGGTTGGATTGATCTTTGTTAGATCGAGATAAAGTGTAAAAACTTTGGAAAACGCGTAAACATAGCCGTTATAATGCCCGATTTTACAATATCATGTTTTGTATGCCATTTTTCACATCAAGGCCCTACTGTCCAGAAACTTTTCTGGCATGTTAGGATAGCTTATGTTATAAGCTTCGTTTTGATATAAAAATCACGTGAAACGGACTTACGGTTTAGGAGTTACGATAAAATTCATAAAAGTGGTTCGGAGCCGTAAACAAGTATTCGTACTTAAAATAGAACCCCGATAAAATACGTAAAGTCATGACGAATCTTGGTAAATAAATACTAGAGGTAAAAAGGAAGGCGTGAGAGAAAACCGTATGTCAAAAGGATCGTTTTTCGATTTATTAAAAATATTCGAATCGAGATTAAACGCGAACGAACCACTAAAAGACGACTCGTTTATAACTTCGTTAAAACACTTAGAAAACGAGCGATAAAACTCGGAGTATAATATTGGTTCGTAACGATCGACTTTCGGACTTATATGACTTAAGTATATGCCAAGTATAAGTACAGTGACATGTCGTATTAACGAACGAATGTCGGGTCGGATCGATGATAAAAGAAATACACTAAAAGGGGTATAACGAGATAACTCGAGAACGTGTTTCGATTTAAGTATAACTTAACCTTTAAAGTTTTAAGAGATTAATCCTGAATGTCTTGGCTATTTATAGATCACCAAGATGACCCGAGACCCGCTACCACTACCCCTTACCGTACTCGACTACCAGGCAAGTTTCAATCCCCTTCTTTTAGGCTGTTGTTGTGATTGAATATATATGTATGTTTTCTGTTATAATATGTCATAGCATGCATGCCTACTTTCAAGTTATATCATTATGCTTGTTCCCTGATTGTTACTGGCTTATAAATTAGATAGCTATCGTATCAATTATAAGCCGGTTATTGTAAGACCCTCAGAGAAGGGTGTATACATCTTATTCATCAAATATAGACCGGGAGTCAATATTTCTTGACATATCGAGATTACCTCGAAAGAAAATATCTAAGTAAATATTTTCCATTATTCGGGCGACGAATATTATTTGAATATTCGTTCGAGATTATTTAGTTAACGATCCTTACTTCAAATAATTATTTGAACGTAACTATTCGACGAATAATATTTTTTAATATTCATTCAGAGTCGAATTATTTATCGATTATTATTTCGAATATTCTTCTAAAGATGAGACTACTAAATGAATATTATTTGGATATTCATTTAGAATATTATTTTATTAAATAAATATTACTTTTGAATATTCATTTAGGATATTAATTACTTGATGAATATTATTTTAATATTCATCTGAAGCTTGATTTATTTATCGAATATTATCTCGAATATTCCTTTAAGGCTTGGAGTACTAAATGAATATGACTTGATATTCATTTAGAATATTATTCATTAAATGAATATTACTTTTTGAATATTCATTTAAATTCCTAATTAATTATGAATATTGTCTTAAATATTCCTTTCAGGTCTTATTAATTAATGAATATTATTTTGAATATTCATTTAAATATTTATTTATTCAATAAATATTCTCCTGATATTTCTTCAGGGATTATTTTGGAAAATACTATGATTAAAGACATTCTTTCATATTCCTAAATATTCTTTAAATATTTTTAATTCAATAAATATTCTCTAAATATTTATTCCATACTTAGAATAACCTCAATAAGGTTTATCTTCTTCGATTATTACGAAAAATATTTCGGAGTCATATTATTATTAATCTTATATCAAGAAAGGTTCTCAGACATCATTCTTCTTTGAGTCTATCTCCCTAATAATAAGGGAACCTTACTTGGAAAATGTTAATTATCTTGTCGACTTCCCGGTCATAAAGTATTCTCTTCACTCGCAACTCGGGTGCTATTGACTTATTAAGTCGTTGGTTACCTTCTCATCTTTCGAGGGGTAAGATTGTTGGAACAAGTTGATATTCGTTACCAAGCAATAGCTTGGAAGTTATTGGTGAATTTTCCTTTCCAACTAGATACGACTACCTTGTAGAGTCTTATCAACAAGTATTATACTTGGGGAAAGGGGGACGAACGTTACATTCAGAATCATGAATTCTATTTGAACTAGGAGTCGTGTAAGAGGCCGAGTAGCGCCGGTCCATCCCCTTTGGCCCAACCGTTGGCCGGGGAGAGCTAGTAAGGCGGTAGACAAGTAAAGCCGTCAGTTCTTCCTTCTACCGGTAGTAAATCTAATTTGAGCTGTACGATCTCGACTGATCATCAAGATTGGAACAGCGGGCGCGGTGAATACTCCATCATTGGTTCATCATCCAAACTTATTTATTTCCTGCAACATGATTACTGTTGGCAGAGCTGGAAAAGTGTTCATAACTGGAATTGCAATCTTTTCATGCAAGTTCCTCTTTTAATGACAATGAGAATATCTCGCTTACTTTTGATGTAGCAGATATTTCTACAAACAAATACTTTGAGTTACCTGGTAACTTCATCCTTTATATTATACTGGAAATAACTTCATCAATGCATGGCATATGATTTCAAAGGATATTTTGAACTGTTGTATATATGTATCACTGTTCAGTTATATTATTGTTGGTGGGCTTTCGCTCACCCTTGCTTTGTTCATATTATCACAACAACAGCTAGGACAGATGGCCCGCGTCAGGTGCACTCGGCGCAAGCAGGTTACCGCCGTTCGAGGACTACCCGCTGATGTCCTTGCTGCCATTGCTGAGGTAGCATAGATATGCAGCTCTTGTTCATCAGTCTATTTATATGTAACATTAACGTTAATCAACGGCAAAACCTTTAAACATATCATTTGGCTTGTAATAACTTTTATTCGTAAACTCTGATATTATGGACTTGTTTCAATTTCATCTCTGGGACTATAACTGTTGTGTGTGTGAGTGGATATTATTGTGGGGTCACAGCATGTGATTTATTTATTGTGGACTCAAGTCAAGTATTATGAATGGATGTAAGACCGTAACCACCAGATCCCTGACCCCGGATCAGGGGGTGTTACATGAAGGAAATGGTCACACAGCTGCAAGAGTTACTTGACAAAGGTGTAATCAGACCTAGTGTATCCCCGTGGGGAGCTCCAGTGTTGTTCGTGGAGAAAAAGGACGGATCTATGCGGTTATGCATTGATTATCGTGAACTGAACAAGATGACTATCAAGAACAGATACCCTCTGCCTCGAATCGATGATCTGTTTGACCAACTTAAGGGAGCTATGCATTTTTCGAAGATTGATTTAAGATCTGGATATCATCAACTGAAAATCAAGTCTGAAGATATTCCTAATACTGCCTTTAGGACTCGATATGGACATTACGAGTTCCTAGTTATGTCGTTTGGTGACGAATGCTCCAGCGGCTTTTATGGATTTAATGAATCGTGTGTTCAAGAGATACTTGGATAAGTTTATGATTGTATTTATTGATGACATTCTGATATACTCGAAGTCTCCTAAGGAACATGCTGAACACCTCCGTTTGGTTCTAGAAGCCTTGAGGAAGGAAAAGTTGTATGTGAAATTCTCCAAGTGTGAATTCTGGCTAAAAGAAGTTTAATTTTTAGGGCATATTGTGAGCGGTGAAGGAATTTCGGTAGATCCCACTAAGATAAAAGCCGTAGCAAATTGGGAGAGACCCAAGACTCCAACAGAGGTTAGAAGTTTCATTGGATTGGCCGGTTATTATCGTAGATTTATGAAGGACTTCTCAAAGATAGCTACGCCACTAACACGACTTACCAGGAAGAATGAAAAGTTTGAGTGGACCTCCAAGTGTGAAGATAGCTTTCAGGAATTGAAGAAGAGACTGACTACTGCCCCAGTTTTGACCTTACCTGATGAAAAAGGCGATTTCGTGATATTCAGCGATGCTTCTCACAAAGGATTAGGATGTGTACTGATGCAACACGGGAAGATAATAGCTTATGCCTCTCGACAACTGAAGGAATATGAATCCCGGTATCCTACTCACGATTTGGAACTTGTTGCCATTGTTTTTGCACTCAAGATTTGGAGACATTGCCTTTATGGAGAGAAATGCAAAATCTTCACAGACCACAAGAGCTTAAAGTATATATTCACGAAGAAGGAATTAAACATGAAACAAAGAAGATGGTTGGAATTGATCAAAGACTACGACTGCTCGATAAATTATCACCCAGGAAAGGCTAATGTGGTAGCTGATGCTTTAAGTAGAAAGGAAAGACTCAACCTGTTGACAACCTCAGAAGAATTAGTCAGAGAATTCGAGAAAATGGAATTAGAAGTCAAGGACCCCGTCCAAAACAATGAAAGAGTTTATAGCATTCATTTTCAACTAGAGTTACTCGAGAAGATACACCATTGTCAGGAACAAGTAATGGAAGAAAGAAGATCAGAATTGACAGGAGAAGAATTTCTGAGTTCAAAAGATGACCAGGGAATTAAGCGATTTGCTTCGAGAATTTGGGTTCCTAATGTTACAGAATTGAAAGAAGAAATCATTATTGAAGCGCTTAACTCGAGATATTCCATTCACCCAGGGAGCATGAAAATGTATCAAGACATCAAGCAGAATTATTGGTGGCCTAACATGAAGAGAGAGATTGCAGAATGGGTAGGCAAATGCTTGACCTGTCAGAGAGTGAAAGCAGAACATCAACGACCCAGTGGATTACTTCAATCATTAGAGATTCCAGAATGGAAATGGGAGCACATCACCAAGGACTTTGTAGTAGGTTTACCTCGAACCAGAGCAAATTACAATGCCATATGGGTTATAGTTGATAGACTTACGAAGTCCCCGCATTTTCTGCCGATCAGTGAAAGGTATTCAGTGGAAAGGCTGGTAGGTTTGTATATGAAGGAAGTGGTAGTTCGTCATGGGGTGCCCGTATCAATAGTGTCAGATAGAGATGCCCGCTTTACTTCAAGATTCTAGAAGAGTTTTCAGGAATGCCTTGGCACCAAGCTAAATTTGAGTACAACCTATCATCCGCAGACAGACGGATAGAGTGAAAGGACAATTCAGACGATAAAAGATATGCTGCGACTGTGCCTTGGATTTCAAGGGAAGTTGGGATGATCATCTGTCATTAGTTGAGTTTGCATACAATAATAGTTATCACTCCAGTACTGGCATGGCCCCGTATGAAGCCTTATATGGAAGGAAGTACAGATCTCCACTGTGTTGGGATGAAGTCGGTGAAGGAAGATTACTCGGGCCAGAAATGGTCCATCAGACAAAACAATCCATAGAGACGATTCGAAGAAGATTAGTTGCTGCTCAAGACCGTCAGAGAAAATATGCAGATCTGAAGAGAAAGGATAAATCATTCGAGATAGGAGATAAAGTGTTGCTGAAAATTTCCCCGTAGAAAGGGGTGATGAGATTCGGGAGGAAAGGAAAACTGAGCCCTAGGTATATTGGACCTTTTGAGATTCCCAAGAAGGTTGGAGCCGTATCCTATCAATTAGCCTTACCACTAGATCTTCAGCACATTCATGATGTATTTCACGTATCAATATTGAGAGACTATCATCCTGATCACCGACACGTGCTAGAGTATGAACCCATCAACGTCAAAGCTGACCTGACCTACGTAGAGCAACCAGTGGAAGTGGTAGACTACAAAGTGCATGAGCTGCGAAACAAGAAAATAAATTTAGTAAAAGTGATTTGGAGGAACCGTCACATCGAGGAAGCCACTTGGGAACTCAAGAATGAAATGCGTAGTAAATACCCTGAGTTGTTTAGCCATTAATGTTGATCCCGAGGACGGAATCCTTTTAAGGGGGGGAAACTGTAATAACCGTAAAATTCTCATAATAGTACGAGCCCTTTTTAATAAATTTCCGTAAGGCTTAAAATTTTGCTTTAAAAATTCCTAGAAACGCGTGCAAATATTTTTATTTATCTTTTTGTGCATTACTAGACTCTAATAATTATTTAGTACAACGATATTCTAATATTGATTCGTGATTTATTGTTACTAATATTATTATTATTATGGTGATTATTGTTATTATTTTAAAATAAATAGGAATTGTAGTAAGTGGGCCAAGAGGAAAGCTTAAATAATTATACATGACTTATTTAGATGGACTTAATTAAAATTTAGTGTGTAGTATGTAGTGAGTATTAAGCCCATCTAGAGCCCAAGTTGTGGCTAGTTGTTTTTTTATCTCTACTTAAGGAAATTTGATCAAAAGAAATAGAGTAGCATCATCTTCTTTTTACACCCGAGAGAGAAAAAAAAAAGAGAGAGAGAGAGAGAGAACAAATATTATCTCACTCATATTCCTCCATTAAAACATCACTTTGAAAGCTTGTAAAACCTAGATTTATAGGTCGGATCATACATGCAATCTCGTTATTAGCTAGATCTCGAGAAGCCCTTTAATTAGAGATTCATTTGTAAGGGGTTTTGAGAAAAGAATTTTGGTTGTCAAGTTTTAAAATTGGGTTTTTCACATAAGGGTATGAATTTATACCCACCAATATCTTTTTTTATTGTTTTTTATTGTGTTATCAATACTTATGATTTTAATTGTGATCTAAATACTTGTGTTGAAATTAGGACTTTTATTTTTACTTTAAATTGTGGTTGAGTTACTTTTAATCAATGTTTTAGAAAGGATGATTAGGGATTAAGTGTTGAAATTGTGATTTGGGGGAGATTGGTGGTTGCATGTTGGTGTAGAGGCAGAGACGCCTCGGTGGTGGTCGGAGGAGGCCGATGGTGGTGTTCGGTGAGCGGGGGAGAGAGAGATTGAAGGGGGTTTGGGAGAGAGACGAGAGGAAAGAGAGAGACAGAGACGCGAGGAGGGAGAAAGATAGAGAAGTGAGTGGAGGTCGTGGTGAAAGAGGAGAGGACGGAGGTAGAGAGATCGGGGAGAGATGGAATCGAAGAGAGAGAGGGGGATGGAGACAGTGAACGAGAGAGATTGAGGCGAAGAGAGATACGAGCGGAGAGAGATACGATCGAAGAGAGAGGTAGATGGAGACAGTGAGTGAGAGAGATTGAGGCGGAGAGAGATACGAGCAGAGAGAGATACGATCGAAGAGATAGAGAGAGGGGGAGAAGGGATCGGAGAGAAAGAGAGAGAGAGAGAGAGAGAGATAGAGAGAAGAGAGATCGAGGAGGGGGAGAAAGATGAGAGATCGAGGGAGGAAGAGAGAGAGAGAGAGATGAGAGGTTGAGAGAGAGAGTGTGTGTGTGTCTCGTCGGAAGGCGGTGGTGGTCGGCGGTGGCCGCTGGTCGGCGGTGGTGTGCAGCGAAAGAGAAACAGATGAGTGGGGGTGGGGTATTTAATTGTTTAGTTGCAATAATTTTGATAATAATAATTTAGAGAATAAATATTTGATTTGTGTTAAAAAGAATAAAAAAGAGTTGTGTTGTAAAATGTATTATAAAGGATTTTTTGTAATTGATTGTTAAATCGGGAAATAAATTAGAAATTATGAGACTAAATAAATAGAAATAAAAGAAAAAGATTGTTTGATGAATTACCTTTCCGATAAAATGAGACGTAGAGATTTGGATTTGAATGCAATAAAATGGAAATGGAATTAGTAAGCGTAACTACCTTAGAATTATTTAGATAAATTATGTTGTGTTAAAAATGGGAATATTGGTTACGTATTTAAATTAAATAAAAAAATGGATTCTTTGATTTTGTGAATAAATAGGAACTAATATTATTAGTTCTCTAGAAATGGACTTTATTTAAATAGAGAATTTCTAGATAAGATTATGGAGACTTGTTACGAGCCAAATTAACTTAGCAATGCGAATCAGATAATTAATTAAATTAGAGAATTTCGTTATAAAATGAGAGTTATAGATAATCAGCAAGGATTTTTATAAAACCCTTTTTATATTCGAGATGTGTTTTAAATAAATTAAATTGTGTCATTTAATTAGGAATAATTAGAGACTTCCTAAATAACATTTTCCATATGAGCAAATAGAGTCATATTTCCCCCGTAATATTTTACTTTCATTTGAGAAACGTCATAAATTATGGAGTATTAAAAATAATTAGGTAAACGATTAGAGCCTCCATTTAAAGATATTATTTTGCGAATAATGTGTTAGTAAGATTTTAAAGGATTACGAGATTATTTTTAAATTATACTTTCGAAAATTTACTTGATTATCAAGAGCATGATTACCAAGTTATGTTGGCATTACGTGATTGATTTCTACCCGAGCACTAAACTCATTTTGATAATTTATTATAGAGATTCTTTCTGAGAATTGAGATTTTCGCTCGCGGGTAACTCTTTTATTATTTCGGTAGAGTTTAGCATCGAGACAGAGGCAAGTTCATTCCTACCCTAACTCTGGGAAATTTAGTATTTTTGTTAATTCATTCGTACTTATTTTCGAACTATCAATTATGAGATTTATTTGTTGCTCCTTATGATGCAATAATTTCTTTTGAGCATTATTTTCTCGTTAAATATTATTTTACTGTTAAAATTATTTTACTTACGAATTGTATCCCCTATAAGCATAGAAGCAATTTCGTTGCCATCGGGTCGATCTCATTAACTCGAGACGACTATTTACTTCGATTCAGTGGAACTAGTCTCATTAGTTCGAGATAGTCAAATTCATTCTTTTCAATCGAATTTATTGTACAAATTCGACAACATTTATTGATTATCTTTTAGTTGGTTCATCTTTTGAATCAACAAATAGGAGTTACGAAATTAGGATCATTAGAGTTTTACTCGTTAATTAAGTGAAAAACATTCTATTTAAACATTCATCAATTATGAGTATTATAAATATTCGAGTGGTACTATTTGCTCAGTACGACTCATTGTATTTTCATTTTTAGACTATTCTCATTATTTCAAGATAGTTGCCTTTCTTGTCAGAGGTTGACACTTTGATCGTGTCAACCAACAAAATATTATTATTGAGAGTTTACACCAGTCTATTGTTCGGATTGGTGGCACAATTGAGTCAAACTGGCAGTCCGCCAGATTAACAAGTATTTTCCTGTGAAGTTTATCTCAAATTTATCTACTCATTAAATATTCGAGAATTCTGTATTTTACTGGTCAATTTTGGGAAAGATGCCCATATTAGAGAAAGAGAGACTTGTGTACCGTTATACGGACACAAGAATATTTTAGGCACTATGATGCCAGGGCTAATCTAATAACCTATTATGATGCTAGCATACATACATATATATTATATTTCGTTGATATCGCATGGTAGCCGTGATCGGGCGAAGTGCGGTGTCATAGGAGGACTGTATTCCCGGTCGGATAGTTGATCGCCCCACCGAGATACCGAGAGGTTGGAAGACCAGTTTATTCATTTCTCATGAGTCATTAAAGTTACACCAAATGAGTCTTTCGAGTATTATGTTATCGAGATGAGTCCTGAGTCAATGTCAGATTGTTGATATCAGACTGTTCTTAAATTTCGAGTATTTCTTTCGATAAATTTTATTATATTTATATACCGAGTAAGAAGAGAACTTGCTGAGCACCATAGTTGCTCATTCTTGCTTTACAATATTTATTCAGCTATCAAGAAGGAGAGTTGCGAGACGTCCAGCCAGGGATCCAGAGGAAAAGGGAAAGCTCACGGCTATGCTGACAAGGACTAGAATACCCAGCTGGAACCTTTATCCTTCTACGTTGTGAACTTATGTAAGAGATTATTCAGAGATGTAATAAGTCGTATTGTAATAATGTGTGAGACCAATCTTGGATCTGCGGAGTGGGACACTTATGCTCCATTGTAATAAATATTTTGCTTTATTATTGAGCTAACGTGTGCTGCAGGATATCGAGACTGATGTGACGACCCGGGTCCCCGGACAGGGCGGATTTGGGGGCGTCACAATAATTGTTTAATTATATGATATATTGTTCTATGACTATATCTTGTCATAATAATATAAATATAAATGGAAGCATCGTTTATACTTATTCGAAATTTTGTTTATATTATCATATTCAAATTATGATTCCATAATAATCCTTAATGTAATATTTTTCTAAAAAAGAATTTAATATTAATTTGTAATTATGTGAAATTTTTATTGTTTATTATATAATTTTAGTTTGTTCCCCAATTTTTTGGGTTGTTATGTTTGGGTTTGTTGCTATGTTGCTTTAAAAATGATTTTTATGATGTATTGGGAAATCAGGGAAGCACGCTATGAAACTGGAACGGTGGTGGATATCACAAGAGCTCACCTTTCACGACGAAAAATTGTTGAACCTATCTAGGCATTTGTACCTCCAACCTCAGTTGGTGAAACTGATGGTTCTAAACACTGAACTATCACTGGGTTTTTATGTGCGAAGGTCGATTGTGATGCTACTGTTTTTAGGGAAGTTGGTGTCGTTTGGATTGATCGGGAAACTTTTGTAATAATTTTTAGTGTCACGAATATTTATATTCAGTTTTTTAAGCGACCTGGAAACAATGCGGTTATTTGTTTAGCTTGTTTATTTGTTTTTTAACCAGGTTGTATTGCTAGTTGGGGGTTTGTTCCGGCTGAGTTTCAGTTGATTTAATGAAATGCTCTAAATTATTTGTCAAAAGAATAACTTGTATTTTTTAAGTTGGACTGAATTATTTTAAAATATGGATTTTTATTTACAAATTTCAAATATTATTTAAATCCATTTCAAAAAAAATTCGAATTTCGAATGTATACAAACCCATTACGGGATTCATTAAATCCAGTTTAGATTTTAAATTTCATATTCGAAATGAGTTCGAGTTTAATTTGAATTATGCCAAATTCGATCCAATTATCATCCCAACTTGTGTGGGCTATATTTTTTGAGAAGGCAAAAGCGAATTGTGATTTATATTTTGAGAAGCAAAATTTTGAGATTTGAGATGTTTTTCATCTAAGAGCAACTCTAACAGAGTCCTATCAAATTTGAAAAAAATATAATTAAAATAATGAATGCTAATGATTGAAAGATAATTTATTGTATATTAAATTTAATAACATTTCTTATATATGTACTTTAGTATTATTGCATTATTATATTAAAATATTAGTTATGTATTTGAAATGGAAAAATTGATAAAAAGGAATAATTTATTATTAAAATCAAGATAAAAAATTATTTTTGGTTACTTATAAATAATGCTTGAAAGGGTTATTTTAAATTTTTAAGAAAGTACTAGAATATTGTTGGAACTCCAATTTGTTCAACATTTCCTTAATTTTAATTTAAAATCTCATTATATTTTAAAATTTTATACTAGGTCAAAGTTATTAGTTACTTTTTATTTTTGACGAACAAAAATAGGATTTTATTAACTTAACAATACACCCTTAACACCAATAGGAACATCACTCCTATTAAATACTCGATCTTGCTAACTGATGAGCAGACATATTTGCAGATCGTTTAACAGATAGAATATAAATATTCTTTAAACTAAAAAAGATTACAATGGCTTCCCGATCAATCCAACCTACACCAACCCTGAAACCAGTAGCATCACAATTGACCTTCACACAGTTAATAAATGATTTGAATTGCAGCCCCAGAGATTTTGAAAACAGGGTTTAATGGATAAAGATAAACTAATTGCACGGATAATATAATTAAAATAATGAATACTAATGATTGAAAGATAATTTATTGAATACTAAATTTAATAACATTTCTTATATATGTACTTTAGTATTATTGCATTATTATATTAAAATATTAGTTATGTATTTGAAATGGAAAAATTGGTAAAAAGAAATATTTTATTATTAAAAGCAAGATAAAAAATAATTTATGGTTACTTATAAATAATGCATGAAAGGTTTATTTTAAATTTTTGAGAAAGTACTAGAATATTGTTGGAACTTTCAACATTTCCTTAATTTTAATTTAAAATCTCATTTTATTTTAAATTTTTAAACTAGGTCAGAGTTTCAGTTACTTTTTATTTTTGACGAACAAAAATAGGATTTTATTAACTTAACAATACACTCTTAACACCAATACGAACATCACTCCTATTGAATACTCGATCTTGCTAACTGATGAGCAGGCATATTTGCATATCGTTTAATAGATAGAATAAAAATATTCTTTAAACTAAAAAAGATTACAGTGGCTTCCCAATCAATCCAACCTACACCAACCCTGAAACTAGTAGCATCATAATTGACCTTCACACTGTTAATTCCTGTGATAGTCCAATGTTCGGAACTTTCAGTTGTACCAATTGAAATTGGGGTATGAATAATCTTTCGTTGTGAAAGGTGAGTTTTTACGATTTCCACCACCGACCCAGCCTCGATGCGGATTTTCCAGATCTCTTAGATCACCAATTGAATCATTCTCAACGAAACAAAACAATAAACAAAAATATACAGAAACATACTAAACACTCCAAACTGAGAAACAATCAAACACCCAAAAAATTGGATACCAACAAACCTCACAAAAGGAAGATGATTATTGACGAAAGCAAAGACTAGACAAGAAAAAGGACCTTCGGTCGGTGAAGAAGCCACCACCGGAAGGATCTTATATTGAAAATAGGTAAATAATTTTTTAAATTTAATATGTTGTTGACTAGAATTGAGCCTTGAAATTCATTGAGTAGTTTATAATATGATATAAATGTTTTGTAATAATATGATGAAAATGTTGGGTTTAAACCCAATACGAATAGTATGGGTTTTGGTGATCCAAAACATATATGGATTGGGTAATAATTATATGTTTAGATAATTATTATAGATGGTATATTTAGATACCAAGTATGATAAGGATTGTAATTGGAAACCAAGTATGAAAAGGATATCTTGGTGGCTAAGTTTGTGATGGCTATATATACATAGTCATATCGTATTTGTCTGTGGGGAGGTGAAAGCTTAAGAGATGTAGTCTTAAGTATTGTTTGGGGATGCTTGAGCATTGTTGGCTCAAGTATCGGGTTGGGACACCTTTAAGGTGTTATTGTTTTGATGTATTATTGATAACTGTTTGGATTAATAATACAAGTTTGGGACGTGGGTGTTTCCACGTCAAGTATTTGTGTGTTCTTATTTTGTGCTTTGGTAGATCTTGTCAACTTATCGATTGGTTATGTGTGCTCTGTTTTGGTGATTGTGAATCTCGGATTGTGTAAGTCCCTTAACCTAACAGAAAATAGATAATATAAATTTTTAACTAAAATATGTTGTTGATGGGATTTGAACCTTCAACTTCTAGGAGTATTTTATAAGGCGATATAAATATTTAATAATAATATGTTATTGAAAGGATTCAAACCTTGAACCCATAAGAGTATTTATATATTATTAAAAAATATTTTTATTACCATTACATCCAACGGTTTTTTTAATTAATCTTACAATCTAACAATTGTTATTCAGCGTACTGAATTTAATGTACCAAACCAACTAAATATACCCTATTTCTTTTAGTTAAAATTATCATCTGTCTTTTAAATTCCATTAAATGATCGTTTTTTGTTTTTTGTTATGATTGTATACATAATTTTAGCCGAGAGTTTTATGATTTGTTTATAATGTGGTAACTGAAATATCGTTATTATATGCCTTAAATGTGATTGACTGATTTTTAGGTAATAATTTACGTTTTTCAATTTGTTAAATTGGATTGTAATTACTTTCTGTAATTAAATGTTTTAAGTATGAATTTCTTGTAATAATTGATTTCTTTTAACAGGTTCAATGCTAATTATGCCTTGATTCATGGTTATTTTGTACCATTTATAGGTGGCCAGAAATGATGGCATATATTTTGGCTTTGTAGGGCAATCAAGTACCATTTTGTTGGACTAATTTTAGGATTTTTTGGTGTCGTCTTTTTTGACGAGTTGGGTCATTATAGATAATTGTTATTTTGTCATATTTGTAATCGACAATTATTATTTATAAATATAGAGTATTAAAATACAATTTTATTTTATTTGGATATTGAATTGCTTGTCTAACCAAACGGACCCCCTTTGATTAGGAGTTAAGAGTGAACAACCTTTTTCAAATTTCTATAAGTTTTAGTATATTTATATTATATTTTTTGGGTATTACTAATATATGAGTTTTTGTAACTTTTTTTATGTTTTAATGTCACTTAATTATATTTTATATCTAACCAAAGGGATCCCGTTTGGTTAGAAGGTTATCACATCATTTTATTCGAATTACAAAATGCTATAATATTTGTAGTCATATTTTCTTTTGTTGTTTTATCGACTAATTAGCTCTTGGTATTGATTTGTTTCGATGGTTTCAGATGTTCAATGAAACAAAACGAGCATGTTAGATTTGGATGGGAAAAAGTGTGAAGAGATGATGGATGAAGGTGGGAACTGGAGCAATAAAATGTTTCTAGTATTTTGCTTGTTAGAATTTATGCTAATTAATGTTCTCAATTTAAAGTAGGACACTTTTTCCCCTTGAGGTTTTATCCATTGAGGTTTTATCCATTGAGGTTTACTCTTGTGGGGTTTTAACGAGACCTTATTTGGTGGATATAAAGGTTTTTATTATCTAAGCTTTCAGGGAATCTCTTTCCTATGGATTTTGCGAGTAGATAATGAATTTTTATTATCTCTTGAGTTGTATTATCTGATTCTATATCAATAAAATGATTTATCATTTTAGCAAAAAAAAAAACAATAAGTGAAAATACACAAAAAATTAACTCTAGTGAATCAGTAAATCGGTAAATCCTGTAATATCGACTTTAAACATGTGAGGGTTACAAATTAGGGTTTATCACAAACACATACAGAGAGAGAGAGAGAGGAGAGAGGAGAGATGGGAGGAAAAGGAAGGAAAAGAAGAGAAAAGAACTACAGAGCAGCTCATGGTGAGAAGAATCGTCGTCTTCCTCCTCCACCTGTTTCATCTTCTCTCGATGCTCTTCCTTCTAAGCTTCGCCAAATTCTCAAGTTCACCCGCCCCAACCCTCAATCACAACCACCCCCTGAGCCAAGTATGTGTTTAATTTTACATATGGGTTTGTTTTTTATCTCTAATTTCTTGTGGGCTTTGTCTGTTTTCTTATAAATGTATGTAATCTTGGTTTCTTGTAATTTTAGTTCTTGATGATAAAGATTGGATTTTTATGTATTTGGGTGTTTGTTTGGTGATTCATTGGGGGATGCTTTGTTTTTGTTTTTTTGTTTTTAATTTGGATTGTTTGTTTTGTTGTGTTAATTTAGAGCCTGCTGTAGAAGAAGAGGTGCAGAACCGCCATCAAGATGTGTTTAAAGGCTTTGAAACCACTGGTAATGATGTGATTGATGATATTGGGATAGCAGAGAGTGAGAAAGAAAAGAAAAAGAAAAAGAGGAAGAGGAAAGGGGTCAAAGATCTTCGGTTCGAGATGGAGGCATTAGCTGGTATAAGTACCAAGAGAAAAGAGCGCAAGAAAAAGTAACTCTCTCAAACTCTTGAAAATTTTTATGCCATTTTTTTGTGTGAGGCTTGTGCTCTTGGGGTATGTTTTTTCCGCATTTATCCTTTTATTGCAAGAGGATAATAATAATGTATGGAGTTACAACTAAACTTGAATGCTTAATCGAATATGAGAATGACATTAAAAGATTAAATTTTTAGCTATATACGGGGCAGTACCCTGTGCAGCATAAAAGGAGAATTACTAGGTATTACGTGTCTTGTTGGCCACGAGACTGTCATGTAATCATAGAGATCTGGTGGTGTTTTTATGACAGAGGACTATATGGGTCTAGGAGAGTAAGAAAAGCCAAGAAATTATGAGTAAGAAAGTAAATACCAATAGAAAAAGGCTAGTAATGTAGGAGGTCGCAAAAGTTCAGGAGATACTACAATATGCCTATCGGGGAAGAAGAAAGTTTAGGAGATACTACAATATGCCTAACGGGGAAGAAGAGTAAAATAAATTTCTTTTCCTTGTGTTCATATTCTGTCAGTTCGGCTGTGTCTGACGGATTTTAAATATAACTTCAGGTGCCAGGTATTTGAGATGAGAAATGACCATATGAGATTGTTGAATCCTCAATACCTAATCCGAAAGCTACCACTAATGAGACAATTTGCTTGATAAATTTACTATTATTCAGTTTTTTGATTTTGTATTACATATGTTCTGAAGTCTTCTCATATGCATTTGGCCTTGTCTTAGGAAATCACTATTAGTGATTAAAACCATCAATTAAATCCTTTTGGTATTCACAGTTCCGCAGGGGCATGGGACATGCACTTTTTTTTTTAACTGTGTGGAAGGATTCTTCTTTTTGCAGTTTTTCTTTGCGGAATGAGGACCATGCGTGTGTTTCTTGTTTACTAGTTATTGTACATACAAGGTTTACAACCCTTGTCAGTTGTGATGCAGGACAAGGAGGACAACAAGGAAATTCAGTGAATTAATATCTACAATATTCTAATATTATCTAAAAAATTACAATCATCTTTATTACTAAATAATAACATAATTATTCAAAAAATAATAATAACATAACATAAATACGAACTAATATTGTTGTTCCACATCAAGGTATAGGCATTGCTGTTTTCATTCCTTATTCTAAACGAGAAGAAGTAAACTATTTTACCCTTTCATTTCTCATTTTAAAATAAAAGGAGAAGTAAACTATATTACCCTACATAAATGGGAATAGTTTGTCTTTATGTTAAATGAATACTGTGGGAGTGACGAACTACTGTTAGGTAGTGGTACCAGTTTCCTTGTTGGAAGTTCTCATCCTTTTTTAGTTTATGATGGTAAGGTTCTTCAGCCAGTGACTTTCTTTGTATAGTGATCCGTCCTTGATCCGAATATCATTTTCATTTTTGTGACAGATTATGTACTCTTTGTAGTCTGTATATATTTTGATGTGCATACAAACATACAAAATTACACATCATATTTAGTTATATACGTAAAAGTGGATTATATAACATAAAGAAAATGTTAGGTTAAGTTAATCCATGAAAACATATGTTTAAAGAGGCCGACTCAAAACCATATCTACTTTTCTTTTCCGTATTCTTATCATGCTTCTTTCTCTGCTGTGCAGTGTGCACCAGTAATTTGTTTAATGTCTTCCACAACATCGTCTTATTGATTTTAAAATATGATCCTCTTAGCACAAAAAATGAAAGAGGTGGAAATCATAAATAAAAGACCTAGTTAGTACTCTGCTTGTAAATAAAAATGTATTTTAATCAGATTTGGATGATGTGCAGGCGCTTGGAAGAGATGAAACATAAGCACAAAAAAGTGAAGGTCAGTGAGAATCTGGACTTCCCTGGGCGTGAAGAAATAAAATTTGGAGAAGTGGTCAAAGCTCCGCCTAAGTTGGTCACCATTCCAAAGGTAGCTTTAAATTTTGTATATTCTCCTGATTGCTCATTTTTGGTCATACAGAAGAAACCTATCTACTTAGAAGAGTTGTTCACCTTGTACAGCCCCACTGGCGTAATGGAAGATACCACCCAAGCTGACAGCTAATTTGCTTTCATGTTAACGGTCAAAACTAATATTGTGTATTGTTTTGCAACATGAAGGGAAAGAAGTCACCCCAAGATGCTTTTAAAGAGAGGCTTCGTCTGGAGGCAGTTGATGGCTACAGGAACCGGAGAGGATGGTCATCAAGGCCGGGCATCTATCTCCCTACACCTGAAGTCACATCAATGTAGCTGGGTATTGTTGTTTGGGCATCACATCTGCGTGATAGTGTCTGCACAGGCAGTTTGTTGTGCATTTTACAACAATATACAATGAAGCTTAACGTAAATCAAAAATGAGAAATGAAGAAATTATTGTACCGCCTTTCAGTTGCACGGGTACTAAAGACGATTTTGGGGACAGCTTCGAATGTTCTTTTTCCTATTTGTAGTGTAAGCATTTTGTTATAAAAAACTTTTAACAGATTGTTCAGTGTAATGTGGCTGCTTTTAGTTGTAGTTGATCAAAATTTAAAAAAAAAAAAAATCCCTTTTATTAGTGGAATTTGGGTTTTCCCCTGGAAAATAGAATGTAAAGAATACTTTTCAGTTTGAACATCTTATTTAGATTATGGATTGTGTGCTGTTGCCTGTTAGTATAGATGATCAAAGAATGATTAGAAGATATTATGGCCCGATTACAAGTCTACAACCACACTAGTAGATGCAAATTTAGATTCTATCTTTTTTATTGCAACCATAAATTTATAGCTATGTCTCACATTATTTGTAGAATTTATGAAGTATAGTGTGCAAATGGTAATTTATAATGGGAACGTCTATGATAACTCTTGATAAGTACGTTGAAACCTTCCTCTTGCATCCAAGAGAACCTTTTCCTTGTCACAAACAGTATTTATTGAATCTGTTATTTAATGTTTCCAGGAAGCAATATCTCAGACAAGTTTCATCTAGAAATTGAATTAATCTGGCCGTGAAATTGCAAGAAGATGTAAACCACCATTAACATGTAGCGTAAACGTTGGTATGTACATCACAGCTCTCTTTTCATCAGCTAGTTTGAATCTGAAATAACGGAGAAGCCCGATTGATGCTATCTTCATTTGTCGATAAGCAAAATCTTTGCCAAGACAAATTCTTGGTCCAGCCTATAAATCATCAGAAGATGTGGTTAGCCTTATGAATAGGCAATAGCTAAAGAATGATGTTGGCAAAAGACTTAAAGGTGTTCAGTACATGAAATGCAATAAATTTGAATGGTGATTCAGGCTGGAAACACCCATTGTTGAGCCATCTTTCTGGCTTGAAGTCCTTGGCATCATCTCCCCAGATGTTGGTCATCCTGCCCATTGCATATGCTATATAGTACACATTGTCTCCCTTTTTAACTTTGTAACCATCTGGAAGAATGTCGTCAGCTTCTGCACACCTTCCATCCTTGCAGAAAAAACAAAGGCATGCAACAATATTGATCTTAGAGCTATAACAGTGAAATATTGCATTACATTCCTGCCACCAAACACAATTTAAAACTTCAGATTCTGTCAGATGAAAACTTACTACTGGGACTGCAGGATATAACCTTAAGGTCTCAGACAATGCAGCATGAAGGTAATGCATTTTCTCAAGTGCTTCATCTGTTGTATTTTCCACAAACTCATCAATGCTGTTCCCCTGTATAGTCGCTCTGATTTCTTGTACAATTCTTTCTTGTACCAGTGGCATCTTGCAAAGCATATAAAAAAACCATGAAAGAGTATTTGCTGTAGTATCTTTCCCCGCAAGTATAAAGTTCAGAATTATATCCCGCAGATATTGATCATTCATCTTCTCTGGATCTTTCTTACTCTCGATCAGAAACCTTGAAAGTATATCCTCCTTGTCATTCTAACAATATCAATAGTTTACATACGAAAAAGAATAAGTCCCCCCACAAAAATCAAGTAGATAAGCAAACTGTATATGGTTAGCAATCACTCACATTTTGTTGCATTTCCATCTGTTCCCTTTTTTTACTGATTACTTCTTGTACAAATCTGTGAACATATTTGACGTTTTTCGCAAGGGAAGCTTCAAAGCCAATGTTAAGAAGCCTCTGCACCTTCCAAGTTGGATCTATATAGCGCCAATATATCAGCGAAGTAACTTCATCAAACGCCTTGATAAATGTGGATCCAACTTTGTTTGATCCTTCCATGCAATTTAGATCTGCTCCAAACCCAACTTTGAATATTGAATCTAAGGAGTATTTCATTAGCAAGTCCTGCAAAATATAAATTGAAGGCATATTTATATGGCCTAATGATCTTATCTTTAACTGTCAAGACCTGAAACTTACTTTAGAAACTAATTCAGATTCCAAACTTCATACTTGCATACAAATATATCTCATGAAATTTTCTGTAGAAATTAGTATCAGAGTGCTTACTTGTATATCAATGACATCATTCGCCATGGATGACTGTTGAACAGTCCTAATCAATCTCACTGCATTTTTTCTGAATATATTGCAGCTAAAGTCTCTCAGCATCCGTGTCGAGAACTCAAAACTAGCAAGCTTCCTCTGTTGCTTCCAGTTAACACCATCAACTACGAAGATACCTTGTCCAAACAAATCATTTGCTATTCCCTGCAAGTACTGACCTTTAGTATACCTATCAAAGCTTGACCTAAGTATGTGTTCAATATTTCGGGCATCAGTTGTGTATATTTCACTTTGATCTTGAGCAAGAAGCCGGAAAGTTTGGTGTTTTTCAGCAACTTCTGTTAAGTACTCATATAGTCTGTTGAAGTTGATCAGTAGGTTAAGAACTGTGCCAGCCACGGGAGGGTATTTTGGATTTTTTATTGATTTTCCGGTGAAAATTTTACCTAGTAGAGCTAAGAAGCATACAAGAAGCAGCAGTAGGACAGTTGCTAAAATGGTGAAGATTGCATAGAGAGAGTTCATTTCTGTGGACGTTAAGAGAATAAAAATATTTGTACTAGTGAGATTCTATATTCACACACATAATGTATATTTAGCTCAAAGTTTCTTAAATTCCCAAATACAGAATACAGAATACAGAATATCGTAGTCAAAGTTTTAAGGTATTTGATAATAAAATACAGAGATTAGAGCATCTCCATGGGTAGTAGGTATGATGGTTAGCTAAAATAATATATAATAATTATTAGCTAAAATTTGCTGAATCTGTAATACATATCTTAATACATATCTTAGCCTAAGATATGTATTAAGATATGTATTAGGTAAGTTCCATGAGATATACAAATTTAGTATCTAAATACATGATTCATTTAAAATTTTACAATATTATTAATTAGTCCTGCAGGCCCAGTAAATTTTAAAGCTTATTTTTTAAAGTATCTCAGAAAACTTTCATGAGGTTAATCTCAGGATCCTTTTCGCCTAAAATATATCCTTTTCGCCTAAAATATATTATCATATTTTCATATCATCGAACATATAAATTTTATTAAATCTATATAATGTGAAACTTACATGGAAAATTAAATCTAGATATGGAAATGCTCAACAACTAGAAACTTCATTTTTTCCTCGTCACTGTACACGTATATAAACATATTCTTTGTTCATATGTGATTTATAGACGCAGACAGGCTGAGCGAAAGATAACATAAGAGACAAATGAATACAGAGAATTGCATTTTATCTTTTCCTCTAGACAACATCTTGGTTTTTGACACTTCGTGTAGTGCATGGTTGGTCTTTAAGGTTCAGCGCTAGACAGCCACACAATGAGTTAAGATGTTGATTTAAATACTTGCGTGATGAGGACTTTAATGGTTACAACATAAAATCTTATTACTCCCTCTTTACTTTAATGGTTACAACATAAAATCTTATTACTCCCTCTTTCACAAAATAAGTGTCGCTTTGACTTTCAACACGTATTTTAAAATGCGAAAAAAAGTGACTTCCACATATTTTTTTTTAATTTTACTTTTGTGAATAAAAGTTTAAATATTATATATAGTTTTATTCAGAAAAATAAAATTTTAAAAATATTATGTGGAAGTCACTTTTTTTACACTTTAAAATACGTGCAGAAAATCAAAGCGACACTTATTTTGAGACGGAGAGAGTATAATTTTGTACACATTATTGCTAGTAATTGATTATTTATTCACTTTTGTATAAAAAAAAAAAATTTAAGCGTTTGCTTTGCATCCACACTTATTATACAATCTGAAGTTCTGAAACAACAAGCTGGTTTTTAAACTGTTAGAGCATCTTCAAGAGACTCCCTACTCAAGCTCTTAATTCAAAAAATGAGGAGATAGAATAAAAATGTTGCTCCAAGAGACTCTTAGTGGCTCTTAAAAACATTATGAGCCTCTTCTCTCTCCTCATTTCTAAAAGGCATTAGTAGCTCTTAACTTGTATTTTAATAATAAAATATTCATGTACACCAATTATTGCACAATTTTTGGTTATAGTGAGGTTAATTTATGGATAAATTATAAATAAAGAGCTATTATAAAGAGGATTGTTGGAATTTGACACATAAACTAATGTAATAACTTGCTAAGAGCAAGTCCAACAGCTTCCTTATTTCAATTCCTAAATCAAAAAAATAGGGAACTTAACCAAAAATCTTGCTCCAACAGCTTTCTAGTGATTCCTTAAATCACTAGCCAACACTAGCCATTTCCTACTTTTAAGGAATGTCTACCCAATCCTAACTTCCTTTTTATCAATAAAAAATTCTTTTCTCTCCTTTTTACACTTCTTTTCCTCTTTTGATTGAAATTCAAATAAGTAGTTAGATTTAAATTTATTATTATAATAATAGTAAGGAATGAACTTAAGGATGGTTGTTGGAGTTGATACATAAAATAAGGTTCCTAAATCACTAAGAACCATTATTTTATTATATATATATATATATATATATATATATATATATATATATATATATATATATATATATATATTTTTGAATAAATTATTTTATTATATTTTTAGAAATCATTTAAGGAGCTGTTGGACTTGCTCTAAGAGCCTTTTATTTATATTATTTTGAAGAGTGAAGGTAGGAGTCGGTCGAAGATGCTCTCAGGCAAGTATGCAAGTCTCAACTGCATTTACTTATTCACGAGTTCATTTCAGGTGTCTCGATCAAAATATAGTAAACGATATTTTGTCACATAAAAAAGGATGGTGGCAGGCCCGGAAAAGAAAATATGAACCGCCTTTCCTCTGCCTCTTCCAGTTTCGGATATCAATAGCTTGTGCTACATTAGAAAACTGAAAAAGTCTTGCAGGATAATCACAGCCCTAAGGACTCCACTTTTAAAATATGGTCGAAGCTTTCGTAAAATTTCTCCAGAAACTGTCGAACCAGAATGAATTGCTCTTGGATTCGACGGAGGGCATGTTATGTCAGATTGTCAGTTATTGGTGCATGATCCTTAGCCACCACACTTGAATTGTTCGAGTGACCTGAAACATTAAAATTTGATTCAGAAATTTAAAGGCGTGGAAAATGTGAAGGAATGAGTTCAGAAATTTTCCAACTTCATCAGGGTTCGGCCCTTAGTCCTCTTCTTTTCGCACTTATCCTGGATGGCATGTCGCGCAGGATCCTAGACGCCGTCCCGTGGTGCATGCTCTTCGCTGAGGATATTGTGCTAGTGGCGGAGTCAAGAGGAGAGGTCAACGAGAAGTTGAAATTATGGAGATCAACTTTGGAGTCGCAAGGCTTGCGGGTGAGTAGAACTAAAACCGAGTATCTCTGGTGCAACTTCAGTGGTGAGGCCATCGACGAAGGGGTGGAGGTTAAGATCGAAGATCAGATCGTCCCGCGTACGGATACGTTCAAGTATCTGGGGTCGATCATCCAGAAGGAAGGTGAGGTTGAAGACGATGACAAGCATCGTATCAATGCTGGGTGGCTAAGGTGGAGGGCAGCGTCCGGGGTGATGTGCGACAAGAAGGTTCCTTTAAAGTTGAAAGGGAGATTCTATAGAGCGGCTATCCAGCCTGCGTTGTTATATGGTTCTGAGTGCTGGGCAGCGAAGAAGACCCACGAAAGCACGTTGGAAGCAGCTGAAATGAGGATGCTGCGGTGGTCGTGTGGCCGCACGATGCTAGATAGAATCCCTAATAGGGTGTTCAGGACCGAGTTCGAAGTGGCGCCTCTTTCCGCGAAAGTTAGGGAAGGGAGGTTGAGATGGTTCGGCCACGTCCGTAGGAGGCGGCCGGAAGCCCCAGTGCGAAGAGTCGAGAGTCTTTCGGTTGTTGGGGTGAGGAGGAGAGGCAGACCGAGGAAGTCATGGGAAGAGCAGCTTAGGTTGGATTTGAAGGCTATGAACCTAAGTGAGACCATGACCGCTGACAGGTATTCGTGGAGGCGGCAAATCAGGGTAGTGGACTCTCTTCTAGGGGACGGCTCTGTAGTGGAGAACCTCAGAGTTGGGTTGTCTCGGATGACCTTTTCATAGGAGTTTGGCGTTTTCCGTTATCTTTTTCCATTCGCATTTATTATTTTTATTATCATATGTTTCCCGGTTGTGCAGGTACAGGGAGCGTCGCTTGGTGGTAACTAGGGGCGTGGTAGGTAAGTCCCGTGTGGAGAAAGCCATGAGCTCAGGTATTGCTGTGAACGATGTCGCATATCCTTTAGATTCCTCTGTATATATCACACACCGTATATGTCGTGCACTTAGCCGAGGGTCTTCACGGAAACAGCCTCCCTACCCTAAAAAGTGGGGGCATGGTCTGCGTACAACCTACCCTCCCCAGACCCTGCTCTGAGCGGGATTTACTGGGTATGTTTGGTTTGGTTTGGTTTGGTTTATCATATACAGAATCATACCTCTACTTAATGTCCATTAACATGTTCAATTAGTAGTTAAGTTGTTTGAGTTCCTAAATCTAATTGGTCTGGGAAATGGGGAGTCTTTGTTTCTTTTTGTCGGAGTTTTTGCACCTGCAGTCTAGTGGGTTTTATGGTGCAATCCCAGTCGTAAGATTTTTCATGCTATAAATAACAAATCTACTTATCTAACAAAGAATGTATTGGCTACGCCCCTAATAATAACCTAGCATGAATATTTTGTAGTGGTAGTGCGTAATTTGCACCAAATATATCAACAACTCAATGACCATATTAGAATTTAATTGTGTTCAAATTATTATTAGCATATAATAACATGCACCCTAATTATTAGCATATAATAACATGCACCCCCCGACGTCTAATTTAACGTTAGAAACTTAAAAGGGATGCTGATTAACAAAAGTTTTTAAGTTTTGGGATGCAAATTGTTTAAGTTTAAAATATTAGACCTAAATTAAGATTGAGCCAAAATTATGGAATGTAAACTGTAAATTAGTCTAAATAATACATGAACATTCAACCCCTTACTTTGGCAAATATAGGGAGAAAAAAACGCAAGTATAGGGAGAAAAAAACGACGACATTTAAGGGCGGTCATAAAAAAATTTCAGTATCAATATCAAATCAAAATATTCAAGAAAACGTAGAGAAGGCTAGAGAAGGCCGGTTCTTGAATATTGTATTAATTTATCAAAAATATTACTCTAATATCAAAAATGGAAGAGAGAGAGAGAGAGAGAGAGAGAGAGAGAGAGAAACAGTTAGAGTTTGTTAGTTGTTATAAAAAATCAAATAGTCAATTAAGATTATAATTAAAAACCCTAAACTCTCTGTCTCGTTTTGAGAGTCGACCGCCTCCACCCACCCTTCACTGCCCATTCTTCCATGAAACCCACATCCATCCCACCCATCTCTCATCCCGTTTCCTCCATTTCTGAATCTTTAATTTCTATTTTTTTAGTTTTTCAATAAAATCGAGATCCAATCCTTTTTGGGTGAGATCTCTTTTGTCGTACCCATATTTTTGGGTTGTTAATTGTCTCCAATTTTTTGGGGTTGTTGATTTATCCCAAATTTTTGGGGTTTATGTTTTGGTTGTGTTTTCTATTTGCTGTCGTGTTTGGTGCGTTGGTTGCAGTTCGGAATTTGCTCCAGGTTTGGAGGGAAGATCAGGTTGGATCGAGCTGTTGTCAGATGGAAGGTAATTGGCAACCACGAGAAATTGAAGTCATTAGCCTTCGAAAAGCCATTTCTTGAACAAAATCACTAAAGCACATTGATCAAGTGCTAGTAGTTCGATTATCGGTCTGCGAATCGTGTGGTTATTTTGCTTGCAAATGTTGCACAAATTCTATGCCAGGTTATGGAGAGTGGTCTGTCACTCCTCCTGCATTTATTAATCATGTACTCGAAAGTGATAATTTCTAAGTAATGCAAGTACGATTTGTTTCAAAAAAAAAATCAAATAGTCAAAATAAAATTCAAAAGAGACTTTAGAGACTTTTAGGCGCAAAAATCAGTTAGAATTTCAGAATCTTTATATAACAACTTGTAATCATTTTTGTGGTTTATGAAAATATTAACATTCAATTCCTCTCTCTCCCTCTCTCTCTCTCCCTCTCTCTCTCTCTCTCTCTCTCTCTCTCTCTCTCTCTCTCTCTCTCTCTTCTCTATCAAATCTCTCTAGTTAGTTACTGTTCTCAAATCTTGATATCAATTGCTTATAAAGCTCAGTACAAACAATGTGTGTAATACAACAGTGGTATCAGAGCAATCATCATGGCTGAAATCTTTCAATTCTTGGTAGTTTTGTGCATAATCGACGGTAACTCCTACGTCGGTGACTAGAAAATGGCAGTGACGATGACTACGTCTTCGAGCGATGATCAATTCAAGCTTCTGGAGAAGAAAATTGATGAACAACAACATCAATTGGAAGATCTGATGAAACTGATCCTGGAGATGCAAAATCCAAACTATGCCTCCACTTCTCAAGTTCCACCTCTGAACGTAGGTAATAATTCTTCAAGATCTTTAGGATTTACTCCCAAACTTGAGTTTCCAAAGTTTGATGGTTCTAATTCTGAAAATTTGGTAAAGAAATGTGAAAAATACTTTGGGTTGTGTAAAATTCCTGATGAACAAAGGGTGGATATGGCTTCTTTGTATATGATTGATAAGGCTGAAGTGTGGGTTTCTGATTATCTTTCTGTTAGAAGAAATATGGTTTTGAGTGAATTTATCATGGATCTGGATGCTAGATTTATGGATGAATTAGGTGATAATGTGGTAGAGCATTTAATAGATTTCAACAAACTGGTTCTCTAGAGAATTACATCGAAGATTTTGAGAATCTAAAATCTATCATGTATCAACAGAATCATCGATTACCTGCTACCTATATCTTAGACAGTTTGTAGGAGGATTGAAATCATCAATTAAACCTTTTGTGAAGGCCTTTAAGCCTACAACTGTTACAAAAGCAATTAGATATGCTAGATTACAAAAGAGACATTGACTGCTAATAATGTCAAGAATAGCAAATCTACATTTCCAGTTTATCCTAGTAATAAGACTGCTTCAGTTATTTCTTTTGCTAATAGTAACAAACCACCCTTACTACCCACTCCTCAAATGAAACCTATCAATTCTGTGATACCTAAGGAGAATGCCCGACTATTTAAATACATTCCAGCAGAAGTAAGGGTAGAAAAATTAGCTAAAGGACTATGTTATTACTGTGATCAAAAATATGAAAGAGGCCATAAATGCAATTTTAATAATCACAATTAGTTATGTGGAAATACCTTGTGTTAGAGATGAAGACTGTTCTGAAGATAGTGATTTAGAGGAAATTAGTATGATTGACCCTTGTATTTCAGTTAATGCACTTTCTGGGAATCAAAATTTTCAAACAATGAGGGTAAAAGGGGTTACTGGGAATCAATCTTTATATATCTTAGTTGATTCAGGAAGCACACACAATTTTTTAGATATTGAGGTGGCAAAGAAACTTGGTGTGTTAGTACAGAAGATTGATACTCAGGCTGTGACTGTGGTTGATAGAAACCACATTTCTTGTCAACAAATGGTTAAGCAATTTTCTTGGAAATTAAACGGGGTGCAGTTTCAGGCGGATGTTTTGTTAATTCCTTTGGGTAGCTATGATATGGTACTTGGAGTACAGTGGTTAAATACTTTGGGTGCTGTTTCTTGGGATTTTAAGGAATTATTGATGCAATTTGAACTAAAGGGCAAAGTAATTCAGTTTAAAGGAGTGGCACCAAAGAAAATCAGGGTGTTAAAAGGAGGTTTAACTCAGAAAATGATGTATAATGCCTCTCGGTTATGTTTTCTACAACTTAGGTTCAAGATGATGTGCAAGTGAACAATTCTGATTTACAAATAGATTCAGTTACAGGTATGCAGTTGAATAATTTAGAAAAAAAGGAACCTCATGAGGAGCTCTTGTCTTTAAAACAGAAATATGCTTGTGTGTTTGAAGAGCTAGAAGAGCTACCACCTAGCAGATGTGTGTTTGATCACAGGATTCCTTTGGAGAATGATGCAAACCGACCTGTTAATATTTGGCCATATAGGTTTCCAATTAAACAAAGGGATATCATTGAGCAGAGCATTCAGGAAATGCTAGATAGGGGAATCATTCAAAAAAGTTCTAGTTCTAGTCCTTTTGCCTCTCCAGTGGTGTTAGTGGGAAAGAAAGATGGAACCTGGAGACTTTGTGTGGATTATAGAGAGTTAAATAAGAGAACTATTAAAGACAAGTTTCCAATTTCAGTTGTGGAGGAGTTAATTGATGAACTAGCTGGAGATACTATCTTTAGTAAGTTGGATTTAAGGGCTGGATATCATCAAATGAGAGTTTTTCATGAAGATGTGTATAAAACATCTCTCAAAACATACATTGGTCACTATGAGTTTTAGTAATGCCTTTTGGCCTTACTAGTGCTCTAGCTTCTTTCCAAGGGTGGATGAATGACATTTTCAAGCATTTACTTAGAAAAAATATATTAATTTTCTTTGATGACATCCTTGTCTATAGCAAATTTGCAAGTGAGCATGGAAGCATTTGGAAGAAGTGTTTGAGTTGATTAAGATTCATCAGCTATATGCTAAGGCAAGTAAATGCAATTTTGCAATGGAGAAAATTGAGTACTTAGGACATTTCATATCTTCTAAAGGAGTGGAAATCGATCCTCATAAGATCAAGGCTATTGCAGAATGGCCCAGACCTAACAATGTTAAGGAAGTAAGAAGTTTTTTGGGACTTGCTGGGTATTATAGAAAAATTGTCCATAATTTTGCTTGGATTAGTAGAGATTTGACTGATTTGCTGAAAAAAAGGTGAGTTCAAATGGCATGATGAAGCTCAGCAAGCATTTGAGAATTTGAAGACAACTCTTACTACTTCTATTGTATTAGTAGTTCCTGATTTTAACAAGAAATTTGTGGTGGAGACAGATGCATCTAAAGGAGGCATATGAGCTGTATTAATGCAGGATGGACATCCTATCTCTTTTATTAGTAAATCATTGGGGCTAAGATGGCAGAAATTATCAGTGTATGAGAAAGAATTATTGGCCATTTGTTTGTGTTGTTCAGAAATGGGAGCAATTTCTTAGTGCAAGTCATTTGTTTGATCAAAACAGATCAGAAGAGCTTGAAATGGCTGTTAGTCCTTTCGTCGTCTTGAAGCAAAATACACCGATTTCTTGACTCTTTCGAGCGAAAGCCACAAGATACAAATTTATCCATTTCAAGAAGAAACGGACCCATTTGTTATACGCTCCCATTATGATGAAAAAGTGTTTTGGTTTATTTTTAAGATTTTTAGCAAAAAGGTAATTTGAGTATCACAATATTTCCCGATATAGGTGACACGATAAATTTACCCAGTGCAGGACATATTTAATCAACAAATTCTACGAGATAAGTTCTATCGATGTCAAACACGAATTCTTCCATTTCGAGATGAAATGAACAGATTAATAAAGGAGAGAGAGGGATTAATGAGGGAGAGAGGGAGAAAAAGAGACATTTTGCTTGAGTTCATAGAGGGGAGGATTAATTGGAGTAAAATTGACACAACGTTTTCTCTTATCAATCATTAATTTGGATAAAATATATCAAAACAATGATATATTATAGTCAAAATTATATAAGATACATTTAAAGGCAAAGTCAAAATGTGCAAAGATTGATATATCCCAAGCACTAATTTTGCGAACAAAAATAAATATCTATTTAGAACAATATTTTTCTTAAATGTTTTATCCTCACATATATTTGATATATTTTCTAAAGATATATTTTTGAAGTTCCATATTAAAATACTTGTCGAAAGAATAAAAATAGATTTTTATTCTAAAACCCCTAACAATGTTTAATTACATAGATAAAATGCTAAAATATTCGAAATGAATATTTTGTGGACTTCATAGCCCTTATTATTTGAGAAATATTATATCTAAACATATTCCAAGTCAATAATTTTAGCCAAAATATCGACAAGTTAAAAGGAATAGTTAAAAGTTATTTGACATTAAACTTTGGGAGTGTCACTAGAATAGTTAAAAGGAATTTTAGAAAAAGTTTCATGATTCCATGAGAATATATTTCCGAGACCCACAAAAACAGTTAAGTTTTTATTTCGGGTTCACAAAAAGTCGTCCAAATTCATAGAAATTTATAGGTCAGTTTTGACCATAAGTTTTATGACATATTTGAAGAAAATTAAAAGAAATGGGTTTGTCGAGTGTTTACGTATTTTTCAGCTAAAACTAACCAATGTAAAATTCCCAAATATTTTATATTACATATTTCACACATGTTTGGTTGCTGGGTGTCTAGATACAATTACAATATTCTTACATGTTTCATTATTTTATTACAAGCTTGACGCTTGTCTAATATTCATTGGTCCATAAAACTTGACTTTAGCTTATAAATACACCTCAAACCCATTCATATTTATTAAGCCTTTAAGCCAAAGAATTGTTGTGCATTTCTCTCTAGAAACTCAGCATATTCAAGAGTGCCAAATTCTTCAAAAGATTTAGATAACAAAACTTTGTTTCTCCAATTTTAAACATCCTTTAAATCTTTGTTTTTGGTCCATTTCTTGCACTTTTATGCACCATTCGGCCACCACTTTCTAGGCAGCCCCTTGCATGAAATTTCGTAGGTTAGTAAGTGTTTTTTAATGAGTATTTGAGTTACCTTTAATACCCTCTTGAATATCATTCAATTGATGCTCATTTAGGCCTTGTTTTGGTGGTATATTTGGCTTACATTTTGCTCTCTTTCTTACTTACCTAAAATTATCTCGAACCTTGCACACGTTTTCTTACAGCTTAGTAAGTATTCTTTCTTGGACATTTGATTCACCTTTTAATCCTTCTCGAATACATTTCATTTGGTGCTCATATTGGCTTATTTCGATTGTGGTTTAGGCTTCGAAACTAGCTCATATCTCTTATAGTTCTTTTCTTTATAAAGAAGAACATTGAGCCTTCATAAGTTCAAGAGTCACAAGCTACTTATATTGAGTGCAAGGTATATATTTGTCGCTATTAGTGTTAGATCCATTTGACTATATACTTATGCTTAAGCATTCTTACATTTTTCACCAAAATATACTCTTGTTCTTAAATATCTTCATTTAATGTATATTGACAAATTGTAAGGTGCTAAAGAGGAGGTTCTTGAAGAACTCTTACTTCATCTTTCAAGTCCTTAATAGTCATTTTGTTTACTTGGTGAAAAGGTAAAGAACTATCTTTTAATTAGTGCTTCAATTGAATAAACTAGTTTATACCTTAAATGGTTTAAACTTGTTACATTTAAATCAAAAGAAAGCTTCTTATTGGTTATATAAGTCCCTTGAACCTTAATCGAGTTCAAATCTGTAAGGATTTAACCAAGACTACACGAACTCGTTTCTTTAACAAAACAAGGTTCGAACCTTTCAGCCATTTCTTGAACTATTCGGCCGAATAGGTTATTAATGTATTTGGGAAATTTGAACCTATACTAAGATTAATGTCGTGTTTCGCATAATAGTCAATTCTTTACGTCAATGGTTCGAGGTCTTTAAAATATATTCTGTATGGAATGTAAGAGTAATACATAATATGATCTTCTAGTAAATCCGAGAAGTCAAAGGATCGAGGTCCATAGTCCAAATTATTTTTTATGAGAAATAAATAAGAAGCATACAAGAAGTAGTAGTAGTAAAGTTGCTAAAATGGTGAAGACTGCATAAAGAAAGTTCATTTTGTGGACGTTAAGAAAATGAGAATATTCTTACTAGTGAGATTCAATGTTCATACACCACATATTTGGGAAATTTGAACATTTACAATGATTTAGGTTGTGTTTTTCGTGATAGTCAATCCATAAGTTCAATGTTTCGAGATCTTTAAGATACTTTATACGAAAGTTAAGGGTGATACATCATACAATATGATCTTCTAGTGAATCTGAGAGGTCAAAAATTCGAGATTCATAATATAGAGTATTTTTTTAAAAAAATAAGAGTAAAGACTGCGTACATCACGACTTTTATATTTTTTTGTAATAGCAGACAAGTAACTATTTGTCTTCTACAATAAACTGTATATTCATTTTGCCCGTCTTATATATATATATATATATATATATATATATATATATATATATTAAATATAATTTACGTGGAACTTAATACTCTAGATATGGAAATGCTCAACAACTAGAAACTTCATTTTTTCTCGTCACTGTACAAATATACACATATGTACAATACTTTGTTCATATGTGATATATAGACACATATATCACATATGTACAATACTTATGAGTTGCCCATTTCCGTTAAGTAGCACTAGCTCCATCTGTCAGGCTGGGGGTAAAAAAGACTTTATACATCTGCAACGGCTATTTATGCTATATATACAGGAAACGAACCCCAATTCTTCAATCCATCTCTTTACAATCCCTAATTTTTATATTGTTGTTGTGGAATAAAAACTGGGTTACGATTTGTAATTAATGCTAGGGTGGTTGAAAGGCATATGATGTAGCCTATTTGTATTTCGAGGATACAACTCAACTTAAACAAGATTGTAATAGTAAATAGTATATAGACTGTCACAAGGAATCTCAGATTGTATTATCTGTCAGAAGAAAAAGATCAAGGTCAATCTACAGACTTGAGGAATTACTACATTGAAAGAAGTTCAGAAATCTGATCAAGCCTCAGTGAAGTATTCGTTAAAGAAGTGGATTCATTTAAAGTGACAGAGATTTCGATAGTGACAGAGACAGTACAGAAGAATTAATAGAGAGAGGATAAAATAAAAGGAACCAGATTTTAAAGTCAATATATGAAGAACAGTCATTGCGGTTAGTCACTCATGAAACAGACAGTACATCGAGTGTCAACATTAAACAGTGGTTGTTTATCATTAACTTCAGTGGTTCAAGCTGTCAAGACTGGTATGTTAAGAGAAGAAAGGAACCAAATCATAAAGTCAAAAATAAAGAAAAGCCGTTGGAGTTAGTCGCTCATGAACCAGACCGTGCATCGAGCGTCAACGAAAATCCGGTGGTAATTCTTTATTACTTTCAGTAGTTCAAGAAAAAGATTTGAGTTGTAAAAAGATTTATATTAATTCTATTTTAATTAATATAATTATGTAATTGATTTAATTTAATAAATTAATTCATTCCGAATTAATTTATTTATTAAATTAATTATCATGTTAATTAAATTTGAATTAATGTATTAATCTAAATTGATTTAATTAATTAATTAATTAATCATTATTTGTTTAAATGATTAATTGATTAAGTTATTTAATTAAATCAAAATCTAAGAAAAAGCAAAAGAAAAAAAAAGAAAAGGAAGTAACAGGAGTGTACACTTGGTCGACAAAAGGAAAAGAAATAAAAAATAAAATAAGAGTTGCAGGATGTTCACATGGTGTGGTCGACCAAAAGAGAAGCAAAAAAACTAAAAGAAGAAAGACAGGCAGACAGCAGTAATCGTGCATGCAGGGAAAATGAAAATGGAATCAAAAGAAAAATACTCACCTGTCATCTTTCTATTGGAACGAAGCTACGCGCCTCATGCGCGCGTGCGTGACACGCGCCCGATGAAACCAGCACAATCAGCCGCGCGTGTCCTGTACTTCCTGCCTCTGCGAGTGGTTCTTCTTTTACAGCGGTTCAAATTTTGTTTATAATCAATTATGACAGCCGAGTTGTTTACCTTTTTTATTTGTTAAAGACAATTTTGATTGTCTTACCGATTGTCTTGGTAAGCCTTGATTGTCTTGCCTATTGTATTGCCTATTGTCTTGGCAGTACAAGTTGTTTGTCTTGGAGGTTTTGGATTGTCTTGCCGATTGTCTTGGCAATACAAAACTGATTGTCTTGGAAGAACAGATTGTCTTGCCGATTGTCTTGGCAGTACAAATGAAAAAGAAAAGATGCCGAAGACTACATAAAATCAAGACAGGCGGCCAGAACAAAACAAAAAACATATCATCTTCAAGAAAAAAAAAGCCATTCTCTCTCATTGAAGAACAACACAGCAAGAGAAATAAATTTGTATAAATTCAAGTTCATCTTATTTTTAATATCTGATCCAATAGAACTTGTTTACTTGATACTCTTGTACTATTAGCGAGTTTTTACTCCTAATCTATATCTCGATTTTTATTAACAAATCTAGAAAAATTCATGTCGAATTTTCTAATTTGTTTTTATTAACTAGATATAATTTCTGTACTGTATTTGTAACAAACCCCTCAAGTTAATATAATTTTATATTCAACTTGAATTTTGTTTCATTTAATTCCGCTCAAATTTGTCAAAATATAAATTAAATTTATCCGGACAAATTTCGATTAAACAGTACTGTTTGTATTCAACCCCCCTTCTACAAACATATTGGACCTAACAGTGGTTGAGCTTCGAGCTTTAATGGTTGTTTCCGTGTTCGAGACTAATCGGTCCTCACAGAGTGCCTACGTATCTCGTATTGAGAATCAAGCCAAAAACGTAGTTCTAGGATGAGGGGTCTGGCCCTTTATATAGGCTGTAGGAGCCTCAGAATTATGGTAGGAGTCGGAGACTTGGTGGACAAGTCTTCCTTGAGGAAGGTTCCAGATCTATTCCTTGTAGGAATCAGTTTCCATATCGAATTGGATGCCTTGGTGGCTGAGTCTAATGGAGATAATATCCTTATCCAACTCTTATTGCTGAACTGTTTATTTCCCTTAATATTAATTACGAAATTAATATTGTAAATAGGGTTTGGGCCCATCTGGTGGGCCCCACATTTGGACCATGCTGGGTCTAATTAATGCCATATTGAGTGTGTCTTTAGGGCTTATTTTTAGCCCATATCATTTGCCCCCCAACTTCTGGGAAAACTGATCAGGTTTTCCTTGAAGTTTTACTTGTCTAACTCGAGACTCGGGTCAGGGTTTATCTTTGATATCGTTTTGATGTAAAGCGTGGAGCGATCGACGCGTTTACAACGATGTTAGATGATACTGACAGCATTAAACGGTGCTAGACGGCACTAAACGGTGATAAACAGCCTTAAACGACGTTTAAACGATGTTAAACGACGCTAAACGGCGTTAAACGGTGCTAAACGACACTAAACGGTGCTAAACAGCTTTAAACGACGTTTAAACGATGTTAAACGATGCTAAACGGCGTTAAACGGCGCTAAACGGCACTAAACGGTGCTAAACAGCCTTAAACGACGTTTAAACGATGTTAAATGACGTTTAAATGATGTTAAACGACGCTAAACGGCGTTAAACGGCACTAAACGGCGCTAAACGGCACTAAACGGTGCTAAACAGCCTTAAACGACGTCTAAACGATGTTAAACGACGCTAAACGATGCTAAACGGCACTAAACAGCCTTAAACGACGTTTAAACGATGTTAAACGACGCTAAACGGCACTAAACAGTGATAAACCGGCACTAATATATGCTAATCTTGACCTCTTTTTAGCACTGAAAACCATCCGAGACTCGTTGAAAAAGTCGAGATCTAGGTCCAGAAACTACCCGAGGTTCGCTGAAAAAATCAAGATTCAGGACCACGAACTACCCCGCGATCGGCCGGACCACGGAGTAGCTAATATACCATGGCATGTATACCATGTGAGTTCATATTAGTTGCATTTCATGGCATGTATATTTTATGATCCCTTAAGACGAGCTAATTCTGATTGGTAGGTAGGTGTCTAATTGAGTGTGGTAATGATGAATAGAGGGTTGACTTATAGTTTCTATGAAATTGACTTATGTGTTTCAGAAACAAAACTAATTACACAATCTCATCGTTTGCTTTTGGGCTAGTTGAGGTTATGCTTGTTTAGTTGTTTGAGATTTAATCACTTGATTATAGTTAGAATTTTCTTTATTCCCTTGATGGCCTAGAACACTTAAGTCTAAGTTTGGGGGAAAACAGGAATTTCATGCTTAAATTGTAAATAATTGTAAATAATTGTCAATAATGGCTAGGTGTCAAATGGCTAGTAGCCGGCTCATATTTATATGAGTAGTCTAGGGTTGGAATTGAGAATTCTCATTCCAGATTGCATAAAAAAATGGAAAAAAAAAGAAGAAAGAAAAAAAAAGAGAGAAAAAAAAAGAGTCAAAAGTGTCAATTGTTTATATGCAAAATTAGCTAGGGTGAGCTCTTTAATACTCGAGCTATTAAGTTCGCGGGGACTTTGTGCCTAGTGACCTAAGGCTTTTATAGTCTGGGATCCACTAACCCAACGCTCGCTACATGGGTATTATTGTATAAGCCTTTCGGGGTCTCATCCATTGCACGGTTAAATAAGCATGCTTGTATATATGTGTCGTAGTAGTTAGTAATAAAGCATGAATTTCTGTCTACCTTGGATAAGGATGGAGGTATTCTTAGGATATGAAGTGTCTACGGTCTATTCTATTTATAAACCTGCGATTGTCTTGGCGAAGAATAGGTATGGTTTTGATCTAGTTTTGGGAGTATTTCTGATGAGCATTGCACACACGCACGTTTCTGTTCATGTATTGTTAGTATACGGGAATTTAGTCGAGCTCTATTTGGATTTAGTTGCATTCTCTAAGATATTTGCTTCCTAGTTGGTTTTGGTTAGTTTGAAGGGGATCGTTGCATTTTTCACATTAGTTGCATTCATGTATTGCATTGCATTAGGTTAAATGGATTTGTGGGTACATTCGCTATAGGCCCTCACGAGACCTTACTCGTCCACTAGGGATGCCTAGGGGTTTAAAGGGCTTGTTGCATATGCCAAATGCAACCGTGATCACCTACGGAAATGGTACTAGTTAGTTAGTTAGTTGTAATTGTTTATTCTTGAGGACAAGCATCGGTTTAAGTTTGGGGGTGTGATAAGTGGATTTATATCCACTTGGATCGCTTCAATTCGGCTTAAATTGATTGTCTTGGACTCAAGTTTGTTGTAGTTTTGATGTGTTTTGCTTAGTTGTGCAGATTTATAAGAATGTCGATTATGAGCGATGCTTCTATCGTGTTTGGAGGATTAATTGATTTAAATTCGGATTTTCCGGGAAGGTTGCGCAGTCTACACTGTTTTGGCCATATCTGGAGTTCTACAAGTCCGTTTGAGGCCCGTAAGCTGTCCACGCGAAGCCTGGAAGATTTTCTACAACTTAGGACAGGATTCGCGCGCGCAAGTTGCGTGTGGTGGGCGCAGGTTGCGCGACAAGCAGACTGATGGGAGCAGAAATTTATTGTTTTGCCCTTTTCAAGTTTTAATTGTATTTTTGGCAGTTTTTGGTACCTAAATCGAATTCTAATTGTAATAGAAGGCAATTTCTTGCTGGGCAAGACTTGGAGTGCCTATATAAACACATCCAACCCCTTGTAAAATTAGACAATTAGATATCTTGTACATAATATAGCTTAGATCTGCAAGGGAGAAAAGGAGAGAAGGATTCAACGCTCGTGACAAGCAACGGATCTAGATCTACTTCATCTTTTGTATCATAGATTTGTTTTCTCAACTCTTGTTTTATTAATATTATTACTTTCTTTCATATCTTGTCTTCTATCATGGTTTCAATAGATCCCATGATGACGAGAGGTTCAATTATGAACTAATCGTTGTCATGGGATTCTAACGGATTTATTTATGGAGCTTTAGTATCTTGATTGCTTTAAAGATCTGTGTGTGATGTATATCTGATATCCTCGTATGGTTGTGCTTAATTGTTAGATGCGTAGCTAACATCTAATCTGTTAATCTCTTGTGAAGTGAAAGTGGATCTTGAGATTTAGAACTTGCCATGCTAGCATAGGTTCATGATTGTTTATCAACATGATTCGTAGTATGAGATGAAAATACTTATATTGCCCTGTGTGATCTTTATGGATAACTTGTTCTTCAACCGTTATGTTTTCAAATTCTATAGACATATAGGGTCTAAGCATAATTGGTGTCTATTCATCTTCTATCTCTTTTGTGGATGTATGTTTAGTTTTGTATTCGTATACTGAGAAGTAGCGTGTACTTGTTTCTTGTTATCCGATCAGATATCATAACCATTGCATATAGTGATTAAAGGCGTCAGATCTAAGCGAAGTATTTAATGAAGTTAGGATCCCATGTTACTCTTGTAGACGTAAATCGATTTCAATTCTCGTTAGTTAATTAATTCTTAGTTTGTTAATTTACTTCTTAGTTAATTTAGTTAATTAACCCAAATTTGTTAATTGTCTTAGCAGTGGGTAATAACCATACATTGTTGCATAGGTACATCTACTGAATTAAAACCATAACCAGATCTCTGTGGGAACGAACTTGACTTCTATCATATTACTTGTGACCACGTACGCTTGCGTGTTTTAGTGTTAACAGCTGCCTCATGGTCGGCTACGGCCCTTCATGCGCCGTGGTCGGCTGCCTCGTGGTCGGCTACGGCCCTCCGGGTGTCGTGGTCGGCCACTTCGTGGTTGGCGAGGAAACCCGGACCTGAAAACCATCCGTGATCTTGAGAATCAAGAATCTTGATCTTGATCTCAAGTTAGTATCTTGCTCATCCGTGACTTCGTTGTCTTCAAGGATCAAGATCCTCGATCTTGATCTTAAGTCGTCAAGGATCTAGGATCTAAAATCATCCGTGATCCTAAGGATCAAGAACCTTGATCTTGATCTTTAGTCGTCAGTTTGGTCATTCGTGACTTCTAACGATATTACTCCTTAATTCATGATTAGCACTGCTAATCTTGTGCTTAAGGCTAAACTCATTACTTATCTTCTTAAGCGCAAACATCCATGCAGCAAATATTTCAGCTATTTCTTTTCCGGCATATATGAATTATAACGATTCTTTCTGTATAAAGCGGATAATTTCTGTCCTTTTTTCGTCTGTAAACGATAGATGACCTGTAAACGCGAACCAAGCTGAGATTCAACCTGATGTAGCAGGTCATGCATTTTCTATAAAAGAGGAGAAGTAGCCTTCATTTCAATTCACTTCTTCATTTCAGAGCTCTCAAATTCTTAAGTTCTCTAGCTTCAAGTTGCAAGATCAAGTTCAAGCTTCAAATCAAGTTTCAGATTGAAGATCAAGTTCCAGCTTCAAGATCCAGATGTCGGAAGGTGATCAACCAATGGCTCCCCCTGTCTCCATGATGGAAGCTATGTCGAAGAGGAGTAAGATGAGGACCGCCAAAGGTAAAGAAAAAATCAAACCTCCTTCGTATGTTGAACATAGATTTCAATCCTTGCTAGATCTCCTGAACATTATGAGGGAAGCATTCCCAAAATGTTCCAGCTTAGATTCTTTTAACAGTCCAAGTAAATTGTCGGAACGAGATGTCCAAAAGATAAGGGAGTCCTATCACTTCCCAAGTGCCATTAAGGTTCGTCTCCCAAACCCATCAGATAGAACATGTAACTGGCATCCTGAGAGGATTTGTGTTTACTGGGGTGCCTTAGATGCTGGGTTCAGATTCCCGGTTGACAATTTTATCATTAGATTGCTGGCGGAGTATCAGATCCACCCCTGTGAGTTGTATCCCAATGCTTGGAGGTACATCTCTATTTTCTTAATAAGGTGTCGCCAACTGGAGATTCATCCGACAACTACAATGTTTCGAAGTATCTTTGGGGCCAGCAACTCTTCCGACTCCAAGAAAGGATGGGTTAGCCTTAAGCACCGAGCCAAACTTCCACACATGGTGAATCCCTTCTCCTTTCCAGATTCACAGCATTTCTGGGAAAGGGAGTTTGTAGTTCTTGAGTGGAAAGGTGGTGACTGGGGCAACTTCTTTGTGAAGAGATTTGGGTCTGTGGAGGACAGTTCACATTTCGTGTGTGACCTTACTGATTCAGAATTGTTGGATCGAGATAGGCTTCTTGCTGATGACGGCCGTACACACTATAAAACTTTTCTGAATGAAAAGAATCTTATTGATGCTGTCCTTAGCTTTCTTTCCATTGAGGGTAACTTTCTTACTTGAGCTTATTATGAACTCTGTTTGTTCTTATCCCGATATTTTCCTCTTTGTATTTCAGCTGCTGAGGAGATTGATAATCGTCCTGAGAACCGGCCAACTGTTACTAAGAGGATGAAGAAGAAGGCTGAGGAGAAACTGAATCCTACTAAGCCTCATGTCCCTAACTTCTTGGAGCACTGCTCTCAAGGCGGTAAACGATCCCGAAACGCTTATGGGGACGTCAGGACTCCTTTCATACCTCCTTGGGGCATATGTGAACAAGACTCGGTCTTTGGGAGTCCTTATCTAGCCCTAGACTGGTCCAAGCTTTCAATCACTCCTCCTGACCGAGTGACACTGCATGTAGGCGACAAAATGGATGAGTCTCAGCTCATGGGCGCTCAGGCCTTGTATCAGGTATGAAATTCCCTCTGTTAAGTTTGATACTGTTATTGATTTCAAGTTTGCATATTCCTCGTAGCTCACCCATTTCCTTGTTGCAGGCCAATTCTTATTTTCAAACTGTTTCGACTCAAGGCCGGGCTTTTAGGGATGAGAATATTAGCTTGAAGAATGACTCATCAAGGTTCAAGGAAGAGATTGATGATCTACACTCCCAAGTCGTTCGTGCTGAAGCTAATGTTGCATCTACCCGTAAACAACTTTCTTCTTTAGCCAAAAAGAAGGCATCTGATGCTGACAAGGTGATCCAGGCCTACCATATGTCTAAAGATTTTCTTAAGCTCATTGATGATCATGATGATGAGATGCATCCCTTCAACATGTCCGTTGGTTGGGATAAGGCAATTAACGCTGTGAGTCATAGGCATCCATCTGTTGTCTACCCGGCTGATTTTCCTTGCCCAAATTGGGGTGTCAACCCAGCTAACCTAGTTTCTGGTTCGGGAACTAAAGTTGTTCCTCATACATCAGGATCAAGGCGTATCTCAATGCTCTCACTGACAACTTTCGTGCCTCCAAGGCATTGTCAGGGAGCCATCCGGTTTCGAGGTGAGCTTTGATAGGATCTATCTAACAGCTTCTTACATCAATTGGTGCCACTAATTTTGATTTAACGGTCGGGGCCTTCAAGACCTGGAAGTAGACACTCCCAGCATAATTTTCTATCTCGGAAGAAGCGAACTTAGACATGGCATCGGCCTTAATGTTTTCTTCTCTCGGAATGTGCTCAACATAGCATTCCTCAAACTGAGTCATAACAGCCTTTACGACACTCAGGTATTTCGCCATAGTTTCATCCTTAGCTTCGAATTCACCATTTACTTGCGATACCACAAGCCTTGAATCTCCACAAACTTTGAGATTCTTGACCCTCATGATTCTGGCCAAGCCTAAACCGGCTATCAAGGCCTCATACTCGGCTTCATTGTTAGTTGTCGGAAAGTCCAACTTCAAAGCATATTCAACTGTGAACCCATCGGGGCTTTGTAACACTAAGCCTGCGCCACTAGATTTTGTTTTTGATGCTCCATCAAAATAGAGCACCCAATATTCCTTCTGATCAGGTACAAGTTCTTCATCTTATCTTGCTTCTCAGGGGTTGTTATCATCTCCTGCCCCCCGACTTCTTGGTTGCTAATGGTGCATTCAACCACGAAGTCAGCCAATGCCTGAGCCTTAATGGTTGTTCGAGGCTTATACGTGATGTCAAATTCTCCAAGTTCAATCGCCCATTTGATTAGTCTTCCACTAGCCTTCGGGCTATGCAATATGTTTCTCAACTGTTGGTCCGTCAGGACTTCAATTTTATGTGCCTGGAAGTACGGGCGTAGCTTTCTCGAGGCTGTTATCAATGCCAAAGCAAACTTTTCGATGGGAGAGTAATTCAACTCAGCCCCGTGCAACACCTTGCTCACATAATAGATAGGTTTCTGGACCTTCTTCTCTTCTCGAATGAGAACGACGCTCAACGCTTGCTCAGATACCGCCAGGTATAGATAAAGAGTCTCCCCGGGACTAGGTTTGGCCAGCAACGGGGCTTCAACCATGTACTTCTTCAGTTGTTCAAAGGCCTCTTGGCTCTCAGGGGTCCACTCAAAATTTTTCACCTTCTTCAATGCTTGAAAGAAAGGCAAGCATTTGTCACCAGACTTGGAGATGAATCTTCCTAAAGCCGTTACCCGGCCTGTCAACTTCGCACATCTCTTATAGAGCGTGGGGGTTCCATATCTCAGATCGCCTTGATCTTGTCAGGGTTGGCCTCTATGCCTCTCTTTGAAACCATCAAACCTAAGAATTTTCCAGATCCAACACCAAAAGCACACTTGGCTGGATTCAACATCATTTTGTGGTGCCTCAGCACTTCGAATGCCTCTCTGAGGTGCTTAATGTGGTCTGCCTTGAACAGGCTCTTGACTAGCATGTCATCAACACAGACCTCCATGGTTTTTCCAATCAGATGGGCGAATATCTTATTCACCAGTCGTTGGTAGGTAGCTCCTGCATTCTTTAAACCAAATGCCATAACAAGATAGCAGAAAACACCAAAGTCAGTTATGAAAGATACCTTAGGGATGTCATCCTTGTGCATCTTAATCTGATTGTAGCCGCTGAACCCATCCATGAAGCTCAACATCTCATGTCCAGCTGTGGCATCTATTAACATGTCTATCCTTGGTAAAGGGAAGCAATCCTTGGGGCATGCGTCATTCAAGTCGGTGAAATCTATACACATCCTCCACTTACCGTTGGCTTTCTTGACCATCACAGGGTTAGCCAGCCATTCTGGAAACTGAATCTCTTCAATAAACCCAACTTCTAAGATCTTTTCAACTTCTTGTTTTATGGCCTCTTGCCTTTCAGGTGCAAAGTTCCTCTTCTTCTGCTGTATTATCTTCCTGTTAGGATCGACATTCAATCTGTGAGTTATGAGTTGGGGATCAATCCCTGGCATATCAGCTGCTATCCAAGCAAACACATCACTATTTTCTTGTAAGAATGTTATCAACTTGCCCTTCAGGGGTTCCTTCAAAGTGGCTCCTATATAAGTTACTTTCTCAGGGTCGCCTAGATCCAGAGGAATGGGAATTAAGTTTTCTGCTGGCTTTCCTCAGTGTTCATCATCACCACGGACATCCATGTCTTCGATCGGAAGTACCTGCCCCCCGATTCCATCAGCTCTTAACGCGGATACATAACAACTTCTTGCCATCTTCTGATTACCCTTTTGTTCTCGAACACCATTCCTGGTTGGAAACTTAATCTTCATGTGATATGTGGAGGCCACAGCCTTGAATGCATGAAGTCCAGTCCTTCCTAGGATCGCGTTATAAGTCGAGGATGCCTTGATCACAAGGAAATTCAGCATCTGGGTAGCCTCTTTAGGTTCCTGTCCAATTGTCATGGGTAACTGAATAGTCCCTTCAACCTTGGACTCAACTCCATTAAATCCGTAGATCTGCATGTTGGACGGGGTCAACTGAGAATCGGTGTACCCCATCTTTACAAACGCATCATGAAACAAGATATCAACAGAAGCTCCATTGTCTATCAAGACTCGTTTCACCTCCGAGTTTTCAATCACAGGAGTTATGACCAACGGGTCGTCATGGGGGAACTTTACCCCTTCGAGGTCTGAATCGTCAAACCCAATAGCTATTTCAGTCCTAGCACGTTTTGGGGCTTCTCCCACGATGTGCATCACTTCTCTGGCATACGCCTTTTGAGAGTTTCGAGTCGTACCGGCCGCTGTCGGGCCTCCCCAAATCATATTAATAACTGGCCCTCGGGGCTGTGGATTACGATCACGATCGTTATCTCTTCTGTCATTGTCTCTCCTGTCGTAGTCCCTTCTTTGGGTTCCACGATCATCACTCTTCGTGAACCTACTCAGCTTTCCTTTTCGGATCAAGAACTCAATCTCATCTTTCAGCTGCCTACAATCATCTGTATCATGACCCACATCACGGTGGTACCTACAGTATTGATCCTTGTTTCTCTTCGCGGGATCACCCCTAAGTGGCTTCGGCCATCGAAAGTCTTTATCCTTCTCAATATCTAGCAAGATCTAACTCCTAGGAGCGTTCAGCCTTGCATAATCAGAAAACCTCGGTCCCAAACCCTTCTTTGGTGGTGACTCGGAATCCTTGCTAGTCCGGGGATACTTGTCCCTAGCATCGTACTCTTGCTCTTGCTTTCGTTTCTTTGAGTCATTAGAACCCTTGCCATTGCCTCCTGCGGTTTCCTTCTTCATGCTGTCCTCAGCCTTGATATACTTGTCGGCCCTCCGTTGGAGCTCGGCCATGTTTTCAGGAGGATGTTTTGCCAAAGACCTTTTAAAGAATAGATCAGTGGTCCCGTGTTCCAGGGCTACCATGGCCACCTTATTTTCCAGATCGGTGATATTCAGCGTCTCCTTGGTGAATCGCTTGAGGTAATCCCTCAAATTCTCGTTCTTCCTCTACACCACATACATGAGGGATGCAGAACTTTTTTCATGAACTCTCCCACTAATGAACTGGCTGACAAAGGCGGCACTCAGCTCCTTAAAAGAGCCAATCGAGTTTGCAGGTAGGCGGCTATACCACCTTTGAGCCATGCCCGACAGGGTTTGAGGGAATGCCCTACACGGCTGCAACAGCAGTGCGTTTGAGAATGTCCTAACATGGTTTGTGGGGTCGCCCGTCCCATCATAGGCCTTAATCGTCGGCATCTTGAACTTCCTTGAGATGCGAGCACTCATTACCTCTTCAGTAAACGGAGGTGTGGGATCATCAGGATCCCCATGTGGCATCAGATCCTTGGGGTTACTTTTAGGGGTCTCCACCCTTGTTGATTTTTCAGTTGGGGCTTCGGCCCTTCGCTGTCTCCTTGAAGGCCTCTCCAGATTTATAATGGGAATCCTCCCTGTAACTGGAGGAGGTCGAATCAGACTTCGCCTTGCTTGCTCCCTAGCAATATCATCCTTCAGCCTTTGGATCTCAACCTCATGAGCCTTAATCCTTTCCTCAGCCGTTTGTGGAGGTCCATCATGGATTCTTTGGGACCTCCTCCGAGGTTCTCTGCTAGCACGTTGCCTCCTTGGGGCTTCTTCGCGATCATCATCGTCATCCTCAAATGTCGAATCATCAGTATAGGGGCCGAAGTAATCATCGTACTCTCGATCCCGGATCTGCAAGGCATGACCGCTTGGTCCAGGTTCCCTTTGTCGAGGGGGATAATTAGGCAGCCCATACATCGGGTTGGTATTCAAGGGGAGATCCGTAGTGTGGATCTGTACCCCCGGGGGTAGCGTACGATCAACGTTATCAAGAGGAGAAACCACCATCTGAAGAGGGTTAGTTTCTTGGCTTTGAGGGATAATCAAAGGTAAAGTTCCCTCAACATGGGGAATCGTCCCTGAAGGTTGAGAGGCTAGAGGTTGAGTGACCGTCCCTGTTTATGGGGGTAATTGTCCTTCTTCAGCGATGATGAGCGGATCAGAGGTGGCAGGTGGAGCAGAGCTAAGGGGTATGGCCTCGGTCGATGTTGTTCTTCGTGTTTGAACCATGGTTGATGTCGTCTTCCCACAGACGGTGCCAAATGTTGTGGAATAAAAACTGGGTTACGATTTGTAATTAATGCTAGGGTGGTTGAGCTTCGAGCTTTAATGGTTGTTTCCGTGTTCGAGACTAATCGGTCCTCATAGAGTGCCTACGTATCTCGTATTGAGAATCAAGCCAAAAATGTAGTTCTAGGATGAGGGTTCTGGCCCTTTATATAGGCTGTAGGAGCCTTAGAATTATGGTAGGAGTCGGAGACTTGGTGGACAAGTCTTCCTTGAGGAAGGTTCCAGATCTATTCCTTGTAGGAATCAGTTTCCATATCGAATTGGATGCCTTGGTGGCTGAGTCTGATGGAGATAATATCCTTATCCAACTCTTATTGCTGAGCTATTTATTTCCCTTAATATTAATTACGAAATTAATATTGTAAATAGGGTTTGGGCCCATCTGGTGGGCCCCACTTTTGGACCATGCTGGGTCTAATTAATGCCATATTGAGTGTGTCTTTAGGGCTTATTTTCAGCCCATATCAATTGTCTTCTCCCCAAACACAAAATTGCACAAAGTATGGCTGAAGTTGATGCGATTTTCACCTCATGTGTGATTGTGATCAAATAAGTGTGGTCAAAACTCACTGGTATGGGGAAAATGCTGGTCAGAGATATAGGAAATGTGGTTACTCGCTTTGTGTATACCATAAGAGGATCGACCCACCTCTTGGACCTCGTGCTGTTGAGGCCATATTAGATTTGCAAGGACGCATAGTTCATACTTCCATTAACATGTACATTTAGTAGTTAGGTTGCTTGAGTTCCTAAATCTAATCGGTCTGGGAAATGGGGTGCCCTTGTTGGTTTTTGTCTGGGTTTTTGCCTATTGCAATCTAGTGGGTTTTATGGTGCAATCCTAGTCATAAGATTTTTCATGCTATCAATAATAATTCTGTTTATCTAGCAAAAATGCATTGGCTACGCCCCTAGTTATAACCGAGCACGAATAATTTGTAGTGGTAGTACGTAATTTGCACCAAGTATATCAAAAACTCAATGCCCGTATTAGAATTAATTGTGTTCAAATTATTATTAGCATAGTAATATGCATCCTAAATATTTCTTCCATACAACAATTCCATATACATATGTTACATATGTCCTAATTAAATACGTACACAACAATTAAGTTGTTAGGGAGCATGGTACCACTTCAGTGTGCGAAGTAGAAGAGCACAATTCTCACACACGAGCTGTAAAAGTTATGAGCTGGCAAAATTAGTTTATAGGTCACGTTATTTCCCATATAGAGCTCGTGTATGTAAAGTTAAGACTTGATATAAATAGATGTAAGGCTCTCTCTCTAATATGTAAGCTTGGACAATACTCCACATATATATCAATACAGTTTTTCTCCTTTATCTTCTTCCTTTTTGCAATGTTCTTAATATAGTTACATATTCTGAGATGGTATCAGAGCTTGTCACGATCCTCATCGATGCCTCAACGACGATATTCAGATGTTGTTAATTCTAGTCATGTCACTCCAGTTACCCCAGATCTAGGTGTCCGTACAACAATGGCATCGTCTTCAACCTCTATACCTTCTACTGTCATCGATGCTAATCATCCGTTCTTCATTCACAATGGGGATAATCCAGATATGGCCATTGTTACCCAACCTCTTACTAATCAAAACTACCAGCAATGGAGTCGTGCTATTCAGTTAGCGTTATCTGCTAAACTCAAATTAGGATTCATTGATGGATCTATTATTAAACCTGCTGTTAACTCTGAGATTTATGCCTTGTGGAAACGATGTAATGATATGGTAGTGTCATGGTTACTTAATTCCATTTCTCCAGAGATTTGTAATAGTGTTGTTTACTTGTCTACTGGTAAAGCGATTTGGGATGATTTGATGATTCGATTTGCTCAGAGTAATTTGCCTCGTATTTTTCAATTGAAGAAAGAACTTATGTCTCTTTCTCAAGGCTCGATGTCAATCACATCTTATTTCACCAGATTTCGTACCTTACTTGATGAAATGGATGATTTGTCACCAGTTCCTAAATGTGTTTGTGTTAATACTACTTGTAAATGTGAGTTTGTTTCGAAAATGGAGATGTATGACCAAATTCACAAACTCAACCAATTTCTAATGGGACATAATGGTCAGTTTACAAGTGTTCGTGGTCATTTACTCATGATGAAGCCCCTCCCTACTCTAAGTCAGGCATATTCACTACTACTTTAAGAGGAAGTACAGATAGGTTGTTCTCACTCTGCTCATGTACCAGATAATATTGCAATGAATGTGAAGTTTACCAACCATAAACAATTCTCTGCACCTTCATCCTCTGTTTCCAGAAAGTCCAATGGTGACACTGTTGTAGTTTGTGATTACTGTCATGTTTCTGGTCATACAAAGGACAAGTATTTTTGCTTACATGGATTTCCTGAGTGGCATAAACTTTATGGCCATCCTAAACCAAAACCTAAGTCCCAAAACATTCAGAATTCAAGGTTTTCCACTTCCTATCCTGCTAAAAAGGCTGCACAGGTTACTACTACTGGTGTTTCCCCTGTCTCTGATACATCACCTGTGTTAACTGGTTCTGAAACTGTCACTTCTACCTCCTCTTTCACTGATTCTCAGTGTCAACAAATTGCTAGTATGATTCAACAAAGCCTCAAGCATCTCACTCCTTGGCAGAGCAACCATATCTCTACTACACCGTTTGCTGGCTCATCCTCTCTTCTTCACGGTAAATCCTTTTGTTCTACCATTTCTACTGCTTATACTTTGCAAACTGTAAATGAGACTAGTGGTGATTGGGTTATTGATTCAGGCGCCACAGACCATATATGATATAACCTTTCAGTTACATTTGTTAACTGATCCTATACAATTAAATGCCAATTTATATCTTCCTGATGGTACTACCACTCCCATTACACATTATGGTAGTTTAAAACTTACCCCAGATATTACTCTGCGTCATGTCTTGTGTGTTCCAAAGTTTAAGTGTAATCTTCTCTCTATTCCCAAATTAACCAATCATTCTAACTGTACTGTTAGTTTCTCCTCTTCACATTGTTTCTTGCAGGACCAACATCAGAAGAGGATGATCGAAATTGGTAGACTTGCATCTGGGCTCTACAAGTTTCATCATCTTACTACTGATGCTGCAGTCAATTCATTCCATCCTGTGTCTCACTCTGTTCAGCACTCCACTACTTCATATATTACATATACTTTTATTTTTTTTAAATATTGAGGTTCGTGCTTAAATGTGCTTTAAGTATTTTACAATGTGAACAACGTCCATAAGAGTACGTTGAAATCTTCTTCCGGCATCCATAGAAACCTTTTCCTTACAATCAGAAAAACATTATCTTTTTAAACCTGTAATGTGATGTTTCCAAGAAGCAATCTCTTTTCTTGCATCTAGAAATTCAATTAATCTGGCCTTGAAATTGCAAGAAGATGTAGACCACCATTAACATGTAGTGTAAACATTGGTTGGTACATTACAGCTCTTTTCTCATCAGCTAGTTTGAATCTGAAATAGCGGAGAAGCCCAATCGATACTATCTTCATTTGTCGATAAGCAAAATCTTTCCCAAGACAAATTCTTGGTCCAGCCTACAGATCATCAGACCAGAAGATGTTAGAAAGTTTAGTTAGTCTTATGATTTGGCAATATCTAAAGAATGATGTTGGCAAAAGACTTAAAGGTGTTCAGTACATGAAATGCAATGAATTTGAATGGTGATTCAGGTTGGAAACTCCCGTTGTTGAGCCATCTTTCTGGCTTAAAGTCCCTGGCATCATCTCCCCAGATGTTGGTCATCCTTCCCATTGCATATGCTATGTAGTATACGTTGTCTCCCTTTTTAACTTTGTAGCCATCTGGAAGAGTGTCGTCATCTTCTGCACACCTTCCATCCTTGCAGAAAAATGAAACACATAAAAATTAGAGGTATACCCTGTAAGAATGTAATGTTACATTACATTCCTGCCACCAAACACAAACTAAAAAAATTTCATTCCCTGTCCAACGAAAACTTACTAGTGGGACTGCAGGATATAACCTCAAGGTCTCAGACAATGCAGCATGAAGGTAATGCATTTTTCCAAATGCTTCATCAGTTGCATTTTCCAGAAACTCATCAATTGTGTTCCCCTGTATAGTCTCTCTGATCTCTTGTACAATCCTTCCTTGTACCTTTGGATTCTTGCAAAGCATATAAAAAAACCATGAAAGGGTATTTGCTGTAGTATCTTTCCCCGCAAGTATGAAATTCAGAATTATATCCCGCAGATATTGATCATTCATCTTCTCTGGATCTTTCTTACGTTCGATCAGAAACCTTGAAAGTATATCCTCCTTGTCATTCTAACAAACATCAAATCACAACTATATCAATAATTTATATATTAAAAATAATATGGCCTCACACGGAAATCAAGTAGATAGGCAAACTGTATAGGGTTAGCAATCACTCACATTTTGTTGCATTTCTATCTGTTCCCTCTTTTTAATGATTACTTCTTGCACAAATTTGTTGACATATTTAACGCGTTTCTTAAGGGAAGCTTCAAAGCCAATGTTAAGAAGCCTCTGCACCTTCCAAGTTGGATCTATATAGCGCCAATGTATCAGTGAAGTAACATCATCAAACGCCTTGATAAATGTGGATCCAACTCTGTTTGATCCTTCCATGCAATTTAGATCTGCTCCAAACCCAACTTTGAATATTGAATCTAAGGAGTATTTCATTAGCAAGTCCTGAAAAACAAAAAAATTAAAGACATATTTTTAAGATCTAGATCTTTGGATTAGAAGTACTGAAACTTGCTTAAAAATATATAGGAAAAAAAAAAAAAGAGAACTTGCTTAAAAAATAAGCCAGCTAGGTTCCAAACTTCATGATGATAATCAAGTCGTTATCAATTACAATATAAAATATGCTTGTATAACCAACATCTAAACATACAAAGAAAAATTGTCCTAACATGAAACTAATATTATAATGAAACCTATCACATAATGCTATAATAATATTATATATGTTAACATCCTCACTCAAACTCAAGATACTTGAATGCTAATTATCGGGAGTGTTATGCCCAAATCTGGCATAATGACTAAATTGATTTAATTAGCTAAATTGATGGTTCATAATCTATGATGGGCCTAGAAGATGAAGATTGGGTCACTAAAGCCCACTATTGGAATCAGCCCAACATGCCTTGGCAATAATATCTCTATTACAGGAGCACCTCGCTCGCTACATGATTGCGCCTCGCTTTGTTGCGCCTCGCTTTGTGGCGCCTCGCTTTGTGGCGCCTCGCTTTTGCATCACATCTGTCACTTACAGCGAGATCATCATCTCTCCTCTGGAAGGCTCATGGCCAGACCCAAGGTCGCATGAGTAGCTAGGCACAGGGATCGCTTTGCGTGGCCAGGCCTCTCAAGGTCGCATGCAAGGGCCCTGATGGATCTTTCATTCCAAACCTATCCGTTCGAGGCCATGGGCTTCTACAGCTAGATAATGGATCATGGATAGGATTGATGACTCACTGCCACGTAAGCCCTAGCTACATGGGCTTGGACTTTGGCTTATCTTTTAAAACCCTAGCCCGCCTAGGTAACTTGTGGCCCAAGAACTACGTCAGGCTTGATCCCTATAAATATGGTACGTAGGCACCTTGATACGGATGAGAAACAGTTTACCTGAAAACACCTATCAAGCTCAGCCACATCTAAACACACAAACCCTAATCCTTTGTTCTTCTTTTATAGCAAAATATCCGTATTTTGCTCTGATAATCCAGCAAACCTCCAAAACATTGTTATACAATATTCTCCCTATAACATTTGGCGCTAGAAGGAGGGGCAGTCATTGAATTGGGAGAAGCGATGACTAAATCACACAAAAAGAGGAACGATGGGGAGACCCCGGGATCGCATAAGGTTAACAAGGACGATCCCCTGACGAGAGACCCCTCAGAGGACGAGGTGTCCAAGGACAACTCTAAGACTGGGTACAAGGAGGAACACACACCCCCAGTACAGAGGGTGGCGTTGAACAGCGAGGTCATGTCTTTTCTAAAAGGCCTCGGCGAGAAAATGACCGCTGTGCATGAAAGGGTCGTAAAAGTGGAGAAGCGCTATAGTTCTAGAGGATCGAAGAGGAATGCAAGGACAGGCGGTAGAACACCAGGGGAAGGAAGCAAACTCCCCAATAAAAAACTCATTGATGACTTCGAGGATGTCCTAACATATCAAACCAACCCTGACTGGAATGAGGGGGAGGACTCGCTCGAAAAGAAAGGGGGATCGCATGACAAGGTCGCCTCATCTGAGGGGAGATCGGTCAGTGTTTTTGACCGTCTCGGAAAGAAGCTAACTGAACATGACCTTCGGTTGAAATTGGAAAAGGTTAATGCGCCTCGACATGAAGAATCTAAGAACACAAGCAGGGGCACACATCGACCATTGTCTCCTCGAGATCGCGAGCGGTCATATCGTCGTGATGACAGACCCCCCTCTCCCCGTAGAGAGCGTGAGCGGTCCCATCGTCGCGATGACAGACCCCCGTCTCATCGAGACCAAGAACGATCTCAATACCTTGAAGAGGATCGTAGAAAGAAGGATCGCAGGAATGACCAGGAGGAGTCCAGTGTCCTAAAAAAGACCCAGTCACATCATGGAAGTACTGGAGATAAAAAGGAGGCTGAAAAGGAGGTCAAGGTAGGAGACTATAAGCTGGAGGAATTGAAGAAGGCCTTGGACGCGATGAACAATGAGAAAGGGATCTTTAGCACTATGGGCTCTTCATCGCCCTTTACTCATGAAATTCGAACCGCTCCGCTTCCTGCAGTGTTTCGAGGCCATCAACATGATATGACCTATAATGGCGATACTGATCCAGCAGAGTTTGTGATTCGATTCAACAATGAGATGGATGTTTATCAGGTCTCATCACTAGCGAGGTGTAGACTATTTGCGGCCTTGCTGAGGGGAAGTGCTCAGCAGTGGTTTTCGAAGCTAGGGGCATTGATTGTCATCGACTCTTGGGAACAATTCGTGGACATCTTCATCAAACAGTTCCAGTCCTCGATGCTCTACGCACCCCCTATGTCCACGTTGGCAAACATAAAACAGAAGGAAGGTGAAACCCTTCATGATTACTTCAAAAGGTTCAATGCTGAGGTGCCTCGCGTGCGAGGTGCAAATGACGAAGCTGTAAAAAATTTCCTCATCGCTGGAGTAAGGGAAGGTACGGAATTTTGGAAGAAGCTACAAGAACAGACCCCTAGCACCCTTTCTGAATTGCACAAGGTCGTTGAGCCTTTCAAGCGTGTTGAGAAGTCACTGGCAGATTTAAAGAAGAATAATGAAAGGAGTAGCAGTTGGAGTAGGAACAAGGGGGTAAAAAGAAAGGACTCCAGAAGTCCAAGACGAAGACGGGATCGAAGTCGAAGCCCCAGCCCAAAAAGGAGAGACCGCGATCCTCTGAGGCGATCCCCACAGAGAGCTCGCCCCGCGAGGGATGAAGACAAGTATATTCCTCTGGTCGCCCCTATCGATCACATTTATGCGGTCAATGGAAACAAGGGGATATTCAGGAAGCCTACACCGATGGGTCCGAAGGGGACCGCAAACACTAGCAGGTATTGTGCCTTTCATGAACAAACAGGACATGATACAACAACCTGCCGAGAGCTGAAACAGCAAGTGGATCAGTTAATTCGTGAGGGAAAGTTAACTAAGTGGGCAGTTCGCGAGGTGAAGAAGCATAACCCCAAGTCTGGCCTTGGGTATAATCAAGCCCCCCCACCTGAACAGAATCCAGTCATTAAGGAAAGGGAAGCGCGAGGCGGAAGTATCCACGTAATAATTGGGGGACCCCACATCGGGGGGATAGCAATAAGGCTAGAGAAAGATATGCCCGCGAAGCTAAAGAGCGACCCCTCACCAATATCCATCACTTGCAGGAGCGACCCCCAAAGCTCTTTAAGGGGGAGGATACAAATATCATGTTCACTGAGGAAGATGCGAAGTGGGTCCACCATCCACATTCGGACGCCCTCGTTGTCCGAGTTCGAATTGGATCGGAAAATGTTCACAGGGTCCTTGTGGATAATGGAAGCGCAGTGAATGTCCTAACCTACGAGGTCTATCAGAAAATGGGGTTCGTAGATAAAGACCTTATCCGTACCGTTGGGCATCTTTACGGTTTTACTGGAGCTTCAGTCAATGTCAAGGGCCTTGTAAGGCTCCCTGTCACTTTGGGGGACGAGCCCTATATTACCACCCAAATTGTAGATTTTATGGTGGTTGATCAACCTTCAACCTATAATGCTATCGTGGGGAGGCCGATACTCAAAGAAATGAGGGTGGTTACCTCTATTTACCACCTCTCTATGAAGTTCCCTACCCCAAATGGAGTCGGATGCATCAGGGGGGCACAGCATGAGTCTCGTGAATGTTACAACAGAGCACTCAAGTCAGCAGAAAAGGGGAGTAATTCTATGACAGACAAGACGGAGTGCGAGGAGGAAGGTAGGCCTCGCAAGACGAATTTTGTACCCCCAACAGACTGTAACATGATCTCGATTGAGGAGCTCCCAACTGATTATTTTGATAACTTGGGGATTCAAGTAGAGCCAATACCAGGGGCTTTTATGATGGGAACCTCACAGCCAGTTATGGCTCTCCAGGAAGGGATCATGGAAGAGGCTACAGATAGTGACAGCGAGGAGAGCCCGGAGCAGGTCGCTGTGCGAGCCCGAAAGGGTAAATGGGTTCGCAAAGAAACATCCACACTGACAGAACTGCCAAATGGAATTACACAGACTACAACTGTTATTAAGGAGTATGGGCACGCGGGTGCCAACCCCTGCGAGGCAGAATCAAGCCAGGCTCGCGAGTATAATCTAGATCTTGATCCTCGCATCCCAGAACATGTGGAGCGAGCCGAAGCAGCTGAAGACACAATTCCTGTTCTTGTTGATGTGCAGGACCCTTCAAAAGTGTTGAAAATAGGGTCGCAACTCAATCCTGACTTGAGGGAAAGGCTGGTTACTTTTCTAAAGGCAAACCTTGATGTGTTCGCCTGGTCACATGAAGACATGGTTGGGATCGATCCTAATGTAATGTGCCATAGGCTAAACTTGGATCCGAGCAAGAAGGGGGTCAGACAAAAGAGGCGACCCATAAGTGGAGAACGAGCTGAGGCTCTGAAGGCAGAAGTGGACAGACACCTCGAGGTAGGGCTCGTTAGGGAATCATTCTACCCTGACTAGCTCGCGAACCCTGTCCTCGTGAAGAAGCCAAACGGAAAGTGGAGGACATGTGTGGACTTTACCGACCTCAACAAACATTGTCCCAAAGATAGTTTTCCACTACCAAGGATCGACCAGCTAGTGGATGCAACAGCAGGGCATGCACTTCTTTCTTTCATGGATGCTTACTCTGGGTATAATCAGATACCCATGTATGGCCCTGATCAAGAGCACACCTCGTTCATCACAGATAGAGGACTCTATTGCTACATAGGGATGCCCTTCGGTCTCCTTAATGCTGGGGCTACCTACCAGAGGCTCGTCAATATGATGTTCGAGAAACAAATTGGTAAGACAATGGAAGTCTATGTAGACGACATGTTGGTCAAGTCTAAGGAAGCTGTGGATCACATCTCTCACCTCGCAGAAATGTTTGATATACTAAGGAAGTACAGAATGAAGCTTAACCCCCAGAAGTGTGTCTTTGGGGTCGAATCTGGAAAGTTTTTGGGATTCATTGTCAACCACCGAGGAATTGAAGCGAACCCAGATTAAATAAAGGCTCTAATGGACATGCGATCCCCAAGAAGTGTGAAAGAAGTACAGAGTCTAACAGGAAGGATCGCAGCTCTCAACCGGTTCGTTTCTAAATCATCAGATAAGTGCCATGAGTTCTTTAAGGCCATTAAAAAGGTGGGAAAAAACTTTGAGTGGACATTGGAATGCGAGGAGGCCTTTCAGAAGATAAAGGAACATTTGGGCTCGCCACCACTTCTCTCGAAGCCCCTTAAAGGCGAGGTCCTCATTGTCTACCTCGCTGTGTCTGAACACGCGGTCAGTGCAGTATTGGTTCGCGAGGAGGGAAAAATTCAATATCCAGTCTACTATGTCAGTAAAAGAATGTTAGATGCTGAGACTCGATATACAAACATGGAGAAGCTAGCCTATGCCCTGGTCTTGGCCTCGCGGAAGTTAAAGCCCTATTTTCAGGCTCACAGCATTGAGGTTCGCACTGCCTACCCGCTGAGACAGGTAATGCACAAGCCAGAGTCCTCAGGGAGGTTGTTAAAATGGACAGTGGAGCTTAGTCAGTTTGACGTCGAATTTAAGCCTCGCGGCCCCATAAAAGGACAGGCACTAGCGGACTTTATCTTGGAATTTCCTCCCGAATCTGAGGGAGATGATTGGGCCATCGTAGCAGCTACAGAAATTATAGTTAACGAGGACAAAAGAGAAAATTCGACCTCGTGGTGGGAATTATACGTTGATGGGGCATCTAACAAGGAAGGATCCGGGGCCGGCATCGAATTGGTAACTCCAGAGGGGCACAAGATACAAAGTGCAGTACACTTCGCTTTTGAAGCCACCAATAATGCAGCAGAATACGAAGCCCTCATTATTGGCCTCAAACTGGCACTGGAAATGAAGGTAGAGAACCTCACAGCTTACAGCGATTCCATGCTAGTAACTTATCAACTCTGGAGTGGGTGGCAAGCTAGAGGAGAGCAGATTGAGCTATATCTGCGATGCGCACAGAGGTTGATGAAAAAATTCAACAATGTCAAAGTGGTTCATATTAGAAGAGAGAAGAATCAGGGAGCAGATGCACTGGCGAAGCTGGGGTCGCGTCGCGAGGCCACCCTACTTGGAATTATCCCACTGGAAATCCAGACAAAGCCCAGTGTACCAGAGGAGTTTGTTATGGAGATGGAGACCTTAGGGTCGACCTGGATGACCCCCATATGGGAGTATGTGAAAAATGGAGCCCTGCCTCAAGACAAAAAAGAAGCAAGAAAGATCAAGTATCAAGCTGCTCGCTATGTCATATATGACGAAGTCCTGTATCGAAGAGGGTTCAACACGCCGCTCCTAAGGTGTGTAGATGGAGAAGAATGCAATTACATTCTCAGAGAGGTTCATGAGGGGATATGTGGCAATCACTCGGGGTTAGTTCTCTGGCCCAAAAGATTCTTCGCCAAGGGTACTACTGGCCCACTTTGAAAAGAGATGCTTTTGAGTTCGCAAGGAAGTGTGATAATTGCCAAAGGATCGCTAACTACAGCAACGCTCCTGCCTCTCACCTCACCTCGCTAACGAGCCCATGGCCCTTTGCTATGTGGGGCATTGATCTAATTGGGGAGCTGCCTAAAGCTAAAGGAGGTGTCAAGTACGCAGTTGTGGCTGTTGATTATTTCACCAAGTGGGCCGAGGTTGAGCCACTTGCCACTATTACTGCAAAGAAACTCAAGGACTTCGTGTACAGGGCAATTGTGTGTCGCTATGGGATTCCTTATCAGCTCATATCAGATAATGGAAAGCAATTTGATAGCAAGGACATGAAAGAATTTTGTGAGAATTTGGGGATCAAAAAGAGTTTTTCAGCTGTGAGTCACCCCCAGACAAACGGCCAAACTGAGGCCATCAACAAAATCATCAAACATACTTTGAAGGCTAAGTTGGAGGAGAGCAAAGGCAATTGGCCTGAAGAATTACCAAGGGTCTTGTGGTCATACAACACGACCCCAAGGACCACAACTGGAGAGACTCCTTTTTCCTTAACGTATGGCTGCGAGGCCATGGTCCCAGTTGAGGTGGGCTCAGGGTCGTTTAGAAGGGAACATTACGATCCCGAAGCAAACGAAGTCAATCATAGATTGTACTTAGACATGATAGAAGAAACAAGAAGCGAGGCTCAGCTTCGCCTCGCGGCTTACCAACAAAGGACAGTGAGGTACTATAATGGGAAGGTCAAGGCAAGTCCTTTAAAGACAGGCGACCTCGTGCTTAGGAGAGTCATGCCTAACACTAAGGTCCCGGGTCATGGAGTCTTTGGTGCTAATTGGGAAGGGCCTTATAAAATCTATGCTACCCTCTCAGAGGGAACTTACTACCTCACAGACATGAAGGATAAAGTTATTCCGCGAGCTTGGAATGCGGAACACTTGCGCAAATACTATCAGTGAAGGCATCACTCCTGGTAGTTTCTATCTATTTCGCATGAATAAATTCATGCAAAATATTGGGGGGTAGTGGTCGTATAGACACCCTCCCTTTATGATGTAATGGCATGGGGCCTCGTCCCACTTACCACTTTTTTGGGCCTCGCCCCACTTACCACTTTTTTGGGCCTCGCCCCACTTATCATTTATTGGGCCTCGCCCCACATATCATTTATTGGGCCTCGCCCCGCTTGTCAACTTGTTTGGGCTTCGCCCCGTTTATCAATATAAAAGTTCAATTTCTTTATGAATTACTTTTTATTGTGCATTCAAATTTTACTTGCTTGTTCGTTAACATTAACATACTAAGGTCCAAGCCATCTCAACGATGCAAGGATCGCATTTGAAATTACTGCTACAACAATTTTAAGGAATCTAAGCAAAGGCATGCAAATCTAGCGCTATTCAAGACAATTCAACATGCAAAGATGAAATAAAGATATAATCTCGAAGTCAAAGTACTAAGGAAGCGAAGCTAAATTACTTAGGCAAACATGTTATGTGCAAAAATAACAACAGACAACACAGGATGGAAAAGTAAAAGTGATGTCAATCCATAATTAGAGGGTCGTTATGCGATCCCAATGCAGTTGGCAGAGTTAAAAGGTTATCAGAGTTAAACAAAATAATATTAAATGTTGCGAGACATTCAAGGGGTGTCCGCATCCCCAGTTCGGTACTCAGAAACAAAAGAATAATTCAAGGTTTTGCGGCTTCAGCTGCGTTGGTTTGTGTGGCTTCGCTAGCGAGCATGGCTGCCTCCTTCGCATCCTCTTCTTCGATCTCTTTGCGAAGAGACTCTGCAAACTCAGCATTTCCAGGCCCGAGCCTTTCCCAGTCAAAGTCAGGAACTTTTCTGATAAAGCCCTTCATAAACTCAACCTGGGGAGCCTCCACTACAACGTCGTGATCAAGCTTGGCAGCCTCGAGCTCCTTCTTCAGTTTGCCCAGCTCTTCCCCATGCTCTCTCCTAAGAGTCTCCTCGAGCTCCTCTGCCTCCTTCAGGGATTTGCTTAAAGTATTCCTCTCATCAGTGATTTTCTTGAGCTCGGATCGCAGGGTAGCAGTTTCTGTTTCAAGGGCGAGTCTGTGAGTCTTCATCAGCGACCTCTTGTCCTCTTCTTTCTGGAACTTAAGGACTGCGACCTTCTTCTCCACTTTGGCTTTGACGGAGGCAAGGGTCTTCAACTCCTTGAGATGGGAAGTTTGACGGATGAACGCTTCAGACAAGCATTTGGACAGAGATTCAGCATTGTCAATCAGCTCGGCTCCCACCCAGCTCGTACACTCCTCTTCAGTAGCATGATTATACCCATGCTTCGCAAAGAGGTGATGAACAGGAGTAGCAGTTGCTGGGTGCTTAGGAACAGGAAGCACAGGTTCGTCCCTTCTAGTCTTCTTGGAGACATGATCTTCAGGGGTACCCTGAGTTCGCTGAGCAATCTCGGTGTTCTGTGACAATGGTGGAGGAGGTGGCAGTTCAGCAGTCTTTGGCTTGGGAGGGATTGTACCAGTCTTCGCGACGGGGATGGCCCCGCTTTTTTGGAGGAAAGGAGGTCTGCGACCGCTCTTACCCGACATACCTGAAAAATGGAAGTGAAATAACATTAGAAGCATAATAATAATACAAGTTATACAAATGCAAGAACAGTAAAGATGAATGCAGTGTTAAAGTTAACAAGGACGGAGTAATGGTCGTGTTATGACGAGGAGAATACCCTCGCTAGTGGTAACAACAACTCGAGAGGATGAGGCCTCCTCGCGAGCTTTCCTTTTCAAAGAGGTCTTCTTCGCTGCTGAGGGCCTCGTTTGCGAAGGAAGACCAACCCCTTCTTTCAAAAAACCGCACTCGATTAGGTTCTCGAGAGAAAGAAGAGTTCTAATGTTGCGGGCCTCTCGCGGAGTCTTCAGTACGTCATCAGCACGCTTCTTCTCTTCGCCCTTCAGGACGGTTCGCACTTGACCAACTGCGATCTCAGGAAGGACGAATTAGCGTATGGATCGAATGAAAGGAGGATGAAGTTAAAAGGATAGTTCCATACCTGGAAGATAATTAAAAGAAGTCTTGACTCTGGGCACGTCGTGGACATAGAAATAAGGACCTTTCCACGAGCAGGCGTTACTTGGGGCACTGTGATAAAGTTCTTTTTTGTTAAACTCTGGCCACATGGAGAAATAAACGTAGCCAAAGTCTGATGCCCCGCATCGCTTCAGTTGCAGAAAATAGCCCATGGTCCTCGCATCCAACTCAGGATAGCCGAGCTTATGGTAAAGAACGTAAAGGGCAATCATAGCTCTGTAGCCATTGGGATTTATTTGAATCGGGGCTAGATGGTACGTTTCACAAACATCCCTAATAAAAGGGTGAAGGGGAGAGGAGACGCCTATCTTCATCATTGCCGAGGTCAGAACCATTCGAGGCACTCTGCCACCATTCTCTCGATGATCGAAGCGGTAACATCGCATCGAAGACCTGGGGAGAATAATTTTGCCTTCTGGCCTGAAAATGTCAACCGCCTTAGCTAAAGACTCTGTATCTAGGGTCGTTGACAGATCCCTGCAGGCTAAGACGCGAGGTTGGCCGGGTTTCACTTTCGAACCTGGTTCGATGTCTTCAGGACGAGGACCGCCAACATATATGGTCCCTTCTAGCTCAGGTTGGGGGGTTGGTTCGTAAGGCTAGGGAGAAGCTTCTGGTATGTAATTTTAATCCGTGAAATTGACGACCTTGGCTACTTCATCGAGGCCGCCATCATCAGAGGAAGGCTCCTCATAGTCAGAGTCATCAGAATTGGCTTCGTTGTCATCTCCACCCTCATGCTCATAGTAGGTGGTACCTAGTGAGTTTGTGGAGGAGTCGTTAGCAATCTCTATGGGGGTCGTAGGAAGAAAGCTCTTATTAATAGGAGAAAGGAGTTTGGGGATACTGGAGAAAAGCTGATTTCCCTTCTCTAGGAGTTCATTCACTTCGTCTTGAATAGATGAAGGAATTTGGGGAGACGGTTGATTCTGCGAACTGGAAAGGACGCCGACAGATGTATTCTGCGAGGCAGACGGGTGTTTGGTTTTCCAGGAGCATAAATCGGTTTCCCGAGTATATTCTTCATTGGACCAATGGTGATCCAAGTACAATTTGAACGAGCTGTCACTCGCACTGGTAGCTTTGGCAATATTAGCGGCTGCTTGCTCGCTTATTGTGATGTGGGGAAGGGGTGAAGGAGTCCTCGAGGTATCGTCAGTAGACATCTGTAAAAGTGAATTATTAGTGTGTGCACTTACAGAATATTAAGGGGATTCAGAAGTATAGAAGGATCTAAGTGTTCTCACATCGCACGAGGTGGAAAAGTTGACTTGTATTCTTAAAAGGAAAGGACTGTTTTGCATTTAAATGAGGGATCGCATTTTCTGTCCTAGCGGGGTTAGGCTCGCAGGGTTAAATTATAAAGAAGGGGTCGCATATATTCGGGCTCGCGTCGCATACATGAATAGGTGATAAGAGAAGGAATTATGTACTATGCATGCATTTAAATGAATTTGAAGAACAAGGGAAGAAATCTTACTGTTGATGGAAGAAAAGCGTGAAGATCTGAGAAAAGTTGGAGCTCGTTCTTGTACGAAGGCGATCTGGTTCTCTGTTTAATCCGGGAGCAAACTGGCAGCAATTCGTTGTGTTGTTTATAAGGAAAGTGACAAATGATTGGGAAATCTGAGTTTATATAGTAGGCAGGAGAGAGAAAGGTATGCTACACGTGTCATCATCCTAGCAATCCAGAGCGGATCTCGAGACGAAACAGCTGCCAAAACCTTTCAAATTCATGGGGTCGCAACTACTCCAATGGTTATATCTATTCTTAGGCTCGCTTCGCGGTGACAACTCATAATTTTTGGGTCCACATCGCATCTCCAATGGCAATATGGACTCGGGGGTAGTTGTTATGCCCAAATCTGGCATAATGGCTAAATTGATTTAATTAGCTAAATTGATGGTTCATAATCTATGATGGGCCTAGAAGATGAAGATTGGGTCACTAAAGCCCACTATTGGAATCAGCCCAACATGCCTTGGCAATAATATCTCTATTACAGGAGCACCTCGCTCGCTACATGATTGCGCCTCGCTTTGTTGCGCCTCGCTTTGTGGCGCCTCGCTTTTGCATCACATCTGTCACTTACAGCGAGATCATCATCTCTCCTCTGGAAGGCTCATGGCCAGACCCAAGGTCGCATGAGTAGCTAGGCACAGGGATCGCTTCGCGTGGCCAGGCCTCTCAAGGTCGCATGCAAGGGCCCTGATGGATCTTTCATTCCAAACCTATCCGTTCGAGGCCATGGGCTTCTACAGCTAGATCATGGATCATGGATAGGATTGATGACTCACTGCCACGTCAGCCCTAGCTACATGGGCTTGGACTTTGGCTTATCTCTTAAAACCCTAGCCCGCCTAGGTAACTTGTGGCCCAAGAACTACGTCAGGCTTGATCCCTATAAATAGGGTACGTAGGCACCTTGATACGGATGAGAAACAGTTTACCTGAAAACACCTATCAAGCTTAGCCACATCTAAACACACAAACCCTAATCTTTTGTTCTTCTTTTATAGCAAAATATCCGTATTTTGCTCCGATAATCCAGCAAACCTCCAAAACATTGTTATACAATATTCTCTCTATAACATTTGGCGCTAGAAGGAGGGGCAGTCATTGAACTGGAAGAAGCGATGACTAAATCACACAAAAAAAGGAACGATGGGGAGACCCCGGAATCGCATAAGGTTAACACAAAAAGTAAGCTAAGTACAGTGCCAGCCACTGGAGGGTATTTTTGATCGTTTATTGATTTTCCTGTGACGATTTTTGCTAATAGCGCTAAGAAGCATATGAGAAGCAGTAGTAGCACAGTTGCTAAAATGGTGAAGATTGCATAGGGAAAGTACTCCATTTCTGTGGATGTACAAAAAATGAAATATCATACAAGAGAACTTTGATGCTCACACACCGTATATTTGGAAAACCGGAATCTCCACTAAGATTCAGGTCGTGCTTAGTGCTATATGAAAAGTAGCGTGCATAACAAACTTCCTCTGAATAATTGGTACTGATAACAAACTTCCTCTGAATTATTGGTACTGATAGCATCTTGTAGTAGCAGACTAGACGTAAATTAAAATATATCCTGATATTTTCATTTCAAGGAAAAAATATATTTGATTAAAAAGTACAATGCACAATCAATTTACATGTGACTCAAAAATCTGGATATGGAAATGCTCCGGAACTAGAAACTTCGTTCTTTCTCGATCGTCACTAATTAAATTTGTACAAATATCTAAATACACAACCCGATTGAAAAAACGGTATTTATCAAAAATACTAATTTTTTAAAGTTTTTTTGTGATTTTACCATCTTTTCAAAATATTTGCAAAAATACCAATTTATTTGCAAAAATACGGAGATTGCATTCAGTTGCATATGTGGTTGGTTGCATTTAGTTGCATGTGGTTGCATCCAGTTGCATATGTGGTTGCATGCAACTAATCTTATACGTAATTGAAAATTGAATTTACATATCTGGTTGTGCCGCTCTTATATAGAAGGAAATTAAATTGGCATTTTTTGGCTACGCACAATTGCATTCAGTTGCATATGTGGTTGGTTGCATTCAGTTGCATCCAATTGCATATGTGATTGCATGCAACTAACCTTATACGTAATTGAAAATTGAATTTACATATGTGGTTGAGCCGCTGCATAATAGGTTGAATTCAGTTGCATTTAGTTGCATATGTGGTTGATTGCATTGAGTTGCATATCTGGTTGCATCCAGTTGCATATGCAACCACATATGCAACCTCCGTATTTTTGCAAATATTTTGGTATTTTTGAAAAAAAATTTAGAAAAAGTATTTTTGTAAAGAAGTTTTTGAGCTTGGATATTTATGAAAAAATCCCTAGAAAAAAAATCCAAAAATCATAATTTTAAGTTAAATGATCCAAAATATTATAATTCAAAATTATAGACCTAAATTTCATACTAAAATACTAAATCATGTATTATTTTCATTTTTTTTATTTTACGTTACATCGTGTCTCGTTTAGGGGATGGGGATGGGGGACGCTCATCGTGTAGCAGTTTGGAAGGGTGGGGGACGCGTGGGCAGGGGGTTTCAAGGGGTGGGGGATTCTATGTAAAGTTTGGGGGGGAGAAAAGAGATTTCTAAATTACTAAAAAAATTAAATTTTTTATTTTTTTAATTAATATTTTAAACTTTTATCGGATTTGTTTTTTTGGGATTAAACCGTTTTCATTTGGGGTTCAACAGGTTCCATTTTCGGTTTAGAAATATTCAGTTTTTGAATTGAAATTTTTAAATTTATCTGTATTTCCTTAGGGGTTCACCAGTTAACCTTTGAGGTTCAACGATTCCATTTTGGATTTTAGAAATATTCAGAATTAGGAATAAATCGTATTAACCCTAAATCCTAAACCCTAACTTATCCTGATTTTTAAAAATTCGGTGTTGGTTTCCGATTTTTTAAAAATCAGGCCACCGGACTCAATAATCGATTTTTTAAAAATCAGACCGCCGGACTCAATATGAAAACACAATTTGAATTTACCATTTGATTATAAGTTTTTTAATAGTGTTGCAAATACATACTTAGTAAAAACCAAAAAAAAAAAAAAAAAAAAAAAGTAACACCACTTAAAATAGCGTTTTAGGTTCAAAACATCATTTTAAATAGAGTCTTGAACCCAAAACTCCACTTAAGTAGCTTTTTGTAAAAATAAAAATAAAAAGGCAAAATGCTACACGATGTAGCATTTTTGTTTAAAATTAAATATTTTACACGATTTAGTGTTTTAGTGTACTATTTGGGATCATTTTAAAATTGTAATAGATAGGATCAACATCTCCTAATTTTATTTTATTTCAATAATAAAGTACTTATAAATTTACAAATAATTATCTGTTGTAATACTTCTCGGAACCTGAATCAACAAATAATATACTATTAAACAATTGAGTTATCCAACCTCAATAATTGAATCATACAAAAAGAGAAAGAGAACAAAAACAACCATAAAGAATGTAGTACCTTTTCATGGATTTAGTCATACAGAAAGAGAGAGAGAGAACAAAAACAACCAAAAAGAATATAGTATCTTTTCATGAAGAGTTCATATTGGTGTTTTAAAAATTCATGTAAATAGCTGGTCATGATCAGTGCTACACAGCCACACAATGAGTTAAAAATGTTGATTATGTATACTTGCTTGATTATGACTTTGATGGTTACAAAATAAAATGATGTAAAGTCATTAGAACTTGTAGTTCAGAGGTCATTAAAAAGTTGCGAATTATGATGCGATACCACGTTTCCAGTTAATTCATTTGATTACTAATTTTCAAAGCTATGATACAACAGATACATCTTGGCAAAAATTCATAAGTTAACCAATTGTTTGTACACTGTGTATACCAGAAAATGGTCACGTTCGACACTTGTACTAGACAAGCCTTGTATCCACGCTTATGATGATACCCTAAGATTTTTACCTGGTATACACATATTACCTTAGGTATTAATATCAAACAAGCATGCAAGTTCTCAACTGCATTTACTTTATTTACAAGTTCTTCCACGTGTTTCAATCAACATATGTTAATCGATCATTCATGTCACATTAAAAAGGATGGTGGCTGGCGCGGAAAAGAAGATATGACAACCTTTCCTCTGGCTCTTCCAGTTTCTAAATATCCAAAAGCTTGTGGTACCTTCGAAAAATGAAATGGTCCTGCAGGGTCAATTACAGCCTTAAGGACTCCACTTTCTAAATACGGTCGAAGCTTTCCTAAAATTTCTCCAGAAACTGTTAAACCAGAATGAATTGCTCTTGGATTCGATGGAGGCCATGTTATGTCAATTATTGGTGCATGATCCTTAGCCACCACACTTGAATTCTTCGAGTCACCTGAAACATTAAAAATTAATTCAGAGTACCAAGCGTGACGCGAACATCAGAAGTTTCAAAGGTGTGGGAAATGACAAAGACTAAGTTTAGAAATTTACCAATTGTATCATATACAAAGTCATACTTCTCATTGATGTCCTCGTATCCAGTCATGGTGTAGTCTACAACCATATCAGCACCTAAGCTCTTTACAAACTTGACTTTAGTTGTACTAGTTGTTGCCACAACCTTAGAAGCTCCAAACAAGTACTTGGCCAATTGAACAACCAATGATCCAACACCACCAGCTCCACCAACTACAAAAACTGATTGTCCCTCCTTAAAACCCGCGGTTCTGAATCCTTGTATGGCTGTTTGAACTGCCACCGGTAAGCTAGCAGCCTCCTCAAATGAAAGCTTTTTTGGTTTCAAAGTCACTAAATGCTCCTCCACAACAATAAACTCAGCTAAAGTACCAAGCTGTTTGACTTCATCCACGCAAAAGTCCTGAATGTTTCCATAGACCTCATCACCTATATTGAAATCCAAAACGCTGTCGCCTTTTTTTGTCACAACCCCAGCCATGTCACAGCCAGGGATCATCTGCATCAATTTAGTACACATAATAAAACTGAATAAAGGGTCTGAAAATCAAACACTGGAAATAAACTCGCGGCTTTATTATTTTTTTTATCTTTTAATCTGAATTCGGAAATTAAAACTTGTACGTATGATTTCGTATTACTCCATTAGCTCTAATATCGAATTTTACTAACAGGAAAACATGCAGGAACAATTGGTCGTTGGCGCATCTTAGAATCAATGGGATTTAAAGCTGCAGCGCGAACTTGAACAAGTAACTGGTTGTGCTTGAGATGAGGGATTGCAATATCTATTAGCTTAAGTACTTCCTTTGGGCCATGCTCTTCATAAACCCAAGCTTTCTGCATTTTGTTTTAACCAGAAATCAAATTCTTACACAATGATTTGTGTTTTTTTATGGAGTTTAAAATTGTAACAATCAAGTAACATACATATATAGAAGGCATATTAGTCAGTGTTTGAGTGAGTCTGGTAACAAGATTACAAATGGATTCCAATAATGCATGGATAATTTATAGAACGTTATTTTTTTAAAGGGTTAAATCTCAAAGTGCTCATTGAAGTGGAGGGCTGGTATCAAATTGCTCACTCTAGTTATCGGTATCTCATTTGAATCATTAAAGTCATAATAAATATCAAATGGATACCTTTAAAATATACTCAAAAAATAAAAATAATTTTTCATTGATTTCTACATATTTTTCTTGAATGCTTCCTTAACCAAACGAAAGGTTAATAATTCTAGTATTTCTGATAATATATTTAGATTTTTAAAAATTCACTTACTATTTATTTTTAATTTTATTGTCATTTTCCTTGTTTTAATTAAAAATAAATAGTAAATAAACTTTTTAAATTCTAAATATATTATCAAAAATACTAGGATTATTAACCTTTCGTTTGGTTATGGAACCATTCAAGAAAAATGTGTAGATATCAATGAAAAATTATTTTTATTTTTTGAGTATATTTTAAAGGTATCCATTTGATATTTATTATGACTTTAATGATTCAAATGAGATGCCGATAGTTAGGGTGAGCAATTTGATACTAGCACTCCACTTCGGTGAGCACTTTGAGATTTAACCCTTTTTTTAAATGCTTAGAGCAACTCCAAGAGATCCCTTATATGACCTCCTAACTCAAATTATAAAGGATTATGTTTAAAATTGTGCTCCAACATGCTCTTAACTTTTCCTTAAAAAGTTAAGAGCATCATGTCATCCCTTATCTTTAAGGACTCCCTTATTTCACTTTTATCAATAAAATATTATTTTCCCTCCTCTTTCCAATTGTTTCCCTCTTTTTTTGTTCTTGCTTCCTTCCTTTTATTAATTATTTAATAATTATAAGGATCAATTATAAGGAAGCTTGTTGGAGTTGTCATACCTTATACTATCCTAAATCACTAAAAGCCTAATATTTTATAATATTTATAATGAAAACACAAGGAGGCTGTTGGAGTTGCTCTTATGCAATCAAGTTTTAGCTTTTTCTTAATACCAGAAGAATCCTTATAATGAATCTTACATTAATTTGTATCGTTAAATTAAACGATATCGTGGAAATAGACCATAAATTTGAAACTTGAATTAATTTAATAACAAAAATAAAATAATTGACAAATAGCATTAGTGATTTCAACATTCTAACCAACAAGAATAATTGATCAACTTGGTGTCTAGTTTCTACTTCTTAATGATTATTTACGTGAATCAAATACCATACTAAAACTAAATATTGATAAATCCCGAATATCTGTTAAACTAAAGTTAGGATTAATCATCGGTTTACATGTCAATTCTTGTCTATTAATATTTAATTAGTAGTAAGTTAGTAACTGGTATTGTAAACTGTAAATTTATAATGGCAAAACAGGTAATGGTGTGGCACGTAGTTGGCCTGTTTACGTTACATTATTCTGTGGGCAGTGGATGAAGACAATTTTATTTCGTTAATTGCAAAGGGAAAGGGTGTATTTTTTAAAATAAATATGTCAATAGTATATAAGCTATTAGTAAAGAAAGCTCGTAACAGGACAATTAAAATGTATCATTAGCCTATGTTCATGTCAGGTGTACAAATATATAAGAGGGTGATTTGAGACTAATTTTTGTTTAGCTAAATGATTAATTGAGATTAGTCACTCCAACAAAGAATTAAAGAACATGTCCTCTAGTTCATTGCATTGGTGTGGTGCCCCCTCTTTTCTTTCACTCTCCTTCGCTAGTAGTCTAATGGGAGGTTCACACAACACAAGCTTCCTTCTCTTGCAACAAATAATATGTTGTTAGAAAAAAATTAATTAGCCAAAGCCATTTTTTTAAAACGCAAAAATTAAAATTAATCATTAATTTACAAACTTGAAAATCTAGCAATTTTTTTAAAAGAAATTAAGTGTAAAGTACGATACTCTGTAATTTGCTCTTGTTCTAAATTTACCCAACTCTGTAACATGTATGCCTGTCTCTCGAGTTATGCTGACTGCTGCAAATGTCGTTTCAGTTGGACGAAGTGAAGAGTTCTTTTTTTGACAAATAAGTTAAGTGCTTTTCGGTGCTGGTAAACATGTGACTTGCAGCTGGCGGTAATTGTATGAATTAGTTCCTGTCCTGAAGGGTGTAAACATGATATAAGAGGGTTTTTTTTTTTTGATAAATAGCTGTTAAGAGTCTTGCAAAGGCGAGTTTGTATAAAGGCTCAACTTAAAGCTCGAGTCAAAGACTTACAGGACTCATAAAATGTTTGCTGATCTACTTGATTCCATCTCATGCTCTTGGTTTTTGTCACAGACGATTATTGCTCTCTTCTCAACAGTCAAGTCTGTACAATAACTTATGCAGCAGGCTACTGCTATCATATTTCCAGACTTCAGACTTGATTCTTTCGATAGCACAAATAATTTGATGTTCACTTTTCACTTTGTTCTGCACTTTGTCTTTACAACCACAAACCACTAATGATGCTGTCATATTTACATCATTTCATATTCCACATTACATACATGCAGAAGCTTAACTCCTATACAAGGCTAAAGCTACTAATCAAATTTGCCCATTAAAACTGTAAAATGCATCTTTCGCCCATTACCATGTACGCTTCATTCTGCAAGAACAATCCTTGTACTTATTTAAAACTTTATCAATGCTCTTAGTTAGATCCGAAATTCTTGTTCCATTGTTCGAGCTCTTCCCACTTGCTTTTCTGAAGGCTAGGTCTTATAACAGTCATGGCACTCTGAAAATCTGAGTACTTTAAGCTTCTCACCTGATCAATTAACATCACAGGACAAAAAAAAAAAGATTGAATGCGACAATGAAAAGGTTTGGCTCATGCTTCAAAGTCAACCCGACAACATCAAGTTCTACAACATAGCACATACTGATAACAATTGACAAGGTCTTGGAGGAGCATAATACAATATTTCAACTTGAGGGGACAAAAAAGGGGACCAAACTGCAGTATCTACTTAAATGTGATTTAAAAACAGAAAAAAAATAAAACACGTATAATAAGTATTTAAAAGGGATACCTGGTTTGCTTTGATAGTAAGAACCTTTGATCCAAGCTCTCTGATTGGCATCATCGCAGCTTCCTGACATAAGGCTTGTAAATCACTTCCGGAATACCCTACAACAGTAGCCATAACGACGGGTATAAGGCACGTGATATTCATTTAGCTAGACAAAATTTAATAATTTACTACTAGTGTGCATCGTCATGCAATCCATGTGGTGCATGTAATTTTAAGACATGATAATTGAATAATCAACATATCATGTCCTTTATTACACAGTTGCAACAAACTACATAGTTCAGATTTCAAAATCATCTTACCTTCTGTCTCTCTCACAAGTCTCTCTAGGTCTCCACCTGATGCAATAAACAAGAGTAACATTCAGAAAAAATTCTAGTACAGACTGGCAGAGGATTCATAGGCAAACTTCTAATAAGATGTCCTCTAGAGGCAAACCTCAATAGAAGCAAAAATAATTATGACAAATAGAGAAAAAGATCTGTACTACAAAAAATTTTGGCACGCTGCACAGACAAACCCAACCTATGTACTAAGAATACTTGAGAAAGAAAAATTTAGTCATTGATCAGCTAAAGTAATCCAGCACAAGTTGCATATAGAGAAATTGACAAGTTTATTACGTCATCAGGAACCGTTGATTATTTCTTTCACTTTATTTTTTAATTCGTGCCTTGGGTGGTTTTTTTTTTGGGGGGGGGGGGGGTCCTCAAGTTTTCATGATTATACAGAAAAAGTAAGAGGAACCTTGCGCAATTATCTGAATTATTAGGCGTGCCTACTTGAACTTCATAAGCTCTTTATATAAAAATATCACACTTGTATTAATCAATATTAGGCAGCACAACAGACGGTCTAGGAAGATAAAAATGGACTGCTTAGGGTTGCATGTCTTTCTCAGTTTCTCTAGTGCAAACAAAAACTTCATGCATAGAGAATAACACACGATATATGTTATGAACTGTAGAAATGAAGCACAACTTACCGGGCAATGAAAATGCTTGGCCTTTCAGCTTGTGTTTAAAAAGAATTTTACGAACATTTGCATCGGGCAAAGGAATGTAAATTCTTTTCACCTGTTGAAGAATTAATACTTTCAAACAGGGTCACCAACTGATTGCTAAAAAAAAAGTCATTTCAACTCAGTTGTACAAAAAAAAAAGACCTTAACCGCAAAATGGGCATAAAATATACTTAATAATAAGGTCCAAATCATTTTACTAATTATAGCAAGTACTAGACAATAAATTGTTCTTATGTCCCTCAGATGCTACACAAGCATCGACATACATACCAATCTCCTCAGCACTGCATCATCCAATTCCTGAGGTTTATTAGTTGCACCTGCACACAGGTCAGCAAGCATTATAATAGCAAAGTAATGTAGTGATACATATATTGAGTTTTCTTTGTTAAATGCTGAAATCTCTAATACATGGAATGCAGCTGCATTCACATGCCTTGATAAAAGGCCACTCAGTTCCTTCTGTGAAGTTATTTCCTTATTTCTCGCTGATACTTGTAATCAAAACAATTCCAAAGAATAATGAAAAAAAATAAGCAGGTAGAAGGAATGATATAAATAGCAGAAACCAGTTATTAAGAGTATGCTTTTAGGAGTTAAAGAAAGAAAAATAAAAGAAGACCCCAAAGGAGCTAAGCTTAGAACCATCTGACACGACATCTATTGATATACATCTGGAAAAGAATAAATTGAGATACTGAATATCATTATATAAACATCAAGATAAGGCATAACTAAGCGAATATGAATCTTACCAATAACAATTACTAGATCATCAGAATTTGAGGTCACCCCATCAAATTGAACTAAAAACTCTGACTTCAGTCTTCTGCTTGCTTCATTCTCACTGGATGTCCTTGTTGACATAATACTATCAATCTGTTTAAGACGAAATAAATAAATAAATAAATAAATAAACAGAAGAAAAAACTTGTTTAATTCTTAAGCCACACTATTTTACTACTTTGGCTAAAGCACATAAACAGAACCAGGGGAAAGATACGGTCACAATCAGTAGCAGCAAAAGGACAATTAGATCAAAGTAACACAGATGGAATCTAGTATTAAATGCAAATGCAACTGTGTAATTCTTACAACATGCTAGTTTCATTTTCGGCTAAACACAAATGAACAGAACCAGGGGTAAAACATATAGTCATAATTCGGTAGCACCAAGGATGGACTCATCAAGACAGACAATTAGGGTCAAAGAGACATGGAAGGAACAAGTAGTAGCTAGAAAAACCCAAGGACAGAGGTGAGCAAAAAAAAAAAAGCAACCACAAATAAACTCAGAGGCAGTTCCGTACTTCATCAATAAATATGACGGATGGCTTCCTGGAAATCGCAACCATGAAAAGTGTCCGAACAAGCTTTTCACCCTCTCCTACCTGTTTAAGTTGGGACATTAAGATATTACAGATCTAAAAAACAGAATTGGCAAACAGTAAATGCCCATGCACATAACAGGAGTAAGGCCAAATACATACCCACTTTGAAGTAAGTGATGAAGCAGAAACATTGAAAAAGGTAGCTTCTGATTCTGATGCAACTGCCTTAGCCAGCATGGTTTTCCCAGTACCGGGTGGACCAAAGAGAAGCAAACCTGACCAATAGAAACAGGAGTAAGAGACTAATTTATTCTTCCAGAACTGAAGTAGAGATATAAAACTGTAAATTTGTCGAGATACAACCTCTGGATGTCCTACGAAGGCCAGTAAATATGTCTTTTCTCTTTGTTGGCAGGACCACCATTTCCAGTAAAGTTTGCTTAGCCTTTTCAAGACCAGCTGTTAACAACAAATGCCATGTGATGTAAGAGTAAATACTTAAATACACAGTAATAAATGGATTTTATTAAAAATGCTATAGTCTCTAACCAATATCATCCCATTTGACAGAAGGGCTTCTGTCCACGATCACAGATTCTATCATTTCTACCAATTTTCCATCATAACCATTATCTTGCACAGGTTTCGGAGCTTTGACATTCTTTGTGTCACTTTTAATGCTAGTATTATGTCCAGTTGAACCAGAAGAAATATGCGATGCTACTTTTCTAGGACCAGATATTGTTCGTATAACTGCTCCACTTTGTGCCTGAGGTAGAAGGTGTTATGTTGCAATATCATCATCATAATTTATAAAAACAAAAAAAATTATTAATTTAACAAGGGATTGCTCAAATATGCGTGGAACCATGACGAATACATAATATAACAGTCATCAAAAAAGATGGGTGCATTCAAAACTACAAACTAAGAGAAATTTGTTTCCGACTAAAAATTAGGGGTTTAAGAAGAGAAAAAGGACACAAGATGTCCACATATTAATATAGTTAAAAAAAAGTAGTATATGCAAGGAACATAGTATGCCGTAAATGTCTTTGTGTCAGGAACTGTAAACTGAATTTGCAGAAATGTAAATGTTTTTGGTGTTTTATGTGTTTATGATAGAGATAACAGTAGATATAAGCTAGAATTGAAGAATCTAACAAAGATTAGCAGAGAATAGAGGTAGAAATAAGCAGAGAAAGTAGCTTGCAGAAGAAGAAAATCAGTTATAGAGAGAGAGTCTAGAGAGAGAGAGAGATTGGTGGAAAAGTATTTCCATTTTCTGTAAAATATCAAATCGTACTGAATATTACAAACTCCAAACTATTTATACTAGTACTGATATAACAGTCTTGCTGGAAAAGACTAACATACCCTTACTTACATATTAGCCTTACTACATACTATAGTACTAGTACTTCATTACTTCTACTACTGATAAGCCAGATCATAACATCCCTTCCCCCTTCAAATGGCAACCAAGTCCTCATGGTTGCTGAGAGAAATCTGGAAAATTGCACTGCAACAAATCTTCATCCTCCCATGTTGCTTCATCAACACCACAACCCTTCCATTGGATCAACTGCTGATAGACCACCTTCTTATCCCTTAGAATGCTCCTAGTGTCCAACTTCCTGAGTGGGCTCAAGTCAATTATTCCTTGATCATTGACAGGAGGTAACTGATGTTGAACCTTCAACTGTCCTACAGCCTTTTTAAGTTGAGACACATGAAAGACAGGGTGTATTCTTGAAGTGGCAGGTAGTGCCAACCTATAAGCCACAGGTCCAATCTTTTCAATGACCTCATATGGCCCAAAATACTTAGCTGATAGCTTTAAGTTTTTCCTGATGGCCACAGTCACCTGCCTATAGGGTTGAAGCTTCAAATAAACCCAGTCTCCTTTCTGAAAAACTCTTTCTGACCTCTTGGAATGTGCATAACTCTTCATCCTTACTTGAGCAGCCTCCAACAATTCCTTAAGTTCCAGCCACTGTCTTTGTTTATCCTCCAAAAGTGACTCCAAGGTTCCTATGTTGGAGTGATTTCTGGTTTGCCAAGCTATGTGTCTTGGCTTAGTGCCATACACCACCATATAAGGTGTGGAGTTTAGGGTGGTATGAAAAGTGGTATTGTACCACCATTCAGCAGCAGCCAACCAATTAGCCCAGTTTTTAGGGTTATGACAGGTCATACTTCTCAGGTACTGCTCCACACATTGATTCACTCTCTCAGTGCTTCCATCAGACTGAGGGTGGTAAGCTGAGCTCATGTTTAACCTGGTGCCAGAGATCTTGAAGAGTGTTTGCCAAAATTCACTAAGAAATAGGCTGTCCCTATCACTGACAATAGATTCTGGAAGCCCATGCAACCTATACACTTGTTCAAAGAATATCTGAGCCAATCCTTTAGCAGAAATGGGGTGAGACAATGCCAGAAAATGTGCATATCTGCTAAACCTGTCCACAATTACCCAAATAACCTCAAATCCTCTTGATTTTGGCAAACCTGTAATGAAATCCATAGCTATATCCCTCCAGGGCTCTTGTGGAATCTCCAAGGGTTTCAGCAGACCAGGGCTGTGGACATGCTCTCCCTTAACTTGCTGACAAATAGCACACTCCCTTACCCATCTACCAATGTCCTGTCTCATTGAAGACCAGTAAAAATATTCACTAACTCTTTTAAAGGTAGCTCTATTGCCAGAATGCCCACCCACACCATTGGAATGCAACTCCTCAAAAACCTGTTTCCTCAAGTCTCCTTTGCCAATCACCCATTTCCCTCTAAACTGCAGCAATCCATTAATAATGTAATACTGTTGAGGACCAGCCTTAGTTATAACTGCCTCAGATATGATCTCCTTTAATTCTTCATCTCCTTCATAGCTGGTCAACAACTGCTCCATCCAGAGTGGCACCACTGTTGTCATTTGATTACAAGATCCTTCAATCTCTAATTTTGAATCTGAAGTAAGAATAACCTCTTTATCTTGCCAATAAAACTGTAAGGTCTGCTTCTCAAAGTTGCACTGAATATCTCCTAACTGAGATAGCCACTTAATACCCAAAATGACATCCCAATCCAATAAATCTACTAACCATACTTCAGTGGTGAACTCAGTATCTTCCCACTTCCAAGTAAACTCAGTGCACAACCTACTACTGGTGAGTACAGCTCCATTAGGAAGTTGTATTTGAACAGAATTCCTGGTCTCCATCTTCATATCTCCTTCCTTAAAACTCAAAGCATTGATCAAATTTAGAGAGCTTCCACCATCCACTAAGACCTTCAAAGCCTGGTCTTTGTAAGAACCACCAAATTGCAAAGGTTTGAGTTGCTTGCATGCTGGTAAACCCAGAGCTGCTAAGAGTAACTCCTGATCCTTCCAATCATCTTTATTTTCTCCAGGAATCTCATCATACTTAGGCTCTTCAATGTAATCCTCAATCACTTCATCATCTGCTACCATCAAGAATGTTTGAGGCCTTTTACACTCATGACCTTTGCTAAACTTATCATCACAATAGAAACAGAGACCTTTTTGTCTCCTTTCCTCTCTCTGAGAGTAGGTCAGGGGCCTGGGCTTGGAAGTAATGGTTTCAACTGACTTGGATGGAGAGAGAATTGATGATCCTTTAGTATTGCCTTGATTCATTACTCCAGTAGTTTCCTTGCTAGCATTTTGTACACCCTGGCCTCCTTTGTAACTTCCATAACTGTTGTTCCTTTTAGGTTGAGACCCTAGGGTTTGCTCATAGTACCTAGCCAATCTCAAGGCCTGCTGTAGAGAACTAGGCTCCAGTAACCTAATCATTCCCTTAATTTCCATTTGCAATCCTCCAACAAAGTTTTCTAAGAAATACTCACTAGTTAAGCCAGGAATTTTCTTCAAAATCTGTCCTCTGCATTTTTCAAACTCATCATAGTAAGCCTCCACTGTGCTGGTTTGTTGCAACCTCTTGAATCTATCAAACACCAAGTCAGTCTCAATATCACCAAACCTAGCCAGAAAAGCTTCACAAAACTGCTGCCAAGAGACTGCCTCTTGCCCAATCATATAGGACTTGTACCATGATCTAGGGATCCCAGTGAGATGCATGGCTGCAATTGCAGCTCTTCTCCTATCATTCACTTCATAGATGGTGAAGTACTCCTCACAATCTCTAAGCCACTCCACTGTATCAGTTCCTTCCTTGAAGGCTGGAAAACTGAGTTTCAAATGTTTCAAACTCTGTTTATCACTGTAGTTCCTATTTCTGAACCTGTCACCTTGTTGTTCAGGCTCCACCTTCATCTCCATCTGATTGAACCTATCCCTTTCCCAAGCAGCATGTAAAGGATTTCTGAACATTCCTTTGCCTTTAGAAGTTGAGAATTGTTCCCCAAACTCTCCTGTCTCCTCCTCATCATAATCTTCATCTGAGTTTCTAGCATTAACTAATCCTTTCATTCCTACAACTAACATCTCAATCTGTTGTTGTAGTTTCCCAATCTTCTCATCAGTACCTAGCATATGACCTTGCAGATCCTGATTTAGCATTCTCAAAGTGCCTTGATGAGAAGTCTCAGCACTAAAATTCTGTTTGTAACTCATCTTATCTCCACTGAACTTATAATCAATTCACAATCCACCAATTAACTACACAATTCAGCAAGCCACAACAATATCACACAATTTAAACAATCCTCCAGTAATTCACCTCAACAAACAGCACTCACAGTATTACTACTAACAGAACAGAGCAGAGACGAACTAGAGAGGACTAAAAACTCAATAGATCTAATTTTTTTGTGCTTTTTCTCAAGGATTACAAACAGAACTACTAAATCTATATAAAACGAGAGTAATCAGCTAAGAAACTTCAACAAACAGTGAATTCAACTAGTTCAGACCAGAGATCAAACACCTGATGTGCGTAGATCATAACTTCTCGAACTCAACTGCGATTACTCTGAAACTTAGACCGATCTGCTCGTTTTGAAGTGCACAACATGATTGAAGCTGTGGTTGATCAAATTTCGAAGCTCTGATACCAAATCTGTCAGGAACTGTAAACTGAATTTGCAGAAATGTAAATGTTTTTGGTGTTTTATGTGTTTATGATAGAGATAACAGTAGATATAAGCTAGAATTGAAGAATCTAACAAAGATTAGCAGAGAATAGAGGTAGAAATAAGCAGAGAAAGTAGCTTGCAGAAGAAGAAAATCAGTTATAGAGAGAGAGTCTAGAGAGAGAGAGAGATTGGTGGAAAAGTATTTCCATTTTCTGTAAAATATCAAATCGTACTGAATATTACAAACTCCAAACTATTTATACTAGTACTGATATAACAGTCTTGCTGGAAAAGACTAACATACCCTTACTTACATATTAGCCTTACTACATACTATAGTACTAGTACTTCATTACTTCTACTACTGATAAGCCAGATCATAACACTTTGCCAATAGATCATCGTAACTATGACCTCAACCACGTAAAATATTCCTGTTACATGATAGATAATGTTCAGACAACAACTATGTGATGCGGGACAAGGAATTAAAATCAGAAAAGGGATAGATAATTGTGGAAAACTGCAAAAACCCACAATCCCTAAGGCGATTAAAACAAATTACTACCCCTGAAATGTTTCAACAACAAAAGAGAGGGGTTTGTTAGGATTGCAACCCATGACAAGAGAACAAACAAGTTCAATACTCCCTCCTTCCCAAATGAATTGTCATATTTGACCTCTTTGTGGTCAATTTGACCAAATTTTGACTAAAATTTTTTAATTTGTTTGAAAGTATACACAATTTATTTAAAATGTAAAATTTTCAGTTTCTTATAATTATAAAAGGATAACTTTAAATTTTCAGTCAAAGATCGGTCAATTTGACCGAAAGAACTCAAATATGACAGTTGACTCAGGATGGAGGGAGTATCAATTAATCAATCAAATTCATCTTATTAATAAAAGATTACATCTCTTTATATAGACAAGTAAAACCCTAATAATTAACCACCAAGTTGAAACCTAATAGTAAAGGAAACAAATTCTTTTGTTATTTTCAACCATTATCTAGAACAGTCCTAATATATATAATATAGCTTTATTGCTAAATACGATTAAATCTATTCCTAACTTATAACATAAAACTAATACAAATCAAGATTTTAAATCCTTGCTCCGCATCACTGTCACCATCTGATCTCGCGCGGCACAAAAACAAGCTAGATGTATACTCCCTCCGTCCCGGTGATTTATATACGCTTGGTTTGGGCACGGAGACCAAGAAAATGTATAAAAAATGAGTAAAGTTAGATGAAAAGTGGGTAAAGTGGTGGGACCTATCAATATTTAATAATAGATTTGAGATAGTGGAGGAAAGTAGTGGGTGTAATAGTATTTTATATTATAAATTTGAGATAGTGGAGGAAAGTTAGTGGGTGTAATAGTGTTTTTTATTATTAAAACTTTACTATTTTTGGAATGTATAGAAATGATGGGACACCCCAAAATAGTAAGTGTATAGAAATGAATGGGACAGAGGGAGTACGAAACTGAAATTAATGTAGGAGACATACGAAAATCAGTAGACCTACAGGGGGAGTCTTCAATTTCAAATCATGGATGAAGAGAGTATCTAATATTATGTTACTCTAAGAGGACTTGGAGTTTGGAGATCTATTAAAGAAAGGGAGGGAAAAGTAAACTCGGCAATGTGGAACTGTTTTATGTTCCTAGCATCATACGAGCTCATTGATAGAAAACTAATAAGGTAAACATGGTTTCAACTGACATTTCTCTCTTGTGCCTTTCATTCAATGAAGCCTTTTAGATAGTAATTGTGGCAGCAAGTAACATCAGACAAAAGCACAGTCATAGCATTTCCATTAAGTACAAGATGGTAATTTTATGTACCTTAGCAGCCTAGAAGATTAAAAGTCAATTTTAATTTTTAAATGCCAAAGTCAACTTATACCAGAAACCAAACAACAGTAGCGTACTTTCAGAAATCATTTAATAGAATCATGGGAAGTAATCAAGGTCATTTCAGTGCTTCCATTATTAAAATTTACAAAATATTGTTTCAAGGGTCTATTCAGCAAGGAGATGGCACAAACTCCTGTTAAGGAAAAAAATATTGTTTAACAGAAATTTGATAAACTTACAATATAATAGGACCAACCCGTACCTTGTTAACTGATTTGCCACCTGACATAAAAATCAGAAAAAACACCAAATGAGACGTTAGCAGGTAATTAAAATTAAGGGACCATCCAACAGTAGGAAAACACAAGTACGATAAGCGCTAACCTGTCCGTCGGCTTAGCACAAGAAGTCTTTCTGAAGCATGCCCCTGCCACTTTAATATCTTTTCACGATAAGATTTCACCTTCTCCTGTTCACTATGGTAAAAATCATGAATTAATAATAGAAACAAGTTGAAGCCCTAAATTGTCCAGATTGTCTGAATTAGTTTGTTTGTCAATTAAAAACCTATGACTTGATTCTCTTGATATGATTGTACACTTGTTGTCTTATGAAGCATAACACAACTAGTGCACAGCATGGTGTTGTCCTTAATGTGAAAAGGTTAGATCCTAAGGAACTATTTTGTACTTGTCTTATCCTGGTTTTCTTAACTAAATCTTGTGGGCTTCACGTTATTTAGCGCATAGTGTTTTTTTATGGTATTGAGTGTCGATGCAGGACATATCGTAAAACAATAATGTATGGTAATTTGGGAAGACAAACCGCATAAAATTCATTACCCCAAGGATTTCACAACCACAAAAAATCCACTACCCCAAGGATTTGCAAAAAAAAAAAAAAAATTACGAATAGCTAACCCACAAAGAGGAGACTCAAGTTAATATTCCAAAAGTTTCTCGAAAATCAAGTCTTCCATTATGTGGGGTTTACATCACTTATCTTGGGAACATTAACCTAGTAAAATAACCTAGTAACCAAAAATACCTATTTCAACTCAACTTCCTTTGAAAATCACAAAATTACAACAAAAACCAGACTCATGAACTTAAAGATTAAACCTTTATCATTCCTAATTGAAGTAAGTTACCAAATTAACCTCTATTAGCATTCAAAATCACAAAACTTGACTTACGCACAAAAAGATGAAAACTTTATTAACCCTAACCAAACAAATTGATCAAAAAACCTGGAAGTAATATAGGAAGGCACGGGAGTGGAACTAGCTTCGATCAAAATACGCTGGGCGTTCTGATAATGCAAAACGGCGTCGTCTAACAAGCCCCATTCTTCAGCCCTAACGGCCTTATCAATTTCGACTTTGGCTAGATCGAAGTAGCCTTTAAGCTTATAGGCAGCGCGCTCGTTGGAAACGACGGCGTCCATAGGTGAATTGCTAGAATTAGGAGATTGTTGTGAAGATGAAGAGGAAGGATCGGAGAAGAATGAACCCACCAGTTGTTTCAGAAAACTCATCGCTCAGGCATATTATTCATGGAGTATGTATGTATGTATGTATGTGATTTTGTATGTACACTCAATTTTAGTATAGGTTGTAGTTGATTCGCCAAAGGGCTTGCGAGTTTGAGAAAACACGCAGGCAGATCATTTAGGCCTCGCTTGTTTATTCAACAGGAACTCACAAAATCCAGGATTCTGGAATAATCTGTCCGATTGTTAAAATATACGATTACACAACCATTTTATTTAAAAAATAAATAATAATAATAATAAATACTCAATACTTATTATGTTAATACAAAATTAAAAATAAAATTAATTGTAGAATAATATCAAATTGCTATATATAAAATTAAAAGACAAATATTTATAATGCTGTATAGAATCTATTGTGTACAAACTATAGTAAAATAAATAAATGATTTTAGTATTATAAAGATAAATAAATTAATAGTTATAAATTACTATAAAACTATTATCAATAAATATATATTTTTATATAATTTAGAACCTTAAAAATAAGATTTTAACAATTTGTCTAAATCAAATGGAGCAATCCAATTTAAAATAAAAACAAATTCTACAACTAAAAAGATAATAAATAACTATGTTTATAAATAGAAAATAGAATATTTATCAAAAATACCATGTTTTCTAAGTTTTTGCGATTTTATCATTTTCTCAACATATTTGAAAAATTATTTATTTTTATTTTTTTTTGCCAAGGCAAAATTATTTATTTTAAAATAAAATAATTTACAAAAATACTATCTAATTTGCAAACTCATTGCATATATGGCTAGGCTGCAGGCTGAATATGTGGTTGCAAATATTTGCATTAGTTCGAATTTTTGCAAATAAGATTGTATTTTTACAAATTATTAATATTTTTGCGAAAAGAATCTGAACTTAGGTATTTATGAAAAAAAAACCCTAGAAAATAATAGTACGTTAAAGAAATTTTATGACAAGAAAATTAAAAAGTTCAAATAATTAATCTTGAAGAAAAGTACTAATTAATAAAAAATATAATTATAAATATAAAATACAAAAGTGAAGTAAATAAAATTTTTGCGCTATCTGGATGATCACGTGCTAAGTAATTAGCTATATAGTTAATTTTAAAAATCATTTAATTGTAATCAAACACCGTTGTAATTCCTTACTTGGGTTATACTTTATAGCATATCAAACCAGTCCTTTGATATCGTACAAACTATAAACTCGTTTGGTTTTTTTATACTGTTATGGATTATGATTTTCGATCATCTTATTCATTCGCAACATGAGAAAAACACCGTCCACAAATTTGATCTATAATTTAACCGGTACTTAGTACGTACTTGTTTGCCCGGCATTGCCGGGATTTATACATTTAAGATAACTTAAAATTTCTTTCTTTTTGTTTTTGAATAAAAGAAATTTTGAATTATCTTAATAATTTAAAAACATGTGTTTCTAAATAATGTTGTATTGGAGAATAAGGGAATAGCTTAGGGGTATTATTGTAATACAATGAATATGTGTGCTTAGTTTGTTAGGGTTTAATAGTACTATAAAAACAGAGGAGATGTGTAGTGCATAACCATCTTGAATGAAATAATATTAGTACGGATTTTCTCTCTATTCTCTCTTCACTCACGACTCCATTGCATAAATGTGTAGAAGTTATCATGGTATCAGAGCAGCAATTGTTGGTTCAGAGAAATAAGAGAGTTAATAATGTGAGTAGTTGATTCATTCAAGATCAAGAAAAAAACCAGAAATTGCATAGATCGAGATTGGGTAAAGCCTTGATTACTCGTTGAGCTTGGACAAACCTTGTTTATTAGCTTTATTTAAAAAAGATCAAATACAGATTAAGACTCCATGCAATAGATCAAGTGCTCAAACCAAAACAAGTAAATGAATCTACTGATATAAAATACAATATGGAGTACATAGGATCTTGAACATAATGATTTTTTACAATGACATTATCTTAAGTAAAAAACGTAACTTGCTCCATAGTAGTTTCCTTGAATATAAAGAAAGGTTCTTTTATAGATTGTACTTCTCCCACAAGACCTTTAAGCTTGCCAGATCTCTTGATGGATAGAATATCTTCTATATGGTGGTGGTGGGAGGGCAAAATCACAAACATCACATATATATACACCTTCCATCATGGTAGTAATCATATCTTAATTAACCAATAATTGCAACCATAAATATAATTTATTTGGGCCATAACTTAACTAGTGGAAATTGAAAAGTTTCAAGAAATTGAAAAGTCTTATATAAAATTAAATAAGTCTAACATTCTCCCACTTGGCCCATATAACATTATTACTAATCATGATCTTTCATAATGCCCATTCTTTCAACATGTTCATTAAATGTCTTTGGGGGCAATCCCTTTGTTAACGGATCTACAACCATAATTCTTGTGCTAATGTGATCAATTGACACTCTTTGCTTCTGAACTTCTTCTTTAAGAAATAAGTATTTCACGTCCATATGCTTAGCACCATCAGTATACTTGTCATTTTTAGAAAAGAAGACTTCTACAGAATTATCACAATAAATTTTCAGCAGCTTGGCGATACTGTCAACAATTCCAAGTCCTGAAATAAAGTTCCGCAACCATAAACCATGAATGGTGACCTCATAACACCCAATAAATTCAGCCTCCATTATGGATGCAGCAATAACAGGCTGCTTCATACTTTTCCATGAGATCGCTCCTCCAGCTAGTAGAAACAAATAGCCAAATGTGGATTTTCTTTCATCTCTACATCCAGCATAATCCGAATCTGAATATGCAACCACCTCAAGATTATCGCATTTCTTGTAAGTGAGCATATAATTCTTTGTTCCTTGCAGATATCTCAACACTTTCTTTGCAGCTTTCCAATGATAAATTCCTGGATTCATTTGATACCTACCCAGCATCCCGATAGCAAAACTAATGTCTGGCCTGGTACAAGTTTGAGCATACATCAAGCTCCCAACAACAGATGCATAAGGAATCTGATCCATCTGTTTGCGCTCCAATTCATTCTTTGGACATTGTTTGGAACTAATTTTGTCTCCTTTCTGAATTGGAACAATGCTTGCAGAACAATTTTGCATGTTAAATCTTTCTAGAACTTTGTTTATGTATGCCTTTTTAGACAATCCCAACAATCCTTGTGATCTATTACGATATATTTCTATTCCAATCACATAGGAGGCCTCACCCATATCCTTCATTTCAAAGTTCTTAGAAAGAAAGTGTAACACCCCTAGATCCGGGGTCAAGGATCCAGGTCATCACGGTCCAATTTCCGATCAATATCCATATCTCTTGAGTCTTTTTTTTTTTTAACTTAATACTTATGCAATTGACCCCACACTAATACACACACACACCAGTCATATGCTCATAGAACAACATCCACAACATTAAAAGTTTAGAGTTAAACAGTTATTACAAACCCAGAACCTTACTAAGTACATTGTTGAATAATACTTCTACAGGAAGCATTTCAACAACCAAAAGTTTATTACAACAGCTTACACACTAAATGTACATAATCTACCAGTACCCAACCGTTCGATAGCTACCTCGGGAATCGTTGTCAACACTCTCTCAAAAGTTCATCTTTCCCGTACCCTCTTGCGGGGTGTAGTGCGGAGTATCGGCATACCTAGCTGTTGTATACATAATAGCACGAATGAGCTAAAATAGCTCAGCAAGATAAATTCTATCAACTAGCATCAAAGGGAAATAAACCATTATATATATATATATATATATATATATATATATATATATATATAATAGACAAAAACAAATTTCAGTTATTATGGAAAGAATTTTATTTTCATTCAATATATATACACTTTCCAATTATCTTTGTACGAAAAGAATTATATAGTATTATAATATCAGTTTCTCTTTTTAAATAATATAACAATCAATATACCATTTCAGTGTACTTTTCTAAAATAATATGATAAACTTGAACAAATCTTTCGCTATCATCTTCTCATTTCCTTCTTTTGCAACAATTATATAAATTAATATAAAATCAGTTTCTCTTCATCTGTAACCATAATCCCATCATCTCATATCATTATTCTGTTTTCAGTATAGAAATCTGAAAACCATTGTCAACACTTTCTTTTCAAAAACATTGGGGATATCTGCTGTCGCCTGATACGTTAGGACGATGATCAGTCGCCTAATCGTACATGCTCTCTTTTTACTACCGGTAGAAGGAATGAAGATCATCCCTGGAGGAAGGCCACCTGCTAACATCCTCCCTTGGCATCTTCGTGCCGTAATAAAAATAATAAATGCTGGACTGTGTCACACACAGCCCTGACACAGCCACTTACGCAAGTCTGTTGCAATCCCCCTTTTTGTCAAATCATTATTCCATTTATAAAATATCATTCCACATTTCCATTTTCTCGCTTTCATTTCCACATATCATTCACTCATATCATTTCCATTCTCGCACATTACTTCTATAAAATATATATATATATATAACATAATGCTTTGATTATGATCCAGACATCTCTTTCATATTCAAGAAATCAAATATACTTTTATATTCATAAAATATTCCGTCTATTTTAAAAGTAGTAAATAATAATCAAATAATATTTATTAAACCACTGATACCCAAAAAGAATATTTTTAATATAGTATTATAAACCATATAACCCTAGATAACAACTGATACCATTCCCTTTCATATCTCTTTTACCATAGAGCATATTCGCTCCATTCGTAATCATCTCTATATCCATATTTCATAAATCATATCCATCTCTCTTTAATTTCCCAAAATCAAGGAAATATATTCTTTGCAACATAGCAAAAATAACATCACATATATATATATATATATATATTCCATGGTATCATTTTTATTCCGAAGATAAATAATTTTCATAGTAAGGATAGAAGGATCTTGCCTCGATCTCTGTTTCCTGGAAGTATGGCTCGTGGCTCTCCCGAAGTTTCTATAAACACAAAAAGGACCGTCGTTAGAATACTACATCTCTTTCTCACTTCACCTTTATATAACTACATCCTTAATGCTTACTATGTGAATAACATGCTATTATAACCCAAGTGTTCCAAGAACCTAACCATTTTAGGTTAAATCAAGGTTTTCTATGTTTGTTCACCATTTTCCTTAACAACCACACTTGACTATAAAAATTCTCAGAAAATAAAGATTTCGAATTTTACTACAAGGTCAACTGGTAATGACTCTTTGACTACCTTACTACAATATCCCAAAATTTTATAATTTTTAAAAGTGTTTAAGTATGGTAGTTATAGCCTCAAAGTTGGTACAACTACGTTTTCTCGACTATCGAACGTCTTTCACTAAAACTGACTTTTGTCCTAAACCGTTCATCAGATTTTAACGCACTTTATATCAAAATGATCTATGAACTATGCTCTATCTCATCATGTTCACTTGGGGGTCTGGACAGTAAGGTACCGTACGGGTATAGTGTCCAAAAACAGGGAAGTTTCTGATTCTAACGAAAATCGGACATTATAACGGCTATATTTTCATACTTTCCAAAATCCAACTCCTCCAAATCTATCATCCACCTTATACACCATCACCTACACCATGTGGTCATCTTACCAACCATGGTTACAAGCACATACTCCTTCCATATTCAACTTTAATCACTTACAAACACATATATCATCATGAATAATCACTTATCATAACCTTAATCACTAAACTTTCTATAATCCATCCTATATTCAAAGTAATACTAAAGGGTCTTGAGATTTATACCTTCTTGAAGCTTTAACAACCCTTATCAAGCCTTGGGATATTGATAAGTGCATAATTTTGCATATTTTTATTACCTATTTATTGTTTGAATTCGTATTTTAAAAAATTATTTTGTTGCATTTCAGGAAAATTCGAGAAAAATAAAGAAATGACAAAATAAAGAAATAAATGACAAAAGAAGGAAAAGAAGGACCAAAATGGAAGAAAAATGAAAAGCTAGGGAGGGTGGTGCATCTTTGTAGCCCACCAAAATGAATGGCCAAGATTTAGCCAACCAAAATTAAATCAATGGCTAATATTAGCCCATACCTACCAAAAACCCTAATTAATTTCTATAAATAGCCTCATCCTTCATTTGTAAAATCAACTAAGAATTAGGAGTAGATTAGATTTAGGATTAGCATTCCTAAATTTCAGTTGTAATTTTTCTGCAGCTCCTTATAAACATTATTTTTCTTTTTGTTACATAATTTTTCTGTTTTAATTAATTCAGTTTTATTACTCTACACAGCAAAATCCTTTCCCCTTATTTGATACAAAATAGCACAGCACATCTTTACACTTTATTTCCCTGTTTTTCTGAAAATTTACAAAGCCCAAATCCACCTCTCTCCTTCCCCTCCTACTCTCCCTCTTTCTTTCCATATACATAGCAATCCCCCCTCCCCGTCTCATTTTATTCGTTGTTTGTTGTGAAAATAGAAGTTTAATTTTCTCTCCCCTGTTTTCGTGATTACTTTTCCCTACGTTTTAATTCATAGTCGAGTGAGAATGTTTGTTTTGAGTTCGGTTTGTTTCTTCGAAGTGAATCACTGAGGTTGCTGCGAGTCTATTCGATCGTCTGTTTTTGTTTGATTTCTAGATTGTAATCCGAGTTTTGTGTGTTTATTGTGGTTCGTGCTTGGAGATTTGAGTCGTTATCAAGTTTCGTCTATGAATTGCTGTCTGTGTTGATTCGAGACTTCATTTCCTTGTGCTGAATTCCGCGAGTTCCTTAATCTTCCATTTGGTTTCTTGTTTTTTGGTTTTTGTTGAGTCGAATGCTATGTTCTGTGGCTGTGTAGTGTGTAATGAGTTTTCTGCGTTGTACAAAGGTTTCGATTTCTGCGTTTTTCCGTTTTGCTGTGATAGTTTGTATTTTTATTTTTGTTGATTGCTGAGATTTGTATTGAGTAGATAGTAATTTGAGTCCAAGTTTAGAGTGCTTAATTCTTTTAAGGTCGGCTGTTGAGTGCTGGATTTGCAAGTTGAGTCGAATGGTTTTGGTTCTGGCTTTGTTAAATGGCTTCGCTGTTATCACTTGTTTGTAGTTTTGAATTGATGTCGAATTCGGTTTGTATTTATAATGAGTTTGTTGAGTTTTTATTTGCTGATTCGTTTGATTCAATGAGTTGAGTTTGTTAACTGGGAATTCTGGAGTTTTGATCAAGCTGCCAAGTTGTAATGCAGTTTTCTGAGTTTCATTCGTGTATAAGGGTTAATGAGTTTGTGAATTTCTGGTTGTTTTCTTCTGTGTTTCGTCGCAGGGTGGTAATTTATTGTGTTGCTGTTTTCCTGAGTTTGAGTACTGTTGCCGAGTAGTAGTACTGTTTCACTTTGTAATTCCGAGTTGGGCTTATTGATTTTATGCTGTTAATTTTGTTGGCTGTTTAGTTCTGTTTTCCAAGTAGTAATGTCTCTGTGTTCTTCTGAACTTTAATGTTTTCATTTTTTTTTTAATTAAGATAAAATAAAAATAAAATAAAATATAGAATAATTTTCTCAGAATAGAATTTAGTTTTATTTCGAATTAACGAATTTTAGAATAATCTTCAGTTTTAGAATAAATTAGAATTAGGAATTAAATAATGTAAAATCCAAATCTTCCAAAATCCAATTCTTAGAATAAATTAATTTTTGCCCTTTTCATTTTTAATGAGTTTAAAATTAGAATAGATTTAATTTTCTTCTAAATAGTTTTAGAAATTAAATAGTAAAATGAAAAATCTAAAACATAAAATCTTTCTAATTCGCCTAAATTAATAATTAAGGTTTTGCGAAAATATTATTCCCTGTGGATCGAATCATAAATACTAAAACGGTGATCGTGCGCTTGCGATTTTAATTGTATCATTTCCGCCACATCAAGTTTTTGGCGCCGCTGCCGGGGAATTAATTATTTTTCGCACCTTAATTTTTAATTTTTCGGATTAGTTTTCTTTCGCTTGCCTTATTTTTATTTTATTTTTTTTAGGAAAGTTTGGAATTACGGGAATCTTCTCACGGAGCTCGGAACAAATTGGAATTCTTGGAAGCGTGCTTCGGTAACCCGTATCTCACTCTTTTCGCCTTTTTATTTTTAGAAAATCACAAAAAAATCAAAAATCACAAAAATCACAAAAAAAAAATTGAAAATTGAAAAATCAAAAAAAAAAAAATTATTTGTAAATACATAATTGTTGCATCATGCATTTAATCACTTAGGGCACATCATTTAGATTTTTATTTTCTTGTTTTTAATTTTTCGTACCTTATAAATTGTGGTGATCGCTGGAGGACCCAAAGGTACGTTAAATTTTTTATTTTTTTTATTAGGACACGTAGTGTAAGCATCCATAATTGTTTATCGTTTTTGTATATATCTTGTTTGTTGCATCAAATAAACGTAATTAAGACTTATTCACGACCTTCAGTGTCTAAGGTTCGCCTGGCTGTTAAGATTTGGTGTCTAAGTGACGAGTTTGGCCTCTTGGCAATGCCTGCTCTAATCTGGCCGAATCGGTCTGAATAATTCTTAATTTATGAAATTTTTAGTGTGTCATAGGTTAGATTTTTCTTTTGATTTTTCACCATTTATTTTGTGTGTTGCATTTTCGCACTTACTTGCTACGTGGTTTTATCATTGATCAATCTTTACCATGTACGTAGCATTTAGGGATCGTTATTACCAAGGTTGGGATTTTGACGAGGAGTTAGCGGATAATACGATGTGGTATGAGTCAACTAGGGAACCTAGTGTATATAACGCGTCGTCTACTTTTAGTGATCTGCATTATAGTGAAAACGATATTGAAATCGACTCTGAATTAGATGCTTTCACTAGACGACTCGAAGCCTTAGAAACCCTTAATGGCCCTTCACACACGTCTTGGCACCCAAATTTCAACTCTCCGAGTCTCGATTTTCAACACGGCCCCGACTCTTATCAAGTCAACGCCATGTTTCAACCAGCCTCTCGAAATGACCATTTTACATCGTCTTCTAATTCCGGTTGGAGAGATTATCTCGATCTCTCATGGAACCAAGGTCATAACTATCAAACTCCGCCTCCACATTTTCAAGAACCGAACTCTTATCCAATTCCGAGTCAAGTTCCTTATTCAAGTTCAATTCAAACAACCGCCCACTCACCCGGATTTCATGATTCGAGTGCGAAACTTGACACCTTAGAAAAGAGTATCGAGGCTTTATTGATTTCTCAAGCAGATTTCATGCAAACCGTGACCCAAGATAGGCAAATTTTGAACTCTAATGCTCAAGCCTTATCTAAGTTAGAATTTCAAATGAATCAATTAGCCACCATGTGCGAGCGTGAGACGATAACCACTCTGAATCCACCCGAGGTCAACCCTGAATTTCTTATCACTCAAAGACCTATCGATACTTTCGATGATATCATTTCTCCTAGGTCTAATGTTCAAGTTGACACTCCTTTCGGTGGTGATTTATACGAAGAAGATTCTGATACTGACATCTTTCATTCTCTAGGTGAAACAAAGAATCCCGATGATTCTGAGTTTGTGGCTTCACCTAGACAACCATCATCTTCTTCTAGTGAACTTTTCATTTCATCTTCCAAACCTCTTCCCGAAAAATCCAAAGAACTTCATACTCAACCAATAGGAGCTGATCTAGTTAAGGAGGTTGTTTCAAGGTCAAATTTGGACGATCATGAGATTGAGTCTCTTCTTAAACAAGATTTTCAATGGCATTACGAGACCAATCGAGAGCTTCACGAATCTTTTAAGGATTTGACCTCGGAAGAGATGTTTGGAGAGATGATGAAAATATGTTCCAAATGGGAAACCCAACATAAGGATAGTTCTTGTGATCCTAATTCTGTTGGTAAAACATTTTTCGAAGAGCCACCCCCACCCGTTTCTATTTCTTCATTTTCCACTCGTGCTCCATCTTTCATCGAAACTCATGATATTCATGACCAACATCTTATCGTAATTAATTTGTTTAAACAACATAAAGAAGCGTCTAATTGGTCTATGGATGAAGTTAGGAATATGAGTTTTATTCTTGCGCCTAATCGGATCGTTCGAGTGGTCTATGCTATTTTTGTGGGTAAGTTTCTGAAATATGTTGATTGTGTTACATGTGTAGTTTTCCCTCGAGCAGGTATTGGATAGTAAATATTTGTTTTGTACCTCCCATAGTAGAATGTAGGTATGGGGGAGTTACATTGTGTGCGTGTGTGAGTTGTTTTCTTTCGTAGTTTTTCAGCAGTTTGTCATTCTCCGTCATCCCCTATCAGGTATTTCCTCCTCTCTATTGTATTCTCATTCATTTTGCATACATTGAGGACAATGCATGATTTAGGTATGGGGGAGGGTTTTAGTGTAAATACATAAAATTGAAAAATCCAAAAAAATTGAAAAATTTTAAAAATCCAAAAATAGAGTTATTTTAGCTTAGTTGTCCTTCCCACTCTTTAAATTCTAGAACTAGTTGGTGTTGACTATTTTTCGAAAATTATATGTATGATGCCTTTAGATGATTTGAACGTAGTCAGGTAAGGTTTTCCTCATGAAACTTGTGTCGAACAAATTTTTGCTTAAAAGACCAAGACGGCACATTTGCACAAGACTTTTGATGGAAGAATTGTATAGGAATGTTATTCGATACCTGAGAGAGAACCCACATGTTAGAACAATGTCGAATCAAACCTTTGCGAAATTTGGTTCGTATAGTGTTTAAAAAAAATTGAAAAAAAAAGAAAAGAAAAGAAAAGAAAAAAAAGAAGAATCAATAAATGTTTATAGTGCTGGTGTGATTTTGTGATAATAAATTCTTTGTAGGAAAATCGGCTAGGTTGGGCTCATTGATAACCCGAGTAAGTAAGTCCGAGGGGATTTTGTGCCTAGCAACCTAAGGTCCTTTGTGATCTGGGATTGTTGACCTAAAACTCGCTAAATGGGTATTGATGCAAAAGTCTTTTGGGACCTCAACCATTGCACGGTCGGTCTAACTACTAAGAACGTGAAGTTTGGCTAGATACTTGTTTTGATAGAGATTGGGTCAGTTCAATATTGGTTGAAAAAGAGAAAATGTTCGTATGCAGTTAATCCATCATAGGCCTTAAATTCACTACACACCTTGGGATTGTTTTTGTAAATTTTTAGTCTAATCATGTGGATTGTGGGAACCTATAACTTTGCTATTATTAGAATAATCTTTAAGGCATGTATTTTCCTACAAAATTGTTTTGTTGACACCAATGAAAGCTAGGTTGAAAGAGGAAAGTTGGATACTTGCTGATTTATCTCAAAGATTTTATGGGTATATCTTCTGTAAATCCTTAGGAGACAACACTCCTCCTGTAGAGATCGTCTATAGGTTTAACGGGTTGGTAAACCTAAAATTACCCGTCACACCTACGAAAAGGAGTATAGGACTTTTTATCTAGATTTTCTTTTTTGTTTTACTCGAGGACGAGCAAAAGATAGGTATGGGGGCATTTGATAAGTGCATAATTTTGCATATTTTTATTACCTATTTATTGTTTGAATTCGTATTTTAATAAATTATTTTGTTGCATTTCAGGAAAATTCGAGAAAAATGAAGAAATGACAAAATAAAGAAATAAATGACAAAAGAAGGAAAAGAAGGACCAAAATGGAAGAAAAATGAAAAGCTAGGGAGGGTGGTGCATCTTTGTAGCCCACCAAAATGAATGGCCAAGATTTAGCCAACCAAAATTAAATCAATGGCTAATATTAGCCCATACCTACCAAAAACCCTAATTAATTTCTATAAATAGCCTCATCCTTCATTTGTAAAATCAACTAAGAATTAGGAGTAGATTAGATTTAGGATTAGCATTCCTAAATTTCAGTTGTAATTTTTCTGCAGCTCCTTATAAACATTATTTTTCTTTTTGTTACATAATTTTTTTGTTTTAATTAATTCAGTTTTATTACTCTACACAGCAAAATCCTTTCCCCTTATTTGATACAAAATAGCACAACACATCTTTACACTTTATTTCCCTATTTTTCTGAAAATTTACAAAGCCCAAATCCACCTCTCTCCTTCCCCTCCTACTCTCCCTCTTTCTTTCCATATACATAGCAATCCCCCCTCCCCGTCTCATTTTATTCGTTGTTTGTTGTGAAAATAGAAGTTTAATTTTCTCTCCCCTGTTTTCGTGATTACTTTTCCCTACGTTTTAATTCATAGTCGAGTGAGAATGTTTGTTTTGAGTTCGGTTTTGTTAGGAATATGTTATACTTGATGATAACTTCACAATCAATCAAATTGTTTAAGGTTTTGTAGCTGTCAACGGATGAGGATTTATAACTCTATCCGTTGACAGGTAGCTCATCAATGGATGAGGTTTTGTAGCACACTGCAGTATCTCTATGTTATCAGTTGATAGTGTTTTTATCCACAGTCATGTTGACTATCAACGGATAGGCAGAATAGGGTAGCCAATTGTAAATAAGCTATGCTATGTAATTCTGTCTAAGTGAAAGTGTATCAACGGATGAAGACTAAACAATATCAACGGATACAACTCAAATCCACTCTATCAACGGATACAGCTCAAGTCCCAATATCAACGGATACTGCTCTATACATCATCAACGGATGTCAGTATACATCATCAACGGATAATCATTGACACTGTCTTCTATGATTAGCTGGAGATTAGCAGTTGATAAGGACATGTTTGACTGACAGATGACATGAGTTTATAGTAGATACAAAAAGCAGTATGGCAGCCATACTTTGGAAACACAGAAGAAAGAAGCATTCCATTTACACTATGAATACAAGAAAGGTGCAGGAGACATGTCTGAACACAAGGACAACCTTTCGGCTACATGTGTATTTGGAGTGTAGTAGCAAGTCAACTAGAATTAGATTAGTATTATCTTATTCCAGTAGTACTTGTAAAACTTGGGATATATAACCAAGGGTAGCAACTCTTTGTAGGTTAAGAAAACAGACATATTTGCTTAGGGTTTCTTGAATATCCTTAGAAGCAAAGAGTTGTAAAACGGCAGCTGTGTACATTTTGTATCACAGAGTTTTCTTCAAATAAAAGCTTCAGGTGGTGCATATTAACCACCTGATTTTATATATGTATGTGTTTAAATCTTACATTGCAATTATCTCTTCATAAGTTTCTGAAGTTCTTATCAGAAATTTATAAATATCAAGAATTGTATTCAACCCCCTCTTCTACAATTATACAAGTGTGTAATCTGGGAATAACAATTTGTATCAGAGCAAGCTTCTAACATATTTGAAGTTTAAAGATCAACACACTTCCAACATGTCTAAGAAGGATTATGGAGTGAAGATTCCAGTTCTTGATAGAGAAAATTACTTTCACTGGAAAGTAAAAATGCGTCTACATCTCTCGTCTATTGATGAGGGTTTTGTGGATTGCATTGACAAGGGTCCTCACGTTCCAATGAAGACAGCAACAAGAGTTGGCCTGGCTGATGATGTGCCTGACACTTTCATTCCCAAACCTGTTTCTGAGTGGAGTCTTGAAGATATTGCAGAAGTCCACAAAGACAAAAAGGCCATGAATATTCTGTTCAATGGTCTAGAAACAGACATGGTTGACAATGTTATTAACTGCACTACCGCCAAGGAAGTATGGGACATTGTTCAAACCCTGTGTGAAGGAACAGAACAGGTAAGGGAAAACAAGATGCAACTACTAATCCAACAGTATGAACATTTTCACTTTAAGAGTGGAGAAACATTGAATGATACATTTAGTAGATTTCAAAAGCTACTAAATGGTTTGAAACTGTATGGAAGAGTCTATCAAGTAAAAGACTCTAATCTCAAATTTCTGAGATCACTGCCCAAGGAATGGAAGCCAATGACTGTTTCTCTAAGAAACACTCAAGAGTACAAGACATTTACTCTTAAAAGGCTCTATGGAACTTTAAAGACCTATGAGCTGGAAATGGAGCAGGATGAAGAGATTGAGAAGTCTCAAAAGAAAAGTGGGTCAGTTGCACTCGTTGCCAATTTGGAGCAAAAGGAGGAAAGGACAGAAACTGCTAGTTCTACACCAAACAGGGAGGTTTGTAAAAGTAGAGCAGAATCAAGAAGGAGCAAGGAAAAGGTGTCTGAGGAATTGAATGCCCTTCAGCAGGATGAATTGGATGAGATAGATGAGCACTTAGCTTTTCTATCTAGGAGATTCTCTAAGCTGAAATTCAAGAGAAACTCTGGGATGGCCAAGCCATTTAACAAGGATTTTTCCACAAACAACTATGTGGATAAATCCAAAATTAAATGCTACAATTGTGGGATTGCTGGTCATATGATAAGTGAATGCAGGAAACCTAGATCTGAGAACAAGGGAAAGCCAACTGAGGTTGTTGACTATAAGAAGAAATATTTTGATCTTCTCAGGCAGAAAGGAAAGGCATTCTTGACCCAAGAGTATGACTGGGCTGTTGATGACAATCATTCTGATGATGATGCTGAGTTAGTCAACCTTGCTCTAATGGCTGATTCTGGAGAGCAGGAAGCAAGTTCAGCTAGCAATCAGGTATTTTCTACTAATCTCTCTGAGCTCACTAAAGAGGAATGCAATAGTGTTATAGATGAAATGTCTACTGAACTATATCACTTAAGTGTTACTCTTAAATCACTTACTAAAGAGAACAATAGAATTAAAGAGTCTAATCTGTTTTTAAGTGATAGAAATGCTGCTCTAGAATCTCAATTTCTAGAATTTGAGAAAATGAGAGTTGATTGCAATAATGCTAAAAGTGAACTTGAAGCTGTGTTAAAAAGAGAACTGATTTTAAAAGACCAGCTTGAAAAAGAACAAGGGATAATTGCTAAATTTCAAAGTTGTAGGAATATTTCTCAAAACATAATAGAAGTTCAGGGAATAGAATCATTTGTGAAGGATACCTGGACTCAAAGGAAAAAGGAGCTAGAACCTGGCCTTGAGGATCTAGAGACTATTTGTGAATCAACGGATAGTGATCATCCGTTGACAGATGAACCGTCAACGGATGAGAGGTATCCGTCGACTAACAAAAAGTCTGTTAGTAAGAAGGAACTTAGGAAACTGGATATCAAGTATGGTCCAGTAAACAAGAATTTTGTTAGTGGTGAGTGCAGCAAAACCAAATCCAGTGGGAAGGCTAAGACAGGTGATTTACACAACAAAAAGGCTGTTGGTAAATCAGACAATGAAAAGGTAGAAATTGGGGGCAAAAAGAAAAAGAACAGAAATGGTAAGATAGGCATCTACAAGAAAAACAATTACTCTCCTGACAAGTTTGCTCCTAGGAAAACTTGTAGTAATTGTAATAGTGTCAATCATTTATCTTCTAATTGCAAGATTGTCAACAAGGCTCCTGTTCATGTACCTCAACCAATGCCATGTATGCCTGCAATGCCTGTTATGCCTGGTTTGTATCAAAATGCTAGTTTTTCAAATCCATATGTGAACATGCCATATGTGTCTAATCCATACTTTCAATCTATGAATGTGCCACAAATGTCATGGAACCTACCTAACATGAATAATATGTATGCCAATTTTCCACACATGCATGCATCCAATATTCATGCAAATGAGCATTTGTCAAACCCCATTACTCAAGCATCTACACCTAAGATGAAGAATGCTAAGAGTGCAAAGTCAAAGGCTAACAAGAAAGGACCCAAGGAAGCTTGGGTACCAAAATCAACTTGATTTGTTTTTGAAATGTGTGCAGGGAAACAGAAGGAATCTATGGTACCTAGACAGTGGATGTTCTAGGCACATGACAGGAGATTCAACCCTGCTCACAGAGTTCAAGGAAGGAGCTGGCCCTAGAATTACCTTTGGAGATGACAGCAAAGGATATACTAAGGGATATGGCCTGATTTCAAAAGACAATGTCATCATTGAAGAAGTGGCTTTAGTTGAAGGTTTAAAGCACAATTTGCTGAGTATCAGTCAGATTTGTGACAAAGACTATGAAGTAAAGTTCACAAAAGAAGCCTGTGTTGTTTCTGCCAAGGAAGACAACAATGTGGTATTGACAGGCTTTAGAAAAGGAAATGTTTACATAGCTGACTTCAATTCAGCATGCTCAGAATCCATTACTTGTCTCTTCAGCAAAGCAAGTAAGGATGAGAGTTGGCTATGGCATAAGAAGCTGTCACATTTGAATTTTAAAGTTATGAATGATTTGGTAAGAAAGGATCTTGCTAGAGGAACCCCTCATTTGGAGTTTGTCAAAGATGGGCTATGTGATGCCTGCCAATTAGGGAAACAAAAGAAATCATCTTTCAAAAGCAAGACAGAGTCATCCATTGTTAAGCCTCTTCAATTGCTGCATATGGATTTATTTGGTCCAGTAAATGTCATGTCTATTTCAAAGAAGAAATACTGTCTGGTGATTGTAGATGATTTTTCTAAGTTCACATGGACTTTCTTCCTGCACTCCAAGGATTGTGCAAGTGAAATCATTATCAATCACCTCAGAATGCTAAACAATGGTTCTGAAGACAGAGTACAAAGGATCAGGAGTGATAATGGCACTGAATTCAAAAATTCCACAATGAAGATTTTCTGTGAAGAGAATGGAATTGTCCATGAGTTTTCTGCTTCCAGAACACCTCAACAAAATGGGGTTGTTGAAAGGAAAAACAGAACTCTCATTGAAGCAGCTAGAACAATGTTAAGTGAATCAAGATTACCAACATATTTCTGGGCTGAAGCTGTCAACACTGCATGCTTTACTCAGAATATTTCCTTGGTCAATCAAGCTAGAGGAATGACTCCTTATCAGTTATTAACCAACAAGAAACCAACTTTAGCTTTTCTACATGTCTTTGGATGTAAGTGTTTTGTGCTAAGGAATCATGGAGATAATTTAGGCAAATTTGAAGCAAAGGCAAATGAAGCTATTTTCGTTGGATATGCAGCAGGGAAAGCCTACAAGGTCTACAATCTAAGAACCAACATTGTTATGGAATCTGTACATGTTGTGTTTGATGATCAAAAGATTCTAGGCCTAAATGATGAAGGTTACCATGAAAAGTTGGAATTTGAGAATGAAGGTGAAGGAAGAATGTACTATGATGATGATGAGGAGAATGAAGATCATGACCACAGAGATCCACCTAGAGCTGTTACACCAACTAGAAGTGATGCTTACACTGAAAATGAAGCATCCGTTGATAGTCATTCTGGAGCATCCGTTGACAGTCATTCTGCAACATCCGTTGACACTATTAGAGATGCATCCGTTGACAGAAATTCTCAAGCATCCGTCGACAGGCAAAATGATGCATCCATTGACAGTCAACTTCATAACTCAGCAAGGACAACAAACTCAGGGGGAGTTTCTCAAGGTCAAAATTCAATGCTAAATCAACATGATCATGGAAATGAAGCAACCTCATCAAGATCAAATCTTCCACTTGCAAGAAAATGGACTAGAAATCATCCATTTGAGTTAATCATTGGTGAATCAAATTCAAGAGTCCAAACTAGAAGGGCCACTCAAGCAGAATGTCTATACAGTAGCTTCCTGTCTCAAGAGGAACCTAAGAAAGTGGAAGATGCCCTTCTACATCCAGATTGGGTGTTAGCAATGCAAGAAGAGCTAAACCAATTTGAAAGAAATAAAGTATGGAAACTTGTGCCCAAACCTGATGATAGAAGTGTCATAGGTACTAAATGGGTTCTCAAGAATAAGACAGATGAAAATGGCATAATTGTGAGGAATAAAGCTAGATTAGTGGCAAAAGGCTATTCTCAAGAAGAAGGAATAGATTTTGATGAAACTTTTGCTCCAGTAGCAAGACTTGAGGCAATAAGAATCTTTCTAGCCTATGCAGCACATGCCAATTTCAAAATCTATCAGATGGATGTCAAAAGTGCCTTTCTAAATGGGGAACTGGAAGAAGAGGTCTATGTCCATCAACCTCCTGGTTTTGAGGATCAAGAATTTCCAGAATATGTATATCTTCTCATGAAAGCACTTTATGGTTTGAAGCAAGCACCAAGAGCCTGGTATGACCTTTATCTCAATTTCTTTTGGAGAACCACTTCACTAGAGGTACAGTAGATAAAACCTTATTTCATAGGGATATTAATGGCTCTTCAATACTTGTTCAAATCTATGTAGATGATATTATTTTTGGGTCTACAGATGAGAAGCTTTGCAAAAAGTTTGCCAAACTTATGCAGAGTAGGTATGAAATGAGTATGATGGGTGAATTTACTTACTTTCTTGGCCTACAAGTAAAGCAAGTTAATGAGGGCATTTTCATAAGTCAGACAAAATATATTTATGATCTCTTAAAGAAATTTGACTTAATGGATTGTACATCTGCTAAAACACCTATGGCCACTGCAACTAAGCTTGAGTTGAATACTAAGGAAAAGTCTGTGGACATCTCAAGTTATAGAGGCATGGTAGGTTCACTTTTATACCTAACAGCTAGTAGACCTGATATAATGTTTTCTACTTGTCTTTGTGCTAGATTTCAAGCTGATCCTAGAGAGTCTCACTTAATAGCTATTAAAAGAATTTTCAGGTATCTCAAGGGAACACCAAACCTTGGCATTTGGTACCCAAGAGAATCTGGTTTTGATCTAACTGGCTATTCAGATGCAGATTATGCAGGTTGCAGAGTTGATAGGAAAAGTACTACAGGTTCCTGTCAATTTCTAGGAAACAGGCTTGTGTCATGGTTCAGTAAGAAACAAAACTCAGTCTCCACTTCTACAGCTGAAGCTGAGTACATTGCGGCTGGAAGCTGTTGTGCACAGATTCTATGGATGAGAAACCAACTCATTGACTATGTCTAAAAGTGGAGAAGATTCCAATTTTCTGTGACAACACAAGTGCTATTGCCATCACAGGGAATCCAGTGCAACATTCGAGAACCAAGCACATTGACATCAAATACCACTTCATTAGAGAACATGTGATGAATGGTACAGTGGAAATGCACTTTGTGCCAAGTGAAATGCAGCTTGCAGATATCTTCACCAAGCCTCTTGATGAATCCACATTCACAAGATTGGTAGGTGAGCTAGGTATGCTTAACTTGTCATAATTTCTAGTGATATTTGATTTCAATGAATTGAAGCTGGAAATGTGTTTTGATTTACTTGAAAGTTAAAACTTTCAGAAAAATTTTCTGCAGAAATTTTGCCTAAGGCAAAATTAGCTTATCAACGGATATCCTTTTATCCGTTGATAGTATAAACACATTACTAGATTTTTGCATGTCAACGGGTAACAGGCTATCCACGTCATCAACGGATAAACTGTATCTCAACCGTTCATTCTATATCCGTTGATATACATTTTTTTTAACCGTTGGTAACCGTGTATATCTAATCATGGCTGTACTTATTCTCTTTTTATTTATTATCTAACAGTTACTTTTGACCAATGGAGTAATTACTTTTAATTATTTCATTTTTAATTCTTGAAAAATATAAAAGGCGGACTTGTACTCTCACATCTCACTTTTATTCATTTTCAAGCATATCAAAAGTTAACTGCATCTTCTTCCCTAAAACTCTCTGTAACCAAAGTTCAATCACTACAATGGCGCCTATTGTTAAGATGATGTCCTCCACTGGGTTTACCTATGAGAAGAACAATTTCGCGGCCTTTGTTGACACAGTGAATGCTCCAGAAGCTTACCACACTTTGATGAGTTTCGTGAAGAAATGCAAACTGTCATATGCTATGACGGCTACCACTCCCTTAATCCACGAGGTAATTGAAGAAATGTGGACATCTGCTGAGTACAATGGCACAGACGGTACAATTGCTTTTTCTTTAAAGGGTAAAAACTATGTGGTTAATTCTGATGTAATAACTGCTTGTTTAAAATTGCCTGAGAATAACTGCCTGAAAGTACTTACTGATGCTAAAATTGTTGCCATGCTTAATTCTATTAATTATGCCCTTAGTACTGAAAACTTAGGGAAAATTGCTAGAAAAGGAATGGTTAAAGAATGGAGCTACTTCTGTGATGCCTTCATTAAAACTTTTTCAGGAAAAATTAGTAATTTTGATGCTGTTACCCAGTCCATGCTAACAATGATGTGTATGCTTTTAAATGATAAATTCTATAATTTTGGCACATTAGTTATGTATGAGATAGCTGCAAAGTTGGGTAAAAAGGAAACTAGGAGCAAGAATATCTACTTTGCTAGATTTTTAATGCTCTTAGCACTGCATGTGTCTGAGAATAAGCTATCCATTGCTAACCCGGATAGCAAGTTCCAATGTTTTGTTCAGGAGAAGAGAGTCTTAAGTGACCTGATTCGAATGAACCTCAACGCAGGAGTACAGTTGGTATATCTACCAATTGTTCAGGTAACTATCTCTAACTCTGAAACCCCTATCTCCAACCCCCAAATTTCTTTGCCTTCTAGTGTCACAATGGAGTCTGCAGTCGTGACCAAACAGGCTCCTACCAAAGTGACCAAATCCAAAGTTCCAAAACCACATTCTAAAAGGCAAACCTCAAGTGTCTCTCAAAAGACACCTGTTGTAAAATCTACCAAACCTCTTGAGGGGAGTGTGAAGGTGGTAGTGAGTGGTGAGGGACAGGGTGAACATCAAAGAAGCCCTAAGGATAAGGAAGGAGAGATGAGTGCAACCACCATTTCAGTCTCTCAAAAGACTGCTAATGTAACTACAGGCCAAATTCTAGTTACACTCTCCCAAAAGAGTGTGACTACTGAATCAAGTTCCCCACAAGGAACACTGCACAAGAGGGTTAGGGACACATATAGCCCAATCTCAAAAACCTATGGAAGAAGAGTGAAATCTAAAACCACAGGGGAATCACAGGGTGCACACACTGTACAGGAAACTGTACCTTCTCAAACTCAGTTTGATGTGACTTCAATAAATGTGGAGTCACAGCCCCTTGATCTTAATCTTCAAATCGACACACATTACAATCCACCATCACCAACTCCTTCTCTGGATGTGGATATGATATCTACATCAATTCCTGATTCTCCATCTTTAAGATTCTTGGAGAAGCCCCACTCTGTAATTGGTGGTCATCATCTTTTAGATGATTTGTTGGACCATCAATCTTCCCTTCCAGAATTCTCAACACAGACTGTGGCCTCGAACTTAAAATCAATCTCCACAGATTCAGTGTTGGTTTTCTCTTCAACGGATATAATTATTCCTTCCTCAACGGATATCCTTCATCCGTTGACAAGTGTTTCTCCATCAACGGATGCGCCTCTATCTAGCCATCCGTTGACAGCTATAACTACTCCATCAACGGATATTCCTTATCCGTTGATAACTCACTCTACCACTGCTATATCTGACATTCCAGTGTCAAGTGTAGAGGAGTTCTCAGTAGTTGAAACACTTTTAGGTTTGAGGGAAGGGAGTGAGAGGCTGCCTTGTGAGCAGGCAAAAGGAGAGATAAATAATGAGAGGCTGGCCATTTCTTCCGGTCAGGCAAAAGGAGAGTTTGAGAGTTCCACCTTAGTAGGTGAAGGTGAGGGTGTGAGAGGTGTGAGCCAAGGGGAGCCCTTGATGCAAGAAAAGAGAGATGAGGGGAGAGAAGGGACTACAGGAGAGATAAGGATGGAAGAAGCAGCCATTGCTAGTGAGTCAATGGGGGTTGAGGATGCATCCAAGGAAATGGAATTTCAAAGAGAATATCAGTCCATGATTGACTCCATTTCTTTGGATGCTGAAACCTTTACTCACCCTGTTCCTGCCTATCAAATTCTGGCACAACAAGGCAATGTGGAAGCAGAGGAGGCAATGCACCTAGTGCACACCTCACAATCTCTACTTAGAGCTAAGGAATCTATAGCAGCTCTGCCAACCACTGCTGAGAGTGATGAATTTGACAATTCTGAAGATGAAGACAGCCAGAGCTCTGAAGATGAAGGTGGTAGCAGTATTCATGATTTTGCATTTGCTCAAAACTACACCTATCATCAACTTGATATGGAAATCATAAGGCAATATAAATCTGCCCTGGCTGAGCACCCAGAAGCAGATCCACAGAGAAAGGTTGTTCTTCAACAGGCAATTGACTCCCTAAAGTTACAAAAGATGCAAATGGTGATTCAGAGATCCAATTTAGAGGAGGTCAAACAAGAAATCAAGGATGTGAAGATCTCTGTGGATTCCAAGCTAGAGCAACTAGCTCCTACAGCCACTCAGAGGGTGTTGCAACAAAGGTTTCTCAAAGAAGACAACCTGGCTAAATCTGTGCAACTTCTCAATTCAAGAGTGGAAAAGATGGAATCCCAGATGGAGCAATTTCTTCAACATCAGAAACTGCAAACCCAACTGCTAGAAAAGTTAGTTGCAGCCCCAACTTCTAGTCAAACCCTTGATGCTAACAAAAAGGGGGAGAAAGTGGAAGAGGCTGTGGCAACTACAAGTTAAATCTTAATTTCTGAAAGAAGGGAAGCAGCAAGTGAGGGGGAGCAGCAGCCTACCATAGTGGTCAATCCACAAGAATTCATTGTCACAGCTTCCCCCAGCAAATCCAAACCTCTATCTGAAGAGTTTGATCTTTCAAACTTGACAGAAGAAGAAAAGCTAGCCAAAATTGAAGCTCTCCAAAAGATGAAAGAAGAAAACTATGAAAGGATAATGAGGACAGAAAGATTGATCAATCAATCTATTGCATCAACTCTGTTCTCTAGCCAAACCTCAGCTCCAACAATATCTACAACAATTCTGAAGGTGCTCACTCCAGCAATTGTGGCTCCTACATTCTATGATGCTGAGCCCTCTCATGTTAAGGAATTTGAACCCTACATCAAATCAAGACCCTTCTCACCACCAAAAGCAAATGGGAAGAACAAGTTACAACTGGACTTTCCATTTCCCAAGGATGATGAAGAGAAGTTGATGGGTAAGGCAATCAAGGAATTCAAGGAGAAGACTAACAGTTGTGTAAGAGAATGGATGGCTGTAATCATAAGGAATGGAAAAGTTCTAAACATATCCAACAGCCATCCTAGATTTGTTGAAGCCAAGAGAGAAGAGACTTCAAGGCTGCTAAGAGAATCTCAACCAAGCACTGAATATCAATATGAAAACTCAGATGAGAAGCAAGCAAGGCTGGCTCAAGAGTTATTGGATGAGGTAGAGGATGAATTGAGGGAACCTGAGGAAGTCCCCAAATTCAAAAAGAAAGGGAAATCAGTCCCCAAATCCAAGAGATTAAAATCACATGCAAGGAGGCCTGTCTCTCCAGAAACTGAAAACAAAGAGACAGTTGGTTCATCACAACCTATTGATGTAAAAGTATTCAACCCAGATGTAAATTTCCATGGTGAGCCTATAGTACCTAAAGAGGAACCAATGAATCTTGACTCCATTGAGGTTCCTTCATTCTTGCTGAAGCCTCAACAGAAGCCTACACAGAAGAAAAGGAAACCAAGGAAGCAACCTTCAAAGGAACCAATTCAAGTTGCTAGGGTACCTGCAATTGTCAGGCAGCCAATCTTGGAAAACAAGGATGATTTTATCTATCAGGCAGATATTGAAGAATACTCTGACATGAATCTTTATCTGGATGAATTGTCAGAAGTAAGAGGAATTGACAAATATAGACATTTGCCTGAAAGATTGGTCTTTGTATACAAGGGAGGAACGGAAAGGACATGGCCACTACAAAGGGTTCTTGGAGAAAATTATCATACCTTAACCAAAGTGTTCTCTGCAATCAAGAGATACACAGGGTTCTCCAAGATAGCAAAAGGGGAGATACTGGACAAAATAGAACAAATAAGGAGGGATTGGAACTCACCATCAAGTCTACCAAGGAAAATGAAGATCCCATACAATGGACAGAAAATCCACCTCCAACCTTTCTGGATGATGGAGTTCAGGGATGAAGATGGTAACAGGAGATTCTTCAGGTTAGAGGACCAACTACCAAAGGCTAGTTCTCAATACCTGAGATGGCTACAACAGAAGCTAAATCCAAAGGTAGATGAAGAAGATGCCTTCTATAGGCAACTCCAAATACAGATTGAGTCCAACTCTGCCAAGGAAGGAAAATCAAGGGTGATGCCAACAAGAGGAAAGAAACAGTCCTAATCTGCTCAGTCTAGAGGAGCACTTCTCTGTAAATTTCTCAAACTTTCAGTTTTTAATTATTGTAGCTTAATACAATTTATGTATTGATTCTTTATATATCTTTAGGAATGTTTTGTTATCATCAAGGTCCTGAATTTATGCTTTATTGCCATCAAGTATAAATTGGGGGAGATTGTTAGGAATATGTTGTACTTGATGATAACTTCACAATCAATCAAATTGTTTAAGGTTTTGTAGCTGTCAACGGATGAGGATTTATAACTCTATCCGTTGACAGGTAGCTCATCAACGGATGAGGTTTTGTAGCACACTGCAGTATCTCTATGTTATCAGTTAATAGTGTTTTTATCCACAGTCATGTTGACTATCAACGGATAGGCAGAATAGGGTAGCCAATTGTAAATAAGCTATGCTATGTAATTCTGTCTAAGTGAAAGTGTATCAACGGATGAAGACTAAACAATATCAACGGATACAACTCAAATCCACTCTATCAACGGATACAGCTCAAGTCCCAATATCAACGGATACTGCTCTATACATCATCAACGGATGTCAGTATACATCATCAACGGATAATCATTGACGCTGTCTTCTATGATTAGCTGGAGATTAGCAGTTGATAAGGACATGTTTGACTGACAGATCACATGAGTTTATAGTAGATACAAAAAGCAGTATGGCAGCCATACTTTGGAAACACAGAAGAAAGAAGCATTCCATTTACACTATGAATACAAGAAAGGTGCAGGAGACATGTCTGAACACAAGGACAACCTTTCGGCTACATGTGTATTTGGAGTGTAGTAGCAAGTCAACTAGAATTAGATTAGTATTATCTTATTCCAGTAGTACTTGTAAAACTTGGGATATATAACCAAGGGTAGCAACTCTTTGTAGGTTAAGAAAACAGACATATTTGCTTAGGGCTTCTTGAATATCCTTAGAAGCAAAGAGTTGTAAAACGGCAGCTGTGTACATTTTGTATCACAGAGTTTTCTTCAAATAAAAGCTTCAGGTGGTGCATATTAACCACCTGATTTTATATATGTATGTGTTTAAATCTTACATTGCAATTATCTCTTCATAAGTTTCTGAAGTTCTTATCAGAAATTTATAAATATCAAGAATTGTATTCAACCCCCCCTTCTACAATTATACAAGTGTGTAATCTGGGAATAACAGGTTTGTTTCTTCGAAGTGAATCACTGAGGTTGCTGCGAGTCTATTCGATCGTCTGTTTTTGTTTGATTTCTAGATTGTAATCCGAGTTTTGTGTGTTTATTGTGGTTCGTGCTTGGAGATTTGAGTCGTTATCAAGTTTCGTCTATGAATTGCTGTCTGTGTTGATTCGAGACTTCATTTCCTTGTGCTGAATTCCGCGAGTTCCTTAATCTTCCATTTGGTTTCTTGTTTTTTGGTTTTTGTTGAGTCGAATGCTATGTTCTGTGGCTGTGTAGTGTGTAATGAGTTTTCTGCGTTGTACAAAGGTTTCGATTTCTGCGTTTTTCCGTTTTGCTGTGATAGTTTGTATTTTTATTTTTGTTGATTGCTGAGATTTGTATTGAGTAGATAGTAATTTGAGTCCAAGTTTAGAGTGCTTAATTCTTTTAAGGTCGGCTGTTGAGTGCTGGATTTGCAAGTTGAGTCGAATGGTTTTGGTTCTGGCTTTGTTAAATGGCTTCGCTGTTATCACTTGTTTGTAGTTTTGAATTGATGTCGAATTCGGTTTGTATTTATAATGAGTTTGTTGAGTTTTTATTTGCTGATTCGTTTGATTCAATGAGTTGAGTTTGTTAACTGGGAATTCTGGAGTTTTGATCAAGCTGCCAAGTTGTAATGCAGTTTTCTGAGTTTCATTCGTGTATAAGGGTTAATGAGTTTGTGAATTTCTGGTTGTTTTCTTCTGTGTTTCGTCGCAGGGTGGTAATTTATTGTGTTGCTGTTTTCCTGAGTTTGAGTACTGTTGCCGAGTAGTAGTACTGTTTCACTTTGTAATTCCGAGTTGGGCTTATTGATTTTATGCTGTTAATTTTGTTGGCTGTTTAGTTCTGTTTTCCAAGTAGTAATGTCTCTGTGTTCTTCTGAACTTTAATGTTTTCATTTTTTTTTTAATTAAGATAAAATAAAAATAAAATAAAATATAGAATAATTTTCTCAGAATAGAATTTAGTTTTATTTCGAATTAACGAATTTTAGAATAATCTTCAGTTTTAGAATAAATTAGAATTAGGAATTAAATAATGTAAAATCCAAATCTTCCAAAATCCAATTCTTAGAATAAATTAATTTTTGCCCTTTTCATTTTTAATGAGTTTAAAATTAGAATAGATTTAATTTTCTTCTAAATAGTTTTAGAAATTAAATAGTAAAATGAAAAATCTAAAACATAAAATCTTTCTAATTCGCCTAAATTAATAATTAAGGTTTTGCGAAAATATTATTCCCTGTGGATCGAATCATAAATACTAAAATGGTGATCGTGCGCTTGCGATTTTAATTGTATCATTTCCGCCACATCAGATATGCTTAATCAACCTTATACTAGGTTGGATAAACTAAAGAAACCATAAAAACAAAGTTAGTTTCTAAGGGTTACTATTCATCATCACTTTTGTAAAAATCATAACAAATCGAAAAATAAGAGTTTGGCTCTCAAATTTTTACCACATCTTGGCCTCTATATAAGCTTTGATTTGAGCTATAGATGACCAAAAACAAAGCTTCCTAGCAATGGTTTTGAGCTCCATCTTTCCGCTGGACAGAAACTGGACAGGTTTGGTTCTCCCACTTTGAGCATGGATTTGACTAGGTTATACTACTTGGATTGCTATGAAATTTGGAGCGAATCGTGCCCATGGAGTGGAGAGGTTGTGGTTAAAATTTGGTGATTTTATCATGGATAGAAATGGAGATATGAATTTTTCTTTGAGTTGTGTTCTTGTTTGGCAGATTGGAGAGCTTTGTGTTTATCTTGCTTCTTTCCCTTTACAAACGTTTTTCACCTTTTATCTATCATATATATCAGTTGTGTAGTCTTATAATAAAAGTCTTTGAAGTCCACCAATGACAAAGAGCCAATTGTTGATCATCTAAACACCTTACCATGAAAAATGCTACTTAGTACTCAAGTTTGACAAGTTTACTCCTCTTCCACTTTGGTTTTAATGTTTGTACCAATGGGATTCCTTCCCTTACACTCTAATATCACTTAATATCAGCTCCATACTTGGGTTGGGCCGAATTTGGGCTTTTGGTTTGGGTTTTGTACAAAGTTCTCTCGTCATCTGATTCATCGAACGATTTCTGCGATTGTCTCAGTGGTTTTTCTCTTGTAAATCTCTTAAATATATTTTATCCTTTCCCACATCATATATTAATGTGTTAGGGTGATTCTAATTCTCAAGTAGGTATTAGATCCAATATCCTTGGTATATTCTCTTTTTCTCAGAAGTTGCTCTCCTGGTTATCTCTCGGGTTCTCAAGCATTCTCAAACTCGTTTAACAATCTAAATTCCCTTGACATTTCCTTGACTTGCTCTCGCCTTGGTTTAACCTAATTTCACTAATTCCTCAAAATATAAATCCTTTAATATTTCTATGCTCCTTAATATCCAATTAAATAGAAGCTCGCTCGAACTCAAAATCCTCAAAAAACCGTATTCAGGAATTTCTGAAATCTATCGTCATTTCGAGTCACTTATTTTCATAGTACATCACTAATATGGTTTCCATTTATTCATTTTCTGTTTCAAGTATAGAGTACCTACATACCATTTCTCTAAATCCTCAAAATTTACTGTTCTGGGATCACTGTAGCATTGCTAAAGTTAGGGTTATTACAGAAAGTCCTTGGTCAACCGCAACAAGCAAAGATCATTAGTAGCAAGCAAGATATCGTCAACATAAAGGACCAAAAATATAAACTTACTCCCACTGATTTTCCGATATATACATCGATCAACAATGTTCTCTTTAAATCCGAAGGATGTAATGGTATCATTGAACTTAAGATACCATCGTCGGGAAGATTGTTTAAGTCCATATATTGACTTCCTAAGTTTACACACCATATGTTCTTTTCCTTCAACCACAAGACCTTCAGGTTGATCCATAAAAAGTTCTTCATCCAAATCCCCATTTAGAAAGGCCATTTTAACATCCATTTGGTGAAGCTCTAAGTCATAATGAGCCACCAATGCCATGATAGTCCTCAAGGAATCCTTCCTGGAAACAGGTGAGAAAGTCTCACTATAGTCAACGCCATCTTTCTGAGTAAATCCTTTAGCAACAAGTCTGGCCTTGTAACGTTCGACATTGCCATTCCGGTCACGCTTGGTCTTAAAGACCCATTTACACCCGATCATTTTACGACCTTCTGGCAATTCTACAAGGTCCCAAACTTCATTATCATCCATTGACTTTAGCTCTTCTTTCATGGCATTTAACCACTTGATAGAATTCTCACTTTTCATTGCTTGTGAAACCGAGATTGGATCATCGTCAATTCCTACGTCAAAATCCGATTCTTGTAGATAAACCACATAATCATCAGAAATAGCAGATCTCTTTTGCCTTTATGACCTTCTTAATGTTATTTCTTGTGGTTCATCAATTATGGATTCATTCGGTCGTGGTGTCTGATCATTAGTTTGTTGTCCTTGAAAATCGTTACCATGATTAACATGTATTGGAGCAACAACTTGAGACGAAACTAAAGGCAAAGGAACTTGCACTCTAACTTCTTGAATTTCCACTTTTCGTGGTTCCAAAATCCCACTAACCTCTGCATTTTCAATGAACCTTGCATTTCCAGCTTCAACAATTCTTGAGCTATGGTTAGGACAATGGAATATGTACCCTTTGGATTTTTCTGGATAACCAATAAAATAACCACTAGTTGTTCGCGAATCCAATTTCTTTTCATGTGGATTATAAATTCTTACTTCCGCTGGGCAACCCCAAACATGCAGGTGCCTTAAACTAGGTTTCCTTTCCGTCCATAATTCAAATGGTGTTTTTGGAACTGCTTTACTAGGAATCCTATTTAATAAATAAACAGCGGTCTTTAAAGCATGCATCCACAAAGATTTGGGTAAAGATGAGTTACTTATCATACTCCTAACCATATCCATTAAAGTCCTATTACGCCTCTCAGCAACACCGTTTTGTTGCGGTGTTCCTGGCATTGTGTACTGAGCACATATGCCACTACTTTCTAGGAATTTAGCAAATGGACCAGGGCATTGTCCACTTTCATAATATTTTCCATAATATTCACCACCCCTATCTGATCTTACTATTTTCACTTTTTCATTTAATTGTCTTTCTACTTCATTGATGTACATATCTTGTTAAATATAATTGATGTGTTTTAATCAGTGTTTAAGTGTTACAGTGAATTATCAGAGTTTAGCTGGAAGCAGTCAGAGTTTAGTGTAAACTCTGACAGATGGAAGCTCGACAGAGTTTGTCAAACTCTGTCTAGAGGAAGCGTCTACTGGTCAACAGTGATTGAAGATTTATTATGGAAGCGATATCTTTGAAGATTGGATAGCTATCAAAGAGATCGAGTTGACTTAGGAGACGTGTGACAATCTGTAATTGATATCATTGTATAGCTGATTATTAGGAATATCAATTAGAGATTGTATCGTAGCTGTATGTTATATAAATACAGTTAGGTTAACCCTAGAAGGGTATCGTACAACGAATTATCTTTATTGTAACCTAGCAGCTCTTTGTGATATTTTACATCACGAAGAGGGTTCGTAATACAAGAAGTTTTTAAGTGCATAAACGTTTTTACTTGTTAAACTCTCATACAAAGTTGATTATTAATTGTGTATTCGGCCTAACAAGTGGTATCAGAGCCAATCTGTTACTTTATTACAGGTTAAGATCCAAACACAACAATAATCATGGCAGCAATTCCTCCACCAACACCTACTATTTCTGAAAAGGCTCCTACTACTGTGAGTCGTTATGAACCAATCAGGGTTCCTATTCTGAGGCCATTAGAGTATGCTATGTGGAAGGTCAAGATGACTATGTTTCTGGAGGCTACAGATCCAGAATATCTTGACAGGATTTATGAAGGCCCTCACAATCCTACAAAGCTATCTGTTACAGTTGCTGGTGAAGAAGCAAAAATGGTTCCAAAGGAAAAGAAGGACATGACTCCTGAAGATCTATCATCAATTGCTAAGGATGCAAAAGTTAGGCATTTACTGCATAGTGCTTTAGACAATGTTATGTCTAACAAAGTCATTAACTGCACCACTGCAAAAGAGATATGGGATGCTCTTGAAGTCAGGTGTCAAGGAACTGCGGCTATTAATAAGAATAGGAGAAACATACTCACACAAGAGTATGAGCATTTTGAGGCTAAACCTGAAGAGACCATGACAGAAACATTTGATAGATTCTGTAAACTACTCAATGATCTGTCATTGGTCAACAAAGAGTATGATCTAGAAGACTCAAATCTCAAGTTTCTTCTTTCTCTACCTGAAAAGTGGGATGTGAAAACAACCACTATTAGAGACAACTATGATCTTGCTGAAACAGAGATTGATGAAATATATGGACTGCTCAAAACTCATGAATTGGAAATGGAGCAGAGAAACAGGAGATCAAGCAGGAAAGGAAAGTCTGTTGCTCTTAATGTTGAAGAGAAGCCTCAGAAGAAAGAGGCAACAAGAAGGAAAATGAAGGGAAAAGCTTTGGTCATACATTCAGAAAGTGAATCACCAAACTCTGATTATGATTCAAACTCTTCTGAATCATCTGACTCTGAGGATGATGAAGAAGAAATGAGGAAAATGGCTGTGTTGATGGTGAAGACTTTCAAGAAAATGGGCTTCAAGAATTTCAAGAAAGGAAAAAGGTTTTCTAGAGATTCAAATGAAGACAGGAAAAGCTTCAGGAAGTCTGATAAGAGAGATTCTAAAGGGAAGAAGGATAAGTCTGAAATTCAATGCTACAAGTGTAAGGAGATGGGTCACTATGCTCCTGAGTGCAAGAAGGGTAAAACTGGAAAGGTACTCTACACTAAAGGCAGAGATTGGGCAGATACTTCAGATTCTGATGAAGAAGTGAACTATGCTCTCATGGCTACTACTGAATCAGAAACTTCTGAAAATCAGGTACCTCTAACTACTTATGCTTATAATATTGATGACATTGCTCAATTAAGAATTTATCTTAAGTCATTGCATATAAGTTATAGGGATCAGACTTTAGAAAATGAGAGGATAAAAGCTGAAAATTCTGAACTTAAGGTAAGAAATAAACTTGTTGAAGAAAAACTTGAAAACATGTAACAAGTTCAGAAAGAGAGAGATGATGTTGTTTGTAAAGAACAGAATTTGCTTCAGAAATATAAACAACTAGAATCAGAGTTGGAGGAAGCAAATAATAAAATTAGAACTTGGACTAATTCTGGAAAGGACACTCAACAGATTTTTCAAACAGACACTGTTGGTCTAGGTTATAATGAGGGAGATGAACTTAGATTTCAAAATCAAGTTAAAATCAGAACTCATTTTGTACATGGTACCAGTAAATTTTTGTGTGAAAATGAAAAAGAAGCTATTAAAAGTAAACCAGTAAAAACTAGTGTTAAACAGGTTAATATTGGTTCAATGACAGATAAACAACTCAAACATAAACTGAAGGAGTTAAAATCTGTCAAGAAACAGAGAGTGTCAAACAAGAACAGAAATGGAAAAGTAGGCATCACTTCAGGAAATAAACCAATGCTTGCTAGTTATGCTCCAAGAAAGACATGTCATAACTGTGGTAGTACTAAGCATCTTGCAAATTTCTGCAAGAAAAATAAAAATATAAATTCTTTACCTACAAAGTCTGAGGTAAAGAAGGATTTTGCTAGAACTAAGCCACAGACTTTATGCACACACTGTGGAAGCACTTGGCATTCCATTTATACTTGCAGAGAATATCATGCTATCTATCATAATTACTATGAACTGAAACCCAATCTGAAATGGGTTAAAGTTGATACTGCAAGTGTAAACACTGATACTGTTAGCTCAAACTCTGATAATGTTAATTCCGCTGCAAAAGCTAACAAAGTTAAGAATGCCAAAGGATCCAAGCAAGTCTGGATCCTTAAAACTAATCCTCAGTAATTGCTTGTGATTGCAGGGTAACAGGGAGGCAACCCTAGTCGTGGACAGTGGATGTTCAGGACACATGACTGGAAATAAAGCCCTGTTATCAGACTATGAGGAGAAGGCTGGCCCAAAAGTTTCCTATGGTGATGGCAATGTAGGAAGAACATTGGGATATGGCAATATTAATCTTGGAAATGTCATCATCAACAATGTAGCTCATGTCCCAGGACTCAAGCATGACTTGTTATCTGTGAGTCAAATCTGTGACAAGGGATATCATGTAGATTTTCAACCTGAATATTGTGAAGTCATCAGCAAATCTACAGGAAAGGTTGTTCTAGTTGGTCACAGGCAAAACAACATTTATGAAATCAAGCTTTTGATAGACTCTGTTGGAAAAGCTGTTTGCCTGTCTACAAGAATGTCTAGTGAAGAGAGTTGGAAGTGGCACAAGAAACTCTCACATTTGAACTTGAACAACATTAATGATTTGATCAGAAAGGATCTTGTAAGAGGACTCCCAAAGGCTCTGTTAAATGTTGATGGCCAATGTGATTCGTGTCAGAAGGCTAAACAAAGGAAGTCATCTTTCAAGAACAAGACAGAATTTTCAATCACTGATCCCTATCATCTTCTGCATGTTGATCTCTTTGATCCAGAAAATGTTATGTCTATTGCAAGGAAGAAATATGCTTTAGTTATTGTTGATGAATACACTAGATTCACTTGGGTGTATTTTCTAGCAAAGAAGGATTAAACTGCATTAATTCTGATGGAGCATGTGAAGCTTCTGGACAAAGGATCAAGTAACAAAGTCAGAATCATCAGAAGTGATAATGGAACTGAGTTCAGAAATGCAACAATGGAAGAATTCTGCAAGGACAATGGAGTGAAGCAAGAATTTTCAGCACCTGGTACACCACAACAAAATGGTGTAGTTGAAAGGAAAAATAGAACCTTGATTGAAGCTGCCAGAACTATGCTTGATGAAGCAAAATTGCCAACTTATTTCTGGGCAGAAGCTGTTCAAACTGCTTGTTTTACTCAAAATGCAACACTGATCAATAAGCATGGAAAAACACCATATGAGATGGTGAAGAAAAAGAAGCCTAACCTGAAATACTTTCATATTTTCGGGTGCAAATGTTTTGTTTTGAAGACTCATCCAGAACAGTTGACCAAGTTTGAGCTAAAGGCAGATGAAGGAATTTTTGTTGGCTATCCACTGTCAACAAAGGCATTCAGAGTTTACAATCTGAGAACTAAAGTGATCATGGAATCTATACATGGTTCTTTTGATGATAAGAAGATAACTGGACTTGAAGACAAAGATGAATATGATCAACTGAACTTTGAAAATGAAGATTTAAACTCTGATGAAAGAAACTCTGATGAAACAATTCTGACAGACTCTGTTGAAACAAACTCTGAACCTCTACTGGTAAACACTGGAGAAACTTCTCAGCCACAACAAAGGGGAGAACCAGTTGAGGGGGAGCATAATCAAGATGAAGACTCAAACACTGATACTGAGTCAACTGAAAAATCTGGATCAAACTCTGATGCTTCAAACTCTGAAAATTCAAATTCTGACTCTGGGCAGTCAAGTTCAGGGGGAGTCTCAGAAAATGAAGATAGATCACAACAAAATCAGGAGAGCATGGATCAAGGGGGAGGATCACATGCTGATAGAAGTCATTTGCCTTCTGCTAGGAAATGGACTAAATCACATACACCTGATTTGATAATTGGTGATCCAGATGCAAAAGTGAAGACAAGAAGTGCTACTGCAAGTGAATGTCTGTTTCATGCATTCTTTTCTAAAAATGAACCAAAGAAAGTGGAAGAAGCTCTTCAAGATGCAGACTGGATAACAGCAATGCAGGAAGAGTTGAATGAATTTGAAAGGAATGAAGTTTGGACCCTTGTACCAAGGCCAAAGAACAGATCTATTGTTGGTACTAAATGGGTTTTCAGAAACAAGACTGACAGTGAAGGTGTTATCACAAGGAACAAGGCTAGACTGGTAGCAAAAGGCTATTCACAGCAGGAAGGAATAGACTATGATGAAACATTTGCTCCAGTTGCAAGATTGGAGGCAATCAGAATTTTTCTAGCATATGCCTCTCACAAGAAATTCAAAGTGTTCCAGATGGATGTGAAAAGTGCTTTTCTGAATGGAAAGCTTGAAGAAGAAGTGTTTGTTGAACAACCACCAGGATTTGTGGACCCCAAATATCCAGATTATGTCTACAGGCTAGATAAGGCGCTATATGGACTTAAGCAGGCACCAAGAGCATGGTATGAGACACTTGCTCAATTTCTTCTAGAAAGTGGATTCAACAGAGGAACAATTGACAAAACTCTGTTTTATTTCAATCAAGGAAGTGACCTCCTTTTAGTTCAAATTTATGTCGATGACATTATCTTTGGGTCTACTAATGATAAACTCTGTAAGAAGTTTGCCAAGCTCATGCAGTCCAGATATCAAATGAGCATGATGGGAGAGCTTAGTTACTTTCTAGGCCTACAGGTGAGACAAACAGATGATGGTATTTTCATTAATCAAGAAAAATATACCAGAAATCTTCTCAAGAAATTTGGTATGCTTGACTGTTCATCTGCATCAACTCCCATGGCAACAGCAACTAAATTGGACAAAGACAAAGGAGTTTCAGTGGATATGACAAACTACAGGGGCATGATAGGATCTCTTCTATACTTGACAGCTAGTAGGCCTGACATCATGTATGCAACCTGTCTTTGTGCAAGGTTTCAGGTAGATCCTAGAGAGCCACATCTAACAGCTGTGAAAAGAATCTTCAAGTATCTCAAGGGCACCATATCATTAGGTCTGTGGTACCCCAGAGAATCAGATTTCAAGCTACTTGGGTATTCTGATGCAGACTTTGCAGGCTGCAAGATAGACAGAAAGAGCACTAGTGGAAGTTGTCAATTTCTTGGTGACAGACTTGTTTCCTGGTACAGCAAGAAACAGAAATCAATCTCCACATCTACAGCAGAAGCAGAGTATATTGCAGCTGGTAGCTGTTGTGCACAGATCTTATGGATGAAGAATCAATTGCTGGATTATGGATTGAGGTACAGTAAAATTCCTATTTACTGTGATAATCAAAGTGCTATTGCTATGACAGGTAATCCAGTACAGCATTCAATGACCAAGGACATCAGCATAAGGTACCACTTCATCAGAGAACATGTGGATGAAGGGAATATTGAACTACATTTTGTGTCTACAGAACAACAGCTTGCAGATATCTTTACTAAACCATTGAGTGAAGCTACATTTACAAGACTGGTCAATGAACTAGGAATGGTCTCTGGTTCTGACTAGGAATGTTGGTTAGATTCAAATTTTACTTCTGTAATGTATTACTCATATTTCCTTATTGGTTAAATGCTAAGTGAACTCTGTTGATTAAACTCTGTTATACATACTCTGTTAAACTCTGTCAGCATGCCTATATGTCATTCACTGTTAATCAGTTTGATAAACTCTGCGAACTCTGAGTTGATTTTTTGTCTGAATGAAAACACCAATGAAGAAATATGTATGAAGCATGATTCTCAGCAATTAATCATGAATCTTTCTGAGTTATTGTGATCTAATCTTAGATTGTGCAGAAAGTTAGCACAGCATGATACTGGCTCATATTTATAGCATCTCTTAGTTTATTTTGTCCTAAACGCTGAGTCTATAAATACTGTGTGCATTACCTTACAAGAAAAACTACTGATGTTGATGAACTCTAAACTCTGTTAGTTATACTCTGGTAGAATAAAATGCTTACTGCAATACCCCAAAGAAAATGTATATAGGTTGTTATACTCCTTTGAGATTATGTTGGATACTAGAATGACCCAGGAACTTATTGGTATATAATATGTGCTAAAATTCTCTGATTTTTGATGACTAGTTAAATACTAGGATGACCCAGGAACTTATCAAAATGATAAGGGCTAAAATTTTTGAATTTTTGGTGACTGGTTCCAACCTCTGATTACTGGAATGAATAATAAAAAAAAAATGTATATAGAGGGGGTATAAAATAAAAGTTACTGTATATAGTTTGATTACTTCAGAGTTTAGCTTTCATCATACAGTTAGTGTTTACTATGACAGTTTGTGCATCCAGTGTTTATTGATTTACTTTATGGATTTTATGAAAAATTAGATGCTCTAAAAATTGATTTAGTAAACTCTGCTTCACACACACATATTTTCACAACTGTGCAATTTATGAAAGGGTTTCGGTGATAAAGTTGGAGAATTGACAAACGCTGTTGATTCGTGATTTGTACTCTAAGGTAAATTTTCACTTGGATAATTTGAAAATTTTGGAGTAAATAGGGATTTTGACAACTGTTAATCAGTAGATTGTTGATGAATGTGTTCTTTATATGATTACTTTAATTAGTTTTCATATTCTCTTCTTTGATTTATTTCCTTGAAGAACAGTTCATAAAACATAAATAAAATTTGCAGAACACACTGAATAAGATTAGAGAAACATAATTTTTCACTGATAATAAGAAAGAGATTACAAGCAAGTATTACATCTTTTTGTTCTCTCTATCTGCTAATCTATTCAACAGGAAAATAAAAGGTCAGTCCAAACCACTCCATTGTTAGCAAAAATTCCCAGATCCCATCTTTGCCACTTTATTTGGGTGGAAGTTGAAGGGATAAGGTTATTTTTGCTGACATATTCATTAACAATGGTTGGTGGTGTTGGATGAGGATGCCTTCGAGGAGAGCCATGCAAATGTTGCTTGGAGAGCAGCATCGATGTCGATCACCCTTGCAGGTTTCTCTCTCTCGATCTCTTCAAGACCGGCATTCATTTGCAGCCACAGCGTCTCAAGCTGTCTTTCCCAGTCAAACGCTTCAAACTCTTCACGCGTATAGCTGAAGATATCCCTATTCTCGACAAGATGGAGGTTCTTTTCTTTGATGGTAAGGTTGGCCATTATTTTTCAGAGTGTTTTGTTTGAAGGGTTTGTGATTTTACAGGGGAAACTGAAAGGTTAAAGGATTAATGAACTAATCTGAGCAAGTCTCTAGGCCTTAAATAAAGATGGGAAAGAACGAAGTCCTTAAACGCTTCGTATTCTGGTTATTAAAGGCAACAGGTAAACGCTTCATATTCTGGTTTTAATTGGGTCCAGATATTTTAAGAGAGTATTATTTGATTTTTGTTTAAATCAAATATTTTAATGTTTTAATTTGCAAAATACTCTTCTTAAAAATAAGCGCACGTGACCTACTCGCCCATTAATGTGTCCCACTCACCCATTATCGTGTCCCACTACACATTAATCTAGGAACTGATTGAGTGTTTGATTACATAAGAAATTGGGTTTTTAATTACTCTAATTACTTTTGTGTCCAAATGGTTGTGTTTTTATTCTTACATCTCACAGTTCTCTCATTTTTTACTTGGGCATTCTCGCAAACACCTTTCCTACATACATTTCTCTTGGAAATTCTTGCAAATGGCTTCTAAAGCATTCACTGCTCTTGGTTTACGGTTTGTTCCTAACAACTATGAAGCTCCACTCTATCATGAACGTGTTCCAGAACTGTTTCATCTAATGCAGAATTTCTTGAGAGATTCAGAGATTGGACAAGCTCTGGTTGGACCTGATACTCTCTCTGCATCTCAAATTGCTACATTTTGGCAGAATTCAGTTTATGTGGATGGAGGAGAGAATGGGACTCCTAACATCATCTTCACTTATGAAGAACAAGATTATGTGATTACTCCACAGACTGTAAGAGATACAATGGGGTTTGACACACATACTTCTTATACTCTGGTTAATGAAACTCATTTGAGAGAGATGCTACAAGAGATAGGTTACATGGAATCTCTTGACAAGCTTGGCGGTATAAAGAGACCAAATCTCAGGAAGGAATGGAACTTTTTCTTTGATTGCATTACAAGGACGTTCCAGAAGAAAGTCACCAACTGGGATGCCATTCCAATAGACAGTCTCCAAATCGGGTATTCTCTACTCTATGGTAGTAATTTTGATTTTGGTCGATATGTTCTGATGAACTTAGGTGATAAACTGTCAGAATCTACTACTGTTTATTATGCTCGTTTTTGTCAAATGCTGTTCAATGCTTGTGTACCTGGTCTAGAAATTGCTGATACTGATGAAATTGATCCTTTTCGAGTCAACAAGAGAATATTCTCTGATATGACTAATAAGGATGTTGGTAAAGCAAATCTCCCTGCTTTTGTCATGCCACTTGCTCTGCAAAATTTTCTCAATCAACCTCAAGAACCACAACAACCTGAACCACAACAACAACAACAACCTGAACCACAACAACAACAACAACAACAACAACAACCTGAACCACAACCACAACCACAACAACAAACTGAACCACACCCTGAACCTCAACCTGAACCGCTAAACATTGATCGTACTCAAAAACCAAACACTGAATCACCTACTCACTCAGCATCTACAAACCAACCTTCACACACTCCACAAACAAACTCTGATTCATCACTATCTCCACCACAACCACAGCCTAAAACAAAAAGAGGCAGAGCAAAGCCAGCACTGAACACTGAACGACATGCAAGAGTTAAGACGTCCATCGAGACAAAAATGAAAGCAAAACAGACATCTCCTGGAGCTGTTTATACTAGAAGAGTGAAAAGAATAAAACAAACGGCAAACATACCTAAGTCACTCTCAGTGGTAGAACAATCTCCACAATCCAGTGAAGAGGATTCAGATAATGTACCTCTAGCAAAGCGAAGAAAACTGGTATTCTCTGATTCTGTGGATGAAGATATTGATGCTCCAGAGGTAGTTTCACAGCAAACACCTCCTGTTGAGGTTGAGAAGGATGCAATACCTGCAGAGGTTGAAATACCTGCAGAGGTTAAAATGCCTGCAGAGGACAAAATGCCTGCAGAAGAGGATACTAGAGATGGCCTTTCTCCAATAAATGATATTCTTGATTCATTTATGCCATTCTCTGATCCTATCTCTGATACTGGTGCAGCTGATCAACCTACGGTTGTTCTTTCTGAAACTGTGGCATCCCATACTGAGTTATTATCTGATGCTCACCAAACAGTTGAAGGAGGAGATGAAATTGATCAAGCAAACAAGGCCACTTCTCAGTCTATGCCTGTTGCTGAGCCTGAGCAACATGGAGAAAATCTTGACAGGCCTACAGAAGAAATTGCTAAAACTGTGGCTGAAGATGAACATGCTAAAGCTACAAGTGTTGAATCTGAAGGTGACAGTAGTGCAAACTCTGATTCTTCTCTGAGTGCACCAGTACAAACAGACAATAAACATACACCTTTCACTCAACCTTGTACGTCTCATAAAGTTGAGAGAGCACAATTTGCAAAGAATGCTGCTGAATGGTACAAAGAGGATTGTATTTTTCCACGAGGAAGAGCAGCTGATTTTGTTAAACAAAATGCTGATACTATCTCCAATCCAGATATTCTTTCTTGCTTAAAAGCAACTGTAGTTCAAGTCAAAACTCTGGATAGAAGATTTGATGACACTACAATGGCAATCACTGCTTTGCGGAATGAGGTTGTAGCTAGAGAAATGAAAATGGAAAGAGATTCAAAACTAGTGACTACAAAATTCTCTACAGCTCAAGACAATCTCTTTGCCAGACTGAGTAAAGTTGAAGAGAATCAGTGTGACTTATCTACTAAAATTGATTCTATTGCTACCTCCTTGGAGTTAATTATATCTATTCTTATGCCTGATGATGTCAAAAAGGGGGAGAGAGTTGTCAGAAGGGATAGTGCTGGAGATGGAGGGGCAAGTAGTAAAGGAAAGAACAAGGCTGAAGAGGTTCAAACTTTGAGAACTAGCAAGTCATCTAAATCACAGTCTGTTGGGAGAAATACTGATACTCAAGGTACTTCAAAGACCAAGAGTTTGCTGTTACCTTCTAATCCACAAACTGATGAAGAATTGGCTGCTAAGCTGTTTATTGAAGAGAATGAGGAAGGAGTTACTATTGAGGACATTGAAGCTGAAGAAAAGAGTTTACAAGAAGAACATCTCAAAGCTTTAAAGTCTGGTAAGGTACAAAGAGAAAAAGCTCCTAGACCTGTTGTTAAAGGTGTTGTGATCAAAGAAAGGGCTGATGTTAGTCAAAGATCTCGGTTTTCAAAGGAAACAATGGCAGCAGAAGCTAAACTCAAGCTGAAAGGTATTGAAGGAGAAAGTTCACAGAAGAAAGTTACAACTTCTGTTGCATCACAAGTAATGATCACACCTTTACACTCTTCTCAGTTGAAATCGGTTTTTGGAAAAGGAACAATTCAAGATCCAAATGTATTATCTGGAGTTTCTATGAATGTTTCTGATGGAAGAGCTTTGTCTGGAAAAGTTGGAAATAATAAGGGTGGACTAGGTTCACACAGAGACAAAAGGCAATATACTGGTCCTAGAGATCCTTCTTCACTGGCTGTTCCAGGTCGTGGTGTTCCTCAAGAGAGTTTGGACAGACTGGAATCAGTACAGTTAGTTCATCAGAAGAGTTTAAACAAGGATTTTCTCTTGTACTTCATGGCTGATGGGACAGTATTTAAAGTTGGTGAGAATGATATTGGCTTGAAATGTTGGGAAGAACTAGAGTATGTTCTATATCTTCTCAAGGTGAATAGTCAAAGGACTCAATCAGTTGCTAATGTGCTCAGACAGAGAATGCTTCAGAATTTGGCAATCAGAGGAGAGAAGTATAATAGTAGATATGTTCCTAAGTACAGGGATTACAAAGGAAATCTCATTGAAATGAAGAAAGGTACTGCAAAGTTAAAGACTGATTTGGGAATCACAGTACTTGACTTCAATTCAAAGTCAGAAAAAGTCAGATTTATCAGACTGGGAAATGAGATGAGAAGGAACAAAATCTATGATCTTAGGGCTGCTATCTATCAGACAGATGAGAGTGATCCTCAGCTCAGAGAAATTAAAGAAGCTATGAAGATTGAGCTTGAAAATGCATAAAGAAGATTGCTCATAGATTATCTCAAAGCTATGCCAGATCTTGAAGTGATAAGAGATTAAGGTCTGTAAGGATTTTCTTATTCTCTGTAGTTTTTGTTAAGTAAAAGCTTAAACTCTGAATTTGTATAAACACTGTATTTGTCTATTTGTTTTCACATCATCAATTATTGTCATTAACTTGTGCATTTTTGCTAATGAACAAGTTGGGGGAGATTGTTAAATATAATTGATGTGTTTTAATCAGTGTTTAAGTGTTATAGTGAATTATCAGAGTTTAGCTGGAAGCAGTCAGAGTTTAGTGTAAACTCTGACAGATGGAAGCTCGACAGAATTTGTCAAACTCTGTCTAGAGGAAGCGTCTACTGGTCAACAGTGATTGAAGATTTATTATGGAAGCGATATCTTTGAAGATTGGATAGCTATCAAAGAGATCGAGTTGACTTAGGAGACGTGTGACAATCTGTAATTGATATCATTGTATAGCTGATTATTAGGAATATCAATTAGAGATTGTATCGTAGCTGTATGTTATATAAATACAGTTAGGTTAACCCTAGAAGGGTATCGTACAACGAATTATCTTTATTGTAACCTAGCAGCTCTTTGTGATATTTTACATCACGAAGAGGGTTCGTAATACAAGAAGTTTTTAAGTGCATAAACGTTTTTACTTGTTAAACTCTCATACAAAGTTGATTATTAATTGTGTATTCGGCCTAACATATCTAAAGCGTCCACAGATTGAGACTTTTCGTGCAACAAATAAATGTATCCATAACGTGAAAAATCATCAATAAAGGTGATGAAATATTTTTCTCCATCAAGCGACGGAACATCAAAAGGTCCACAAATATCAGTGTGTATGAGTTCAAGGAGCTTTGTACTTCTCGTGGCTGTTTTCTTGGTTGTATGTTTTGTATGTTTCCATTTAATACAATCTATACAAACCCCAAGATCAGTGAAATCCAAATCATGAAGGATCCCATTCTTCACTAACCTTTCAATTATTTCCTTGGATATATGACCCAATCGCTTATGCCACAAATGAGCCGATGATTCATTAGTTAGACTACGTTTAGTACCAAACTTATGATGAAAGGTCAACAAGGTTTCAGCAAAAAGAGTATCAAGTTTTAACTTGTATAATCCATCACAAAGAACACGAGAACCAATAAGAAGATTTTGCTTAAATAAACTGAAACATCCATTACCAAATTTAAAAGAGTATCCAACAGTCAAGTTTTGACAAGGAAATCAAATTACGAGAAATATAAGGAACATAAAAAGTCTGAAAAAGATCCAAATGATGTCCAGTATCTAGAATTAAGCGATAGGTTCCAATAGCTTCAACTGGAACTTTGACTCGATTTCCCATAAAAATGAATCTCTCATGTAGGCTTGTGGTTTGGGTTTTAAGGAATCCCTGCATCGTATGAGAAACATGAGTGGTACAACCAGAATCAATCCACCAGGTGTTATGGGGAACCTCAGCTAAATTTGATTCGAAACATACCAAAACTTTAGATTTACCTTTCTTTTCGAACCATGCCTTTCGCTTCAAGCAATCTTTCTGATAGTGACCAGATTTTCCGCAGAAATGACACTTATCCTTTTTCGGTTCCTTTTTCAGGATTTGGATAGATGACTGATTTGTCTTTGCTAGCCCTTGCTTGCCCTTTCCAAACTTTCGACCTGGTTTCTTTTCAGCTCCTTTCTGACCCATGAGATTTGCTGAATGAATTCCTGGTTTCTTAAGTCTCGCCTCCTCTTGAATGAGCATACTTTGCAATTCATGCACATTCCATTTATCTTTCAAGCTATTATAATTCATATGGAATGGACCATACTCAGGAGGTAAGGAGTTCAGGATAAACGTCACTAGGAAATTTTCATTCACTTCCATTCCCATGGTCTTTAATCTATATTTGTCATTTCAACAATATGCTCATGCATAGTACGAGAACCATCAAACTTAATGGTAGTTAGAGTACCCATTAGTGTCCCAGCAAGTGATTTATCTGCAGAATCAGATTGAGAACATTCTTCCACACTTTTCAGAAATTTCTTAGCACTTTCAGTTTTCTTAAGTGTGGACTTGATGTTGTTTGCTACAGTCATTCGCATAAACATTAAACCAAGCCTGTTAGATCTTTCCCAAGCTTCATAGTAAGACCTATCTTCAACGCTGCTAGTATCAGTGAGAGCAGCAGGCTTGTCACTTAATAGTGCCAAATCAAGATCTAAAACACCAAGGTGAAATTGGACTTGTTCAGACCACTCAGCATAATTAAGTCCATTAAAGTTAATAATGGATGCAGCTTGCGAATGTAGAGAAACAGGGACAGTTGCCGCAAGAAGTAGGATACAAAACAAAAATAAATAAAATATGATCCACGTTATTTCTTTCAGTGGTCACAAATAATTTCATGACAAATTCTGAACATATATATTAAACATATATTGATGATCTCCTTTGGGTGATACAACAACATATAATAATAATTAAAATAATTGATGCAAACAAATTTCACATAATTTGGTAATTATTTATTACTTCGATTATACACCCTTTTGTAATCTTTGGATATACAAAAAAAAAATGTTTAACCAAAGTATTTAATTAACCACATTAATTTTTCATAATTATAAAATAACTAATCAACCTTTGGGTGATCCATAATATCTTATAATAATGAATATCAATTTACTCATGATAACAAATTCATAATTATTATTTAAATATCTATAAATACCATAATTTTATCTCAATTATATGCATCACATAAACATGAGAAATTGATTTATTTTATTTTTGACATTTACCAATCCTTCTAATTTGGCCACTTTGGTGACAAACAAATTATGCATAACATAAAAGTCAAAAAATAAAATGTACACATAATTTGCATATCAAATTAATTGATTTGTTAGGCCATAAGATGATAATCATGAATTTAACCTATAATTTATTTCTTTTAATGAACACAGCACAGTAATTCAGGAAATATGATCAAAATATACAGATATGCATGCATGACCAAATAATTTTACAGCAACAGTACACAGAGAAGTCTAAACAAGCTGTGAAATTTTACAAAAAAGAGATCCATAATATATCCTAAAAGAAGCATGGTATATTTTCTCATAACATATTGGCAGCGGGTTAAACAAAAATGCAAAAAACATTTGTTCTCAACTCAAAGCTCTGATACCACATATTAGTTTTATTTAAAAAAGATCAAATACAAATTAAGACTCCATGCAATAGATCAAGTGCTCAAACCAAAACAAGTAAATGAATCTACTGATATAAAATACAATATGGAGTACATAGGATCTTGAACATAATGATTTTTTACAATGACATTATCTTAAGTAAAAAACATACCTTGCTCCATAGTAGTTTCCTTGAATATAAAGAAAGGTTCTTTTATAGATTGTACTTCTCCCACCAGACCTTTAAGCTTGCCAGATCTCTTGATGGATAGAAAATCTTGTATATGGTGGTGGTGGGAGGGCAAAATCACATACATCACATATATATATACCTTCCATCAAGGTAGTAATCATATCTTAATTAACCAATAATTGCAACCATAAATATAATTTATTTGGGCCATAACTTAACTAGTGGAAATTGAAAAGTTTCAAGAAATTGAAAAGTCTTATATAAAATTAAATAAGTCTAACATTGTTTACTCGTTGAGATTAGGCAGCCTTGTTTACTCTTGAGATTGGGTAGATCTTGATTACTCTTAATTGAGATTGGACAAACCTTGATTACTCTTGAGATTGGGCAAAAAATTGCATACTTGAGAAGTGATTTGAGTTTGGAACCTGAACTGCTCATAGTGTGAGTTACGGAACCTTGAATACTCAGGAATATTTAAGCATGTAGCCTTGTTTACTCAAAACTATGCCTGGAAACTTTGTGCCTCGATTCTCCGTTTGAAACTCCGCCAGATTCTGTCGAGGTTTGCTATTAGCGAAGTGCATTGAGTTGCAGATGTTCATGGTTAAAGAAGTGAAGAGATCGATGTAGATTTAGATTAAAGCCAATGTAAGGTTTTTGTTAGGTCCGTTAAGATTGTAGAAGGGGGGTTGAATACAATCTTTATCTTTTTATCGAAATTTGTCCGGTAGAATAAAATTTAATTAGACAAATTTTTACGGAATTAATTGAAACAAGATGCAAGTTGTTAGGCCGAATACACAATTAATAATCAACTTTGTATGAGAGATTAACAAGTAATAGCGTTTATGCACTTAAAAAACTTCTTGTATTTCGAACCCTCTTCGTGATGTAAAATATCACAAAGAGATGCTAGGTACAATAAAGATAATTCGTTATCGATACCCTTCTAGGGTTAACCTATCTGTATTTATATACCATACAGCTACGATACAATCTCTAATTGATATTCCTAATAATCAGCTATACAAAGATATCAATTACAGATTGTCACACATCTCCTATGTCAACTCGATCTCTTTGATAGCTATCCAATCTTCAAAGATATCGCTTCCATAATTAATCTTCAATCACTGTTGAACAGTAGACGCGCATCCTCCAGACAGAGTTTAACAAACTCTGTCGAGCTTCCATCTGTCAGAGTTTACTCAAACTCTGACTGCTTCCAGCTAAACTCTGATAACTCCCTGTAACACTTAAACACTGATTAAAACACATCAATTATATTTAACAATCTCCCCCAACTTGTTCATTAGCAAAAATAAACAAGTTAAATGATAATAATTGATGATGTCAAAACAAATAGACAAATACAGTGTTTATACAAATTCAGAGTTTAAGCTTCTACTTAATAAAAACTATAGAGAATAAGAAAATTCCTACAGAACTTAATCTCTTATCATTTCAAGATCTGGCATGGTTCTGAGATAATCAATCAGCAATCTTCTTTCTGCATTTTAAAGTTCAATCTTCATAGCTTCTTTGATTTCTCTGAGCTGAGGATTACTTTCATCTGTCTGGTAGATAGCAGCCCTAAGATCACAAATTTTGTTCCTTCTCATCTCATTTCCCAGTCTGATAAATCTGACTTTTTCTGCCTGTGTATTGAAATCAAGTACTGTAATTCCCAAATCAGTCTTTAACTTTGCAGTACCTTTCTTCATTTCAATGAGATTGCCTTTGTAATCCCTGTACTTAGGAACATATCTGCTACTATATTTCTCTCCTCTGATTGCCAGATTCCGAGTCATTCTCTGTCTGAGCACATTAGCAACTGACTGAGTCCTTCGACTATTCACCTTGAGAAGATATAGAACATACTCTAGTTCTTCCCAACATTTCAAGCCAATATCATCCTCACCAACTTTAAATACTGTCCCATCAGCCATGAAGTATAAAAGAAAATCCTTGTTCAAACTCTTCTGATGAACTAACTGTACTGATTCCAGTCTGTCCAAACTCTCTTGAGGAACACCACGACCTGGAACAGCCAGTGAAGAAGGATCTCTAGGACCAGTATACTGCCTTATGTCTCTGTGTGAACCTAGTCCACCCTTATTATTACCAACTTTGCCAGATAAAGCTTTTCCATCAGAAACATTCATTGAGACTCCAGATAACACATTTGGATCATGAATTGTTCCTTTACCAAAAACAGATTTCAACTGTGAAGAGTGTAAAGGTGTGGTCATTGCTTGTGATACAACAGAAGTTGTAACTTTCTTCTGTGAACTTTCACCTTCAATGCCTTTTAGCTTGAGTTTAGCCTCTGCTGCAATTGCTTCCTTTGAAAACCGAGAACTTTGACTAACATCAGTCCTTTCTCTGATCACAACACCTTTAACAACAGGTCTAGGAGCTTTTCCTCTTTGTACCTTACCAGACTTTAAAGCTTTAAGATGTTCTTCTTGTAAACTCTTTTCTTCAGCTTCAATGTCCTCAATCGTAACTCCTTCCTCATTCTCTTCAATGAACAGCTTAGCAGCCAATTCTTCATCAGTTTGTGGATTAGAAGGTAACAGCAAACTCTCGGTCCTTGAAGTACCTTGAGTATCAGTATTTCTTCCAACAGACTGTGATTTTGATGACTTGCTAGTTCTCAGAGTTTGAAACTCTTCAGCCTTGTTCTTTCCTTTGTTACTTGCCCCTCCATCTCCAGCACTATCCCTTCTGACAACTCTCTCCCCCTTTTTGACATCATCAGGCATAAGGATAGAAGTAATTAACTCCAGGGAAGTAGCAATAGAATCAATTTTAGTAGATAAGTCAGACTGATTCTCCTCAACTTTAGTCAGCCTGGCAAAGAGATTGTCTTGAGCTTTAGAGAATTTTGTAGTCACTAGTTTTGAATCTCTTTCCATCTTCATCTCTCTAGCTACAACCTCATTTCGCAAAGCAGTGATTGCCAATGTAGTATCATCAAATCTTCTATCCAGAGTTTTAACTTGAACTATAGTTGCTTTCAAGCAAGAAAGAATCTCTGGATTGGAGATAGTATCAGCATTTTTCTTAACAAACTCAGCTGCTCTTCCTCGTGGAAAAATACAATCTTCTTTGTACCATTCAGCAGCATTCTTTGCAAATTGTGCTCTTTCAACTTCATGAGAAGTACAAGGTTGAGGGAAAGGTGTATGTTTATTATCTGTTTGTACTGGTGCACTCAGAGAAGCATCAGAGTTTGCACTACTGTAACCTTCAGCTTCAACACTTGTAGCTTTAACTGGTTCATCTTCAGCCATAGGTTTAACAATTTCTTCTGTAGGCTTGTCAAGATTGTCTCCATGTTGCTCAGGCTCAGCAACAGGCATTGACTGAGAAGTGACCTTGGTTGCCTGATCAATTTCTTCACCTTCTTCAACATTTTGGTGAGCATCAGATATTAACTCAGTATGAGATGCCACAGCTTCAGAAAGAACAGCCGTAGGTTGATCAGCTACACCAATATCAGAGATAGGATCAGAGAATGGTATAAATGAATCAAGAATATCATTTATTGGAGAAACACCATCTCTTGCATCCTCTTCTGCAGGCATTTTGTCCTCTGCAGGCATTACATCCTCTGCAGGTATTTCAGCCTCTGCAGATATTACATCCTCTGCAGGTATTTCTGCCTCTGCAGGTATTGTATCTTTCTCAACCTCAACAGGAGGTGTTTGCTGTGAAACGACCTCTGGAGCTTCAATATCTTCATCCACAGAATCAGAGAATATCAGTTTTCTTCGTTTTGCTAGAGGTACATTATCTGAATCCTCTTCACTAGATGGTGACTTAGGCATTTTTGCTTGAGCTTTCATTCTTTTCACCCTTCTAGTGTAAACAGCTTCAGGAGATTTCCGTTTTGATTTTCTTTGTGTCTCTTCCGCCTGCTTTAGACTTGCATGTCGTTCAGTAATCGCCTTCTTAACTCTTTGTACTTTAGACTGTGATTCTGGTGGAGATTGTGACGAATCAGAGTTTGTGTGTGGAGTGGGTGAAGGTTGTTTTGTAGGTGCTGAGTGAGCAGGTGATTCAGTGTTTGGTTCTGGTTGAGGTTCAGGGTGTGGTTCAGGTTGTTGTTGTGGTTGTGGTTGTGGTTCATGTTGTTGTTGTTGTTGTTGTTCAGGTTCAGGTTGTTGTGGTTCTTGTGGTTGATTGAGAAAATTTCGCAGAGCAAGAGGCATGACAAAAGCAGGGAGATTTGCTTTACCAACATCCTTGTTAGTCATATCAGAGAATATTCTCTTATTGACTCTAAAAGGATCAATTTCATCAGCATCATCAATTTCAAGACCAGGTACACAAGCATTGAACAGCATTTGACAAAAACGAGCATAATAAACAGTAGTAGTTTCTGACAGTTTATCACCTAAGCTCATCAGAACATGTCGACCAAAATGAAAATTAGTACCATAGAGTAGAGAATACCCGATTTGGAGACTGTCTATTGGAATGGCATCCCAGTTGGTGACTTTCTTCTGGAACGTCCTTGTGATGCAATCAAAGAAGAAGTTCCATTCCTTTCTGAGATTTGGTCTCTTTATGCCGCCAAGCTTGTCAAGAGATTCCATGTAACCTATCTCTTGTAGCATCTCTCTCAGATAAGTTTCATTAACCAGAGTATAAGAAGTATGTGTGTCAAACCCCATTGTATCTCGTACAGTCTGTGGAGTAATCAGATAATCTTGGTCTTCGTAAGTGAAGATAATGGTAGGAGTTCCATTCTCTCCTCCATCCTCATAAACTGAATTCTGCCAGAATGTAGCAATTTGAGACGCAGAAAGAGTAGCAGGTCCAACCAGAGCCTGTCCAATCTCTGAATCCCTCAAGAAGTTCTGCATGAGATGAAACGATTCTGGAACGCGTTGATGATAGAGTGGAGCTTCATAGTTGTTAGGAACAAACTGTAAACCAAGAGCAGTGAATGCTTTAGATGCCATTGAGTTAAGAAATTTGCAAGAATTTCCAAGAGAATTGTATGTAGAAAAGGTGTTTGCGTGAATGCCCAAGAGAAAAATAAGAAAACTGTGAGATGTAAGAATAAAGCAAAATCGTTTGGACACAAAAGTGATTAAAGTAAGGAAAAACTCAATCTCTTATGTAACAAACACTCAATCAGTTCCTTGATTAATGTGTAGTGGGACACGATAATAGGTAAGTGGGACACATTAAAGGGCTAGTGGGTCACGTGCGCTTATTTTTAAGAAGAGTATATTAAAAATTAAAACATTAAAATATTTGATTTAAACAAAAATCAAATAATACTCTTTTAAAATATCTGGACCAAAGTAAAACCAGAATTTGAAGCGTTTACCTGTTGCCTTTAATAACCAGAATACGAAGCGATTAAGAACTTCGTTCTTACCCATCTCTATTTAAGGCCTAGAGACTTGCTCAGATTATTTCATTAAACCTTTAACCTTTCAGTCTCCCCTGTAAAATCACAAACCCTTCAAACCAGATACTCTTGAAAAACAATGGCCAACCTTACCATCAAAGAAAAGAACCTTCATCTTGTCGAGAATAGGGACATCTTCAGCTATACGCGTGAAGAATTTGAAGCGTTTGAGTGGGAAAGGCAGCTTGAAACGCTGTGGCTGCAAATGGATGCTGGTCTGGAAGAGCTCGAGAGAGAGAAACCTGCAAGGGTGATCGACATCGATGTTGCCCTCCAAGCAACATTGGCATGGCTCTCCTCGAAGGCATCCTCATCCAACACCACCAACCATTGTTAATGAATATGTCAGCAAAAATAACCTTATCCCTTCAACTTCCACCCAAATAAAGTGGCAAAGATGGGATCTGGGAATTTTTGCTAACAATGGAGTGGTGTGGACGGACCTTTTACTTTCCTGTTGAATAGATTAGCAGATAGAGAGAACAAAAAGATGTAATATTTGCTTGTAATCTCTTTCGTATTATCATTGAAAATTTTGTTTCTCTAATCATATTCATTGTGTTCTGCACTGTTATTTATGTTTTATGAACTGTTCTTCAAGAAAATAAATCAAGAAGAGAATATGAAAACTAATTAAAGTAATCATATAAGGAACACATTCATCAACTATCCACTGATTAACAGTTGTCAAAAACCCTACTTACTCCAAGACTTTCAAATTGTCCAAGTGAAAATTTACCTTAGAGTACAAATCACGAATCAACAGCGTTTGTCAATTCTCCAACTTTATCACCGAAACCCTTTCATAAATTGCGCAGTTGTGAATATATGTGTGTGTGAAGCAGAGTTTACTAAGTCAATTTTTAGAGCATCTAATTTTTCATAAAATCCATAAAGTAAATCAATAAGCACTGGATGCACAAACTGTCATAGTAAACACTGACTGTATGATGAAAGCTAAACTCTGAAGTAATCAAACTATATACAGTAACTTTTATTTTATACCCCCTTTATATACATTTTTTTTAATTTTATTTTCATCATTTTTTTTTGTTTTCATTTTTTTTTATTCATTTTTTTTTTCATTCCAGTAATCAGAGGTTGGAACCAGTCACCAAAAATTCAAAAATTTTAGCCCTTATCATTTTGATAAGTTCCTGGGTCATCCTAGTATTTAACTAGTCACCAAAAATCAGAGAATTTTAGCACATATTATATACCAATAGGTTCCTGGGTCATCCTAGTATCCAACATAATCTCAAAGGAGTATAACAACCTATATACATTTTCTTTGGGGTATTGCAGTAAACATTTGATTCTATCAGAGTATAACTAACAGAGTTTAGAGTTCATCAACATCAGTAGTTTTTCATGAAAGGTAATGCACACAGTATTTATAGACTCGGAGTTTAGGACAAAATAAACTAAGAGATGCTATAAATAAGAGCTAGTATCATGCTGTGTTAACTTTCTGCACAATCTAAGATTAGATCACAATAACTCAGAAAGATTCATGATTAATTGCTGAGAATCATGCTTCATACATATTTCTTCATTGGTGTTTTTCACTCAGACAAAAATCAATTCAAAGTTCACAGAGTTTATCAAACTTATTAACAGTGTATGACATACAGACATGATGACAGAGTTTAGAGACTGTAAATCAGAGTTTAATCAACAGAGTTCACTTAGTATTTAACCAATCAGGAAATATGATTAATACATCACATAAGTAAAGTTTGAATCTAACCAACATTCCTAGTCAGAACCAGAGACCATTCCTAGTTCATTGACCAGCCTTGTAAATGTAGCTTCACTCAATGGTTTAGTGAAGATATCTGCAAGCTGTTGTTCTGTAGATACAAAATGTAGTTCAATATTTCCTTCTTCCACGTGTTCTCTGATGAAGTGGTACCTTATGCTGATGTGCTTGGTCATTGAATGTTGTACTGGATTACCTGTCATAGCAATAGCACTTTGATTATCACAGTAAATAGGGATATTACTGTACCTCAATCCATAATCCAGCAATTGATTCTTCATCCATAAGATCTGTGCACAACAGCTACCAGCTGCAATATACTCTGCTTCAGCTGTAGATGTGGAGATTGATTTCTGTTTCTTGCTGTACCAGGAAACAAGTCTGTCACCAAGAAATTGACAACTTCCACTAGTGCTCTTTCTGTCTACCTTGCAGCCTGCAAAGTCTGCATCAGAATACCCAAGTAGCTTGAAATCTGATTCTCTGAGGTACCACAGACCTAATGATATGGTGCCCTTGAGATACTTGAAGATTCTTTTCACAGCTGTCAGATGTGGCTCTCTAGGATCTGCCTGAAACCTTGCACAAAGACAGGTTGCATACATGATGTCAGGCCTACTAGCTGTCAAGTATAGAAGAGATCCTATCATGCCCCTGTAGTTTGTCATATCCACTGAAACTCCTGTGTTTTTGTCCAATTTAGTTGCTGTTGCCATGGGAGTTGATGCAGATGAACAGTCAAGCATACCAAATTTCTTGAGAAGATTTCTGGTGTATTTTTCTTGATTAATGAAAATTCCATCTTCTGTTTGTTTCACCTGTAGGCCTAGAAAGTAACTAAGCTCTCCCATCATGCTCATTTGATATCTGGACTGCATGAGCTTGGCAAACTTCTTACAGAGTTTATCATTAGTAGACCCAAAGATGATGTCATCAACATAAATTTGAACTAAAAGGAGGTCACTTCCTTGATTGAAATAAAACAGAGTTTTGTCAATTGTTCCTCTGTTGAATCCACTTTCTAGAAGAAACTGAGCAAGTGTCTCATACCATGCTCTTGGTGCCTGCTTAAGTCCATATAGTGCCTTATCTAGCCTGTAGACATAATCTGGATATTTGGGGTCCACAAATCCTGGTGGTTGTTCAACAAACACTTCTTCTTCAAGCTTTCCATTCAGAAAAGCACTTTTCACATCCATCTGGAACTCTTTGAATTTCTTGTGAGAGGCATATGCTAGAAAAATTCTGATTGCCTCCAATCTTGCAACTGGAGCAAATGTTTCATCATAGTCTATTCCTTCCTGCTGTGAATAGCCTTTTGCTACCAGTCTAGCCTTGTTCCTTGTGATAACACCTTCACTGTCAGTCTTGTTTCTGAAAACCCATTTAGTACCAACAATAGATCTGTTCTTTGGCCTTGGTACAAGGGTCCAAACTTCATTCCTTTCAAATTCATTCAACTCTTCCTGCATTGATGTTATCCAGTCTGCATCTTGAAGAGCTTCTTCTACTTTCTTTGGTTCATTTTTAGACAAGAATGCATGAAACAGACATTCACTTGCAGTAGCACTTCTTGTCTTTACTTTTGCATCTGGATCACCAATTATCAAATCAGGTGTATGTGATTTAGTCCATTTCCTAGCAGAAGGTAAATGACTTCTATCAGCATGTGATCCTCCCCCTTGATCCATGCTCTCCTGATTTTGTTGTGATCTGTCTTCGTTTTCTGAGACTCCCCCTGAACTTGACTACCCAGAGTCAGAATTTGAATTTTCAGAGTTTGAAGCATCAGAGTTTGATTCAGATTTTTCAGTTGACTCAGTATCAGTGTTTGAGTCTTCATCTTGATCATGCTCCCCCTCAACTGGTTCTCCCCTTTGTTGTGACTGAGAAGTTTCTCCCGTGTTTACCAGTAGAGGTTTAGAGTTTGTTTCAACAGAGTCTGTCAGAATTGTTTCATCAGAGTTTCCTTCATCAGAGTTTAAATCTTCATTTTCAAAGTTCAGTTGATCATATTCATCTTTGTCTTCAAGTCCAGTTATCTTCTTATCATCAAAAGAAACATGTATAGATTCCATGATCACTTTAGTTCTCAGATTGTAAACTCTGAATGCCTTTGTTGACAGTGGATAGCCAACAAAAATTCCTTCATCTGCCTTTAGCTCAAACTTGATCAACTGTTCTGGATGAGTCTTCAAAACAAAACATTTGCACCCGAAAATATGAAAGTATTTCAGGTTAGGCTTCTTTTTCTTCACCATCTCATATGGTGTCTTTCCATGCTTATTGATCAGTGTTGCATTTTGAGTAAAACAAGCAGTTTGAACAGCTTCTGCCCAGAAATAGTTGGCAATTTTGCTTCATCAAGCATAGTTCTGGCGGCTTCAATTAATGTTCTGTTTTTCCATTCAACTACACCATTTTGTTGTGGTGTACCAGGTGCTGAAAATTCTTGTTTCACTCCATTGTCCTTGCAGAATTCTTCCATTACTGCATTTCTGAACTCAGTTCCATTATCACTTCTGATGGTTCTGACTTTGTTGCTTGATCCTTTGTCCAGAAGCTTCACATGCTCCATCAGAGTTAATGCAGTTTCATCCTTCTTTGCTAGAAAATACACCCAAGTGAATCTAGTGTATTCATCAACAATGACTAAAGCATATTTCTTCCTTGCAATTGACATAACATTTACTGGACCAAAGAGATCAACATGCAGAAGATGATAGGGATCAGTGATAGAAAATTCTGTCTTGCTCTTGAAAGATGACTTCCTTTGTTTAGCCTTCTGACATGAGTCACACAAGCCATCAACATTTAACAGAGCCTTTGGGAGTCCTCTTACAAGATCCTTTCTGATCAATTCATTGATGTTGTTCAAGTTCAAATGTGAGAGTTTCTTGTGCCACTTCCAACTCTCTTCATTATACATTCTTGTTGACAGGCAAACAGCTTTTCCAACAGAATCTATCAAAAGCTTGATTTCATAAATGTTGTTTTGCCTGTGACCAACTAGAACAACCTTTCCTGTAGATCTGCTGATAACTTCACAATATTCAGGTTAAAAATCTACATGATATCCCTTGTCACAGATTTGACTCACAGATAACAAGTCATGCTTGAGTCCTGGGACATGAGCTACATTGTTGATGATGACATTTCCAAGATTAATATTGTCATATCGCAATGTTCTTCCTATATTGCCAACACCATAGGAAACTTTTGGGCCAGCCTTCTCCTCATATTCTGATAGCAGGGCTTTATTTCCAGTCATGTGTCCTGAACATCCACTGTCCACGACTAGGGTTGCCTCCCTGTTACCCTACAATCACAAACAATTACTGAGGATTAGTTTTAAGGATCCAGACTTGCTTGGATCCTTTGGCATTCTTAACTTTGTTAGCTTTTGCAGCGGAATTAACATTATCAGAGTTTGAGCTAACAGTATCAGTGTTTACACTTGCAGTATCAACTTTAACCCATTTCAGATTGGGTTTCAGTTCATAGTAATTATGATAGATAGCATGATATTCTCTGCAAGTATAAATGGAATGCCAGGTGCTTCCACAGTGTGTGCATAAAGTCCGTGGCTTAGTTCTAGCAAAATCCTTCTTTACCTCAGACTTTGTAGGTAAAGAATTTATATTTTTATTTTTCTTGCAGAAATTTGCAAGATGCTTAGTACTACCACAGTTATGACATGTCTTTCTTGGAGCAAAACTAGCAAGCATTGGTTTATTTCCTGAAGTGATGCCTACTTTTCCATTTCTGTTCTTGTTTGACACTTTCTTTTTCTCAACAGATTTTAGCTCCTTCAGTTTATGTTTGAGTTGTTTATCTGTCATTGAACCAATATTAACCTGTTTAACACTAGTTTTTACTGGTTTACTTTTGACAGCTTCCTCTTCATTTTCAGACAAAAATTTACTGGTTCCATGAACAAATTTAGTTCTGACTTTAACTTGATTTTGAAATCTAAGTTCATCTCCCTCATTATAACCTAGACCAACAGTGTCTGTTTGAAAAATCTGTTGAGTGTCCTTTCCAGAATTAGTCCAAGTCCTAATTTTATTATTTGCTTCCTCCAACCCTGACTCTAGTTGTTTATACTTCTGAAGCAAATTCTGTTCTTTGCAAACAGCATCATCTCTCTCTTTCTGAACTTGTTGCATGTTTTCAAGTTTCTCTTCAACAAGTTTATTTCTTTCTTTAAGTTCAGAATTTTCAGCTTTTATCCTCTCATTTTCTAAAGTCTGATCCCTATAACTTATATGCAATGACTTAAGATAAATTCTTAATTGAGCAATGTCATCAATATTATAAGCATAGGTAGTTAGAGGTACCTGATTTTCAGAGGATTCTGATTCAGTAGTAGCCATGAGAGCATAGTTCACTTCTTCATCAGAATCTGAAGTATCTGCCCAATTTCTGCCTTTAGTGTAGAGTACCTTTCCAGTTTTACCCTTCTTGCACTCAGGAGCATAGTGACCCATCTCCTTACACTTGTAGCATTGAATTTCAGACTTATCCTTCTTCCCTTTAGAATCTCTCTTATCAGACTTCCTGTAGCTTTTCCTGTCTTCATTTGAATCCCTAGAAAACCTTTTTCCTTTCTTGAAATTCTTGAAGCCCATTTTCTTGAAAGTCTTCACCATTAACACAGCCATTTTCCTCATTTCTTCTTCATCATCCTCAGAGTCAGATGATTCGGAAGAATTTGAATCATAATCAGAGTTTGGTGATTCACTTTCTGAATGTATGACCAAAGCTTTTCCCTTCATTTTCCTTCTTGTTGCCTCTTTCTTCTGAGGCTTCTCTTCAACATTAAGAGCAACAGACTTTCCTTTCCTGCTTGATCTCCTGTTTCTCTGCTCCATTTCCAATTCATGAGTTTTGAGCAGTCCATAGATTTCATCAATCTCTGTTTCAGCAAGATCATAGTTGTCTCTAATAGTGGTTGTTTTCACATCCCACTTTTCAGGTAGAGAAAGAAGAAACATGAGATTCGAGTCTTCTAGATCATACTCTTTGTTGACCAATGACAGATCATTAATCAGTTTACAGAATCTATCAAATGTTTCTGTCATGGTCTCTTCAGGTTTAGCCTCAAAATGCTCATACTCTTGTGTGAGTATGTTTCTCCTATTCTTCTTAATAGCTGCAGTTCCTTGACACCTGACTTCAAGAGCATCCCATATCTCTTTTGCAGTGGTGCAATTAATGACTTTGTTAGACATAACATTGTCTAAAGCACTATGCAGTAAATGCCTAACTTTTGCATCCTTAGCAATTGATGATAGATCTTCAGGAGTCATGTCCTTCTTTTCCTTTGGAACCATTTTTGCTGCTTCACCAGCAACTGCAACAGATAGCTTTGTAGGATTGTGAGGGCCTTCATAAATCCTGTCAAGATATTCTGGATCTGTAGCCTCCAGAAACATAGTCATCTTGACCTTCCACATAGCATACTCTAATGGCCTCAGAATAGGAACCCTGATTGGTTCATAACGACTCACAGTAGTAGGAGCCTTTTCAGAAACAGTAGGTGTTGGTGGAGGAATTGCTGACATGATTATTGTTGTGTTTGGATCTTAACCTGTAATAAAGTAACAGATTGGCTCTGATACCACTTGTTAGGTCGAATACACAATTAATAATCAACTTTGTATGAGAGATTAACAAGTAAAAGCGTTTATGCACTTAAAAAACTTCTTGTATTTCGAACCCTCTTCGTGATGTAAAATATCACAAAGAGCTGCTAGGTTACAATAAAGATAATTCGTTATCGATACCCTTCTAGGGTTAACATATCTGTATTTATATACCATACAGCTACGATACAATCTCTAATTGATATTCCTAATAATCAGCTATACAAAGATATCAATTACAGATTGTCACACGTCTCCTATGTCAACTCGATCTCTTTGATAGCTATCCAATCTTCAAAGATATCGCTTCCATAATTAATCTTCAATCACTGTTGAACAGTAGACGCGCTTCCTCCAGACAGAGTTTAACAAACTCTGTCGAGCTTCCATATGTCAGAGTTTACTCAAACTCTGACTGCTTCCAGCTAAACTCTGATAACTCCCTGTAACACTTAAACACTGATTAAAACACATCAATTATATTTAACACAAGTTAAATATAACGATATATTAAACTTGACGGTTGTTACAAAATCAGTATAGAGTGTTATCAAGTTAATAAAAACTAATTAGAAAATTCGACATGAACTTTTCTAATTTAGTTAATAAAAATCAAGATAAGAACTAGGAAAATTAATTCGCTAGTAGTACAAGAGTGATCAATAATCAAGTTCTATCGGATCAGATATTACAAAGGAGATATTACAAAGGGATTGAACTTGAATTACTGTGAAAATTTAAGAGCTTGCAGTTGAGAGATAAATCTGAGTGTTTAATGCTTCTGTTCTTGGCTTTTAATTCTCTGTGTCGTATCTGTCTTGATGTGTCTCACTTTCCTTTTATAAGCACGCCATCTAAAATATCTACTGCCTCTTTTTTGACACATTTAACTCTTGGAAATAGCATAACTTGTGCTAGAGATAGTATGTTCATTCCCTTGTAATAGTATGGCAGCTGAGTAATAGTACGCACGAACCCATGTAATAGTATACACAACTGTCGGTGATAGTATAAACAAACCTCAAGGATAGTATAGCTAAATCTCGATAATAGTATAACTACAACACTCGGTAATAGTAGGGATGGCTGGAAATAGTACAGCTTGAATATTTCGGTAATAGTATAGCATACTATTACTAGTCAGTAATAGTATCTATAAGCCTCCAGAAATAGTATCCCTTAAATTCTCAGAAATAGTATCCCTTGGCTCTTAGAAATAGTATCCCAGAATTTCTCTGTAATAGTATAACATACTATTACTATTTACTAGGCAAACTTTTGGAATGAGACTTTTTCTTCTTCAACAACTATCCTTCCTTTTCTTTTAGTCTTTAATTAGTTATAATAATTCTAAATTAATTAACCAATTAATTAACTTAATAAATAAATTAATTCTGAAGAATTAATTTATTAATTAAGTTAACTAAATAACTTTAATTAATTAACAGGGAATTAATATAATTCCTTTGATAAACAAACCTCTTCCTTGAACCACTGAAATAAATAAAAAACTTCCACTGAATATTTGTTGATGCTCAATGCACGGTATGGTTCATGAACAACTAACTCCAATCTCTGTTCTTCATTTTTACTCTAAGATGTGGTCCATATCTTTTCTCAACTCTTTTCAAATATTCTGTGCTGATATTGTCTCTTCAGAAATCTTTGTCACTCTAAACGAATCCATCTGTTTTAATGCTATACTGAGGCTGAATCTTCTTCCAGTGTAAAACATCAAAACTATAGATTGACTTTTTTCTTTCCTCTGACAGATAAAACTTTCTAAGATTCCAGTGTAAAACATCAAAACTATAGATTGACTTTTTTCTTTCTTCTGACAGATAAAACTTTCTAAGATTCTTGTGCTAGTTAAAATATTATTTTACTTATTATAATTTGGTTTAAATTGATTAGGATCCTCGAACTACAAATAGACTGTATCACATGCCTTTCAGTTTTCATTCATGATTGTAAGTCTTGCTGCGCTTGTTAAAGATGCACGTTTCTTCAATTTAAAGAATTGCAATGAAGATATCGTTGTGCTATATAGTGTGGTATTGGATGTTTGTTAAAATGTCGTGTGTTCTGTGTTAACACATAACATGTTTGATAAAATTCCTAAAAGAAATTGTATTTCTGGTAACTGTTTAATTGATGATGATTTTAAGAGCAAAATGACATAAATTCATTTACTTAGTGAAAAGTTGATGAGAGAGTAAACACGAAAGGTGTATGATATAATGTCGAACAACAATGTACTGCTTACTCATATGTTTAGTTTGGGGATCCTGAAAACTGGAATGAGATTCTCAGTGATAAATGATGATCAGGAGCTGTTTGATGAAATTCATTGGGAAGTTTTTAGTTCCGCTTATGCCTGAGTTTTGTCTTGTTTAGCATTTTGGTGTTTATGCATTAGATAAACTTGTAATGCGTAGAACAATTATACTTCTTGCAGGCCTTCTATGTTTCTGTAAATTTGTGTTATATGAAGGCAACTGCTTGTTTTGTGGTTATGTGAAGGAAATACTAGTTGCGATGGAAGCTATGAATGAGATGTTTACTTTGACCCCTGTAGTGTGTGGTTACATTAGATTTAAGATAAGGTATCTCTTAGCTGTGGAATTTATGCTTCTGGTATAAGTGTGATAACATAAATTTGTTCAACATTCTTATACTGGGAATCTGGGACATTGAAGTTAAGAAATTTGTTTGAGCATGCTTTTGCTACTGTTGGAGAATAGAACATTGTTTAAGGAATTTCTTTTGATGAATCCTTCGGAAGAAAGTGGTTCGGGAGTCCATTCCGTCGTCGTTTTCAGTTAATCGTAAGAATATTGGCATTATGATTTTGGGCTGTGAAGAATTAAGAGATTGGGAATGTGGAGAACATGCTTGGAGTAATATCGAAAAGGATGGACATATTAGTTTACTTGGCGAGGCTTTTAAAAGGTATGAACAGACTATAAAAGGTATTATAATAGCAATTATTAGAATGCTAACATCGATACCAACAAGCAGGATCAAGCTTGAATGTCTTTGGTGCTGCAGGATATGGAGGTTTTTGTGGCCGTACTTGAACTGGTGGCTTTGCAACCAAAGGAGCCTGAGATGGCACAAGAGACTTGAACCAGGTTGTATTGAAAAGAATTATTTTGTGCTACAAAGTTTTTGGGTGATCTGAATCATCTCTGCGATGACAAGTAGAAAGACAAGCTGGTGGAAATGTCTAAAACAAATTGTCGCGACTTTTTCCGTTTTTTTTCCTTATGTCTTGTATATCTCTTTAGTGGTTCATGTTTGTGTCTGTTTTTCAAGCTAGCTAGTTCAATTCCTCTTCCCTGCACTGAACTATCTGCTTGAGGGGGAGTATTTGAGAATAAGGGAATAATTTAGGGGTATTATTGTAATAAACTGAATATGTGTGTTTAGTTTGTTAGGGTTTAGTAGTATTATAAAAACAGAGGAGATGTGTAGTGCAGAACCATCTTGAATGAAATAATATTAGTAGAGATTTTCTCTCTATTCTCTCTTCTCTCACTACTCCATTGCATAAATATGTAGAAGTTATCAACGGATTTTCTCTCTATTATCTCTTCTCTCATGACTCCATTGCATAAATATGTAGAAGTTATCATGTTGGAATCAGCTGTGGGGGAGTAATTTTGAGAACTCTAATGATTCTTTTCTTAAATGGTAAGCATCCGTTTTGAAAGTTGGGTATCTGAGAAGAGGTAGATGTGTGCAATATTATGTTGGTCATTGTGGAAGTGCATAAATGACCTGGTTTGAAATCAGCGTGGTATAGAGGTTGCAGACGTTGTTGTATCAGCAAGAGTGGCCCTTAGTCAATGACAGTATGTTCAAGACAGAACATTCGATAATTTTCTAGTTCACATGACCCTTGCGGATGGAACGAGCATTGGAAGTTACCAATGTCAAACATGATTAAGGTTAATTATGATGCAGTGATCTTTGAGCCTTCGAACTGCTATAGCTTCTCATACATAGCAAAGGATCACAGAAGAGAACTGCTAGTTGCAAGATCGAAGTGCAGTCAAGAAAATATAGACCCAAAAGTGCATAAGCAATGGGAGTCCGCGAAGCACTCAGTTGGATCAAAACGTCTCAACACAAGAACGTGAGCGTGACAATGGAGACGGACTGTCTTGTGCTTGTGCAAGAAATCCGGAGTTCTGGTTTACTAATGTCATGTTTTGGCACGCTAGTGGAGGAATGCAAAGTGCTTATGTCGGAGCTAAGAGATAGGAATGTGTGTGTTAATTTTATTACACGGTCCATAAACAAGGTAATCCATTTCTTGGCAAAATCTACTGTTCTATAGTTGATTGTACATGGCGGGTGTGTGGTAATCACCCGAAGTTCATTGATGTATTGATGAACGATCCTAATTATCAACGATATCTTCTTCTTTTGGCAAAAAAAATTGTAAATGTGTCTTTGTGTGTGCTAAGCTTAAAATTAGACCTAAAATTTAAAAGTCGTGTCTAATTAAATTTAAAACTTTGAAGAAGTGTATGTTTATTCGGGTGTTTTGTTTTGTTCGATTTAAAAGTTTGTAAATATGTTTTCGGTATTTACTCATTCAGATTTATGATAATCAAATTTAATTTATTAAAATTACGAGTATAATTTACTATCAAAATTTTTCATTTATTTTACTGAAATAAACAATTTTGTTGCAAAAAATATTTAACAACGTGGTTACCATTTATATATACATTATATATAATAATGGTAAAAGGATATTATTCATAATTTTGATTTTTGTATCGTCGAAATAATAAGATCATTAAATCTTAACATAAATGGAGAATCACTGGATTTTATATTAAAATAAGTATTTGATTGTTATTAGAATTATATTTAAATATTAAAAAGTATATTTTAATAATTTAAAACAAATATAATATTTTTTTTCTTTTTGAATAATAGTTGTTAAACCATCATAAATTTATAGATTATTTTATAAATTTCACTGGTTCAAATGTGATTTTTTAGAAAACAAAGAGTAACTCACAAAAAAAAAAAAAATCAAATAATATACGGACAGTTTTGCTTGAGTTGAGGAAAATGAATTGTTTTAAAATTACCAAGGCGGTTAGTTAGATTTAAAAATAGTGTAAGCGGTCGTTGAATTCGAAAAATAGAAATGAGCAGATCGGAAACTACTGACAACCACCACAACCAACAATCTTCATCGCCGTTACGCAAATGGTCCATGGACGATTTCGAGATCGGAAAGCCCCTCGGCAAAGGCAAATTCGGCCGCGTCTATCTCGCCCGTGAAATCAAGGTATTAAACACGTATATCTCTGTTTTTTTTTTGAATTGAATTGAATTTAATTAGGGTTTGTTATTGTAATTGTTGACAGAGCAAGTATATAGTGGCGTTGAAGGTGATTTTTAAGCAACAGATTGAAAAGTATAGGTTAAGTCATCAGCTTAAGAGAGAGATGGCGATTCAGATGAGTCTTAATCACCCGAATGTTCTTCGACTTTACGGTTGGTTTCATGATGATGAGAGGATTTGTTTGATTTTGGAGTATGCACATCGAGGTGAACTTTATCGCGAGCTTCGTAAAACTGGCCATCTCTCCGAGAAACAGGCTGCCACTGTAATCTACTCTCCCTCACTTTATATGTATTTCTACATTTCCATATTTTAGGTATCACTGTTTTCATGATTCTTGTGTTTGAGGTGAATTTAATTTTTTGTGTCACCAGATTATAGCAAAGTTTGATTCCACTATTATGTATGTTCACTTGTTTGGATACATTTAGGTCGAAATTTGGTTTGGTACCAACTACCAAGTCATTTTTCAACTGATTGTACACTCACTTGCACGGATAGATTTTTAGGTATAATGTTGAAGATTTTTGTATTGGAATGATTTTTTGTTTATAGTGGAGTTAGAGCAACATTTGATACAACTGATTCTTTATATTCACTTGCTTGGACACACATTTTAGGTATTATATTTATTACTGTTATATTAAGGTGATCAAGATTTCATATGTTTGGACATTGTAATAGTTTAATTTCAGTGATTATAGACAGTTGATGCTATCTTACTTTGTGAAAATTCTGATATTGGTTTTAATTTACTAGGCTACTGAGTTTTGTGTACGATCTTATTGTTGGTTCTGTTTTAAGTTGTAAATGTTTGATATTAAGTTTTTTGTTTATCTTTGGTGATTGCATAATTGTAGTATATTGCAAGCCTTACTCAAGCTTTGGCGTATTGTCATCAGAAGGATGTGATTCATAGGGATATCAAGCCAGAAAATTTGCTACTAGATCACGAGGTATGTCGCACAAGATATCTTCAATTGTGAATTCTTGTGCATACCATCTGACGAGAAAAAGTTTCAAATAATTCTCATCTATTTAGGTTGAGTAGCAACTTGTGTACTCAGAAACTATTTCTACTTTTGGAATGTGAATAGTCTAACATTCCCAGTATTGTCCCACTCAGAAGTAAGGTATGGTGAAGTTAAATGTACGCACACCATGCCCTACTCCCCAAGAACAGAGTAGATGTTTCCGTAAAATAACCAGCACTACTTAGTGTTCGAGTTAATACTGTTCTTGAATTTGCAGTAGACACTTCTTCAAAAGAAATATCTAGGTTTATTAGAATGGTCAAGATCACAATATTATTATTTCCTTATGCATAACTTGAAGAGTTGGTAATACTCTTGTGACAAATACAGGGTCGACTAAAGATTGCAGATTTTGGATGGTCTGTACAGTCAAAAAGCAAGAGAAGCACCATGTGTGGAACATTGGACTATTTAGCACCAGAAATGGTTGAGAACAGAGCCCATGATTATGCAGTTGATAACTGGACATTAGGTGTCCTATGTTATGAATTTTTGTATGGTAATCCTCCTTTTGAAGCAGAGACACAGAAAGACACATTTAGAAGGTAGATGTATCATATATTGGTTCGTAGTGTGTAATTATATTATTAGTTGGACCTTACTAGATACAAACATCTTATATAGGATTGTGAAGATCGATCTTATGTTCCCTCCCTCACATCGTGTGTCTAAAGAAGCAAAAGATCTCATTAGCCGGGTAAGTTTTTTCATCAACTAGATCCATTTGTATGATAATGAGAAGGTTAGTGATGAATTAAAAACTATTGTTCCCTTGCCAATTATGCTATTGAAAACATTCTGCAGCTTCTAGTGAGGGACTCTTCTAAAAGGCTATCTCTTCAAAAGATCATCGAACACCCTTGGATAGTCAAGAATGCTGATCCCAGTGGTACCTGCTCAGTGTAACGATTTTCGATTCAGAGTGACTCTTAGAAATCAACACAGATGTAATTTAAACCTACTTGTAATCTACTGATGGTAAACAAATATCAGGCATTCTGTTTGTGGCATATTTTCTCTTCTTGTTATTGTTTTGTTACGATGACTTGTCGTAATGGTGGCTACAATGAAACCGTGCTTAGCTTATTTCAGCTCAGTCAAAAGTATTTTATACTCTGTTACTTCTTCTGTCCACACATAATATTATCTTTCTGTTTTACATTCCTGTGCTAATAGAATGTTGAAGAAGAGGGTGAGAATATAGAGGCTGCTATTTCACCCATGTTTGTAAATTGTAACTTGTAAGATATATTTTGTGGTATTTGCATTTGTAACTTGTAAGTGAATTCCATGGTCTTTTTATACCTAGAGGTCAGGTCAATTTGTTTGACATCAGCTTTTGAATTCTTAGTGAAGCTTTAGGTGAATTCTTAGTGAATCTTTAGGCTAGTAGTAGCATATTGCATTGGTCTAAAATTATATATAATTGTAAACAAGATGACTTTGTTAAAAATTATATTAATATTTAGGTAGTATTATCTGGTTGAAATAAAAAAAGGTGGATTTTTAAAAAATAAAATTTGAAGTAGCATGTAACTGCACTGATATCCCTACCATTTAAAAAAATAGGTATCATATGCAGCAGCAATAATCATGTAACTCTCTGGAAGTCCAAAAATTAAGATACCGAGTCCGCTGCACAAGTCATGTACAGAGTCACAAGTGAATTTATAGCAGTAAAAAAGTGTCTGACCAGAACCAACAGCATAAAGCATACATTTATGGAATTCAAGTAGATCAACATATATTTTACAAGCACAGTAGGTCAAGCTATAAGCTGAGCCTTTTTACAAACCTGCCTTTTCAAGACTCTAATAGCATCTTTTTTAGGCCCTTCAGAAGGCCAACTAATTTATACATTATAGCCAGGAAGTCACATGATGATACTATCATTGCACCCAAAAGCTCTCCACTCTGTCCACTTGAAACAACATTTGCAACAGAACTTGAGAGACAGGGCCTACTATGAGGAGATGTAGACAAAAAGTGGGAGATGCTGGTAATGGTAGCATCACTTGCTGCTACTAGTCGAATTGTCTACATCGATAACTGTGGGTGGACATTTCGCATGTAAGATGGAAAGATCTGTATTTAAGCTAGTATGATCATTTTTCAGTGTAACAAGAGTTGCAGCAGTTGTGGCTTCTGACAATGACCTGCATCTTTTTGACCCTCTATTAATGTGGCTACCACAATACTTCTTCTGTGCAATAGGTTCTTTACTACATCTCCATCTTTTGCCATCAGTTCTCTTGCATCTTTGTGGTTCCTCCACTGTGATACCACGGTTTTTGCAAACTGTGTTACTGTTGACTACAACTGGGACAGGAAGTAAAAAAGAAAAATATGCCAACTATATATCACATTCTGAAGCATGTCAAAAGTTGAATTGGCTGCAGAATTAATTTTTCATAGCTACAGGCCTAGACCAGACATGCAATTAGTTGTAGCAAGTTAACATGTAGAAAATAGTAATATACTATATCTGTTAAGGTGCTTAAGATGAAATTTTAATTTCTCCATGATGTATGGGATCTAAGTTCATCCAGAAATATTCAACATTTTTCCAAAGCTACTGCATCATTAGAATACAAATATTCTTTAAATTTCGAGCTTACCATTACCAGTATCACCGTTAATAACATTCTTTAAGGAAATGTTAAGTTCTGGAGCCACCAAACCACCATGCTTGACAACATTTGTGCTGCCTTCCTTGTTCGTATCTTTTACGTGATCGGATCCAGCATCAAGGCAGTCACTATTTTCTCTGCTTCTCGCAAAAAACAGTGTCAGTAATTTGCAATTTAGCGGTTGGAATCATAGGAATCTACTCATATATACGCTATTACTGATACATTATTATTGTGATTGCAGGCATTGATAGTGAATGACCTGGAAGATTCATCATTCTTTACAAACGTGTTGGATAGTTTACTTTTACCATCAGCAGAAGAAGTTATGTTAGTAGTTGCAGTGTTAGTTAAACCTTTGCTTCTACTGGGAGATGGATTCTTGTTTTGATGATTTTCGGGGATGGTAGTGGATAACTTGACACTTGTATCAGCAAGGTCACGAGACTTGATCTTTTGACTGGTCTTTACCGAACAAGTAGTTGGTGTATGAGAGTTGGAACAAGCTGCTGTATGTAAATTAGACTGTAAAGTAACTTCAGAAGCTTCCACGCGCTTTCTTATACGACCTCTGTGCATGTGCCCCTCACAGTACTTGTTACCAGGAACCACATCTTTACGACACCTCCACAATTTTCCATCAGTTCTTCTACATCTCTCTGTTTCAGGACCCATCAAGCTCTTGTAATTGATATCCCGAGGACAGAAGTCTATGATAGAAATGCATCACATAGAAATCTATTAAATATACATTACAAATTATAAAGAACAAGACACTACTTTTGAATACATAACTGCGTTAATTGTTGAAGTACTTTACGCTATTTTGATCTACTTCATTTACCGTTCATTGCTACTTAAATGTTTCACTAAGGTAGACTCGGATTAAAGAGAAAATATCACTTTGAATAGTTTCTACAGGTTCAATACCATCAACTCCATCATCACTATCTTCAGGTCCATTAATATTCCTAGAAATAGGCTCTTTCTAAACCTTCTTCTTATACAGAAGTTGAAGATCGAAAGAGAGGGGGGGGGGGGGGAGGAACTATCAGTCATTCCCATTACTATCTGCCCGATGTTTTACTATATATCACCGAACCTAATTATTCTACAATAATCAAAATACTCAGTAAATTAGTTGAATATACCCTATTCGCGAGAAATCATCAATTTTTGTCGGATCTTTGCATCACTACCGTCCTACCTCCAATAGTAGTCTGCTAGTAAATGACTGGAGTATACTCAATACAGACCATTGATAATAATAATAATAATAATAATAATAATAGAAAAAATCGATATTATAAATAAAAAACTATGTAAAACAATAAAGTGGGTGGATTGTAGTTAGCCACAGCCAGACAGGGTTCATATATATGACTACCATTTTCCATGGTTGGTTGGATTGGTGGTGACACTATATTCAGCCAGCGAACAATAAAGTGGCTACCTAAAGATAAGTCAATCCAAATGGATTATTCATCTCTATAGCCTTGCAAAACAAAAGCCAGAGATTTACATAAACATACACAAAATTACCAAACATGACTTATCATATATTCTCATTTGGGTTCAGACAGAATTAGTATACATGTAGAACACACACACATAAATTCCTCACAAATCAACCAAAACACCCAAAAACTTGTAACCCAAATTCTAATGGGATGAGGAAGATATACCAAAGGATAAAAATGAAAAGCAGAAAACAACAAATAGTCCAAGAAAGCACTTACAAGTTACAACTAGAGAATTGGCTGTCAACACTCTTCTAGTAGCTATATGTAGTTCAAGATAAGAACTTGCTCCAATGTTCACAACACTTGGGTTCCTCAAACTGATCTATCCTTTCATTTCTTTACTCTTACCATGGGAGTTCGCTTTTCATTTCTTTATATTACTCCACTATTATATCCGTTACTTTCTCCCACTAGTCCCATCACTTTACCCATTTTTCATCTAACTTTACTCATTTTTTATCCTCGATTTACGTGTCTCCCTGTTTCAAAAAATAAAAAACCATCTTAATAAAAATTATTATTTTATTTATAGAAATTTAAAAATATCTATTACAGACAATCAGACAAATGTTGTACTAAATATTTGTGTGTATATTTGTGTGTGTAATACAGTGTGGAGAGTGATGATTAAAGTAATGCCAAAAGTTCTAACATGATTGCTCAGCCTTATTCCAATACTTTTCAGAAAATCAATTAACGCTGGAAACATAAGTTTTCGAATTTTTTTCATTTACATGCATATAATCCGATCGACTTTTAAATATCTTTCCCACTAGTCATTGATATATGAATACAAAGTATTCAATAAATTGGGTAAAATTTCAATATAATCCAAAAACTCAATAAATTTTCAAAGCTTTTAACCGGATTTTAAGGGATTTGGGCCAGGCCGGGGTTGATAAAAAAATAGGTGGCCCAACTTAGGCCCATGGGCAGGTCGAATCGGACCGGGTTTTTTGGGATTTTTCGTTGATCGGATTATCCCAAATTTCGAGCTTAAGGGTTTTTGAACATATCTAAATATGGGGTACCAGAGCAAAATAATTATTTTTTCTTGATTTTTTTTAAGTAGCACTGCTACATAAAACTAATGTATTCTAATATTTAACCAAGTAGGCATTTGGTATAGCGGTTGTAGTGGTGAACTAAATTTTTTAAAATTATGATATAAAAATTAATGAGAAATTATAAAAAATACGGTACTCTTGACTAAAGTTTGCAATAATACGATCTTCAAGTTTTCTTTGCAATAATACAATCATTTTATCAAAACTACTTCTTTTATGTTCTCATTTCTTCTGATTCTCTATTTCCATTTCACACTTGCCGATGCTCATCTCCACCCCACCCACCAACCACCCCTACATTCGACTCCGATCGACTCCTCACCCTGTCTCACCCACCCCGGCCACCACCACCACCTCCTTCTTCGATCAACGCCCCACCCCCGTCGCCTTCCTTGAACTCCAGGGCCGCATGCCTCTCACCTTCTTCTTTTAAGGAGAACGGCGTCGGTTTCGTCGCTGGAGGAGTCACTAGCGTCGGCTTTGAAGAGGGGAGAGGAGATAAAGAGAACAACCGTGGAGAAAAAGCTGAAAATCTGACAAAAGGTGAGGTGATGAAACAACAATGTAAAGAGAGAAGCCTTATATGTATTTGTAAGTATAGATAGATTTGTAAGAACATGTATAAGATGTTGGAACAATGGTTAGCTTTTAACAAAGGTGAACACCCATGTTACCAAACCAAACATACGCAGTATATCCCGCACAGAGCAGGGTCTAGGGAGGGTGAGATGTACGCAGACCATGCCCCTACCTTTTACGGTAGGGAGGTTGTTTCCGTGAAGACCCCCAGCTTAGTGCACAACAGAAAAATAGTGTGTGATATTTGCACAGGCTTCAAACATTTTGGCAAAGATCGCAGCCATACCTATGCCCATGGCTTTGAACACATGGGGCTTACCTACCAGGGGATTGACTACTCCGCTCTGCAAGACACTCAGATTTAAGATGCCACCAAGCTAAGCTCCTTTTACCTGCAAAACTAGACAACAGAAGACAGTAAAACGAAAAGTGAGAACGATAAAGCCAAACTTCTGTAATATAGCTAACCGGGACAAACCAACTTTGAGGCTCTCAACAACAGAGCCGCTCCCTAACAGAGAGTCCACCACTCTGATTTGACGCCTCCAAGAACACCTATCCGTGGTCAAGGTTTCATTTAAGTTTAAGGCCTTTATATCCAACCTAAGCTGCTCTTCCCACGATCTCCTCGGTCTACCTCTCCTTCTCACCCCTACAACCGAAAGACTCTCTACCCTCCTCACTGGCGCTTCAGCCCGCCTCCTACTGACGTGGCCGAACCATCTCAACCTCCCTTCCCTAACTTTCGCCCGACAAAGGTGCCACTTCTAGCTCGCTCCTAAAAACCACATTCGGGATTCTGTCCAACATCGTGCGCCCACAAGACCACCGCAACATCCTCATTTCGGCCGCTTCCAACTTGTTGTCAAGAGCCTTCTTCGCCGCCCAACACTTAGAACCATACAACATCGCAGGACGGATTGCCGCTCTATAGAATTTCCCTTTCAACTTTAAAGGTACTTTCTTATCGCACATCGCCCCTGACGCTGCCCTCCACTTTAGCCACCCAGCCTTGATACGATGCGTGACATCGTCTTCAATCTCTCCTTCCTTCTGGATGATCGAATCCAAATACTTGAACTTATCTGTACGAGGGACGATCTGATCTTCAATCCTAACCTCCACCCCTTCCTCGTTGGCCTCACCACTGAAGTTACACCAGAGATACTCGGTTTTAGAGCGACTCAAGCGCAAGCCCTTCCAAAGTAGCTCTCCATAACTCCAACTTCTCGTTCACCTCCCCCTTCGACTCCACCACTAACACGATATCATCAGCGAAGAGCATGCACCAAGGGACAGCATCTTGAATCCCTCGCGACATGACCTCAATGATAAGGGCAAAAAGAAGAGGACTTAGGGCCGAACCCTGGTGGAGGCCAATCTGAACAGGGAGGTGAACACCTATGTTGTGTGCTTAAAAGGAGTGAAAAGATGGACTGGGCGTGTGGGTTTTAAAGGAAGGAGAATGAAACACTAGAACGGAGTTGAAGATTCTTTGGGTTAATGAGAAAAGATAGTATTTTTGCAATTTTTAACAAGAAATTGGTATAATTGCAATTAATATGGTAAAATTGCAAATAGCTATTCTTAACAAAAGTAAAATTGCAAAAAAAACGTTTATCAATTTATTTATCAAAAAAGCTCAAAATTAATTGACACATGATATGTGAATACTGTGGGGCACCTGAACAAAACAATTATATTTTCTTGATTTTTTTAAAAGCATCGCTAGATAAAACTAATGGATTCTAATATTTAACCAAATAGGCATCTGGTGCTGTGGTTGTAGTGGTGAACTAATTTTATTAAAATCATGATTTAGGTGATGGTTGCACACTCTAATTTTCATTTATACTAAAAAGTCCATAATAATGAATAAAATTTATTTGATTATTTCTCATTATATAAAGTGTTTTTTATCCCACTCTAACTTCTAACTTTTGTATGTGTTTCTACAATTTTATAAATATATTTTTTGTTTGCACATTTTGATAATATTGATTGTAAAAATTGATAATTATTGACTTAATTAATATGGTTATATAATTATAAACAAAATCAATAATGTACTACTTCGTGATAATGGTATGTACAAAATATAAATACATTTATTTGATGTTTTTTGTTAAATTAATTGGTTCCACATTCATAATATTTAATTAAAAAGATACTATAATAATGTAATTTTAATTTGTATAATCATAAACAAATATTTTGTTCCACAAAAGGTTAAGTTAAGTGCGGAAGCACATTTTAGCACTTCTTATTCGACTACTATAATAATGCACTTATTTTTGTTGATGTTGACTCTTGGGAGCATAATAATAAAATTATAATAATTTGAGGGCATAATTATAAATTACACAAGAATAAAATGTGAAATGTTGCCCTATTATATATATATATATAGTAGATACTAGATAGTAGATTTAAATTTACATATTATAAATTAATATTTTGTCGTATTTGATATTTCGGGAGATAAATTTTTGTGAACTTGGAACATATTTCTAAAATAATGATATTAATACGTAATAATAATATTATTTTTCAGAAAGTGCAAAGTACTTAGAACCTTATTTTCCGATTCTGATCTCAAGCTTAAATTTCAAATGAAATTTTTGTTGAATTTTCATGAGATTTATTTAAAATACGATTTTTTTTAAATTATTTTACAAAAATACAATTTTTTTATTTCATTTTTTCACATTTTTGTTTTTTTCAAATATTTGATTTTTATCTCAGTGCAACCAAAAACAACTTTAGTTATGGAGGTTGCAATCAAAAATAAATTTAGTCATTTTCAGAAAGATGTAAAAGAGTTAACATATAAATGTTTGAGTTGTATAATGGTATTGTGTTGATTGTGTGATTGATAATGATTGATATGGTGTATTGGGGAATTTAGAATGCTTGCATCGAAGTGGTGTGGAATGGGACAGTGATCGAAATCGCAAGAGCTTACCTTCACAACAAGAAATTGTTTATACTATGTGGATGTCTGTACCTCCAATCTCAATTAATATAATTAAAATTTCTTAATACTAGACTACATGTAGATTTAAGGGATATTTATAAAAATACCTACCTTTTCCAATTTCTCTTTCATTTTTACTTGCAGTTACTTTCTCTTTCAATTCTATAAAATTACTTTTACAAATATACTATTGCCTTTGTTTTAACTTCTTATTTTTATAAAAATACGATTATCCCCGCTCCCCACCCCCACCCCACCCCACCCCACCCGACCCGACCCGACCCGACCCCATCATCACTGCCACATCACCGACCAACCCACCTCGATCATCTCCGATCACCTCCTTCTTCTCCATCTCCGTCGTTTTTCTTTGCCTCTCCTCTTTCTTTTTTCTACGGTCCCGCAGGGGCACAACTCCGTCACCATCACCAGAAAAGACGAAGGTACACACACACACACTCTCTCTGAGATATACATACACACACACATAGTGTATATCTATATTTATCTCTCTCGTAAACACTTTTGTAGTAGTAATGTTTCTCATTCAATTTTAACTTCTTCAGTCAACGATTCATTAGGTAATATATAATTTAATTCTTTTCAATTCACTGTATAAATCTCGTAATTTTAATTTATTCATTTGTGCCCTAATTTGTTATAAATGTATGTAATTGAACGCTATATTTGTTAAAATGTATGTAATTGGACTCTATTTGTTGTATTATATGATATAGATGTATGTCATTTGATAAAGTTAGGGTTATATTTGTTGATAGGTTAGTGTAAATGGAGACATCGGAGACGACGAAGGATTGTGTTAGAGTTGCGCTGAATATTAGGCCTCTCGTAACAGCTGAACTAGCTATCGGTGAATAATTATTCATGTTGTCGACATCATAATAGTTGCCTCTAATCTTTGTTGGACCAATTACTGATATAGCAGGAGAGGTAGTTGAGCTTGGATCGGAAGTCACAAAATTCAAAACTGGTGACAAAATTGTTGCTAAGCTCAGCGATGTGGTATGCTTTAATGATGTTGTCATATATAGTTGCTTATTTGCCTATTGTGCTATCATCTTCTAGTGGTGTCTAGCCTGACTGGGAAAGTGATGGACGTTGTATTTCTCTGGCATTTTTCATTCTTTTCTGTCACATGGTCATTCTTTATATAATTTTAGTTGAGGTTACATGATTTAGCAATTGTGGCAAAAGTTTTATCTCTTAGAGCACTAAGATCTTCTAGTTTTAAACCATCAGCCATAGCAATTGTGTTTCCTCTTTTGGACTATTTCAGATGTGTTCCATTTTAGTCTTTCTTTTTGTTCATTCTCTGTTGTTGTACGTGCTTTGAATTACTTGCTTATCTTATGCATAAATAACCATAAATATTGCTTGAAATAGGTCAGCAGCTGCTGCACCTCCAATAACAGCGTTATCAATCAAAGTGGATCAACATCACGCCAGTAGATACTCTCTTGTCTGCCTGACATTGTTGTTGTCATTAATAATATCTTCCAGTGTGCTGACTGTTCTTCAATCACCAAGGAGGAAATTGTGTAGGTGGGATGTTCTATCTGGTTTTGCAGTTTTGGTGGGGTATCTCTACCCAGGTTAAACTGTTGCATTTCTAGGGGTATTTGCATTTGAGGAATTGCAAATTTTCTGGCATTGCCCGTCGAGGTGAGATGGAGTCAGGTTGGTTATTGGTCGTTGGAGATTTGGTGCGGTTTGTCCGAGCCGGTGAAAGATTTTGTTCAGTTATAGGATTTTCTTTTGAGTTTGTTTCAATAGTTTTATTTTTCTTGGAGGTTGTTCCAAGAATTTGTGTATCTGGTTTCGATGTTGAGAAGATTCCTCTCCGTTGTTTGTAAATAATTTTTTATTAATATATTTTTACAAGTTGTCACACTTATTTACTCAAAATAAAAAGAAAAAATATATAGTTAGATATATCACTTCTGTTATGCAACTAATGCAACATGTTATGCAACTTACGCAACTTCAATCAACTTCTATAAGTAAAATAAAATAATGTTTGCATTTTATAAATCTATGAAGGAAACATCATATGTATAAATATTCAGATTTAACTATTTGTATCAGTTGCAACCATGTTTGCAACTTCTGCAACCAAGTTTGCAAAATTTGCAAACATGGTTGCAGCTTATAATTATACTGTTGTGGAATAAAAACTAGGTTATCGAATTGCGGTAAGGGTTTGTGTATATTTAACACAAAGGGGTTGGTGAGCTTCGAGCTTTAATGGTTGTTTCCGTGTTCGAGACTGATCGGTCCTCACAGAGTGCCTACGTATCTCGTTATTGAGAATCAAGCCAGGACGTAATTCTGAGGTTGAGGGGTCAGGCCCTTATATAGGTTGTAGGAGCCTTAGAATCGTAGTATGTTTAGGTGACTTGGTGGACAAGTCACCGCCTTGAGGAAAGTTCTAGACTCCTGCCTTGTAGGAGTCTGTTTCCATGTTGAGTTTGGTACCTTGGAGGCCACTCATTATAGGAGTAGTTTCCTTGTTTGACTCTTATTGCTGAGTTGTTTATCACCCTTAATATTAATTACGAATTTAACATTGTATTAGGGTTTCGGGGCCCCATTAATGGGCTTCATATCAGGACCATTTTAGGTTCAACTAATGCCACATTAAATGTGTCTTTAGGGCATACTTTTAGCCCATATCATATACAATATGACACATGATTTTATGATAATATGAAGACAACATGATTTTTTGTGGAACAGGCCCCGCAGGGGCACCCATCTCAAGAATCAGAGTTAACTATTTTTATCAGTTGCAACTTTTGCAACCATGTTTGTAACTTATGCAACCATGTTTGAAAAGGTTGCAACCATGTTTTCAACTTCTGCAACCAACATGTTTGCAACTTCTGCAACTGAGGTTGCAAAGTTTGAAAACATGGTTACAACTTATAATTATACAATGTGACACAAAATTTTATGGTAATACGAAGACAATATAATTTTATATGGAACAGGCCCCCACAGGGACACCCATCTCAATAGTCAGAGTTAACTATTTGTATCAGTAGCAATTTTTGCAACCATGTTTGCAAAAGTTGCAACCATGGTTGCAACTTCTGCAACCATGGTTACAAAGATTGCCAACATGGTTGCAAAGGTTGCAAACATGGTTGCAACCAAGGTTACAGTAGTTGCAAACATGTTTGCAACTTATTTGTATCAGTTGCAACTTATGAAATTCACATTAGACATATTATCAAAATGCACTCATACCAATTAGACATATAATTAAAATTGCACATGTTTCATGTAAAATAATTAATGTGTTTGGGCCTGGTTATATAGGTTATTTGGGAGGCAACCCAAGGAATTTTGTTGATTTGAATAATATTTTTGTGTGTTTGGACTATGCAGGAGGATTTTCATTTCAAAATGGATACCACAATTGGCAGTTCTTGGTTGCACACTACCACCTCGACCATGATTCAGGGGAGTCCTCTCTTTTTCCTCGCATATTAGTCCATTGTGTGTTGTTTCTTGTGGACAAAAACGTGATAAGTTGGGGGGTGTGTTCATTTAGAAAGAACCTTATTGGGGTTATTTGGTGCTAAAAAAAAATTAAAAAATTAAAAAATCACAAAAATAATTCTAGCCTTGTAAAGATTAGTTGTTGTAAGTTAGCTTGATACAGCCATGCATGCTAAAAGAATCTTGTGTTATTGACGCTTTTGATTGAGAAGTGATATGCTTTGTGCTTATGCACACACATACACTAGCAAGTTGAAGCAAGTAAACTCATTGAATTTTGTAAGTGATTAAAAGGACATGAATATGTGTAAGATGATTTGGTTTACATGCTTTGAGTACAAGTAGGTGCATTGGAGAGACTATTTACTTGGAATTGATTATGTTTTCCCACCAAGTGAGAATTTGAGCCTATATGCATATTTTTTTTGCATCTATATTCGTTTGCTTGAGTGTCCACATGTTGTTTGCATTGCTAACACTTGTTTGAGATATTTCTTAAAATGCATGACATTATTTGATGATAAGATGATAAAGCATTTAAGAATAAACCATATTTCCAAAATATCCACACCATTCTCATATGATCAAATAGTTACCCATTGAGCTTAATCTTATTTTTTCGGTGACACACCACATTACTTGCCTAAACCTTTTTCTTGTATTGGCATTACTTTAACTTGATCCCAAATTGTCAAAGGCTAGTAGAATGTTTGAGGGAGTAAAAAGGTGTGCAAAAGAGGGGATTATTGATGATCATTACTTTTGAAGAATATGGGGTATGGTTATTTACTTTTTAGTCGAATTTGGTATTACTATCATGGGATCATTGTACTTTTTTATATTTAGATTCAAAAAAAATTATTATTATTTATTTGAGAGCATACTGATGTTTGTTTGATCCAAGTGTGGGGATGATGGATGGGGAGTTGAATGATTTATGTTGTTGGGTACTAGCTTTTGACATTTCACCTTCTTTGGCTTTACTTGACATACCTTGTCCCTAGCCCCATTACAACCCGAATAAAGACCTTTTGATTATCATCAGTGGTGTATGTTGTGTTAAAGTTAGATTGATACCAAATGTCAAGCATGCTTATGATTTTGTTGGAATGGAGTGATACACTTACCCTTGTTCTTGAGTGAATATTCTTTTGTGAGTGAAAGGTGAGTTATTACTTGTATCTTGCATATGAGATCCCAAGTTCTTACTCAAAGATGTACTCTTGTGGGCTTAGCATGATTACCAACTTATTCTTACATTTGACATGAACTTTTGAGAACTTATGCATATTCATTGAGTAGACTATGTGAATACTTGCACCTTTGACACCAAGACATTGCATTCTTCACTTTGATTCTTAAGTTGACGTGGCATGAGATGACTTGTATGTGTGGTGTTGGCATTCGATCTTTTACATGAGCTAGATGGATTTTGTGGGTACATTCACTATAGGCCCTCACGAGACAAAACTCGTCCTACTAGGGCTACCTAGAGGTTTAACGGCTTGTTGCATGTGCTCAATGCAATCGTGTCACCTACGAAAGTGGTATTAATAAGTAGTTATTCTATAGTGGTTTACTCGAGGACGAGCAAAGGTCAAGTTGGGGGGTATTTGATACATGCTAATTTTATGTACATTTTATAGCATGTTATCTCTCATTTATCCTTAGTTTGTAATAATTTTGTCCTTGATTAGCATTGTTAGTAGCATTTTAATTAGGATTGGATGCTAAGATGATTTTTTATGTTTATAGGATAATTTTGGAAGCAAAAGGAGCCTGATTTCACATCTTCAAGAGACCGTAGATTAAACCTGGACGAGCAATGAGAAAATAAGAATTGTCACAAAAATATGGAAAGTGATATATTCTTAAAGCAAGAATCCCGGTTGGAATTAATATAATTTTTTGTGAAGCGAAAGGAGTCCGGTTCCAGGTCCTCAATATACCGCAGCTTAGGACTTAAGGATTTATTTATATTAATAAATATTTAATTTAATTAGGAATTTATATTTATAAATATCTAATAATATTAGATATTTATTTTTATAATTTCTAGATTTAATTAAATATTTATTAATTAAAGATTATAAGCTATGCGGATCAAAAAGCATTTCTACGGAGCTCATCCATGTAAAACAAAATAGGAGGTTGTTGGTGTTGAATTATAAAAGGCTGGACAATTGAATGGTGGACAACATAATTAAGTAAATGGCCGCATGAATTATTACCAAGTTAGTGTGCCGCTGGTGCTGTTAGCTTTCGGCCATTTATTTATTACCGATGCTGTCTTTTTGTGCTATAAATAGACTAGTTTTCCTTTGGTTTGATACATCCGATAACTGAATATTCAGTCATATTCTCTCAATTTTTATCAAGTTTCTTTTGTAATTTTAGTTTTAATTTAAACATTTTAATTTTCTGCAAGTTCCATTTTGGTTGAAGATTGTGAGGGTATTGCTTGGAGTGCTAATTCATTGGAAACTATTTCGGGAGGATAAATTCTTCAAGTTGTACTTTCTTTACTCTAAACTCTTTTAATTATGATTTTACCATTTATTGTATGCTTATTTTATTTATCTAGCAAGAATAACTAATTTCATAATCCGATAATTAGGTAGTATTCGTTGGTGATATGCTTTTTTAATTGTGATAATAATTCTCTACTTTTGCAATCTATCATTGAGGGCTTAACCCAATTAAGGAAGTAGCTAACCTTTAATTGTATTCATAGGGATTATGATAAATTGGGAAATGAGTCATAATTCTTGTTCATGATTTGATAGACATAGTTTAATTATTGAATCGGGAGATTAATAAAAGGACTATGAAACTTATAATTCTTGGGTCTTAATAATCTAAAATTGTATTTCGATTGATCATGGGAGTGACTTTTGAGATATGATTGTAGACAATATTTTGTATCTTGGGAGAGAACATTATAAACGTTAGAATAATTGTTTTTAGCAAAATATGAGAAAAATATATATCGCATGAAAATAACATTATTGAACCAATTGAAGAACCTTATTTCTCGGATTGTTTTTCCTCATCAATTAAATTTTAGTTGTACTTGTTTAAAATTAGTTTATTTGAACACACCAATTATTTTTCACACTTCTAGATAATAAGAAATTAAAACTTGAACTTGTATTAATAGTCCTTCCCTGCGAACGAATTTATTCATAGAAAAATACTATCAACAAATTGGCGCCGCTGCCGGGGAAGGCAGTAATATTAAGTTTAGGTTAATTATTTCTTATAATTTAGATGTTATTTTGTTCAGTATAATAATAATAATAATAATAATAATAATAATAATAATAATAAACACAAAATATTAGAAATTAAATAAAAAAAAGGAAAATTAGTAGCTTAAATAATTTCCAGCATTTGTTTACTGTCTATTTTGTGTTTTATTCGAAGCAAAACATTCCCCTATTTTCTCCAAAACCCAGTTCACTCCTACCTTCCTTTTCTACTTCTCCTCACCCCAGTACAACCACCACCGTGCCTCCTTCTCTATTCCTTCCCTTCCTCCTTACACAAACTGCAACACCCATCTCCCACCTGTTCTTCCCTCTTTCCTCCATCACTCCGCTACTCCACCTGCAAAACACCAAAGCAAACACCAAACCCAGCTTCTTCCCAAACCCAATTCCATCTCAAACCTCCATTACTCACCTCCTCCGCGCAACACCGCCCCCTCCTTCTTTGCTTTTTCCGTTCACACCAGTCACACGCCACCATACCCCTTCTCTTTTTGCTGAAAACAGCAACTCCAAACACCACCACATCACACTCACCTCGCAGTCTCGCACTCACCATCGTTTTCGTCATTGTTCGAGTTGCTGTGTTGACTCGGAGTTGATGTGTGTACTGAGTTCAGTAATTTGAGTTTTCGTTTGGTTTTGCTACGCTGTTTGATGTCGAATTGCTGACTGTTGTAATCAACCGAGTCTCGACTTGGTGTTATTGTTTGGATTGTTGCCGAGTTCGTTATCTGCTGAGAATTTTTGAGTCTGAGAGTTCAATGGTGCCAAGTTTGTAATGTTGGGTTTGTTGGTTTTTGGAATAATCGAGTTTTGATTCCGAGTAGCAGAGTTGAAATTTGATGAGAGTTCTGAGTTGTAGTGTTAAGTTTGAGTCTGCAGTTTGTTAATGTTGAGTTAATGGGTCTGTTTGTCTGCTTCATGAATGATAGAAGTGTTGGTTTAGTGAGTCGTTGTCTGAGTTTTTGTCGAGTTAGTTGAGTAGCGTCGAGTTTGTTAGTCGTTAATTTCAGTCTACAGGTTTTTAATCGATTTTGGTTCAGTCTAGTTCGTTGGTTTCGACTGAGTGGTACTGCTGGGTTGTTGTCACAATTGTCGAGAGTTCCGAGTTGTGTTACTGTTTCGATGTTGCCGAGTTGTCCTCACGAATTAGTCTTGTTGTGCGTTTGTTGTGATGAGTTTTGTTCAGTTCCGATTTGTTGAGTTCTGGTTTTCTGAGTTCGTGTTGTCTGGTATGGATGTTAGTTTTGTTAATGTTGTCAGTTTTGTATCATTTGATTAACTGCAATTCGAGTTAAATCGAACGACTGGTTTTGTTGGTTTATTTTTGGCAAGCTACATTTTCAAACTAGTCATGTCCAATTTCTAAAAAAAAAAGGAGTTTTAAATTAAAATTTAATTTTAATTCATATTTAGAATTTTTAGAAACACGTTGGTTTTTGTTCTTTTCACTTTTATTTGTTGTTTTGTTTACTTTAAAAAAAATAATATTAATAATATTAATAATAATTATAATAATAATAAATAAATAAAAATAAATAAAATTCTGGATTTAATTTAGATTTTATATAGTTTTTAGTTAATTGTTAAAATTAGTTTTTATATCCTTTCATTTTACTTCATTAGTTTAAAATAGTTTAAATTTTCTTTTAAAGTTGTTTTGTGAGTTGTGGATTTTCCTGATAAAATATATACATATTTTGTTTGTTAATTATTTAGATTAATTTAAAATTTTCTTTTATTTATGGTTTTGTTTTTTTGAAAATAATTGAAATTGGTGTTTTCGTTTCAGGTGCTATAAATCTTGTATGCGACGTTCTACAAGTGCGGGAGATCTAGAATTTGATCCAGAAATCGAACGCACTGCTCGAATCTTAAGGCGAGAGGCAAAGAAAAGGAAAGAAAAATCTAAGATGGCTGACGAAGATCGTGAAGTTGCTGTTATTGATGAGACTTCAATTTGGGACCATGAGACACCAAAACCTGCTAATTGCATGTACAAAACTCCAGAGATTGGGGCAGTCCAATTCAACATTAATCCAAGATTAATTCAGATGATCAGCAATCAAGCTTTTGAAGGAGATATTGAACTAGAGGACCCACACAGACATCTAGAGCGTTTCGTGCAGATGTGTGGCTCATTCAGAATCAATGGTGTTACGAGTGACAAGATTCGTCTCCATATGTTTCCCTACTCTATTAAGGGGAAGAGCTTTGGAATGGTTTCAACAACTTCTAGACACCACGGTTGCTACATGGGAAAGTCTTTCTACTGCATTCTTGTCCAAATATTATCCTTCTGACAAGACGCAACAATTGAGGACTATGATTATGAGTTTTAAAGCACAACCGGGTGAAGGTCTATATCAGGCATGGGAGAGATTTAAGGCATTATTGAGGAAGTGTCCACATCATGGTTTGCAAGATTGGCAGATCATTAGTACTTTTTATGGGGCCATGAATGCAGATATTCGTTTGAGTTTGGATGTGGCTGCTGGTGGAAATTTTAAGAAGGCACCAACTACACAGGCTAAAGCACTCCTTGAGGAATTGGCATCTAATAATTATTCATGGGCACCTAGTGGGACAAGCTCAGCAAAAGCAGCACAAGATTCTGAGATGATCAACATGCTGGCTCTCAAATTGGATACTCTAACTCAGGAGATGCGAGGACAAAGGGCAAATGTGAATGCTATTTCTTCACCTATGGAAGGGTATAATGATTATGGTGCTAGTCAGAACTCTTATGTGCAACAATTTCCAGAAGAAGCATCTTTTATTCAGGGAAGACAGCCGTGGCCTGTTCAGAATAACTCCTACTACAATCCAAATCAAAGGCCAAACAACAATCTTTCTTACAGTAGTAATCATACGGCTAATCCTTCCTATTCATTTCCAAGGCAGAATCAACCTCCTGGTTTTCAGTCACGACCACCGTATCAAGCACAACAGCAGTATCAACCACAGCCAAAAAAAGAACCTGCTGACGGGGAGGTTGCACTAAATAAAATAATGCAAGGAACCTCTGGGGCATTGGCTAATATGGAATCAAGAAAAAATCAGATGGCATCATCTCAAAAGATGCTAGAAACACATATTGGACAAATTGCCTCCAAGATGGGTGTTCGTGAGCAGGGTTTTCTTCCAAGTCAACCCGACCAGAATGGTAAGGAACAATGCAAAGCAATTACTTTGAGGAGCGGAAAAGAGTTGCCCGAGGTTGAGGCTCTTGAGCCTAAAGAGAGGGATGCAGAAAAAGAAAATGAGATAGTAGAGATTGATGCAGAAAAGTCAGAAAAAGTAGATGAAGATAAGAAGGAAGAAAAACCAGAAAAGCCGTATGTTCCTACACCACCTTATGTTCCTCCTATTCCATTTCCACAGAGACTTCACAACAGGCAGTTAGAGAAGCAGTACGAGAAGTTCTTGACTATGTTCCGGCAGTTGCATATTAATATTCCATTTGCTGATGCTTTGGCTCAAATGCCACTCTATGCAAAATTTCTTAAGGAGATGTTGTCCAGAAAAAAGAAACTTGAAGATGTGGAAACTATTACTCTCAATGCGGAATGTAGTGCAGTCATCCAAAAAGCAATTCCACAGAAATTGAAGGATCCTGGGAGTTTCTCTTTACCATGCACTATTGGAGCAATGGAGAATATTAAAGCCTTGTGTGATTTAGGGGCTAGTGTGAGTTTGATGCCACATTCTGTTAGGTCCAATATGTTTGTAGAAGGGGGGTTGAATACAAACAGTACCGTTTAATCGAAATTTGTCCGGATAATTTAATTTATATTTTGACAAATTTGAGCGGAATTAAATGAAACAAAATTCAAGTTGAATATAAAATTATATTAACTTGAGGGGTTTGTTACAAATACAGTACAGAAATTATGTCAAGTTAATAAAAACAAATTAGAAAATTCGACATGAATTTTTCTAGATTTGTTAATAAAAATCAAGATATAGATTAGGAGTAAAAACTCGCTAATAGTACAAGAGTATCAAGTAAACCAGTTCTATCGGATCAGATATTAAAAATAAGATGAACTTGATTTTCTATGAATTTTTCTGCTTCTTGTGCTGTGTTCTTGATGAGAGAGAAGAGAGCAATCTGATTTGAATGTAATATTTTTTATCTGTTTTGTCTTCTGTCGATTCTGTCTTGATATAATCACTGCCTCTTTATCTTCAAATATAACTGTCAAGACAATCGGCAATACAATTTATTCTTCCAAGACAACCAATTTTGTACTGCCAAGACAATAGGCAATACAATCGTCAAGACAATCAGGTTCTTCCAAGACAATCGGCAAGACAATCAAAGTCTGAGATCTTTGTCTTGCTTTATCAAAAATTATCATTCTGTCTGAAACTTTTTCTTTTTGATCATTATCAAGACAATCTGATTTGAACTGTCAGGACAATCGTCAAGACAATCAAATCAGATTTTTATTCTACTTTTTAAAAGCTGTTCAGAAATTATCATTACCAAGACAATCGGCAAGACAATCAGAGATTGTCTTGCTTTACTGATTTTCTTCTTCAAGACAATCAGTGATTGTCTTGTTTCTCTAGATTCCTTCTCGAAGACAATCGGCTTTCATTTTTCAGATTTAAATTAAAATTGATTAACAAATAATCATTTTAATTTATTCTTACTTAAATAATTAATCAGATTTAATTAATCTAATAATTAATTTAATTAAAGAATTAATTCAAGATGAATTAATTAATTAATTAAATTTACTACTTGATTTAAATTAATTAAAGAAGAATAATTATATATCCTTGGATTGTCTTAATTCTTTTCTGAATCACTGAAAGTAATAAAGGAATACCACTGAATATTTTGTTGACGTTCCATGCACGGTCTGGTTCATGAACGACTAACTTCAATGACTCTCCTTTAATTTTCACATTAAAAATGTGTTTCATTTTTCTTCTCATTTCTTTCTCCTTCTTGTACTTCACTGTATTATGTCTGAACCTGTCACTCTAGAAATCTCTGTCTTAGAAATAAATCCACTTCTTTAATGCTATACTGAGGCTTGATCAGCAATCTGAGCTTCTTCCAGTGTAAAACATCAAAACTATAGATTGAATTTAGGGTTTTTCTTCTGACATATAGTACCTCCTGAGATTCCTGTGACAGTTAAAGTTATTTACTTATTACAATCTAAGCTTAAGTTGAGTTGAGTCCTCGAACTACAAATAGGCTGTGTCATATGCCTTTCAATCTCCCCCTATTTGTTTGTTAGAAGATAACAAGCAAATACCTAGAGGATTACTCAACTAACTCAACTTAACTTAGTAAAAGATAAAACTTTAAACACAAAGTAAATAAAAGAAAAGTTCTGGTTTATATTTAACATTGTCCAGATTCAAACATAAAAGATAAATACAAGATAGATGATCCTCTAGACTGATCATATAATACAATTTTCTATCTTGACCTATCTAAGCTCTAAAGATATCACATGTAGAGCTGATCTTCACTTTGAAGTTTCTTCATCCCTTATCTCTCCAGGTTCAACTTCATCTTCTTGTTCTAGAAATCTTCTGATATTCTCTGCGTCAGATCGTTCTTGATCATCCAAGGTTTTGATCAAATCCTTGTCAAGTACACGTTCATAATCTGACACAAGACCTTTAGGTTTCTTAGGCAAAATTCCAAGGTTGCCCCATAGCCGATTCCGAAGTATGTAATATTTCTTTTCAAAGCCAGTTAAAGCATATGATCGAATAATGTCAGCAACAAAGATACTTTCTTTATCTTCGAATCCTGTAGTCCTCAGCATATGTTCTAACCAGACCAGATGAGATGCAGTGTATAATTTCATCGACTTAGAATCAAGGAAGCAAGAATGTAGTGTATTACCCTTGAGGAACTTAACATGATGTGGAGTTTGAATAACTTGTGGACTATTCCTTTGCGCAAACTCCAAAAGTCTTTCATGAAGTAAAATATTCAGTTCAGAAAACCTTTTTACCTTTAGGGACATAATCCACAGTTCAATCAAGCTTCTCTGTTGAAAGATTTGAAGTGACACATAGAGAGAACCCATTCTACGAGAGTCAATCTGAATTATCAGTTGATCTGCACATCTGTCAAACCCAGCTACTATCCTCGAGATTTCCAGCATCAATGCATCCATATATTGCAAGTAATTTGGATTGGTCTCTTGAAACTGTTGAAGTAGTTGGAGAAAATGTTCATCATCATTAGCAGTGTTCTGAATAGAATCAAAAATTTCTCTTGCTCTCTCCCACTTTGGACCAATCTTCAACTGAATATCTCTTTTCCTTTCCTGTACACTGATTGCATGTAGCTTTTGTTTCTCTGCATCTTCAGCTTGCTTCAGCTTCAATCTTTTATCCACTACCTGTCTGGTCTTCTCAAGCTTAGCTTGTCTCATCTGACGATCAGCTTTCTCCTCTTGAAGTTCCTTCTCAAATTCAGGATCATCTTGCCAGTTTGAAAGATCTTCTTCAATATCATTTAATTTTTGTACCTCAAACTTACTATTCTTGAGATCGAAATCAAATTCGGATACATCCTGATCATGAGCAGCTTTTTCTTTTCCCTTGGTAGACTTCTCAGACTTCTCCTTATGCCTCCCTTGACCTCCTGACTTATTTCCTCCTGCTTCTCCAGACTTACCTGCTCCTCCATCTCCAGACTTCTCCCCCTTAGTTGAGGAATCCTCTACAGACTTTCGTTGACTGTCAAGCTCCCTATTTGCATCAGTATCCCCTTCATTATCATCATCATAATCTTCAAAATATGCTTTTTGTTCTGGTGTGATATTATGAGTAGGTTTAACAATGTTGTATAGATGATCAAGTCCTTCAAACATGTAATCATACTTTTCTTCAAGCTTCGCAAAGGTTGTTGAATATGATTGAGCAGTTACATGCATTTCCACTTGAAGTTCATCCACCCTATTAGAGAGTCTGTCAATAGCATTTAGAATATCTGTTCTTTCTGTAGATGCCTGAGAGTTGGATTGTATCAATGTATTGATTGTTGGAGTGAGTGTAGTCTTTATGTTCTGGACATCGTCACGAATAATCATGAGCTGATTGTTGACAGAGGTGGAAGAAGAAGACCGTTCATCCACTTGTGCTTTGAAAAATTGTTTTTCAGCCTCAGTTTCCATCAATTTCTTTTGCGGATCTTTGATTTGAGCCATAAGAGACAAAGTGTTTGTGTCAGTGTGTGCGCTCACCTGATGTTTACTCAAGGATATGTCACTGTCCTTTCGTGCATGTGTTTCACTCATATTTAAGGTGGTCCTCACATCACTCAACACTAGCTCCTTTCCTTGAGCTGTACCTGCATAAGAAATCACCCTAGCCTCTTCTGGAGAGGTCAGTGGTGGTGCAATGGGAGTTCGCAATTCCCAATCCTCAGTCATCTCTATCAATTCATTTGGATTTGATAACTGAATTTCTTCAGTGATAGGATGACCAAGTTGCCCTTCACTTTCTCCAGATAAATCTGCGAGTGAAGAATCCCTTGAGGGAGCCAGGAATGTTCCTCCTGGGAGGGGAGATGATGACTCTATTATAACTGGCAGAGAGTCAAGATTTCCCTCTGAAGCCTGTGAAGGCTCTTCTACCGTAACAATGGTAGGCACTGTAACAATCTTATCGTGCACTCCTTGCTCAGTGTCCTTAACAACATCAGATTCTATGGTAAAGTTTTCCCCCATTGTGAGTAATAGAGGTGTGCTTGACTCTGTACAAGGTGCCACGGCCCTTTGGCGAATTTCAATAATTTCATCCTGTTGAGAGGATGAAATTAGTAACAGTTCATCGGCCATTTCAATGTCCAAGTCCTGTTGGGAGGAAATGGATGGGCTAACAGATGCCTCAAGTAGTAGGTTTCTTCTCTTCTTTGGTGGAGGCAGAGCTGTGGGATCACTCACATTATCACTTCTTCTATCAGCTCTTTTTGTCAACAACTTGATTCTGGCTTTAGGTTTAGAGATTTGATTAGACACAGTGTTTGGCTCTAAGACCTGGGATAGAGGTTGTGGTTCTACAACCTCTTGGTCTGACCTATCAGCCACTTGGGCTCCAGAAACAGTTTGAGAGATAGAAGGAAATACCTGCTCCATTGATGCAGTAGCTGTACCTGAAGGAATAGATTGTTCCATTTGATGTTGAAGTTCAGGGACAGGTACATTTTGAGGTTCAGGTTCAGGCGCATTTACAAGTCGAGGAATGACAGGTAGATTTATGAAGTTAGACAAATATGGTGTAATATACACTGGCACATTTATCAATTTTCTATGTGTATCAAGGCTAGTGAATATTTTCTTGGTTTGCCTACCTGATACCATAGGATTGTCATTCCTAAAAATTGTTTGTTGACCAACAGGAACAAGATGATTAAATAACAAAGTTAAGAATCTAGGATAATAACATAGAACTTTTTTACCCTCATCAAAATCCCTTCTGGCCTTAACAATTCTACCAACAATAGTATTCCAAAGTAGATTACCAATATTGATTCTACGGTTGTTAGCAATAGCATAACCAATAGTTTGTAACATACAGGTGAGTAAGTGAAAGTTACCTCTGGCTGTATTAGCAAATACCTTGGAGATCGTGTCGAAAAATGAATCCCATTGTTGAACCAGATTCCTTTTGCTCAGGTTGTTCATATCAATTACTCCATGATAATTAATATCACTGAAGAATTGATAGAGTTGTTCACTGGTTGGAAATGGATCAAAATTATCCACTGGAAGGCCCAATACAGTAGTAAGGGTTGATTCCGTCATGACGTGGTGTGTACCATCAAAATAAAAAGAGAATGAGGTCAAGTCTTCAGACACCACAGCTTCTGTGCAAATCAATCTCAGTGGTCCTATCTTAATTGGAGCTTCGATCGAGATAGCAGTTCGGATAATTGAATCGTCATTTAAAAATCGTATCCAAGACCTAAATCGATCATAGGGACAATCGTTCGGATTAAAATAGCCAACCAAATTATGCTTCATTATCTCAAAATTATCAGCCATTTTTTAACACAAAAACACACTTCAATTTTAGGAAAATTAAAACAATTAGAAAATTTTCAGAATTATTAATTAATTAAAATTAATTAAAAATTCGAATTAATTCAAAGTTGTCAGAAAAATCCCAAAAATTTATATGATGTTCTCCTGATCATTGGGAGTCTCAATCTATTTTTAGATTTCAAAGAAAAAAAAATCTAAAACTCTCAAAACACTGAAAACCCGATTGTAACTTTTGAAAAAATTGATTTTCAAAATCTTAACAAAATTCGAAAATAATCGGTTCAATAGAAAGGAAATTGGACGATCTACTTGAATCTGTTCTTGGTTTTCAGTTTTGTTGAGGAAAATCGAGCAGCGTTTCAGTTCAAAATCTGTGTGTATCTTATGTATATGTATCGAGTCTCTGTGTAAAAACACGAGAGAGAGAGAGAGAGAGAGAGAGAGAGAGAGAGAGAGAGAGAGAGATAATTGAGTATTGTCTTGCTGTTTTTTTTTTGTTTTGTTTAAGTATGAATCTAACACTACAAGACAATCGGTTGATTGTCTTGCCGATTGTCTTGGTAGTATAAACACTATCAAGACAATCGTTTACTATTCTGATAAATAAAAGAAAACGAATTTTTTTTTTAATAACAAACTAACATTACAAGACAATCGGTTGATTGTCTTGCCGATTGTCTTGCCGATTGTCTTGGTAGTATAAATACTATCAAGACAATCATGTATTTAACTGATTAAAAACAAATTGACACGCATTTTTTTATTTTATTTTTAAAATACTGAAAAGACACTACAAGACAATCAAGTGATTGTCTTGCCGATTGTCTTGGTAGTTCAAAACTATCAAGACAATCGTTTGTCTTGAACTAAAATTAAGAAAACAAAATAAAACAAAAATAAAATTGAAAAATATTTTATTATTTAGCAAAATAACCTGCCAAGACAATCTGTGGATTGTATTGGCGATTGTCTTGATACTATAAAGACAAACAAGATAATCTATTAATCTGCTAATATTATGCAAATAAATGTTCATAATTAATCCAATTAAAATACACTCTAATATATTACTAAAAATACTATAAATAAATATTTTGCATACACATGGATTAATCTTTTTACGAAAACAAATATAAATAACAAAAAGACAAACACTACAAAACATTTAATAAAATATTAAATATATTTACAAAAACATTTATAACAAATTAATGAATCTAAATATTTTCTAATAAATAACTTTCTAATAGAAAATTATTTAAGGAGAGAATATGATTCATTAAAATATCACAAATATTTCAAAACACAAGAAGTAATAAAGAAGTTATTATAAACATGTTGACAAAGATTTTTAGCAATTACAAGCAATAGAAAGTTGATAAAATAATTATGCAAGTGATTAAAATTTAAAAATAATAACAAAATCACTTGCTAATTATTAAAGAATAAACCTCAGATATTAACCAGCTTAATTACTAGGACTGTTTAACATACCCAATTCACCAACAATTTTGGTGAATGTGGATTCGTCAAGAGACTTAGTAAAAATATCTGCTGTTTGTTCTTCTGTGGGTATAAATAACAATTCCACAGTACCATCCATGACATGTTCTCTTATAAAATGATACCTGATGTCTATGTGCTTGGTCCTCGAATGCTGCACAGGATTGTTGGAGATTGCTATGGCACTTGTATTATCACACAAAATTGGAATTTTTGTTAATACAAAACCATAGTCTTTCAGCTGATTCCTAATCCACAAGATTTGTGCACAACAGCTTCCCGCAGCTATGTATTCAGCTTCAGCTGTTGAGTTGGAAACTGTTTGCTGTTTCTTGCTGTACCAGGAAACTAGCCTGCCACCTAGGAATTGACAACTCCCAGAGGTGCTTTTTCTATCTACAACACTTCCTGCATAATCTGAATCTGTGTATCCAACAAGATTAAAACCAGATTCTTTAGGGTACCAGATACCTAGATTAGGTGTACCCTTAAGATATCTTAAGATTCGTTTTACAGCAATGAGATGAACATCTCTAGGATCCGCTTGAAACCTTGCACACAAGCATGTAGCATACATAATATCTGGTCTACTTGCAGTAAGGTAAAGTAATGAGCCTATCATACCTCTATAACTTGTGACATCTACCTTGGCAGAATTTTCACAAGCTCCAAACTTGACAGCTGTAGATGATGGTGTCTTAGCTGAAGATGAGTCCTCCATTTGATATTTATTGAGGAGCTCTTTGATATACTTGGATTGACAGATAAATATTCCATCTGTCCTTTGACTTATTTGCAATCCAAGAAAGAATTTCAGTTCTCCTATCATGCTCATTTCAAACTTACCCTGTATTAACTTAGCAAATTTCTTGCACAAAAGATCATTAGTAGACCCAAATATTATATCGTCCACATAGACTTGGACTAATATTGTATCATTTTTATGTTTCTTAGTAAAGAGAGTTTTGTCTATGACACCTCTAACAAAGCCATTTTCAAGTAAAAATTCAGAAAGGGTGTCATACCGTTTTCTTGGTGCTTGCTTGAGGCCATAGATAGCCTTGAAAAGGAAGTAGACATAGTCCAACAGATCTGGATCTTCAAAGCCAGGGGCTGTTCTACATATACCTCTTCATCCAGCTTACCATTTAGAAAAGCACTCTTAACATCCATTTGATAAACATTAAAGTTTGAGAATGCTGCGAATGCCAAGAATATTCTAATGGCCTCGAGTCTTGCCACTGGAGCATAGGTTTCATCATAGTCAATGCCTTCAGCTTGCGAATAACCCTTTGCTACCAGTCTCGCTTTATTTCTTGTGACTGTGCCATCTTCATCAAGTTTGTTTCTGAATACCCATCTAGTGCCAACCACTGTTCTATTCGAAGGTCTGGGTACCAGCTTCCATACTTCTTGTTGTTTGAATTGATTGAGTTCATCTTGCATAGCAATCACCCAATCAGGATCAGAAATAGCTTCTTCAGTTTTTTTAGGTTCCATTTCAGATAGAAACCCTGAATAATTGCATTGATTCTGATAAGCTCTTCTAGTCTTTACTCCAACATCTGGATCACCAATAATTAACTCAAAAGGATGAGTTCTATTCCAAACAGTTTGTCTGGGTAGATTAACTCTTGATGATTCCCCTTGATTTAAATTGTGTTGTTGAGTATGACTTGTTGATCCTTCACTAACTCCCCCTGAGTTGTTGCCAGGATGATTAGATGAGTGTTCAGAAGCATGAGTGATGTTTTCAATATTATCATTATTATCACCACCATTATTCTGATTAAACTCATCATTGACATTATTGTCATTAGCATCAGCAAAAACATCAGGTGGACTATCATCATCTGAATCTAGATCTTTCATATCTTCAAATGATAGCTTTTCAGATGAATCTTCAGTTTGGATACTAGGGAGTTTAGTGTCATCAAATGTTACATTGACACTTTCCATCATCTTCTGATGTTCAATCAAATACACCTTATAAGCTCTTCTTTCATAACCAACAAAAATTGCTTCATGGGCTTTGGCTTCAAATTTTCCACCTTGATCGTCTCCTTCTTTAAGTACAAAGCATTTAGCTCCAAATACATGGAAGTATTTGAGTGTTGTTTTCTTTTCATTCAAGGCTTCATAGGGTGTCTTCATAAAGTCTTTGTTGATAAGAGTTCGATTCTGAGTATAGCAAGCAGTGTTGACAGCTTCAGCCCAAAAATATAATGGAAGCCTTGATTCGCTTAACATAGTACGTGCAGCTTCTATCAAGGTTCTATTCTTTCTTTCAACTACCCCATTTTGCTGAGGAGTTCTTGGAGCTGAGAATTGTCTGGTTATTCCTTTTTTCAGTACAAAAGTCATTCAGAACTGCATTCTTGAATTCAGTTCCATTGTCTGACCTTATAGCCCTCACTGGATACTTGGAATCCAACTCAATTAACTTGATGTGATCAATCACCAGTTGTGGAGTCTCATCTTTAGAATTCAGGAACAAAACCCATGTGTACTTTGAAAAATCATCAACAATCACAAGAGCATATCTTTTCTTTGACATAGACATCACATTCACTGGACCAAATAGATCCATGTGAAGTAACTGTAAAGGATCAGTTATTGAAGATATATCAGTGCTTTTGTGAGTTGCCCTTTTTAGTTTGCCTTTTTGACAGGCATCACATAGTCCTTCTTGTGTGAATTCCATAGGGGGTAAACCTCTCACCATTTCCCTTTTAACCAAATAATTCATTGTTTTGAAATTCAGGTGAGAAAGTTTCTTGTGCCATAGCCAGCTTTCATCTGTGGATGCTTTAGAATAAAAGCAATTGATTTCTTGAGTGCTTCTAGTGTTCATGTTGGCAACATACAAGTTTCCTTTTCTGACTCCCGTCAGAGATGGTTGTTCATTTCTTTTTTGAGAAATCGGACAATTCATTTTGTTAAAGTGGACTTCAAATCCCTTGTCACAGAATTGACTGATGCTGAGCAAATTATGCTCAAGTCCTTTTACAAAGGACACTTCTTCAATGATAACATTTCCAGCTTCAAGTCTTCCATATCCATCAGTTCTACCTTTGCTGTTATCTCCAAAGGTAACTACTGGGCCGGCCTTCTCCACCACATTTGTCAGCAGGGTTCTGTCTCCAGTCATATGCCTTGAACATCCACTGTCCAAGATCCAGGTTACTCGATCAACCTGTTCAATACCCTGCAATGACAAATGAATTAAACCTTCTACGGGACCCAAATTTGATTGGGTCCTGCGTATTTAAAGTATTGACCTTTATCAGGCAAAACAACATTTTTAATTTTAACATCTTTAATCAATAAACATTTAACCTTATAAACAGATTTGAAAATCTTTTGTTTTATCTTGGGTATCCATGTTTCTCTTGCAGCAGTAACACTTGTGTCATTGACTGGACATTTGACCTGGTAAACATTCTTGGTAACCTTTTGTTTAGTCTTAGGTGCAAATGTCTCTCTCCTAACTGGAGGAGGAAAAGCAATCTTTGATCGAACATTATTGTTCCTGTTCATGTGCTGTCGAGGAGCATTCTGTTTAACACATGCATAATTACCATTAAAATAAGCACGCATACTGTTAAAAGCACAAGACATACAATTGATAACACCACATGCTTTATGATTAGAATCAATGGTAGGCATGGTATTTTTCTGTTTCAACTTATTACTACCTAATCCAGTCTTAGAAGAACTAGCTGATTCAACAACTTTGACTGGTACTTTAGGTACATCTTTCTTGGATGAAACATTCGTTGTATTAGTGTCCTCAACTGATTTAGCCTTAACAAAGACTGTGACATTTTTCTTGGATGAAACATTTTTTGTATTAGTGTTCTTAACAGTTTTATCCTTAACACATTTATCCTTAACAAGGACTGTGCCATTTGCACTATCCTCATTTCTCATTTCTTCTTGGATAACCATAGAAAGAATATCTGGTGGGCCAGCATCAAATTTTTTAAACAGAGGTTCTTTAACACTTTTGAGCACATGTGGTATTCCCCTTTCTTTAGCACTAATAGGGTTAGGGGAATTTATGCCCAATGAACCAATAGCTTCATTGTAACCATACCCTATACCTGTTGTTCGTTCTACAATTTGATTGTTAAAGAACTCTTTGGAAACTTTAACCGAATTATAACAAGCCCTGACCTGTGTTTCAAGTTCAGTAATTCTAGCCATTTGTTTGCCTACAACTTCTTGAATAGCTTTTTCCTTTTTATTAAGCATTCTTATTTCATCCCTTTGTTGATCTTGATTAATATGCACCTTTTTCAATTCTGACACTTCATTACCAAGATTAGTGCTTAACAGATCTAGTCTTCTATATTCAGTTTGTGCATTACCTACTGAATTACGAAGACTACAAATCAACTCAGTGTCAGTAAGAGTTACCGGTTTGTTATGATGATCAGATGCTTGATCATTTGCCATCAACGCAAGATTTCCGTATTCCTCATCTTCGCTGTCTGTGTCATCCCAACTCTTACCAGCCGCAACATAGGCTTTTCCAGGTTTCTTCTTCTCAGCAGCAAAATCTCTTCTTTGAGTTTGCTTGGGTTCCTGACATTCAGTGGCAAAGTGCCCTAATTCATTACAGTTGAAGCAACGAATCTTGCTTCTGTCAACAGATCCAGTTTTGTATCCTCCCCTGTTACTAGAGGAAGAAGAGCCTCCTCTTTGGAATCTGTTACTTGACTTAAACCTGTACTTTGGATTTCTTCTAAATCTGAAGTTGCCAAATTGTCTTACCATCAATGCCAGGGATTCATCTTCCAGTTGATCTAACTCTTCCAATGAATAGAAATCTTCACCATCCTGAGTAGGTGGTGTTAGACCAAGTTCTACTTCAGTCTTTTCCTTGTCTGAGCTGTAAGGTAGAACAACCTTAGCTTCCACTTCCTTAGGTGCCTCAACTACAAGAGCTGTAGATGAACTTGGCACTCTTCCTATACCAGAGACCTCCCTCTGCTGTACTTGTTCCAGTTCATAGGTTTTCAGAACACCAAACAATCTGTCAAGAGCAATCTTATTCAAATCTCTTGATTCTCTGATGGCTGTTATCCTATGTTCAAGATGAGTGGGCATTGTCAACAAAAACTTCATATTAATCTCCTTCTGTGTATATTGCTTGCCATTGACTTGCAAGTTGTTGATAATTTTGTTATACCTTTCAAACACTTCCTGAATGCCTTCATTAGGGCCAGCTCTAAAGTGTTCATACTCAGAGGTTAAAATCTGAAGTCTGTTTTCCCTGACTTCATCAGTTCCTTCATTGATAGTCTTAATAGTTTCCCACATGTGTTTTGCAGTTTTACAATTTATCACATGACTGTACATCACAGGATCCAGGGAATCTATTAAAATAAGTCTCAAATTCTTATCTAGTCCTGCGTCCTCTTTTTCAGCAGGAGTAAAAGAATCAGCATCCTTTGCAACATCTGATGCAGGTGTTACAACACTTCCTCCAACAACAGATGCAGGTACATGTTCGAGTGGAATTATAGGTCCGTTCTTTAGAACACTCAAATATTTAGAATTTGCGACATCAAGAAATAACTCCATTTTATTTTTCCACATTGTATAATTGTCCTTGTTAAACATGGGAATTTTAACAATGCTTTTTGACGACATGATGAATTTTTAAGTGAGTTAAAAATTCGAGATAGATTTTTGGCGGAATAAAATTAGGATCTTGATTTGTATATCAATCAATAGGCTCTGATGCCAATTGTTAGGTCCAATATGTTTGTAGAAGGGGGGTTGAATACAAACAGTACTGTTTAATCAAAATTTGTCCGGATAATTTAATTTATATTTTGACAAATTTGAGCGGAATTAAATGAAACAAAATTCAAGTTGAATATAAAATTATATTAACTTGAGGGGTTTGTTACAAATACAGTACAGAAATTATATCTAGTTAATAAAAACAAATTAGAAAATTCGACATGATTTTTTCTAGATTTGTTAATAAAAATCAAGATATAGATTAGGAGTAAAAACTCGCTAATAGTACAAGAGTATCAAGTAAACCAGTTCTATCGGATCAGATATTAAAAATAAGATGAACTTGATTTTCTATGAATTTTTCTGCTTCTTGTGCTGTGTTCTTGATGAGAGAGAAGAGAGCAATCTGCTTTGAATGTAATATTTTTTATCTGTTTTGTCTTCTGTCGATTCTGTCTTGATATATAATAATCACTGCCTCTTTATCTTCAAATATAACTGTCAAGACAATCGGCAATACAATTTATTCTTCCAAGACAACTAATTTTGTACTGCCAAGACAATAGGCAATACAATCGTCAAGACAATCAGGTTCTTCCAAGACAATCGGCAAGACAATCAAATTCTGAGATCTTTGTCTTGCTTTATCAAAAATTATCATTCTGTCTGAAGCTTTTTCTTTTTGATCATTATCAAGACAATCTGATTTGAACTGTCAAGACAATCGTCAAGACAATCAAATCAGATTTTTATTCTACTTTTTAAAAGCTGTTCAGAAATTATCATTACCAAGACAATCGGCAAGACAATCAGAGATTGTCTTGCTTTACTGATTTTCTTCTTCAAGACAATCAGTGATTGTCTTGTTTCTCTAGATTCCTTCTCCAAGACAATCGGCAAGACAATCAGGGATTGTCTTGCTATTTCATTTTTCAGATTTAAATTAAAATTGATTAACAAATAATCATTTTAATTTATTCTTACTTAAATAATTAATCAGATTTAATTAATCTAATAATTAATTTAATTAAAGAATTAATTCAAGATGAATTAATTAATTAATTAAATTTACTACTTGATTTAAATTAATTAAAGAAGAATAATTATATATCCTTGGATTGTCTTAATTCTTTTCTGAATCACTGAAAGTAATAAAGGAATACCACTGAATATTTTGTTGACGTTCCATGCACGGTCTGGTTCATGAACGACTAACTTCAATGACTGTCCTTTAATTTTCACATTAAAAATGTGATTCATTTTTCTTCTCATTTATTTCTCCTTCTTGTACTTCACTGTATTCTGTCTGAACCTGTCACTCTAGATATCTCTGTCTTAGAAATAAATCCACTTCTTTGATGCTATACTGAGGCTTGATTAGCAATCTGAGCTTCTTCCAGTGTAAAACATCAAAACTATAGATTGACTTTAGGGTTTTTCTTCTGACAGATAGTACCTCCTGAGATTCCTGTGACAGTTAAAGTTATTTACTTATTACAATCTAAGCTTAAGTTGAGTTGAGTCCTCGAACTACAAATAGGCCGTGTCATATGCCTTTCACATTCCATTTGTGGAAGACTTGGTCTTGGAGAGCTCAAGAAGACAAGAATCTCACTTCAATTGGCTGATCGTACTATCAAGTATCCTTTGGGAATCATTGAGGATGTACTTGTCAAAGTGGATAAATTCTTTATCCCTTGTGATTTTGTGGTGTTAGAGATGGATGAAGATGTTGAGATGCCCATTATTTTGGGAAGGCCATTTTTGGCTACTGCTGGAACCACAATTGATGTCAAAGCTGGGAAATTGGCATTAAATGTTGGTGATGAAAAGGTTGAGTTTGATCTCAACAAAGCTATGAAGATGCCTTCATTTGATGCTACATGTTTCAATGTTGACATAGTGGATGAGATCGTAAGTCTTGAAGATGCAGACTTCGCAAAAGTGGAACAAACCTTAGATGATAAAGAAGTTGAAGAAGCACTTACACTTGATATGCAAGAAAAAGGTACGCCGAAAATTGATGTGGCACTTTCAATTTCAGAGGCACCTCAGGTAGAACTCAAACCTCTTCCTTCTAATCTAAGGTATGCTTTTCTTGGTCCTAATGATACATATCCTGTGATAGTGTCCGCTTTGCTCTATGATGATGAACTTGATAAATTGTTAAATGTGCTTAGGCAATTTAAATCATCAATTGGTTGGACAATTAAAGATATTAAGGGAATTAGCCCCACTCTTTGCATGCATAGGATTTCTTTAGAAGATAATCATAAAACTGTGATTGAGGGACAAAGAAGATTGAATCTAATTTGCAAGATGTGGTTAAGAAAGAGATAACTAAGTTGTTAGATGCTGGCATTATATACTCTATTCCACATAGTAACTGGGTTAGTCCAATACATGTTGTACCTAAGAAGGGTGGGATGACTGTCGTGCATAATGAAAATAATGAATTAATTCCCACTAGGACTGTAACAGGTTGGAGAGTTTGTATTGATTATAGAAAATTAAATAATGCTACTCGCAAAGATCACTTTCCTCTCCCATTTATTGATCAAATGCTCGAAAGACTTGCGGGTAATGAGTATTATAATTTTCTAGATGGATTCTCGGGATATTTTCAGATTCCCATTGCACCCGAGGATCAAGAAAAGACAACCTTTACTTGTCCTTATGGTACTTTTGCATATCGTAGACTACCCTTTGGTTTGTGTAATGGCCCATCTACATTTCAACGACTTATGACAGCTATATTCTCAAATTTTCTAGGAAAAACCATGGAAGTCTTCATGGATGACTTTACTGTATATGGTTCTTCCTTTGATTCTTGTTTAAATAGTTTGTCTCAAGTGTTGTAGAGATGTGAAGACACTAATCTTGTTCTTAATTGGGAGAAGTGTCATTTTATGGTAAAGGATGGTATTGTGCTTGGGCACAAGATTTCTAGTAAAGGCATCGAGGTGGACAGGGCAAAAATTGAAGTGATTGAGAAATTACCACCACCCTCATCTGTGAAGGGGATTAGAAGTTTTCTTGGACACGCCGGTTTTTACCGTCGTTTTATCAAAGATTTTTCTAAAATTTCTCGTCCTCTTTGTAATCTACTTGAAAAAGATAGTGTCTTTGATTTTGACGAGAGTTGTCTTGTTGCTTTCAACAGGTTGAAGAAGGAGCTTACTTCTGCACCTATCATGTCAGCCCCTGATTGGAGCTTACCTTTCGAGCTCATGTGTGATGCTAGTGACTATGCTGTGGGTGCTTTTTTAGGCCAAAAGAAGGAAAAACGCATGCATGTGATATATTATGCAAGCAAGACACTTGATGATGCACAAATCAATTATGCCACCACTGAAAAAGAGCTACTTGCTGTGGTTTTTGCCTTTGACAAATTCAGATCCTATCTTGTTGGGTCTAGGGTGATTGTTTATACGGATCATGCTGCGATTCGTTATTTAATGAAAAAGAAGGATGCCAAGCCCCGTCTAATCCGTTGGATTCTTTTACTCCAGGAGTTTGATCTTGAAATTCAAGACAAGAAAGGTTCTGAAAACTTGGTAGCTGATCATTTATCCAGGTTGGACCAGGGGGATGAAGTGGTAGGAGTTAATATACCTATCAATGATGCATTTCCGGAAGAAACACTTCTTGCAGTATCTTTGTCTACACCATGGTATGTAGACTTCGTAAATTATCTCGTGGGTGACATTGTACCAAATGAATTGACTTATCAACAAAAGAAGAAATTCTTGTTTGATGTAAAACACTACTTCTGGGAAGAACCACTTCTTTACAAGGAATGTGCTGATGGTATCATGAGGAGGTGTGTGCCACACGAGGAAATTCCGAATATCTTAAATCATTGTCATGCTTTAGAGTGTGGTGGTCACAACAGTAGCATGAAAACTGTTGCAAAGATTTGGTAGTCTGGATTTTATTGGCCTTCAATGTATCAAGATGCAAGAAGCTTTGTTGCAACTTATGATCGATGTCAAAGAACAGGAAATATTTCAGGACGGAATGAGATGCCTTTGCAACCTATTCTTGAGGTTGAGCTCTTTGATGTGTGGGGTATAGATTTCATGGGTCCGTTCCCATCGTCTTACGGGAACAAATTTATTTTGGTGGGAGTTGATTATGTCTCTAAATGGGTGGAGGCGATTTCTAGTCCTACAAATGATGCTAGAGTAGTGAAAAAGTTCTTACAGAAGCATATCTTCACACGTTTTGGAGTTCCTAGGGCCATCATCAATGATGGAGGGTCTCACTTTTGTAATAAATTAATTGAAGATCTTTTGCGAAAGTATGGAGTGACTCAGAAACTCAAACTAGCGGGCAAGTGGAGATTTCAAATCGAGAGCTGAAACAAATTCTTGAGAAAAGAGTGGCTAGCTCCAGAAAAGATTGGGCAAGGAAGCTTGATGATGCTCTATGGTCTTATAGGACGGCATTCAAGACACCTATCGGTATATCTCCGTATAGGTTGGTGTTTGGAAAATCATGTCATTTACCCGTGGAAGTGGAGCACAAGGCACTTTGGGCGATAAGATTCTTGAACATGGAATTACAGGTTGCGGGACTTAACAGGTTGATGCAACTAAGTGAACTTGATGAGTTGAGACTTAAGTCTTATGAAAATGCAACAATATACAAAGAGAAGACAAAGAAGTGGCATGACAGGCATATTAGACCGAAAGAGTTTGAAGTTGACTAGCAAGTTCTACTGTTCAACTCAAGGCTGAAACTCTTTCCCGAAAAATTAAAGTCAAGATGGTCTGGCCCTTTTAAAATTGTCAAGGTATATCCGTATGGTGCTGTGGACATCACTCGAGATGGTTCCGATGTGTTTAAAGTGAATGGGCAAAGACTCAAGCCATATTTGATTGGTGATGACATTCCAAGACGAGTCAGTTGGCTTCTCTCCAATCCTTAAGCTTAAGTTCATCATGAGAGGCGTCGAGCTAATGACGTTAAACAAGCGCTATTTGGTAGGCAACCCAAGGAATTTTGTTGATTTGAATAATATTTTTGTGTGTTTGGACTATGCAGGAGGATTTTCATTTCAAAAAGGATGCCACAATTGGCAGTTCTTGGTTGCACACTACCACCTCGACCATGATTCAGGGGAGTCCTCTCTTTTTCCTCGCATATTAGTCCATTGTGTGTTGTTTCTTGTGGACAAGAAACGTGATAAGTTGGGGGGTGTGTTCATTTAGAAAGAACCTTATTGGGGTTATTTGGTGCTAAAAAAAAATTAAAAAATTAAAAAATCACAAAAATAATTCTAGCCTTGTAAAGATTAGTTGTTGTAAGTTAGCTTGATACATCCATGCATGCTAAAAGAATCTTGTGTTATTGACGCTTTTGATTGAGAAGTGATATGCTTTGTGCTTATGCACACACATACACTAGCAAGTTGAAGCAAGTAAACTCATTGAATTTTGTAAGTGATTAAAAGGACATGAATATGTGTAAGATGATTTGGTTTACATGCTTTGAGTACAAGTAGGTGCATTGGAGAGACTATTTACTTGGAATTGATTATGTTTTCCCACCAAGTGAGAATTTGAGCCTATATGCATATTTATTTGCATCTATATTCGTTTGCTTGAGTGTCCACATGTTGTTTGCATTGCTAACACTTGTTTGAGATCTTTTTTAAAATGCATGACATTATTTGATGATAAGATGATAAAGCATTTAAGAATAAACCATATTTCCAAAATATCCACACCATTCTCATATGATCAAATAGTTACCCATTGAGCTTAATCTTATTTTTTCGGTGACACACCACATTACTTGCCTAAACCTTTTTCTTGTATTGGAATTACTTTAACTTGATCCCAAATTGTCAAAGGCTAGTAGAATGTTTGAGGGAGTAAAAAGGTGTGCAAAAGAGGGGATTATTGATGATCATTACTTTTGAAGAATATGGGGTATGGTTATTTACTTTTTAGTCGAATTTGGTATTACTATCATGGGATCATTGTACTTGTTTATATTTAGATTCAAAAAAAAATTATTATTATTTATTTGAGAGCATACTGATGTTTGTTTGATCCAAGTGTGGGGATGATGGATGGGGAGTTGAATGATTTATGTTGTTGGGTACTAGCCTTTGACATTTCACCTTCTTTGGCTTTACTTGACATACCTTGTCCCTAGCCCCATTACAACCCGAATAAAGACCTTTTGATTATCATCAGTGGTGTATGTTGTGTTAAAGTTAGATTGATACCAAATGTCAAGCATGCTTATGATTTTGTTGGAATGAAGTGATACACTTACCCTTGTTCTTGAGTGAATATTCTTTTGTGAGTGAAAGGTGAGTTATTACTTGTATCTTGCATATGAGATCCCAAGTTCTTACTCAAAGATGTACTCTTGTGGGCTTAGCATGATTACCAACTTATTCTTACATTTGACATGAACTTTTGAGAACTTATGCATATTCATTGAGTAGACTATGTGAATACTTGCACCTTTGACACCAAGACATTGCATTCTTCACTTTGATTCTTAAGTTGACGTGGCATGAGATGACTTGTATGTGTGGTGTTGGCATTCGATCTTTTACATGAGCTAGATGGATTTTGTGGGTACATTCACTATAGGCCCTCACGAGACAAAACTCGTCCTACTAGGGCTACCTAGAGGTTTAACGGCTTGTTGCATGTGCTCAATGCAATCGTGTCACCTACGAAAGTGGTATTAATAAGTAGTTATTCTATAGTGGTTTACTCGAGGACGAGCAAAGGTCAAGTTGGGGGGTATTTGATACATGCTAATTTTATGTACATTTTATAGCATGTTATCTCTCATTTATCCTTAGTTTGTAATAATTTTGTCCTTGATTAGCATTGTTAGTAGCATTTTAATTAGGATTGGATGCTAAGATGATTTTTTATGTTTATAGGATAATTTTGGAAGCAAAAGGAGCCTGATTTCACATCTTCAAGAGACCGTAGATTAAACCTGGACGAGCAATGAGGAAATAAGAATTGTCACAAAAATATGGAAAGTGATATATTCTTAAAGCAGGAATCCCGGTTGGAATTAATATAATTTTTTGTGAAGCGAAAGGAGTCCGGTTCCAGGTCCTCAATATACCGCAGCTTAGGACTTAAGGATTTATTTATATTAATAAATATTTAATTTATTTAGGAATTTATATTCATAAATATCTAATAATATTAGATATTTATTAGATATTTATTTTTATAATTTCTTGATTTAATTAAATATTTATTAATTAAAGATTATAAGCTATGCGGATCAAAAAGCATTTCTACGGAGCTCATCCATGTAAAACGAAATAGGAGGTTGTTGGTGTTGAATTATAAAAGGCTGGACAATTGAATGGTGGACAACATAATTAAGTAAATGGCCGCATGAATGATTACCAAGTTAGTGTGCCGCTGGTGCTGTTAGCTTTCGGCCATTTATTTATTACCGATGCTGTCTTTTTGTGCTATAAATAGACTAGTTTTCCTTTGGTTTGATACATCCGATAACTGAATATTCAGTCATATTCTCTCAATTTTTATCAAGTTTCTTTTGTAATTTTAGTTTTAATTTAAACACTTTAATTTTCTGCAAGTTCCATTTTGGTTGAAGATTGTGAGGGTATTGCTTGGAGTGCTAATTCATTGGAAACTATTTCGGGAGGATAAATTCTTCAAGTTGTACTTTCTTTACTCTAAACTCTTTTAATTATGATTTTACCATTTATTGTATGCTTATTTCATTTATCTAGCATGAATAACTAATTTCATAATCCGAGAATTAGGTAGTATTCGTTGGTGATATATGCTTTTTTAATTGTGATAATAATTCTCTACTTTTGCTAATCTATCATTGAGGGCTTAACCCAATTAAGGAAGTAGCTAACCTTTAATTGTATTCATAGGGATTATGATAAATTGGGAAATGAGTCATAATTCTTGTTCATGATTTGATAGACATAGTTTAATTATTGAATCGGGAGATTAATAAAAAGACTATGAAACTTATAATTCTTGGGTCTTAATAATCTAAAATTGTATTTCGATTGATCATGGGGGTGACTTTTGAGATATGATTGTAGACAATATTTTGTATCTTGGGAGAGAACATTATAAACGTTAGAAGAATTGTTTTTAGCAAAATATGAGAAAAATATATATCACATGAAAATAACATTATTGAACCAATTGAAGAACCCTATTTCTCGGATTGTTTTTCCTCATCAATTAAATTTTAGTTGTACTTGTTTAAAATTAGTTTATTTGAACATACCAATTATTTTTCACACTTCTAGATAATAAGAAATTAAAACTTGAACTTGTATTAATAGTCATTCCCTGCGAACGAATTTATTCATAGAAAAATACTATCAACAAAGAACAACTCTGAAGCTGTAGACATCGCTTTTTCTTGTCAGATGACCTTCATAAGAAACAATTGAAAGTTGAATCAGAAGAGCTAAATATGAGATTGTAAACAAAAGAATGCACATATATTAAATAAAAGCAGAGTCTTAAATCCTAATCGTGGAATACTTAGTAGCCTTAACTTAATTGAGTAGAGATATTAAGCCTTAAAACCTTGTATGGTTTCTCAACCTATGATGCTGACGAAAAGAAGCATACTTCATGTGTTCATGATTATCGTGATATACTCCTACTCTCCTTAGGGATACAATATGATTTATTACCGCAAGATGAACATATTTTACAATCTGACTTATTTAAATTAATAACAAGTTTATCTATCGAGAATAAATCGTCCACTTTCAATTGTATAATCAACCAGTTAATATAATTATATGTTCATCTTCTCTTGATGTATTACCACAAGATAACTAACAATATGAACAAGATGAATATGTTCATGATTATCGTGATCTACTCCCTACTCTCCTATGCTTCTGAATGATTTATTACCACAAGATGAACATATTAATCAACAAAAAGACATATATATACAAAACCCCATCGAATCCTTAACATTAAAAGAAGCCAAAAAACAAGCACATTTCAAGAACATATACATACAAACACTAGGACTAGGTCGAAACAAAAATCAATTGCAATAAGAAATTTGGATATGGTTTATGCATGATCAAGGAGGAATAGAATAAAATGGACTAATAAAACACAATACCACTTAACATAACCACCTTCTTCAACAATCAGCCGTCATCGACGACCACATGTATCCATGGCGTCGCCGCTGCTATTACACCCACCTGCAACCCGCTTTACATCCACAACACCACTTAACACAATCGAAACAAATCCAACCACTCTCTATTTAACCCCCAATTGATTTTTCCCAATTTTGAAACCCTAATTGACATACGAAAAATTAAGCTCCGATTGATAAGTTTTCCCTGCGGGGCCTGCTGCTAGAAGTAGAAGGAGATGACGTTCGCGTGAAGGAGATGAAAGTCGGAGCTGAAGGTCGAAGATGCGTTAAGGTTGAACAAGATAGACAATAGGCTTATAACAGAATGAACGTATTTTAAAAAAAAAATGAAAGTAATGACCGTATTTTTGTAATTTTTGAAAGGTGTGAGCAATATATTTAAAAGTCTGGTACTCAAGTTAGGTAGAAATAAAATTATCCCTAGATTTAATTAGTCAATTGTGATATTACTGTTTTTGGGAAGACATCGAAAGTTGGTGCAGGCTGAATTGTTCGGGAGACTATCAAATTCATTTTTAAATTTAAAAATAATTGTATTTAGTATGTTAAGCGATCCGAAAATATAGCGATTAATTGTTTAACTCATTTATTTGTTTTTGAACTTATTGTATAGTCGGGGATTTGTCCCGATTAAATTACTTTCAAATTAATAATATTTGTTTTAAATTTGAAAAAAATAACTATTTATGATTGCAGATCCAAAAAACGAACTACATTGGATAATCTCCGATTGCAAGCTCTAATTTATAAATTTTTTCACAAAATGATAAAACCACAAATAAATTTATTAAATTATATTTTTGATAATTTCTGAATGTTCAATTACCCCCATATCATTCAGTACACTAGTATATGTTAATGTCAATCTCCATGTCACTCCCAACAGACCCCACATTCTCATAGCTTCCTCAACACAACACTCTCCTCCTCCAACCCGAAAACCCAACCAAAAAACCCGGCAAGCAACCAAGTATTTAGGGTTTTACAATTTCCCCGCCTAATTTCCCAAACCCTAATTTCAATGGCGATTGAAGACACCTCCACTCCAATTGCTTCAAATCCAACTCCAAACACTAAAACCAACGAGCTTCGCACTTCCCAAGCCAGCAATTCATGTAATCCCAACAACGATTGCGTCACTCCTTCGCCTGTTAAATCTTTAAAACCTGAGGAATTTTTAGTCGCTGTTGCTGCAAAGATTGCTTCTCAGCCTCTTCAATACTCTGATCCTGATGTTTGGGCTGTTCTTACTGCTATTTCCGATAAGGCCCGGAAGCGTCGTCAGGTAGATTTCGTAAAAATCGGGTTGGGTTTGGTGTGTTTGTGTGTGTTGGAGTGTGTGATTGTTGGAAAGTTTTGATCTTGGAGTGTGGTTGTGGTAGTAAATGTGGTTTGGAGAGTAATGTACTTTGGTTTAGTGTTGTGTGTATGATTTTTGTTGTTTGGGGTTTGTCTAATAGTTACTTTGGATTGTGGTATTGTGAAAGTGGAGTTAATTTTGTGTGTTAGTATGTGATTGTTATAAAGTTTTGATCTTGGGTATAAAGTTTTGATCTTGGGGTGTAAACTTGCGGTGAAAGTGGTTTAGATTGTAATGTGCCTTAGTTCGGTATGTATGATAATTGTTAAGATATGTAGTAAATGGGGATTTTTTTTGTGCCTGTTTTTTCATCCTTTTCTAACTTTATATGTTAAGAAATTGTTAATATATTACTGAGATTTGCTGACAAGGATGTTGGCAACCAGGGAATAAATATGATTTTAACTTCTGATGAGCATCGCATTGGCCGGGCAGTAGAAGATGTGCGTTTCCAGATATTATCTAATCAAGTTAGTGCTCAACATTGCAAAATCTATAGAAAAAAGATTGCTGGTGAAGATGCAGAGAATCCATCCAAATTCTGCACTTCCATCTTTTTGAAAGATTCAAGGTTGTAATTCTTGAGATTGTGTATAGTTCAAGAAGCATGTAAATGTTGTAGTTTCTGATGCCTTTGAACCATCTGCAGTACAAATGGGACATATCTTAACTGGGAGAAGCTAAACAAACAAAGCCCTGAAATTAAGCTCCATCATGGAGATGTTATATCACTTTCAGCACCTCCTCACCACGGTAGCCTGATGGTTTAACATTCTATGATTTATGCTTTGCTTGTATTATTTAATGTAACTTTAATTGAATTTCTTGTGTTTACAGAACTTGCATATGCTTTTGTGTTCCGAGAAGTTTTCAAGCACACTTCCTTGTCTGATAATTCGCTGCCAAAGAGAAAAGCAGGTATCCTTTTGGCTTATATCCCAAAGAGTACTTTTAAGTATCCATCTTTAAAAATTATTAGCTTTGCAGATGGTTTGTTTACAGTTAATTACAGTGGTAGCGCTGGGCATACAATAAGTGGATGTGTGAAAACATGTATTGTTTTTTTAATTATAACATTCATAACATTTTTTTATTATAATTAGAGAAAGTATGTCCTTGATCATATAGCTTTGTTTTTTAAGTTCAATAGTCAGCTCGAAATCACAACTATACTTGGGTTGGTCATATGCATATATCTGAATTTTACGTCATATAATCATCACTTAAGTTACATGAGTATATTCTTCATGTGAAAGCATTGGACAAGTGTCCTATAATTTTGTAGTACAGTGGATTATTTGTAAACTCAACATAAATTAGCACTAGTATTATGCTTAACTATATAAGACCAAGACAGTAGACCTTATTCTTACTTAAAGATGCTTCTATCATGTGTGAAGAGGAGCTTGGCTCTGGAAATAAAAGGCAAAGAGGAATTGGTCTTGGTGCTTCTGAAGGTCCTATTTCTCTTGATGATTTTCGTAGTCTTCAAAGATCAAATACGGTATCCTTCTTTTGAATGTTGAGTGTATGTTCTCTAATGAAATAGAGTTTAGTGTGCATGTTATCAAGAACAACAAATTGTTCTTTCATAATAATAGTATATCTTACTTGCATCCTCATTCAGGATTTGCGGAAGCAATTGGAGGATCATGTCAAATCAATAGATGCCTTACAGAGTGAAGTTCGTGCAGCTATTGAGCGTCATGAAACAGTATGTCATGTTTATATTATTATTTTATGCATTGTGTTAGTGCTGCATTGTGCTGCATCACGTGAGTAGACAAATTTACTTCTGTCATCATACATGTTTCCTTTATCTTGACCTTTATAAACGGTGATAGAGTTTGATTTACCCATGCTTCCCTACCTATCTGGTAAAAGTGGTAAACCTAGCTACCCATGCATGAGGTTTTAATCACAGTATATCTGCAAGAGGCGGTTTGATTAAAATTACTGTCTATCTATTGACGGAGATATTTGTTAATAGATATCCTTGACATGCCTTTATACTTCTTAGGCTCTTCGCACCATTTAGTTAATGGCAGTATCATACTGAACTTCAAGATAATAGTCTCTTATCTTCCGAAAGATGCGAAGATATTGCCTAAAAATATAGTACTTGTTCCATCACAAAATATTTTAAAAGTAAAAAAAAAGATGGAAAGTGGTTGTTATCTTGAAGTAATGGAGTAAATAGGAACACTATGGATTTTGATCGCAAGATAGTGAAAACAAGAAAGGTTGATTAGAGGGGGTAATGACTTTTTGGTCCTCAATTATAAGACATATTACTTCATGTTGCAATGACCTACTGGGTATTGGCGTGATAAACTGTGTATGAAGTTCATATGTGGACAGTTGTTTATTTTGATTGTTTACTTATCTGCATTCTGCTCTATGATTTCAGAAAGAATATTGTTTTGGTGTCTAATGTTAATATTAGTGTTGCAGGATGGCCTTTACTTGTATGTTTGTTGTGACCTAGTTCCGTGATACTGTGAACATCCTCTGCTGTCACTGTTAATCTTTCTGAGATTCTAATTTTTATTGTTATTGATGCTTGACTAATTTGTTTTAGTTGCATACAAATCCTGCTAAGTTTGATTGCTGCAATGGAACACTTGCAGGCTGCATCCTGAGGCACTTGGAACTGTTGCATGTTATTAACATACATTGTCTTTTTTCCCCTTTGCAGAGTTTATTAGCACATACCTTTGAGATTTAACTGTCTTGTTAACTTACTCTAATTTATTGCAGGAGAAAAAAGAACTGAGAGACTCAGTTTCAAAATCATATACTGATCAACTTAATAAGTTGAACCATGTAGTGGAGACTAAGCAGAAGGAACTAGCAGAGCTTAATAGAATATCAGCTGAACAGAAACATGCCATGGAAGACCTTAACGTAAGACTTAGTGCTTCTATGCAGTCATGCAACGAGGCAAATGAAATAATAGACAGGTGAGCGTTGACTGATATGATTTATAGGTCCTTGTGTTATAAAAGCATTGACTGTCGTTAGAATACTGTTTTGAAATTAGTATCATCGACAATGAATATGTTGCAACTTATTGTTTTTTCGATATTTCTGCATGATCGTGTTTTGATATATAATGTCTAATAGACTGAAATATACAAAACATGCTATCTTACTTTAAGCATGTCAACTCAATCAATGCAACTAGCTGTGCACACTCTTCAAAAATTAAGAAAGATCTATGAGTAATTTACCCACAAATCTTCCATACTCTTCCTTTCCATTTAACATTTCTTTCTATTTTGTATTGTAGCCGATCCTTTTCCTTCTAGAAAGCATGACACTTTGCGACTCCAATTTATAAACTTAAGTACTATTGTTGCCTCTTCATTAAGTAGCATGAAATGAAACGTGACTACATGTTTTCTTGTCCTTTTGTTTCTTGTGTAGTCAGAAAGCATCTATATCAAAACTTGAGGGGTTGTTGGATGAAGAGCGAGAATTGAGAAGAGAGGATCGAGAAAAGGCTGATTTGAACTTGAAAACCTCAATAAAGAAAGTTCAGGCTGAATCTCAGGAGGAAATGAAACGACTATCTGATGCAGCCTTAAGACGAGAAAAAGAACAGCAAGAACTGATTCTTAAGCTTCAGGTTTGTTATATAAAAATGTCATCTGCTATTTGCGTTCTTTTTCAGAACCACATCATGAATTCACCTCTATACTGATATCACAGGAATCAGAGAAAGAAAGGAGTTCAATGGTGGCGAATTTAAGATCTAAACTGGTATGCTTTGCTATTTACCTATGTAGAATGCTTATGTTATTAGAAACTGTGTGATGTTTAATCCTATTGTTTTTACAGGGAGATACTAGGCAAAAGTTGGTCTATTCGGAAAACAAAATTAGGCTGCTAGACGTGCAAATTTGTGAAGAGCAACGCACTTCTGCTAGTGGCGAAAAAGTATGCAAGCCTTCTTCCTCTTATGTTTTTATTTTAAATTTGTTGGACCATGGGTAGTAACTTATTCTAGAATTGTGTTTCTGATGATCACTTATGGTTCTTTTGCTCATCAGAGAGTAGAGGAACTTGAACAGGGCATGAGAAAGTTGAGGAAAGAACTTGAGGACGAAAAGGTATGGAGGAAAACAAATTTGACCTTATTATTTTCTTTGAGTTTGTTGTAAAGTGATGCGTGTAGGGCCACATTGCTTCCCTAATCTATACACTATACTTGCATTAGCAAATGTTGCAAATTCTATTTTTTTATTGTGAGTAGTGAATTTCGATATTTCTTCGACCCACTCCACTAATGCGGGCAGGCATGCGTGCCTAGAGTTGTGGTTTAGGCAACTCCACTACCCATTAGAGATCGCGTTGTGTACCTTAGTAGTTACTCCCTCCGTCCCTGCAGATTCTTTACATTTGCTTTTTGCACGGAGACCAAGGATTATGATTAAAATAAGTGAAGTTGTGGGTGTAATAGTGTATTTTATTGTTAAATTAAGTGAAGTAGTGGATGTAATAGTGATTTTATTTTAAAATAAGTGAAATAGTGGGTGTAATAGTGTAAAGTATTGAAAAAGTGGAGTGAAGTAGTGGATGTAATAATGTATTTTATTGTTAAAAGTTACTATTTTTAGTAATGTAAAGAATTGGTGGGACGTCCAAAAAGAAAAGTGTAAAGAAATGAGAGGGACATGGGGAGTACTACCCAACACAGACCTATTATTTTTGAGTATACATGGAATGAAACGAAGGTACACAGTACTACATGAAAACATTAGTATTTTATATATATATATATATATATATATATATATATATATATATATATATATATATATAGGCTAGTGATCAAATAGAAACCAAAGTTAAAATAGAAACTAGAAACCAACACTAAATAAATTATATTTCATCTATTCTTAGGGGCCCGCCAGGGGCACCTTCACAAAAAATGTATAATAATCTAGGCTCCATTCAGCAAGAAAAAAAAAATTACTGACGTCACTGCCACGTCAGCAGTGAACATTAATTTTTTATTTTTTTATTTTGCTGAATGGAGCCTAGATTGTTATACACTTTTTGTATTGGGGTACCTCTAGTTTGGTGATTAGGGTTTGGTTTCTAGTTTATATTCTAATTTGGTTTCTATTTGAGTAAGACCCTATATATATATTAATATCAAATGTAGTATCAAATTTTGAACTCTGGTATAATATTTGAAGTTAACTTATACTCAAGAAATTATGTATAAGACATTGTCATAAAATTATACATATTTTGTGTACGCCAAGTGGAAACACAGAAACAAAATCTGTCCGTTTACGTGTTTTGTGTAAGATTTTCCAAACTCAAACCCTATTTCCATGTTGTATTTTAGTGTTGTGTACTAAATTGTCAGTGTTAGAATATAACATAAGATCCCTGATTGTTGAATATTTGTATAAGATCCTGTTAAGTAACCAACTCATCTAAAACCTTAAGGTGTTAGAGGAAGGCCTTACCAGGATTTTATATTAATATTCAACAGTCATGGATAATGCTCAGCATGGGACAAGACCTTCCATGATAATTTTTACGGAAGTTCATTTTATGCCGAGTGTGATATATTGTATGGGTCAACAAGAAAGGATATACTTGTTTTTTTTCTAAAGAAAAAAATTTGGTAAACTTATATATATATATATATATATATATATATATATATATATATATATATATATATATAGGCAAGTGCTCAAATACAAACCACTTTTAAAATACAAACCTACAAACCAACACTAAATTAATTATATTTCATCTATTCTAAGGTTCCCGCCAAGGGTACCTTCACAAAAAATGTTTAAAATAATTGGCTCTATCAAAAAAAAAAAAAAAAATCTTGCCGTGGAAATGCGAAGCATTTAAGACTGTAAACGGATGAGTTAGGTAGTCATGAGGGCCGAAGGCTCTCGACACACCCGTCAATCGTCTATTGCCTTTACCATTGATTGCCATTCCTTACAACTTTAGAATGATAAAGGCGCGAAGCGCCGTACAAGAAGGTGCGAACCACCGTTAACCCGTGAAATCCACTGCCACGTCATCATGTGAACAGTGATTTTTTTAATTTTTTTTTTTTTTTTGGTTGGATAGAGCCAAGTATTTTAAACGTTTTTTGTATTGGGGTACTCCTAGTTTGGTCATTAGATTAGCTTGAAATATTAGATTATGCTTGGTTTGTAGGTTTGTATTTTAAGGAGGTTTGTATTGGAGTAGCCCCATATATATATATATATATATATATATATATATATATATATGTTTATGAATATCATTTGTCGATCTAGTTCTGTATTGTTTGTATGCCAGTCAGTTGAATGTTTCTTCTTGATAGTTGTCTTTTTTTGCTGATGATGAGTCTTTTTGTTTGCTGAAGCTGATGTGGGGTTTGGCAGGGTTTAGAACTAGTACTGTTTAATATAACTTGTATAAACACATACATGTTAAACCGGTGTTATTTTTTTTAGCAGGCAGCTCGAGAAGAAGCTTGGGCTAAGGTGTCTGTGCTTGAACTTGAGATGAGTGCTGCCATGCGGGATCTTGACTTTGAGAGACGTAAACTAAAGGCTGCCAGGGAAAGGATTATGCTGCGGTAAGAAATGACTTGTCTTCTGAATAAAATATTTGATAGATAAGATGCATGTTGATTGTCTGCAGTCCATGAAATTCCCAGTATTTGTATAAGATGGAGGTTTTGCACACAAGCTTTTGTGGGTAGTCTTATTTTACTCATTCATGTCTTCATATCAGGGTCACAAGTTATTCCTTCCATGATACAGTCACTGATTTACTGTGTTCTTGTGTTCTCAAGTTACCTGATAAAAAAAGGAAAGGAACACACCCAGCTCGTAGAGCAGGGTCTGGGGAAGATAGGATGATAATGTTTCCATAACAGACCCCCGCATACTTCATATGGATTCGAACCCATGATCTCTCATGTGAGAGAAGAGACCATACTGTAATCCTTAAATTGTTACCTGATAGAAGTCGTATTATTTTGACTATTGTTGGTGGAAGCTCTATGCTTTTCACCCTCAATTTAAACTTTATGGGTGTTTCTAGTTTTCATCCATTGTCTGCTTCGACTGCTTCTGGACAAACCTTTGGGCAAGAGTCCTGTATACTGGGATTTAATGGTTTGTAAATGCTTTTTGTGTTGCTTAGGATATCTGCTAATTGCACTGTTTCCACTACTACAGAAGGTGAGTATGAGCAGTCATTGCATATCTTGCCAACCCATTGGTGGTGTGTGGCAAAGGAATTATGAAAGCGCTTAGTTTCAGACAAATACTACATGGTCTACTAGTTTACGTAGAGATTGTCTTTATAATTATATTAGCAATTTGATTTTCTTAACTGTAGCATTGTGATGCATGTTTTTATGCAGAGAAACACAGCTTCGGTCTTTTTATTCTACAACCGAGGAGATCTCAGCTCTGTTCGCAAAGCAGCAAGAACAATTAAAGACAATGCAGAGGACACTGGAAGATGAGGAAAATTATGATAACTCAGTTGATCTTGAGCCTAATGTAGATAATGGAAACGTACATGAATCAGTACTCCGAGGAAAGGAAGTACCAGGGCCTCACAACAATAGCACTGCACAAACTCACTCTGGGTCAGGGCAGAGGTGTCACAGAAATCAAGTTAACATGTCAGGTGATGAAGCTAGTGTGACAGAGAAGCATGATTGTGATCATAAAGGTCATAACAATGACCAGGATACTCAGGAGGCTGAGTTTACGAGTGCAGATCGTGTTGTAAAGGGTGGCTTTGGTTCGGATATTGATGGAGTTGGCACAGCACCGATTTTGGAGGGAGATACTGTTGGGACTGAGAGAGTGTTTGAGACAGATAGTGCTGCAAATGATGGGGGTAAACACCTTGATCTAAACAAGTTAGCTGTGGACACAATGCAAATTGATGATGACACCCTTGGCCAAGAAGCTGAGGACCGCCACGTGATAGGCGGAGAGAGTCCACATCAGTCTGCATCAAATAACCCCCTTGAGGCTGGAAACACACTAGAAGATACAGAACGCACATTCAGAACAACTGACCTTTTAGCTTCGGAAGTTGCTGGGAGCTGGGCTTGCAACACAGGTCCTTCAATTCATGGGGAAAATGATTCTCCAAGAAGTAAGGACTGTGATGAAGTTGCAGAAGCACTAATGAACCTATATGACTCTGAACCAGCGGCGGAGAGTCAAATTGCCCCAAAATCTGAAGCGGCTACAATCAAAAGGAATGATGAGCGTCAAGCATTAAGCGCAATGATTGGAATTGTTGCTCCTGATTTAAAGGATCATTTTGCTGGCGTGGGCAGTAATTGTGATCAAGAGGAATCTGAAAAGGGTGTTGCTTCAAACTCAGATACTGAAGATTGTACTGATAATGAGAATGTTAATGCGATGGATACTGAAGGAGTCGTTGCATCAGATGCAGAAACAGAGGGTAGTGATGGATTAGAGGAGGCATTTGATGAAGACACAGAACCAGATTCAGTTGGATAGTATCATGCTGGTGAAGTTCCATACTGCAAATTTAGTCGGTTGATAGGGTACATAAGACTTGTAAATAGAAGATGCTTCTGACATGAAGCTGATGATGCCTTGAACTGGGCTGGCATCTAGATGGTTTCCCTTTTGTGTAATTACACTAGGATGAGCCCATAGTATTTTTGTCAGATCTGTAGAATAATAGTTTGGTAGTGTTATTTTTAAAATTACTAAGATTGATGTGGTGGCCTGGTGACGCTCAGTTCTTTTGCTGTGCTCCTTTAGATTACTTCGATGTTGAACATTTTCCAAGATTTTTCTCACAAGTTGAGGGTGTTGGTGAAAAAAATACACTCATTTGAAAGTCAGGCTTTGGAATCAAGAAACAATCTCTCTTTCTAAGATCAGGATAAAGTGTGTACATCTCATCTTCCCTCATGCGCCACTTCAAAGTGAAATATATACACATTTGTTTGGCTTGGTTAAAATTCGGTTCTTGTACGGTTATCTATAATGTTCTTCTACTAACCATTTAACCACACAGAAATGTTCTCTATATCTTCGGCTTAGTTTTGTAGCAATTTCTAGCAGCAGATGGAGCAATTCATTCTATTACTAGTAGAGGATGATGCCTTGTAAATTTGAAAATGCGAGAGCTATACACTGTTGATTAAGGTCATGCAAAAAGCTAATTCTTCTACTTGACCTTATTTCCTTGATGGTTATAGACTAGTTGAAAGATAGCAAAGGCATATCGAAGAGACATGCACAAGTAGAAGTGATTAAAGTTTAGAAAGGGAACATATTTTTCTTTCAAGTGATCAAAATTTATTGTGGTAGATTGGTAGTAAACACTAGATAAAGAAAATAAGAACAAAAATTTGGTGGAGTTTCAATTCCAAATCAAATAAGCACCCACAAGAAAACAAATGAGAAGTACTCAATTACATTGTAGATTAGGGACTACCTAACCACATTGACTCTCTTTGGAAAACATGATTAAATTACCAAATTGAGAAAATTAAAGGCATTGGATAAAGGTACTGGGATAACAAATGCATGATGATGGTGCGTGTCAATTTTTATATAATGGTCGAATCGAATGACATTGGTTGGAAACAACTCTTTAGTTGATGAATATTTATATATTTTTCCTTTTGTTTCATGAATTCCAATTTGAAAATACTCGTCTTCTTCATAAACTAATATAATTTGCAACTTTTCTTTTACATTTTTTTTCCTACCATTAATTGTTTTGACATTTTTTGTGCTTTATTCTTACGACCCAAATTGAGCATAAAATGTTGTATGACAAGATGGGTGAAGGAACGTCACAAATTTAATCCTACTCTTGAACAACCTAGTGTCCAAGTCTGGATTAAGTGCTGGGACAGGCCATAATGATGACTGTAAGAAGTCTTTGTAAAATTCAAAAAGAAAACCTCAAGTTGTAAAGAGATATGTCTGTGGTCATTTTCTGTATGTGTTGTTCCCATCAGCCAGCTCAAATGAAGTGTTCTTGAATTGTGATAGTAACTAAAAAATTAGGCCAATGCCCCCTAGAGTAAAAACTCAATTCTTCTACTAGCTGCTTAAAATTGCTGGCCTCTTTCATCATAAGTCCTCTTGCTATCATTGCCTTGAAAGTTCCTCACACACACACACACACATGCACAGACACAGGTTCAAAATCCTTATTTAACTTTGCAATTGGTCATCTCCTCCTCAACCAACTCTTACCTACATTCCATAACTCCTTATATTCAATCTTTTGATCACCTTACCCCCCCCCCCTCCTCTCACACGCACACAAATTTAAAAGAACATAATGTGTGCAAGCATCTCAGGAAAAATGAACTCATCTCATAATCTTCTACATTCAAGTTTTAGTCCCTCGAGACGGCGATCAATTGAGAACCTCAGCTTCGCGGCATACTGCATATATAGGTCAGCTCTCTCTATTTTTTATACAAGGTATTGTATTTTTGTGTACCTTTTTCATGCCAGGTATAGTGTGCATGCATGCATGTATTATGTGTGTGTGGATTGAACAATATATCTGGATTTTAGAAGGAAGAGAATGTCAAAGCACACAAAGGAAAAGGCAAGAAGACTAGGGATGTTGAGGAGAAGAAAAATGGAAGTGAAGAACTTGAAACTTTGTATTGAAAACATAGGGATCATTGAAGAGAATGAAAAGCTGAGAAAGAAAGCTGCACTTCTTCACTTAGAGAACTTGGCTTTGCACTCTCAAATCCAAATTAATAGTACTACAGAACTTGGGCTTCTACCCAATTAAGTTGCATAGATGAAGTTTTTGGCTTTGTTTAACACTACATTTAGATAAGTAAAAACTAATTCTCAGTGCATCTTTATCCAGCCAAAAAAGTTGTAGTTGAATACAAGTTTAATATAATCTTAAACGAAATGTATCCTGAATCCATATTGTTTCCCTCTGCTTTAGATTTTTAAGTTACTTCATTCTTCAATTGGTAAAGATCATTGTTCGAATACGCTGCTAGTAGAGCAGGATTAAGATTTCGACTCAAAATAGATTATGGTTCAATGAAAATCGACTCAAAATAGATTGATAACAAACAGCTTTGCTGGGCTGTTGCAAAACTTTCATATAAGAGTTGAGCTCTACCTATACTTGAATAAAGAAGCGGACAAGCGCCTTGTGCCCATCTTGATAAAGAAAGAGAATATGAACTACAAAATGAAACCTCACATGGCAAAGAAAAGGTATTCATACCTAACAATCCAAGCAACATATAGTACACATGCTGGAGATAATTCTTATTCTGTTTTGACAAACACATTCAGAAGAATCCTAACAAAACAAACTCTAGGCACTTGCTTCTATCAAGCTCAATACTACAACCTAATATCGACCGATTAGAACAAAATCGTCATCATCAAGAACCTGAACATCTTTCTGTCCTACAAAATGCTCTCTTCCTATGTCTTTCACTATATTAACAAACTCTACTCTCTTGGCCAAAGGGAGTGGTACATATGGCAAGCGGAAAACAGGTCTTACAACCCCAAGTTGAGAAAGAGCTGTATTTAATCCAATTGGGTTTGGCTCTTCAAAGAGCCACTCCATCAAGGGCAACAGCTTTGCATTTAAGGTTTGGTTTTTTCCCCTGAACATAAGTTCTCGCATCAGTCGTGGAACCAAGTTGCTGGTAACAGATATAACTCCAGTTGCACCATAATCCCACCTTGAATCATGGCACTGATCGTCATTTCCGCTCCAGACAACGATCCCATTTTTGGTATACTGGTCCACTCTATCATGTCCGACGCATTCCTTGACACCTGCTAGGTTTGCGCTTTGTGCCAAAGTGTGGATCACACGAGGTGGAATATCTTGGCCAGTTCTTCCTGGCACGTTGTAGACGATGGTTGGACCCATGGAGAGCACACTATCAAAATGAGAAACCAATCCCTCGAGAGAGGTTTTGCCATAGTACGGATTAATGTGCAGGGCTGCATGCATTCCAACTGCAAAACCCTGTTCAGTGGCATGAATGGCTTCCCTTGTTGAGTTACTTCCGGTATTACCAATAACTTTAATTGATCCACCAAAACAGTTGACCGTGTGACCAATTAGCATGATATGTTCATCCCAGCTCATCAACTGGCCTTCACCAGTAGTTCCACCAACTATGACACCTTCAACCCCATGTTCGATCTGCAAGTTTACCAGAGCATCATACGCCTCGAGATCAAATCTGCCATCAGGCAGATATGGAGTTTTGATGGCAGTTATCAATCTGAGAGACTTTATGTCATCGGTGAAAGTTCTGCATACATTAGAATTTAATATAGCAGGTACAGTATATTTTAGTGAACCATGCACTAAAAGTGTGTAGATAAAAAAAATTAGAGAACAGCTACTGATGCCAAAACAAAAAATATCAATATATATTTCCTTGCACTAATATATCTATAAATAATACCTATTTTAACTGGTCAGTAAAGTCATTTAGCATCTTTATACTTCTAATATGACCGAGAATGTAGCTTTCAGCCACATATTTAGCTAAAAAGATCTACTCAGATATGGAATAGAACTATTTATGTTACAAAAAAGGAACCATGTAATATAAACGTCATACCCAATATATCTTCATATGGTCCAACCTAACAGCACTAAAAAAGCGAACAATTTAACACTTAATTAACTACTTCATCTGCATGGATAGTTGAGGATTGTAAGAACTAAAAAGCTTGTTGACTTTCAAAAGCGTCGTGCTAATGATAATTTCCCCTATAAAGTACCCAACATATTTTTAAAAATAGATATATTTAATCACAAACAAGAAAACTAGATAGAGAAATGAAAGTGTGTGTATGTGAGAGAGAGAGGGGGGGTTATTTTGGATAATTTACCTGTTTTTAACTTCCATACTACGCATTGGCAGATGAAAATTTGGGATTATTGCTGCCTTTGGAGGCCTCCAGGTTGTATCCCTCCTGGTCATCAGATAGAATTAGCAGTGGTTTATACATCATGTTAACATAGAATCATATCAAACAGGAGTTAAAGATGTCAGAGTAAGCTGCTTATATGACTATAGCGTCTATGGAAGAAATTTGATGCATACATCCAGTGGTTTATACAGGAACAGAATTCATTTCCAAGTTTTAAGCTGCTTATATGGAATTAATTTGAAGTACATATCCAGTGATTTAAACAGGACAGAATTCATTTCTAAGTTTTGAGCTGCTTATATGACTTTAGGCAAGTCCATGAAAGAAATTTGATGCACACATCCAGAGATTTATGCAGGGACAGAATTCACTTCTAAGTTGTAAGATATTGGTACTAGTCATTCAACCAGTCACGGTCATCAGTCTTTCTACTTAAAAAAAAAACAGAGTTTTCTACGATATCAATTACAAACCCAACATATATTTGTCTTATTTACGGGATCACTTAAATAGATTACATACAAATGAGTGAAAAGCAATACAAAAAAAAATTGTCTATTAAATGAAAAGACAATTCAATGAGAACCTCGTAAGTAATCACAATCAACAGCTGAAAGAAATCACTATAACAATATCACCAAAAAACACATTAAGGACATTCTACTCCTAAAAACAAGCAAAGTAGGCAACGACATATAACAAAACAAACTCTACTATAAATAATTAGAAACTTGATTGCTTGTACCCAATAGTTGATGCTGTGAAACAAATTGACCAAGCATACACTACAAATGATCTTTATACACATATAGTAACTGTATCTCGATGTCAATAGTTGATTCCCGTGAAAAAAAATTGACCAAGCATACACTACATAGTCTTTGTACACATAAAATAACTTGCTTTGTAGGACAATAGGACACCTTAAGTCCAAAAACTGTGAGCCATCAAGCACTGGAGGACACATATAGCCTCTGTATCAGTTGCAAAATTGTACAACTAGTTCATATATGTATTTTCAATTCCTTTTAAGTGTCATTTTCAACCATTTTATAATCATCAGAGAAGAAGAACAAAATATTAAAACAAATCATATACTCCACAGGAATATTAAAACAAATAGAATAATAATATAAACATACATAAATAAATGAATGCTCACTGAAATTCAAGTATACAAAATTCCCATTTCAAGAACAACAAAGCTAACACACACACACACACACACACACACACACATTAAAATACCTCTTGTAGTTAGGGGGAGGAGAATTGAAGGGAGTGAGCTGAAAAGTGGAGTCCTTTAAGCTTTTAAGCGCAGACATTTGCTGATAAGCCGCCGCCGACATGTTTTCCGACAACAATGTTACCTGAAGTTTGTTTGATATGTTTCAGATAATTAGAAGATGATTAGATTGTTAAGATTAGGGAATGGTGGTAGTGGACTAGTAGTACAGCAGTGTCAAACTAGGGTTATGACTCATGACTCTGCTTACACTTTTAAATAATTTATTCACTTGAATATTCTCCTTTGTTTTTTCCAGGATTATTACCTCCACAAAAATAAAGGGAGCATACTTTGTATTCAGAAAGAATTTTGGAATTCACACTCATACTCGTAATTTTATTATTCTTTTATTATTTTCAAGAGAGGAAATATTTTTTTTTTGAAAAGAAATCAATTAATTGTGCACTATATTCAGTACTAATCTTCTTCTATATATAATAGGAGAACAAGGAGATATTTTAAGGGAGCCAATAAACTTCATGTGAATTATGATTTTACCTTTATATATTATAAAATTACATTAATTTGTCCTTTAATTTTTGAGTAAAATATAATGGTGATTCACATTACTTTAAAATTTTGTATTTTAGTTTACAAAACATGATACGTGATTACATATACAACTAACATAAAAATTTGATAATAATATCACGTGATGTAAATTGGTTTATTTTCAATTACTTAAACATTTCTTACATATAATATTAACTATAATATATTTTATATTTTTATATAACAATATATAATTAAAAGATGAGATCCTTAAAAATGTCAGATAATACAAAAGTGAAGAAAAATGAATCATGCACATAAGTTGAGAAAGATAAACTTCCGTGAAAAAAAGAACATATAATATAAATATATAGTAATAATAAATATAGGAATCACTTCATATGTACATCGATTAAAAATATATAATAATAATAATTAAAAGTCGGATAATATACATAGAGAAGTTTTGGTTGGAAAAAATATTAAAAAATTCAAAATAAATTGTTAAAAGGATTAAAATATACAGTCAAGTAACAAATATCTTAGAAAATAGGATATTGCGTAGCATGCACACACAAAATATTATGATCGATCAGTCACATTATATACTACGAGTTACTTGAAATTATTTGTCTAAAAAGATAAAATTTTAAAATATGCAATTAGTTTTTTACATACTGATTGGACACCATCTTTATTGTGAAACATTACGTGGGTAAATAATAGGTTTCTTGAGTTGTCAAAATTATAACTGGTATATGAATAAATATGTCATTCGTGTACGACTCATTTATTTTATGACTGTATTCTTAAATATACCTTGGAAGAGAAAGACGCCAAAAGAACTTTATTCCTCCCTCTTATGTATAGACTAGATTAATGACAAAAAAATGAGGATAAAATATTAAAAAGTATCACTCCAAAAATTGATTTGTAGTGATAAAAAACATCAAGGACAATTAAACCGGAAACACCCCTTATTATTTAAATTTTATATTCTCTTACCCAAATTTATTATAATACTCCCTCCATCCCACTTCAAGTGGCTTATTTTACTTTTCAACGGTCAAACGTATTCAACTTTGACTGAAAATTAAAATTTATATATTTATAATTTTGAAAATCCGGAAAACACATTTTAAAGTAAATTAAATATATTTTCCAATGATATATATTTTGTAAATATTTTTAATTATATGATATATGTAAATTTTAGTCAAAGTTGAAAAATTTTGACAAATGAAAAGTCAAATGAGCCACTTGAAGTGGGACGGAAAATGTAACAAATTACAGGATGTTTTCTACTTGTGACATAAATTTGTTTAAATTGGTGTAAATATGTTATACTATATCCAATACATTTATATGCCGCGAAATATTTTATTTTGAGTGTTTATCTGAATTAGTAAATCAAATTTTCTGTAAAACAAAATTGGGACATTATAATAAACATGTTTTAACAGAAACTATACAATCATGTCCATATATAATCTTTAAATCATAAAAATAAATAATTAAATTTACTTCAATTTCTAGAAGATGACCCGTGTCTCACACGGGTTGTTATGCTAATAATATTAATAGTACAAAGGTCCACGATTATATAGAAAATATTCTCTCCAGCCATCTCTCTTTTTTCTCTTCCTTTTTAAAAGTCATACTCCCTCTGTTCCATTCATTTTTACCAACTTACTATTTTGGAGTGTCCCATCATTTCTACCCATTCCAAAAATAGTAAAGTTTTAATAATAAAAAATACTATTACATCCACTAACTTTCCTCCACTATCTCAAATCTATATTATAAAACACTATTAGAGCATCTCCAACCATAGAAACCCCTTAGCTAAAAGTGTGTCAAACATGCCTTAAATAAAAATTATAGATATTGTGTAAAAAATAATCATCTCCAACGGGACATTACTGTTATCTAAAATTTTAGATAATCCTCTAAAATCCTATCATATTGGCTATATTTGTCGAACCTCTAGAGACCTGTAGTAAAACTCCACATCATCAATATTACCTTATTAAAATAATACATTCTATTTTTAACAATTTGAAATAATAATAACTTGCTATTTTAAAATATGACTAATCATTATAGCCAACTCCATTGAAGTACAACACCTTACAGATTCAATAAATTTTACATAATCACTATTTTATATCATTTTAGCCACCCATTTTAGCCAATACCATTGGAGATGCTCTTATACCCACTACTTTACTCCACTATCTCAAATCTATTATTAAATATTGATAGGTTCCACTACTTTATCAACTTTTCATCCAACTTTACTCATTTTTCATACATTTTCTTGGTCTCCGTGCCCAAACTCAATGGATAGTACTCACTGGGACAGAGGGAGTAATAGTAAGTTTTGAGTAGGGGCTGTCATCAACCAATCTCGTTTTCTTTTAATCTCATTTTTCTTTTCAATAAAATTCTCTTTCTTTTTAAGTACCTCGTTCGTGGATTTTCTTATACTAGCATAAAAACCCGTGCGAGGCACGGGTCGCTATTTTAAATTGTATTTTTAAATTAAATTTTGCATGATCAATGTCTTTCAAAGTACTCCATGTGATTGATTTTAATGGAATTTTGCTTGATAATGGCACATATGCGATTATTGTGTACTTATTTAAGTATGTTCAAGTTCGTAATCTGAAAATTAATTTGAGTAATATTGATAGTAGTCATGTTAGTTTTTTTTTATGAATCATATAATAGAATTCGAGTGTTTTATAGGCATCGTCTAATTAATAGGATCCTAATTGAAGTGAACAGATAGATCAAAGACTTGAATGAGTTTGTTGTTTATCTTAGCGAATTACGAGTCTCTAGCTAGCTTTACTTATTTTCTAAAATTCATTATAATTTATTAATTGATATTTTAATTATTTAAAAAAATTCAAAATTTTTACCTTTAATCAATTGTGTCTTTGTAAATAAATATTTGATAAATCAATAAATTCGTCAAATAAATAATTTGTATAGTTCTATATATTGACATCGATAGAGAAATATTAATAAATGATATAACATAATATACTATAATCCGAATCAATAAATGTAAAAATAAAATATAGCCAAAAATTGTTAATATGTTACAATAATAAAAATATCAAAATTTGTTTCACTCAAGTAATGCATGCACACACATCTATAATGTGTATGATTTAAAACACACGAGACTAAGAGTCCGTTTGGCAACGGCTTTAAGTCGGAGGTTAAAGTCATTTTTTACTTTAAATAAAAAAATGTCTATTTGTGTAATAAGTCAGAAATTGACTTAAAGTTAAAAAAATAGCTTAAAGTCAAAAGTTTGTAGGAGATACTTTTTTGATTGACTTATTTTGTTTTGAGAATTTTATTTGATTTAAATTAATATCATCATTCAAATAGATAATTTATCAAATTTATTTTTATATTTACATTTTTAACTATTCATAAGTCACTTATAATATAAAATTAGTCAAACAGATATTGAGTTAAAATTTTTACTTTTCACTATGATTTAGTGATAGAAAGATGTGTGAATTAAATCGATGACCCTGTGAATATTATTATTATTATTATTATTATTATTATTATTATTATTATTATTATTATTATTATTATTTTAAAGTTTAATTTAACTCCAAATTTATTTACAAATGTATTACTGTTAAGACATTCACATATTACGTGTATGATTTATAAACACATGTGACATTGTGGCGTAGTGGCAAGAGTATGCATAAGTTACTTGATAGATTCCCATGAACAACACTTTTTTTAATAAAAAATGTGTTGGTGTTTTACATAAGTTTAATTTAGCTCCATAGTTATTTACAAATGTATTACTCTTAAACGACATTCACTTATTATGTGTATGGTTTGAAAACACATGTGACATTGTAGTGTAGTGGTAAGAGCACGCCTTAGTTATTTGATAGACTCAAGTTTGATTCCAATGAACAACACATTTTTTAATAAATATTAAACATGAGGGCAAATTGGTCTTTTCATGTGCATTAAAAAATCTCACATTTTCTTCTTGTTGGCCTATTATATATATAATAGATTTATAGGATTAGTTCTCTCTCTTATAAAGAATCGATTTGTTTTAGTATCCGGAATTGTAACTTAGAGGAAGTAAATCCCTTATTTAATCTATTGTAATACGTGTTTGATTAATTTTAATTATTTTTGTAAATATTATATGCCTTTTAATCCATGAATTAGTTATTTATTAAAAAACAAATTAGAAAATGGAAAAATGATGAAATTAAGTAACGGGATGTTAATGGAGAAATTTGAAACAAGTTTAGTCAAAATTAAAAAAAAAGATTTAAAAACATGGTACTATTTTAAAATCAAAATTTAGGTTTCGGTGTTATAATTTCATCTGTTTTAGTCATTAATGTTGTATTAAGTGTTTGATTGAAGGATAATAACAATTTTTTTTAATATTTTTCCTCTAAATAAATTTCGTTTAAATTATTAATATTGTTATAGTCAAAATTTCACTCGGGTAACTTTAAGATAATCCGGATCAATTGTACATAATTTGGGGATTTTACCGGACGAAGGACGCGCCCTCTCTTTGTACACATGGAAGGCGCGCCCTTTAAAGGAAATCATTAGTTCGTTATTCGTTGATTTTGATAAGTCTTGAAAATTCCCTCCAATTACCAGGAGGGGGATTTTCGTCGTAGAAGAACTCCGGGATTAGATGTTGAATACCCTCTCCTATATTCGATATGCGCGTCCGCATTGGGGAAGTAGGGAGACTCTTGGTATGTGCTCTGGAGCTCTGTTCCTGTTATCAAAGGGTGCGCCTCTTTGGGGAATTTCGGAGTAAAATTGCACTTTGCACCTAAAAGCATGGGATCACTTGTCCTACTATCTGGTGGGTACTTCTCATTTGGGGAACAAGGATGAGCTCCACACTTGGGGTAAACCATGGCTATACCTACGACCATCAAGAATATGATTGAATTCAAGTGAATCCGATATACAAAGCTCATCATCAATGAAGTATAGTTGAGCGCAAAAAAGTATGCATCAACTATCGATTAAACAAACGTTCAAGAAATTCATAATTATTCATAATCTCACTCTCGTCGACTAAGCACTAACATACTTAGCTGCCAAAACCGACCAGACAATAATGAGTTGAATAAGTAGGAAGATCTCAATTCATTCCCGATTTTAACCGTCGCTGCACAACAAATGCTTCAGCAACGATCTAAACCGGGAATTAATTTACAACAATTTATAGCGAGAATAAGGATTTTCAAAACATCTAACAATTCCCTCAGACAATAAATTGAATGAGATCAATGACTAGGGGTGCACAGCTACGCCCTAACTTCCTACCCATGCCAATCATCGCTTCCCACATCGTGTTTATAACCTTCTCGTACTCTCCCTATAAAGTTCACAACGTAACTAATACCATAGAAAAGTTCTAGAATATACGTGAAAACCTCGAGATAATATCTTCCAGACTGGTAGCTCCAACCGCCCAATTAGCTTATACAACTCTAGATTAACTGCCTCGCCCATAACCAAATCTTCGGACGAATCGTACTCCGACTCGCGCGATAGATCGAAAGACAGTATAACGTCGCAACACTCATCGGAATATCCTAAGGCGGACCTTATCCTAAATCATTCTACCCAACGTTTATCTTAGACACATACACCTAACCCTCATACTATGTTTCAGTGACCATAACTTGTAGCTCTGATACCAACCGTGGCATCCCAGAATCCGGGGTACAGATTTGGGGCCACGGACCACAACTAACACAATACAAGCCTGGATACAAGCATAATATAATAAAATAAAACCCCTTAACCAAGATCGCATACAGGTTATGGTATGAAACAAACTATTAATTATATCTTTATAATCCCGCTTCAGAATAAAATTATTATACAAATTACTAACAACTAAGTCCATCTGTTGAACTAGTTAAACAACCTCTGAAAAAGCACAAGTCACTATCCGACCAAGTCAACAACCCGAACATCACCTCTCGCTGTAGGATCTTGAAGAACAATGATAAGTGGATTTTATATCCACTTATTATGCGCTATTTTGACCTAGATTGGTGGTTTATCCTTAAATATTTTGTGTCTTTTAATTCATTTCTGTTTTGTTTCGGCATTTGTTGTGCAGAACTCGCAACTTTAGGTATCTAGGCGATAAAAGGCTAAAAACGGTGGATTTATGTCTCAATTTTATCAAGTGGACCAGCTACGAGGAAAAAGAATTTTCATAAAGATATTCTGAGTGATATATTCTTAAATCTGAAAACCCGGTTGGAATTGATATATTTTTCGTTACGCAAAAGTTGTTCGGTTTCAGATCCTCCAGAGACCGCAGCTTGGGACTTAAGGATTTATTTATATTAATAATTTTTTATTTAATTAGAAAATTATATTTATAAATATATAATAATATTATATATTTATTTTTATAATTTCCAAATTAAATTAATTAATTATTAATTAAATATGTTTCGTTAAAACTATAACAAATCACTATTTGCGTGCAAGTTGAATTAACAAAAGAAAAGAAAAAAAAGAAAGAAAACAAGACATGATTAAAACAGAACACAAGTACTGTCGGCAAATTAAAAAAATAAAAAGAAGAAGAAGCATTCAAAGTTTCAAGCAGCTGTCGGTTGTCTGTTGCAGCCTCACCACTCTCCCACAGGCGCGTGGGAGACACGCGCCTCATCTCTTTATACAAATTGCCGCGCGTGCAGGCCGCGAATGGGAGTTGCTGATCAGCCGAGTGCAGTGTGGATGATTTGCTGAGTGGTGTTATCTTTCGGCTGATTTTTTTTAATTGTGGGCTGCTGTATTATTTTTGTTGTAATTCTTTTTATTTCTTTTTAATTCTTTTTAGTTTTATTTTATTAATTGGTGTGCTAAAATTTTGCTATAAATAGGTGAGTTCTCAAGTTTGAATTCACACAACAATTTGGAGAGCAAAAATTCTCTCTTGTATTCTCTCTAGTTTCTTTGTAATTTTAAGCTTCATTTTTATACACTTTAATTTTTTGCAAATTTAGTTTAATTGTTGTTTCGGTTGAAGAAATTTCGGGGATTATTTGGAGGGCTCTTTTCTTTCATTGGAAGCTATTTCGGTTCTACTTTCTAACTCTCGTAATTTTCATATTTAATTTATCGCAATTTTTAATTTAGTTATTATTATTATTATTATTATTATTATTATTATTATTATTATTATTATTATTATTATTATTATTATTATTATGGTTTCAATTAATCTCATGATGACGATTCGTTCAATTATGAACTAATCGCCGTCATGGGATTCTAATGGATTTATTTACGTAATTTAGTAATTCGATGCCTTAGTAATTTGTATTATGATAAAAATTCAGAATGCCTAATGTGGTTGCGCTTAATTTATTAGATGCGTAGCTAATGTCTAAATTATTAATTCCTAATGAATGCGAAAGTGGATTTAGGAATTTAGAATTTGCCATGTTAGCATAGGTTCGTAATTGTCATGTACATTTACGATAAGTGGTAGGATTTTGGATCACATCACCCTATGTAGTCATAATAAAGGAATTTATTCGTAAACCAATTATGTTTTCAAATCTTATAGACATATAGGGTCTAAGCATAAAAGGTGTCCTCACGACTTCTATCTTTTTAAGTGGATGTTCGTGTGGTTTGATATGAGTTAAGGCTGAAATGCGCTTATGTTAGTTTCGTGTTCCCGACTAGCTTTTGTAAATTATCAAAATTACTTTGAAACTAAGGCATCAATTCTAAATGAAATAAATAATGAAATTAGAATCCCATGTTTTTCTCACATATAAATTCTCAATTAATTAATTAGTTTGAATTATTTATTATTAATTTAGTTAATCAATTAGAAAAATACAAACAAAACCCTCCTTTATATTTATTCAAGCAGTTTGTTGTTTAATCATACGTCGTTGCTTAAATATTATTTCTGAACAAACACCAAGTCTTCGTGGGAACGAATTTATTATATTACTTGTGACCGCGTACACTTGCGCAGTTAGTTTACCAACCAACAAACAATAAGAAATTTTGATTTTTTTTTTCTTTTGTTTTTGAATAGACAAGTGCCAGCTAGGTATGGGTGTTCACGGTTTGGCCAACCGACCAATCCGATCCAAACCAGGCACTTTTCGACCGATCCGAACCGATTTTTTCCAACTCGATGTATACTCGGATTGAAAAAACGTCAACCCAATTTTAATGGGTTGGATATGGGTTTCGGTTTTTAAAATCCGATCCAATCCAACCCGATCCGATTAAAAATAATATAATTAAAATATATAAGCCCAACCCATTAGACATTAGTATTAGTCCAGTCCAGTCCAGTAGCCCACTATAGTCTTACTCCGGAGTCCAGTCCATTACAATTTATCCTATCAAAGTATCACGTATTACAAATACACTAATTTGTATTATTACTCTCATATTATTAGAACTTCAACATCATTGAAGTTTAATGATTGATTCATCTATGTTATGATTCAGTTCAAATTTAAAGACTATGTCTAGTGTTTAATCAATTTCTTTTTATGTGTTAAAATTCAAAATTTCAGATATTAAAGACCTATGCTATTTGTGTTGCATGAATGATTGTAATTTTTTGTTGAACTATTTCCGATTTGTTTTTAACTCTCATTTTCAGTTTTATTTTTTTGATAAAAAATCTATTTATATATTTACTAACCTGATCAATCCGATCCAAACCGAAATACATTAAATGGGTTGGTTTACAAATTCTATTTTTATGGGTTGGGTTGAAAATTTTCTAAACCGATTAAATTGGGTTGGGTCATAAAATCCTCCCAACCCGCCCAACCCGATCCGTGAATACCCTACAGCTAGGGATTGGTTGGAAGGATAAGGTTTCGGATTGGCCAAAATAAAAAGGTTACGTAATTTTTTATTTTGTTTTCGAAACCCTAATTAATTTTTAATCGCTCCAGAATGTACCAATTAAATCAATTACGGGTCCGACTCGAACGAAAAAATTTTGACGAAAAGTAACGAATCAATCACTGAAAGTTTATAAGACTTATGAAACGAATAAAATACAAATTTGGAAAATTTTTGAGATTTATCCGACGAATATAGATACGAAAATGATTTTTAAATCGAAGCCCTAGGGATTTTGAAAAAAGAGGCTACGGAAAAACGAACTGAAACGCACGTTTTTTGAAAAAGTTAAAGATAATTATCTTGGAGCCTAATACAATTACGAAACACATATAGGGTCCCAAACAATCATTCCCGAACCTTTTATTAATATTTAACGATACCATCTCATATTCGCGATATAATTTTCTCCCATACCGAATCGAAATATTTATATAAATTTAAAATAAATTAAAATAAATTATAATAAAATATTATCACCTTGTTCACATAATAATAACACATACTGGGACCTTCTAAATCATTTTAACACATATCCTTAAATATCGATCAACACTTAACACATCGACTCGTCAAACTAGAATTAAATAATCTAAAATATTTTTATTCCAATTTACGAAAAATAGCAACTACATAAATTTAATATTCGCGGTTCTTACAGGAAGTTTCCTTATCTGCGAAGTCCTGAGATCACGGACGGGGCTTGGGCCTTTGTGGTTAGTCCTCATAGTGGACATTCTTGAAGCTGGGCCGATTACTAAGAAACCAAGCCCGTCTAGGTTTTTTACTATCCAAGAACTACGTATGGCTTGATCCCTATAAATACCAGTGTACGTAGGATTGAGTGTTGCAATTGTGACAAATTTAGGATTGAGTGTGGGAGGAATAAAAGAACAAGAGGAGAGACAAGTTGAAAACTTGGCAAAAGGTGAGGCTGGGGCCTTCCATTTCTTCAGGAGGGGCAAAAAGTGAGAATGTGACTTCCACCTTAGTAGGTGAAGGTGAGACTATGAGCCTGGATGAGATCCAGATGCAAGATTAGAGAGAAAAACAGGTACAGAAGACCAATCTCTTAAAATTGATGAATTCTTCAATGTGATAGGGGAGATGAAGGCCCTATACCTTATGAGATTGCTAATTGGTCTAGTGTGATGAAGATTCCAAAAGTGAGGCTGGGAGTATCCATTCTATCGAGGATATTCCTAGAGGCCCTGAACTATTTGAGCATCCAATTCTAGCATAGAACATTTTGGCTCATCAGTCCAATGCTCAAGCTGAGGAAGCACTTGGGTTGATTCACTCTGAACAACCACTGGGAGGAGATAGGGGAAAAGAAATCATAGTTGGTGAAGCTTCTTTAGCTGATGATCCTTGTGATGAAGCTGAAGGCTCAGAAAACTAAGCATAATGGGTGGATGACAATGATGTCACCTTGGCTGATGCTATAGATGTCATTGAAGCTCACTATCAGAAAGCCATGAAGAAGCTAGTAATTGAGGACCCCATTCTCAAGAACGTTATAGAGTTTTACAAATCCAATCTTAAAGCTCAAAAACTACAACTTCTTGGTGTCAAGAATGAGTTAAGGGTCGTGCATGAGGGTTTTCAGGATGAAAGACAAAACCTCTACAAATACATTGATGGCAGGATGCCCCTTACAACCATGCACTACATCAAATCCAAGCTCCAAGCTGAATATGCTCTGGCTGACAGAATCACAGCTTTGGAGACTAACAATGCTGCCATGCAAAAGTCAATGGGCCTCATTCTTACAAATCAAGCAACTCATATTAGGGTCATGGAGAAATTATTGAGACACCTTCTACCACTAAAACCCTGACATTGATTGATGCTAACAAAAAGGGGGAGAATATAGTTGGTGCTACCACATCTCAGGGGGAGATTCATCTCAACCACAGAAGCCAACTCCAACTTCATTAACAATGTCTCAAATAGCTCACTCTCAATTTTAGAGAAGTCTAGAAAAATGGAAGCCGCTTTCTCTAAGCAAGAAAATCAAGAAAAAGAAGCCAAAGAATCCAAATGAGTAAAGGTAGATGCCGAGGCATTGAAAAGATATGAAAACGTTACAAAGGCTTATCAAGAATCAGAAGCAAGATTTGATTAGATTAACTTAATGAACAAGAGGAAACTTGATGAATTCCAGAGGAGGAATGAAGCCATAAATAAGCCTCTATGAAGCCACAGGTGGATAATCCATCTCAACCAGTGATGGATAATGAAACTAAAAAGCCTGAACCTCCACAATTCCAACACTATATCCTTCCTTCAAAGCTTGATAAACATGCATTTAATATTAATATTGTCCCTGTATTTAAGTTATTTTGCATTGATTTGGATTTTTATTTAATAAATTCTAATGTTTTATTGTAGATATCAAGGAGTTATAATAAAGGAAGGCTTGGAGTTTAAATAACAAGAGTTGGAGATAAATTTGGATTTTCCGGTAGCTTGCGCAGTATGCACTGTTTAGGCCATATCTGGAGTTCTGCAAGTCCGATTCTGACGATTCAACAGCCCACGGAAAGCTTAGGAGAAGAGCTTTATTTCTGAAGTGGTATTGAATTTAAAATCCAGCCAAATCATCCCATAATCTGAGTCAAAAAGTCAACTACGAATTTCTATTATTGGAATTCAATTCTGATTTGGAAATCTCCTTGTAATTATTTTAAATAAATAAAAATACTTTTATTAGAGATATTTTGGGGATATACATTAGACCTAATTGGGTATACACACATCGTACGAGAGAGGCACAAGCACAGAGAGAAAGAAGAAGCTAGAAGAAGGAGATTTCAGCCATTGAAGACGTTCAACTGGATTTGTTTTCTTCAATTTTTATTTAGAATTCTCTCCTTAACTCTTTTAATCATGTTTATCTGCTATCAATTCTTGGATTCGTTTGAGATTTATATTATGAACTAATTTCATGAAGTTGGGACTTTTATGGAACCCTAGCATGGGAATTTTGGTGTTTTGTTGAAGAGTATTGTATGCGATTCTGTGGTTTATTCATTCGAGTGATATTCTTGCTAATTCTTGCTATTGTCTGATCAACTTTAGTAGGTTACTGAGTTAATTATAATACCGAGAGGGTTATAGTTAATTGACATAAGACTTGAGTGGTGCATGTTTATAAATCTCGTGATTATAATATTGTTACGGTATAGACATATATTGTGACCATGCATAGCTATGTGAATTGGTGCTCAATTACATTCTGAAGAGTAAATTGGCATAGACATATGTGAGTTTATTTGATAGGAATTATATCATAGTGATTTCGAGAGAAACCTATGACCATTGAATTCTAGCTAGTAGACTGTGGAATTGCTAAGTACTACGCAATTCTTTTACCAATTTTCACGTGTTCGGGGGAAGTAATTATCATGACTTATCTTCTCATATCTGCAACTCAGTAAAGTCTCTTCTCTAGTATAATTTAGTTCTTATTAATTATTTTAGTTTTAAAAATCTTCAAACAATTTTTGTGCTCGATAACCAAGTTGTTAGATATTACTTGCGATTGATACAAATTTGCAGTCCTTGAGGAACAATTTTCTGGTATTTATTACTATATTACTTGCTTGTGATTGTGTACACTTGTCACTTGCACATCTAGATTTTACGCAACAAGTTTTTGGCGCCGCTGCCGGGGACTGTTTTAGTTGTTAATTACGAAGTTAATTTTCTTACAGTTTGGTTTTTGTTACTTCTGTGCTAACGGGAGTAATATTTGTTTCTTATCAGGTCTCTTTGTGTATGAACGAAGAACCTTCAGGATTATTTGCCTTTGATCCTGAAATTGAACGAACTTTCAAAGCAAGAAGAAGAGTGCAACGTGGACTTAAAGAAGCGAACCTAGTTATGGGTGATGAGACTGCTAATAATCGGAATGTGGCACATAATGTTCAAAATGGTATGATGGATAGTGCCATTCGACAGATGTGAAACCTCGTGTTGGTGAGTTAAACTCAGGGATTGTCAACCCTGATATTCAAGCAACACAATTTGAGCTGAAGCCAGTCATGTTCCAGATGTTGCAGACTGTAAGTCAATTCAGTGGGATGTCTAATGAGGATCCTCATCTTCACCTTCATTTGTTTGTTGAGGTTTGTGATTCTTTCAAACTTTCTGGAGTCATAAATGATGCTTTGAGATTGAAGTTGTTCCCATATTCTGTGAGAGACATGTCTAGAGATTGGTTGAATTCATTGCCACCAGGTTCCGTGGCTAATTGGAATGATTTGGCAAAAAAATTTATTATGAAGTATTTTCCTCCTACCAAGAATGCAAAGCTTCGTAATGAGATTAATTCTTTTCAGCAGATGGACGATGAATCTTTATATGAGGCATGGGAGAGATTCAATGCATTACTGAGAAAATGCCCACATCATGGTCTTCTTCATTACTTTCAGATGGAGACATTCTATAATGGCCTCAATACTCAGACAAAGTTTGTGGTTGATGCATCTGCAAATGGAGCTCTGTTGGCCAAATCATATATTCAGGCATATGAGATTCTTGAGACAATTGCAACAAATAATCATCAGTGGATAACTAATAGGGCTCAAGCTGGGAAAAAAGTAGCTGGAATTTATGAGGTTGATGCAGTAACTTCAATGAAAGCTCAAATGTCATCCATTGAGAATATGCTCAAGAACTTGATGACGGGAGGTAATCAATCTATGGGGTAGTCGGTGAATCCACAGGTTAATCAAATCAAGAATGTCTCATGTGTGTATTGTGGTGAAGATCATACTTATGATAGTTGTCCTTTGAATCCTGAATCTATCTATTATGTGGGAAATCAAAATAAGGGTGGCCCTTATTCAAACACCTACAATCAATCATGGAGGCAACATCCTAACTTTTCTTGGAACAATCAAGGGGCTACTTCTGGAACTTCATCAAATACCTTTAAGCCCAATTATCCGCCTGGATTTTCTCAACAAGCTCAACAGCAATTGCCTCAACCAGCATCTCAATCTAGTTCTCTTAAAAATATGCTTAAAGCTTACATGGTAAATAATGATGCTCACATCCAAAGTCAAGCAGCATCACTGAGAAACTTGGAAAATCAAGTTGGACAACTAGCCAATGAGCTGAGGAGTCGACCACATGGCACTCTCCCTAGCGACACTGAAAAGCCTAGGGATGTTGGGAATGAGCACTGCAAAGCAATGACATTGAAGATCGGGAAGGTCTTGGAGAATGCTATATCTAAGTACAAAGAAGGTGATTCCTCTACAACTGAAGATGAGGAGAAAAATTCAAAAATTAATGGTGTCCAGACTTCTAAGGTTCGTCCAACACTCCAACCACAACCATCATTCCCTCAACGGTTTCAAAAGCAGAAGCAAGATGTTCAATTTAAGAAATTTTTAGATGTTCTGAAACAGCTTCACATCAATATTCCACTTGTAGAAGCTTTTGAGCAAATGCCCAATTACGTGAAATTCATGAAGGACATTCTTACAAAGAAGCGGAGGTTGGGGGAGTTTGAAACAGTAGCTCTAACAGAAGAGTGTAGCTCATTTGTGCAGAATAAATTACCACCGAAGATGAAAGATCTAGGGACTTTCACTATTCATTGCACTATTGGAACTTCTTATTGTGGTATGGCATTGTGTGATTTGGGAGCTAGTATAAACTTGATGCCTATGTCTGTGTTCAGAAAACTGGGAATTGGAGAAGTTCGGCCTACAACTGTCACTCTTCAACTAGCAGATAGATCTCTTGCTCATCCTGAAGGAAAGATTGAAGATGTTTTGGTCAAGGTGGACAAATTCATTTTTCCTACTAATTTTATTGTCTTGGATTATGAGGCAGATCGGGAAGTTCCCATTATCTTGGGTAGGCCATTTCTTGCTATCGGAAGAACATTAATTGATGTGCAAAATGGGGAGCTAACGATGAGGGCTCAAGACGAAAAGGTGACTTTCAATGTTTTCAAGGCTATGGAATATTCTGATGATATAGAATATTGTCCAGCAGTCACATTGGTTGATGATCTAGTTTCTGAAAAACTAGAGTACAATTCCTCTCATGACCCTTTGGAGCAATTGATTCTTAATGTATCTAAAGATGAAGTTGATGATGCTGATATTTTAGCTTGGTTGGAAGCTAATTCACATGGTACAAGAACTAGAGGTCGTTTTGAGTCACTGGAGTTATCATCTAGGGAATTCAAGATTCCAAAGCCATCCATTGTCGAACCACCAGAGTTAGAATTGAAAGTTCTTCCTTCTCATTTGAAGTATGCTTATTTGGGACCTTCTTCTACTTTGACTGTTATTGTATCTGCTAACTTGTCTAGTGCTCAGGAAGATCAATTATTGGAAATTCTTAAGAAGCACAAGAAAGCTATTGGGTGGACTATTGCGGATATGAGGTATTAGCCCTTCTGTTTGTATGCACAAAATTTTGTTGGAAGATGGTGCTAAGGGATCTATTGAAGGCCAACGTAGATTGAATCCAATTATGAAAGAGGTGGTAAAGAAATAGATTATCAAATGGCTTGATGCAGGAATCATTTATCCAATTTCTGATAGCTCATGGGTTAGTCCTGTTTAGTGTGTGCCTAAGAAGGGTGGATTCACAGTGATAAAGAATAAAGACAATGAGTTGATCCCGACCAGAACAGTCACGGGTTGGAGAATTTGCATTGATTATCGAAAGTTGAACAAGGCCACCAGGAAGGATCACTTTCCATTGCCCTTTATTGATCAAATGCTGGATAGACTTGCTGAAAGAGAGTACTATTGTTTTCTTGATGGGTACTCTGGTTATAATCAGATAACTGTAGCTCCAGAAGATCAGCACAAAACTAAATTCACATGTCCTTATGGTACTTTTGCCTTTCGAAGAGTTTCATTTGGGTTATGTAACGCTCCTCCAACTTTTCAAAGATGTATGATGGCTATCTTTTCTGACATGGTTGGTGAATTTCTAGAGGTGTTCATGGATGATTTCTCTGTGTTAGGAGATTCTTTTAATGATTGTCTATGTAACTTGGGTAAGGTGTTAAAAAGATGCGAGGAAACTAATCTTGTACTCAACTAGGAAAAATGTCACTTCATGGTGAAGGAGGGCATCGTATTGGGTCATAAATTTTCAAGGAAGGGACTCGAAGTTGATAGGGCGAAAATTGAAGTCATTGAGAAGCTACCTCCTCCTACTTCCGTAAAAAATATTCGATGTTTTCTTGGGCATGCAGGTTTCTACACATGGTTCATTAAAGACTTCTCAAAAATTTCTAAGCCACTTTACAAGTTATTGGAGAATGATACTCCCTTTCAGTTTGATGAAGCATGTTTGAAGGCTTTCGAGGAATTAAAGCAGAGATTGATTTCAGCACCGATCATGATTGCACCAGATTGGAGCTTGCCCTTTGAATTAATGTGTGATGCTAGTGATTATGCAGTGGGTGCGGTAATGGGTCAAAGAAAGAACATGGTATTTCATCCTATCTACTATGTAAGTCGCACTTTGACCGGAGCTCAATTGAATTACACGGTGACAGAAAAGGAGCTTCTCGCTGTTGTGTTTGCCTTTGACAAGTTTCGCTCTTATCTTGTGGGCACTAAAGTGGTTGTCTTCACTGATCATTCAGCCATAAAATATTTAATCACCAAGAAGGATGCAAAACCATGGTTGATTAGGTGGGTTCTTCTGCTTCAAGAGTTTGATATTGAGATACAAGACAGAAAAGGTGTTGAAAATCAAGTAGCTGATTATTTATCAAGAATGGAGTACAATGAGGAATCTAGCACTTTGATTCCTATTAAAGAAACATTTCCAAATGAACAGATGTTTCAGGTAGAAATCTCTAATGTTACTCCTTGGTTTGCTGATTTTGCCAATTATTTAGCTACTGGGTTAATGCCATTGGATTTATCAAGTCAACAAAGAAAGAAATTCTTGCATGATGTGAAATCTTATTTTTGGGATGAGCCTTATTTGTTCAAGCAAGGTGCAGACCAAATTATTAGAAGATGTGTTGCTTAATTTGAGGTGCAAGATATTCTTTTCCATTGTCATTCATCTCCCTCTGGTGGACATTTTGGTGGACAACGCACTGCTGCAAAGGTATTGCAATCTGGTTTCTTTTGGCCCTCTCTGTTCAAGGATGCTCATGCATATGTTGTTAGATGTGATCGTTGTCAAATGGTTGGTAATATCTCGAAAAGAAGTGAGATGCCTTTGACCAATATTCTTGAAGTAGAGTTGTTTGATGTGTGGGGCTGATAAGTGGATTTTATGTCCACTTATTATGCGCTAATTGGGCCTAGATTGGTGGTTTATCCTTAAGTATGTTGTGCCTTTTAACTCGTTTATGTTGTTTCAGTCTTTGTTGTGCAGAACTCGTAACTTTAGGTATCGTGGTGGATAAAAAGCTAAAAACGGTGGATTTTTGCCTCAATTCGGAATCAAGAGTTGCCAAGAGAGCGCAAGGTCTGAGGAAGCCAAGACTGGTATAAAGAAAATCATTGTGCAAGCAACAAAAGTGCTAAATCATTTTTTCGCAAAGATTTTATTATCAAGTGGACTGGCTATGAGGAAAAAAAATTATCATAAAGAAATTCTTAGTGATATATTCTTAAAGAGAAAATCCCGATTGGAATTGATATATTTTTTTCCAAGCAAAAAGAGTCTGGTTTCAGATCCTCAAGAGACCGTATTTTACACCTAGACGAGTAATGAGGAAATAAGAATTGTCACAAAAATATGGAAAGTGATATATTCTTGAAGCGGGAATCCCGGTTGGAATTGATATATTTTTTGTTATGCAAAAGAAGTCCGGTTCCAGACCCTCAATAGACCGCAGCTTAGGACTTAAGGATTTATATATATTAATAAATATTTTATTTAATTAGAAAATAATATTTATAAATATCTAATAATATTAGATATTTATTTTTATAATTTTTGAATTAAATTAATTATTTATTAATTAAAAATTATAAGCTGTGCAAGTTTAAAAAAACATTTTTATGAGCTATCTATAATAAGACGAATTAAGTCCCATTTGTTGAATATTGTTAGCAGGTGACATTCGCCAGTTCATGTACAAGGGAATTGCTTGTGAATAGAAAAAAGAAAAGGCCGCATGAATGATTGTCAAAGATAGGCAGCCGCCCGCCGAGTTTGTTTATTTTGCTGGCTTGCTTTCGGCTCAATTATTTATGCTAATTGGTGTGCTAATGTGTACTATAAATATGACTGAGTTTCATAGGTTTGCCACACCTCTCGACTGCATTCTCTCTTGTAGTCTCTCAATTTTTAGTAATATTTTCCTTTGTAATTTCAGTTTCAATTTATACATTTTAATTTTCTGCAAATTTAGTGTAAGTTCTGTTTTGGTTGAAGATTTTTAGGGGATTACTTGGAGTGCTCTTCTCTTTCTTTGGAAGCTATTTCGGTTCTATTTTCTAAACTCTTGTAATTTCATATTTTATACATGCAATTTTATACCATGTTTTCATTTAATCCCATGATGACGATTCGTTCGATTATGAACTAATCGCCGTCATGGGATTCTAATGGATTTATTTACGTAATTTAGTAATTCGATGCCTTAATAATTTGTATTATGATAAAAATTCAGATTGCTTAATATTGTTGTGCTTAATTTATTAGATGTGTAGCTATCGTCTAAATTATTAATTCCTAATGAATGCGAAAGTGGATTTAGGAATTTAGAATTTGCCATGTTAGCATAGGTTCGTAATTGTCATGTACATTTACGATAAGTGGTAGGGTTTTGGATCACACCGCCCTATGTAGTCATAATAAAGGTATTTATTCGTAAACCAATTATGCTTTCAAATCTTATAGACATATAGAGTCTAAGCATAAATGGTGTCCACACAACTTCTATCTTTTTAAGTAGGTGTTCGTGTGGTTTGATATAAGTTAATGCTGAAAGGCGCTTATGTTAGTTTCGTGTTCCCGGCTAGCTTTCGTAATTATCAGATCACTTTGAAGTAAGGCATCAATTCTAAATGAAATAAGTAATGAAATTAGAATCCCATGTTTTTCTCACATATAAAATCTCGGTTAATTAAATCAAGTAGTTATAATTACTTAGTATTATTATTTTGATAAATCAATTAGAAAAATAAAACAAAACTCCCCTTTTATATTTATTCAAGCAGTTTGTTGTTTAATCATACGTCGTTGCATAAGCACTATTTCTGAACAAACACCAAGTCTTCGTGGGATCGATCTTATTATATTACTTGTGACCGCGTACGCTTGCGTAGTTAGTTTTCGAACCAACAGGGGCATTTATTTCATGGGTCTATTCCCTCCTTCTTTCAAAAATGAATACATCTTAGTGGCTGTTGATTATGTTTCTAAATGGGTGGAAGCTACTGCCTATCCCACTAATGATGCAAAAGTTGTCATCAAGTTCTTAGACAAGCATATCTTTACTCGCTTCGGAACCCCAAAGGCTATAATCAGTGATGAAGGTTGTAATAACCCTAACTTTAGAAATGCTACAGTGCCTAAATGAATAGTGATTTTGAGAATTTATGGAAATGGTATGTAGGTACCCTATAAGTGAAACAGAAAATGAATAATCAGAAACCATATTAGCGTGGTACTAGGAAAATGAGTGACTCGAAACGATGACGGATTTCAAAAATTCCTGAGTACAGATTTTTAAGATGTTTGATTTCAAATGATCACTATTGTATTGGATATTAAAGAGTATGGAATATGAAAAGGGTGTATACTTTGAGGAACATGTGAAATTAGGTTAAACTAGGGGATTATTAAGTTAATGGAATGCCAGAGGAATTTGGATTGTTAAACAATTTAGAACCACTTGGATAATGAGGTATTTCGATTCTATTTTCGGTTCTTTGGAAGCTATTTCGGTTCTATTTTCTAAACTCTTGTAATTTCATATTTTATACATGCAATTTTATACCATGTTTTCATTTAATCCCATGATGACGATTCGTTCGATTATGAACTAATCGCCGTCATGGGATTCTAATGGATTTATTTACGTAATTTAATAATTCGATGCCTTAATAATTTGTATTATGATAAAAATTCAGATTGCTTAATATTGTTGTGCTTAATTTATTAGATGCGTAGCTATCGTCTAAATTATTAATTCCTAATGAATGCGAAAGTGGATTTAGGAATTTAGAATTTGCCATGTTAGCATAGGTTCGTAATTGTCATGTACATTTACGATAAGTGGTAGGGTTTTGGATCACACCGCCCTATGTAGTCATAATAAAGGAATTTATTCGTAAACCAATTATGTTTTCAAATCTTATAGACATATTGGATCTATGCATAAATGGTGTCCACACAACTTCTATCTTTTTAAGTGGGTGTTAACACAAAATCACGCAAGCGTACGTGGTCAAAAGTAATACAGATATAAGTCAAGTTCGTTCCCACAGAGATCTTAGGTTTCAATTCAGTAGATGCACCTATGCAACAATGTATGATTATTATTCACTGCTAAGACAAATAACAAGATTAAAATTTTACTAACTATAATTAACTAAGATACAAATTAACCAATTAAAAATACTAACTATTTATATGCGAGAAAACATGGAATCCTAACTTCATTAAATACTTCGCTTAGATCTGACGCCTTTAATCTCTATATGCAATGGTATTGATATCTGATCGGACAACATGAAACAAGTACACGCTACCTCTCAGTATACGTATACCAAACTAAACATACATCCACAAAAGAGATAGAAGATGAATAGACACCAATTATGCTTAGACCCTATATGTCTATAGAATTTGAAAACATAACGGTTGAAGAGCAAGTTATCCATAAAGATCACACAGGGCAATATAAGTATTCTCATCTCATACTACGAATAATGTTGATAAACAATCATGAACCTATGCTAGCATGGCAAGTTCTAAATCTCAAGATCCACTTTCACTTCACAAGAGATTAACAAATTAGATGTTAGCTACGCATCTAACAATTAAGCACAACCATACGAGGATATCAGATATACATCACACACAGATCTTTAAAGCAATCAAGATACTAAAGCTCCATAAATAAATCCGTTAGAATCCCATGACAACGATTAGTTCATAATCGAACCTCTCGTGATCATGGGATCAAGTGAAACCATGATAAAAACAAAGTATGAAAAGATACAAATAAAACTAAGTAATTGATATGTAATGGTTCTCCTAAATTACAATGGTAGGATGTGTTTATATAGGCTCTAGAAGTCTTGTCCACCAAGCAATTGCCTTTTTAGAGTTAGAATAGAAGATTGGCAAATTCCATCTTTGAATGAAATAGAATTGCAAATTCCATGTATAAGTCTGATTCTGGAAGTTTCTGACCGTTCATGTGATTCCATAATGATTAGAATTAGCAAACAAAGCAATTTCCTTCTCAAAATCGGTTTCCAGCAGCATTCTGTCTGAGTCTGGCGGTGGCAGGCGCGGCCGCGCGCCATGTTAATGTAAAACGGGCGCACCCGCGTTCTCCAAAATCCTCTCAGCAATTCTACCGGCGCGGCCGCGCTCCAAAACAGTGCAAATCAGGCACGCCCGCGCGCTGCATTCTGCCAGAAATTTTTTTATGCTCTAGAACATTCTCCAAGCTTCGCGTGGACAGCTTACGGGCCTCAAACGGACTTGTAGAACTCCATATATGGCCAAAACAAAGTAGACTGCGCAACCTACCGGGAAATCCGAATTTCCCACAACTTGCTCATTTCTCTTCCGTTTTCTCTTCCGATTCTTTTGCCACTTCCCGTTCTTCAATTCTTGAATTATGAATCCTCATGGTAGCCTAGGGAAATTCACCACCCTTCATTCCAAAGCTCAATTTAAACTCCAAGACCAACGAAAATCAACAATCATAGCTGGCATTTTGCTAACCTGCACAGCTACACAAAACATATTAAAACACACAAATACTTGAGATACAAGCGATCAATTTAAGCCAAAATGAAGCAATCCAAGTGGATAAAAATCCACTTATCAGTGGGTGTTCGTGTGGTTTGATATAAGTTAGGGTTGAAAGGCGCTTATGTTAGTTTCGTGTTCCCGGCTAGCTTTCGTAATTATCAGATCACTTTGAATTAAGGCATCAATTCTAAATGAAATAAGTAATGAAATTAGAATCACATGTTTTTCTCACATATAAAATCTCGGTTAATTAAATCAAGTAGTTATAATTAATTAGTATTATTATTTTGATAAATCAATTAGAAAAATAAAACAAAACTCCCCTTTTATATTTATTCAAGCAGTTTGTTGTTTAATCATACGTCGTTGCATAAGCACTATTTCTGAACAAACACCAAGTCTTCGTGGGATCGATCTTATTATATTACTTGTGACCGCATACTCTTGCGTAGTTAGTTTTCGAACCAACAGGGGCATTTATTTCATGGGTCTATTCCCTCCTTCTTTCAAAAATGAATACATCTTAGTGGCTGTTGATTATGTTTCTAAATGGGTGGAAGCTACTGCCTATCCCACTAATGATGCAAAAGTTGTCATCAAGTTCTTAGACAAGCATATCTTTACTCGCTTCGGAACCCCAAAGGCTATAATCAGTGATGAAGGTTGTAATAACCCTAACTTTAGAAATGCTACAGTGCCTAAATGAATAATGATTTTGAGAATTTATGGAAATGGTATGTAGGTACCCTATAAGTGAAACAGAAAATGAATAATCAGAAACCATATTAGCGTCGTACTAGGAAAATGAGTGACTCGAAACGATGACGGATTTCAAAAATTCCTGAGTACAGATTTTTAAGATGTTTGATTTCAAATGAGCACTATTGTATTGGATATTAAAGAGTATGGAATATGAAATGGGTGTATACTTTGAGGAACATGTGAAATTAGGTTAAATCAGGGGATTATTAAGTCAATGGAATGCCAGAGAAATTTGGATTGTTAAACAATTTAGAACCACTTGGATATTGAGGTATATTCGAAACGAATCATAATTAGACGAATATGGAGACTAAGCAACCAAGATTTATATTATAACAAGGATATACACTACATTACCAATAACAAAAATCATTAAAACATTATTTAGAAAATCAAAAACAAGATTATAAGATCATCTCTTATGACATCATCAATGACATCACTAATTATGTCACATTCCACTAACTTTAACCAAGGATTATTTAGTAATTACTTGAGGATTATTTATATAAATGATACAAATATCTACAAACACAAGATAAGCATCAACCAACCACAAAAATCTCTCCATCTTCTCCATTTATGCTCCATTCGGCTACATCAAGAAAAACAAGAAAAAGGAAATTCAAAACCCTAGTTTCAAGCAACTAAAATTCAAGAGAAAATTCAAGGATCTTGCTTGGGTATAGATTAAGGTATGTACCAAATTTGAGAGCAAACTAACTTCATTTGCCTAGTGAATAAATTCATCAAAGTGATGGATGAATAGTGATGAATAGTAACTCTCTAAAACTAACTTTATTTTTCTTGGTTTCTTTGGAAGATCTAAGCTATACTAAAGTGATATAGAGGTTATACAAGGTGTATTAAGGCTTGTACTCACTCCAAGGAAGGTATACTACTTGAAACCCTAGCTTGAATCTTGAGTTTATGGTTGATTTTTGGATTAAGTTAGCGTAAAGTATAAAATCATGGTTATATTAGTGTTTATAAGTGTTTTGATGGATTATGGAAGTGTTGTGTGTTGAAATCCATGGCTGGTATGATGACCACATGGTGTATGGATGGATACATGTGTTGGATGATGAGTTTGGAGGTGTGAAAAATTTGGAAAGTATGAAAGTATAGCCGTTATAATGCCCGATTTTTGTTAAAATAAATTACTTGTTAAAAATAGAACATCCCGAATCTGTCAAGGTCATTAGGGCACACCAAAGGGTCATGATAGGGTAGATCTTGGTTCATAGATCGTTTTGATATAAAGTACGTAAAAATCTGATGAACGGTTTAGGAGATATGGCCAAAATAGTAAAAGTAGTTCAAAAACGCAAGTACGGGTTCGTAACTTCAATTGAACACCCTTAACATAAGTGATTCAGTTATGAATCTTGATAATTAAATAATAGAGGTCATAAGGAAGGTATAGGAGAAGGTCTCATGTCGAACGAGTAATTTTTCGATTTTATAAAAATGTTTAGATCAAGGGTACGTTAATGGAATACCCCTTAAACGGATAAAGGACAATTTTCTCCAGTTAATGGCTGACTTAAAAATCTTTAAGACTCAAATATCTACTAAGTGTATAAGATAATGACATGCCTTGATAGTGGATTAAGTGTCATTAAGTGGCGGTATTAATAAGAGTTATGTTATGGTGTGCTTGATAAGCTAAAACGAATGAGGAAATGGTTGAGAATTATTAAAGGTGTTAACTCTGAACCCATGGACATTATATTTGCATATCTTTGATAAGGTTATACAAAGATTAGGGAATCAAGTGAATTAAATGGTTAGGATAAGTGTTGTTAGTAATGATAATTATAATGGGGCATATTTCTAATGATGATCCTTTTCGTTTCTATAGATACTCGAGACGAACACCGGATCATTCCTTTTGGGATTAGAAATCGAGGCAAGATTTCTTTTATCCTTATTTTGATAAATTGTTAATGTTTAAAGAAAAGTGGTTTTGCTAGATAATATATGAATCTTATATCATTTTATGGTTAGGGATATTCCCTGTTTGTTGAGATTAGTTAATGTAAACATGAATATGGATTATGGATATGGATTATGGGTGTAACACCCCCAGATCCGGGGTCCGGGATCTGGTCGTTACGGTCTCCGTTTCTATCCACAATACTTGAACTTACTTCAACATAAAATAAATTACATATTTATGACCCAACACAACAATATAAAACACACCCGTTATAGTCCCAGAGATGAAATCAGAGTAACAATCAAATTTTATTAATCACATTTGGAGTTCTTAAAACCCAAAAGAATTACAATATAAATACATACTCTTTGCCATCCATTTGCATAAGTCATACTAGCCCATATACTTGGTACTGAAAGAATGAATCTATCCTACCAATAGCTTTCTCTTCGGCTCTGGTAGTCTCATCGTCCTCGCCAGCGTCGAGTGCGCCTTGTGCGAGTCATCTGGTCTAGCTGTTCTTGTGATATAATAATAAAGCAAGGGTGAGCAATAGCCCACCAACAATAATGTTTAACTGAACGATAATATATAAAAGTTCAAAAGTATCTTTCAAATCATATGCCATGCATTTACGGAAATGATGTCAGTATAACATGAACGATGAAGTTACAAGGTAACTCAAAATGCATATATAGGTGGGAATATCTGCTATGTCAAAGATAAGCCAGATATTATCATTTATCATAAAAGAGGAACTTGCAAGAAAAATATTGCAATTCCAATTATGAATACTTTTCCAATACTGCCAACACTGATAATGTTGCATAAAATAAATGAATTTGAATGATGAACTAATGCTGGAGTATTCACCGCGCCCGCTGTTCCAATCCTTACGATGATCAGTCGCACATTGTACAGCTCAATTTAGATTTACTACCGGTAGAAGAAAGAGCTGACGGATTTACTTGTCTATTGCCCTGTTAGATCTCCCCGGCCAATGGTTGGGCCAATGGGATGGACCGGTGCTACTCGGCCTCTTACACGACTCCAAGTTCGAAAAGAAGTTTACAACTCTGAACGTAAAGTTCGTCCCCCTTTCCCCAAGTATGATACTTGTTGATAAGACTCCACAAAGTAGTCGTATCTAGTTGGAAAGGAAAATTCAACATCATATCTCCCAAGCTGCTGCTTGTTAGAGGATACCATCTTGTTCCAATAATCTTACCCCTCGAATGATGAAAAGGTTACTCAAAGATTCAATTGATAAACAGCAACCAAGTTGCGAGTGAAAAGAATAGTTTTACAAGATTTATGACCGGGAAGTCAACAACATAAATAACATTACTCAAGTAAGGTTCCCCTATAATATGGAAGTTTGAGTGAGCATTTAAATCCTTTTAAGATAGATTTAAATGAAAAATAAAGAGTTGGGAACCTTTCCTTGATAAAATAGTCGTAAAAAGACTCCGAAATATTTTACATAATATCTGAAGTTGAAAGATAATCTTCGAATAATATGAATCATTTTAAAAAGAATTTTACAAGAATTAAATAAATATTCCCAGAATATTTATTAAATCAATAATAATTACGGAATATTATTAAATCATAATATTGCTCGTAAGTAATCCTCGAATGAATATATAGAATTATTCACTAAATAAATCCCTCCTTAAATGAATATTCAAAATAATATTCATTAAATAAATCCCTCCTTAAATGAATATTCAAAATAATATTCATTAAATAAATCCCTCCTTAAATGAATATTCCAAATAATATTCATTAAATAATTAAACTCCAATAAATTTTTAAAATAATATTCAATAAATAAGTCAAACCTTAAATGAATATTTGAAAATATATTCATTAAATAAATAATCTTCTAAATGAATATCCAAATAATATTCATTTAGTAATCAAAACTTTAAAGGAATATTCGAAATAATATTCCTTAAGTAAATAGAACTTCCAATTAATATTTTAAAATAATATTCATCATGTACATAAAACCTTAAATGAATATTCGAAAGTAATATTCATTTAATAAATAAAATTCCAATGAATATCAAAATAATATTCATTAAATAATCAACTCTAAATGAATATTCGAAACTAACATTCATTTAATATCTCTCGACTGAGATAATACTCGAATAACATTCCTCAAAATAAATAATAATCTGTCGTTGGAATCCCTTCGGGTTTCCACGACTATTTATATATCTCAAAATACCGACTCCCGGTCTATATTTAAGAATGAATATCATATGCCCTTCGCTAAGGGTCTTACCAAAACAATTCGGCTTATAACTGATAATTCGTATCTAGTCTATAAGCCAATATCAATTCAGGAAACAGGTATCATAATATAATTTGACAATAGGCATGCATGCTATGGCATATGTTATCAGAAACAACAGATATACATATTATCACAACAACAGTTCCAAGGTATTGGAAACTTGCCTGGTAATCGGGTGTGGGTAGAGATATCGTGTCCTGGGTCTGCTCGATGATCTATAAACAATCAGAACATTCGAGATTAACCACTTAACACCCTTTAAAAGTCTATGTATAAACTTCACTTAAGTCGAAACACGTTTTCGAATTATCTCGTTATACACCTTTTAGTGTAACTCTTTTTATCACCGATACAATCCGACATTCGTTCGTTATTAAGACATGTCATCATACCCACACTTGGTATATACTTAAGTCGTATAAGTTCTAAAGTCGATCGATTATGAACCGAGATTATACCTCGAGTTTTATCGTTCGTTTTCTAAGTTATAACCAAAGTTATACTTTTAAGGGGTTCGTTCGCATTTAACCTTGATTCAAACATTTTTATAAAATCGAAAAATGATCCGTTTCACATGAGGTTTTCTCTCACACCTTCCTTTTTACCTCTAGTATTTAATTACCAAGATTTGCCACTGACTTACGTATTTTACGAGGGTTCAATTTCAGTTACAAATTCTTGTTTACGGTTCGAACTACTTTTAGTATATCGGCCATAACTCCTAAACCGTAAGTCCGTCACGTTCTTTATATTAAAACGAAGCTTGGAACATTATCTATCTTATCATGGCAAAATACAACCCTGGACAGTGAGTTCAAGCTACTGTGATGCACGGTTTTTAAAGATTATCGAAAATTCAGCATTACGACGGCTTATGAATCGAATATTTACCAATTCCAAACCTTCCCATAATCATTGTATCCACTCCAAACAACACATATACATGATTTATAACCATGAACTGAGACCAAGCAATGCCTTTCCGTTCATCTAACTATTTTTAACATTTATAAAAACCCCAGTCATAATCATGCTCATAATCATGCTTATAACCTACTAACAACATAACTAACTTAGATCACTCAAGAACATGCATAAAACTCAAAGTAGATCTAGGGTTTCAAGGGCATTATACCTTCTTGAGAATGTGCACTAGCCTCATAAAGCCTTGTATGGTCCTTAGGAGTGCTTAAGCTTGTTAGATCAAACAAAAGATTCAAGGAAAACAAAGTTAATACATGAAGAACACTATTTATCATCATCTTTCTTGATTTTTTTTTGAAAATGGAAACCATGGAATTTGGACTTGAAATTTCTAGGAGATTAGTTTCTTTAATTATAGGACTCACCTTAAAAATTACAAGATCAAATGATGGTTGGAAGTGGGATTTCCCCCTTGGAATTAATGCAAAAGTCGAATGGAAGAACAAGGAGAGAGAGAGAGAGAGAGAGAGAGAGAGAGAGAGAGAGAGAGAGAGAAGTGTTTTGCTTGGTTGCTTGGTTCAATAATTCATAAAGTGAGATGAGTTTAGATAATATCTCATCTTGTTTTGCTTTATTAAAGTGATGATGTAAGGAATGATGCAAATGGATGGACAAGTGTTGGAGATTGGATGGTGTTAAGGCTTAACCAAGTGGTTGCTTGCTAAGTACTAGTTTCTTGCTAAGTATCCTAGTTACTTGAGTCCACTTGGTTGATAGATCTTTTCTAGTAGCTTATGCATGACTCTTGCTTCCTCTGCTTGTTTCTTTTGTCCGGTTATTGCTCGTTTCGATTGATCGTTCGTAGGAATATCTCACGGATTTCTAGTTAGGTTTTACCGGAAATCTTCTTAATATTAATACTATCATTCTCCATCTTTCTTACAAACTTTCGAATTTAAATTCCTTAAATCCCTTCGTTCAATCCTTAAGTCTATCAGTGTCCAGGGAACTCTCGGAGAAAATAAAAGTGCGGTTTTTCAGAATCCGACAGCTTTACATACACTTATTTTCCCCCTGGATCACTAATACGAACTCGGAAATCCGCTCCGAATACTTCTATATAGTGTCGTCTCATAATATTCTTACTTCCACCAAAAACACTATTCATTCTTTATTCTTCCTTTATTCCCTATATTTATGACAATGTCCTTGTTCTTTCTCGGGCGTTCCTTAACCCTTTCACGGAACCACTGGACTAATCGTTATCGATCAAGATGACATGAGAATATTCTCCTGCTTGGAAGTGCCATAACTTATTCCCCTAGGAGATAGATTATTATTATCTAAAGTGTCAACCAATAGTATTCTTCATGGCATATAAACATTTGAATCCAAATCTATTCCTTTCATTCATTATCTCAATCGTTACATCGTAGTCGTAATCACTATTCACCATTACCTCAGTACATAATAAAAAGTTTTAATTCTATCCAAAATCTGGGTTCTTACAATGGGTATGGATTATGGATATGGATATGAATATGGATAGAGCTAATATACTTTATGGTTTAAAGAGATATGAAAAAGAATGGTATCAGTTGTTATCTAGGGTTATATGGTTTATAATATTCTGTTAATTATAATCTTTAAACATTTGTGATTTAATAAATATTTTTTGAATATCATTTAATACTTTAAAAATAAATGGAATAGTTTATGTATTTAAAAGCATATTTGACTTCATTAAATACGGAAGATATTTCTGAACTTATTTTAAATTATCTTGAATATTTCTGTCTTTTGAGTTAATGATCTAAGGTTTCTTTAAAGGGAGTTATATTTAAAGTATAATGATATATGTATGGATAAGGGTGGAAATGGAAATGAAATTCTTAAATGGAATAATGATTTTACAAAAAAAGGGGGATTACAATATACTTGCGTAAGTGGCTGTGTTTAGCACAGCCCAACATCCATCATTTTATAAGGGAGTAGTGGAGAACCTTCCTCATTATTTTATTACGGCCCAATGGATGCCGAAGGAAGATGTAGTGGAGAACCTTCCTCCAGGGATGATTGCCATTCCTTCTACTAGTAGTAAACAGGGAGCAGGTACGAGTAGGCGACTGATCATCGTCCTAACGTATCAGGCGACAGTGGATATCCCCAAATCTTTTAAAGGAAGCATTGATAATGATTACAGACTGATATACTGAAAGGTGAAAGGAAAATTTGTATGAAATGATGAACTAATATCATATTATATTAGAAGATAAACTGATATTATATTGTTTTATATATATATATATATTCTCATAAAGGAAAAAATGGATAGTGTATTAAATAAGTAATGATTAATTCTTTTCTTAATTATTATAGTGGACTTTCCGTTTATATATATATATATATATATATATATATATATATATGTTTTAACTTTGATTCTGGTTTACAATATTATCTTGCTGAGCTATTATAGCTCACTCTTGCTATTTAAATATATAACATCTAGGGCAGATGTCGATACTTCGCACTACACCCCGGAAGAGGGTAAGGGCTTTTGAGAGAGTGTTGGCGCCTATCCCTGAGGTAGCTCTTATGAGACGGATGGGTATAACTAGACATGTAAATTAAGTGTGTAAACTTGTTGCATAAACTTTTGATTGTTGAAATGCTTCTTGTAGAAGTATTATTCAACAATGTGTTTAAGTAAAATTCTGGGTTGTAATAACTATATAACTTTAAACTGTATTTATTATGTATGTTGTTCTCTGAGCATATGACTGGTGTGTGTGTGTGTGTTGAGATTAGTGTGGGGGTCACTTGTGTGGGTATTAAATGATAATAAAATATATTTTTTTTAAAAATGATGATAGTGTTAATAAATGAAAATTTGAGTGTGATGACCTGGATCCCTGACCCCGGATCTGGGACTGTCACAAAGGTACACACTTTGTGAATAAATTGTTGGCTAGTACTTTAGCTAAGTATAATGTGAGACACAAGGTAGCCACCGCCTATCATCCTCAAACTAATGGGCAAACTGAGTTGTCTAACAGAGAAATTAAGAATGTTCTTGAGAAAGTGGTGAATCCGAGTCAAAAGGATTGGTCTACAAGGTTGGACGAGGCTCTTTGGGCTTATCGCACTGCGTACTAAACTCCTTTGGGTATGTCTCCAAATCGCTTGGTTTTTGGAAAAGCATATCATCTACCGATTGAGCTTGAACACAACGCTTATTGGGCTCTCAAAAATCTAAATTTTGACATGCAACTTGCTGGTGAAAAGAGATTGTTGCAACTTGATGAGTTGGATGAACTACGATTCTTCTCCTATGAGAATGCTAAGCTCTACAAGGAGAAGACGAAAAAATGGCATGATATAACTGTAATATCCGTAAAAAAAAATTTTAAATTTTTCTTTCTACTCGATATTTATTTAATTTTTAAGAAACAATGCACTAGTATACTTTTTAATTAGTATGTCTTGTAATTTTTAAAACTTATATATTTGTATTATATTTAAATATTAGTGTATATTAAAAATTTGAGAAAATAGTATTTTTAAATTTTGAGTCGTATTTATTTTAAGAAACGAAATTAGAATTTCATTTTAATTAATTAGAAGGGGAAAAATGATATCTTTTCACCAAACATTTCATTAAATATAGACATAATCATTATTTTTATTTTAAAATTATTTCAACAATTATTTTGTCTCCCATTATTTTATTTTTTTAATTGTCCACTTGAAAATCATAATTTTGGGGCACTAAAAATCCCACTTCCAATTGTCCCCCATTTTAATTACTTTTTATTTTTATAAAACAAAGTAGTAAATTCAGTTTTGGATTTAAAAACAAACAGATACGATACCCATATATTCTCTTTCATTTTTTAAACAAAAACACAGAACCCATATCCACAAAAAACATAGCAGGTATTTTACTTCGACTTTTTTTTTTTCTGTTAATAGCAGAGTATTCGGGGGGGGGGAATTGATGTTGTCGAGAGAGAAGATTGGCGAGAGAGAGCGAGAGTTGAGAGAAGGCGAGAGGTCGAGAGGGATGGAGGAGAGAGATGACGATGAGAGGGTGAAAGATGGAGGGTGTGGGGAGGTAATCGGTGTTAAGGAGAGGTAGTGTAGTGGTGTATGTCGGTGAAGGAAGGAGACGACCACCACCGTTGCGGTGGTGGTGTTGGTTTAATTTTGGGTTGAATCGAAGTATAAGGGGGAAGGGGGGCTGTGTTGTTGTCGGAAGAGGAAGGATGAGTTTTGTGTGATGTTTGTTGGTTTCGGTGGTGGAAGGGGAACAGGGGAGAGGGAAATGGAGGAGAGAAAAGAAATTGAGAGAGAGGAGAGGTTGTGGTGGTGGTGAGTCGGAGTTATAAGGTGTTGGTTGTGTTTCGAATTGGTGGTGGCGTCGTTGTGGTTGTGCGAAGCGGGAGGCGGAGAGAAAACGGAGAGGGAGTTGAGAGAGAAGAGAGAGGATCAGAGAAGAGAGATCGCGAGGGAGAGAGGCAGAGAGAGAAGAGAGAAAGAGAGAGAGATGCGAGAGAGAGAGAGACAGAGAGAGAGAGAGAAACGAGAGAGGTAGAGATAGAGAGAGTCGGGAGAGAGAGGGAGAGAGAGAGAGAGAGAGAGAGGGAGAGAGATAGGATGCAGGGGAAGGGGGTGGGGCCCACAATGGGGTGAGGTGGGGCCCACGGGTAAATTACTGTTAAACTAATATTATTAAATAATAACGAAACAATTTCTAAATTTATGTTTTAATTGGATTTAGATAAAAGGTTGAATATTTTTTTAAAAAAAATGTGGTTTTAATAATTTAAATTGGAGTGTATTACATAGTTAGTGAATAAAATAGTTTTATTAAATAGTTTAATTAATTAAATTGGTGATTATTTTATTATTTTAATAAAATTATTTTGTGACATAAATTAGTGATTTATGAATTTGAGTATAAAAGAGGGTTTAATTTATTAATTTGGAATATATTTGTAGTTAGATTTTGATTTAAAGATATTATGTGATTATTTTCCATAATTTAGAGATTTATTGTTTTATTATTAAAAAGAGGATTAATTTAGAATAAATAGGATTAAAGAGGGGTATAATTTCAAGATTTTATATTTAATATTTCCGAATTAGTTTATTAATCATATAAGACCAGATTTATTTAGAGATTTAAAAATGGATTAATACTATTATTTTTAATTACGAGATTTAAAAGAAAAATTAGTTAGTGGGATTATTATTAATAATTATGGATTTAAATCGAATAAAAATAGATTGTTGAATTTTTCATTTTGAGCAAAGAATTGAGATTTCCAGATATTAAAAATAGGATATATTCTCCAGATTTAATTCCTGAGTTCGAAGAGATATTTATTTATTCCAGAATTAATTTCCGGTATTTATTCAGGAGATTTTTATGAGATATTATATTATTGGTATTTAAAATGATGAGGGTATTAAAGTAGAATAGTTATTATGGTTTTAAATCGAGTAAATAGGATTAATTGTGTCTTGAGGAATTATTTATTTAAGTTGAGGATTATTTATTGATTAAGTTTTCAATGGTATTATTTTAGAGGATTGGCATTTAGCATTTTCGGATCGAATCAGACTATTTTAGACTAAAACCGGGTTTATTATTAAATTATTATTTGTGAGATTTAAAAATGGAAAAGGTTTCGCGTAAAAATGTCGAGTTGGAATTATTCTGGGAACCATTTTAAAGTAGGATTTAGGATGAGTTAGGAGACTCGTTTGGAAAAACTTGAAGAACGAAAGTTGTAGATATGCAAGGGTATTATATATCGGTGAGTAGAAGTTGATTAAAAGGTGATCAGAAGTTGAGTAAATAATAGCCGGACTGGGTCCGAGAAGGTGAAATACCGGAGAACCAGAAACGTGGAGCAGGTTGGAGTGTCGTACCGCAGAGCACAGGCAAGTTTACTAATTCGTACTCCATTGTTCGGAGTATTTCTATTTTTTCTAAAAATTCATAATTATGCTGATTAAGTTTTCGATTATCAAAATCAAGTATTCTTTCGAGTGATTTATACCAGATTTTTATTCATGCAATTTACATACATATTATTGTTGAACTGTTATCCAGCCATATTATATCATGAGGTGTTCAAATTTATTTCATGAGTTGTTTCATATTGTTAGTATGTTTATTGAGACACTTCATTCGAGTTTATATTTAAGAGTGGGAATATATATAAAGTAAGTTATGTATACTGATATGGGTCACCTCATTTCGATTCCATAATCAGAACAGTTTTTCATAATATTTCCTCTAATCGTTCGAGAGGGAAACTATATTATTGGTGTCTATTGTTCATTACTTATGAAGGCAAAAGTGACCGGAGTAACGCACCGGCCCAACTGAGTAGTATTAAGGGTGTGTTCGAGACTTCGGCTCATCCTTCTATCGATAGAAAACGAGTAGTGATAATGGATTGATCATCCATTACTTGAGTAGGCGTTATGAGCAGACATTTAATCATTGACATCTTATCGGTTAACCGATGCCTGTGTGGTTCAGTTAACTAGGGTGTTGATCTGAGCAGTTGTTATATTATATTATCATTGGAGCAGTATTTTGAGAAGTTATTGATTTATCTTCGAGCAGTATTTTGAGAAGTTATTGATTTATCTTCAAGTAGTATTTTTGAGAAGTTATTGAGATATATTGGAGTCGAATTTCGAGATTTATAAGAATTTATGAGTTGGTCTCTTTTCAAAAGTAATTATATTTATAACTCTTATAGAGTAGTAAAAACATATTTTGAGTGAGTTGTGGTTGTATTATATGATATCTGTATATACTTGCTGGGCATTCTTTGGCTCATTCTTGCTATCTATATATTATTAATCAGTGGCATCTAAAGACGACTCTGGCATGGTGAATCGTGGCAAAAAGGGAAAGAGAAGGGCTATTAATTTCAACCCATTAGCCTTATAATATCAAAGGAGGGTACAAGATAGAATAAATTTGTTTAATACTTTATTGTTGAGTGTTTTGTATGTTGTAATAATATTTCAGAGATTCTGGGAGGTGAGTTTGTATTGTAATAACTTTTGTATTTCGAGTGCTTGTTCTAAGACTATAACCTGTGGAGGAGAAGAGGGAGTTTATTATGGATTTTGTTGTAAAGTACATTGTGATCAGGTGATTGAATATTCCGCAAAAGGTGTGACGACCTGGATTCCTGTAGGGGATTTGGGGGCGTTACAATAAACATTCAATCTCGAGTGTTTGAAGTGGGGCAACAGGTCTTATTATTTAACTCAAGGCTGAAGTTATTTCCTGGAAAGCTCAAATCAAGATGGTCCGGACCTTTCACAATTGTGAGAGGCAACCCATGATTTTGTATGGTTAGTAAATTTTTATTTCATTTTTTTTGTATTTATTTTTAGGTTAGATATTTTTATTATTTATTTATTTATTTATTTTTTACTCCCATATGATGCCTTGATGATTTGATTTTAAGTGTTTCAGGAATAAATATTTTTTTTGAGTAAGGAGCTGTGGAATTACGTGATAATCAAGGGGGTGAATTTCAGGTCAATGGACAACGACTGAAGCATTATTGGGGAGGTGAGGTTGTACGTGATAAAACCTCACTTGATTTAATGGAGCCCTGATTGAGAATGATGTCTAGCCAAAGACATTAAAGAATTGCGCTTCTTGGAAGGCAACCCATGATTTTGTATGGTTAGTAAATTTTTATTTCATTTTTTTTGTATTTATTTTTAGGTTAGATATTTTTATTTATTTATTTTTTTTACTCCCATATGATGCCTTGATGATTTAATTTTAAGTGTTTCAGGAATAAATATTTTTTTTTTGAGTATAAGGGTGGTTTGAAAAAATTGAAGCAATGTGCAAGAAAAAAAGTGCGCATTTTCAATACCATGACAGGAATTTATGAAGGTTAAAGAGATTCTACCTTACACGGTAGAAAAAATCTTTACCTATACGGCTTAAAACCATGTATTTATCAATTATTTTGTGAATCTAATCGTACCGATGAAAATTTTATGCAAAAATAAGTAGGTGTGCAAAATTTAGTAAATTTTATCCTTTAAAAATACATTTAATTTAACATGATATTTTATGTATGGTGTACAATATGAATACAACGGCTCAGATTTTATATAATTTTTTGATTAAAAATTGAATCATATACAAAATCAATTTTTGTGTAATTTTGTGTACCCACTATTTTTTGCGTAATCTTTTAATCTATACGGTTGGATTTTCGTAAAAACTATTGAAAATATGAATTTGAAGCTAGGTAGAGAATTTTTCTATCAAGTCATGTAGATTCTCTTTACCCATTTATAAAACAGTGGTATTATTTTTCTGATGAAATCCAAATAGGTAAAGTAGATCCTGCCATTTTCCATCTCTCGCGCGCGCCTCAGTGCTCAGCTGCTTCAGTTCGGTCCATCTACATGCAAGACGTCACATAGAAGGTAGCAGGTTTTTTTCAAAAATTTCAGGGAAATGATGGAGTGGGGAGTCGAACCCCTAACCTTCAACATGCAGTACCAATGCACCAGCCACTACACCGAGTTGCTGATGGTGTTTAGTTTCGTTTTCTTAATGTAATAAAGGAAGCTGGCCAGTAAATTTAAGCTATGGACTTTAACTCTTGCAAGCTTCAACTACATTTATTTCAAGGGCACATCATGCACCATTAGGGGAGTATTTTTAACCTTTCTTTGTACATAATTTTTTTACTTTATTTTATTTTTGTATTGTTTTTAGGATCTTTTACATTCTAGATATTTTATAAATATTACCTTTCATTGGGGACAATGAACCGTTTAAGCGTGGGGAGGGGTTTCCAACATTAAAAAAAATTAGGATCATTAATAATATATATATATATATATATATATATATTTTTTTTTTTCTTAGTTTTTTTAGGACATTAGATATTTGTTTTTTAGATTTTATTTTAGGATAGTAAAAAAAATTATTAGAAAAACACAAAAAAATTAGAAATTAAAAAATTGATTGCCTTGTCAATATAGCATGTTAATAAGGATAAGTACACACCATGTTGGCTAATTTTTTGTGTCATGTATATATGTCTCCTTAGCGTAAAATATCTTATACATGATGATGTCATGTACGTGCTTGCGAAAATTAAAAACTTGAATGTACGTCACTGTCAATTTTGATGAGTATGGCATGCTATCACCATGTGAGATCTTGAGCCTTAAATTATGATTGATACATCTCTTTATCAATCTATTTTTTGTGGTGAGTTATTCGTCATTGTACATGTTGCTCTAGAACTTGCTTTAAACCAGGTCGTGCGCATATTGATATTGTGTATTGTATAAAAATGATAAAGGCACTAGGATTAACCGTATTATTCCAAACAGTATCCTGAAAAATAATCCTTAGTGAGCCCCCTTGAGCCTATATCCTTTTTCTTCGCATATCACCATCTAAATTTTGAGCTTATATATTTCTTCTTGTCTTGATTGACTAGTAGAGCATTGTGATGTATACATGAGATTGGTAAAATATTAACTTTGGGGATATCTTTGATATTGTGTGAAATTTTGGGTGGGAATTGAATTGGTTTGGTTATTCCTCCTTCGTGACACCTCAATAAAGTCACTCGAATCAGTAAAAAAAAGGAGGAAGCAAGAAAAAATAGAGAGAAAAAAAATGAAAAAAAAAGGAAAAAAAATTGGAAAAAAGGGGAAATCTCTCTGTGAAAAAAAAGAAAGAAAGAGAGTGTATGTTCAATGGTTCTTGCAATGTGAAATTTATTAGTTTACATTTGTATGTGGGATGATATCTCAAGGTTAGTTTCATGTTGAGTGCTTCAAGTATATATGAACATTATGCTCTATTAGTTGTCAAGTTAGCCACTTGTTCACCTATTTCTTTGATATCCTACCCCCGCACCTCATTACAACCCTTGACAAAGACCTTTTGATTTATACGATCACGAAGTCTAGAGATTTTGGTGGACAAGCAAGCTTATGGTAGTACATGTGCATTTGATTGAACTTGAGTGATACAGTTGCACCTAAACACTTGTGTGATTTGAGTGTTTGTGAGGTTATTTTCCATCCAAAGCATGCTATTTTCTTGTTGATTGAGACTTTGATGTTATTCTTGATATTTTAATCTTTCAAGACTATGTGTGCGTGCTTGAATAGTTGTGTTGGTGTGTAAAGTTGAGGAATCGCATTATATGACATCTAAGAGCTAGTACATGATTTAGTTTGCATGTGTGGAGTGCTATGATCTATTTCATGTTTGAGACTTGGCAGTAAGAATAAAAATTAGGAATTTTGTGGGTAAATTCACTACAAACCCTCACAAGACCTTACTCGTCCACTAGGGCTACCTTGGGGTTTAAAGGGCTTATTGCATATGCCAAATGCAACCGTGATCACCTACGGAAGTGGTATTAGTTAGTTAGGACTTAGTGTTTTCTTTCTTCTTTGCCCGAGGACGTGCAAGATGCTAAGTGTGGGGATGTGATAAACATGCATTTAATATTAATATTGTCCCTGTATTTAAGTTATTTTGCATTGATTTGGATTTTTATTTAATAAATTCTAATGTTTTATTGTAGATATCAAGGAGTTATAATAAATGAAGGTTTGGAGTTTAAATAGCAAGAGTTGGAGATAAATTTGATTAAAATTCGGATTTTCCGGTAACTTGCGCAGTCTGCACTGTTTGGGCCATATCTGGAGTTCTACAAGTACGATTCTGACGATTCAATAGCCCACGGAAAGCTTAGGAGAAGAGCTTTATTTCTGAAGTGGTCTTGAATTTAAAATCCAGCCAAATCAGCCCAGAATCTGAGTCAAAAAGTCAACTACAAATTTCTATTATTGAAATTCAATTCTGATTTGGAAATCTCCTTGTAATTATTTTAAATAAATAAAAATACTTTTATTAGAGATATTTTGGGGATATACATTAGACCTAATTGGGTATACACACATCGTACGAGAGAGGCACAAGCACAGAGAGAAAGAAGAAGCTAGAAGAAGGAGATTTCAGCCATTGAAGACGTTCAACTGGATTTGTTTTCTTCAATTTTTTGTTTAGAATTCTCTCCTTAACTCTTTTAATCATGTTTATGTGCTATCAATTCTTGGATTCGTTTGAGATTTATATTATGAACTAATTTCATAAAGTTGGGACTTTTATGGAACCCTAGCTTGGGAATTTTGGTGTTTTGTTGAAGAGTATTGTATGCGATTCTATGGTTTATTCATTCAAGTGATATTCTTGCTAATTCTTGCTATTGTCTGATCAACTTTAGTAGGTTAACGAGTTAATTATAATACTGAGAGGGTTATAGTTAATTGACATAAGACTTGAGTGGTGCATGTTTATAAATCTCGTGATTATAATAATGTTATGGTATAGACATATATTGTGACCATGCATAGCTATGTGAATTGGTGCTCAATTACATTCTGAAGAGTAAATTGGCATAGACATGTGTGAGTTTATTTGATAGGAATTATATCATAGTGATTTCGAGAGAAACCTATGACCATTGAATTCTAGCTAGTAGACTGTGGAATTGCTAAGTACTACGCAACTCTTTTACCAATTTTCACGTGTTAGGGGAAAGTAATTATCCTGACTTATCTTCTCATATCTGCAACTCAGTAAAGTCTCTTCTTTAGTATAATTTAGTTGGTTAATTTAGTTCTTATTAATTATTTTAGTTTTAAAAATCTTCAAACAATTTTTGTGCTCGATAACTAAGTTGTTAGATATTATTTGCGATTGATACAAATTTGCAGTCCTTGAGGAACGATTTTCTTGTATTTATTACTATATTAATTGCTTGCGATTGTGTACACTTGCACATCTAGATTTTACGCAACAAAGCTCAAATCTCAATTTCTATACAAAAGGAAAGTAAAGATGAACATACAAAAGGAATCTACATCTACTACCTTTCCAACAATTTCTCAAATGAAACGAAATGGAAAAGGTACAATGATTCCTGATCTCTTCCCAGATTGCAGAGATGATTATGATAAGATACTAGGAAATTTGATAACATAATATAAAATATGGCAAGTCAACTAAGGGTGAATATGCCACCATCTGGAGGAATGGGAAGGATACCAAGGTTCACAATCAACACCCCTTGTTTGACTTGGCCAAGGCTGAACAAAATTATAGGTTAACTCACCTAAAGGAGTTCCTTGCCTTTGAAGCTATGTCTTGCAGAGCAATTGTGGCTTATCAACCAAAGCCTCAATTTGAAGCCATGATTTCTGAAGCTCAAGTCTTTGTTGAAGCTAATGCCAAAGCTGATGGTCAAGCTACTCATTCTCAATCTCAAAATCAAGAGCTTACTATTGCTGAGGAGATTGAGCTGGAATAACAAAGACATGAGGAAGATAGAAAGAAGCTGCTACAAGAGCAAGAACAAGCAAATGAAGACTAAATAGCTCAATTGCAATGGCAGTATGAGCAAGAGCAAGAAAGGCTCAAAGCTGAAAAAAAGCATCCTCCATGAACATCCAAATTTCAGAAAGGGAATGGGACTCAAAATGAACTTGAGTGTCCAGTTCCAATTGCTACCACAACTCCAGAAACACCATCTTCTACACCAGCACAGCCAGAGAATGCAAATGAAGATCCTAAATATGGAAATTTTAATCTTAGGCTTGAACATGTCAAGTTTGACAAAGCTTTTAGTGATACTCAATATCTACTTGGGAGATTGAAATTCATATATGAGGAAGAATCAAAGATTGCTAATGCAACCTGGCCTCTATAGAGAATTATGCTTTAAGATTATGACACTATCAAGATAATTTGGACCAACCTGGAAAGAAAAAGAGGGTTTGGTCAAGATGTGTCAAAAATATTACTTGATAGGATCATAGACATTAGGAGAGGCTGGATACAGAAGAAATCAGCACCACCAACACTCAACATTCAACAAACAGACAAAAGGGTTTATGTTGAACCTCATTGGATGTTTGTTTATGAAAACTTTCATGGTGAGAAATGCCGTTTCAGGATGGATATTGACCTGCCCAAAGCTAAAAATGAATATCTAGCTCAGTTCATATCCATTCTTAGAGATGATGATAAAGATGAGAGATCCTTCAAGATCAAACTGCAAAAGAAGTATTCTTCTAATCTTGAAAGGGAAAAGGAGTTTAGAAGATTGAACAAGTGATTCTACCTGCTTAGTGAAGGAGCACAATCTTCATGGTATGCATTTTATTCTTTGCAGCTTAAACAAAATTCCATTTTTGTATGTATAGTTGCTTAGAATTTTTTTATCATCAACCTTTAATTTATGCCTATTATTCTGATAGACATAAATATGGGGAGATTGTTAGGATTTATGCATTTGATGATAATATAATTAGTGGAATTATTGTTTATGTAATTGTAACTAGTTTGTGAATAAGTGTTCTATAATTATTCATTTACTAGGTAGCTTTCTATAACTCCTTATCGATCTATAATTCACAGAATTGTTATGAAAATGGATGATATTGATTTTGTATTAGGATTTAATTATCTGTAACAAGTTGTAAATGTTTATCCACCTATGAACTGAGCGATGGATAAAATTGTGAAACTCAGCGATGGATAATATTGGATGCTTATCAACGGATGTGAAAGCAATGGAGTGGCATAATTGTAAATATTGTGAAGCCAAAAGATTCTCACAAATGAAATGAAGGCGGGGGATGTTATCTAAACTGAGCTATGGATACCATCTGAACTGAGCGATGGATAACTCAGTAATGAACCAGTGGGGGATGTAAGGATGTTGCAATTTTGCTAAATGATGGATAATTGAATAGTTATCCACATGTGAACTGAGCGATGGATAAGGGAACAATTATCCACCTATGAGCTCAATTAGCAAGTGATGGTGACATTACAATGATAATAAGACAAGGAGTGCAACATCAACATCAAACAACATGGAAGCCAGTCAAGAATCTATTGACCGGAGATTTTTTTGAAGAATGGAGCATACAAAGTCTATGGACAATTTGGAAGTTATCAAAAATGGTATTTCACATAGATTTGTGTGGTAGGAAAATCTTACTTCTTTTGTAATTGTTTTATTAGAAGCAATTGGTAGGGTTTTATAACACTTGTGTATATAAACAAGTGTGTAGCAGTGTATTAAAATTTTTATCAGTTGTATTATTCACAAGTTCTTTTCTCTCTTGAGCAAAAAGTATTTTTGTAAAAAAAAAAAAGAACAATACACTATAAGTTACAGCTAGGTCATTTGACTTAGAGTTCTTCAAGAGAAAAATAAAATACCTCGGACGGAATAGTTAACTTTGAAAAAATTGTATTTAATGCCCCTTCTACAATCTTATTGTTGTGTATCTGGAAAACAACAGTCATGTAGACTTGTACTGTGTAACTATCATCTGTACTTTGAGCTTTCAAAGATCTTTGACAGTATTATCTTGAGTTGTTGTCATGATTATTGACGAGATAATAACCAAAATGCCCCATATCCAAGAGCCTTGGCCCTCAGGTGCCCCATGGATACGCAAAATCGGGTGTCGTATTATTTTTTTCAAAAAAAAAATAAGTTGCGCAGTTTCGTGAAGCGCATGAGTGCCTGTCTTGCTGTACCGAATGAAGTATCATGCCTTATGCGCAAGACGATTTGCCGTATTACACCCTCGATACGGTGTACGAAACTGCGTATCACCGGGTTCGCAGCATGCAACAGCGTATCCATGGGACATTTTGGATTGTTTTTTGGAAATGGGGTATTTTGGACCATGTAAATTGGAGATGGGGCATTTTGGGCCTTCACCCATTATTGACAGTATTTGTGCATGAACATTTTAATGAACTTTTTTAGAAGTACTATTCTTTTATTCTAATTACAACGACAGTGATCCTAATGTCATGACCATTTCCATGATAACTACTTAACCTGAATACAGATTTACTTAGCCTAACTAAAGACTAAGAGCATGTCCAAGGGCAATCCCTATTTTCATCCCCTAAAGTATAATAAAATAATGATTACTTAAAATATAGGTAACCAAAAAGTTCTTTTACTCCAATGGTGTTACCTATATTCATTACCTATAACTAAAAATAATAATATTTAATCAATATTTTAGGTAATATAGAAAAGGGTTGAGAGTATTGATATAGATATATTATATTATAAGGAAAGAGTGATAATGTGTCATCATAGGGAGTTGTTTTTCTCTCCCCTAAATAAGGGGTTGGATTTTCTCTCCCCTAAAAATTATAGGGGATAGGGACTTCCATTGGAGCATGAATTTTAGAACTAAATCCCTAAAATATGTACATATAGGACAAATATAGGTAAAGACTCTTTGCATTGGAGTTGCTCTGAGAATTAATACATGTTAAGTTGTCATATGCAATCACCTATATCTAACAATTTATATGTAATAATTAATTAATTATATATAAAAAATATTATTAAATTGATTCCGATTAGTGGACCAATTAATCATTCCGATTACCCGATTAATTTCTGGATGGTGCCATTACCGATTGGTTCCGAATCGTGATTTTTACAACACTGATCATTATATATATAGTAAATAATTTAATTATATTTAATTAAAATTATTTCTATTTAATGAAATCAAATATAATATTCTATGTAATTATTACTAGCTTAGAACCCGTGCGATGCACGAAATTTTTTAATATGATATAATTCTATTTAATTTGTCATTAAAAATTTAAGATATGAATTTTGCAGGCTTAAAATGTGTAACTGATATAATTTAATTATAATATATATATATATATATATATATATATATATATATATATATATATATATGCCTTTGCTCCATACAGAACACTCTTATATAACAAACAATAAAGAACACTATAAAATCATTTATTCCAATAGATCCATTGGCCCCGCCAGGGGCACCCAATACAAAAAGTTCCTATTTTTTTTATCTTCTATCCATTCAGCAAAAAAATTTTAAAAAAAAAAAGTTTTTGAAAAAAATCACTATTCATGATGACGTCACTGCTGATGTCATCATGAACAGTGATTTTTTCAAAAAAAATTTAAATTTTTTTTTTTTGCTAAATGGATAGAAGATAAAAAAATAAGAACTTTTTGTATTGGGTATCATGACGAAACTCTTCTATTGAATTAAATATGAGGTGTTCTTTATTGTTCTTTATATAAGGTGTTCTTCATGGAGTGCAACTTTCTCTCTCTCTCTCTCTCTCTCTATATATATATATATATATATATATATATATATATATATATATATATATATATAGGGTTTTGCTCAAATGAGAACCCACAATTAAAATGAGAACTGAGATCTAATCTCAGCCCCACAAATTTTAAATTATTTTAAATCCTATCCATACACATAACACACCCATCACACACCCATCACTGACCACACACGTACAAACACGTACATACACTCCAACCTCCGCACCCCCCCCCCCCCCCCGCACCCCCTTTCCCTACCCACCACGCCACCACCGCCGCGGCGCCGCTACCACCAATAATCACTACCTGAAAATACAAAATCACCACCTTCCAGACACATACCCACCACACACGCACGCACTGCACACACACAAAACACGACCTTACACACACCCCTGCCCCCCACCACCTACTCACCGGAACATATCGCCGCCTCCAACCTCACCCTCCTCTGACCGCCGCCGTCCGTTCAGCCTGACGCATCCACATCCACTAATTTCGAACTCAAATTCACAAAATCAGCGTAATCACGGTTGATTAACTCAACTAATTTGTGTTTGAGTGACGCGAGGTGTGACCAGAGTTCCGACCGGAGAGTTTCGAAGAGGACGAAGGAGATCCGAAATGTACAATTTCGGGTCAAATTTAGGATCCAGAAAAGAGGATTGTTTGAACCGTTGAGGTTGAGGTTGGGGAGTGAGCGGAGTGAGGGTGCAGATCCGAAATTGGAGAGTTTGTGTGTCTTTAGTGTGTGTTTTTGTTGAAGCTACGTTGGTTTTAGTTGGTTAAAATGAAATTAATTTGTTTTATATGATAGTGATACAGGGGAAATTAACAGAGTGGTGATTATAGTTGGAAAAGATGAGTTTGTGGTGATTTTTGGGCTTCCAGTGGTGATTTTTAGTGGTGGCAAGAGGTGGTGGTGGGGATGAGGTGGTTTGTAATTGTTTTGCTTGTGGTGATTTTCGTTATTTGGTGGTGATTTTTGTTGGTGCTGGCGGCAGTGCGGTGGTAGGAGGTGGCGGAGTGTGGTGATTTCCATTTTACAGGTGGTGATTTTTGTTGGTGGTGACCGGAGGTGGTGGCCGGAGGGTGGCGGCAGTGTGGTGATTTTCTGTTTACCGGTGGTGATTTTCTGGGTTGGCCGGAATTTGTCGCCGGAGATGGTGACGGTAAATGGTGAAGAAATGATTGTGGAAGATGATGTTGAATTAAATGAATAATTAAAAAATAAAATTTTAAATATTAATTGTGGGGCTAAGATTTAATTTAGATATAAAAAATGTAAGGCTAGGATTAGATCTCATATCTCACCATAAATAAGGGTTCTCATTTGAGCAAGACCCTATATATATAAATATATATATATATATATATATATATATATATATTGACAATGATATTTTTAGAAAAGGAGATATTTTTGTTAGAAAATATTGAAAATATATTACATTTTAAAGTTTGCTGAAAAAGGTAATCAGTTAGTTATTAGTATTTATAATATGATTAGTTTATTACATTAAATAAAACGAAGTTGAAAAAGATAATATGTTTTAGTTGAAAAAGGTAATTATTAGTTATTAAGAACTACAATATTGTTATTTTGTTTTATAAAATAGAATTGTGCGCAATTACTACAAAATAATTGTGTCCCAAAATAAAGGAAATTGAGTAAAGAATAACCAAAGGTAATTGAGTAAAAATACAAAGTATCATAACGATCGACCAAACTTTCAATGTTTTGGCTATTATATAATAGTATAGATTTTAACAAATGTATCATTATATAAAAATTATAAATGTAAAAAGTTTAAAGTATCAAAATTTAAATCGTTTATGTTTTGTTAACAAAGAAAACATTAAAAACATGATAAAAGAATATTAAGTCACTTAAAAAAAAACTTTATCGGTCAAAAAAATAAGCAAAACAAAACAAAACAAAAATGTTTTTTGAAGAGACAAAGCATAAATATAATAAACATATATAAAGCGATGTAATTATGGATGTAATACATGATTAATGATATTTTTGATAAACAAAAATAATATAAACGGTAATATTTCTATTCTAATAATACACATATGTTACATTTTATATCCATTATGTAACATGCAATTAAAACTAAGTTTCTAAATTTAAATTAAATTAGTTTAAAACCCGTGCGATGCACGGATTACTTTTAATATTATATGATTTTTTTAATTTTGAATTACTTTTTTTTAAAATATAAATTTTTGAGGCTTAAATTTTTAAATGAGATAATTTGATAATAATTATATAAATGTTATCAGTAATATTTCTAGTAAAATAGGAATTTTAGTTAGAAAATATTGAAAAGATGATAAATTTTAGTTGCAAAGGGTAATCGGTTAATTATAAATATTTATAAAGTTATTATTTAATTTTTCAAATAGAATGTCATGATTTAATTGAAAAAAAGAGGTATTAGTTAGAAAAAATTAGAAAGGAAACATGTTTTAGGTGAAAAAGCTAATTGATTAGTTTATAGTAATTATAATTCAATTATGTTATTTTACTAAATAAAATTGCTCGTAATGTATTTAGAAAATGAAAAAATAATGTTGCTCGTGATATATTTAGAAAAAGAGGGTTTTTAGTTAGAAAATATTGAAAAGATGATACATTTTAGATGAAAAACTTAATCGGTTAATTATTAATATTATAATTTTGTTATTTTATTTTATTATAATTGAAAAAAGATATATTAGTTAGAGAAAATAGAAAAGGTAATGTGAAAATTAAAAAGATGACCTGTTTTAGGTGAAAAAAGTAATAAATTAGTTTATTTTAATTATAATTTAATTTATGTTATTTTACTAAATTAAATTGATCTTAGTGTCTTTAGATAGTGAAAAATTAATGTTGCCCGTTATATTTCAAGGAAAAAGGAATTTTAATTATGAAATATGGAAAAGATGATACGTTTTAGCTTAAAAAGGTAATCGGTATTTATTAGTATTATAATATTATTATTTATTTTTATTTTTAGAAATGGAGGGATTTTAGTTAGAAAATATAGAAAAGATGATAGGTTTTAGTTGAAAAAGGTAATCGGTTAATTATTAGTAATTATGTAATTATTATTTTATTTTATTAAATAGAGCCGCCCGTAATATAATTGGAAAAAGAAATAGATTTTAGTTGGAGGAAATAAAAAAGGTAACCTGAAAATTAAAAAGGTGACTGCGAAAAATGTAATTGATTAGCTTATAGTAATTATAATTTAATTATGTTATTTTACTAAATAAAATTGCTTGTAATATTTTTAGAAAATGAGAAATTAATGTTGCCCGTGATATTTCTAGAAAAAAAAAATTAATTAGAAAATATTGAAAAGATGATACATTTTAGCTGAAAAGGGTAATCGGTTAATTATTAGTATTAAATATTATTATTGTATTTTATTAAATAGAACTGCCCGTTATATAATTGGAAAAAAAGGGATTTTAGTTAGAGAAAAGAGAAAAGGTAACGTTTTTAGGCTGAAAAAAGTAATTGATTAGTTAATAGTTTTTTTTTGGTAATTGATTAGTTAATAGTAATAATAATATAATTATCCGTGATATTTCTAGAAAAGAGGGATTTAGTTAAAAAAATATAGAAAATATGATAGATTTTAGTTGAAAAGGATAATAGAAAAGATTATAGGTTTTAGTTGAAAAAAGTAATCGGTTAATTATTGATAATTATAAAATTATTATTTTATTTTATTAAATAGAATGCCCGTGATATGATTAGAAAAAGATAGGATTTAGTTAGAGAAAATTAAAAAGGTAACATGTCCTAGGTGAAAAAGATAATTGATTAGTTTATAGTAATTATAATTTAATTACATTATTTTACTAAGTACAATTGCACGTAATATTTTTAAAAAAGGATAAATTAATATTGTCCGTGATATATCTATTAAAAGAAGGATTTTAGTTAGAAAATATAAAAAAGATGATACGTTTTAGCTGAAAAAGGCAATCAGTTAATTATTAATATTAAAATATTATTAGTTTATTTTATTAAATAGAACCGCTCTTGATATAATTGGAAAAAAGATATTTTAGTTAGAAAAAATAAAAAGGTAACGTGAAAATTAAAAAGATGACATGATTTATGTGAAAAAGATAATTGATTAGCTTATAATAATCATAATTTAATTATGTCATTTTACTAAATAAAATTGCTCATAGTTTTTGGAAAATGAGAAATTAATGTTGCCCGTGATATTTCTAAAAAAAAGGGGGAATTTAATTAGAAAAAATAGAAAAGATGATACATTTTAGCTGAAAAGGTAATCGGTTAATTATTAATATTATAATATTATTATTTTATTTAAATTTAAATAGAAACATCTGTGATATAAATGGAAAAAAAGAGGTTTTAGTAAGAGAAAAGAAAAAAGGTAACGTGTTTTGGTTGAAAAAGGTAAATATCCATGATATAATTGGAAAAAAAGAGATGTTAGTTAGAGAAAAGAGAAAATGTAACCTGTTTTGGGTGAAAAAGGTAATTGATTAGTTAATAGTAATTATTATATAATTATGTTATTGTATTAAACAAAACTGCTCGTACTATATTTTAAAAAAGAAAAATTTTAGTTAAATAAAATGTAAAAGATATTCTATTTTACCTGAAAAAAGAAATTATTTAGTTACTGAAAAATAGAAATGGTAATATGTTTAACCTGAAAAAAGAAATTGATTAATAAAGGAGAAATTTTAGTTAGATAAAATATAAAAGGATATTATATTTTACCTGAAAAAAGAAATTATTTATTTCTTGAAAAAAAGAAAAGATAACATGTTTAACCTCAAGAAGGAAATTGATTAGTTAGTAGATATGTAATTGAGTAAGAGTAAATAAGTAAAATCAACAGGTACCGTACCGACCGACCAAACTTCCTGAAAATTAAAAAGGTGACATGCGAAAAATGTAATTGATTAGCTTATAGTAATTATAATTTAATTATGTTATTTTACTAAATAAAATTGCTTGTAGTATTTTTAGAAAATGAGAAATTAATATTGCCCGTGATATTTCTAGAAAAAAAAAGATTTTAATTAGAAAATATTGAAAAGATGATACTTTTAGCTAAAAAGGGTAATCGGTTAATTATTAGTGTTAAAATATTATTATTATTATATTTTATTAAATAGAACTACCCGTTATATAATTGGGAAAAAAAAAAGATTTTAGTTAGAGGAAAGAGAAAAGGTAAGGTTTTTAGGCTGAAAAAGGTAATTGATTAGTTAATAGTAATTATAATATAATTATCCGTGATATTTCTAGAAAAGAGGGATTTAGTTAGAAAATATAGAAAATATGATAGATTTTAGTTGAAAAAGGTAATAGAAAAGATGATAGGTTTTAGTTGAAAAAATTAATCGATTAATTATTGATAATTATAAAATTATTATTTTATTTTATTAAATAGAATGCCCGTGATATGATTTGAAAAAGATAGGATTTAGTTAGAGAAAATTAAATAGGTAACATGTTCTAGGTGAAAAAGGTAATTGATTAGTTTATAGTAATTAAAATTTAATTACGTTATTTTACTAAGTACAATTGCACGTAATAATTTTTAAAAAGGATAAATTAATATTGTCCGTGATATTTCTATTAAAAGAAGGATTTTAGTTAGAAAATATAGAAAATTTGATACGTTTTAGCTGAAAAAGACAATTAGTTAATTATTAATATTAAAATATTATTAGTTTATTGATATAATTGGAAAAAATAGATTTTAGTTAGAAAAAATAGAAAGGTAACGTGAAAATTAAAAAGATGACATGATTTATGTGAAAAAGGTAATTGATTAGCTTATAATAATCATAATTTAATTATGTCATTTTACTAAATAAAATTGCTCATAGTTTTTAGAAAATGAGAAATTAATGTTGTCCATGATATTTCTAGAAAAAAAGGAAATTTAATTAGAAAAAATAAAAAAGATGATACGTTTTAGCTGAAAAGGTAATCGTTTAATTATTAGTATTATAATATTATTATTTTATTTTAATTTAAATAGAAACATTTGTGATATAATTGGAAAAAGAGAGGTTTTAGTAAGAGAAAAGAAAAAAGGTAACGTGTTTTGGTTGAAAAAGGTAAATGTCCATGATATAATTGGAAAAAGAGAGATGTTAGTTAGAGAAAAGAGAAAATGTAACCTGTTTTGGGTGAAAAGGGTAATTGATTAGTTAATAGTAATTTAGTTAATAGTAATTATAATATAGGCTATTGTTCCAGGGAGAACCATTTTATATGGAGAACCATGGAGAACCATCTCCATTAATCTCAACCATTAGATCTAAATCAAATCCAACTGCTTATAATAATTTAAAATTAAAAAAATAGGCATACACTGAGCTCATCTCCTGCAATCTCTCCGATAATCTCTCCGATTAAATTTCAGCGGCAATTCCTCCGGCTATATGTCTCCGTACTGTATCTCTCTCGCAGACTTCAATTATAATCGATTTTAGATCGTTTTCGCTCAATCTAATCAATCGCAGTTTTCGTTTTCTCTTCGTACGATCTTCTCCTCTCACTTTTCTGTGATTTTCAATGGAAACTATGGCGTCTTCATCAAATCAAGCTCGAAACTATGATTCTACTTTTGATATTGAGTGTTCATCAGGTTTAAATCTTTAACCTTCAGTTTTGTACACATAATTTGTTAATATATGCTTCGATTTTGTAGTATAATCAAATCACAATGTTAAAAACTATGCGTCTACTGTACATTGACTGCTCATCATGCTTGAATCTTTATCCTTCAGTTTCGTACAAAAATAATTGTTAGTTTATGTTTTGATTCTGTAGTAGAATCAAAATTATGTTTGTTACATATTTAGTTGTTCTTTTGAAGTTTATTCTACTGTTTCTGATTCTGTTATCGAATCTAACAAACCTGTAAGATCCTTCAATGATCAGTTATTACTATTCATATTAGTTTCATTTGACTGTTTATGATAAAAGTTCATATTTGTGTGCATATGCTTCCTTTTTAGCTGTATTGAATGATTAGCAATAATTGTTTTATACATATCGTTCGATTTTTAGAGTATTCTATAGTAGAATCACAAATAAATTTACGATTTTATAGGCTTTAGTATTCCATTGTATTCTATAAGCTTTACGATTTTCAGTGCTTCTGATGAACACTTTGATTCTACAATTAACAATAACTTTGATTCTACATCCAACAATTACTTTATTATGTCGGTATTTGTCTTGGTTCTACATTAGCATCAAAATAGTTGCGTAGTTAGTTTTTGTGATTTCAAACTATGTAGTTTTAAAATTATATTTGGTTATGTTATTGCACCACATACAGTAGACCTAATTTGAGTAAGTCGTAGTAGTTGATATCTGCTACGATTAATATTGAACCTAAAGTCATCTCAAGGTATTAGTATCCAATTTTTTTGTTAAGGCTACATTTCCTTGTGTATTATTCTAGCATCGTAATGTCTAGTTTTGTAATCATTTGTACAGGGTGTATAGGTAAAGGTAATTAGGTCTATTTTAAACAAGTTGAAACCTGATGTACACTAATTGCATCTCTGCCTTTTTTCACTATCTTTTACTTGGTTCTTTTACATTATCATAATATTGAATTTAAGGTTTTGAAACATATGTTCCTGAACCTGACTAACATTTTTAATGGTTTATTTTTGTCTTTTATTCAGTCAATGTTCCGTATACTGAAAATAGTGATGCTGTTGAACTTGCATCTGATTCCATTGGTAATGATATGGTCGAAGATTTGTTAGAAGGCTTTGACGATTCTTTTAGTAAAAGCAGCAATTTATGGATTCCTAAAGTGTTTGATGACAAAGTTATACCATACCCTGGCCTTCAATTTACCGATATTGAATCTTGTTTTCAGTTCTACACTGAGTATGGAAGGCAGGGTGGATTTGAGGTTCGGAAGTCAACACAAAAAGTCAGACAAGGCATTATTGTTACGAAATATATAGTCTGTTCAAAAGCAGGGCACCACGAAACTTCTATGTCAAAAAATCTTGTTGCTAAATCAGATTCATCTCATTCATCCAGAACCATTGATGTGCAAGTTAAATGTAGGAGGACTGTCACTAAGAAATGTGAATGCAATGCAAAGATAATTCTCAAGTACATGGGCTTGAATTGCTATGTAGTTTCCTCTTTTATTGAAGGTCATAACCACCCATTAACATCTGCATGTGACAAAGAATTTCTTTGGTTAAATCGATGTATGACTTCTTTTGAGCGTCGATTTGTTTTAGATTCTGCAAAATCAAACTTAGGCCCATATAGAGCTCACAACCTCTGCAAGTCCATTTCTAGCTCTTACTCTTCTGTTGGTGCAACTGCTGTGGATTTCCAAAATTGGATGAGGGATATTAAGCTTTACATTGGTAAGCATGATGTTGACATGCTGCTTCAAAAATTTGAAAATAAACGGGACACATCTGATGGAGGCTTCTTTTATGAATATCAGACAGATTCAAATGGCCACCTAACTCGTTTATTTTGGTGTGATGTTCGAGGGCGCAGAAATTATGATGTTTTTGGAGATGTTGTGTCTTTCGATGCAACATATCGTACAAATAAGTAATTTTTTTAATGTACCTTTACATTCAATCATCGTTCAGTCATTCACATATATCACTGACTATATTATTTATTTATTTGTATTACATATATAATATGGTATTTGTGCCATTCATTGGTGTCGATAATCATTGGAAAAGTGTTACATTCGCTTCTGCTTTGCTTAACCAAGAGAATGAAACAAATTTTACATGGGCGTGTGAGACTTTTCTAAAAGCTTTTACACGCCCTCCAAAATGCATAATAACTGATCAGTGTCTTGGGATGAAAGTAGCAATTGATACAACATTTCCCCGTGTTATGCATCGATACTGTATGCGGCATATCATGCAGAAGTTTCCAGCCAAGGTAAATGAATTCTTGAAATTTTTAACTTTAAAACCAAATTAGTATTGGTTTTCATATTTGGCATTTTTCTTATGAGTTTATGTTTCTTTTTTTAAAAAATAAAAATAAAATTGTAGACTGGTCCTGTTTTATGTGCGGATACTGGTTTCATGGAAGTACTTAATAAGTTTGATTTAAATAGTTGTTCTACTGTATAACCAAATTTTGCCAAATTTTGGTTCTATTACAGAAGCACAAAACTTGTTCTATTACAGAATCATAGTTTATACCTTACTATTTGTACACAAAACTGGTTCTATTAAAGAACCACAAATACAACAAATGTAATAAAACCAAATTAGTATTGGTTTTCATACTTGGCATTTTTCTTATGATTTTATGCTTCTTCTTTTTTTAAAAAAATTGTAGATTGGTCCTGTTTTTTGTGCGGAGTCTGGTTTCATGGAAGCACTTAATAAGTTTGTTTGGTCGTCACACTTGACGGTTGCTGAATTCAAAAAAGGTTGGGATGCGGTGCTTAAGGAATTTGGATTGACTGAACATGTTTGGTTGAAAGAGATCTATTCTATTAGAGCCTCATGGATTCCTGCCTTCTTTAGGGACAAGCCAATGAGAGCATTAATCAGAACAACTTCAAGGTCAGAAAGCAGCAACTTTTTCTTTAACCATTTTGTTCAAAAAGGTGACACACTTTCAGAGTTCTACTTGTGTTATGAGAGTGCCATTGACAAACAGTTTCATGATCAAAAGAAACTGAATAATACTGATTTGAATTGTATTCCACAACCTATAACTGAGAAGGATATTGAAAAGCATGCAGCTCGGCTTTACACTCGTTCTATGTTCTACAAGGTTCAAAAACAAATAAAGGCGAGTTGTTTTCATATCAGTCTGGCAGGCCAACCAACGGTTGTCGATGGTGTGAATAAGCACATAGTTCATGATAAAAGTTTGAACGGGAAGTTTTTTGAGGTTGTCTTTTTTCCGTCGACAAATGATGTAAGCTGTTCTTGCAAGCTTTTTACTAGAGTGGGTTATCTCTGTCGACATTGTTTTTACTATTTAGGTCTTTGGGGGGTGGATAAAATTCCACATCAGTTCTTATTAAAGCGCTGGATGAGAAATGCAGATAGATTTTGCAAATTGAAGTTTTCTGCTGAAACCGAAATTAGTAGTGATGGGCAGATAATTAGAGATACATCAAATAAAATATGGAGGGAGTACCAAGCTTGCTTTGATAATGTTTCCAGTAATGTAAATGGTTTACAGTATTTGTTGGATGAAATGAAGTGTTTGAGGACTAGAATTGAAGAAAAATATGAGAAGTGTCCAGTAACAAAGGATGACATGCTTCAAGAAATATTTGGTGTTAGGCCTTCAGGATCAACTAGTGTTCGTCCGCCACTGCCAAGTAATAATAAAGGAAGCCGAAAAAGGATTCCTGGTCCTGCAGAGTTAAGTTGTGATGGTAAAAAGAGAAAACTGAAGAAGTGCAAAGGATGTGATTCGTATGGCTATCATGATAAACGTACTTGCCCGGGAAAAGTGAAACAGGTTCAGGGCGTTCAGATTCAATCAATTCAGTCCATGCAACCTCCAACTTTGGATGGTCAGAATGTTCATACGAATGGAATCCCTAATCCCAGTATTGAAGTACACCCTCCGTCTTTGGATTGTCAGAATGTTCAGACGAATGGAATCCCCATTTCCACTATTGAAGTACAAACAGGTAACTCTTGCTAATTGTTTTATTTCCATACTAGCTGCATCAAAATGAATTTTTAAGTTAACTGTTTACTTGTTTGTGTATAGAGCTTTATAGTTTTACAGTTGAGTGAAAAAATTAAAGTATTGTTTTTGTTTTCATGCAGCGTGTTCAGAAATAGAGAGGATTGAATCCAACACTTTCACTGAGGGAGTTCATGGAGTTAAAGATTGAAACTCTGTTCTGTTTAAACATTGATAAAAGATTGAAAATGCTCATTTCTGACTACTTCTTTGTTTACAGTTTGAATATCTGAATAATGTCAATTTTCTTTGTTTTGTATGAATTTTTTTGTTCCTACATTGTAAAAAGACACCGTTTTTCTTAAACGCTTTTAAACATCCTTATTAGTTGATGTTCTTTGTATTGTATTTTTTTATTCTAGTGCTCTATAAAATTACTTAATCTGTCACTAATTGATAATCAAATCTTTCGATTTGTAGTTTTTTCCTTTCTATTGATTCCATAGTAGAAGCAAAAGATAAATACTTTTGTTTCTGTTGCAGAATCATGTGGATATTCACCATGAAATGAACACATTACACAAATCCAAACCACTTATATACAAGACTAATTTGTACAGAATCAAAGTTATTTACAACAAATTACCATAATTTCTTCAACAGATTTATTTACAAGCAATCACAAAATAAAAGTTGCACTTTAACCAACAAGTCTAGATTAAATAAAACATAGTAAATGATCAAGTGTTCAGGATCCTTTTCAACACTAGTCGACCTCCATGTTGCTGTCATGCCCTTCAGCTATATCATTTTCCCTATCAGGTGAAATAACCGATCTAATGGCTTGACGAGGCGGACCTGCATAATTAGGATCACCTGCATGACTAGCGGCAGTACTAGAGGTTTCCTCAGAAAGATTAACAAGAGGATCAGTAGAGCAGTCCATGAGATTATAATCTCTCTCAAATCCTGGTTTGTGAGGACATTTATTTTCAAGTTTGTGATCAGGGCTGCAACATAGTGAACATGATCCATTTTGCAGGTATTCTATGGTAATTCTTGCATGGGTGAAGGTTTCATCAATACCAGGAACTACAACAAGAATGTGTTTTGGCCTAGAGTGCATAAGACCCATTTCAAGACATATCTTGGCAGAATATCCAGTCTCATTTCTGGCAGCGGTAGTCCAGGTACTAAGCCCATCCTTGTGGATGATTGTACCTAATGCCTCAGCAATATATGTAAGCCCTTCCACGGACCAATATGGCCTTGGAATATTTTTAATGTTCACCCACTGGGTACATGTATCAAGGGTGTGTTTGATGGAAGGATATTTGTGAATTACAGGACCAAAAACAAAGGTCATCCCTTCTATATTTATAGGCCCTAGAGAGATGACTTTGTCCCTTATTTCTTCATTGTCAAATTTAAAGTAAAAGAAGCCCGATTCATCAAAATTTATAAAATTAAAACCCAAAGATTCAAACCTTGATGACATGAACTGTTGTACCATTTGAAGGTTAGACTTCTTGTTTAAAGCATGATCAACAAAATAGCCTAAGCAACTAAGTTTTCAAGCCTTTTCAGCATTTACAAATAATTGTAATGGAGGATGGACAATTGTGGAGCAATTATAGGAAGAGCAGTGATAAGTGTTGTGAATATCATTGCCTGATTCATTCGAAATAGCATCAAAAAGCGAACATTTATAGTAGTCTAATGGAGTTATGTTAGGTCCGATAAGATTGTAGAAGGGGGGGTTGAATACAATCTTTACCTTTTTATCGAAATTTGTCTTTTAAATAAAATTTGATAAAGACAAATTTATGTGCGGAATTATTTAACACAATTTTTCAAGTTGAATATAACTGTATATTAACTTGATGTGGTGTTACAAAATCAGTATAACAACTTATCAAGATGTTAATAACTAATTAGAAAATTCGACATGAACTTTTCTAATTTAGTTAATAATAATCAAGATAAGAACTAGGAAACTTAATTCGCTAGTAGTACAAGAATCAAAAATAAACAAGTTCTAGCAGATAGAATATAACAAAGATGAAGAACTTGAATTTCTGGGAATTGTTTAAGCTTTGGTGTTCTTGATATTCTTGAGAGAGAATTCTGTTCTGCTGTGTTTTTCCGTTATGACATAATCTGCTGTGTTCTGTTCTTTTATATTAGTAACAGGTCTTGCTGGCTTTCTGTAGGATATTTAACTGCTCCAGCATGACTTAAACTGCTACCAAGACTTGATTTTCCTTCATTAAGACTTACACAAACCTCCATTAAGACATATATTTTGTCGGTATGACTTAACAGAAATTCGGTAAGACTTACAACAGCTGACAGAGGTCGGTAAGACTTAATTCAGGTCGGTAAGACATAATCCTGAAAAGTTTCTGTCGGTATGACTTAAAATTAGGTCATACCGAATTTTCCTTCTCCAAGACTTAATCCAATCTTCTTTCTTTAAGTCATATTGATCCATTTAATTAATTAATGATTAACTAATTCATATTTAATTGATACAATAATTAATTTAATAAATAAATTAATTCTTCCAGAATTAATTCATTTAATTAAATCAACTAAATGATTTATATCAATTATAAATGAATTTAATTAAATCAATAAATAATTAATTTAATTCTTACAAACCACTAAAGGTAGTAAAGAATTACCACTGATTTGTGTTGACGTTCGATGTACTGTCTGGTTCATGAACGACTAACTTCAACGATGCTTCTTCACTTTTGACTATAGGTTGTGGTTTATTTCTTCTCTCAATTCTCTTGTACTGTAACTGACCTTCAAACTATCACTCGAAAAATCTCTGTCACTGTTCAAATGAATCAATTCACTTCAATGCTGTACTGGGGCTTGATCAGATAACTGAATCGTCTTCCAGTGTATGACATCAAAACTATAGATTGACTTTTCTTCTTTCTTCTGACAGATAATACTTCTTGAGATTCATGTGACAGTTCATATGTATATTTACTTATTACAATTTGGTTTAAGTTGATTAGGATCCTCTAAGTACAAATAGGCTGAGTCATATGCCTTTCAATATCCCCCTATTTGTTTGTTAGACAATAACAAGCAAATTCCTAGAGGATACCTCAACTAATCCAACTTAACCAAATGAAAGATAAAACTTTAAATACTAAGTAAATATGAAAAAAAAAGTTCTGGTTTATATTTAACATTTGCCAGATTCAAACATGAAAGATAAATACAAGATAGATGATCCTCTAGACTGATCATATGATACAAATTCCTATCAAGATTTATCTAAGCTCTAAAAATATAACATGTAGAGCAATTCTTTTTCTTTAGTTGTCTTCCCTTCTGAATTCTCCTTCTTCTGGCCCATCTGTGACTTGAAGTTTCATGTGTAGATCAGAATCAACAAGACGTTCTCTTCTTGATGACAATCCTTGAGGTAAGACTAAAGGAATTCCAAGCTTCTTTCTCAATTCACCTTGAAATTTCTTGTAATCTTTTATGTTCGTTTGTGCATAGGAACGAATGTGATCTGCAGCTATTACCTTTTCTTTAGTCAAGAATCCATGATTTCTGAGAGCATATTCAGCATATACCAAATTATTTGCATGATGTTCGTATAACTCATCTGTCTGAAGATTGATTGAGTGAAGTACCTCTCCCTTAAGAAATTTTACTTGTGGAGGTTCCTTAATCACTTCTGGTCCAGCTCTTTCAGCAAATTCTTTGAACTTTTCATGTAACAACACACCTAGCTCAGAAGATGTTCTTACCTTAGGCCTAAGTACCCATATCTCTGTCAGTGATCTGTCATAAAAGAACTGAATAGATACTCTGAAAGTTCCAACTTTATGACAATCTACAAATATTACCAGCTCATCAGATTTGGGTTCAAATGCAGTAGTTATCCTGATGACTTCTACCTGTAAGGCCTTTATATACATATCATGAATTGGATTTGCCAGTTTGAATTCCTCGAGAATTTTTCCAAGACGACGATCTTCATAATCAGAACTCTGAGGTGAATCAATTGCTCTTTGAGCATGTTCCCATTTGTCACCGCTCTTTAGTCTGATATATGTCTTTCTCTTCTCAACATTTATAGCATGTAGTCGTTGTAATGCTTGCTGTTCAGCTTTCTGAAGTTCTTCATTTCGTGAAATTTGCTCTAATGATTTTTGAAGTTTTTCTTCTCTCATTTGCAAATTAGCTTCCCTTTGAGCAAATAATTCTTCAGATTCTTTCTCAGCTTGTTGAGTTTCAAATTCAGATATCACTGGTCCTTCATCTTCCCAGTGACTAAGATCAGGTTCAGGAAGTTCTTCACCTTGATCAGGGAATTCAAGATCAGCAAAAACATCGAAGTTATCCGGTTCACCCGTGTAATAATAACCTGTGTTCTTGTCTTGAATTTCTTCTTCAGTTTCTTCAACTACTTTCTTCCTCTTATCTTCACCTTGGTCAGATTTACCAGATTTTCCTTCTCCTCCCTCTCTTTCTTTAGTTTTATCTTGTCTTTCTTTAGTTTTATCTTGTGACCCCTTTGATTTCTCCCCCTTAGATGAGGAATCCTCTACAGATTTATCAGTTGCCCCAGCTTCAGGATCTTGTTCATCATCATCACCATCCTTGCTTGTAAAGAATTCAATTTCTTCATTTGTAGGTTTGCGACTTTGACTTACAAGATTAAACAAATGTCTTAACCCTTTAGCCTGGTGTGCATTTTGCTTTTAGATCTGGTCCAGACGAGAATCAGTAGATTCCTGATTGTGCTGTACCTCTGACTGTAGATTATCAACTTTCAAGGAAATCTCAGAAATTAACATGTCTTGAGCAACAGTAATATCTCCAGAGTCATCAAGTGCCTTTTCATGAGAGAGTTCGAGAGAATCTATCTTCTTGGTGAAAGATGTCTTTAAGTAGTTAATGTCCTTCTTGATTACAGCAAGCTGACTGTTGACAGAGGTGGATGAAGAAAATCGCTCACCCACTTGCGCTTTAAGGATTTCTGTTTCAGCCTTGTTGACTGCAAGTTCTTTCTCTAAAGCAGTTATCTTTTCTAATAATGAGAGAGTGTATGTGTCAGTGTGTGCCTGACGTTCACTTTGAGATCCACTCACCTGAAGTGCATGTGTTTCACTCAATTTTATGGTATTCCTCACATCACTCCTCTCAGATTCCTTAGCTGCTTCCAGATTTGTACCTGCATGTAAAATCACCCTAGCCTCCTCTAGGAAGGTCAGTGGTGGTGCAATGGGAGTTCGCAAATCCCTTTCCTTAATCAAATCTACTTGAACATTTGAAATTGTTGACTGAATTGCTTCAGTAGTAGATTGATCAAGTTGCCTTCCACCTTCTCCAGTCGAAACTGCGAGTGGAAAATCCCTTGAGGGAGCCAGGAGTGTTTGTCCTGGGAGGGGAGATGATGGTTCTATTAAAGTTGGCTGAGAACCAAGATTTCCCTCTAAAGTCTGTGAAGGCTCTTCTACCGTAACTATGGTAGGCACTGTCACATTTTCTACGTGCTCTCCTTGCAATGTGTCCTGAGACTCATTTAAAGGTATGTCTTCCCCCATTGTGAGTAATAGGGGTGGTGTGCTTGACTCACTACAAGGTGCCGCGGCCCTATGGCGAATTTCAATAGAATCATCCTGTTGAGAAGATGATTCTAGTAACTGTGTAACGGCCATATCAACTTCCATATCCTGTTGGGAGGATATAGACGGGCTTACAGTTGCCTCAGTTTGAGTTCTACTTTTCTTTTCTAGAGGCATAGCTGTGGGTTCACTCATACTATCACTACTGATTCGACTTCTTTTAACTTGCAATTTCTTTCTGGAGTGAAATGATATGAGTTTTGTTGGTTGAGTGTTTGGCTCTACGACCTTGGTTAGAGGTTGTGGTACTACAACCCCTTGGTCAGACCTACCAACCACTTGGGTTCCAGAAATAGATTGAGAAGTAGTAGTTTGAGGAACGGAAGGCAATACCTGGTCAGCTGATTCCGCAACAGTCTCTGATAAGATGGGTTGATCTGATTCAGGTTCAGGGACAGATGCAGTTTCTTGCACTGGATGTTCAACAGCAAGTGCAGCTGGCTGAGGAACAATTTGCTGAGCAGGTTCAACTCGTTTATTGCCTTGATCTTCATTATCAACAAGTATGTTTTCCACTGGTGGTTCAGGGTTTTGTTCAGGTTGTTCAGGTTCTGGTACAGGTTCAATGACAGGTAGTTGTATATAATTTGACATGTATTGGGTGACAACTACAGGTATGTTTGTGAATTTAGGCTTGTTGCTGTACTCCGTGAACAATCTGGTAGTAGGTTTACCTGACGCCAGTGATTCTCCATTCAGGAATTGGGCTTGGTTTTCTAGTTCCACAAGATGATTAAAAATCAATGACAAGAATCTTGGATAATAACATGATACTTTATGTCCATTATCAAAATTCTTCTTTGCATTAATGATTCTTCTAACCATCGGAACACACAGTAGTCTACCAATATTAATTCTTCGGTTATGTGCAACTGCATATCCAATATGCTGCAAGAAAGATGGTAATACCCCGAAGTTCCCTTTAGTAGAATTGGCAAAGACTCTACCTAATGTGTCAAACAGATAATCCCATTCCTGAACGAAGTTCTTTTTATTCCAGACAGTTTGATCAGGACTGTCTTGATAGAATACACCATTCAAAAAATTTACCAATTCTTGATCTGATGGTAATTCTTCGAAATTATCAGTTGGAAAATTTAAGACCGTATTTATTGTATTTTCATTCACTGTGTACTGATTGTCTCCTACAGAGAAGACAAAAGATCTGTTATCATTAGAAATGACAGCAGTAGTACACATGATTCGCAAAGGTTCAATTTTCAGAGGAGCATCCAATCTCAAATCATTGCGAACCAGTGAATTTTCATTTAAAAAACGAATCCACGGTCGAAAACGTTCAACTGAACACTTTTCTGGATCAAAATAACCGATTAAATTATGTTTAATAATTTCAAATCGATCAGCCATTTTAATCAAGATTTAATTTCTTTGAAAATTTCAGATTTTACAAAATAATGATTTAAAAATTAATTTTTCGAATTAATAATAAATTAAAAATTCGAAATAATTAAAAGTTCTTCAAAAATTCTGAAAATTTCACACAATAATCTCCTTACACACACGAACACACGTATATTTGTAGTTTTGCAAGAATCAAAACCAATTAATCAGAAAATCAAATCGAATTTTCAATTTTTTCGAACAAAACTTCTTCAAAATCGAACCAAAACACGATTCCAAATACTCAAAACGTAGATAATCAGACACGGAGTTGAGTTATGTGATTAATTCGTGATTAACAGCAAGATTTGAGACGAAAAATGGGCATGAACGATCGTGTATATGCGTGTATATATGTGTGTATCTGAGAGTGTTTTCTGTGACTTAACACGAGAAAGACTTAAAAAGAAATAAGACTTAACATCTTCTAACTGTTATATATATACTAGTTTAGACGAACAAGACTTAAAAATTATTAAGACATAACTGTTATATATATATATATATATATATATATATATATATATATATATATATATTAGATACAAATATGACTTAATTAAAAAAACAAGACTCTATTATGACTTATTAAACTATTAAGACATAAATCAATATGACTTAACTAACACTAACTCGATTAAGACTTAAACTAATTAAGACTTAGAATTATATATAAACAATACTTAACTAATAATTCGAATAAGACTAAAAGATAAAAAAGAGAATTATTCTAATAAGACTTAATGTTAACAGACTTATTAATATGACTTATTCTTTACAGAACCTCGGTAAGACTTAACCTGTTTAAGTCATACCGAATTTTTTAAGTCATATTAAGAGTTTTATCTAATTTTAAGTCATATTTACTTTAAACAAACATTAAAAACCACACTAAAATATACAATTAATTAATAAAAACAATAAAAATATTATAGAAAATTAAACAAATAATAAAAATAATTATAAATACCATATGCTATCCTATTAACGAAAACAAAGCAATATTAACAGGACAAACATTACAAAACATATGATAAATTAATTACTAAAATAAAAATAAATATCTACAAATATTCTAAAAATACAGAAGTATGAAGTATTAAATAATATGAATAAACAGAGTGAAAAATAACTAAACAAGCAAGAAAATCAGATGGTAAAATAATTATACAAGTGATTTCAAACAACAAATATTCACATAATAATCACTTGCAAAATTATTAAAGATCAAATTTCAGATATTAACAGTATTAATTACTAGGACTGTTTAACATACCCAATTCACTAACAATTCTAGTGAATGAGGATTCATTAAGCGACTTAGTAAAAATATCTGCAGTTTGATCTCCAGAGCCTACAAATAGTAGTTCCACTGTACCATTCATTACATGCTCTCTTATAAAATGATACCTTATGTCAATGTGCTTTGTCCTTGAGTGCTGCACAGGATTGCTTGCGATTGCTATGACACTTGTATTATCACATAAAATAGGAATATTTTCCAATACAATGCCATAGTCCATTAATTGATTCCTTATCCATAAGATCTGAGCACAACAGCTTCCAGCAGCTATATATTCAGCTTCGGCTGTAGAGTTGGAAACTGTTTGCTGTTTCTTACTGAACCAGGATACCAATCTTCCACCTAGGTATTGACAACTCCCAGATGTACTTTTCCTGTCTACAACACTTCCTACATAGTCAGAATCTGTATATCCAATTAAAGTAAAACCAGTTTCATTAGGGTACCAGATGCCTAAATTAGGCGTACCCTTTAGATATCTTAAGATTCTTTTGACAGCAGTGAGATGGATTTCTTTAGAGTTCTCTTGGAACCTTGCACACAAGCATGTGGCAAACATTATATCTGGTCTACTAGCAGTTAGGTAAAGCAATGAGCCAATCATACCTCTATAGCCTGTGATATCTACCTTGGCAGAACTTTCACATAAACCAATTTTGACAGCTATAGTTGATGGTGTCTTTGCTGATGAGCACTCCTCCATGTGATATTTCTTGAGGAGCTCCTTAATGTACTTGGATTGACAAATAAATATTCCATCTTGTCTCTGACTTATTTGTAATCCAAGAAAGAATTTCAGTTCTCCCATCATGCTCATTTCAAACCTACCCTGCATTAACTTAGAAAACTTCTTGCATAGAAGCTCATTAGTAGACCCAAATATAATATCGTCCACATAGACTTGGACTAGTATTATATCATTCTTATGTCTTTTAATGAAGAGCGTTTTGTCTATGACACCTCTTATAAAACCATTTTCTAATAGAAATTCAGAGAGAGTGTCATACCATTTTCTTGGGGCTTGCTTAAGACCATACATAGCTTTGTAAAGAAAGTAGACATAGTCCAGGTGATCTTGATCTTCAAAACCAGGGGGCTGTTCTACATACACTTCTTCATCTAGCTTACCATTCAGAAAGGCACTCTTGACATCCATTTGATAAACTTTGAATCTTGAATAGGATGCAAATGCCAAGAATATTCTGATGGCCTCAAGTCTTGCCACTGGAGCATAGGTCTCGTCATAATCAATGCCTTCAGCTTGAGAATAACCTTTAGCTACCAGTCTTGCTTTGTTTATTATCACCGTGCCATCTTCATCTAGTTTGTTTCAGAATACTCATCTTGTGTCCACCACTTTTCTATCTTTAGGTCTGGGTACCAGCTTCCATACTTCTAGTTGCTTAAATTGATTGAGTTCATCTTGCATAGCAACCACCCAATCAGGATCAGATAGAGTTTCTCCTACTTTCTTAGGTTCCATGACAGACAGGAACCCAGAATAGTTACATTGATTCTGATAAGCTCTTCTTGTTTTAACACCAACATCTGGATCACCAAGAATCAGCTCAAAAGGATGAGCTCTATTCCAAACAGTTTGTCTGGGAAGAATTGATCTTGACGATTCGCCTTGATCTTCTGTATGATGTTGAGTATGACTTGTTGACCCTTCATTATCTCCCCCTGAGTTGTTGCCAGTTTGACTTATTGATGGTTCAAGAGTATCAGTGGTGTCTTGAAAATTATCATTGTTTTCACCAGCATCATCTTGATCATTACCATCAACATTTGGATTGTTATTATCAGCAACAACGTCAGGTTGATTGTCATCATCTGAATCTGAGTCTGACATATCATCAAACTTAAGCTTTTCAGATGGATCTTCATTTTGGATATTTGGGAGTTTTGTGTCATCAAATGTAACATTGACACTTTCCATAGTTTTCTGTTGATCAATAAGATACACCTTGTAGGCTCTTCTAGTATAACCAATAAATATTGCTTCATGTGCTTTTTCTTCAAATTTACCACCTTGATCATCTCCTTCTTTCAGCACAAAGCATTTTGTCCCAAATACATGGAAGTACTTGAGAGTTGGTTTCTTGTCATGTACAGCTTCATATGGTGTCTTCATTAAGTATTTATTGATAAGTGTTCGATTCTGGGTATAGCATGCAGTGTTGACAGCTTCAGCCCAAAAGCTCAATGGAAGCCTTGATTCACTTAGCATAGTACGTGCAGCTTCAATCAAGGTTCTATTCTTTCTTTCAACTACCCCATTTTGTTGAGGAGTTCTGGGAGTCGAGTACTGTCTAGTTATACCCTTTTCAGTGCAAAAGTCATTCAGAACTGCATTCTTGAATTCAGTTCCGTTGTCTGACCTTATAGCTCTTACTGGACGATTAGAATCCAGCTCAATTAACTTAATTTGATCAACTACCAGTTGTGGAGTTTCATCTTTTGAGTTCAGAAATAGTACCCATGTGAATTTTGAGAAATCATCAACAATCACTAGAGCATATCTTTTTCTTGACATAGACATCACACTAACTGGACCAAACAAATCCATATGGAGAAGTTGTAATGGTTCAGTTATTGATGATATGTTAGTGCTCCTGTGAATTGCCCTTTTTAACTTCCCTTTTTGACAAGCATCACATAGACCTTCCTGAGTAAATTCAATCGAAGGTAACCCTCTCACCAACTCTCTTTTCACTAGAGAATTCATTGTTTTGAAGTTTAGGTGAGAAAGTTTCTTGTGCCATAACCAACTTTCATCAGTGGATGCCTTTGAATAAAAACATCTAATTTCTTCTGTGCTTCCAGAGTTCATATTGGCTATGTACAAGTTTCCTTTTCTTACTCCAGTCAACTGTGGCCTTTCATTTCTCTTGTGTGATATTAGACAATTCTTCTTGTTGAAATGAACTTCATAACCTTTGTCACAGAATTGACTAATACTGAGCAAATTGTGCTCAAGGCCGTTCACAAAAGAGACATCTTCAACGATAACATTTCCAGCTTCTAATCTGCCATATCCATCAGTTTTACCTTTGCTATTATCTCCAAAGGTAACGACTGGGCCGGCCTTCTCCACCACATTTGTCACCAGGGCTCTATCTCCGGTCATATGCCTTGAACATCCACTGTCCAGAATCCACATGACTCATTCAACCTGTTTCAAACCCTGCAATGACAAATTGGTTAGACTTTCTTCGGAACCCAAATTTGATTGGGTCCGGAGTACTTAAAGAATTGACCTTTATCAGGTAAAGCAACACTTTTTATTTTAACAACATTTTCTTCAGGTACTGGACATTTAACCCTGTAAACAGCTTTAGCTTGTTTTGGTTTCAGCTTGGGTAACCATGTCTTTACCATATCCTGAGAAGGACTTGGAGTCCTAATCTTAGAATTAGGTGATTTTTCAGTCCTGGATCTAACATGTTTATTTCTGCTCATATGCTGTCTAGGAACATTCTTATTAACACATGCATGATTACCGTTAAAGTAAGCAGACATTATATTAAAAGCACAAGACATGCAATTAACAGCATCACACTTTTTATGAGCAGTATCAATAACAGGAATAGCATGCATGGTAGATATGTTGTTGCATTTATTCATGTTGTTACTTCTACTACTAGTTTTCAAGGAACTAGTAGACTCATCAACTCTTTCTGTTTTCTTAAACACAGTCTCTCTATCTTCATCATTTTTAACAACTTGATTACTTTCTAAGACTACGCCATTAGCTAAATCCTCAATGCGCATCTCTTCCTTAATGATTAAAGATGTAGTATCCAAAGGTTCTGCTATGGATGTCTTAAAGAGTGGGTTACTAACACCCTTAAGCACTATTGGGATACCCCTTTCTACAGCACTGACACGATTAGGGGTAATAATGCTTTTTCGACCAATAGCTTCATTATAATCAAATCCAATTCCTACGGTTTGATTAATAGCTTGTTGGTTAAACAACTCTTTAGCCACTTTACATGAATTAGAAGTAGCACTAACCCTTATTTCTAGCTCAGCTATTGTTTCGCATTGTTGAACCACTATCAATGCTAGAGACCTCTCAAGTTCTTTTAGAATTTTTATTTCTGATTTTTGTTTATCATGGCAATTTTGTACATCGTGTAATTCTGATAATTGATTACTAAGATCTGTATTTAACAAATTTAGCTTTTCAATCTCTCTATTAGCATTACCTAGTGTATCACTAAGTTGATAGATATATTGACTTTCAGTACATGATACCTCAGATGAAGTACCACTGGAGTTATCAGATTTTGCCATCAGGGCAAGATTGCCATACTCTTCATCTTCAGAGTCTGTATCATCCCAACTCTTTCCAGCAGCCACATAGGCTTTACCTGTCTTCTTCTTCTCAGATCCAAAGTCTTTTCTTTGGTTTTGTTTTGGCTTCTGACATTCAGTAGCGAAATGTCCAAGTTCATTACAGTTGTAGCATCTAATTTTACTTCTTTCAACTGCTCCAGTTTTGTAACCTCCTCTGTTACTTGAGGATGAAGAACCTCCTCTCTGGAACCTGTTATAGTTAGATTTGTACCTGAACTTGGGATTCTTCCTGAATCTGAAGTTGCTGAATTTCCTTACCAACAAAGCCACGGACTCATCTTCCAACTGATCTAGCTCTTCTAACGAATAGAAGTCTCCTTCATCTGGACTAGCATTCGTTTGACCAACTTCAACTTCAAGCTTAACACTGTCAACATTACAAGGTTGAATAACCTTATCTTCCACTTCCTGTTTGTTCTCAACAATAAGAGCTGTAGAAGTATTAGCAACTCTTCCTTTTCCATAAATCTCCTTTTGTTGAGATTGTTCCAGTTCATAGGTTTTTAAAACACCAAAGAGTCTTTCTACAGTAATTTCACTTAGATTCCTCGACTCTCTGATAGCTGTAATTCTATGTTCTAGATGAACAGGCATTGACAGTAGAAATTTTCTGTTGATCTCTTTCTGAGTGTAATACTTGCCATGCATCTGTAAATTGTTGACAAGTTTGTTATATCTTTCAAACACATCTTGAATACTTTCATTGGATGCTGATCGAAAGTGTTCATACTCAGATGTCAGAATTTCTAGTCGATTCTCCCTAACTTCCTCTGTTCCTTCATTCACAGTTTCAATGGTTTCCCACATTTGCTTTGCAGTCTTGCAGTTAATCACATGACTGTACATTACAGAGTCTAGAGAGTCTATTAAGATCAGTCTTAAATTAATGTCAAGTCCAGCTTCCTCTCTTTCAACAAGAGTGTATTCAGAAGAATCTTTGTGTACATACCTTGCAGGGGAAATAACTTTTCCATCAGTAACAACTTCAGGAATTAATCCAAAAGGTATTATTGGTCCTTCTGATAAGACTTTCATGTATTTAGGATTTGCAACCTCGAGGAACATTAACATTTTGTTCTTCCACATATCATACCTATTTTTGTCATATATGGGAATTTTCACAGTTCCAACTTTAGAAGACATGATGAATTTTTTAAGAGAGTTAAAAAATTCGGGGATGATTTTTAATCGAGTAAAATGGGATCTTTGATTTGTGTATCAATCAATCTGCTCTGATACCAATTGTTAGGTCCGATAAGATTGTAGAAGGGGGGGTTGAATACAATCTTTACCTTTTTATCGAAATTTGTCTTTTAAATAAAATTTGATAAAGACAAATTTATGTGCGGAATTATTTAACACAATTTTTCAAGTTGAATATAACTGTATATTAACTTGATGTGGTGTTACAAAATCAGTATAACAACTTATCAAGATGTTAATAACTAATTAGAAAATTCGACATGAACTTTTCTAATTTAGTTAATAATAATCAAGATAAGAACTAGGAAACTTAATTCGCTAGTAGTACAAGAATCAAAAATAAACAAGTTCTAGCGGATAGAATATAACAAAGATGAAGAACTTGAATTTCTGGGAATTGTTTAAGCTTTGGTGTTCTTGATATTCTTGAGAGAGAATTCTGTTCTGCTGTGTTTTTCCGTTATGACATAATCTGCCGTGTTCTGTTCTTTTATATTAGTAACAGGTCTTGCTGGCTTTCTGTAGGATATTTAACTGCTCCAGCATGACTTAAACTGCTACCAAGACTTGATTTTCCTTCATTAAGACTTACACAAACCTCCATTAAGACATATATTTTGTCGGTATGACTTAACAGAAATTCGGTAAGACTTACAACAGTTGGCAGAGGTCGGTAAGACTTAATTCAGGTCGGTAAGACATAATCCTGAAAAGTTTCTGTCGGTATGACTTAAAATTAGGTCATACCGAATTTTCCTTCTCTAAGACTTAATCCAATCTTCTTTCTTTAAGTCATATTGATCCATTTAATTAATTAATGATTAACTAATTCATATTTAATTGATACAATAATTAATTTAATAAATAAATTAATTCTTCCAGAATTAATTCATTTAATTAAATCAACTAAATGATTTATATCAATTATAAATGAATTTAATTAAATCAATAAATAATTAATTTAATTCTTACAAACCACTAAAGGTAGTAAAGAATTACCACTGATTTGTGTTGACGTTCGATGTACTGTCTGGTTCATGAACGACTAACTTCAACGATGCTTCTTCACTTTTGACTATAGGTTGTGGTTTATTTCTTCTCTCAATTCTCTTGTACTGTAACTGACCTTCAAACTAACACTCGAAAAATCTCTGTCACTGTTCAAATGAATCAATTCACTTCAATGCTGTACTGGGGCTTGATCAGATAACTGAATCGTCTTCCAGTGTATGACATCAAAACTATAGATTGACTTTTCTTCTTTCTTCTGACAGATAATACTTCTTGAGATTCCTGTGACAGTTCATATGTATATTTACTTATTACAATTTGGTTTAAGTTGATTAGGATCCTCTAACTACAAATAGGCTGAGTCATATGCCTTTCAAGTTATACCTTTTGATTCCAAATCAGAAAAAAATTTATCCCTTGCAGAATAGCGAGATTGTGCATGCATAACCCTTTCGGCAGATGTTGGTGTTATCCATGATTGAAGTTGTTCAATCGGGACTGGTTGAATGGGATTTTGAACTCCAAAATTAGCCACAGGGTGCGCCTCAATCCTATGACCTTCAAGGAACCATATTTCCTTTTGATGATGAACTGCCAGATTTTTTCATTGATTTGGATAATGAAGTCATATTGTATAAATTTAGGGTAGTTTCTTTTGCTTTTTTATGAAAAAGAAAATATGTGGCGGTTTGTAGTTGTAACTGAAATTGAAACTTAACTTAAATAGTTGTTCAATTCAAAAAATGAGTAATGACTCATTCATACGGTTTCTTATAATTTATTTATATTGAACTTTTTGATTCTATTGCAGCACCAGTTTTAAATTTTGTCATTTCCCTTATTCTTTTTCCCAACCTAATTCGTGGTTCTACAATGGAATCCAGACCCAATTACTCTTGATTTCAATGTAGAATAAAATTATTAATAATAATTTTTCCTAATATTAAAAATTTATATATCATTTTATTGAATTATTAATTTAAAATTTTATTGGTATTTCCTTTGGTTTTAAATAGTTTTTATTTGGGGTTTAAGGAGTTCCATTTGATTTTTGGAATTATTAAATTTCCGGACTTAGTAAGCAAAATCAATTTTTAAAATTTTATCTCTATTCCCTTAGGATTTCAAAAGTTAACTTTTAGGGTTCAACATTTGCATTTTGGGTTTTAGAAACATTAAGAATGACGATTAAACCGTATACGAACTTAGGGTTTAAGGTTTAGAGTTTAGGGTTGTTTACAACCCTAAACTCTAGACTTTAAACCCTAATTTTTCCTGGTTTTTAAAAAATCGGGGCTGGTCCCCGATTTTTTAAAAACCAGGCCGCCGGATTTAGTAATCAAAATCAATTTTTAAATTTTTATCTGTATTCCCTTAGGGGTTCAAATTTTAACTTTTTGGGGTTCAACATTTTTATTTTGGGTTTTAGAAACATTCAGAACAACAAAAAAACCGTATACGAACTTAGGTTTTAAGGTTTAGAGTTTAGGGCCTAAACTCTAGACTTTAAACCCTAATTTTTCCTGGTTTTTAAAAAATCGGGGCTGGTCCCCGATTTTTTAAAAACTAGGCCGCCGGATTTAGTAAGCAAAATCAATTTTTTTTTAAAAGTCGGGGCCCGATTTTTTAAAAACCAGGCCGCCGGATTTAGTAAGCAAAATCAATTTTTAAAATTTTATCTGTATTCCCTTAGGGGTTCAAATGTTAACTTTTGGGGTTCAACATTTGCATTTTGGGTTTTAGAAACATTCAGAATAACAAAAAAACTGTATACGAACTTAGGGTTTAAGGTTTAGAGTTTAGGGTTGCAACCCTAAACCCTAGACTTTAAACCCTAATTTTTCCTGGTTTTTAAAAAATCGGGGCTGGTCCCCGATTTTTTAAAAACCAGGCCGCCAGATTTAGTAAGCAAAATCAATTTTTAAAATTTTATCTGTATTCCCTTAGGGGTTCAAATGTTAACTTTTTGGGGTTCAACATTTGCATTTTGGGTTTTAGAAACATTCAGAATAACAAAAAAAACCGTATACGAACTTAGGGTTTATTTTTTAGAGTTTAGGGTTACCCTAAACTCTAGACTTTAAACCCTAATTTTTCCTGGTTTTTAAAAAATCGGGGCTGGTCCCTGATTTTTTAAAAACCAGGCCGCCGAATTTAGTAAGCAAAATCAATTTTTAAAATTTTATTTGTATTCCCTTAGGGGTTCAAATGTTAACTTTTTGGGGTTCAACATTTTTATTTTGGGTTTTAGAAACATTCAGAATAACAAAAAAACCGTATACGAACTTAGGATTTAAGGTTTAGAGTTTAGGGTTGTTTACATTTATACAAATTGAATGTAAAAATAATTTTAGGTTCTACAATGATTCCATTGTAGAACCAGATGGATATTTGGTCATTTTCCTTGCTTGTTTTTGAAAGATTATTTTTGGTTCTACATTGGAAACTAAACTCAATTATTATTGATTCCATTGTAGAATCAATTATTCTTGATTCCATTGTAGAATCTTTTGTAGAATGCACATTCCGATAACAGGACAAACATATAGGTTTAGAGTTTAGGGTTGTTTAAACAACCCTAAACCAGGCCGCCGGACTTAGTAAGTAAAATGAAAATTTTAAATTATCTGTACCTCCCCCAGGGGTTCAAAAGTTAACTTTTTGGGGTTCAACATTTGCATTTTTGGTTTTAGAAATATTTATAATGACGAATAAATCGTATACGGAATTAGTAAACAAACGCAATTAACAAAATTATTATATAAATTTTTGATTCTGTAGTATGACTTTGAAAATTATTATATAAATCAATTATTTTTGATTCCAATGTATAAATAAAAGGGGGACTGTATAACTAGATTAGTTTTTAGTTTTATAATTTAATTTATATATTTACATTTATACAAATTAAATGTAAGTATAATTTTTGGTTCTACAATGGAATCAAATCTCAAGTATTCTTGATTCCATTGTAGAATTCTGCCGGCTATATGTTGCACCTTCCAAATACAACTGTCCTGTAATGGCATTTTGAAATTCCATTTTCAGAATGCACATTCCGATAACAGGACAATTATATATAGGTTGCATTGGACTGATAGTACACCATCAAAATTTGTTTCCCACAATAATCATAAAGATATTCATTGTTCACTGTAACAACATCTGACCTCGAACCAATAGAAAGTAGTCACCAACATCAAATTACAATACTACAAGAAGAAAATCAATCCAGATTTCTTTAACTTTTCATTTTACTACTATTAACAAGGATGCACACATAATCAAATCATCTAATTCATTCAATTATCACTTCCAATTGTCATTGTTGATGCATAGACTTGATCTCTTTGAACATCTTGTGCTTGAAATAATTGATCGGCGAGTATATTATCTTTGCAGCATATATCTGCCGTGCTCTCTCCAGCTGCCTTTTTTGCTTGTTGTCCTGCACCCATATTAAAAAATTAGTTCCCCATTTGTTAAAATTCAATATAAAGAGTGAACTCAACTTGGACTGAAATACAACAATTCAATTCGAACAACATAAGAGGACTAAAAACAATACAAACAGCCAACCATTTATCAATTTGAACTAAGCAATTTAAACTTGGACTATACAACAACTACATCTCAGTTGACTCAAAGGAACAATGCAGAGAACTTAGTGCCATTCAAGCTATCATACTTAATAAAATTAACAGGACCAGAGTCAACTCAACAGTAACTTGTGAATCAACTCGCAGACAATAACAAAACAAGGCTGTTCATTCAACTACAATCTTATTACAAAAACCCAGCATCAAAACAGCACAACTCGCAAAACTCAGTGACACAGCAACGAACTCAAAACTCATACAACCGAACGACTCCACAATTTACAAACTCAAAAACTCTACTCTACTGCAAACTCAGTGAGAAACCAGCAAAAAGAAAAAAACACATTATGCCTAAATACCAGACACAAACAATAAATACAAGACACTCAGCCACTAAACCACTAAACCAGCGAACACAATTAACTCGGTAAACTCAAACATCAAACGAAAAGAACTCGGACATCGAACGAACAAAATCAATAAAACAACGATTTAGAACAAGAGTAATCCAGAAATCGAACAAAACGCTGAAAAGAAAAGTAGAATTAAACTCAAAACCAAGATGAAAACTGGCGTAAAATAAGAGGAGAAGCAGAAAATTACTTACATTTTCAGCAGAAAATTTGCAATCCCAGAATTTTATGCCATTTCCCATGTACGTCTCCATGTGGTTCATTGCAAACACTGCAGCTTCTGAATTCTTGTTCTTTGTCTGCCATTTCATTTGTAAAAGTGTCATGGTAGCATTCCTTATTTGCTGGCTCTTCCTTAAGCTATGCTCTTCCATGTACTTCGAAAAATTCTCTTGCTAAAATTTTATAAAACTGTATTAGTTGATAGGATGAAATGGAATAGGTATAAGGTACTTTGTAAGGTCAGAAACTTACCAAATTTTGTGGGATTCCATTGTAGAATGAAAATATATCTCCCCCATATCTGTTGTCAATTATCTCAGCTGTAACATTCTTCAAATTGAAACAAACCACATAGAAATGATTTGAATAATGGATGGGGAAGAAGATCTGCATATTAGTCTATAGGTCAGAATCTTGCATATAAATCAAAGAAAGAGAATTACACAATAACTGTTGTAGAATTTACCACATCAACATCAGTGATTTTAACTTTATGCTTGTGAAGGACTGAATCCAAATTTATACGAAATTTCATAAAGTTCAGTGTATTGTCATTTTTTTCGCCTCCAACCACATTCCCCATCTGCCAAATCAATTTACAAAATAATTATTAGTACTTTCTAAATCATGCATTGGCATAAAAACACAATTTCGTATCAAACTCAGAACCCACTAAAATGAAACAGTTAAAAGATCCTAATAAACACTTAAATGTTTTACCGTGGTCAATGTGTTGCAAAAAAATCTGCGAGGAAAGTTTGATGATCAGTATTTCTCATCCTCGTTTAGAATGCACGTATACACATCTACGACATTAAAAACTATCTTCTTCTCGAGTTGCAAGCTTTGAATGTGGTGCTTGAAACAACTAGTACCATTCCAGAAGAAAATATCATCCCTGGTGAATGAATAATCATACATACAATCAACATAAATAATGCAGGTATTTTAAATATGCAAATATATCAATCAACAAGTAAGCAAAAACAAGGTAAATTTCTATTCTACAAGAACAGATAAGAATTCTTTCATTTTGTGTAAATTATACTTACATAGCTCCTTGCCGTGTTCCATTGATCCAATTCCAAACTTCTTCCTCTTCTTTTGTAAATCTTGGTCGGTTGAAGTCGATTGTTCGATCTAGAAATGGCGATTTCTGGAATTCTCCCACCTTTTGCTCCCTCTTTAATTTGTTTGCACCGAACTCTATTTGCCTGGTAGATTTTCTTTTAAAAAGATCATCATCAACAATTTCCCCTCCTATATATAATTCACCGAAGAAGTCGTCTATATCGACTAATTTATTATAAGCTCTGTCATGTTCTGGAAGCATTAAAATGTTGAATGTTTTCCAATCGTTCTTGGTGAAATAAGGCCATTCGCTGTTTTGGGGGGGGGGGAAAGAAATTTCTTTGCTAAGAAATTCCTTGCTAAGAAAAACATAAAATTTGCAAGCAACATAAATAGCATTACCTTTCTACTTCTGTGCTTGACAATTGATCCATCTTTGCAAGCTTCTATCCATATTGTTTCAGCTCTTCATTATTTGGAAAAAGTTCCCTCGCCTTTGCCAAATTGTCACAGCATATTTTCTTCACCTTCTCAAGTTCATTAAAGTCTTTCTGGACTCTTGACAACATTTCCTAGTAAAATAAAAAATAAATAGTTTTCAGCAAAATCAAATGATAAATACTGAACTAACTATTGTTTCAAATATTCTGAGTTTCAAAAACATAATTCAAAGGTATATTGTACCTTTTCTGCAAGTTTATCAGATGTATCATGTGTATTTTGTATGTCTCTGGTTACAGACATGATACAATCGTTCACTTCATCTCCTTGCGAAAAATTCAAAGTTTTCTGTACCCCTCTAATAGTTTCTTTTGGAGTTCTCAAATCATTACGATATCCAAATTCCTAGAAGATATTACATAACCAGATTAAATATGATAAATTAAATATAGTAATTGTATATAATTTAAAGCAGGTGGTAAAACTTAAGTTTCTATAATAGAACCATACTTAAATATGTAAAAAAAAAAAAATTATCTACAAAACCATTATAGAAAACAAGCCTACAGAACCAGATAAAATATTGTGATTGTATTTAATATTAACCTAACTACACCTCATCATTCTATAACAGAAGCATATTTAAATATGTTAATTTCTGATTCCCCAAAAGCATTATAAAAAAACAAGTCTATAGAACCAATGTATTTAATATTCAGGATATTAATGTGTTATAAATTAATTATAAAGTAATAATATTCAGGGTATTAGAGTTATTAGCATAGCACATACAATGTACTAGAGGGACAAATATGTAAAGACATTTTTATAAATATTTACGTGACAACTTACATTCTCAGCAAATACCCCGGCGTGCACATTTTCTTTCTCAACATAATCCCAGTTACCATCAATATCTCTGAACAACTATTTTTTACATGATAAGTTCTATGATTAGTCATTCACCATGTTAATCCTAAATACTATCCATCCAATCATTAAAATTCATTTTCATACCTCAGCATCTTCTTCTTGTAGACAGTAATTGTTTTCGACATTGTCTTTCTTTGTTCTTTGTTCTCTGTTCAATCTCCAATTCCGTCACCTGCATTATTGTTTTGCTTTGTTAAGGATATAAACGTTGCCACTGAGCTAGTTCTATTTTCTGTTCTATAGTCAAATAGAACACCAAAAACACAACTGTAGGAAAAACGATAATAGTAATTTGAAAGGGAACAGAATTAAATTTACCTTGCTAACTGTTCCTTCATCATGCTGGTTAAAATTGGTATCACGTGCCTCTTCCTCTTCAGCAAAATCAGCATCAATGTGAGTATCTCCAAGTTCCTTTTTTAAAATTTTGCATGAAATTTGTCAGCAAGTTGTATTGTAATTTTATTCTACACAACAATATCTTTTTTACTTTAGAACCATCTACACCCTTTTATTCTACTGTAGGACCAACTTTATGTTTTTGTCATTCCCCTTAATTGAATCTGATTCTATTACACAATCAAAACTCACAAAAACAATATTACAAAAAAAATCATATAAAATCTTCAATTCTAGTTTAAAAGCAATTTATATTTTAGTCAATCCGCTTTAATTGAAAGTGTCATGTAATTTTTGATTCTGTAATTGAATAGAACCAAAACTCATAACAAATATAGTATATGATGAACTACGGCCTCCTATAACATATAATAGAGTTATACCTGTTCAGCAGGTATACCAACATCCTTGTCAGCTAGTTCTTGATGAACAACTTCTTCATCATGCTTCTCAACAAATTCTTCAGTATTCTACTTCAAATTCTCTTCCTTTCTTGGTTTTTGGATATCAATCTGCATTATTGTTTTTGTAAATGATTATCATACAAATATCACAACTATTGTAAATAAGTTTTTTGAACCACAAAATTACACTTACAATTTTTCCTTTGCCAAATGTATTATCAAGCATCTCAGCTGTATTCCTTTCTCTCATCCTCGAGTGAACCCATCCAATGAAAGCGGGATATGCTTTTTCTACAGTGACTAAATTGTTCTCTGTCCGGGAAAGGTAGAAATACTACAATGTACAACATTACAATGCATTAGGTGACATTACAATTGAAGAATACTTTTAATTAAATAATCATAAACTTAAATGATTATTACTTACAAGTAGGAAAACTAGTGAACCGGTGTAGAACTGAGTACGTGGATTTACCCACCAACTCTCATGAGCAGTTCGCAAACCTTCTATTACTAGTTTGCACCATTTATAGTCTTTTGCGTCATCATAATTTCCAGTGAATTTCAATACTTTTGGACAGACAAATGATGTTTTGTTTGATTTGATAAACAGGTTGGTCATCAATACCATGAAATTTTGCTTCAAATTATCATCCGCCATGGTAGAAGCTTCTATTCTATCACGAACCTCCTTCTCGGTAATTCTGCTAGCTAGCTTTCCCGGAAATTGGTTTTTCCATTCAGATATTCTTTCATTATCACCATCAAAAGAAACATCCGCTTTTCCTCTTGGAAGACTGATAGAATATATTTTTTTATATATTTTAGATGATTTTATTCTCATATTTATTGTGTTTTGCATTGATTTGGATTTTTATTTAATAGATTTGATTGTTTTATTGTAGGAAATAAAGAATTCTTAACTTGGAAGGATTTGGAGCAAAAAGAGCTATTTTGGAGATTAAATAGAAGAAAATTCGTATTATTGGGCTACACGGGTTGTCTGCACTGTTTGGGCCATATCTTGAGTTCCTGAAGTCCGATTTCAGCGATCTTACAGCCCACGCGAAGCTTAAGGAATTTTCTTTAATTCAGAGGTGGTCCAGTAAGCAAACTCGATCTGGAACAGCTCAGAAACAGAGGAGAAAAATCAGTTACGAATTTTACAAGAAAATCCTATTCAATTATGGATATCTTTTTGTAAATTTATTAAATTATTAAAAATACTTTTATTAGGGGATAGAAATCAGATTTTATTATTAGTTTTATTATTAGAACGTGGAAAAAGAGAAGGGAGAGTACTTTTTACTTTTTTTACAAAAGCTAGGGTTTTTACTTCTCTTCATCTCTTCTATTGTAAGCACCAGGCTAAGTTTGGATTGATTGTTCTTCGTTAATACAAAGTTTGAGGTATTCTTTATCTTATCTTGTTTATTAGTATATGTTTTATATGGCTTTTCTCATTATTTTTGTTGTTATTAATCATAGTATGAGTGAGTAATTTCATTCTAGGGTATAAAGGGGAGCCATGTTTGCACCATGATTAGGCTTTAATTTGATTTGTGGTTTAATGGGTAACGAGTAATTCTAATTGATATGTTTTAATTCTTAATTCATGTAATTGGCCAATATCATGGATTAACTATATGCAAATAGGAGTTATAGATCGAGAGATTTTACTACTAGAGGCACACATACAATCAGCAGAATTGAAAGTGAGTGCGAGAGCATCATGGGATTTCTGAAAGTGTTAATTCTTGAGAGAGATTAACTATTACTCTAATTACTTGACCCATTGAATTGCTTTACTCTTGTGATTGTTTGGTGTAAGCATGGTGAACCTGAATTGCCCTAGATCCCTTAATTAATTGATTTAAAACCTTTGTTAAATTTGTTTAGTAGTTAATAAAATCCTCTAATAATCGTTTGTGACTAGAAACAATTAATAATAATTGAATTGAAACTGAAACTGTCTCCTTGAGGAATCGACCCGTATTTGCTAGTATCTACTACAATTGATACCGTGCGCTTGCGGTTATACATAATTTTACACATCAAGTTTTTGGCGCCGCTGCCGGGGAGACGCCTAGTTTCTGTAATTTTAGTTCGATTGTTTTAGATTGTTTCTCTTGTCTCTTTGGAACTCTCGTTCCAACTGAGACCGATCTTACTGCTTTTCCTTGTTTAGTTGTTGATGCCCAGGACCAGGTCTCAAACGAAAGAAGATCAAGCGAAAGAGGATACAACTCCTCTTAGTCCAGATTCTGGAATTACTTGTCAACAATACATAGATCTACAAAGGAAAGAGAAGCAGCAAAAGATACCTGAATTAAAGATTGAGATGGCGGACCCTCCCAAATCTTTGAAGAACTACTCACAGCCCTCTCCGAGTGGGGTACCTACCGGCCTTGCTATGCCAGCGATTCAAGCAGCAAATTTCGAGATCAAGCCTGCTTTGCTCACTATGATCCAACAGAATCAATTTGCTGGGCTTACCTCTGAAGACCCTACAAATCATCTGCAAAGGTTTCAACAGTTGTGTTCTACAATTAAACATCAGGGAGTCACTCCAAACCAGTTGAAAGTCATGTTGTTCGGTTTCTCTCTTCGTGATAAAGCTCAAAAATGGTTGAATGATATTGACTTGACCGAGTGGGATGAGATTGCTCAAGCTTTCTTAACTGAGTTCTTCCCTCCTAACAGAACCGACGACTTGATCGACAAGATGATGGGTTTTAAGCAAGATTATGGTGAATCTCTTCGGGATGCTTGGGACAGATTCAAGGATTATCAACGTGCATGCCCTCACCATGGTCTTGAGAAGTGGTTTCTGCTTAAACGCTTCTATAATGGTCTTGACCCTGAAACAAAAGGTACAGTTGATAACGCTGCAGGTGGTGTATTTCTGGACAAGGGAGTCGATGATGCACATGCTTTTCTCTCAAATTTGGCGGCAAATCACTTCAATAATCCGAGAGCAGCCAAGAAAGGGGGTAAACTTGAAGTGGATGCATATTCTCTATTATCATCTCAACTCGCTGCATTGACTCAGGAGATCCACTCATTGAAGACATCTCAGCCCTCTACTCCACCTATGAGTATCAATGCATTGTCATCCATGGCTCCTATGAATAATCCTGTTTGTGAAGTCTGTGGCATCCAAGGCCATTATGGTAACGACTGCCAATACAATGCTCAAAATTCACAAAATTCTCAGATGGAGCAAGCAAATGTTTTCCAACAGAGGCAGCAGTACAATCCGTACTCCAACACTTACAATCCTGGTTGGAAAGATCATCCGAACTTCTCATATAGGAACAACAACGCTCAGAATTCAAATGTTCCTAATCAACAACAGCAATATCAGCAGTCGTATCAACCTCCTCCACAATAGCAGTATAGGTCTCCTCAAGGACCTATGAATCCCCCTGGATTCCAGAGGCCTCCTCAGAATTATGCTCCTCAAGCAAATCAAGCTGCACAGGCTGATAATCAAGGTGACATGATGAAGATATTGTTACAAATGCAAAAGAATATGGAGGATACCAATAGGAAGATGAACCAGATGGAGATTCATAATAAGATGCTAGAAACTCAGATTGCACAAATGGCTAGTTCTTCGTCTACAAGGCAACAAGGCTCTCTACCAGCACAACCAACTCAGCCAAAGGAAAATGTGAATGCCATTTCTCTTAGGAGTGGTCGTACATATGATGCTCCTCCAATGCCTATTGACGATGTTCCTACTGAGAAAGAAAAAGAGGATTCTGAGGAAGACAAGGTAGAGAAAGTTGTTGAAGATGCAAACGAAGGTGAAACTGAGGAAAGCAAGAAAAAGGATAAAGAGAAGACTGCAGTTACTCCTCCACCATTTGTGCCAAAGCTCTCATTCCCTAGCAGGATGAACAGAACTAAGGTGGACCAGCAGTTTGGTAAGTTCATGACACTTGTCAAGAACCTTGAGGTAACAGTTCCTTTCACTGATTTAATTTCTCAAGTTCCATCATATGCAAAGTTTCTCAAGGATATTCTCACTAAGAAAAGGTCTTTTGGTGAGGTGGAGACAGTAGCTTTTACTGAAGAGTGTAGTGCTGTTTTACAAAATAAGTCTCCACCTAAGCTTAAAGATCCTGGTAGTTTTTCGATCCCGTGTCATTTAGGTGCATTGTTTATTGATAAAGCTTTATGTGATTTAGGCGCTAGCGTCTCAGTCATGCCTCTCTCGGTTTTTCAAAAACTAAATATGGGAGAATTAAAATGTACACAGATGACTTTGCAAATGGCAGATCGTTCGATAAAATATCCACTTGGAATTTTAGAGGATGTGCCTGTTAGGGTTGGAAAATTCTATATTCCTGTAGACTTTGTAGTTCTAGATATGGAAGAGGACAGCCAAATACCTATTATTTTGGGTAGACCATTTTTCTGTACTGCAGGTGCTGTTATTGATGTTAAAAGTGGGACTCTCACATTGAGCGTTGGTGATGATAAAATTACTTTTACTCTAACCTCTGCTCTTAAATCCCCTTTGCTTGAGAATACTTGCTGCAGGATTGATGTTATAGATGGAATTGTCCGAGATGAGATGCCTCAGATTCTATTGAATGATGCATTGGAAGCAGTGCTCATGCTTGAAGCTTCAGAAGGAGAAGGACATGCTGAAGTCGACTCATTGATTCTTGAGTTGGATGGTGCAGCTGATCGGAATTGTGAGGTAACCAACACTGTCACTTCTTGTGGTGAACCTCAAGTAAACAAGTTAGAGCTAAAGTCTTTGCCATCTAATCTGAAATATGTGTTTCTTGATGATGAAAAGACTTGTCCTGTGATTGTTAGCTCTAGTCTTGATGAAAACCAGGTTTTTAAGCTTCTTATTGTTTTGCGTGCGCATAGAAAAGCTATTGGGTATAGTATTGATGATCTTACAGGGATTAGCCCAGACTTTTGCATGCATAGAATCCACTTAGATGATGACCATAAGCCTTGCATACAGGGACAACGTCGCTTGAACCCTAACATGCAAGAGGTTGTTAAAAAAGAAGTTTTAAAATTGTTAGATGCGGGCATCATTTACCCGATTTCTGATTCTAAATGGGTAAGCCCAGTTCAGGTAGTCCCTAAGAAAGGAGGAACAACGGTAATTAAGAATGATAAAGATGAATTAATTCCCACTCGAATTGTCACCGGTTGGCGAATATGCATTGATTACCGTAAGTTAAACACTGCTACTAGAAAAGACCATTACCCTCTCCCTTTCATTGATCAGATGTTAGAAAGACTTGCTAAGCATAAGTACTTTTGCTACTTAGACGGATATTCAGGGTTCTTTCAGATCCCTATACATCCTGATGACCAAGAAAAGACTACATTTACTTGCCCATATGGTACCTTTGCATATCGTAGAGTGCCTTTTGGTTTGTGCAATGCCCCTGCTACTTTTCAGCGTTGCATGACTGCCATATTTTCTGATTTCATAGAGTCTATCATGGAAGTATTTATGGATGATTTCAGTGTTTATGGGTCTGATTTTGATGTATGTCTGCATAATCTTTCTAAAGTGCTTAAACGTTGCGAAGAGGTGAATTTGGTTTTGAATTGGGAAAAGTGCCACTTCATGGTAAATGAAGGAGTGGTACTTGGTCACTTGATTTCTGAACGTGGTATCCAGGTTGACAAAGCAAAAATTGAGGTGATTGAGAAACTTCCTCCTCCTGTTAATGTCAAGGGAGTGAGGAGTTTCCTTGGTCATGCGGGTTTTTATCGTCGTTTTATAAAAGATTTTTCAAAAATTGCAAAACCCCTCACTCAATTGTTGCTTAAGGATGCCACCTTTGTGTTTACTGATGCTTGTTTGGAGTCTTTTAACAGGATTAAGGAAGCTTTGATAAGTGCACCAATCATTCAATCTCCAGATTGGAATCTTCCATTTGAAATCATGTGTGATGCAAGTGATTATGCAGTTGGAGCAGTTCTCGGTCAAAGGAAAGACAAGGTATTGCACGCCATCTACTATGCAAGTAAAACCTTAGATGAAGCTCAAGTCAATTATGCTACGACCGAGAAGGAACTTCTAGCTGTGGTCTACGCTCTTGACAAATTCCGAGCCTATCTCATTGGCTCCAAGGTCATTGTTCACATTGATCATTCGGCACTTAAGTATCTGTTGGCGAAGAAAGAAGCAAAGCCAAGGCTTATTCGTTGGATTCTGTTACTCCAAGAATTTGACTTGGAAATCAAAGACAAGAAGGGTGCTGAGAATGTAGTTGCGGATCATCTCTCACGGTTGCGTTTCAAATCTGATATTGCGTCAAGTACTCCTATTGACGATTCTTTTCCAGATGATCACCTATTTTCGGTTGCTACTCAAACTCCATGGTATGCAGATTTTGCAAATTTCTGTGTTAGTGGAACTCACCCTCCAGAATTGACTTATCAGCAAAGAAAGAGGTTTTATCACGATGCTAAACAATATTTCTGGGATGACCCTTTCTTGTACCGCAAGTGTGCTGATGGAATCTTTCGTAGATGTGTCCCTGAGTTCGAAGTACATGACATTCTCAAGCATTGTCATTCTCTCGCTTGTGGAGGCCACCATGGTCCTTCCAAAACTGCTGCTAAGGTACTTCAATCCGGTTTCTTTTGGCCTTCTCTATTTAAGGATGCTCGTGCTTTCTGTTTGGCGTGTGATGCATTTCAAAGAACGGGTAATATTTCTAAATGCCATGAGATGCCTCAAACTGGTATTCTTGAAGTTGAGATATTTGACGTATGGGGTGTTGATTTCATGGGACCCTTCCCAAGTTCTTGTGGGATGAGATACATCTTAGTTGCAGTTGATTATGTGTCCAAGTGGGTTGAAGCTGTTGGATCAGTAACAAATGATTCCAAGGTAGTCATGAAGCTTTTTAAAAATATCATTTTCCCACGTTTTGGAGTTCCTAGAACAGTGATAAGTGATGGTGGTTCGCATTTTCGCCATCGACAGTTTGAAACTTTGTTGAAGAAATATGGCGTTACTCACAAGGTTGCTCTTGCATATCACCCTCAAACAAGTGGCCAAGTGGAGGTTTCTAACTGCCAAATCAAAAGCATTTTGGAGAAAATGGTTGCAAAGTCAAGGAAAGATTGGTACTTGAAGTTAGATGATGCTTTGTGGGCTTATCGGACGGCATACAAAACACCTATAGGAACCACTCCTTATCGGTTGGTCTATGGTAAAGCATGTCACTTGCCAGTGGAATTGGAACATCGCGCTTTTTGGGCTATAAAAGAACTCAATATGGATTTAAAAGCTGCGGGGCAAGCAAGACTTCTTCAACTTAATGAGTTAGATGAGCTTCGATTTGATGCTTATGACAATTCTCGGCTTTACAAGGAAAGAACGAAGAAGATGCATGACAAGATGATCCAGAGAAGAGAATTTCAGGTTGGTGATAAGGTATTGTTGTTCAATTCCAGACTTCGACTTTTTCCAGGGAAGCTCAAATCAAGATGGTCTGGACCTTTTACTATCACCGAAGTCAAATTTTATGGTGCTATTGAAATTATGGGACGAGATGGAACAAAATTTAAGGTCAACGGTCAACGCCTTAAATTATATGTGGATTGTGCATTCGTAGGGAAGATGGAAGTGATTTATTTTGAAAACCCCTCCACGGAGATCTGAACCAGCTGAGTCGAGCCAACGACGTTAAACAAAAGCGCTTCTTGGGAGGCAACCCATGGATCATGCTTCTGCAAAGGGGAGTTTTTCTTTCCTTCTGTTTTATATATTGTAGATTTCTTTGTTTAGTTAAATGAGTCATTGAGGACATTGACTCGCTTAAGTGTGGGGAGGTGTTCTCAACGTAGGTAATTATAAAAAAAAAACAAAATTAAAAAAAAAAATCTTTCAATTTTTTTTTAGGTAGAATTTTTGTATTTTATTTTATTTTTACTCCGCCAAGGTGCCTTAATGATTTTTGTGTGAAGTGTTTCAGGTGAAAAAGAAAAAAATTGTTTTGTTGTGATTTGTATGGCTACCCATGGTTTAAAAATTTCTCCCCGTGGTGCTAGAATCCCTGTTACGGGACTTAGAAAAAAATTGCAAAAGGTAGGTGCGGACTGCAGTGTGTACTTGGCTTCCTGTAGTGCAATAATCCCTGTAAAAAAAAAAAAGCAATTCAAGCCGCGGGAACATGCTAGGCTACCCACGGTGCAAAAGCTTCGGCATCAATTAAAGTAAAGCTGATCACCTACGTACATATGTATTAACATGTTACCATGCATATTTGTTTGTTTTTATTTTTTTATTTTTTTATTTTTTTATTTTTTTTCTTTCTTTATCCTTTTATATTTTAAAATAAACATATGTAACAAATATTTGTATATTCTTTATATTAATTATTATTATTATTATTATTATTATTATTATTATTATTATTATTATTATTATTATTATTATTATTATTATTATTATTATTATTATTATTATGTATCATTATCTTATATATTTATTTATTTATTTTTTATTTTTTATTTATTTTTTCTTTCTTCCTTTCTTTTTCTTCATTTTTTTTCTTTTTATTTCTTTCTTTTGATTTATATATATATATATATATATATATATATATATATATATATATATATATATATTAATTATTAATGTAAAATATCATTTTTTTTATATATAAATATTTTTACTTATACTTATTTATGTTAAATATAATTTGTATTTTTTTGTGCTTATGACTAAATAAAAAAAAATTCAAAAACAAATATTTTGTATTATTTGTAAGATACTATTATTATTATTATGTATAGTTGTAGGTGATCAGCTTACCCTAGCCCTACCTTTCAACTGCGACAACTACTGTTTCCCTTCACCGCGAGAACTCATAAAACCATCGCAAGAACAGATCGCCAGGCAGATCGCAGACAGCAAGAACAGATCGCCAGCTCTATAAAACCATCAAGAATCACTGCTAACGGCTTCTCACTGCATTCGGGTGAACAGACACATCAAGAATCATATACAGCCAATTACGCTTGTGCTGGTATATGCTGGAACAACTCTCAAGGATCTTTCTGATGTAACTCATGGATGGCATGAACTATCAAAAAGTCGCTGGGTGCTTATTGTTTTGAGTCTCTTGGTGTCTGTGGCTCTGATATTCTGGGTTACTAAAGTCGCAAAGTCTGCTTTGGAAGAAGCCTTGGTCGAAAACGAGGATATCCACAACTTTTCCACCTTCATTGATTCTCCTGTAGATCTCCAGCAGCCATTAGTAGTCAAGAAATCGATTCTTGATATCCGCGACACAGCTCTTGTTCCACAGTTTTTTTTTCCAGCCCCGTTGTTTACAAGGAGTTCTCTCAGCCACGCCGTTCACAGCTGCTTGTTCGTTGTGTTGTTTAAATTTTTTGCGTAATTGTGTTCCTGCTGTGCTCATCCTGCTGCGTCTAAGAAGGCTAGAACGCACGAGGTCTTGTTCATCCTGCTGCGTCTACATCTTGTGTCTCGGACAGACGCGCAACTCTTCATACATCAACAACAAATAGATTTCTTAGTACAGGCTATGGGTCGTTCTTGTGCACCTTCTTCTCCTCCAAAGAAGAAGCAAAAGTCCAGTTCTGAAACAGTTCCGACGCCTCCTCCAAAACATGTAATTCAAAAGTATCCTGTTGTCAAGCCTGTTAGGGAGAACCAACGATCTCTATATGCAACACTATCGAAACGTAAAGTATTTCCAAATAAGTATGTGAGTTATTATGCTCTTGGTCGTTTGGACATTGTCGAAGAGTTAAGGTATAAACTTGGCAAAGTTGGTTGGAGCGATTTACTTGAGATGGATGAACCCTCTTATGCTATTCTTACTTATGAGTTCCTAAGCTCATTCACAGTCACCAATGAGGGGTTGTTATCTTTTCGAATTGCAAACAAGCCTTATGAGATTACGAAAGTTCAGTTGGCCAGCATGTTTAACTGGGAGTTAGTCACACAGCAACAACTTCCTACAGATTACGCCACTCCCTTTTGGCTCAAGATCACTGGCCTGCCAAGTACTGAAAGATATGTTGCTCAACGTGCTTCAGCTTCAGATATCATTAGCTACTGCTACCGTTATTTTGCTCGAATTTTATCATTCACTATTTTTGGTCATGCTGAAAGCAACAACAAAATTCAAACAGGGGAACTTGCTTTGTTGTACTACTTTGATGCAGAACTTCCCGTGGATTGGACGAGTTTGTTGATTGAGAGATTTCTGTATCACGCCAAAAGACGTGACGGTGGTCTAGTGCTGGGAGGATTTATCACTCGCATTGCTGAGGAGTTGAATATCTTTGATCGTGACTCGACTAGTCTCAAAGTCGTGGAAGGGTGGTCTTCGAGTCTTGATGCTGAATATTTGATTGGTATGCATATGCTCTGTCGACGGGGTAAAGAGGGTATATATCCGGTACCTCACAAACGTCATTCTGTGAGGCCTAGGGAGGAAATTGGACAGCCAGTACAAACTCTTGAGCAGCAAGTTGCTGAGCTAAAAGCAAATCAAATTCGAATCATAGAAGCTCAAGAGAGGATGGGGAAACAATTGGATGACATCTCTGCTTCTTTTCAGAGATATTTTTCACACCCGACACCTTGATTCCAGGGGAGTTTTCTTTCTTTTCTTTCTTTTTAGTGTAGTTTTATTTTGTTTTTAGTTGTAATTTTGTATTTGTTCCTTAGTTCATTGGGGACAATGAACCGCTTAAGTGTGGGGATAAGTTCTCAATGTAAAAAAAATAAAAAATCAAAAAAAAATATATATATATAAATTTAAAAATTCAAAAAAAAAATTGAAAAATACCAAAAATAATTCTAGCCATGCAATTTGATTAGTTGTTGTATTTTGCTTGATACACCCATGCATGCGTAGAATTCTTGTGTTCTTGACGCTTTTGTATGAGAAGTGACGTGCTTTGTTCTTGTGCACACACGTACACTAGCAAGTTGAAATTGGTGGACTTAATTGAATGTAGTAAGTGATTAGAATGACATGAATATGTGCAAGATGACTTGGTTTCCATGCTTTGAGTACAAGTAGGTGCGTTAGAGAGTCTTGTTACTTGGGATTGATTATGTTTTGTCACACCAAGCGAGTTTTGAGCCTATATGCATATATTTTGCATGATTTTTCGTTTGCTTGAGTGTCCACATGTTGTTTGCATTGCTAGCACTTACTTGAGATCTTTATGGAAATGCATGACATTACTTGATGATGAGATGATAAAGGCACTTAGGTTTAACCTCGTATTTCCCATATATATTTCCACACCTTTTAAACATGATCAATTAGTTAAACCGTTGAGCTTAATCCTATTCTTTCGGTGACACACCACATTACTTGCCATTATCCTTTTTATTCTATTGGCCTTACATTGATTTTGAACCTAAATTGTCAAAGGCTAGTCTCGTGCTTAAGGGAGTAATAAGGTGTTCATAAAAGGGGGGGTTATTGATGATCATACTTTTGGGGAATATTGATTTTGGGTTGATGCTTGCTAGTCGAAATTCATAATAATATTTATGGATCATTGTGTTTATTCCTTAGCTCTCAAGAAAAAAAAAAGAAAAAAAAACAGAAAAAAATAGAAAAGAAAAAAAAGAAAAAAAATAATAAATAAATCTGAGAGCATTCTTATGTTCGTATGATCCTTCTTCATTCGACTAGTCAAGTTATTATGTAAGGGATATTGAAAAATCCAAGTGTGGGGAAGTATTTTTGTGGTTTTAATAGAAAGGGAATTGAATAATGATTATTGTTGGGTACTAGCTTTTGACATTTAACCTGTTTTAGCTTTACTTGACATACCTGGTCCCTAGCCCACGCTACAACCCGATCAAAGACCTTTTGATTGTCATCAGTGATGTATGTTGTGTTGAGAGTGAGATTGATTGCGAGTGTCAAGTTGTGTTTATGATTTTGTTGGAATTGAGTGATACACTTAACCTTGTTCTTGAGTGAATATTCGTTTTTGAGTGAAAGGTGAGTTATTACTTGTTTTGGCATAGGAGATCCCAGGTTTTGACTTAAAGATGTATTTCTTGTGGGCTTAGCATGATTACCAACGATTTTTACACTTGACATGAATTTTTATGACCTTCTGCATGTTGGTTGAGTAGACTACGTGAATACTTGCACTTTCGACACCAAGACATCGTATGTTTACTTTGATTCTTAAGTTGATGTGGCATGAGAGGACTTGTGTGTGTGGTGTTGTGTTAGCATTGATCTTTTGCATGGTTAGATGAATTTTGTGGGTACATTCACTATAAACCCTCACGAGACAACACTCGTCCTACTAGGGCTACCTAGGGGTTTAACGGCTTGTTGCATATGCTCAATGCAATCGTGTCATCTACGAAAGTGATGTTTGTTAGGACTTAGTTTTTATTTCACTTATTTGCCCGAGGACGTGCAAATGCTTAGTGTGGGGATGTTTGATAGAATATATTTTTATATATATTTTAGATGATTTTATTCTCATATTTATTGTGTTTTGCATTGATTTGGATTTTTATTTAATAGATTTGATTGTTTTATTGTAGGAAATAAAGAATTCTTAACTTGGAAGGATTTGGAGCAAAAAGAGCTATTTTGGAGATTAAATAGAAGAAAATTCGTATTATTGGGCTACACGGGTTGTCTGCACTGTTTGGGCCATATCTTGAGTTCCTGAAGTCCGATTTCAGCGATCTTACAGCCCACGCGAAGCTTAAGGAATTTTCTTTAATTCAGAGGTGGTCCAGTAAGCAAACTCGATCTGGAACAGCTCAGAAACAGAGGAGAAAAATCAGTTACGAATTTTACAAGAAAATCCTATTCAATTATGGATATCTTTTTGTAAATTTATTAAATTATTAAAAATACTTTTATTAGGGGATAGAAATCAGATTTTATTATTAGTTTTATTATTAGAACGTGGAAAAAGAGAAGGGAGAGTACTTTTTACTTTTTTTACAAAAGCTAGGGTTTTTACTTCTCTTCATCTCTTCTATTGTAAGCACCAGGCTAAGTTTGGATTGATTGTTCTTCGTTAATACAAAGTTTGAGGTATTCTTTATCTTATCTTGTTTATTAGTATATGTTTTATATGGCTTTTCTCATTATTTTTGTTGTTATTAATCATAGTATGAGTGAGTAATTTCGTTCTAGGGTATAAAGGGGAGCCATGTTTGCACCATGATTAGGCTTTAATTTGATTTGTGGTTTAATGGGTAACGAGTAATTCTAATTGATATGTTTTAATTCTTAATTCATGTAATTGGAATATCATGGATTAACTATATGCAAATAGGAGTAATAGATCGAGAGATTTTACTACTAGAGGCACACATACAATCAGCAGAATTGAAAGTGAGTGCGAGAGCATCATGGGATTTCTGAAAGTGTTAATTCTTGAGAGAGATTAACTATTACTCTAATTACTTGACCCATTGAATTGCTTTACTCTTGTGATTGTTTGGTGTAAGCATGGTGAACCTGAATTGCCCTAGATCCCTTAATTAATTGATTTAAAACCTTTGTTAAATTTGTTTAGTAGTTAATAAAATCCTCTAATAATCGTTTGTGACTAGAAACAATTAATAATAATTGAAATGAAACTGAAACTGTCTCCTTGAGGAATCGACCCGTATTTGCTAGTATCTACTACAATTGATACCGTGCGCTTGCGGTTATACATAATTTTACACATCAAAGACCTAGTACATCAACAACGTCTTCTTCTGTGACTTTGAGTTTGTGATCAGGAACCAGAAACATGTAACCCTGCATATGGTCATACCACCATAGACATTTTGCTGCCAGAAAATGCGGAAACATCTTCCCCTCATCGAAAAAGAAAGCAAATGTCCAAACCCTGCTTTGGTCACCCATTCTTTCTGAGCAGTAGACAGCCCTTCCACCACGGCTGTGAATGTAGATGGGTACGCTCTCAAATTCACTTTCTCTGGTTCCCCGTGGTTGTTTGATTTTTCGGCCCGGTTCTTTGGCTTCTTCCCTTTCTTCTGACTTGTCTGACAGAAACAACAAGGAGAAAATAGGGTGTCAAAATAAATAAGGTGACTGCCTGAAACCAAGCCAATCCAGTTTCTGTTGATCAACTGGACCTTGGCTGCCAAACAAAATAACACTCTTTTTTTCATGTAAGACAACAAACTAAATAATTACATTATTGTTAAATACCTGCACTCGGGCTTTTCTTTTCTTCCCCTCCTCTGTCCCTCTTTCTTTCTTAGGTAGAGTTATTTCGAAATCACTATCATCACCACTTATGATAGTAGACGATTTTCCTTTCTTTTTTGCTGCAGCAGTTGTTTTACCCTAATGCAATCCAAGTTAGTCATTGTATTAGTTATACTTTATACTGCTATAGATCCAATTTTTTTTTATTCTACTGCAGAACCATGAACATAAAAATATATAATCATAATTACTGCATAGTTTTAATACCTGATCTTGTTTTTTCCTTTTCTTCACTTTAGAAATTTCAACAATCTGTTGCTCATCAACTTCAGCATCTACCTTTTCTTCCATCTCGATTGGCTCTTTTCCTTTTCCCACATCAGAAACAGCAATTACCTCAGGGCCATCATCTTTATCAGCTCTAAGCCTCGAAGGTGTTTTGTTTGCCCTCACCTTTATCCTCACTCTCCTTGGAGCTTTCGTTTTATTACGTTCAAAATCTGATTCATTAATGAAACTCACAGAATCCCCTTTGTGAGTTTCATTCTGGTGCACATTTTCTAGTAGTGGTTGGACTGTTTTAAACATTTCTTGTGAGCTCTCTGGTTGCGAGCTCTCTGGAGTGTATACCACCAATGCACGTAGAGCATCGCTTCCTTGAAACAAATCATTTACAGGTGGAGTACTTGCACCTATATCTTCATTAGATGGATTAAAAAAAAAAACTAATTAGCTAAAGATTCTAAGAAAAGAATGCTCATATATGCAATAATACCGTCACAAAACTTATTTGGTTTCCAACTTACTTAAAAGAACATATTTTTCCTTTTTTCCACTTTAGAAATTTCAACAATCTGTTGCTCATCAACTTCAGCATCTACCTTTTCTTCCATCTCGATTGGCTCTTTTCCTTTTCCCACATCAGAAATAGCAATTACCTCAGGGCCATCATCTTTATCAGCTCTAAGCCTCGAAGGTGTTTTGTTTGCCCTCACCTTTATCCTCACTCTCCTTGGAGCTTTCGTTTTATTACGTTCAAAATCTGATTCATTAATGAAACTCACAGAATCCCCTTTGTGAGTTTCATTCTGGTGCACATTTTCTAGTAGTGGTTGGACTGTTTTAAACATTTCTTGTGAGCTCTCTGGCTGCGAGCTCTCTGGAGTGTATACCACCAATGCACGTAGAGCATCGCTTCCTTGAAACAAATCATTTACAGGTGGAGTACTTGCACCTATATCTTCATTAGATGGATTAAAAAAAAAACTAATTAGCTAAAGATTCTAAGAAAAGAATGCTCATATATGCAATAATACCGTCACAAAAACTTACTTGGTTTCCAACTTACTTAAAAGAACATATAAGCTAGTAGAATAATTTATTAAGAATGGAGCTCCCAGCACTATATATACATGCAGTGATGCACATAGACGACATACCAACTTTCCATAAACGAACACCTCTCCTTTGCAACCCCCAACCCCCCAAGCAGGCTTCAATTCCTCACAGGAGATTAAACAAAAGCCAAGTGTTTCTCATTCCTATCCCTAAGGTACTCACAATCTCTTGTATTTATTTATATGTGTATACATTAATTTCTGATTTCTATCTTTTCTCCAATTCATAACTATAATTCGATCTAATTCATGCAAATTTATGTCATTTTAATTAATTATCTTGTATATGCTTGTGGATTTCTTTTGATGATATATTCTAAGAGTAATGTACATATCCCAAAATTGATCCCGAAAATGTTCGACATTCGACATTTCCCTTATCTTATCTCATTTCTAACCTACTTAAAAGAACATATATTACACCAACTCCACATTATCTGACTTGGCTTATAAACTTTGTTCATACCTTTTTCCAAATCAGCTTCCTTTGAAACATCTGGTTCAGCACCAACATCTTCCTCTTTGTCTTCATTTTCAATTTCTTCATTTGGACCAGATGCTATGCTTTCAAAAAATTCTTGAACATCACTGTCACTGAACCATCTTTCATCCATCTGGTAGGAATAACAATAAAGAACAGTGTTAAGGTTCCAAGTAGAATTAAATCTAATAATCAAAACACTTGAACGGTATAAAAGTCTTGAAGCATAAAAACATCCTTACAAATCCTGGATAGTCTTCTTTAACATTGAAATGCTCTGGACATGACAATATGAACTTGTATATATAGTACAACACATATTGCCCACATATTGTACCATCCTTCTGCTGTGAGACTTTTGGAACCATGAATGAGACGTCATCATATCCTTCTCTGTGCTCATTCTTGTAAATATCAATGACAAACCTGTAAAATATGAAATTATTAGCAAAAACAAGTCAGATTTAATTATACTTTCTACTTGTTATAAAGTAATTATATAAACTAATAAGTACCGTCTAATATCTGTTTCAAGCATTTCGGGGTTTGCTTTATGAAGTGAATCCAGTAGCAATATGCATGGACTTGTTCCAGTGGTTACTGTCATTAAACAAAATTGAAACTAATCAGAATTATTCAATGGATGGATGCAAATAATATGAAAAAAAAACAATT